>PUFA01000116.1:0-1462591 GCA_003508835.1 Eonycteris spelaea | reverse complement strand
GCTGCGTCTTGGCTAATGTAACCTGAGATTGACTGACTGTGACAGACGCTTTGCTTCATGTGGGTGGCACTGATAAACAAGCCAGTAAAAACACCAGATTGTTTTAAACTGAAATACTTCAATTCAGAGCAACTCCTGCCTCCTGCGATTTTCTCTTTAAGTCATCTCTTCTTGGAAAAAAAAAAAAAAACACACACACACACACACACATTCAAGATTTTGCAATGCCATTCTCTGTGTTGGTTTGGGGCAGGCTTCCAGCCCGTGGAGGTCGGTGTATGTCTTGATGGTGGGATGACAACATTATATGTGGTGATGGCAGAGGCTGTGGATTTATCTGAAATAGTCTACTTCCCTCCTGTGGCCAAAAGAGTCACTTTTTGGTCTTAGCTGCACGGCAATTGTGTAAACTTGGGCAGGTTATCTGATGCTCAGTTTCCTAATAGTTTAATTGACATGTTAAGACCTGTCTTGATCCCATCACAGGGAATTTAGGAGAACGATTAAAATAATAGACATGAAAGACCTTAGAAGAGCTGCACAGAGGACCTTACGATGATGGTGTTCATCACTGACATCATCGCCACTGTCATCATTGTCTTTGTCACATCTACAGGTTGATTCCCATATTTTCTGAGGTTTCCAAGCTTCAGAAAAGGTCCTCGAAAGCAGAAAAGGTGTCAGAGAATCTGAGCGGCTTTAGCCAGAGTATAATTTCCCAGAGTGAAGGACAGCAGGTGGGAGATGGTGGTGAGAAAATGCTCCTCTCTGGGCTTAAGGAAAGGAAGGGAGGGAAGAAGGGAAGGAGAAAAAAGAAAAAAAAAGGAAAAGGAGGCAAGGGAAGAAAGAAAGGAAGCTGTCTTGGTATATTCTGATAATGTAAAACTGGATGGTTTACCTAAGGAGCACCCCCCCCCTAAAAAAAAAAGAAACCCACTGAATAAAAAGAAAAATGAGCAAACATTATTTCTATATAACAGAAGCAACCTGAATAGCAAACAAACCATGAAAAACCATTTTTGATTCAATGGAAATCAGTAAAATGCAAATGCAAACCCATTAAAACATCCTTATTTATGCCCATAAGGGTGATGAAAAATTAAGAGTCTAATATCACCGAGTACAAGTGAAGGTTTCGGGAATTCTCGCACGTGGCTGGTGTCAGTGTAAGTTCGCATAATAATCCTCTTGGTGTTGTATCTGGCGGTAGAAGCTGTCTCCCCTGGATGTTTGTTGCCCAGGAGATATACAGTACGTGGGGATTATTTTACAGCATCGTTTGTAGTAGCAAGGATGTATTTTGAAACAGCTTAAACGTTTATTAATAACGAATTGCATAAAATGTTACGTAAATGATGTCATTTATGTCAACACTTAAAATACAAAAACAGGACTAGATGTTATCTATAGATACACATGTATGTGGACGTGTAGACACAGAAATGAGAGTGATCCGTAAAAATCTCCCAGTATCAGTTGCCTCGAAGGACAGAGGAGAGAATGAGACTGAGGAGCCGAAAAGAATCGATGGAATTCCATGTGTCCTGTTGTAGCTTTTCCAGTCACACAGAACAGCTGCAGTAAAAATGTCACAATTCTTCCATCTGCCCATCGCAGACGGTAGGGGTTTGTTTTATAACTCTGTGTATTTCTTCCACTTAACGACGTTGTTTCGTAACTGCGTAATATTTTAAACTGAAGAAAAAAAACCCCCCTCGTGTTGATTCTAGGTGCATGTCGTACGTCTGCCTTTTCTAACACCAAGAAGAGTGGCACAATATGACGCCTCATTTATGAGCAATAGATGCCATCGATTGTGCTAATTTCTGACTAAATCTACGGGAATATACAGATGGTGATAATCGGGAGACGAGGACCCCAGAGCTAGCCAAAGGAAACATTTGATTAAACAGAGCAGGGACTGAGTTTCTCTTGAATTTGTCCGGAATATTGATTCTTTTCTCGTCCATCATGGCGCCCCCTTCTTTTTACTAACTGCTTCGGGGCTGATGACAAACTTGCTAGAACAGAGAAAAAAAATTGCCCTGCTGTAAATGACTTTGGCTTGTTTGAGGTACTGGGAATTTCCAGTCCCAGAAAAGATGGATATCCCAGTGGCCAAGAGGGAAGTACAATGTACCTTTCAATGGGAGGATGGGGTCAGGGACAGGGAATTCGACCTGAGAGGAAGTACTTCTTTTAGCAAGTTTGCCTACTTTGATTCAATAATAACAACAACAACAATAATAATAAATGTTCCACTTCTCATTCCATAAAAGAATGCCTACTTCATTTCATGAGACCTGGAGGGAGATCATCCGCTGCTTTGTGTCAAAGCATTTCCTGCTTTCCTGTAAGCTGAGAAATAAAAGACAACAACAGTGCATTGTGTTGGCATAGCCAGGGTTGCTTGAAGTTACTTATAGATGTTTGAAAGTATGTGAGTTAGGAAATTAGCAATGGAAGTGGCTCCTCGAAAGAGAATTATTGTTAGGGGTCCGAACTCGGGCCTTACCAGCTCCCATGTGGACACCTGCTTCTTATTCCTTTCCTGTTTCTATTCCAGAAGAGAATGGCTGGGCCTCAGAAGAGCAGCTATGGGACTCTGACTGAAGGTAAGAAAGCCTCCAAGATCTCGAGAGCTCTGGCCACCAAGGAGGAGCCACTGTCTCTCACCTCAAACATGGCAACTTTAACCCAGCTATGTTAAACCGAAGTAGAAAAAGCCAATTCTCGTTGGTTCTTACCCTTCCCCACCATCGCCACACACACCCCCCAACAGAACCTCACGGTATGAGGCTCTCTGTGCGCGTGATGTGTGGGAAACGTGGAAATGAAACTTCAAGTCAGAAGTTGGAGACTTTTGAACCGAGTTGTGAATCTGGTTTCTCTGCCTTGTCCACTCTCACCTGAAAATATGGGAATTTCCCGTAGAGATTTAGTGATCACGTTTGCTACAAGATGCCCCAGAACTCTTAAGGAAAGGAAGGACTAGCACAGAGCCGAAGGAAGGAAATTATGGATTTTAGGAGCCTACAATAGACTTCGTTTGGGCTCCTCAGAACTCTAAAAATCCTCAGGTTCTCACGCTTCTTCGTCCCTGAAGGATTTTAGCTCTCGGCTGGGTGTCGCCCTCCCTAACACTGGTTTCCTTAGTTCCCCGTAAGTCACGCGGCCAAATAGCTGACCTTTCTAGGGCATGAACTTCGAATGGTCCTAAATTCGACTTCTCTTCAGCCACCCACCCATCCAGGGTCATCTCCCAGACTTCGTCCTTGACACTAACTTTGACCTTTTTGTCATCTCCGTTTCAAACATCTAACTCCCCACCCAAAGAGCAGAGCCCTAGGGATCCTCAGCTGGTCCTCGGTGGGGAGTGACTGTGCCTCTGACCTCTGAGACTTCCTCTCCTCCCAAGGCTAGCTGAGCACTTCTGGACAAGTGTCCCTAGAAATCTGTGGGTGAAAAGGAGGTGATAATATTTCCTCGCGTGTGATTTCTCATCCTCCGCCTCCTTCCATTCTCACAGTTATTTGGCACAAAACTGGCCTTGGCATTACCCATGGGAAAACACAAGGACCATTTTCTTTCCAAAACCTGTATTTTCCCCGGTCTAAGTGAAGCGCCTCCAGCATCCTCCATAGCGAGGCAGTTCTTCCTCTTAGCTGTGGGGCCAAGTGTGGGCATCATACGTGGGCTCCTTATGATCCAGGAACCTCCTAATGTGGTCTGCATTTTTGCATGTATTCAGTTGTGACTGTTTTTCTGGGAGGGAGGTCCATGGCTTTCAAGAGATACCATGAAGGTCCACGACTGGAAAACCTTAAAATCACTAACTTAGCAAGACACAAAAATTCTTTTTTTACAGAAGATAACTGGTCGGTGCGTTGTCCTCCCTGAGAATCATCGTGGTGGGCCGATCCGGCAGCGGGAAAAGTGCCACCGGGAACAGCATCCTCTGCCAGCCCAAGTTCCAGTCCAGGCTGGCGACGCGGTCTGTGACCAAGACGTGCCAGGCGGCCACCGGCTCGTGGAACGGGAGGAGCATCCTGGTGGTCGACACGGCCCCCATCTTTGACACAGAGGCCCAGAACCTAGAGTCCTACCAAGACATTGGGGACTGCTACCGGCTCTCGGCCCCAGGGCCCCACGTGCTGCTGCTGGTGACGCAGCTGGGGCGCTTCACCACGCAGGACGTGGCGGCGGCGAGGAGGGTGAAGGAGGTCTTCGGGGCGGGCGCCATGAGGCACGTGATCCTCCTCTTCACCCGCAGAGAGGACCTGGGGGGCGCGTCCCTGAGCGAGTTCGTCGCCAACACAGACAACCTCAGCCTGCGGCGCCTGGTCCGCGAGTGTGAGGGCCGGTGCTGCGCCTTTGACAACCGGGCCACCGGGCCGGCGCAGCGGGCGCAGCTGGAGGAGCTGATGGCTGTGGTGGAGAGCTGGAGAGGGAGCACCGGGACGCCTTCCTCAGCAACGACCTCTACTTTGAGGCGCAGATGCTGCTGGGATACACGGGCGGCACCCCTGAGGAAGGCCGCAGGCGCTACCTGGCCCAGGTGCAAGTGCAGATCCAAAAGCACCGGCGAGACCTGGAGGAGCTCGAGGGGAACCGCGCGCTCAGGGTCAGAAAGTGGGTGACTTCTCACCCTGGCTTAACTGCCTTTCTTGTCATATGCATTTTGATTTTTCTTGTAATCATAATTTACCTGTGCAGTGCTTAAGGACACTGGGCATGTTCAGATGATTTCGACAACCAGCTGTTTTCCCAGACTCGCCATCTCTCTCTGTTTGTAAGATACTTTATTTGCTTTCTACTTAATTCCACTTTCAATTTCTCTTCCGTGGGTCAGAGATGCCATCCACGTTCTTCCAGTGCTTCTGGAGAAATAAAATCCAAAGGGGGAAAAAAAAACACATTTGTTGTTGTTTTGTTAAAAATCAGAGAGTTAATAATAAACTAACTGGACGCCACCCCGAAACCTTTGGAGAGGACAAGGAGTGGACTGTGAGGCTACGTGAGTAGCTCACCTCTGAGCCTTACTTGCCAGACTCATGTCATCCAGGGCAGAAATATGTTATATTAACAGCTGGCAGCCGAATTCCTTATTTTATTCAGAAATGTACCCTGATTTCATCGTAGTGCGGGCTGGCAGCCACAGGAAGGGTGACGCCCATCGCCATCCCCACCCCCACGAGAGAGGACGATGAGGGCATTCTGAGGGGACTTCTGGAGGCGTGAAGAGGCCAGGGAGGAAGAGAGGAGGGGACCTAATTCTGAGGAGCGCAGAGAAAAGGGGCCGCGGTGGCGGGCAGGGGGCCACGCCGTGGGGGCAAGCAGAGTCAGGGGCTGGGAAATAAAGAAACCGTAATTTCTTAGCGCGAGCCCAGAGGGTGAAGCCTTTTTAGGCTTAGTGGACTATACACGATCGTCTTCACTGACAGAGCAGAAGACAGGTGGATGAGCTGCAGATGACGGGTGTGGCTGCCTTCCCATAAACCTTCGAACACTGAAACTGTAACTTCATGTAACTTTCGCGTGTGGCACCAAACCATTCTTCTTCTTTTGGCTTCTGCAACCTTTTAAACATGTTAAAGCCCTGCCTCCGGGGCTCCAGGCTGCACAAACAGGCACGAGGCCAGCTGTGGTCCAACCCGGCCTTAGGGTAAGTCTCCCCTCGGCCGAACTGCATCAGTCAGGCGACCTCCTGAATGCCAAGGTCGGCACCAGCGTGTGTGATATCTGTGGGAATTTGGGGAAGAAGCGGGCTTCCGCATTTCCATGGGAGTGAGGGGCAGAGGGCAGGCATTGGCACGACGTCTGAGCAGAGGTCATCAAGTCCATGGAAACAGAAAAGCCGATGAGGAAGTCCCCGGCGGCCCCTCCCCGACCCCTCACCTTTTCAGTAGGTGCCCCCTCTTCTCTGCTCATGTGTGCCCTGTAAGACAGACCCACAGTTGTCCCAAGCAGCCTGTGCCCGGATGGGTACGTGATTAATCCTGGGGTGAATCTTAGGAACTCGATCAGGCCATCCAAGTGTCATCCTCTGAACCTCTATTTTTGAGAGAGGTGCCACGTTGGTCTGTAGGCTGTGATCACGTAACTGACGTCAAACACGCGCCTGGAATCTTATGCCGATGCACCTCCCACCCTGGTCACCGAAGGGACTCTGGGTGCTCAGAGCAAAGAGCGCCCTCCCGGCAGCATTCCCGAACTGGCGTCTCCCTTCCCAGACGCAATTCCATCCAGCCGCACAGACGTTCCTTACAGGGATGCTGAGTGTCAGGCTCTGCACTTGGTGCCAGGAATGATGCAAGGTTCCTGCTCCGGAGAAGTGACAGTGTAAAAGAGGGGTGAGGGGTATAGAAAACGGGGTGTGAGAGAAGTTTGTCTGGAGGTAGGACGTCGGCCTAAAGGGGGTCCCAAAGACCCAGCGAGGCTGCCTAGATGGGGCGGTGCCCGAGCTGCGAGGAACGGGCTGGCGTCTCCGGGAGTCGCCATGGGCTGAGGAGGCCACGGTCCAGGACGGGATGAGAATGAGAATCCGCACACGGGAAGAGGGGTGCAGGGGGCGACGGGGCCGGGCCAGGGCCTGTGTGCCGCCCTCAGAGTTCGAGGGTCATCTCACAGTAAACAGGCCGTCTCTGGCGGCTTTTCGGCAGGTCAGCAGCTGTAAGAAGCTGATGCCGCAGCAATCTGGCGGTTGGACTACGTAAGCGGGAGCCTGGCGTCAGGGATAACATTGAGAAGGAAGACTTTCTCCCCAGGGACTGGGGCCTGAGCCGTAATAATAGGAACAGGGATGCAGAGGAGAGAGGGAGAGAGGAATTGACACTATTCCATCACTGATGGCAACACTGGGAGTGGCAGTCATGCGTCTGGGCCTGCAGAGGGAGAGCTGGCTGATCAGAGGGCGCTGGCAGCTTCGGATCTGAATGTGCCAGCCTCGAAACCCTCTGGGGCACGGGTCCTGTCTCCAGGAGGCCATGGCTGGTCTCCTCCTCCATCAGGCTGGGCATGAACTTGGCCCGAGTGAGTACTAGGGAGCAGGGTTGGAGGAGGACGGCCCTCCAGGGTGCGGGTGGCCGGTCCCAGGCCTCCCAGTGCACCAACAAGGGACCTCTGTCATCACGACCAGGTTACCTGGTAATCCAGGTGACATTTCCCTTTCTTCGACTTCCAGAGGAATCATGCTGGAGAGTCACCCAAGGGTATTTTACAGTGGAGGAGGAGGAAGGGCCTTGTTACCCCTTTACTCTCACACGGGTATTCGCCCAATTTTTGGAGTGTTCAAATGTGAGCTCTGTTTCTCCCCCAAAGGGAAAAGAACCCAGACACCTACCTGGAGATGGCACTTTCCACCCTGTCCTTATTGTCATTCTCCAAAAATAAGCCAGCCAAAACTTTTTTCACTTTATTCAGGATTCAGTGAATGTCCACCACGCAGCCGGCCTGTTAGCACCAGATGCGGGTCCCCCCCCCCCCTCAGAGGAAGCACGAGAACAGGGAATTCAGAGAAATTTAAGGATCTTGGTTAAAGGAGGGTGGAGAGCACATCATTTATTCCAATGTTTGCAAATCTTGGGAAAAGAGAGCCCACACTCAACCAGCTTAAACAGGAAGGGAATTTACTGGCTGACATCGGAGATGGGGTAGGCCTCAGGGCTCGTTGATTCAGGAGCTCAGGTGTGCTGACCTGAAGCCTTGCCATCTGCCTCAGGCTGGAAGCAGATGGCTGTGGGCATTCCATGCATCACCCTCAGACCTGACAGTGCCCAGAGGAAGGAGAGAGGCTGTCCTCTCTGTGAGTCTCTTCTGGGGAAAGAGACCTCTGCAGAAGCGTACCTACATCTCCTCGGCCTGAACTGGGTTTTAAGCCTGTTCCTGAGCTTGTCACTGGCAGAGGAAATGGGGACTGTAACAGTCCCGCCAGGCACCCCTTCAGCTGAGCTGGGGACCCTCTGAGGCCCCCAGCTCCATGGGGAAGAGGCAGAGGCCTGATCCAAACCAGGAGCCTATGAAAAAGAAGGGGAATGGGAGCTGCGTCGACTGTGAGAATTAATTTCTGAATTGGCGGAACTTCGGAAATGCTCCGACTCCGGACGGCAGGACTAAACGTGATACCACATGATCAATAGAAGAAGAAGGATAAGTAAGCTGCACCAGACCACCCAGACACAAAGCTCCGTGTGCAGCAGGATCCACTCTTTGGCCCCGAGGAGCGCGCTGAGCGCGCGGTTCCCCTCAGCTCCTCCAGGTCTCGCCGGTGCTTTTGGATCTGCACTTGCACCTGGGTCAGGTAGCGCCTGCGGCCTTCCCCGAGGGCGCCGCCCGTGTATCCCAGCAGCTTCTGCGCCTTGGAGAAGAGGTCGTTGCTGAGGAAGGCGCCCGGTGCTCCCTCTCCAGCCTCTCCACCACAGCCATCAGCTCCTCCAGCTGCGCCCGCTGCGCCGGCCCGGTGGCCCGGTTGTCAAAGGCGCAGCACCGGCCCTCACACTCGCGGACCAGGCGCCGCAGGCTGAGGTTGTCTGTGTTGGCGACGAACTCGCTCAGGGACGCGCCCCCCAGGTCCTCTCTGCGGGTGAAGAGGAGGATCACGTGCCTCATGGCGCCCGCCCCGAAGACCTCCTTCACCCTCCTCGCCGCCGCCACGTCCTGCGTGGTGAAGCGCCCCAGCTGCGTCACCAGCAGCAGCACGTGGGGCCCTGGGGCCGAGAGCCGGTAGCAGTCCCCGATGTCCTGGTAGGACTCTAGGTTCTGGGCCTCTGTGTCAAAGATGGGGGCCGTGTCGACCACCAGGATGCTCCTCCCGTTCCACGAGCCGGTGGCCGCCTGGCACGTCTTGGTCACAGACCGCGTCGCCAGCCTGGACTGGAACTTGGGCTGGCAGAGGATGCTGTTCCCGGTGGCACTTTTCCCGCTGCCGGATCGGCCCACCAGGATGATTCTCAGGGAGGATGATGCCACAGTGAAGCTCCTCTCTCCTCCACCTGTGGGAGCATGAAAGGTTCACGTGTAACGGCTGTGGACCGGATGTTGGTGTCCCTAAAAATTCGTAAGCTGCAACCCTAGTCCCCAGCATGATGGCGTCTGGAACTGGGGCCTTGGAGGGGATTGGGTTAGATGAGGGCATGAGGGTGGGGGCCCCCATTGGGGCAAGCGCCATTATAAGGCGAGGAAGAGCCGAGAACTCTCTCCAACAGGCGAGGACATGGCCACCAGGAAGCTGGCTCTCCCCAGACCCGGAATCTGCCAACACCTTACACTTGGACCTCTCAGCCTCCAGAACGGGGAGACAAATATTTGTCGTCTGCCGCCCAGTCTGTGGTGTTGTGTTTTAGCAGCCCGAGAGGACGAAGACTGTAAGAAATGCCTTTCGGTAAGAGGAGAACAAGGAAAACAAGGGAAAGAACCCAAAGGAACAACGTCCATCATCAGCTCAGTATCACACCCCTAAAGGGCTGGGCTCAGCCTCTACACGCCTTCCACCTGGACGTAGAGAATAAGGGGAACTCAGTGAGGTCTGTGGAATAATGAACCCTTGCTGGCCAGGGTCCTTGGGACCTTTCCTGTTGGGACTGCCGCATTTTGCCACCCTTTCCAGAAACTCCTCCCTGTTTGGTTCCATCCTGAAGGCTCTTCGATGCTCAGAGCTCCCCACAGCCACTGAGGTGTTCGTCTCCGAGTTTCCGCTCTCCCAGCGCTGCCTGGTCTCTGCTTTACAAAATGACAGGGCTGTATCTGGAAATGCTTATCCCCGAAAGGGGAGCATGAGAGCCAATAGCCTAATGTGCTATATTCCCCAGGGGATATGCATTTCCTTTGTCTTGGGTGACTTGAGTCCTGTACCTTTCACGGCAAGATGCACAGTTCGCGCCCCCAATGCTGAGTTCATGGTCCTCAAGGAATCACGAAGAGTCACTCCACTAGGTCCTTACCTGCGGTGAAAGCGTCTTCTCCATCCTTCGGAACGCCTTCCATTTTGTTCTAGAACGGAAAACATGCAGGCTTCATTCGTACCGGAGTTGGCTGTGACATTCGACGCGAAATGCCACATTTTATAAACGAGGAAACCGAGGGCGAACGAAAAGCGGCGACGGAAAGTCACACGTAATTCGCGGATGAGCCAAGGGTAAAACCCAGGGGCAGCGATGCTCGGCCATTCTTGGCACTGACTGAGGGTCCCCTTGAGGGTATAGGGACAGCCCCACATGAGAGCGCACACATGTGTTCCTGTGACCTGTCATAGCCCACGGGTGGCAGTGAAAATGTGCCATCTGCCCGAAGACCAAACAGGGAAGTTGGTCATTTCCCACTGAGCTCCTGGCTCTCTGGAACCCTTGTCTGCCGTGAGGATCTCGGTCCTGGCACCCAAACGCGAGTTCACCTGGTAAAGTATCCTCCTTCAGTTAATTCACAGAAGAAATTTTCCCTGAGTTTCATGGCGATAGTGGCATGGAGGGCGACCGGTCATTCTGGTTTGCCCACGACCGAACGACCGAGAGGCTCCCTGGTCCAAGGACCTTCAGCACTGAAACTGAGAAAGTCTCCAGCAAACCAGGACGAGCTGGTGGCGCCAGGAATTGGAGATTGTCATGAGTCCAGGGGGTGGCGCGGAGGGAAGACCTGACCTGTCGGGCTCAGGCCGCCGGTACCCCACAGGATGTCCACCCTTCCGAGTTCTTCGCTTAGACGGTCCTGGACCAGGAACCACCTCAGGGGCATCTCTCCTCTGCCCACTCCCCTTCTTTCATTCCCCCACCCCACCCCGGCCCCGTACACCTTCTCTTGACCTTTCTCTTTCTTACCACCTCCTCCTCCTGTGCTCAGGGCGGGGTTCCGCTCAGGGTCCCCCCACACCCAGAAACATTTCTCACGTTTTCTCCTGGGAAAAACCTATGCGACCCTTTGAGAGCGACCTCAGGGCCTCGCTGTGTGCCAAGTTTCAGGGTCTTTTCCTCGTCACAGGTTCAAAAAAGGTAACTCTAACGAATGAATCCCCAGCTGTGGAATTTGGGGGTCCAGGACAGGTGAGCTGCGAAAAAAGATGTACTCTTTTGAACAAGTGGATTCTCCCAGTGCTCCTTGGAGGGTAGCGTCTGGCCCCTCCATGTGCAAGGCTGGCCACTGTGGTCCCCTGGCAGGGAAAATAACTTAATAAATAAAACTACTTGGGAACCATTGTAACTTAAGGACAAAATGTCAGAACCTTGCTTCTGTCAGACAGGTCCCAGTCATTGCTTTGTAATTCCTTCTAATGGTATTTTAAAAAAAAAAAAAAAAAAAAAGGTCAACTTTACTACTTAAAGACCAAGTTCTTTTTTTTTTTTTTATAGGCAAGGCGACCCTTTTTAACCTCACAGATTGCAAGGACTTTGTCAGCGTACAATCCCTTATTTTTTTTATATATTTTACGCCAACAGCACCTGGTCTTCCTAGGGGGTCTCCCATCCAAGTACTAACCAGGCCCAACCCTGCTTGGCTTCCGAGATGAGACGCGGTCGGGCGTGTGCAGGGTGGCAGGGCCCTAGACCTGAGGGTATTTTAGAGCCACAAGAGAAATGGTAGCAAGGCCCCTGCCCCGCAGATGCTGCGTTCTCTGGCCACGGATTCCAGCCTCGCCTGCTTCACAGCATCTGTCCCAGCAGACGCACAACTGGCGTGAGAGCTGTTCAGGCCGAGGACCCACAGGACTGAGTGCTCGACTCGGGGCCGTGTTCACTGCATCCGAGCGAGGGAGGGCCTGCTGGTTGCAAACTGGTCTCTGAGCATTTTCGGTCATCCTGCCGTGCAGAGGGGGAGCCTTTCCACACGAGTGTGGCGGTTAGTCTCAGGTGTCAGCTCGGAGGGACCCTGGTCTCCGGTGATGTAATCAAACACTAATCCGGGTGTCACTGGTCCTCAGACCCCAGGAACGGGTCAAGCGGCACTACTCACATGACATGTTTTCCAAGCAGCTGGGAGCGGGCCATTTCTTTCAAGAATCAGAGGCTTAAATTGATGCTCTCTCAGAATCCGGCCTTTGCAGAGGTGATAAAAGGGGCTCTTTCTAAAAAACTATCCAGGTTTTTCTCATCTCTCTCAAAAATTCTTTTAAATTTATTTATTTAAATTCATTTCAAGTACATAGTATATTGGTTAGACATCTATTTAGTTCATAAAACGATCCCCCCAATTGCTCCCTCCCTCCCCTGGCCCCATATTACTGCTGACTGCGTTCCCTCTGCCGTGCTCCCCATCCCCGTGACCACCTACCAACTACTGATCTGTACTTCTTTAACCCTTCACCCCATCCTCTCAGCCCTCCAAACTCCCCTTCCCTCTGTCCGTCACCAAATTGTCCGCCATATTTGTGAGTCTGTTTTTGATCAGTTTGTTCTTTTTATTCCTTAGGTTCTGCATCCAAGTGAAGTCATGTAGTGTTTATTTGTCTCTGTCTGGCTTAAGGATTGTTTTCCTTCTCCAGTGCCTTCCTCCCTCATCCAAACTGCCACACCTCCGGCCAGATGATCCCAGCCCCACTCCCTCCCTTGCTCCGCCCCCTGCAGGTCACCGTGTCTGCGTGGTCCCCTCGGGGTCCCCTCTAAATGTCACCATCATCATGCTTCCCTCTGCCCACAGCCTATTCACTGCAGCCATCAAGTCAACACCCTCGTTTTGTGACCATACACCCTTCCATCAACTCATTTTAAAATGCTATTAAACGTCTCTACTCCCAGACAGCTCTCTCTCTACACTGAGACGGGGTTAGAGAGGAAACGGCTCCTGCACAGACGGGAGGGGGAAGCTTCCCCACCCCCCACCCACCCAGCAGGACTGGAAGAGGCAGGTGGAGGTGAGAGTGTAGAGGCACTTTGGGAAAATTGTAGAATGAACTGAAACTGGTTGAAATGGTCTGGCACTTGGGTGGACTGTCTTACTCTCCTCTGCCCAAGGTAACCATAGTAACATCCTCCCTGCTTCCCCGGCTGGCCTGCGCTAGAGGTAGACAACTAGAGGTAGATCCAATGGAGGGATCACAGGGAAGACTGCCAATGTGGGAACCCTCGCTGTCACAGGCTGCGAGGCAGGGCGACCTCCCAGGAAGGAAGCCCCGGAGTTTACAACTCCATTCTGGGTAACGAGGGCATCTAAAGAGTTTTCAAGCATCAAATTCTATTTCTTTACTAGGAAAAAAAAAGGAGGGGGGCAAATTTTTACCTGAGCAGTTCAACTTGAGTCCTACTCCCAAAATCTTTCTCCTTCTCTAACTGGAAACTGTCTACACCAGGTTGACTGTATACCCACCAAAATCAAGCAACAGAAATGAAGATTAAAATTGAAAAGCGACGTTCAGTCCGATCTTCAAAGGGCACCCTGGTGACTTCTGCGGGTAGCAGGGAAGGAGGTTCGGGCATTGCCTTTGCGTAGCAACGTGTGGGGGCCCCATACGACCCCCCCAGAGGTGGGGGCAGCAGCCACTGCGTGCGTATGTGCAAAAAACGCTTGTGTACAAACATGAGAAATTCGCTCGTTAGCCTCACAGAAAGGCTGCTGCCTGAGCTCGCTGTGTTCAAAATTTTAAGTTCTGCAAACTATAGGATCCGTAATATGTCCAGCTTGCACTTATTTGAGGCTTTGGGGTATGTAATTCCTGACCCTAATTGTTTAGGAATAAAGAAAGCGAGGCTTAGAAGGACTGACACGATCGTTGCTGGTAGAACTGGAATGAGAGGAGTGGAGACGGACAGAGGGGCGGGCAGGGGAGCAGAGACGGGACGGCAGGCTACCTGGTAGGTCCTGGGATACCTTGCAAGTCCTGCAGCTGGTCTTGGCGAAGTCCTCCAGCGACGGATGGAAACTCGCGCTCTGAATCCTACCTGCTAGAGGGAGAGGGGTAGGGTCCCGGGGCACGGGGACTGAGCAATGTGGGGACTGAGCAATGTGTCGTTTCCTGGAAAAGTCACTTGCAGACTGTCACCGAGAGGCCCCAGGAAGGTGTTGTTCTGAGTAAGGGCTCCACTTCCTCCCCCCCTCAGCGTGCGGCCTGGCTGCACCCGGAAGCCAGCCACGGACCCAGACCGGTGCCCAGCGTCTCCCCGCGCACCGCCTCGCTCTCCTGCACAGCGCAAAGCTGGGTTCTTCTGCACGATCCGCCCCCTGGCTCCCGCCGCACCCCCCCCGCACCCCCGCCCCGCTTCCTTCTATCGACTCCCCGGCCCTGAGGTTACCCAGGTGCGATCTTTGCTACGTTTCCTCACTGAGGTGGCTTGTGCTTCTGCAGAAACCAGGGAGACATCCGGCCACCCATGCTATGATTCAGGCAAAGGGACAAGAACTTAGGGGATGGGGTGTCCTGAGCCCCCCACACTGCCCTCCTGACTCTTCTCCGGCGCATCCAGCACTTCCTGTTGGAGGCCCCTGTGTGCAGGGAGCTGAAGACCCTCTCCCTGAGTCAGGCTTAGGGTGAATGGGGCAGAGTCTGGTCAGGCTCTCGCCGTTTGATTGCAGCTTAATTCTCGAAAGGCAGCCAACAAGCAGGAAGGCGAGATGGAGCTAACCCTTGGTCCTTCTTTTGCAGAGGAAGGCAATCATAATTGCAGATAATGTGCAATTCACGTTTTGCAATGAAAGCTACGCTTGACTCACGAAGTATTGACCGTATTAATACCGTGATTTTGACTTTACGATAATAGCTCTTACATTGGATGAGGTGGCTACACGCACTGATTCTACAGAGGCTGGAAAGACCAGCTTTTACTTACCGTGTAGAAGACATTCTTTTCCTTTCAGTAGCTAGAAATGCCGCTGTCGGCTCGTTTTCTCCAGGAGAAAAGAAAACGCTAAAGATCGACTCCTTTAAAACAAAAATAATTTCTTTTGGCAGACATTTGTCACTTCTAAACTGTTTTATCACAAATGGTTTTGACTGAAGTCCACACATTCAGCTGTCCCCGCATTTAGTTTAGAAACAGAAAGGGAACTTGCTCAAAAGTGTCAAATCTACCCGTCCCTTATTAGTTTTCGTGGTTGAAGTAACTTGATCTTTTCTGCCTTAACCTACCCAGGCTAATACTCGTGTGTCCACACCACAGAGAGGAAAATATGAATCTTAATCACCTACTTTTTGCGCATAAAGAAAATGCAAAGTATTCATTTTAAAAAGAATCTTGAGTCCATCTCTAGGCCTCTCCTCAGCTACCATGTAGAGAGAGATAAAGTGGCCTTCTATTTGGGGCAACTGTATGTCTTTTCCTCTAAACTGCCTGTTCGTGTACTCAGTTGATTTTTTTTTCTGTTATATTATATGGTTTTTTCATGTTGACTCAAGAACGACCTTTAATTGATGATTCTGGAAGTAAGGCGTTATATTACATCTGTTAACAATTTTTTTTCTGTCTCTTTCCATATTCACAGTTTTGCGATTATTCAGGCCTCCTTTTCAATTTAATTTAGTTTTTTCTTTCAGCGTTGACTCAAGCAATTTCAGTTATGGTTCTTCAAACCATACGTGCTTCCAATTGCTGAAGAAATGCCAGCAATGAATAAGAGGAAAATTGTTCCCTTTCCCCCCACCCCAGCTACGGAGAAAAATGGCAAATATTATTCTTACAAAGCAGCCTGTGAGACACGCAGTGCTTGAAAACTGTAGCTCTGTCTCCTGAAAATAACCCTTCACCTCTAAAAATCTGTGGAATTATGGATGTCTTCTTTAATAATCCATTTCCCTATCAGTGAGGTAGGAATAGAACTCCTAGTAATTCCTAACAGGTCTAAAATACTTCTAAGATTTCGTGGACAAAAGGAGATTGCTAATATCTCCTACTTCTGCCCCAGGCACGTGGTGATAAAATAAAGTAAAGCAAAATAAAATAGTTGCAGCATTTGAGAATCTTGTCTCGTTTAAATTCACAGTATGCCAAGTGAAACAGACCAGCTGTAGTCAAATGCCTTGCAAATAGCACCCCCTGCTGTTTGACCTTTAAGTTACTTATGGTGAGTTTTTTTGCTCAGTCTGGAAATACTAACAAATGTTTTCTTTACGGCTTCTGCCATTCTTAGAAAGCCCTCCTTTCTCATCCTTTTATTTAAAAATATGTTACTTATGTCCACACAAAAATCTGCACACGAATATTTCTAGCAGCTTTTTTTCATAATTGCCAAAACTTGGAAGCAGCCAAGATCCCCTTTGGTAGGTGATGGGTACATATATTGTAGCTAATGAGAACCAAGTTTCTCACTGTCAAAGAAAGAAATTATAAAAACAAAAGGAGAATCCTATAAAATCTGTGCTGGCCTGGAGTCAGAATTATTAATATGAATTCATGGTGGTTCTTTTTTACTAGCTAGAAAGACGAATATCAATGTGTGGGGGGTCAGTAATACATAACTGGATTGCCTGGCTGTCAGCTGAGAGAGATTACAGTAAGAGACACTGCAGGAGCAATGAAGACACCCAGCACACAGGTCTTAGTTTCTAAATGTCATTCTCAAATAAAAAGGAAGCAGGAAGTGGACGATCTGGAGAGGGACTATACAAAGTGAGCCTGGGGTGTCATGGTGTCGAAAAATAACAAGTGGTAAAAACAGGGGGTGGAGCAGAGCAGAAGGACACAAGAGGCAGCCTGAAGGAGTACCATCACTTTGCAACCCTCAATAAATGAATGGATCTAGGCAACAATCATCAATGATTACTAGATGGCGCTTCCCAAAGCAGGTGTACACGCTGCCCGTTAGTTGCAATGTATGGACTCGTGGGCATCCGTATTCAAATACAATGTAAAAGAAAAAAATTACAGTTGGGAAACCGTGAATACTGCCTGGATAGTTCATGTTAAATGTTTCTTTTTCAGATGCGATATTAATAAAAGGGAAAGTCCTCTTGCTTAAAGCTATGTGCTGAAGAGTTACGAGATGAAATGATAGGGTATCTAGGACTGACTTTCAAATAATCAGGAGAGGAAGGGATTGGGGTTCAGACAAAACAAGATTGCCCACATATGATAACGGGCGACACCTGGCGATGGATACATAAAGTTCAGTACATCACTTGTTCAACTTCCACATAGGGAATTTTCTGCTTCAAAACATATTGACAAAAGCTTATAAAAGTTCAAAATATCTCAATGTTTCCTGAAGGTTTTAGATAGGTTGGGTTAAATGAGAGAACTTACGGCCTTTCCATGAAAGAGTAAAAGGTGCAGCCATTTGATAGATCTGGGTAAAGATTTTTGGTATATTTTCCAGCTGTTATGAAATCTAATGTCTCTAATGACTGGCTAGTAAGTCATTCACAAATCAAGCCGTTGACACTACTTTATTTTCAACAAACAGAAGGCAGATATATCCATTAATAGATAATTAAAAATTAATGATAGATTGCTACATGGTTTTGGCATTTATCTTGGAAGGCGTTCAAAGAACTGAGTGCCATTGCCATAACAAAACTGTTTCTATTCCTATTTATATATCTATGTGAACAAGGTTTCTCAGTGCCTGCCTCGATTAAAACAAACAAAAAAATGGAATAAAATCGATATGAACATTGTCTCATTCTAGCAAACAATAAGAGTCATTCATGCATGTATGAAATAAATGAGAAAAAGTCTCATCCATCCCACAGAAACATGCATTTCCAAAATAAAAAAGTCACTGTTAATAATTATTTTACAAATATCATATGTTTATATTGCTTTGATCCATTGTGTCCTAATAATACTTTGATAATAACTAAATATAGAAGCTAGATGTTTCACTCTTAAAGCCTATGGTTATGGAATTTTTCTTCAATTTTCATATATATTTTTGTGGCAGAAGTTTATATTAGGGTGATCAAGATTTTCCAGCATAAAAATCCATTACAATAAGATGCAGGTCTGTGGGTGATGTAAATGGGCAGTCAGGGAGAAAAAGAAAAAAAACTAAAATTTCTGACTATTAGAGAACAGCTCATTCATGTATTTTAAAATAGCTTGTGGGTATCTGATTTCTCTGTTATTTATATTTTTAAAAGAAGTAGCAGCTTCACTGAAAATGTTAATATCTACAATATGCTAGAAATTTCATTCTTTACAAACATTCATGATGAAAAAATATAGAAATTCAACTGAAATGCTCGAGAGAGCACCTAGATTTTAAAAATTCTTTTAGTGACTACGCAAGCAAAAAATGTTTGAAGACCACTGCCCTAGAGAACCTCTTACATGAGTGCATCAGGATATTTTTATGAGAAAGCGCATAACGGTAAATAGCTAGAAACAATCCGAATATCCATCAATGGTAGATCGGATAAATACATTGTAGGTTACCCATACAATGGACCCAGCAGTAAAAATGAAAAAATACGATTACCTGCATCGACAGGGATAAATCTCACATGCATTAAGTTGAATAAAAGGAGTAGTCCCAAGAAGAATATAGAGTCTGATTCCATTTTTATCAAGGTTAATAAGTGGAAAAAACTAAAAATAAATATGATTTAGAGCAACAGACATGAGTAGTAAAACTATAAAGAAAAGCGAGGGAATAATTGTCACAAAAGACAGGATAAAGATCATACCTTGGTGAGCAGGAGAAAAGAGCAGTGTGATCAAGAAGGAACTTATGGACAAGGCTCTATGTCTGAAACTGGGTATTCATTTTATTGATCTTCTTTATAATGTACTTATACTCATAGATATATATATACACTTAACTGACAAAAAAATACTCAATCATATTGAAAAAACATGAAACAAGGCTGGAACTAATAGAAGAATATACTGTGTTTCTGGACAAAAACACTACTATAAAAATACACACTCTTCCAAAATTGATATGTGTGTGTGTGTGTGCGTGTGTGTGTGTGTGTGTGTGTGTAGAATTTTATTCCAATTGAAATCCCAATGTTTTGTGTATGGAATTAGAGAATACTTTCTTAGAGGTTCCATGGGATGAAAAATGCCTGAGCAGAATCAGATCAGCCTGGTGCTGATGTAAGAACAGACAAATCAGTAGAACAAAATGCATAGTCATAGTGAATCCCAGTGAATGATGGAATTTGCTATATGACAAAGGCAGGAACATACAGTTTATTTAACAAGTGGCGCTGATCCAAATGGCTTTCTAACTAGAAAACAATAAAGCTGAACTCCTATCTCATACCAAATAAAAATCAAAGAATTAAATTTTTATCTGTAAAAAATAAAAAGAAAATCTTAAAATTAAATATAGGAAACTACATGGACAATCCAAATGTAGGCATACTTTCTTCACCAAGACATAAAGCCAGAAGTTATAAAAAAAAAAAAAAGCTTTAAATATTTTATAAAGTTAAAGACAAAAAAATAGATTTGAAAAAAAGGTGAAATTTTAAAATCTATATTATAAAAAGAGCTTCAAAAAATGTTTAAATGTGCAACATGCGTGGACTGCTCAATATGTGGATGAACAATAACTAGCCAATACACATATGAAAAGATACTCAACTCCATAAACAGCTGCGAAAATTAATTAAAGAAAATCTCACGAAAATGGAGTCGGAATGCCGGAAGGGGGCGCTCTCACACACTACTACTCGTCAATTGCAGGCAGAAGTGCCAGATACTGACCCCAACAGGAGAGTCCACAGCGGGAAAGGATCACCAGTTTTATACCCGACAGAAAACGATGTAGACTGCGCCTCCTACAGGAACTATCTCTGAGCTATTTTCTGCAACTGGACTTTCGTTCAAAACAAACCCTCCCAACTTCCTCCTTTCCCTCCGTAAAAGGACTTGTCTATGGCCTTTGCTAGAGCTGGCTTGCCCTGGATTGAAATTCTTTGTTGCCCCCAAATAAAACCATTGTTGCTGGTAAAATAACCGACTTTTCTTTTCAAGCTCAGCATAGTCGAGGAGGTGGGAATGCAAAAATTAAAATGAGCTATAACATCTCCTACTGGCAAAAATTACTGGTGAGATTAGGAAGGAGGACAAAGGACATTTTAACACTGCTGGTGAGACGTCAATTATTACGGCCTTTCCGGAAGCTCTCTGACGATACATATTGCGTTTTTAAATATTTATGCTCTTCAATGAGCAACTCGCTCCTGTTCCAAGACTCCACCTCACGGCAATGAAGGATCCACGTATGCTGTTGTTCTAAGAGAGGGAAATACAGGAATTGAGGTGAAAGGTATCAGGGGCAAGTTCATGAAATATACTGTACAGCCATTCAAGGGCTGTTAAGACGGCTAGAATCAAACAGACTGTACCCGTCTCGAGCTGGTGAGGGTGTGGAGGGCCTGGTTGGCTATTACCAGTCATCCACTTTTCTTAAAAGTAAACGCATCCAACGACACGTCTCAGCCGCTCCTCTCCCAGATAGTTCTCCAGAGCAGAGAAAGCTCACGTTCATACAAGGCCTGGACCCGACTGTTCCCAGACCCTTTCTCTATAGCAACCAAAATCTGGGAACAACCCAACCGCCCATCAACAGGTGACTGGATACACAAACCACAGTAGACCCATCCGCCGGAAACTCAATAAAAACAAAGGAACTGCTGATGCTCGGGACAACACTGATGGATCCCACAGTCACTATGCTGAGTGAAAGAAGTCAACTGAAAAAAAAAAATGCAATATAAGATTCCACTTACGGAAAACTCTAGAAATCGCATGCTAATCCACACTGAGAAAAAGTCAAGCAGTGGTTTCTTGGGAATGGGGGCTGGGTGAGGCAGGACAGGGGAGAGGAGTCGCCAAGGGGTACGAGGGCTGGTCGTGAAGGTGACAGACATGCTCACTCTCTTGATGGTGGTGGCGGTTTCTTGGGAGCATATATATGTTGCAACTTCAAACTGTACACTTTGTGTGCGCTTCTTTGCATATCAAGTATACCTCGACAAAGGTAAATAAGTACGAACAGAAGTACAAACAGGCTACGTTGTTAAGACGAATTACTTGGGAATGGAAGGTGAGTATGAAGTGAGGCTGTTAGCAGGAATGACAGAAAAGTTAGAAAGGAACAAGAGGAAAAATACTTCACCAAAAATAGAAACAAATATGAAAGGTCTACAATTTAAAGATAGGGGGAAATATTTAAAATTACTAATTCCAGTTATTGGTTGGACACGAGTGTTTACAATTTGTGCATGATGGCTGCTGTTGTTTTTTAAAAACTCTTACCCACTTTTAAGCAATTTGGTCTGACCCCAGAATCAAGAAGGGGTCTCTGTGGATAACTTTCTAAAACCTGGGGTGCTTTTCGCCAATTTTTGTGTGCTTTCTCACTCTTTGGTTCAATTTCAGCAGTTACAGCCAGCTTTGCCCCTCTGGACGACTGGTACCATTCTTGTTACTTTGACGATTTTGTCCCTGCTTCTAAGTGGGCTGTTGAATCAGTCAGGGTCCTTTCTGTTCCGGTAACAGAAGTTCAACTCACACCCGCTGGAGCAAAAAAGGAAGTTCATCAAGTCACATAAGGAAAAGCCCAGAGTCACCTCTAGTTTCAGTGGGCGCTGGATTTTCTCCCTTCCAGCCTCCCCTCCCCTCCCCTCTCCTTTCCCTTTCTTTCCCTTCTCTTCCGTTCCTCCTCGCCCTCCTCTCTCCCTCCCTCACCCTCTCCCTGAGAGAGCTCTAGCTTACACTGTTTGGCAACTAGCAATCCGGGAAAGAAAAAGAACTTCTTTTTCCAACCATTCCAACGTAAGTCCTGCGACTGAGTCCCCATGGGACAGCCTCTGGATCACAAGGGCCACCCCTAAACACCGGGACTGGCTGTTGTCCCTGAACGGGGCGGAATCACATGCTCACCCCATGCCTGGGGCAGGAGAGGGTGAAGTTAGAGTCACTTACAGAGGGTGGAGGAGGGGCGTTTCCAGAGGAACATCAGAGGCCTGTTCCCAGAAAGAGCTGGACACAGATGCCAAGCAGCAAACAAAGTCGGCCCCGAAAGGTGAGTCGCAAACAAACGATTCCATCTGCAGGCCCTCGGCCCCGGCGCACATCGGAGTGGTGCGGTTCTAGGACTGGGGCACGCAGAGTGTGAGCGAGCACGTCCCATCTCAAATGACGTTTTAGCTGTCTTCACAGTTCCACTTTTTCTCAGCCGAGACACCTTCTTTACTACGTTTACCTGTCTTTCTGGTTCCACCAACGGCAGTGACTACTTCCAGCTTCTCACGGGGACCAAGAGGATGGCTTCCTCATTCCCCCAACCCCACCCCGCCAGCTGGAGCCCCTGCTTCTCTTCTGGACCAGATGCACTGGTAGATCCCATCTCTCCTTTGCTTGGTTTTTTCCCCCTAGTTTTGCCAGCATAAACCTTCAAATAGCCATCATTTAAAAAAAAAAAAGTGTGTGGGAGGCAAACTTTCTGCTTCTCTTAGGGCCGTTTTTCTATCAGTTCCTTTAGCCTCACTCTCCTGCTCTATGTAGCTGGTCCCCCCGGGCCTTCCGTTCATTCTCACGAATGAAAGGGGAGGCAGTCTGCATGCTCGGGGGGGTCTCCTCTACCAGGTGGCCTGATTACGGACACCTGTCTGCCAGGCAGGTGCTCCCAACCCCAGGAAAGGCGGCTTTGCTCTGCATGTCATGGCCCTACCTGACACCTCAGCTCTCCAGGGAGGATGCTCAACCGTTTTTTAGAGAAGGACACTCCGCGGGCTCCAGCCTGCCTGCCCTGGGCTCTCTGTGCACGCTGGGTCATTCCAGGGGTCCTGGGATGTCATCGTGCTGTCTTGCTTTATAAAAGTAAAGTGATAAAAGCAAACGGTTTAGGGATAACGCCAGAAAGATTCTGGCTTTGAGGGGATGGAAAGGATTTGGGGAGGTCTTTCTTCAATTTTTTAAAAGTCTTTTAATAATTTAATATATTGCTCATCGGAGAATATTTGAAACGTACAAATGGGTATACAGTGAAAAGTCCCCCTCATACCCCGTCTCCTGGATGCTCAGTCCCCTCCCTCGAGACAGTCAAAGTCACAGGTTTTGGTGTCTCCTTCCAAAACTATCCTATGCGTATATAAATAAGCACACGTATGTTTACATATGTGCATTGTATCTTTGCACGCATTGCAAAGGATACACATAATCTGTTATGCCGCACCCATGTTTTTGGAACCCGAATTCGCTCAGAAGGGAGTGGGGAGCTAGGGGAAGGGTGGCGATGGGATGTGAAGTCGCATCGGTGCACATGTTCACCCCCAGAAACGGCACGCAGCTGGGGATGCTCTGAGGCCAGCACGCCGGGAACTGGGACCTGGAGCTTCCTGGACGAGGACTCAAAGGCCAGTTACCGCCTCCCAGTCCCTCGGCCTCTTAATTAGAACTTAATTAGAACTCATTTATCTGCACATAAGTGGCTTAAGCAAACGGTGAAGACTCCCTCTGGCTTCAGGCACTGCTGCACTCAGGCCTCGAGCGATTTCCTCGCTTTCCTCGGGAGCGATGTCTCTCACACTCTCAGCTCCCACCTGCGAGGCAGGTGGCCCTCATGGCAGGCTCCTGGGTAGTGCTCAGTGCCTGCAGGACGACCTCTGGTGAGGGCGACCTGTCTACTACAGTTCCAGCTTTATATCCTTAGAGGTTCAAGTTCAGTATAAAAAGTAAGAAGAGTCTCATCTGGTGACCCTAAGATTTACTCTGACGTGACCGGCTTGGGCCATATGTCCACTCGTAAAATAATCACGCTGGGTTTGGGGAAGATGGTCCGCTGCTTGATCTAAGTTTGGGCCCCACGCTTTATCCCTGGAACTGAGGGTAAAGCCTCACCACGAGCACTTAGTGAGACGATGAGGAAAAAGTCAGTCCCCAAGTGAGAAGCCAGGGCCTCCCCTAAAAAAGGGGCAAAGGAAGGCCGTGGCCACCTGCTTGTGAGATTGCAGACTGACCATGGCCCCGCTGGTCCTCCGAAAACATGTTCCCCACCCCAATGTTTGAATGAAAACACCAGTAAACCTTAACCAACGTCAACTATATGAAAAATTTAAATATCTCATCGCGGGGATAAAAATCAATCAAGAAAGAACGAAAACCCAAGACAAGAGCAGGCAACCAGGCGCATTCTAAAGGCACTGTATTTTTCAGAGAGAATAAAGACATTGATTATCTTTAAAATTTGTTTAAATTACACATGCTTTTAAAGAAAAGATGTCAAGGGAAATCACACAAAAAAAAAGAATACAGAAAAAAGAAGAAGAAAAAAAACCCCCCAACCCTCCCGAGTCGGGGTGGGTGAAGAGGAGGAGAGGGAGGAACTAAACCAGTAAACGCAAAAGACGTTCCCGGCAGTACCTAGCGGTGAAAACCGCCTAGCAAACGTCTCCTTCCTATTTCAGAAGGGGTTTATTATTATTATTATTATTTTTAACAAAGATGATACTTCTTCCCAAAACCTAGCAGCAGATTTTCCGCGCGAGCACCTCCGTCTTTGGACCTCAGGCTCCAGGGGCAAGAAAGAGCCAATGATTGACTTCCCGCTGCGGGAAGCCCCGCCCTCCCGCCGTTTCGGGGTTCTCCCTTCGGATATACTTTTCCAGGGAGTGTTCCTGATGGATCCAGACGTCTGATGAGCAGAGGGGCAGGGCGATTCCCAGGTATCTCCCAGATTAAGGAAAAAAAAAAAAATGACACCAGCCGCATTACCGCAGCTGATCCCGGCTGAGCCCAGAAAGCGCAGTGGCCCCCAAACCTCCGTGGCCTCCTGCAGCGGGTCCTCAGGAAGGGGGAGGGCGGAGCGGAGGGATGGGAGGGAGGGGTCGCGTGTCCAGCACAGACCGTGCCTTCCTGGCGACCCCCGCGGCCCCCCTCGGCCCCTGGCACCCCACCGACCCCCCAAGTCCCAGCAGCCTGCACCGCCCCGAGAGGGCCTGCCGAGCTCTGACGCCTGCAGTGCTCCGAAGGGGCAGGGCTGGGTCTGGGACGCCGAACCTGAGGCCGTTTTAATGACCAGGTTGTGGGATCTGGAATGTGGTTCGGATGGTCCCAGACCCAGCATCCAACCGGGAGACGGGGCGCTGACGAAACGCAGCGGAAAGCAGTGGGAGGAAAGAAAAATAATAGAGCCATTTCCCGTTTATACTCGCCACGGTTTTAAACCCTTCTGTGAATAAATTACACGTGTATGTAGGTTTGGGGTGATTTGCTGGACCCCGCGGGAGGATCAGAAGCCAGTTCCGCCTGTACACACACAGCGTCGCTGCCTAGACTGAGTTGCACAAACACACAACCAGCTGCTGGGTTTTCTAACTAAACAAACGCCGGGAGAAGGGGCGGGACCTCTTGGCGTCCTGCGAGTGAGCAACGGTTTAGAAACTCGAAAGGACTCTCTGCAGGGCGAGGAAAGGGGGTGGAGGGACAGGGGAGCCTGGAATCCCGAAAACGGGAGAGAGGGGAGAGACCTTCTTCCCTCAGAGATTGAGAAACTTTGGGGGTTTAAAAAAGAGAAGTTGCCAGACTGACATGGAAGAGGTCATTTCATGCCAGAAAAAAAAAAAAAAAAAAAAAGGGGAAGGGGAGCCGAGTTCATCTTTATTTACCACGATGAGAAATGAAAAGCATTTCTCTCTGGTCTGGCCATAAAAGGACTGAAAGAACCGACTAGAAACACTGAAGCACAGAAATGAGTCATATTAGTTTCTAATCTCTGAGGAAGAAAGTGACAACGGCCTCTCTTACACCCCCCAACCTACCCCCCACCTCCCCCAACCCCCCATCCCCCTCCCCCACACAAACACCCCCCTTATGTTCCTTATCGCCAAAATGCTTTTTTTTTTAACTTCAAGGTTAACAAGTTCATAGAAAGAATTGAAGCAAAGATTAAATTCAAGGGGCCTTATTCCATGTCTGAATTCTCCCTGGCAAGCCACCAAGATGTCCCAATCATCCATGGCCCAGCTTCTCAAAATGCAACACAGACCAGCCATGCAAATTCGAGGGCGGAGCAGAGAGACTGCACTCGGGCAAGCTCCGCTCTCTCTGCTCTGTACCCTCTGCCGGGGGATGGCAAACGTCTTCTGTATCAGGATTCGTCTTCTGTATCAGGATTCGTCTTCTGTATCAGGATTCGTGGGCCATTTGGTCTCTGCTAAGACTATTCAGTTCTGCTCTCTCCCGTCTAAAGCTCTTGGGGCAGTACTGTGCAGCGGGTAAATGCGGGGATGCTGAGCTTGTCTGCTTCAAGACCAGTTCTGCCCACGTGTTCGCTCTTTTAGTGAGCCTGTACCCACACGACAATACTTAATGACCCACTAGACCCATGCATTCCATACAGTCAACGGAAGCCCCTGCCAACTGGCAGGGGCTCCCGGCCTTACTCAGAACGTCTGGCCTAGTTCTGTGATCCCACGGCAGCTCCCCCTCCTGCTGCTGCTACGCCTGCTAAGGAGCAAAACCCACCTCGCAGAGATTTCAAAGTCACCGCGGAGAGACTAGGCTGCTTGCTGTGCGGGAATCGGAAAAAAAGCCAGAATCCCTGTCACTTCTTAATTCTACAGACCGTCACCTGCTTTCTCACCCCGCAGAACTACTCATATCTGTATATTTATATGTGTAAAGAAAATGAAAAAAGCAAAAAGAACCAATTGATCAGAAAGTGAAAAATAAGAGGGGTGTGTCATGGAGGAAGACCCAGCACTACTGTGAGAGGAAGGGACGGAGGGAGGGAAGGAGAAGAGAGAAAGAGAGAGGAGCGAGCGAGGGAAGAATCTTGCTCCGTGCTTCATTCACATAGTCCTGTAAATCTTCAGGTCAAGGTCACAGACGCTAAAGACAATCTCTGCCGGCAAAAAGATTCTAGGCATATGAGAGTCATTTTCTCGTTGCATTGAATGGAAGGGAATCCTATAAAAGAACTTTTGCCACTTGGAGTATAGAGCAGAACGTAATTGGGTTTCGTCTTATTGGGATCTTGTTTCTCTGTCGTAGGTCAGCTCCCATGTAATTCCCCATGAATCCACACGCCCAAAGGCCTTTTGCAGCTCGCCAGGTGTTTAAACAAAGGGAGGCCACATCCTTTATGTTTCAAATTATTTTGTGCACTTGTTTCTGTTTAATCAGCGTTGGGGGAAAGTGAGACAATACTTGTTCATTGAACTGAGGACACAGGGTGGGGCAGCAAGCAGGTGAGGATGAGCTGGACAGCGGCCGAAGGAGAGGCAGTGTGAGGGACAGGGCAGTGAGGGGCCCTGGGAGCATCTCCTGTCCTCTCCACAGGTCCCCGCCGCTCTGGGGGGACATGCAGGCATCCAGGCAGAGTCCTCGGCTGCTCACACGACAATGGTAGCCTTGGTCTCCTTGTAGGGGGAAGGAGGCACTGAATTCTCCCCCAGTAGCTTCTTCATTGACTCGTCCTCATCCTAAAAATGGCAGGGGAAAAACCAACTCTGGGAGGAAAAACCAATTTTAATGGGAAAACCAATTCTCAGGGGGGAAAAAGGGATGGGGCAGAGTTAGCTTCCCTGAACTGCAAATCAGGAAAAGGAAAGAAAGAGGGGAAGGGAAAGTGACAGAGGAAGGGGTGCCGGACAAAGACCTAGGGCAGAAGGGAGGGGGAAGCGGGAAAATGAGAGCTGAGAAGAACAGAGAGTCAGAGGACAGAACCCAGGACGCTGACAGCGTCACCGTCCCCAGACAGTGGAAGGTGGAGCCCAGCCCTGGGAAGAAGCCAAAGACGCCGAGTATGACCTCGGATCAGCGGTGCTCCTGGCCCCCACATTCCTCCTGGTCCCCAGCATCTCACCCGCCAGCCCCCTCCCCCCTGCCACGCCTCCCTGACAGCTCACCAGGGCCTGGAGGCTGTGGCAACACAGGCTTCGGAGTCCCAAGCCCAGGGAAGCCAAGGACACAATGGTCAGCAGGGCACAGGTGATCAGGAGAAGGACACGGACTCCTAGGAACAAGTTCTGGAAATGAAGGAAAAGGAGAGTCAGGAGTCTACCCCTCCGGTTCTGCCCTGCCGCCTTGTCTCACACACACTCACACCCCCACCCACACTTGCTCACACACTTACACACATGCACACACACACACATACACACTCTCACACTCACCTTCACACTCATACATACACCTTCACACTCACACACACACCTCTACACTTGCTCATACACTCTCTCACCCACGCTCACACACACACACACACTCTCTCACACTCACACACATACTCATATACACACACACACACACACTCACACGGGATCACACTCAGTCCAACTAATTCCCTGCAGAGCAGGCTGCGTTTCCCCGCTCCGTGGGCGGCCACGGCTTCCCGCGGCTTCCCGCGGCCGCCTGTCTGCAGTGCAAAGCAGGGGCTCCGGTGCTCCGCCCGCTGTGACTGCTCTGGTCGCTGCTGCGCCGTGGAAGCGACGTCACGCTAATCGCAGAGTCGCCCTTCGCCGGGCTGGCAGCTTCCCTCCTGTCTCTCGGGGCGCTGGCGGTGGGCGCCCCGCACCCCAGCCCAGGGGCCGTGTCCCGAGAAGCACAAGCCGCATGGGGAGCCACTGCAGGCCCTAGGCTCAGTTCCCAGCCGAGAGCCGCCAGCAACTGCCAGCGGAGTCGTCTTGGACATCCAGCCCCGTCCGGCCCTCGGAAGACCTCACCCCACAACCGACACCCGACCGCAGCTCCGGGACACGGCGAGCGACGACCGCTCGCCCCAGCCCAGCGGAACGTGAGGAGGGATACGAAGCTGCCGGTCTGCACCGCACATGTGAGCGCGGCGTGTTCCTCACCCCGGCACAGACGGGCGGTGGCCCGAGACCTGCTCTTACGTGTCTCCTCCTTGCCCCTCTCTGCTGTGATTCTGAGACTCTTCCTCCCCCGAGGGGCTCGGAATGTCCCCAGCTTAAGTTAGAACCTCCCGAGCCGAAGGCCTGGGACGAGGTCCCGGCTCAAACAGCCTCCGCCCCGGGCCTCCAGCGCGCGGTCCTGCGGGGGCTGCGGGCGGCGTCGGCCGGGGGCGGCGTCGGCGGGGGGACGCGGGCCTGCCCTCCGTCCTCACCATCAGCATGTCAGGTATTCTCTGCACTCCTCCAGCCGCGTCGGGTCTCCGTAACTGCTTTTGCTGGCCTCATGCCGCCCCCATCCGTAATCAGAGTCGTGGCCGAGGGTGAGCGATCACACAGGCGGTCGGTGTCCAGGTAGCCAGACCACCACCACCAGATGTCATTCGCGCAGAGGACGAGGCCAGCCAGGGCCGTGGCGATGCCAGCCAGGGTGAGCAGGCCTGACACCCAGCCCTAGGAGAGAGAGGTGCGGGATGCCCCTCTGTGGCGGGTGGCAGAGACGTGGGGTCCCGGCCTCAAACCTGTCTCCTCTTTCCCCGGCTTCCCCAGCTTCCTGGCCCAGGAGACACCCTCCCCCCCCCAACCAGGAAAGAGCTCAGGACACGGGGACTCTGAGGGGGGAGGAGAGAAAGGGGGACGGGAACCCTGTGACCCGGGAGGGGGCAGAGGACAAGGTGCGGACAGCAGACGCCTCAGACTCACGGAAAGGGTGCCTCGGCGCTTCTCGTGGGCAACGGCCCCAGCTCCTGCTACAATGGCCTGGGAAGAGAAGGTACCAGAAGGCCTCCCATATACTCTCCTGACATGACCTCCCTCACCCTTCCCCCAGCAGTTCCCAGAAGAGCCCACTAGAAGCACAACCCCGAGGTCAGGCAAGGCAACCTAGCATACAGACAGGACCCATACCGCAGCCCCCTTCCCAATCCGGACGCGGAGAGTGACAGGCTTTGGGGCTTGCCCCCGAAAGCAGAGGGCATTTAGATGCCGAGTCTCTGGTCTCTTCCCCAGATCCCTGACCCAAAGGAACTCACTCACTCCGGCCCATAACCAAGCTCATGGCACCTCCCTTACTCACCACGCACCCCACCCAGAAGGCACAGCCCGTGCCACGCATCTCGGTCCAGGGCCCGAAGTACAGGAACACCCCAAGAGCACAGCTCACAGCCCCCAGCAATATCTGCGTCACCTGCAGACAGGGCAAAAAGTCAGACCCCTTCCCACAAGCCTACAGGCCCAGGAGCAGCCGCCCGCCCCCAGGTAGGGGCCTTTCCTCTCCTTTTCCTCTCTGCCTTGACCTCCCTGCCGCTCTGATTCTGGAAGGTTCTGTCTCTTTAACATCTCTGAAGCCGCATGTCCTGTTCTCTCCCGGTCCCTGACATGCCAGGCTTTTATCTTGCATTGCTTTCTCCCGAACAGCACACTCCGTCATCCTGGCTGACGGTTCCCCTTGGGAATTTCATCTCCACGTGCAGGGTGGGCCGTGAAGACCCCCAGCAAGACAGGAGCGTGGTTGGCCGACAGCCCACAGGGATTGGCTTCTTCAGGGAGTTAGTTGTGCACCCCAACGAACGTGGTGCGCAGCTACCCCCGACTCAGCGCCCACTTTCCGGAGAATCCACCTCTCACAGCATCTCAGACACCACCACCTGCGTGCCTTCCAGCATCTCAGATTCGTCACATTCAAGTCCCACGCCCCATCCACACTCCCAGCATCCGCCTCTCCCGCCTGCCAGGGCTCCAACACCCAGCCGCCCACAGTCCAAGCCTCGGCATATCCTCAGACTCCTCCCCTCCCTGGTACCCCAAGCCTACTCCATCCCCGGTCAAGGGGACCACCCCCACACGGGATCTGGACTCTCATCATTTCCGCCGGGACCACAAAGGTGCAGACCGCCCGGACTTCCCACCTGGACGCTCCTGGCTGAGAGGCACCCTGAAGCCCAGGTTCCTGCTCGTCGTCCTCATTCAGGACAGACGCGTCACCTTGTCGCTCGGGGCTCTCAGCAATGTGACCCTGGTCTGCGTTTCTCAGTCCGCCAGCCACGAGTCCCATTCTCTTTGCCCTGCCAAAACTACCCTGCACACCCTGGCTTCTCTGGTCCTGCCATTCTCTTCGCCTGCAGTGCTTTTCTTCCCCTGCGGTCTAGACCCACCTCCTCCATTCAGGGTCTGGCTCGACGTCACCTCCCCGCAGGATGCTGTCCGTCTCCCAAGGGCGTCACCTGATCTACCTTTAGCTCTAGGCATTTGTGTAATTGCCTGGTCCCTTCTGGAGGATGCTGAGCACTGTCTGGGGACAGCCCAAGGATGCTTTCTGTAGTGTTCCTGCAGCGCCCACCCCATGGCCTCATCTGCTGGCCCCAGTCTACAGGGGTTCGATGAAACCAAATTAACCGCCCCAACACCTCTAGCTGGGAAGGACCCCACTGCCTCGCAGAAGAGGCCCGCCACCCCTTCCCATCCGAGTCTGTGCGGAAACTTCCGAAACCTTCCATTCCCAAACGAGACGGGATGGAAACCCTGAGCTCTCATGGGGACTCAACCCACTTTCATTTTTTTCCTTGTCCCTTTTTCCCTCCTTTTCTATCGAAGAAGGAGCGTTACTGCCCTCCGTGTCCCCGCGCTCAGCCGCCTCTCCAGCCCGCGCTTACCCCTAGTGCCAGCCGTCCGTAGGGCATGCCGGCCTTGGGGGGCCCTGCGCTCCGCAGGCCAGCACAGAGCCCCTTCAGCTGTGCCAGAGCCGACTCCTGGTGGATGTGGATGTGGACGTGGGTGGCCGGGGACTGCGCCGAGGCCACGTCGGCTCCATTCACGGTCACCGTGCTTTGGGCCATCCTGCCCGCTGGGGAGAGATGTACAGGAGTGAGGTCTGAGGTCAGCAAGGCAACAAGGAATACAGGGAAAAAACACTCCTTGTCAAGATCCCAAGGGTTCTCCCGATGTACGTGTCAAGGTCACAGCGACCCTGAGCGGGTGCAAACCCTAGTCGCCTCTGGGTCTCACGCCAAAATGGTCTGACACGGTTCGTCTGAGTCTCAGGTTGGACCCTGCCCCCCCGGAATCTGAATTATCACCTTCAACGACTTCAGATACGGAGTTGCCCCCCGGACAACACGGGTTTGCGCTGTGTGCGTCCGCCTGCACGCGGATTTCCTCCAATAAACGCTGTGAGTATAAGCTCTCTTCCTTGCGTTTCTCTTATTAATAGTTTCTTTTCTCGAGCGTACTACACGGTACGAACTCAGCATGGACACGCGTAACGTACAACATCTGTGGTACCCGGTTGCTGGTGTCACTCGCGAGGCCTCCAGTCAACAGTAGGCTCTCAGTAGTTAAGTTCTGGGGGAGTCCAAAGTTAACGCGTGGATTTTTGACTGCCATGAACCCCCACTGTTCAAGGGCCAACTGCATATGTACACATAATCGTTTCCTATGGTTAAAACTTTCAAAAGATGCGAAAACGTGTACCTTTAAAACACGCCCACCGTCCTCTCCCGGCCACCTCGTCGCCTTCCAGAAAGCAGCTAATATTATCATTTTCTCATATATCCTACAAAGACTTTTTTTTTGCACATAAAACCGTGTAAAATGTTCTGTCTCCCCGCTTTTCCCACACATGGCGGGGTGCAACGCACCCTTCTCTGCACCGTGGTTGGTTCACAGGGCCACGTGTTTCAAAGAACCCTCCGTCGGCCCCTGAAATGCTTCCTCGCTCATTCGTATAAGCTGCATAGTATCCATCGTCCGAATGCATAGTTTTTTTTAGAGCAGCGTCTATTTATTTTTTTTCTTCCAAACGGCAGGTCAATGAGAACGTCGTTTGTAACTTTAATAGACATCGCCTCTGAAGCTACCTCCATGCCGGAGCGAGGTTGAAGAGTGTCCACTGCCCCACGCCCATGGCCAGCCAAGGGTGTCAGCAAACGTTTGCATCTTTTTCAAATGTGTATCAGGAAAAACACATTCCACTGTAGATTCTAACCGATTTTAGGCAATGAAATGCTCCCCCCCCTTAAAGGTATATCTCAACGATTTTGACGCATTTGTACATTTGTGCAGCCATACAATCAGATATAGAACATTTTTGTGTTGCAAAAAAGTCCCCAAACGTCCCCTCCCTAGGAAACCCCACTCCTGGCCCCAGGCGACCACAGATCTGCTTCCTGTTACTACTTCGGTATAGTTTCGATCCATTGTTCTCCTATGATGTGTGGGGTCCATCTCCTTTCATGTGCGTGAGAGCCATCTTTTTTCTTCTTTGGTGAGTGCTCCATTCATATCGGGCTTCCTCCTCGATTCATTTTGTTTCGTTTTGGTCTTTATAGTTCTTCGTGTCTTCAAAAAACTTACCGTCTGTGACACGAGTTCCAAATATTTCTTTCCAATCTCTGATTTCTTTTTTGATTTCGCTTGTATCGTTATGCAATCAAAGTTTTCCATCTTTTGAAAAATAATCTCTGGGTTTTGCATCGTACTTAAAAAGGACTTTCCCATTTCACGATTATGGAATAATTCTGTGTTTTCTCCTAAGGGGTTTTAGGCTCTCGGGTTTTCACATTTAAGTGTTGAACCATGCGAAGTTTAGCATTTAGTTGAGCTGTTTCATGTGCGAAGTTTAGCATTTAGTTGAGCTGTTTCACGTCACACCCTCCCATGTTATTTGTTTGTTTCTCGTGGCCATTTTTGCTAGATTACTTCTCCATATGCCCATGAGAATCAACTTGCCTAATTCCAAAAGAAATCCTCTACAGGTCACGCTAATGGGCACCGTCCTTGAGTATCACTGTTATTAAATCCTAATATCATTAGTAACAGTTCTAATAACAGCAGCAATAACTGTAACCCGAAAAGTCTTTCCATTTGTATTCTGCGTACTTTTGAGAGCAGTCCACTTTCGCCTACCTGGCCTCCCTGAGGGCGGAAAGGACAGGTGCTTGACAATTCTGCACACGCAGTAGGCTCAGACTTGCTCACCCCCGCGCGAGGAAGTCCAGCCCAGCTTCCAGCCACGTCTCCCCTTGGGGCCCGGGAGCAGCATGCCTTGCAGCCCGGAGTGTGCCTTGGGCTCCAGCTCTCTCTGAGCCCCGCGGGGATCGCACCCCACTCCAGCTCCCACGTCGCTCCAGCCCCCTGCTCTTCCTCCGAGTCAGGCCAGCCCCAGGAAGGTTCCTCTGCCGCACCACCTTGACGCCAGGCGGCGGGGGCTCTCCCTCCTGTCCTGGACACGCTTCTCTGCCTGGTCCCTCTCACTGGCCCTGGGGCTGAGCTGACAGGACCACGTGCCCCCTCTCCATTCTGGACCCTCCGCCGTCAGGCCTCACTCTCAAAGGACTTCTCATCACCGAACCACCTGAGCCTCAGCCCCCGCACCCGTAAAAAAGGCGCGAGGCACCGGGGAGGGAGAGCAATAGCCCGGCCAACACGGCCAGGCACATGTCCTTCTTCCCTCCCCAGCCATTTCTCTAGGGTCACATTGTCTAACTGGCACGTCCCTCCCTCCCCAGAAAATCCTATGGGGCCCAGGAATGGCGGGAGCATGGCACGTGAGACCGATGGGGGCTTTGGGGACTGGTCTGGGGGAGAGAGCGCGAGAGGTCGATGGGTCCCACAGTGAGGGCTCCGCTCACCTGCTGTCTCCTGGGAGCTCACACGGACAGCACAGCAGACAGCACAGTGACAGGCAGAGGCTGACCTGGAGCTGAGGACCTGCCGGTGGGTGGGCGGTGGGTGGGCGGGAGAAGAGCAGAAGGAGGAAGGGGTGGGAGGGGCAGGGAAGGGGTGGGAGGGGGAGGGTCTGACCGCAGCAGCTCACAACTTCCCAGAAAACAGCTGAAGCGAAGGGGCCCTTCTGAGGTCTTTGGTCCTGGGTCGATGACCAGGCAGGTCAGAGAAGGGAAGCGCACGCACACTCACACACGCGCGCACACACTCGGTCTACTCAGAACGCACACACCGGGGTGTACCCACTCGTGGCACAGGCAGACCCTTGCCCTGCCCACCCCGGCCCCCGCACACAGAGCCCGGAGATCCATGGGCGGGTGGCGGAGAGGCCCCGGAGGGGCCCCTTGGTCCAGCTGGATGCTGAGAAATTGCAGGCTGCAGTGGGCCAGCCCCTCCCTGGCGCTCTTCCAACTTTCTCTTCCTTCTGCCTGGTTCTCGGCTCCAGCTCAGCTCCTCCCAGCAGCCCTTTCCGGGAGACCCTTCCCCCGGGAGGGGGCACTGACCAGGCAGCGCGGGCTGAGTGACCGCTGGGGCAGAGGGGCGTCCCCAGGTCCAGCTGGGGAGCAGCTGCTGCAGGCAGCGGGACAGGTTCTGACAGGTCGCCTGAGGGCCCTGGAGGGAAAGAGGCCACAGGAAGAGCCACAGTGGGGCCACGATGCTGTCAGCGGGCTGGAGGCTGAGGGTGGACAGGGGGGGTGCAGGCACAGCTTGGTCCACAGCCTGCGTCCGTGGGAGGAGGATGAGGGGACGCCCAGGGGCTCTGCAGAGGCGGGCACCCTGACACGACACCCTCGCCCCTCAAAGGGCCAGAGATGCCGCCCTGTGGCCAGGGGCCTCTGCCAGTCCCCAGCTCCAGTGACATCTGTGAACACCTGCCAACTTTTCCTCCAGATGGATGCCCATGGGCCTGGGGATGGCGGACGGCAGTGAGGGGGCCCCTGAGACCCCCCGCCCACCCACGTTGACGTGCTCATCCACCTGGAGTCTGCTCTAGCCCAGCTCCTACTGACTAGGTGCTCTCCCTGCTGTGGCCCCCTGTCCCCGGTGCCACCTCCCAGACTCGGGGCAGCAGACGCCAGTGGCCTCCTGGGTGAGTAGGGCTGCTGGAGTGGTACCCAGGCTTTTGTACCAGGAGAGGAGCGACACCCTCTCCTGCAGCCAAGGGTCTCAGCCAGCCGCACCCTGAGGAGGCCGCTCAGTCAGCCGTCTCCTCTTCCTGGGCACCCAGCTGTCCTGTGCCCCCCTTCTTCCTCACTCACCAGCCTTCCCCATACAAAGATGTCAGTGGGGCAGACTGTGGGCTAAGGAGGTGATGGCAGGAAGTCGCAGCCGATGGAGTCCTGAGTCCGACCTAGCGCGGCTGGCTCCTCTCTCCTTCCCCTCTCTCTCTCCTCCCCGCATCTCTCTTCTCTCTTTCTCTTTTATGAGGGTCTAACCGTGAATATCTGACAAAGCAGGTCCTCAAAGCCACCCTGAGATTTGGGGGCAGGGGGTCGCCCCCGGGTCTGGGACCTGGGAGCCGGGTCCTCAGGCTCTTTGCCTTGCGGGTGCAGGTGGTGCTGGGAGCCCTCGTCTACGCCTTATCCTCCAACTCCTTCCACATCTGCGTGTCCTGGGGGCTCGCATCTGGACCGGGGTTGTGGCCAGTGGGGTGGGCGGACGGTGACCAGGATGAAGAAGGGGCAGGTGGGCCTCCCGTCAGCGGGGACAGCCACCACCACCAACAAGGGACTCTAAGACGTTAGTGACCAAAAGGCCCTAAGGGATCTAGGCTGATCCCCTATTTCCGTAGCTAAGAAATGGCCCAGGGGTGGCGGTATATGTCAGCTCTCCCGTTTCCTGTGCAGGGCGGCTCCCACCGGGCCAGCCATCTCCCCCACCTTTAACAGCAAACAGCAGCTGAGGGTGGAGGACCCGGCCCACCTCCCCACGCTTGCATGGAGGTGGGGGCGGCCGAGCACGCTGCAGAGCATCCCCTCTTAGCCGGTTCCCGCTGCCCTCTGCACACAGTGAGGGTCCGATGGGTGTCACCGTCAGCTGATAGGTGTGTGCAGCCCGCAAAGGGAGCTGGCTGGGCAGGTCCTGGGGACTGAGAGCCCATTGGCGTGCTCAGCCTCCCTCACCGGGTAACTGCAAACACTCGCATTTATTGAAGGGCCAAAGTAATCGTCCGCACCCACCCACTGGCAAAAACAGTCCGATTGGTTGCAGAGCTGCCAGACGGGACTCGGATGCACCCGCCACCAGGAGTGCCGGCCCTCGGGCGCCGGGAGCCCAGGGGCAGAGGCCAGCAGGCCCGGCGCCGGCCTGTGGCAGCCGGGAGACCGTCCCGAACGGGAGGGTCTCCAGAGCCTCCACCTCCACCCTGCCCTTCTGGAACTTCCATGAAGCTCCTGGTGTGGCTTTGAAAGCAAGGTTTTGCAGACGGGAGAGAGGGCTCACACCTGGCTTGGCCGCAGCACTTTTCGATGTCACTAAAACAGAGGGTCCTGCGGCCTCGGGAGCCCAATCCGGGCCTCGACGTCCTCCCCGTCCCCTTACCACGGACAGCAAAGCTCAGCTCAGAACAGCCGAGCTGCGGGGCGTCCTGCGGGAGGGCCAGCCCGGCACTGGGCGCCGGACCTGCAGGGTGGCCGAGGGAAAGGCAGGAGGGGCTCGCGCGCTGAGCCAGCCCTGCTCCAGGTCCAGACGCTCCCCAGGCCGTGCTGGCTGGAGTCGCCGCCTCCGTTCGCGACCAAGGGGTGGCATCTGCTGGGTGAGTTCGGGGAAGGGCAGGGGTCGACTGCAGGCCCCGAAGCCGGAGGCCGGTCCAGGACTCTGTCCATCGCAGGCCTGTTCCGGATCCGGGCGAGACTGAGTCATCCAGGTCACTCTGTCCCCTCTCCTCCCCAGCCCCTGCTCAAGGCCCTGCTGGCCCTGGCAGCTTCCTTCACAGCCATTGCTGCCATCAGCCCTGGGGCTTGTGGGTCCCAGAGCTAAGACTTCGCAGAGCACTGCTGTGATAGCGCCCCCTCCTGGGGACCCAGCGAGCCCACAGCGCCCCGAGTTGAGAAGAATCCCGCAGGCTGCACCCGCGCCTCTTGAACAGAGACATGCTGACGGTGGGTGGGCCGGGGAGGGGGCGGCGGCAGGTGGCAGGTGGGCAGAGCCACGGCGAGGGACAACAGGGAGACGGTCCATCGAAAAGAGTGTCCTCCGTTCTGCACCGCGCTAGACCACCGTCACCACAGATGGTGGCGCTGAGCAAGCAGAAACAGAAACCGTGCTCCAGACTCGTGGGGAACGACGACAAACACTGAAATACCGATAAACGGATCCTCACGGCGCGCGTGCGCAGGGCAGCAAAGGCGTGGCCGCATGTCCTGCCCGGACCTTCCCAAGCCGTGGGGTGGCCAGCAGCCCCGCATCACAGCCCAAGCCTGTCGCCGTTCAGACGAGGACGCTGAGCCGGACGAGAGGGGCTTCTGGGTGTCCTGGGGCGCCGAGACCCGCGGACCCCACGCACAGTGCTCCTTCCTCAGTCCCCTCCAGCAGCTGCGGACGTAGGGATGACGGGGTGCAGAGTGACCCTGTGTCAGTGAGGAGGCTGGGGACAGAGCACAGACAGCAACGTCACTCTGGTGCTTACAGCTTTGCTCTTCTGTCCCCAGGGCCTGTTCATATGCCATCGGGCCATGACGCTGAGTGTCGGGGTTCTGCTGTTTCTGACGTCTCTGGCCCCCCTGTGTCTGTGCTGTTGGAAAGGCCTCCGACCGACCCACGGAGGTGAGCCTGTGTGTTCGGGGTGGCAGGCCGGGCAGGCTGTCAGAGCAGACAGGAAGGGACTGTGGATGCTTTGCAGGAGAAGAGGGCCCATTACAGTCAGTCCGAAGGGCATCGTCCCTGTCTTTCTACCCTGAGGTGGCCCAGCCCAGAGAGTCCTTGTCCTTGACCCCACGGCCCCAGGCTGAAGACCCAGGGAGCCAGGGAAGCCCGCACCGCGGTGGGACCTGGGGGCTCTGCACCAGGCGCCATGAGGCCGGCCTTGGATCTGGTGACTCCAGAACTCAGCTGTCCCGAGGAGAGAATCTGTCCTTTCTCTCCCCCACAAGCTGCCTCGCCTCCTCCTCCCTTAGAAAAGAGACCAAAACATCTCCCTGTGCCTGGGGGGGGGGGGGGCGGGTGTGCTCACGCCTGCAGCTCCTCCTGGATGGGGTCAGGGCTCCTCCTGAGCACAGATGGTGATGATTAACTCTTCTGCTCCCAGCTTGTCACCTAGTCATCCCAGGGAAAAACCCTCGGCCAGGGAGGCGGTGGAGACCGAGCCCACAGCAGACCCACAGCCTGCTCCTACCCCTGGCCTCTCCTCTGGGTCCGGACTTGCTGAAAACAGACTCTCAGAGGCTGGTCCTGGGACGGCAGGTCCGCTACCCTGGAGCGAAGGATGAGGGAAGCTGTGTCTCAGCCCCCCACTCCTGACAAATTCAGATTGAAAAAGCAAATGCTTAACAATTGGAGAATCGGATTTAAAAAATACATATTTTTTTGACTGTTTAGAAATAGCAAGAAGAAGATGACCTCACACCAAGATGTGATCGTGTCGGGAAAAATAAATGTTTTTTTCTAGAGCGAGGCCATCCAACAACATGATGCCGTCTAAACCCCGGAATAACTATCCCATGAAAAAAAAATACCGAAAACTGCTGGAGAAAATATGAATCATGGATGTTTAAGTTCATGGCGAACCCGAACAGGCCCTAACAGAAGCGGGAACATGAGTTCAGGGAGCTCGGTCTCGAAACCAGGGTCCCCTGCTTCGGCCTCACGAGCACCCGCACCCAGGAGGACCCGCGGGAGCCACCGCACAGCCTACTCAGGGGTAAGTTTTATTACAGCAAAAGGACCACGGCACTGCCGACGAGAAATGAGACGCCAGGTGGACCCTGCGAACGGTCCAGGTGCAGGCGTCCTACGTTCACCCACCGGCGAGGTGCCGCTCAGGGCCACGTGGGCTGTGTTTCTGCCCAGCGAAGCCCGTTTCAGTCTCAGAGCCCAGCGTTTTGATCGTGGGCTGGTCACACAGGCGCCCCTCTCTGCCTGCACAGCTCCAGCAGTCAGGACTCCCAGGAGAAAAGCAGGTGTCCGCCAGCAGTCACGGCGTTTGTACACACAGTCTGGGCAAGCTGAGTCCGTGGAGGTCAGAGCTCTGGGTGCACAAACAACCTCGTCAGCATAGGAATGTTCCAAAAGCGAAAGAATTCAAGAGGACAAAGGCCAGCCCCGTGAGCAGGGCTCCTAAGGGACGGCCAGCAGTGTTCACTTTTCCCCGCACACAGCCTGGAGTCATCCAGGTCACCCTAGAGCTAACTAAACACTGTGTTTAATAATTATGCCGAAGACATTCAACAGATTCCTACAGACACTTAAACTGGGAGTCACAGGGAGGAACCCCGCATGACCTGCAATTCCAGTGAGCAATGGGTGGTGGGGGTGGCGGGGAGTGGTTGGGGGAGGGAATCCACCCCATCGAAGGAGAAGACAGGCAAATGTTTGGTAAAGTATTGGCACAAATAAGAGCTTGAACCTCATGCAGGGAGGAGGTAGGAGAATGAAAATGTCAATCAAGCCACAACCAGAGACTGCAAGGTGCGGATCAGCGCTGTGGCCAGCGGGGAGCTCACCTGCAGAACAAAGGGGGGTTTCTGCTGGGATGGCGAAGGGCCCTTTCCCCACACCCGCTGGTGAAACAGGAAAAGCAGAGTCTAAGTGGCGTTGTCCCCTACGGCTAAAACCGCGGGCAACCTGCGGAGGAAAGGCTGGGAGACGCACTCTGACCCTCCTCACGGTGTGTCCACGTCGAAGGAAAAAGAGGGAAACCACGTGTTCAAACGGCAAGTCACAGGACCTGGAGCGTCATATATCGACTGGTTCCCGAACACGCGAATGCTTGGGGTCCCTCTCGGTGTCTTTGCTCTGTCTCTCTCACTGTCCCCGTTTCTCTCTATTGTCTCCGTCCCTGTGAGTCTCTCTCAGGCTCTCTCACACTCGGCTTCTAAGAGGAGACCACGCGCCGTCTACAGAGCGTGACCCCTTCGTTAATGAACTTCCCTTCTGACTAACTTTGGCGAGGATTTGAACTCTTTCTTGGGCTCAGCCAAGCACCCTTTTCTCCCTGGGCGCAGGACTCAAGCCTGCCCCCAATCCCCCTCGGAGAACTGCATAGGGTCCCAGGGTCAGGGTCATTTTTCTCCTTGACCTCAATGGTGGACACACGGTTATGATGATTCAACCTGCACATGTTCATTTTATATCCTCCTCCGTTTGAATGATGCGATGACGATAATAAATGCACATTAGGACTCCCTATTCTTGAGTTAACTTTGAAGTTATAAAAACCCCGTCTGTATCAGTTCCTGTAAAACTAAGTGGCCATAATCAAATGGGCCTTTTTCCTCAGGATGTCCAACCTGGAAAAAGATCAAAAACCTGAAATGCCAATAGGAGACAGCTGCGTGGGGGTGACAGAATGAGGCTAATCATGGTCCCCTCCTTCCTAAAAAAAAAAAAAAAACTCTATCTCTCAAAGTGGGTCATTTGGGAAGAGTTTGATAAAGGTACCAGGAAAGTCTAAGGAACTGCAAGTGACAGTGCCATACCAGGGCTGGTAGCCAAGGTGGGTCGGGGGGTGGTATCATTACCCCTAGGGCCAGAAGACAGAGAAAGAGAATAATTACTGGCTTCAGCCAGAGACAGAGGAAGCCCACGGAGATGGCGCGTGATTTGAACTCTCACCTTCGCACAGAAACACAGCCAGCCGAGACGACCGGGCGGTGAGGGATCCTGGTGACTGACTGTCCAACCTATCTCCCTCTGATCTCTTCCTCGCGTTCCCTATTGGCCAAACCCGACGAAAAGTCATCGTGTCGTCGGACCCTGGAACAGAGAGACGGGACACGGAGGCTTAAGCAGGAGGCAGCGCTTATCGATGCAGGCACCTGCTCAGCGGATTCTTCTCCAAAGGCTGAGCCCCCGTGGTAACATAACAGGCGGTTTCATACAGACGTGTTATGCCTACACTTGCTACAGAGATAAGGAAGAACGTTAATTGGTTGGCGGCCATGAAAGAACAGACATTAGTTGGAGAGCCTTTGAGGTGGGGGAGGGAGCAGGCAGGAACAAACTCATTTGAGCAGGAAATGGCCAGGCCAGGTCAGGCTGCCAAAAATAGGACAAGAGAGCCCAATGGTGTGACCTATATAAGATACCCCGTAGGGCAGAGAGGAAACTAGAGAAAGGTGGGGGAACGTATCTGGAGAGGCAAATGGAAGATATCCAGAACATTCACTTCTGTTGTGTGAAGAAATAGGGTTGAAAACGTCTCAAAGACAGAAACCTGGATTCAAGAAGCTCCGTGAGCTCTAAACAGGACTAACTCAAAGGAGTGTCAGCCTCGACAGCTCATAATCCAATGCTAAAAACTAAAGACCAAAGAGAAAAATCTCAAAACAGCTAAACAAAAATGACCCTGTCAGGGAGCTAGTCAGGCATCAGTGACAGGAGCCAAGGCCCAGCTGTGTAACCATGGAAACTGCCCTTAAAGACCTTCCTTAAGGACCTCCCAGAAACACTTGTCTTTTAGGGTTATAGATTACCCAAATCCCAGAGCACAAAGGTCATAAAAGTGGCTGGCTAAACCAGCCACAAACACATGCGCCCCTAACTTCAGCCTCTTATACCATCATTATAAGGTCGTGACTACGCCTGGAAGTTCATGAATCTAATTATAACAGACCGAATTCTGGGTAAGCACCTGCGCAGTAGGCAAAGTGTTTCTGTGTCAGTCCAGGTGACCTCACAAACGATCGTCTAGGACGTCCCATCACGGTCCAGATCTGAACAGACCTTCCCGGCTCTGCGTTGTCTCAGCGTTCCTGGCTGGAAACCCGCCCCTCCCTTTGGGGCGGACTGTCCTATCTCTTCACCGCCCAAATCCCACGGGGCTGCAGCCCTCCCTAGGGTGGTCCATCTCCTTCTAAAAAAAAATACTTTCAATAAATCTTATTTTAAAAAAAAAAAATCTTGCTTTTTCTCAATCGCTCCGACCTCTAATTCCTTGCCATGTTGGCAGAGTAGAACCGAGGGACAATACACAAACCACTGTCATCCCACCTCCTTCACCCCCACGCCGCTGGGATGTCACCCCAGTGGGGACAACCCGCTACCTACGGAAAAGAGTGATCCAAATGATCGTGGCCGGAGGACATGGCATGCCGTGTTTTTGAATGATGAAGTGCAGATGCCGCATCGTAAAGCAGGAGGCTGCCGAAAAGGGAACGCCACAGCGAGTTTTCTGAGAGGCACGGTTAGATCGGGCTCTTTATCCTGGTCACAGTGTTGGTTACGTGAATCTACACGTGTGTTAAAGCTCACGGAACTGTGCCCGGGAGGCGGGCGGCGGGGGGGACGGAATCAGTTTTACTATAACGATAATTTACAGTAAGGAGCTGCATTGAGGATTATTTGCCCATCTCTAGGTCAACATCTGAAAGTCACTTCCGGATTTGTCTACTCTTTCTTCCCATCGAAATGGGAACCTCAAGCCTGTGGCTTTAGCTGTATTTGCAAATAATCGAATTGCTTTTGAACTTCAAAAAATACTGATAATAAAAGGCAGGGGTGGCGTGACATCCGACCTCCTACAGAAGAGAGAACCTACGATCCAGGCCCCTGGGGCTGCTGGGAAGGAGGGAGGGTCGCCCAGGGAGACAGAGCTCAGGAGCGGTTAGCAGACGGGCTTGTGAAGGGTCAGGCAGAGGGAGGCAGACTTCTCAAGAGACTCAGAGGAGGTTGCCAGATTCGGACAGTAAAAGACCACTTCCAAGCAGAAGAGCAAACTGAGTTGACGTTCGTTTATCCGAATGAAGCTGGAAAGAATTTACACCCAGTCAGGCCACAAAGGACTGATTGGGAAACACGACAGAAGAGAAATTTATGCCATCTTTAGTTTGAGGAAAAGAGTAATTCACCAGGGCCTTTAGTTCAGTGTCATCCTGTAAATATTTCTTGTGACAACATGTTTCTTAAACTGAGTGATTAACGAGTTCAAGAAACAGAATCGAAACAAGATTGAATTTAAATTCAAATGCCTGGTTCCCAGTCTGAGCTGCCCCTTACACACCAGCCATGTACATGTGATTAACCCCGCCACCTAGTGGCTTCAAAGAGTTCTCTTCAGGAGAAACTAGAAAAGAAAAAAGAAAAAAAAACTATTTTTTTCCACACAATCCTTTGGAAATTATGAATGCATTATTGAACAGATAACTACTAATAGCTCCCGTGTGGGGGTACCCGCACACCACCTGCTCTGCTTGAGCCAGTTGGTCGGAATCTGGTATTACAACACCAAAACCCCAGAATCAGAGGGCTCCCCTGTCTCCAGCCACTTTTCCAAACCCTGTCCCATTTCACCTGCTTCAGGAACCAGATATGCCAGTTATGAGCTGGAGTCAGCCCCTGTCACAGCCCCCGCTGCCTGAGCATCCACAGAGATGTTAGCTCGGTTTATCCCCAACCCTGACCATTGAGACGCGGGTCTGCTGTTCCCTGGGAAGACTTTGCACTCATGCAGAGACCACTTTGAAAAACAGGCACAAGCTAGAAAAACTGACACATGCAGCTTGTGGCTGCACCATTGCATTCTACGCTATACACTTAGGTACACACATTCACCAGTCCCTATGCACAGAGAGGTTTATGGAAACACTGCTTAGAACGCTCCCCAACCGGAAATGAGCCCACTATCCATCCTCGGCAGGACGGATATACAAACTGCTGCAAACTCTCAGAGTAGAAAACGACGTAGCAATGAAACCTGCAGCTAAATTGAGCAAAACATGTGAAGTGAAAATACACCTTCAGGAGATTCTATTTCTGTAAAATTCAAAATAGGCAAAACCAATCTATATCCCTTAGGGATGCATGCATAGTTGGCAAAACGGTCTAGGGAAGAGCAAAGGAGTGATTTACACAAGAACCATTCAACGTGGAGTGAGGGAGAAAGAGGGTCATTGTTAGGTAATTTGGGGTGCTTCTGGGACAATGAGCTAATCTCAATTACAGATATATGTTCGCTTTATAATTAATCATACAACCATATTTATATGTTTAGTGTTCATTTGTATATATGCTATAGTTTACAATTGAAAAGAACTCAAAATTCTGCCAAGTTCAAAGGTCTTTAGACAAATCTTAAGGACAACAGGCATGCGAATTTCATTGAAGTCGTGTAGTGACCCGGGCAGGAGTTTACAGATTATAATCTCACTCAAAAATTAGAAATATGACCCAAATCTAAGAGGAAAAGTGTCCACCTCCTTAAGTTAAAAATTCCCTATTTGGGATTATAAATAGGGCTCAGGGTGCCCCGTTACTGTGACAGACATGGATGCAGGCACGTCCCAGCCAGGTTACTGTAGCCGTTAGGAAGCCTCAGCAAGCTAGAAACGCATTCCCGCAAACTGGGGACCACAGCCTAAAAAAGGAATTCATATGCAGCACCGCACTTTCGAGAAGAAAATACAACCAACATCAGGGATGCTTCTAGTTCCAGAAACATTTGAGGACAGAAACAGTGGGAAATACAGTAAAAGAATCTGAGGCTCACGTAAGGACCGAATGAAACGAAGAAATGTAATAGCGAGAAACACTGCCAGGAATACCAACGCCCATTCCATTGCTGAATTTATAGAGCCACGTGGTTTGGAGGCCAGGCAATAGAGGAGAGGAATTTAGAAGGGTGGTGCTGAGGGACACATGTGCGCCACTCCACATGGGGTCAGTCCCTGGCACAGCACCTGTCCACAGTGGGTACACACTCCACCCGAATGTGTGGGCTTCCCAACTCCCCGAATGCGCTCTACACCAACACCAGGTGGCGCTGTCTGCAGCCACAGGGGCGGGAAGGCGGAGCTAGAGCACGGGTGGGAGGGGCGACCACATCCTCGTAGCCAATGGGCAATGTGCCTGCCACTCACCCTCTACAGCCCAATGAGAAAGGAGCTGTGCTCTGGCCGACTGAGAGGACACGCCCTGATGATGCTTGGTGGGCCTTGAACTCGGACCTGGGGACCATCCATGGAATCTGGCTTTATCCCAAACAGGCTCCATTAGCTTGAAATCAAAGATGAAGCCTCTACATCTAACCCTTACCAAAAAGCTAATTTTTCAGACTTGGGCCCTGCCTCCGAGGATAAGTTATCATGCCGTCAAGTTGGTAGAAGATACACCGAAGGTGTCATTTTGGTGGGAAGATTTTTTTTTTTTAAGCATGCGTACGCGAAGGCATGGGCTTGCTTACAAGCACGATGGGCCTTTCCTCACGCACCCGTCCTAGCTCGGACCCAGACAGAAGCTCCAGACGCGGAAGGGCTGCCCACACCCACCGAGGCTCAGGGTGCGCCTCACGGAGGGGAAAGCGTTCACTGGCCTTTACAGGGCTTGACGCCACCATGTCACAGGGAGGCAATGACCTTCAGGGACGGTTGCAAATTTAGGAGCCGTAGAGACCCAGGTGCAAATCCCGATTCTGCCCCTGACTAGCTGTGTGGCCCCAGGGACGGTGCCTACTGCAGCGACGCCTTCAGGATTAAGCAAAACCAGGTGCACAGAGTTCCTGGCAAGTGACACCTGGGCCTCTGAGCGGTGGGCGTGGCAGTGCGTATTTACTCCTTAGGAAAACCCGGGACCCCCACACCGACGCGGAAGGGACCCTCCTAACTACAGAGACGAGCTGGTCAGTGGCCTTTGTCTATCCCGAGTGTCACCTCCTTTAGATTCCCCGCCTACAGACCCGCCTCGCTTTAATGAGAACACACAATAAGAACCCCTCCCTGAGCACAGCTCACTTGGCCAGAAACTTATACAAAACTGCACCAAATCCTAGTGGGGAACAAATGAGAAGAAGATGAAACCCAAAATGTGGAGCATGGGTGCTGATCTGGCAGAACCGGGTGCCCAAAGCCCGTGCCATTATGTTTTCTCTGAGCCCAGCCCTACCAGGGCCTGAGGTTTTCATCCTTGGTCTGGCTGTTAACCTGAGCAACTTGCCTGGGCCTCACCCATCTCGCTACTGATATGGGTAATGTATGATAACATGGGTTGTTTTTTCTTTTTCTCTCTTATTTATAAACTCCCACACCCTTTAGCAAAAAAAAAGAAAAAGAAAAAAAATTGATGATGAGGATGAGGATGATGCTGATCCTGATGATGATGATGATGATGATGATGATGATGATGATGATGATGATGAGGAGGAGGAGGAGGAGGAGGGCAGTCTAAGGTGGATGAGAAGCACCCCAGCACACCTTCAGAGGCTGAGCTGCTCCTGCGTCTCCTGGTGCTGGTTGCAGACTGGAGCGTGAGTCTGCTCCTGCCTCAGGGCTTCCTGTCTTCTAGTACAGAATGTCACAGACCTCAGACACCTCCAGTCCCCACCCTCCCTCCAGACCTGGGGCTGTAACTTCCTCAAGTGGGCATTTGCTCTAAAAGAAATCGGCCTCGTGTGATAGTCCTTCCTTCAGCAACGGGGCAGCTGGACAACCGAAGAGTCACCGAAAGCAAGTGCTAGAGGGAGGAATGGAAAGAAGCCAGCAAAGCCACACCCAGAAGCAGGTGAGACTTTGGCCTCAGTCACCTGTGACATTTTCACTGCTGCTGCTAATCTGCCTGAAGCTCTTCCTGATCCCTGGCCTGGACCCCTCTGAAACTCAGCCTCGCCCCTGACTCTTTTCTGTTATTTTTTTCGCCCCTCAATCTTAACAACCCAGTTCACCTACCTTCACGCCCTGCAGTGGGCTAACATGACTGTCCTCCTCCAACCCCCACCCCCAATGTCTCCCTGCCCTACCCCTCCTCGGCCCTCTAAAGCCAGGTCCAAACCTTGACCTTTAAAGCTAAGACTAGTTACAAAAATGGCAGAACCCAGTATAAAATGAAAATGCAGGGCCCCTTGTTCAAAAGTTAGAACTTCAATACAGAGATAATAGAGCATTAAACCAGTGCAGAGCCCTTCTAATATGGGCCCTGTGCCCTTGTGGCCGAGGTGACTTACACCACTCTCAGCCATCCTTGCCCTAAGGGGCCTGCAATACCATATAAAGACTCTTCCCTGGTTTGATCGCCCAATATCCCATCTAACCAAAAGGTTGGGTGGCAAAAGAAAACAAACAAAATGAAAAGGTAACTCACAGGATGGGAGAAATATTTGCAAGTCACATATCTGGTAAGGGTTAATACCTAAAAAATTTAAAGAACTCATATGACTCAATAGCAACAACAAAATCTGATTTAAAAATGGGCAGAGGAACCGAACAGACATTTTTCCAGAGAAGACACGCACATGGCCGAGGGGTCCATGAAAAGGCACTCACCGTCGCTACTCACCAGGGACATGCGAATCAGAACCTCAGTGAGGAAGCATCTCGCACCTGTCAGAATGCCCATCATCAAGAAGACAAGAGATAACAAGGGTTGGCGAGGGCGTGGAGAAAAGGGAAGCCTCGTGCACTGTTGACGGGAATGTAAATTGGTGCAGCCGCTGTGGAGACAGGATAGAGGGTCCTCAAAAAGGAGAAATAGAATTACCATATGATCCAGCAATCCCACTTCTGAGTATATATATATATATATATCCAAAGGGAATGGAAACAGGATCTCGAAGAGATACCTGCCCCCGTGTTTATCACAGCGTTATCCACAATAGCCAAGAAATGGACACCAGCTGAATGTCCACGACAGATGAATGGATAAAGAAGATGTGCTGCGTGCACTGGAATGTTATTCAGCCATGAGAAAGAAATCCTGCCATTCGTGACAAGACGAATGGAACTCGAGGGCATTATACTGAGCGAAATAAGGCAGAGAGAGAAGGACAAATACTGGGTGATCTCACTTACACGTGGAAGTTAAAAGTAAAACTTGTAGAAAGAGGGACTAGAATGGTGGTTACCAGGGGCTGGGGCTGGGGGGATGGGACACGCTGGTCAAACAGTACACACTTCCAGTTAGAGATGAGTGAGTTCTGCGGATCTAACATACAGCATAGTGATAATAGTTAATAACACTGGATATATACTAGAAAGTTGCCCAAAGAGTAAATTTTTTTTTTAACCTCACAGATCGCAAGGACCGTCAGTTTACAATCCCTTATTTTTATTTTTTATGCCTATGGCACCTGGTCTTCCTAGGTGGTCTCCCATCCAGTATAACCAGGCCTGACCCTGCTTAGCTTCCGAGATCAGACAGAATCAGGCTTGTTCAGGGTGCCATGGCTGTAGAAGCAAAGAGTAAATCTTTAATGTTCTCACCACAAAAAAGAAATGGTAATTGTGTGATGTGGTGGAGGAGTCAGTTAACGCTACCGTGGTAATCATGTTGCAATATATAAGTGTATCCAATCAACACATTCTGTATCTTAAAGGTACACAGTGGCATACGGCAACTGTATCCCAATGAAGCTGGGGAAAAAAAAAAAAAACACTGGTTGAAACCTCACCACCCAGCATGTGTTTCTCCTAGAATGCCACACGCAGCAATTGATGGAAACTTTTCAGAGGTCTGCGTTCCTAACGTCTCTTCCACCCCCGTCACCCACATGCTCTGTCCATTCATCCACTCCAAAATCAAAACGCAGGCACCCACCCCATGCCAGGCGCTGTGTTGGTCCCTGTGGATCTGAAGAAATTACAATACGGTCCCTGCCCTCAAGGAAGCAATAGAAGAGAGAGACTTGTGGACAAAGGAGTGTGAGGACATGATCGGGGAGGATGCAGAGACATCCTAAAACCAGGAGGAAAAGGCAGCTGCAGGGAGGATGTGGGAAGGGTTGAAGGGGGCTTTGGTGCAGAGCCTTAAAGGAAGGATCTCGAGAAGTGAATAAGGAGAGAGGGAGAGAGAGCCCTTCGGATGAGGGAGCAATGCAGGCAGAGGCCCCGTGTGCCTGGCGTGATTCAGTATGGCTGGGGCATGGCGGGCGGGGGCAGGTGTGGACTTAGAGGCAGGGGATGCACAAGAATGAAAGGAAGATCGGGACCGGGCTGCGATGGGTCTATCATGACAACTGAATAGTTTAAATGTTATCCAGTGGGGGGAGGGGCCATGGACAGATTTGCGTTCTTGCTAACGCGTGGAGGACAGATGGGGGAGACTCCGGCAACAGGGAGTCTGGAGGCGGCGCAGTCTCCAGGTACAAATCATAAGGGTTTAAATAGAGACAAGTGGTTCTCCACAAGAGGACAATCTGGTCCCCCAGCAAACATTTGTCAATGTTTGAAGACATCATTAGTCGTCACCACCGAGGTGGCAGGTGCGGGGTACCACTGCCACCTGTGAGCAGAGGCCAGGGGCGCTGCGAAACAGACAGTCCTGTAGCAAAGACTCACTGGACATCTGTCCGTCACGTACAACATCACCATCCCCAAGGCCACCAGTCCTGCCCCTTTAAGAGGCGCTGGTGACCCAGAACGTTAAAGGACTCAATCTTTGCCCAAGTGTTATCTGTAACAGTCACCAATCATTAACCCCAAGAAGGGAGGAACCCCACCTCAGAAATCAAGGTCACTTACAATAACAAGGGAACAGCAGCCAGACACAGAGCAGGGGAACCAGGCAAAGAGCAGGTGGCAGGGCCCGAACCCCCCGACTTCACCATCAGTTTCCCCCCACCTGAGCCAAGAGCAATGGCTTCGCCCACATTTCTGTCCAAGGGCCATCTTCATCTCGGCTTCTTTGAGGACATTATTAAAGACTTCTCTTTCTCCTTGTCCCCATGCCATTCCCGAGTCCCTTCTCTCCCCCCATCCGTTTCTACAGATGTGTGCGAGGGGGCTCCTGGCTCTGACCACCTCCCCAGACATCTCCACCTTCCTCGTGCAGGACCCAGTTCCGCCGAGGACCCCACCCACCTCAGCTCCGTGGCTCTGCCTGCTACCCGCCTCCTGCCCGGGGCACCCTCATCGTCCTGAGTCCCTCACACCCCTGTGACCCCACTGGAGCTCTCCTCTGTGGGACTCTCAGGGCGACAGTGCCCAGAGCACAGGCCTCGGATCCCCACCAACCCCAGCCAGACATCTGAAGGGTGGGGCTCACGTAAGGGGCTGCACTGGCTGGACGGTGTCCCCTCAAAGTTCACACCCTTCCTGGAACCTCAGAACGGGACCCCATTTGGAAACGGGGTCCTTTGCAGATGTCGTTAGTTAAGGTGAAGGCGTGTCGGAGTAGGGCGGGCCCCTAACCCAGCAACTGCTGTCCTTATCTGAAGGAAGGGACACAGAGACACAGGCACATAGGGGAGAACACCGTGTGACAACGCGGCAGAGATCGGAGCGATGTGTCTACAAGCCCGGGGCCCAGGGATGCCGGGAACACGGGCAGCTGGAAGGCGCAAGGCGGGACGCTCCAGAGGGCGCGAGCCCCTGCTCGTTCCTCCTCCAGAGGTTGCCTTGAGGTCCTTGTGCTTCCCTTGGGGTCACCTCCTCTGTCTAGCTCTGTGGTCCCCAACCTCTGTGGCACCAGGAACCGGTGCGCCTGTGAGTGTCTAATGCCCGATGGTCTGAGCGGAGCTGCGGTGGTGGGTGACGCCGGCGCTGGGGAGCGGCCGCGGACAGGGAGGAACCTTCGCTGGCCTGACGCTCACCTCCGGCTGCGCAGCCCCGGGTGGGGGGGGGACCCTAACAGGCCACGGCCCTGGGGTGGGGGACCCCTGTCCTAGCTGATTTGTAGCCATCCCTGCGTGTTCTAGATATTAGTCTCTCTCACTTCTTTTCTTCATGGTTAATTCTTTTCATCTTTAAAGAATTTTTTTTTTTACTTTCAATTATAGTTCACGTATAATATGATGTTGGTCTCAGGTGCACAACGTAGCGTTGAGACCTTTACGTACCTTACAAAGGGGCCGCCCCACGCGCCTGGTACTCATCTGGAGCCTAGTTCCTGCCGCGTTACTGACTCCATCCCCATTTCTGTGGTTTACATCCCCCATCTCTCATTTTGTAGAAAAACTCCTTTCTTGAGATATCATTCAAACACCATACAAATCGTCCACAGAGTAAATAATCCAATGGCTTTTAGTAGATTCGCTGATAATGGGTAACCCGCATCTAACATTTTCATTGCCCCCCAAAGACACCCATATCCACTAGCTCTCGCCTCGTACGCGCCCCCTTCCCTGCCCTAAGCAACCCCTGATCTACTTTCCGTCTCTATAGATTTGCCTATCCTGACCGTTTCACGCCACGCGTCGTCCTCGTTAACCAGCTTCCGTCCCCGAGATGACGGTTTCCACGGCATGTGTCGGTACTTCCTCCCTCGTCGCCGGCTGGCTTTCCGTGTGCGGCTCTGGCACATTCCGTGCACTCGTCCATCTGTTAATGGACGCTCGGGTGGCCACGGACATCCAGGTTCGAGTGTCTCTGTGCGCGCACATTTTCGTATTGCTCGGGTATTTACCTAGGAGTGGGATCGGGCCCTCTGCTGAGTCTATGTTTCATCATTTGAGGACCCCACCTCCACCCCCAGGCTGTTTTCTGAAGTGGCCACACCACGTAGGATCCCACCAGCCCCACCAGGTGGGCGAGGGTCTTGATTTCCTCCGCTTCTTCACCTACACTTGTCTGACTCTGATTCCAGCCCACCTCGTGGGTGCGAGCTAGTACTTCATCGTGATTTTTGTCTGCATTTCCTTGATGACTAATGTGGAGCATCCTTTGACGTGCTTCGCGTTCACCTGCCTGTCTTCTAATTTCTCCTGTGGGTTTTCTCTTCACGTTCTTGATGGTGTCTTTTGACGTACAGAAGTTTGTAATCTTGATGAAATTCAATCTATTTTCTCCTCTGGTTGTTCTGCTTTGGGGTCACAGCTGAGAATCCTTTGCCAAATCCAAGGTCAAGAAGATCTACTCCTTCGTTTTCTCCTGAGAGTTCTACAGTTTGGTCTTTCATATTCAGGTCTGTGATCCGTTTTGAGCTAATTTTTGTGTCTAGCATAAGCGAAGGGTCAAACCTCATTCACGCTTTCGTGTTTGGTTTCTTTCTCTTTTCATCTTTACAAGTGTCTTCTTCCAATCTGTCCTCGCGCCATTAACTTGGTTAGGATGTCCTTTGTGGAGCAGAAGCAGACGGCACTTCTCAATGTCAAGTTGTTCCTAAGACTCTATTCACACCCAAACCTCGTCACGTCTCCATGGAGCTGGTGAGGCCGTGACTGAGACTAACCATCTCTCAGTACCCCCGACCAGTGGGGGGTGGGGAGAGACATAGGTGACGTCACTGCCTCCATCACCCTTCCCACGTTTAAACCGGTCGCCTTCCTTGGAGACCCCAAAGTTGCAAACGAGCCTCCAGTTGACCCAACCGTCTCTCCTTCTTTGATCTGGCTGCCGAGCAACGTTGAAAGTGCTTGCGGTGCAAGCAGCAGAAAGCGAATGACGAGAGATGCAAAAGTCATAGAAAAGCAAAAGAATAAGCAAGCGGCCGCGTCCCGCGCGGGCCTGGAAAACACACCGGGCGGGAACGGCGGGAGATTGGGAAAGGAAAGAGGATGGAAGGTGGGGGTCCGGAGGGCCGCGCCCACTGACGGCGGAGCGGTGGCTCCGCTTTATTTTTTACAGGCTGCTTTTAAACGAGAGCATACAGTTGCTACGATGAGATTATCCCCACCCACCCCACACCCAGCCATGCTCTTTTGCTGTTCCCTCCGTCCCGAGGCCGTGAACATAGCCCCTGCCTGAGCAGCACCCACATCGTTCTCTGACCCGCTCAGCTGGTACTTCCCCATTCTCAGGAGGGTTTGGAGAGATAAGGCAGCCCTGGGTTGATGTCACAGATTGCGAGGACCTTGTCAACGTTTAACCCGCTCTCCATAATAAGCTAGCAAGAATTTGGATCTTTGATCGATCTGCTATTAAGGAGGGGAATGACCTCTCGTTCTTTGCTCCGAGCCAAGTTCTCGTCCTGTCCCAACACTGCTTTCCCTCCCTTGCCCAAGTTTGCCCTTGTCATCTAACTAGGCCATGTTAGTACTTAGTGTCCCCTGCCTGCGCAGGGGCCTCCCCCTCGCTCTCCCTGTCCCCGGGGCTTCCGCCACAGCCGTCCTGACCGCCAACTCCTCCCTCCGTTCTGAATCCCGTCGGAGATGCCGGCGAAGCGGGCAGAGTCTCAGCACCACCGCTTCGCTCTCCCAAATGGTTCCGTCTCCTGCTCCCCCTTCCACACGTGGCTCAAGTTCCCGGTGTCTGTCCCTGGCGCCCGTGTCTGCCAGCCTCTGCCTCTGCCCGCACAGCCGCTTCAGCCGAGACCGCATGCTAGTAAATGCCTCCTTGTCTCCGCCTCCAGCCTCTGAAACTCACCATGTGTGTGCTTTAACTGATTATGGCATCGCAGAGCCCGGACGGGACGCGGGCTACCGCAGACAGACCTCGTGGAAGAGGCCACTGTGGCGGGAGGAACGGCAGGAAACAATCTAGGACGTGTGTGTCCTTGGGAAAAACAGACGTGACCCCCAATGCTGACGCGAGGGGCTGGGGGCTTACAAACTTGGGTACATAGAGAGGTGACAGAGCCCCAGGCGTATGCCCGTAGGCCCCCACCACTGTTGGCCCAGGCCTCACCCTGGCCCTGCCCCAGGGCGGGGTCCGACAGAGCCATAAAGGCCAGAAGGAGGCCCAGCTAAGGCAGGCGGCAGAGGGATGAGGAGCCAAGCACACAGGTAGGTCTGATGGAGCCGAGGAGGGAGAGGGAACAAGGGAAGAACAAAGACGCAAGAGGGCCAGGAAGTGAGGGGAAACCGCCCGGGGCCGAGGTGGGAAGGGCGCAGAGAGGCGGCAGAGAAGCTGCGCCCCTCGTGTCGCCCCCCCCCCCCCCGCACGGAGGTCACGCCGGCCACCTAGTTTTCCCCGCTCCCATGGCTTCACTGCCATGGCCCATTCACTGGCTGCCCGTGTGGACACTGCACAGAGGACCAGGGGAAGAAGGTAAAGCTTTAAAAAACCCAGCTCAGTCATCTCCCTCCTTATCAGAGCAGAAACAACCTGAAAAACAAAGGGGCGGGGAAACAAGAAGGGGGGGGCGAGGGGCGGGGCTTCCGAGCAGGTGCCCGCATGGAAGGAGCCGTCGGAAGGGGCTGCGCGCCGTGCAAGCCCAGCCACACGACGTTCTGGGGAAGGCCGACCTGCAGGGACCGAGAAGGGTCAGGGGGGTCCCGGGTCCAGGAAGCAGGGGGCGGGGACGCAGAGCTGAGCAGAGCGGACTTGTCAGGGCAGGGAACACTCTCCGTGTGAGACGTGATGGTGGTGACATGTCGTCCTGCGTTTGCCCAGACCTGCAGATTGCACCCCGAGAGGGCCCTCAGGTAAACTATGGACCCTGGTGACGGGGACGTGTCAACGTGGGTTCGCAGATGTTAGAAAGTCCCAGTCCAGTTCAGGACGTTGATGATGGGGGAGGCTGTGGGGGGAGGAGGGGGCAGGCGTGGCAGGGGCTCTATGGGAAATCTCTGTACCTTCTGCTCAGTTTTGCTGTGACTCTAGAATGGCTCTAAAACGTCAAGTCTATTTAAAAAATAAAGGAGGCTCAACCAACATTTAGTAGTAGAATAAGAGCTCACTCCTTATCCTTCTGCGGGCCCTGGATTTGCCCCACGGCCCCTTCAGGCTGGAGAGCAGCACAAGGCCAAGTGAGTCCCCCAGGCCTGGCCAGGGGCCAGGGGGACAGGACCAGGCCACCAGACAGGAGCATACTGGCCACTCTAGGGGATGGGCTATGAGGTGAAGACCCTGACGGCGCCCTCCCCCCAAACTAGAAAGGACAAGGGTGTCTCCCTGAATCCCACCTGGGCCGGCCCCACCCTGGGTGCCATGGATGCTCAACCAGCCAAAACCCGAGTGCCCCACCCAAGGGGCTAAAGAATCCCAGGGCAGGACCAGTCACCTTGTCCTCACCCGCAAAGCCACAGCTCGACAGCCCGATCACGGTCAGATCACTCTTATGTCGCCCAAACTTCACATGTGCTGATTGCGCGGAGCAGACGATGCTAGGGCCTCGACTGGACAAGCAGCTAGTGACCCTCGAGAGCATCCTAGGAGGTGGGCGTTGCCCTGAACACTCCACCCCACTGTCCCGTTGGTTTCTGCTGACAGGAGGTAGGTATGGTGGATGCTGCCATTGCACAAGTGAGAAAATGGAGGCCCAGAGAGTTCAAGCAACCTGCCCAGGGTCACACAGCGGGCCCTCATGGTGGGACGCACTACCTAGCACGTGGACCCAGGCGGCCTGACTCCAGAGCTGACTCTTTGAATCTCTACGCTACATTTCAGATGTTATCTACATGAAAAATATGATTGCTCCAAAAATGTAGATTTGCTGTCAATGTAAGACATGTCCATCCCAACCTGTAGACCATTTTTATAAGAGTTTATCTGGGCCCAAACGGATGACAAGCGACAGGAAGCGCGATGTCAGATGCTCTCGAGAATGACAGTTTGCAGTTTCTCTTAGGCATTTGGAATTGACCGAGACTACGGGGAGGTGGGAGAAAGCCAGGCAGGGACGGGATTACAGGACAAATAACCAGACTGACGTGCTCCCTCCGGGGTGGTTCGGCCTACAAGGTGGGGACAAGTGAGGACGCTGCATCTGTAGGAAAACCACGGGGCCACGCGACACGGCAGGCCCAGGCCCAGCCTGGTGGAAACCGATGTCCTCCCGTGAAACAACTCGGTTCGTCTCTTCTGCATTCCAGAGCCATGGGGAGAGAGACCCCCACCTTCGGCTGGGCCGTCGTGGCCATCCTGATGCTGCAGGCGACGGCCACGGCAGATCAGCCCCCGCAGAGCCGGCACTGCAAGTCCAAGGTGTTTGCAGACCTGACCGCCCAAGAGCTGAAGACCGTGCGCAGCTTCCTCTGGGCCCACAAGGAGCTGAGGCTGCAGCCGGCGCAAGCACCGGCCATCGCCAAGAACTGTGTTCCTCATCGAGATGCTGCTGCCCAAGAAGCACCACGTGCTGAAGTACCTGGACCACGGTCAAAGGTGCCCTGTGCGGGAGGCGCGTGCCATCATCTTCTTTGGGGACCAGGAGCACCCCAACATCACCGAGTTTGCTGTGGGGCCCCTGCCGCAGCCCAGCTACATGCGCGAGCTGCCCCCCAGGCCGGGGCACCGGCTCTCCTGGGCCTCCAGGCCCATGTCCTCCGTGGAGTTCGACCAAATAAGCCACGCCCTGCGAGAGGCCACCAAGCCCCTGCATCAATTTTTCCTGGAGACCACGGGTTTCTCCTTCCACGACTGCCACGACCGGTGCCTGACCTTCATGGAGGTGGCACCCCGGGGTTTGGCGTCCGGGCAGCGCCGCACCTGGTTCATCTTCCAGCGCTATGTAGAAGGCTTCTTCCTGCACCCCATCGGCCTGGAGGTCTGCCTGGACCACGCCAGCACGAACCCCCAGGACTGGACGGTGGAGCATGTCTGGTACAATGGGAAGTTCTACCGGAGCCCGGAAGAACTGGCCCGGAAGCACAGTGACGGAGAGGTGGATGCGGTGGCCCTGGAAGACCCCCTCCCCTGGGGCAAGAAGGCAGGGAGCACGGAGGAGCCCCTCCTCTTCTCCTCCTACAGGCCCCGCGGGGACTTCTCCAGCCCCGTGGCCGGGCATGGGCCCCGCCTGGTGCAGCCCCGAAGCCCCCGCTACCGGCTGGAGGGTCACACCGTGCTCTACGGGGACTGGAGCTTCACCTTCCGGCTGCGGACCACCACGGGCCCGCAGGTCCTGAACCTGCTCTTCCGGGGGGAGCGCGTGGCCTACGAGGTGAGCGTGCAGGAGGTGCTGGTGCCATACGGGGGCCACTCGCCGGCGGGCATGCAGACCAGGTACATGGACGGGGGCTGGGGCATGGGCATCCTCTCCCACGAGCTGGCCCCTGGCATCGACTGCCCAGAGACGGCCACCTTCCTGGACGCCGTGCTCTACTATGACGTCGACGACCCCGTCCTCTACCCCCGAGCCCTCTGCCTCTTCGAGATGCCCATGGGGGTGCCCCTCCGGCGGCATTTTAATTCCAACTTCAGTGGGGGCTTCAATTTCTACGCGGGGCTCAAGGGCCAGGTGCTGGTGCTGCGGTCGATCTCCACAGTCTACAACTACGACTATATCTGGGACTTCATCTTCTACCCCAACGGGGTGATGGAGGCCAAGGTGCACGCCACCGGCTACGTCTACGCCACCTTCTACACCCCCGAGGGGCTGCGCCACGGGACCCGCTTGCACAGGCACCTGCTCGCCAACGTGCACTCGCACCTGGTGCACTACCGCGTCGACCTGGACGTGGCAGGTGGGGCCTGGCTGGGAAGGGCGCTCGCGGCCAGGCGGCCGCCTCGGAGCGCAGACTTCCGTGAGCCCGCGGGGCTGCGCTGGCTGCGCGGCGAGGGCCCTTGTGGGCCCTTGTCCGAGCCGGGGCGTCACGGACCCCCTGGAGGGGCGGGGCGGCTGGGAGCGCGCAATCAGGGCGGCGGAGGGAACCGTGCCCAGCCAGGTAGGAAAGGGCGGTGCCGCCCAGGACTCCGAGGCGAGCGCGGTGTCTCCGCGGAATACTCGCTGCATCTCGGAGTCCTGCGGTCACCACGGCATGGGAGTGATGACAGGATTTGGCCCGGCGTTTGCCAGAATAAGCCCGCAGGACCAGACAGGTGGCCTCCCTTCCCTCGCCCCCACCCTCTCCAACCTGCTCGTCCCCATTCGTCCCGCCCCCCACTCAGGCACAGAGAGCCACAGAGGGCCACAGTGCCTGGGGAAAGAAGGGGTGGCCCCTTCTCTCGGACTTCAGCCGCGACCCACAGGCTTGGGGCACAGGTCGCGCGAGGAACTGCCCAGAGTCACAACACAGTCGCCGCAGCCACCGTGACTCTGCCGTTCTTCACGTTTGGTCCCTTCCTGCCACCCCACAGCCGCCTCGGGGTGCACTCCCAACACGCCCTTCACCCCGCCCCCCGCCATGCCTTGCGGCTGGACGCGGCCTGCGGCGGAGACGCAGCGCGGGAGGAGGCAGGCTCGGCTCAGAGGGCTGACTCTCACGCTCCGTCTCCCTGCACACCCGCAGGCACCAAGAATGGCTTCCAGACCCTGCAGATGAAGCTGGAAAACATCACCAACCCCTGGAGCCCGACGCACCACCTGGTCCAGCCGACCCTAGAGCAGACCAAGTACTCCAGGGAGCGCCAGGCCGCCTTCCGCTTCGGCCGGCCCCTGCCCAACTACCTGCTCTTCTCCAGCCCCCAAAAGAACCCCTGGGGCCACAGGCGCAGCTACCGCCTACAGATCCACTCCATGGCTGAGCAAGTCCTGCCCCCCGGCTGGCAGGAGGAGAGGGGTGTCACCTGGGCCAGGTGAGGAGGCCGGGGAGGCTGAGGAGGGCCAGAGGCTCAGTGCCCATGTGTGTTTCCCTCTGAGACTCTGCATCTATGTCCTGCTGTTTCTGGGTGTGTGTGCACGTGCATGCCTGCGCGTGTATTCTGGGGTGTGGCTCTGTGTTTGGGGAGGGCGAGTGGGGGCCCCATTCTGAGCACCTGAGCCCCGGCTGACCGGTCAGTCTGATGGACTCCCAGAAGATGATCTCGAAATTGGGGGAAAGTCACTGACCCTGAAGATGTTCCTTGGGAGGGGCTGGGGGGGCCCTCCAGCACTGAGCCACCTGGCCTCTCTGCCGGGCAGGTACCCCCTGGCGGTGACAAGTACCGGGAGTCTGAGCTATGCAGCAGCAGCCTCTACAACCAGAACGACCCCTGGGACCCGCCCGTGGTCTTCGAGGAGTTCCTCAGCAACAATGAGAACATCGAAGATGAGGTGTGGGCCCCACCTCCCGCCATCCCCAGCCCAAGATCGGATGTGGGCGCAGTCCCAGGGTCCATCCCCACTGGCGGCTTGCTGTGTGGACCGCCAGCCCAGGGCTCACCGGATCTGTTCATTCCTTAAAAACGGGGCCTGAGGGGGTTACCCGCCCATCTCCTCTGAGCCGCCTCAGCACTGCACACCCCTCTCTCCCACAGGACTTGGTGGCCTGGGTGACAGTGGGCTTCCTGCACATCCCCCACTCAGAGGACATCCCCAACACGGCCACGCCGGGAACCTCCGTGGGCTTCCTGCTCCGGCCCTTCAACTTCTTCCCAGAGGACCCGTCGTGGCGTCCAGAGACACGGTGATCGTGTGGCCTCAGGCTAACGGCTCCAATTACGTCCAGCGCTGGCTTCCTGAGGAGGACAGGGACTGCTTGATGCCCAGCCCCTTCAGCTACAACGGGACCTACGGGCCCGTGTGAAGGGTCCCTTGCCCCCAGCGAGCTCCTACCCAGACATCTGAACTCGCACCCCCACCCGGGATGAGTAATAATAAACCCCTCAGGGCTTAGCTCCCAGTGCTGTTTCTTGTGGGGGGAGGCATGCCCGGCGAGGCTGCACACCGGGCCGTGCATGTAGGACACACTCCGATGAGAAAGCACATGGCCTTGGCCTCCACGCACCTCGGCCTACTCCACCCCAGGAAAGACCTCTGTTACGAGGCAACGGCATCCACCCGAACACCAGATTGACCTCTCGGGTCGATGTTAAAAATCTGAGGCTGACAGTTCCCACCTGAGAGTCTGTGAGGGAACCACCCCCCCCCCCAGGTCGCTGATGGGCACGCAAGCCCAGGAAGGCACCGCGGAAAAATCTAGCAAAGTCACTAACACCTTTACCCTTTGACACACTGATCCAATTTGTAGGGGTTTATCCCAGAGCTCTACCTACCTGCACAGAAAACCAGACGCCTACGGCGACTCGCCGTGGTGCTGTTTCGAACACCGAAAGTCTGGGAACAACCCAAACGCACCCCTGCAGGACAGATCCTACACCTACAACTCCGAACAAACTGGGACACATCCACACGGTGCAATTCTAGTGACCGTAAGAAAATGAATGGAGAAAATATTCTCTGCACTGGCAGGAAAAACTCTCAGGATACACTAAGGAGGAAGAGAAAGTTAGGATAGGACGATATATATATTTACTTATCAATATATACATTTACCTTCATTTATAAAAACCCTAGAAAGACACATAAGATACCAAAAAAAATCGTTCACATGTCTTAGTCTCTTCCGGCAGCTGTAACAAAGTCCCACACACTGGGTGGCTTAAAAACAGAAGTTTTGTTGCTCACCGTTCTGGAAGCTGGAGGTCCAAGGTCAGGGTGCCATCTTCCGGGTCATAGGCTTCTGACGTGTGGCTGTGTCCTCCCATGTCTGAAGGGGGAGGGATCTGTCTGGACCCTCATAAGAGCGGTAATCCTGGGGTGGAGGTCGAGGCTCCGCCCCGTAACGTAAGCCCCTCCCACAGCCCCGCCTCCCATTCCAGCACTGTCTTTTCATTGTCCGATGCTGGGCTGCACTTCATGGGCACTCAGCTATGCTTGTTGAGTGACTGAGTGACCGACAGCTTAGGGCATGCAAATTCCAAATTACATCTTCTCCTCGTCCCCTCCCTCAGCCCACCCTGTCAGTGTTTGTCCCTTCACTTTAATCATGATTTTGGCCACTCCTTTGGCCAGACAGGGCCACCTCCCCACCTAATGAGATGGCGAGGGAACCCGAGCCTCACCCTTGGGAGAGCAGCCCAGCCCCCTCAACCCCAGAGACTGCGCTATCCTCTCTCACGAGCTCCGGGTCCCTGGCGATCCTCACAGGTGCCCACTTTCCAACCCGCTCCCCTCTGGTCCCCGGTGTCTGCCTCCCTGAATTTCTGTCGTTGCTCCTCCTTGCTTTAAGCATGATGCACACCCCAGAGTGTGACTGACCCAGGAAACAAGGATGAAGCCCATCCTTGAGATGTCCGTGGTCACGCGGGGAGACAGGCCACCGAGACCGTGCACTGCACCCTCAGGGGACCACGCTGCAGCCCTCAGATGGCCGTCTTGCTGTAAAGCCCAGAAGTCTGGTCTGACCCTAGACCTGCAAGTGGCCCCAAGTAATATGCCAGCGTGGCCTTTGTGAGCACGTTCGCCAACAGTTCATGTGTCACCCAGCATTCTCGAGTGTGCAGCATCCAGGGTGGGGAAGGGGCCCCATCATCAGGCCCCCTCAGGTGGGAGCATGGGGAACAGAGCGTGCCCCCACCCAAGCCTCTGCCCTGACTCAAGTGGGGAGGCCCCGGGACCCTCATGACCAGCCTGCCTGATCCTGATCCTGATCTCATAAGTGCCCCTGAAAGCCTCACGTCCAGCCAGAGGGTCCAGCCCGCCCAGCCAGCCAAGGAACTAGAACTTCCTGACAGTGACGTCCCCGCTGGGCCTGAACTTGTCATAAAGAGGACACAGATGCTTCAGCCGGAGGAGCCGGTAAGAAGGGCGCCGAACACGAAACCCTGGGGCTCTGAGTTGGTTCTCCAAGACCGTGCTGGTGGCCTTCACCTCCGTGCTGCCCTGTGGCCACGCCCTCCGCCTCTGGGGCCCTCAAACCTCCCCCCTCGCCTTATGCGCCCTCCAGAACCAGCCAGCTGTTCTTCGAATATGTCACAGCTCTCAGCTTATCCCCGGCCCAGCCGCTCGGCCTGCTGGGGACTACTGTCCACCAGCCCCGGCAACATAATTTGTGGGCCCCAAATGAAACCGTAGGTGCCTGGCTCCAAAGTTAAGAATTTCAAGACGATGGTGACAGAGAGTTAAACTGAGCACAGAGCCCCCCGGACCAGGCCATATGCCCACGGGGCCAGTCCCTGTGCCTGAAGCCACGGTTCACCCCAGCCATTCCCCAGAGCAGCAGGCTGCTTCCTGGGCTGTTTCAGCGACGATGTAACAGGTGATCTTCAAAGCATTTCTGTCTCTCTAAGGAAATAAATCTGTATTAAGTCACTATGTCCATTGCCAGAATATTTCCACTGACCTCAAGCTTATGCAAATTGGAGCAATGACGCATTTCACCCTAAGTTACCGTGGGAGTGAACTTTTTTTTGCTACAAAGACATGACTAGGTTAAGGTTTTTCTCAACTGGAGGTTCCTAAGGGACTAATCCTAAACTCTCGGCCAGCTACATACAGCACATGTATTAATCGTCTCATTAATCTCGCCTCTTAAATTTGCTCTGCTCCTCCAGTTAGGGCGAGATGTTGGTAATCTGTTGCCACACGTGTGATAAGTGACCTGCTCTTCTGCACTGCATGATTCTCCATCCTGGGGCCACTTCCAAATCCACATCCATCATCTACAATTTCTAATACATAGTTTTCAAAGACGGATAAAACTAAACCTGACCAGCCATCACACTCTTGGGCATTTGGCAACCTGACGGTCACACACACAAGTCTGTACGCTGACGTTCACGGCAGATTTATTCGTAACCGCGGACAGGAAATGACCCAAATGTCTCTCCGTGGAGAAACCGTTGAACGAGCTCTGGTACGAGAGAACACCAGTCAGCAGTGAAAAGGAGCAGACAGCCGAGACAGGCCAGAGCCCGCGTGGACCGCAGCAAGCACCGCGCTTAGTGGGGAGAACGAGTCGGTGGCGAACGGTAACATCCAGCGTGAGTGAGTTCATTCAGACGGCATCTCGAAGTGAGCAAACCACAGAGACCGAGCAGAGCGAGAGTGCAGGGGTGGTGTGTGGATGGGAGGGGCGGGCAACGGGGCGATTCTTTATCTTGAACGTGGTGGTCACACCAGTCTACACCGCAGATGACGGGTGGCAACTGAGCAGCTTCTGCAGTCGCATTAACGGCAGCGTAGCAATGTCGAGGGGCTGGCTGTGATGTCCCACGGCTACGTAAGCTGTCCCCATTGGGGAAACTGGGGTGAGGGGTCTTTGGACTCTTGGTGCTACTTTCTGCTATCCATCGTGAGTTTATCGTTATTTCAAAATAAAAGCCTTTGAAGAAATACACACATACCAAGTCTCAAGCACAGGATAGTAAAACTCGTGTTTCTTTTCCAGGCTTCTCATGCCTTTATCCGTAAGGTGTTTGAAAAAGGTACCAAACTCACAGAAACAGAGGATAGTGCGGTGGTTGCCAGCGGTGGGGGGGGGGGAGGGGGAGGAAATAGGCAAAGAGGGGTCAAAAGGCACAAACTGCCAGTTATGAGATGGATGAGTTCCGGGGAGGTGACCCGCAGCATGTGACTGCAGTTAATAACACTCTATTACATATTTGAAAGTTGCTCGAAGAGTAAATCTTCAAGGTATTAAAACGATAACTGTGTGGGGTGGTGGGTGTTAACTAAACTTATTGTGGTGATTGCTTTGCAATCATCACGTCATACACCGAAAACGGATACAACACTGCATGTCAGTTACATCTCCCTAACACTGGGGGAAATGAACACTTAAAAAAGAAAGAAATTAACACTTAGAAATGAACAAATGTTGCGGTGGGGACTTTTCACCAACTTTCAACTTCCAAATTCAAGAGCTGGATCATAAGAACAAAACACTGCATCTAAGGAATCCAGCAATTACTATTTCACTAAAAATAACAAAGACCATGCAGAAGGAAAGAGAGAAAAGAAGCATTATTAAAATCTCAGGCATCGAAAAACCATCTTATAAGGACACACAGGAATTCAAGGGTATGTGTCAAATTTTAAAAGGAGGCTCAGGCTGTTGCGATGCTTGTTTCCTCATCGTCTTCGTGCCCTGCCCTAACCAGGGCTTTCCCGGCGCGCCCCAAGACCTACTCAGTCCCGCCTCCCCCTTGGCTTCTTTGGCGCGAAAAGCGCGGAATTTTCCCGGCGCCGGCACCCGCCGGCGCTAGGTGGCGCCGCTGCGCTTCTGTGACCCCCACGCGGAAGGTTCGCGCCAGAACCAAGGCCCCGGGGCTGTTCTGCTGTTTGCGCCTCTGGGTCCAAGAGCGGGGGTTCAGGCACGTGCACCTGGCGAGAGCTGGGAGGGATGGAAGGCTACAGACCGAGTGGCCAGAGGCCTGCCTTCCTGCAGGGAGTGTCTTCTCCAAAGCCCCACGTATTGACGTTTGTTTGTTTGTTTTTAAACATCGCAAATAGTTTTGTCACCGTGAAAGGTCTGAATTTTAAAGAGATTGGTGAACTGGGAGCTCGCATCTATCAGCTCATTCAGCTTCAGCACCAGGCTCGTCCCCAGTAGCTTCTCCAGACCTGCGACCTTCACCATGAAGCTCCATGAGGTTTCTCAGCTCACGCTTGGGCTTCTTCGGCATTTCGACTTTCTAACAAAGCCATCACGGAGGGGATAAATTGATTGGCAGGCCTCTTCTATGTCTTTTCCAGGGCTACCTGGAATCAATTTATTGACCACTTCTTCCGAGTCATCTGTCTACACCTCTCGGGTCATGATTTCTATCTTCTTCCAGATTTGGGGGACCTGTGGATGCTGAGCATAAGGGGTCTTCCGGATCTGACTGTCGCGTTTTTAAGTAAAACCGACACAGAACAGGCGAAGCAAATAACCGTCGGTAGTCCTGACATCAGCATGAGCTTCAGCCATGGTCTGCCATTTTTGGACCATGGAGCACATTTCATCATGGGTAAGACCCATGCCATGGAAATTAGGCAGTTTTCGCCCTGAACATCCTCAGGAATTAGCTCGAATGTTCTAAATGCAACTTCGTCATTCCGCAGATCAGCGGGGCTCACTTCAAAAACCCGACCCTTGAGAACACCAGGTGCGACTTTGCTTCCTCGAGTTCTCGTGATTAGTGTTTCCCAATGTTTCTTCCACTGAACACAGCTGCTGCCTTCACATACCAATCATTCTTAGAAAATGGGTCGACCACTTCCTTTTGGCTCCCTTTTTTGCCACCTTTCCTAAGGCGCTTGTTCCTGCTGACCACCACGGTGCCGCTCAGAGAGCCAAAAGCCAGTATTGACGTGTTTTATCCGTGTTTCACCCCTTACTTCTTCCTGCCCTCTCTACGTCTCCAACTCCAGGGTCCGCAAGACGGTGCCTTCAGCGTCTCTTCCCAAACCTCCTGGGTTGTCTCAGGCCTCCCAGTGCTTCAATTCTGAAGGAAAAGGGCGAGCAACAGGTTTGCAGGCAAGGGCACCCACCAGAAAGTGCCAACGCTTCTCTTATCAGCGAGGAAAGCACGATTTGTCGAATTTCGTGATTTGGATTCCGTCGATTAATCTCCTCTGATCTTTAGTCGAAGTAACGGAGCCGCCTCCAACCAGCTCAAGCGTAAAGGGAGAAAGTCCTGTCAGGACCGGGTCAGGCTTAACTATGGCCGTGACAGGAGAGGACTGGATGGCAGGGCTATGTGCTTGCAGTGAACTAACTGGGGATCTGGGCCCAGCACACACGTCACCCATCTCGCTGGTCCGGGAAGCACACCCAGGGGATCACAGAGGTGGCTTTAAGAAGTGGCAGGTGCAACCCTCTGCAGCCACCCAAGATGAGCGGTGCACCAGTGCACTTGGGTGACAAACCGAGTAGGTTAACATAGGATGAAACACGGAGAATGCGCGTCACCAGAGAAGCCGGCTGGCCCCCCAACTTTTTCCAGACTTTCTCCCCTGTTCTCGAAGAGGAGACATCGGGAGGGAAAGAATCAGCCCAGGTGCAGCTCTCCTCCCCTCCCCCATGCCGGGGAATGGAGAGCTTAGCGCCTCCCACCTGGGCCTTGGCCCCGCCTCCCCTTCCTGTCCGTCATCATCATCCAGCCACACTGGGGGTGCGGAGGAGGCAGCACAGCACCCCCTCCCCACCCATCATCACTCTCTTCTCTCCCTTCCCAGCATCCAGCTGGTGGGAAACTCGGAGACCCGAGTTTGGCTTTAGAGGAGGCCCCAGGGCAGCCCCTATTGTCTTCCCTTAAAGGGAAGCTGCGCGGGGCCCCTCAGCAGACTGGGGACCCCGCCCCCCAACCCCCAACACTCCGCAGATCTGGCTTGCCCTTGCCACTGCTCCTGGCTTTCTCCTTCTTACCTGGGGACTCATGGAAAGCTGTGCCTCTGGTTTGGGTCAGGATCCTGCTGGGCCCCCTGGTGTCCAAGGGCCGTGATTAAGCAAACAAACGTTTGATTGTGCTTAATATTCCACGGGCCTGTATGAAGAGCTTTTATTTTTATGGCAGTAAGAGGACTCTTAAAGCTTTCATCTTAACACCAGGAACAATGTTCTAGGCCTTGGACAAAGCGCTGTTATAACGACTGATACAATATTTAAAACATCAACAATTTTTATCTTAGTGATGTTTCTAATTTTTAAATTATCTGAAATGAACATTGTTTCAAATAATGTTGAAACGACTAAAACCTAAGGGATTGTGAATGTCTGTAAAAGGAAAAGGGAAGTAGCAAATCTTTTAGCATTAGGGGGAAAAAAGGTTAGTAGATCAGTAGACAATAACTTTGTGTAAAGAGGAGCCAGGAAATGCGTTTGTTTTGAAACATTTTACTTAAAACGTGCTTCAGTGTTCAGCACCATTATCATTGGAGAAATGCAAATCAAAACCACGAAGATACTGTTTCACTTCCACTAGGAAGGCCGTAATCACGAAGACAGGCGACCGCAAGTGAGCACGCAGGGGAATCTGCACCACCACCCGTTTCCGGCAGGAACGCGGCATAGCGAGGCCTTTCTCCTGCTCACGGAGGCAACGGAGGGGTTCTGGCCGGTTCCAGGGTTTCTTTATTGGGTTGACTGGGTTAATAAAAATGTTCTAAACTTCAGTGTGGCGATGGCTGCACAATTCTATAAGTGTATCAAAAAACCACAGAATTGTATACTTTAGAGGAATGATATTACACGTGAATATGTTTCCATTAAAAAGAAAAGGGAGAGAGGGAGGGAGCCCTTTTGCTCCGGGGAAAAGGATCCCAACAAACCCAGATGCAGGGAACACGTCCAGCTCAGAAGCAGGGACAGAGGGAGGATAAGGTGCTCCCTGACCCAGGGGCCAGGCTCACCAGTGGAAGTGTCCCCCCGCCCCGTCTGTGGGCCTGTTTGTCCGCAGCTGGGCGGGACAGGGCGGGAAGTATCTCAGCACAGCTTGAGCGGTAGCGAATGGAAAAGGGAGAACCTGCATTTGCACTTTGCACCCCAGCTAGCCCATGGCCCGCAGCCACATTGCCCCCCAGGAAATAACACCAACAGTGCTCAGACAGTGCCAGGTGGCCCAGACCCGGGTCATGGCTGGTCCTATAACTTGCCTCCCGCATGGCCAGCCTGGTCCATCCTCTGGCAGCTCACAGACCCCAGAACGCAGAGGCCAGCGACAGGGCTGCCCTGACATCTTCGTGGTTGGTGCTGGGTTGAGGACGAGCCAGGAGGACACACCTTGTTATACAGACCTCGGCCCCCTCCCTGCTGGAGGCTCAGACCCTGGGGGCAGCTCGGTCTGAGTCTCCCAGGAGGACAGGGCAGAAATTCCATCCCCAGTCTGCTGGAAGAATGTGGGTGACATCCCGGCTTGGAGAGCTGCAAGTCGGGGGGGGGGCAGTGGCAGAAAGAGCAGCTCAGGCTGGGCTCTGGGAAGGAAGACACCGACCACTCGAGAGAAGACGGGAGATTTACACCCCACACCCACTCCCTACAGCCCGTTTCCTCCCCCAGGGAAAGCGAAGTGCTTGTTTGTTTGTGGCACCTGCTTCCCAGGTGGCGATGCAAATGAAGGCTGAGGCAGCTTCATAACAAGGAGGAAGCTCGAAAATCTAGGCAAACAAGAACCTGCTGCTTCTCAAGGCCTTTCCTGAGGGGTCAAGGTCAGGCAGCCCTCCACACTGAGACAGAGGGGCAGAGCCCCAGACCACCCAGCCTGCGCAGCACATAGATACCCTTCGTGTCAATTTAAGTATGAAAAGGATAAGTTATGAAGCCAGGGCCTCCCCTGTCTGGCTTCATTCAAGAAAACAGGACTCGAACCCCAGCGGCCAGGGCAAGGGGAACAACTTGGCCTGGCCCCAGCTTGGCCAATGAACTCTAACAGACCCGTGCAGGCCGCAGAGACACGGCTCTCCTCCACAGGCGGACGCTGAGGTCCTTCCTCGAAGCCCTGAGGTGCGGCTTCAGGATGGGGGACACTGTTTGTGGCCCCCGTCACATCTCATTCCCTCTGCCAGCTCTAGCCTCTCAATACCACTGCCCCACTGTCCTTGACCCTGGGGCTGCTCTGACTCTCCTGAGGGGTCAAGCTGCAGGCCCCACCTGGGAGCCAAGACAGGCATCAAGCCACTTCTCACGTAACATCCGCTCCCACACGCATGCACCGTGGATAGGCAGGGGTCCCATGTCGCACTGGGGTAAAAGCTTGAGAAGCCACCTTCTCCCCGCTGTTACCCGTACTTCCAAAATGGGCCATGGTCGCTTAGTGACTTGCGCCATGCTAAGCCAAAGTAGCTGCAGTGACCTTAGGCACCGAGTGGAGGTCCGGACAGAAGGCGGGCACCAGTCACACACCGCCAGCGGCCGTCGGGTACACTGCGTGCCCCGGTGCCCGGGTCTTTCTGCCACTCTCTGGAAACGTCTAAAACTCCAAGGCTGCTGCTTGCCATCTGAACTCTGCAGGCGACATCATCAGCCGGGCCAGGTTTGCACCTGGCGCTCCGCAGAAGGTGGCGTTAACCAGCCGCTCTCCCGGGCTGCTCCGCCTGCAGCCCACAGCCCACACATCCGCTTGTTCCTGCCGGTCAGGGCTCCCTGGGCGACCTTCCCTGCTCCAGGCCGTGAGTCATCCCCTCCCTCCCCCCCACCCCCCGCCTGACCGTTGCTCTGAGACTAGCATCTGCAGAATGAGAGGTCGGTGGGATCCTTCCTGAAGCGCAGAACTATGAGAAACCTGACTGGAGGAGCATGGCCAGCCGAGGCAGCTGGAAACGGCTCCCAGCTGGTTCGGAGAGGCTCGGGACGGTGGGGATCCCTGGGTTCTCAGAGGACTGGACTCTGGAGCACTCATTCTGTCATGAGCTGAGCTGATGGATGACATGGGGCTGGGGTCACATCAGCACACCGGGGTGCAGATCTCCAGGAAAAGCCCACAGCCCAGGAGAGCACCTGACTTCCACCTGCATGCCGCACCTTCGTTGAAAAGGGCTGCTGTGTGCCTTGTGGCCACCAGGTGGCGCAGCACACCTGAGCCGACAGCTCCGTCAGGCACCTGCGTTTCGTGGGCACCCACCCCTGGGACATGCACAGCAGAGCCCAGAAATGCCCCCGGTGCCAGGCTGTAGCTCGAGCAAATATTGCAGAGTCATAGTTTTCATGTGACCTAAGTTCAGCTGGATGTAACAGAAAAATGAAACAGGTGTCTTCAACAAGAGAGAAGTTTTATTGGTTTCCAGGTAAACAGCAGCCGGCTGGTATAGCAGCTCCGTGAAGGTGTCCAGGACACAGCCTCATCTTCTCTGCAGCCACCTAGCATGTAGCCCTCAGCTTCCTAGTCCAAAGTGAACAGGATGCAGGATGGAGGAAGGGAGAAAAAGGCACGGCCCCACGCTCTGAGGAGCGTCCCCAGTTCAGACGTCGCTTTTACCTACAAGTCATGGGCCATAGGGTGGCTGGAGGCCTGAGTCTTTTCCCTGAGCATTGGCTAACCCCAAAGAATTTCAGTTTGGAAGAAGAGTATGAGAAAGGAGAGGAAGCCATCTGGGAGGCCCCTGCGCCCCACACAGCTGCTCCGCCTCCTTACGCGGCAGACCCCAACTTCTCAATGCTCCTTGAAGCCATCCACCCGTCCTGCCATGACCCCCTGCTCGTCGCCTCGGGTCTCAGCTCCTCCAGACCACCTGCTACCAGTCAAGCCGTCGCCTTCCTGATGAAGGCCTCCTCAGCTCCCCTCTGTCCCTGGGGGAAATCTGGACTCTTGAACACGCGGTCTGGCAAGGCCTCCGGGACAGGTAACAGCAAAGGCAGTGGCACGTGCAGCCCGCCCGTTTTCCAGGCGGGCCGGCCCCGTGGGTTGCCTTGACATTCGCTCAGTTTCTGCGGTGTCCCCCAGCTCTGGACCGCAGTCCTCCGTATGCCCACGCCTTGGCGGGAAGCCCTGAGCCTGAGGAAATGATGGGACATCGTGGTGGGAACACAGAGGCAGCCCCTCTCCTCCCTGGCGCCCGTGCGACGGAAGAGCCACCAAGCTCCGAGCGGAGCGGCCAGCCCAGTGGGCCCGCAGCGGGGCGAGGAGGGTGGGTGCTGCCGGCTCGGGCCGGGACGCAGGGCCGACCTTGAGATCCACTCCCCGGCGGTGGGGCCCTCTGCAGGGCAGGGCGCCGTGCCACCTGGCCACGGTGACAGCCAGGAGGGTGGATTTGGGAGGAACAGGAGTGGAGGCACAGGGACATTTAAAACTCTGAAAATATTCCTGCAAGAGATGATGAGACACGAAATCAGGGCAGGGGTGGGAGAGTCAGAACCGAGGCAGATTCCAGAACAATCCAGGAGGCGAACGATGGGATGTAGAGAAGGGAGGGAAGGGAGCAGCTTACGAGGCTTCGAGCCGGGGTGTGGGGATGGCAGACGGAGATGCAGGGGGGACGGGGAGGAGGAGGGTGTCAGGGCCATGGGCACACAGAGAGAGAGACAGACAGACAGACAGACAGAGACAGACACAGGGCGCTGAAACCGAGACCTCGGGGGCAGGCAAGGCAGGCGCTGGCCCTCCGGGAGACATCTGTCACAGTGCCTTTACATGCCACCTTCTCCTCGGAGCCTCTCGTTTTAGCTCCTCTTCACCACGAACATCTGTCGTTTGTGTAAATCAGGACTTTTCTGGTTTGGAGTGATGCAAACCCAGCCTGACCAAGGTTAAGGAGAATGAGACCTGCTTTGAGAGCTGTTTCTGGGCTGCTCCCAGTGCGGGCGGGCTACAGGACGGGCCTGGGACAAGGACGCACCCACGGGGACTTCGAGAGCACCTGGCCCCCGCAGGACCGGCCCGTGCCTGAGCTCTGGGCTGAAAATGTCCTCATCTGGGGGGAGGTCTCCACGCGCAGCCCGGGCCTGAAGGGGGTGATTCTGTCCCCGGAGCCAGCTTGCAACCTCCCCGGAAGGACACTGCGGGCCGGGGACAGATGGACCATGGGTGGTGGGTGGGATCTACAAAAACTTTGCAGCTCAAACTCTGCCTCTTGGTGGGAGCGGGGAAGACTGTTCCGGGCACCAGGAAAGCAGGGGACGGGCCCTGCAGTCAGATGGGCTCCTGCAGAAGCCCCGACCCACAACCCACGGGACACGGGACACAGGACACGGGACACGGGACACGCTCTCTGTCTTTTCCCGTCTCCCTCTTCTCTGTCTCCTCCCTCTCTCTGTCCCTCTCTCTTCTCTCCTCTCTCTCTTTCTCCCCTCTTTCTCTCCCTGTCTCTCCTGCCCCTCTCCCATTCCTGTTCCCCCTCCCTCCCCTCCCCGACCCCCATGTGGCATTCCGTTGGTCCCCCACCCCAGCCGGAGCTCCCCAGCCTCTCTCAAGCCGGTGTCACTCTTGCCCTACTTTTTCAGCCCTGTTTCCCTCTAGACTTTGAGGCCTTCACACACTTGCCACATTTTTCTGCCTCCATGATGCTTCCTGTCCCCATGGTTACCGATGCCCGGAGCTAAACAGACTGTCATCTAGACCGGGTCTGGCCAGTGCCGCCGCCTCCCATCCTGGGCACTCACTCTGCTTCTGCTAAGGCAGCCAAAGACAGCACTGGCTTTCTGGGCAGGCTGGTCACAGCTGAGTCACACTGAGTTTCTGTTTCCCTAAACATGCCTTAGGAGATTATAAAAGCAAGCATGTGCTCATTAGAGAAAAATTTGAAAACAGAAACATATAAAGGAGATCATTCTTAAAATCACCTATAATCCCTCATTTCAATATATTTCTCTTCGGCCCTGTACTTTTGCAGCTTTAAAAGCATTTTTAAACACATGTTTGTCTGTAGCTCTCACTGAACCTTCTATTAAAAGCATTCTGCATATCGTTAAAAACTCTGCGACTCTTTCCGTGCACCAGGGACGTTCCCCATATGGGTGACTAACACGATGCCTGACAGTTACGACTCTCTGCTAAACACGCTTCCGGATGGCTTGATCGGACATCCTACCACGTGGTGCCCCCGGCAGGTAGGTACTGTTACTTCCTCTGTTTTGCAAATGAGGAAACTGAGGCTTAGAGAAAGTAAAATAAAATACCTTATCAGAGTCACACAGTAGTAAGTGGCGGGGCCCAGTGTGGGACCCGAGACAGCCTGATTCGTGACCCGTGTTCTCTCCATGCCCCCTCCCGTCTGCACACCAACCCCACGGGCGTGCCCAGGCGAGTCTGGGTGTAACAGGAAGGCAGCTCCCCTCTCCACGTGGGCTAAGCTATGTCCCTCCAGGACAGGGATGAAGGATGCTCCCCGTATCTGTATGTGTGATTATATCCGTATATCCTACACATAAAACAGCATTTAACCTTAAAAACTCTTAAGTACGTGAAGTTGCAGCAGGGAACTGACGGTGAAATGTGGCCGTGCTTATGGGCTGGGAGAATGGGCATGCACAGCCCTTCACGTCCCGGAGTCACAGAGCAATTCCAGAAGCTAGAATTTGAAGAGAACCGCCTCAGCTTTTAAAGATTGTGTATCCAAACCCACCGCAAACGTTACACCTGATGGAGAAACTGTAGAAACTTTCCCATTAAGATGGGCAATAAGATATTAGCACCGCCATGATGTAACAAAGAACCAGCCAATATTATAAGACAAGAAAAAGAAATGAGGCATAGGATTTGGAAGGTAAGAGACAAAAATGTCATTATTTGCAGATAATACGATGATCTACATGGAGAGTTGAACAAATTGCTGGAACTAACAAAAGCATTGTTAAACGGATGTAAAATCAACTTACAAAAATCGATAATACTCGCTTTGAACCATGACAGCCACATAGGGGATGTAACAGAAATCAAGACACCGTGATAGCAACGAAAGCTATAAAATATCTGAAAATGTAGCAAACAACGCATCGCCCTCAACCGGAAATGTTTACCTTCTAGGCAGCGAGTGAAAAGATCTAAGAAAACGTCCGTGTTGTTGGATGGGACAACTTAATATAAAAATGTCACTTCCGTGCAAGTATTATGACAATTGGAAATCAATCAATTCCAATAGCACTTCTTTGAGGAACTCCCACATATTCTGAAATTTAACAAGAAAGAATAAAAGTTCCCAAATGACTAAGGGAAGCTCAGGACGGAAAAGGGCAGAGGGGTCGCTCTTAGAGACATGCTCCAAGGCCACAGGAATCAAACCGTACAGTGCCGGCATCATAAACCGACACGGAGGCCTCAGATGTCGGCCCCTGTATGTAGGAGAGTCTGGCTCATGAGAGAGAGGTCACCACAGGTCAGTGTAGAAAGAAGAACCCGTTCAGCAAATGACTGTCGGGGAAACCAGTTCTTTGTACTGCGGTGGGGGCTGGGCTCCTCCTCTGTGCAAAGGTGAGACCTAAATGCGAAAGATAGAGAAAATTAAGAGGGAAAACAGTGCAATAATTTGTTTGATGCCCGAGGCTGAATTCAGGGAAGATTTCGTACACGAGACAGTTCCCTCGTCAGGAGCCAGCCATGAAAGATGAGGACGTGAAAAGCTGCTGCACACACGGGAAAGAGCGGGTGGTGATGCTCTGCTCGCTCCGGCAGCACAAAGACTCGAAGGTGGTGACGCACGCCCAGGGAAAGGCTCGGGAAAGGCCAGAGAGGACACTGAGCGTGCACCTCGGGCTGGGCCCTGGCACACACAGCTCCAACAGTAAAAAAGAAAAAAGAAAATAACCCTAGTGGGGAGGCGGGGCACTGTTCCCACATCGTTAGATTCACATGTCCGGTGTCAAACAACAACAACGAAAATCACAGGGCATGCAAAGAAACAGGAGAGCGTGGTCCATGCGAAGGGAGAAAATAATCCAACACGAGCTGTCCCTGAAAAAGACCTAAGAGCCAACGTACGAGGCAGAGACTTTAAACCAACTTCTTTTTTATTCCCCCGACCTTTCACTGCTGCCCTGTGTCATACCAAATAACAAAAAATCGGATACCGATGAACATTGGTTGCCTACATTATAGTATACTTAAACGACGGCACTTGAAGTGGCTAAAGTTGTCAATGTAGAGCTCTATCTAATCAGACAATCGTCAGAACGGGGTTTTCCAACAAAATCGCTGGAAAGATGTCCGCAATTATCAAAATCAATCCCATGTAAGTAAAAAAATAATAATAAGTATTACTTATACAGACCCGCAGACATCCATGAGGGCATTCACTACCGCGTAAGCCATGGTCATTCAGTGGTGGGCGTTAGAGTCAGAAACTCCACCTGGACCCTGTGTCACTGAGCGCTGCATTCTGCTGTAAACAGCAGAGAGCCCTGAACAAACAGGGGCTGAGACGAATAACAGGGGCTTATGTTTTTTAACACTGCCCAGAAGAAAGCAATTCGGGGCCGGTGCTCACTGGGGAGCCAGACTCCCTCCTTTCTCTGACCTCCGTGGGTGTGACTCCTGTCCTCATCAACACAAAACAGCTGCTGGACCTCCGGGCCTCACATCCACGTTCCAGGCAGACAGAGGAAGGAAGGGCAAAAACACTTCCTCCTAGTAAGGCTTTACTTTCGTTATCCAGAAAAAGAAAAAAAACAAAAAACAAAAAACAAAAAAACACTCCCCAGAACAGGCACATGGCTACCTTCAGCTGCACGGGAATCTGGGGAAGTGAGTGGTTTCAGCGGGACACATGAGCCTCAATTAATAAGAAAGAACGGAAAATAGATAGGATGGCATCCATCAGGGACGCACGGTGCCCACGGGTAACGAGTCCAGCATGAAACGGCTGACATTTCCCAATTTACAACAGACTGAAAGATTAACCAGACACCAGTGGATTCATTCCCAGGGTGAAGGATCCCATTTCAGGGACCAGGATTCTCATGTTTCCCACCAGAACCTTCTCCTCCCCAGTATCAGGGAACCCAGAATGGAAATTATTAATTTAAATAAGGTTTGGTGAACACAAAATCAGATCCAAGCCAGGCGGCTAATCGTGGCGGATACTTCACCTCAGCTGTGATGAGAACTGATGACTCTCCCTGCCCAAGAGGCCCAGCTCGCCGTGGCCTGATTGCTCATGTCACACAGATTCAACGTCCCGGTGCCCTGACTGGACTGGACAGACACTGTCAGCTCTCGTCTCTGGGACTGCCCGTTCTGCCATGCGTCCATGCCCAAGTCCCCTCTCCTGCTGTCATGATATTTCTCTAGCTCTGTTAATGACATCTCATTGGTTTGTGTCTGGCCCAGAGCTGCTCTGTCTCTTATGATCTGTGCTGATCTTACTGATCAAGCTTTTGGAGCCTGGGGGGGTGGGGGGACCCGATTTCCTCCCCACAGGGGTGACCAAGGGTGAAAGCTCCACAGCTTAATCAAACGGAGGCTTCGGGCCCCCAGTGCGGGCTGCGGCGCCATTCGGGGTCAGCATCTCACAAATTACACCCTACGAGCGGTGGCTGAAGTGATGGAGGATGTTCCACCTGGAGAAGAAAGTCGAGGGGAACCGAGCACCTGCTGACACACCGAGTCGTCAGGACCCCGGGGCTGCCAGAGAGAGACCACGGAGGGAAGTCGCCCTAAAATGGACGTGTCTAAAAATGGACGTGTCCGGCGAAGCAGGACACGCTCCACTCCCGGTCAGAGGCCCATCCAGCTGCGGTGCCGTAAAGGGGGTTCCGTTGCGTGTGGATTCAGCAGAATATTCCAAGAGCAAAGAATTTATATTTACCACTAGCCCCGCCTCTTTCCCACTTTACTAAAAGCAGAGTTTTTTATTTCTCTTGCCTATTTCTGGTTTCCTTTGTTCTTCTGAGATACTTGTACAAGCCCCTGTCTTTTGGGCTGCCAGCCTCACCACCCCATCCTCCGGTGATCTCTGGTCCTCCCCCAATCCTGGCCTGAGTCTGAAGGTACGAAACCCCCTTTCCTGATATTAGAGCTGAGGCAATGTTGGGGTACACCAAACGAATTGTGGAGAGCTACTCAGGCAAAGGCAAAGGCACAGTTACCGTGCTGATGGAGTAAAGACCTGAGAGGTGTGAGTCAACGGTTAGTGCCCCCCACAAATATCGGGCTCCCGTTTCCCAGCCCCCCTGTGTGTAGGTGGGGCCACGTGACCAGCTCCAACCAAGGCACCGAGAGCCGATGTGCCTCTTCCAGCTCCACCTGCCAGCAAATGTACAGACCCCATGGCTGAGAAGACAGAACCACGAAAGCGACTGGATCCCTGTCACGGCGTGGAGCCGAGCGGCCTGGACTCTGCACTCACCAGAAACCAACCCCGCTGGCGTTAAGTCTCTGAGATTCTGGAGCTGGCCTGTCCTGGCAGCTAGCACCGCTTAATCTAACGATTCGTCAAGCTTTTTCACATAATCTTTTAAATTTTCATAACCCACATGGGGAGGTAACATCACTCCGTTTTACAGATGCCGTAACAGAGGTCCTGAGACTTTAAGCCGTGCCTCCAAGGTCACACGACCAGCACAAACCGGAGCTCATGTTTGAACCCAAAACTGACTGACCCAGGGCAAATATTTCTACCATCCTTTTCTTAAAAGCATGCAGTCCCGATCCATTTTTATTGTGTTCCTTCTCCATTCCCTAAACCCAGCTCCACACCTTCCTAACTCCATTGAGTGAGGAAAAATAAAAGTTAAACTCAATTTGAAAAAAAAAAAAAAACATTTACAAGGTTAATTTTTGCTAGCCTGGAATGGCCTTGGACCCCAACTCTCCTGAACCTCCTGAAAATATCTGATCCAGGAAAAACCTGCTTGCTGCAAAAAAATAAACAAATAAAAGGATCATGTTTAGATCTACACAAAAAACACTAGCGTAAAAATGGAAGAAAAAACAGCAGTTGAAAAATACACACACACACACACAAATGTGTTGCGATGAACAACTTGTATCCAAATATTTCCCCATGCATCCGTTAAACTCGAGGAAGCAACAGCTCCAGAAAGGGAGGGTGAGAAAACAGAAGGCTATGAAAAGCAAGCCGTCACAATTCGGGAAAGGGTAAGAATCAAAACTAAAAGCCTCGCAGGAACGAAGATAACACTGGAAGCGGCACCAAAGCGCGTGGACATCGCTGAGCACGGAGAGGGACGCAGAGGGTGGCGCAAGACGGGCGGAACAAAGGGCAGCTCAAGGGAGGCGAGGGTGGGTGTGAGAGACGGTGGAAGAGCCCCACCTGCCACACAGCCGGAGCGTCTGAGCAAGAAAACCAAAGCACGGAACAAACCCTTAAAGAAGTAACTCACTCGCATGGCCAGAACGAGAGAGCACGTCTTCCTGTTTACGGCCATTTGCTGTCCCTCTTTTGTGTGTGCTTATGCTATCCTTTGAACCATTTTTCAGTGGGTTCATCTGCTTTTTTTTTTCACATAGATGGCAGGGATTCTTTTATACGCTCCATGTGAGCCTTTTGCAAATATCTGTTCCTACTCTGTGGCTTAGCTTTTCCTCTCTTAACCACGTGGGTTTCTTTTTTTTTTTTTTAATAAACTTTTAATTCCGGAATAATTTTAGATTTACAGGAAGGTTGTAAAGATAATACAGATTGCTGATTTCCAATGGAATTAAAATTCCTGGAAAAGCTCCCCAAATCCTTTAAAAATGACAGGCGGAGGCAAAGGGCGCATGAATCAGGCCTTAGACCTCGGCAACCCGTGAGGGGCGCAGCAGCTGCAACGCCTCTAAAGACATAAAACAGTGTCCAGAAACGGGGGGGTCGGAATGGGGCTGCTGCTGCTATTGCTGTCACTGGTACGACAGGCTGATGAGAGGTCAGCTCTGAGGTAGAAGAGGGGGTGATTACAACGATTCTATTTATAAGTCAGAACAGTTCCTCGGGATATTTCTATGCTGAGAATTTGGCAGACGCCCCGTGGCAGAGCTGGGACCCCGAACTATGTACGTCCCATTAATAAGTACCCAGCGTACCCACCTGGACGGGTGAATGTGACCGATTTACTCTGAGCTGCCAAGTGAGTGCCTGCAGGCACTGGAATAATGGCCCCCGACAGACGGAGAAAATTTATGGCTCTTGGCACTTACTCTGACTCCTTGTTTCCTTCTCGGCCTGTGTGAGGGTTTCAGGCTTTGAGAAAGCAGCTCATTTATGGGGTTTCAACGGTCAACAGGCAGAATCGGGAGCACAGGACGGCCTTCCCTTCCGCTCCCACCCACTGGGGCTGAGACAGAGGCTTCTCGTTGCCAGCCCGTAGGTTCTGGACTTCCTGAAGGATGGAGGGGAATTAACCTTCTCCAGATCAGACTCAGCCCCCAGCCTGGTGCGAGGCCATGTGGAGATCAGCCCCCTCCCAGGAGACATCCAAGGGCACAGTGGAACCTCGGGAGGAGCCCGGAGCTGCCAGGAGGGCCTGTCCCCACGTCCCTGGCTGACTAGATGGGGCACATGCCTCTTGCTTGATGCCCGAGTTAGGACGATCTGGGGTTAAATCTTCCGACTCTCTTCTTTTGGAGACATTTTTCTTTCTCTTTATCTAGGAAATCCCCTATTACACATGTAACTAGCGTAACACCCTTGTAATGGGTTGAAGATTGTCCCCGAAAATCCATGTCTACCCATACCTGTGAAGGTGGCTTTTTGGGGGGGGAAATAGGATCTTTGAAGATGTAATCAAGTTAAGATGAGGTCATACTGCTTTAGGCCTTAATCCAATGACTGGTGTCCTCACGGGATGGGAATGCCACGTGAAGACAGCAGCAGAGGCTGCCGCGAGGGGGCCACAAGCCGAGGACGGCTGGCGACCACCAGAAGCCGGCAGAGGCAAGAAGGACCCTCCCAAGGCCCTTCAGAGGGGGCGTGGCCTGCCGAGACCGCCACCTGCAGAAGGGTGAGGGAACAAAGGGTTCTCACAGGAGCCCTGGGACATTATCGCGAGCCCCAAATCTTTACTACATTTGCTCAGTGCGCGTCCTTCGGACGCTCTGCCATGAAATGGGGCATTCCCGCCACGGACGCAGCGATTGGCTAGCATTTCATTAATGCCACCAGGTACACACTTCCACTTACAATTTCTTAATGAAAAAGATAGGAGGTGAATAGCGATGGCCCATAGTTGGGTTTGTTGTTGTTGTTGTTGTTGTTTAAATAAACAGCCACGAATCTCCATATAAAAAGAGAACAGGACTCGCTAGCGAAACCAAAACCTCGTGGCCAACAGCCACAAGAGAACGGTGACAATGGAGCTCCACGAACCCAAAATGTGCGTGTGTACGGGCAACCCGCCAGCAGCGACAGGAGCAGCAGCATCTAACCGAGTGTGCAGAGAAGACAGAAAACGAAACGCAGCTGGCCCTCTGTCTGACGGTCCTGAGGACCACAGAAACGCACCTGACTGGTACCTTACCTGATACCTCTCAGGTATCACTGCGGGCCAAGCTGAGGACAGCTGCCAAAATGGGGAGGGGGTCCCCCAGGCTCCGAGTCACAGGTGAGAACAAGGGACCATCAGAGCGACGCAGGCCCCACAAATTCTCAGAACTAACAAAGCAGAGCTCCGTCCGCACCCACACCCAGCACGGAGGGTAAAAACCGCCGGGAAAAGAATCCGAACCGATCAGGCCCGGACGGACAGGAACGAAGGGGAGAAAAGGCCCAGCAGAGTGGGGACGGGGCTCAGAGAAGACAGACCCGGAGAGTGGGAGGCTAGTTTCATAAACCCCATGAGAACAACACGAGAGCTCAAGAGTCACGGAGTTCGAAGCGCTACCTCGACCCAACCTCCTCCCCTGGAAGTGGGAAAAACCCATTTTACCTACACGTGAGCTGCTCAGAGAATTCCACTCAGAAGCAACCGAAGTAGATGACTGGATAAAGAAGATGAGGTACATATATATGTGGTGGAATATTACTTGGCCATGAAAAGGGAACAAAATCTTGCCATCTGCAATGACATGGATGGACCTAGAGGATATTATGCTACGTGAAAGAAGTCAGACAGAGGAAGACAAATACCATATGATCTCACTTATTGTGGGGAATCTGAAAAACAAAGTAAGTGAACAAACAAAACAGAAATAAACACATCTATACGGAGATGGATGGGGTTGGATGAAAAAGATGAAGGGATTAAGTACAAATGGGCAGTTACAACAATGGTCGCGGGGATGTAAAGTACAGCACAGGGAATATGGTCAATAATATAACATCTCTGTGGTGTCAAGTGGTTACTAACTAGATTTATCGAGGTGATCGCTTCGTAAATTATATGCATGTCTAATCACTATGTTGTACCCCATATATCAACCGTAAGTGAAAAATTTGAAAGGAAAGAATTTCATTCAAACATCATACTGTTAATTGACAGGCAAGAGGTGAAGGAGTAGCATCCTGACAGCGAGTAAAGGCCCTGCAGAATGACGAGGCCAGCACATGAAGGAAAACTGGACACTTAACATTCCAAAATGAGATAAAATAAATAAAATGATAGAAGCCAGGAAAGAACATCATGACCCAAAGTCAGAAAAGCTCAGAAAAGAAGTGACTGAAGCAAAGGAAGGTATGAAATCCAAAGGGGGAATTAGATATAGAATAAAAATTATTGTAGAAACGACGACCAAGCTAGAAGAATCGCAAACGCGAATGAAAACAATTGATGATGTCTTAAGTGAAATAAAAGATAAAAAAAGAAAAAGTTTCAGTTAAAAGGAATCAATAAGAAAATAAAAAGAATTCAAGAGAAAGTAACAGGAGATAGGCTAAGAAGATCAAATATTCATATAATAGGAGTCTCCCAAAAATAAAACCAAAGCCTATTATAGAATAAAGTAAAAGTTAGAAAATTTTTTCTGAAATAAAAATCCTTAAAGGGGCACTTGAGGGCACATGGTACACCTAGAAAAAATCATCCCAGCACAGCTGGCAGAGACAAACACTAAGAGAACTACTAGACGTTAAAGAAGAAAAATATATTTGGATGCTGGTTAAATAGTCTGAGTCACTTACAAAGGAAAGCGTGCCCAACTGCATTGGACTTTTCAACATGCACACTGTATGCCAGAGACAGTGGAGTGAAATATTTAAGTTACTCAAAAGGAAAGAAAACATGAGCCAAGCCAACCTTTCAGGATAAAAGCCACAGACAGACTGCTTTGAACATTCAAGAACTCAACGGCTGTGCTCTCATGAGCTCTTACTAAAGACTCCACCAGGGAACCAGCTCCAAACAACCAAAAGAGACTTGGAAGACATCAGGAGAAGGACGGAAGCAAGCTTGATGCCAAGACTAAATGACGATTATAAAAGAGCCCATAGAGAAGGCGATAGCTGTGTCTGACGCGGTAACAAAAAAACGACTATCAAAAACAGGCGCGGGAAAGAGTGGGAGGATATGTAGACTGTAGAAGGAGCTTGCTGGTGGCCTCATACATGCAAACATTATGTAAAAGAGCGTTACTTCGGTTTTATGCTGCGGGAGAGAGAGGGAGTGGGAAGAGGTTACCAGCTCATTGTTCTCAGCTGGGAAGGAATGGAAAATAAGCAAAACTAGACAATGAAAAGTATATGTAAAGGTATTAGAATAAATGTGCTCAGTAGAACGATAACTCAAACCTCCCTAAACTGAGCAAGAACACATAAAATTCTCACACCGAGATCTGTGTATAGTAAAACAATGTGACAGACTGAGGTCAAGCATATCCCTCCCATCAATAAATGTAATTGGGCGTAACTCAGCTATTAAAGAAAAAAATTATTCAAATCGGCTTTAAAGGCAAAATCTAATACTATTCTACATATCAGAGACACTCCTGATCCAAAGAGATTCAGAAAGGTTAAAAGTAAAAGACTAGAAAATTTTTTTAAATAATTAAAACACAAATAAAAAAAGAAAGAAAGAAAGAATGAGTTGCCATCTTGATATTCAGCAAGGCAAAAGTCAGCCAAACAGCATTACATGAGACAAAGTAGGACACTGTTTAATTCTCAAGTCTGCGATTCCTGATGAAGATGTAACAGTAGCACTCTTTATGCATGGGATGACTTAGCAACAACTTTCACAAGGCAGAGACTGTAGGGAATGACAGGAGAAAGACACAGAAAAACTTTGAAAAAAAGAGAATATTTAACATACCTAACTCAAACCAAGACAAATCAACCAGATAGATAGATAGATAGATAGATAGATAGATAGATAGATAGATAGATAGATAGACAGACAGACAATACATACATAGATGCATAGATACATAGATGCATAGATACATAGATACATAGATACATAGATACATAGATAGGTGATAGACAGTGTAGGTAAGTAGGTTGATTTATCGAGACAACATTAAGAGAGACAGTGGGTGCTGTGACATGCCACCCATTTTCCTTCGGAAATGAAAGATTTCCTTCCCCAGCCTGTGGTAAGTGCCACCAGAAGATGGCCCTCGGCAAAAGAAAACTGCCTCATCCCAGGTCAAGACCTCCTTCCAGACCAGCCCACACCCAATGACAGACTGCCGTGGGGACGAGCAGCTCTGCCCGTCGCCCCAGCTCAGAGCACCCCGGAAGGGCTCCCCGGCTGCCGTGCTTGCATGGCCTGGCTGGGTCCTCTGTTGAGACGGTATGACTTGTGCCCCTGCCCTATCCTGCCTCCGTCCCACCCAGCCCTGCCCACAGGGCTCCGTCCAAAGAACGTTCTTCAATAAATACCTTGTACTAGAGTCTCTGTCTCCCCGAGTGTGCTCCCGGGAAGCTGAGCTGTGACAAAACACACACATTCAGGATACACTGAGATACAATTTCTCACCTGCCCAATTGGACACAAAGCCAACAGTTGTGACAACACAGTCTGTTGGCAAGATTAGGGGGAAAAGGACTCCTACAATGGCTGGCGGGACATTTAGTCACATCTTACAAAACTATATATGTGGCGACCTTCGGACCCAGTAAGTCTGGGAATGTACCCCAAAGATATGAGTAGCAAACGTATGAAAAGATGAATGCACAAGGCTACTTACTGTAGCACGACTCTGTACTAACAGCGACGGACTGGAAACAAAAGACAACGGACAGGGACTGGTTAAGCAAACTCAGTTCATCCACGTGATGCCGTCCTAGGTGGCTGTGGAAAGGAACAGGAGTCCCTCTTCATCGTACTAGGGGTGCTCCCCAGACAGCACGTGGAGGAAGTCAGGAAGAGAAAGCGGTGCCTGGAATGCTCTCATCCGTCTTAAAAAATAATAATAAAAAGTAAGGAAACTAGATCATATGTACACTGTTTATTTAAAAAAAAAAAACAACAAAAGGATAAAAATAACTGGACGGTGATCAGTGAGGGGAAGGGAAAGAAACAGGCAACAGGGAGAGACGCTAGACTGCTTTCGCTCTACCTTGTTTCGTAGGTCCGATCCGACCTCAGGACTAAACTTAAAAGGCAAGTCCCCAAAGTGCAAAGGGAAATCCTACAAATGAGCCACAATTATGTAACGTAACCACCCGCTGGTACTGTACTATAACCAGCCAAGCAAGAACTGTTCCCTGGTGGGATTCGCTCTAAGGACAAAAAGAACTTCAGAAACATCGCAAGCTGTCTCCCGCCATCGTCTTGTTAGCCTTGTGGTTTGCATCGTTACTCTAAGACTGTTGTCTTTGTGCGTGTTGTGGGATAAAGCAAATGAGTAATTACGTCGGTACCATGAAGAGCCAGAATTTTCAGTGTGGGATCGATGAGATGAGGTGAAGACGTAAGATCGAGAGGGCTCAATGAAAGCTCTATAGTTTTGAATCTGAATTAGTTAACATCAGTGTGAACATGCTATATGTTTTATCTGTTGAAAGCAACACACATTTCTTAGCATAGCCACGGAAAGACCTAGAAACAATGGCCAGTCAAGGCAATGAGTATCCCTGTCTGTAAATACAGTTCCCATTACAAAAAAACTAGGACACATTGGAGAAACGGCTGTTTCCAACAAGGTACAGGAATGTACAAAATAATTGGTGTGGAACATCTTGTCAAAACATAAAACAAGGAAGCTATCAAGGCTGCATAGTCAAAACAGCTCACAAGCAACCTGAACAAGCCCCCACTGGCCACAGATGGAAACGTGTGAATACCAGAGAGGGTCATGACTATTGGAAGGTTACTTTTTTCGATCTACCGGTTTATGATGCTAACTAAGGAGGCTTGTTCTTTGTTTTGGGGGTGCGCCAAGGAACCACATTTTGAAAAGCCGGTAGATAAAGAGGAAGAATCAAGCACTGATGTTGCCTTTATTATATGAACTGTAGCTCTGAGTAACCAAAGAGTCACCGAAAGTTTCTCACTATAAAAGAAGCCCACTACCAGATATTTATCCAAAGCAAATGAAAACACTAACGCGAAAAGATGCATGTGCCCGGTATTCACTGCAGCGTTGTTTGCAAGAGCCAAGACATGGAAGCAACTTAAGTGTCCAGCAATGGACACGTATACACACACACATATACACACGGTAGAATATTATTCAGCCATAAAAAAGGAGATCCTGCCATTTGCAACAATATGGAAGGACCTCAGGGGTCCACTCGTGATACGAAGTGAAACGAGTCAGACAAGAAAGACAAATATCATATGATCTCATGTGCAAAATCTTAAAAAAATATGTAGTGACCTCACAGATGCAGAGAGCAGAGGCGGGGACCGGAAGGAGGGAAACAGGTGAAGGTTGCTCAAGAGGTACGAACTTTTACCTGTAAAATAAATAAGTCCTGGAGATGTGTGTACAGCAGGGTGGCTGAAGTAAGTAACCCTGTGTGGCACATCTGAAAGTTGCTAGAAGAGTAGATCTTAAAAGTTCTCGTCATGAGGAAAAAAGAAAAAATTGGAACTGTGGTGATGGATGCTAACTGGATTTAGTGCGGCAATTATTCACAATATGTATATATAGAGAATCGTTATGCTGTACACCGGAGACTCATATGTATCAGTTATATCACAACAAAAAGAGAATAAAAAAAAAAAGAAGTAGTCCAGATAATAAAGAGGAAGAGAAGGCAGAATTAGAACGCCACCGTTCTGCAACCCCTAATTGAATGACTGGATTAAAGCGATGGTCGTTAGTGGCTGCTAATGCCACAAAAAAAGAAAGACAACCCGCTGTTTGTGTGGCCCCTGTGGGATTAACGCGCCACCAACCAGGGAATAACCCGCCGCAAAATTAACCCGGAGCCTGACAAAGGCCCTAGATTTAACTACCAGCTTGTGAGAAAGAAACACAAGTGACAGAGAAAAACGTCAGGTGAGCGGCTTCCCCAGAGTGGTGACCAGGGTGAACTGGCTCGGCTGGTCGCCGGCTGTTGGTTAAGCTACACCACAGGATGAAAAGAGCAAAACCCAGCTGAGAAAACTCTGAGAGATAAACCACCGAGGCCCTTCGATCAAAGCCAAGCCAGCCAGGAAATAAGATGGGAGAGGACCCTACAGGTGCGAAGGTCTTTAAGTGCTCCACCTGCCAACTGCAATGTGTGGACCTTACGTGGTTTCTGATTCACATAGAAAATTGTTTTTCAAAAACGTGTTTCGGAATAGCCGAAGACGTCTGATTACTAACTGGAGATGCCATAATATCACGGAATTATTATACTTCAGGGTGTGTAATGCTATTGTGGCTATTTTTTTAAAGAGCCCTTATCTTTTAGAAATACTGAAATAAGCACAGATGAAATTACACGGTCTCTGGGGTTTGCATCGCAGTGATCGGACCTCAGGGGAGTGAACGGTGTGGACCAGACATGAGCTGATCACTCGTAAAACTAAGGTGATAGATACATACAGGACGATCATATCATTCTTAGTGCTTTTGGACATGTTTCAAATTTTCCGTGAAAAAAATACATTCTAATTCAAAACCATGGACCAGGAGTGAGGCTCATCTGGAAAGTGGAGTAGACACCCCTCTCCTCCGCACACCAATTATCCGTCTGTGGGTCCTCAGACCTACACTCACCTTTCCACGCTTGCCTCCGTGTGGTGAGGGCTGGAAGTCCAAAAACCACAAGCCTCAGACTCCTCGTCAACTGGCTTCTGGTTAAGTTTCATCCGTAAGAACCAATGAGGAGATCAGAAGTGAGGAGGAGGCGTCTCTGGCCCCTAAGCAGCTCTCTCTGAGCTGCCCCCATCACTCTGCAGGCATGCCCTCCTGCGAAGCACCCCCTCCTCTACCCCCCAAAGCGGCTCGCTCCCACAGCAGCGTGTGTAACGAACTTTCACGAAAGGCTTGTGCAGCAACGGGAGTAATTTTATGACGGGTAGGAAATATCATAGTCCTGAAGGGTGAGCATCAATCATCCTAAAAACCTGTTGGCCATTTCCTGCCAAAAAGGAATCTCTCTCTTCCTGCCAGTATGTCTTCACAGGTCCTGGATACCTTCTGGATCTTTCTCTCTCCTACTTCTGGGTCCCTCTCTCCTACGATGCCCATAAGTCTCTGCCTCGCAGTCACTTATCCAGGGACCTCATCTTTACTAAGCGAAACGGGCCCATCAGGGTATCTCCAAGCACAAGGAGCCGTTCCCTCCCTAACAGGGACATTCTGCCTTTCTCCTGGGATGTTCAGCTCAAACTATACCCGGCTTTTATACATATTTTTTTTCTGCTACATGTAGAAGATAGAAAGACTCTGTCCACTTTCAGCGAGAAAACATCACAACAAGGAGTCAAATGAGGTGTAACGGTGACTTGCCGCACGATGCAGCGACTGCTCTCCACAGTCAGCCCAGGCCTTCTGTCCCCACGGGGCCCCTCGCGGCCTGTTTTCCTGTCCACCCTGGCTCCTCCTCCATCACAGCCCACTTCTCCTACCCCTCTGCCGGCCAGCCTTCACGGAGCCCAGCCCTACGCCAGGCTCAGTGACAGTGACAAAATGAAAACACTGGGTTTCTCTCTCCTACGCCAAGGGACAGAGGAGGCAGGACTTGGGAGGCCCCCTCGGCAGCTGGCCTCTCACGTGCGCCTCTGGAGAGAGACTTTCTCAGACGGCCCCTCACTTGGTTTTAACTCTAGACTCAACCCTGTCCTCAGTGATTTATAGGCGGTCGTGTTAAGAAGTCAAGACAAACACACGTTTCTATTTTATTCTGCCAAAGGTGAAAAATGCCACCTTCCTCACAATAGCAACCAGTAAAATGTATCCCGAAATAACTTGGCTTATACCGGGTCTGTTTTCGTAATTTATAACCCTTCACGCGGAGCTTTTAAATTGTACTTTAAAATACAAAAAGAACAAATCCATCATTTATAGTTCGTTCCCAGTACTTTCTTCTCCCCCTGGCCAAGGAGCATGGGGCCATCTGGGCCTCATCAGGGGGGCCAGTTGGTCTAGCCGGGCCATCCTGCTGTGCTGGGTCCATTCGGCTATGAACAAAATGTTTGTGTCCCCCCAAAACTCAACCCCAGTGTGACAGTATCAGGAGGGGGTGCCTTCAGGAGGTGATCAGGCCAGGATGGTGGAGCCCTCGTGAATGGGATCAGTGCCCCAATTAAAGAGACTCCAGAGTCGCATGCTCCTTCTGCCACGCGAGGACAGCCATCGGTGACCCAGGAAGTGGGTCCTCGCCGGACACAGAATCTGCCGGCGACTCGACCTGGGACTTCTCGGCCCCCCAGAACTCTGAGACAGAAATGTCTGTTGTTTACAAGCCATCCGGTCTGGGACTCCCCTGGGGGCCTCGCACTCCTCCAGTGGTCCCCTCCCTCTCATCCAAGGGCTCTGAGAGCCACGCCCCTGCCCCACGCACAACTGTGCGGGCTGCTGTCACGCACCACGGCAGGACTGAAGTCGAATTGTCATCCTCAGACTGGCCCTGAGGAGCCAAGGGACAATTGAGACCCTCCCTGCCTGGCTCAGATTCCATTTCGCGCATTCCTCCCTCTGTGAGACAATTTTGTGCCTGAAGGTTTTTGAGAATGCCTTTCTGCATTTTATTTATTTCCAAACCATAAATTTGACAGTTACTCGGAAACAGTCAATGTTTGCCAGTCAGTTGTTGGCAAAAAGTTAGCGGGAAACGATGAGGCATTTGTCCCCCGCAAGCCGCGCCTTGCCCCAACCCCTTCCCAGAGTGGTGACTGATATGACTTGGGTCTCTAATAAACCGTGGCACTTAGAGTCCCTTCCAGACCCTGCTCCTTCACCAAACGCCTGATGTCACAAGAAGGTGTCTTGGCTGGAGCTGGAGCCCACGTCTCTGGGACAGTGCTGCCTGCGTGGGACAGTGACAGGGGACACTGGGCAGAGCCAGGCCATCCTCAGATCTGCACCAAGCCCCCACCTCCCGGGGGGCCTTCTCTCACCATGCTGTGTTTCCGTGCTTCTCTCTCGCCTCCTCTCTAACTCCCCATCTTTGTGACCACAGAAGGAAGGGAGGGAGAGGAGGAGGGCGGGAAGAAGCTGCCTCGGCCACCTCTCCCTTTCAGGGGCATGGTAAGCTCACCCCTGGGTCCATCAGATGCACGTCCAAATAGTGTCCCTAGAGCCTGGATGGGCCACTTAGAAGGAGAAGGGTAGAACCCTGGCAAGGTGCGCTGAGGGCAGCCTGGAGAGACTTGAATGGATCTGCCCCTCCCCCCCCAGCGAGGGGAATCTGAGAGTCTGGGGCAGGCCAGGGAAGTGCGGGGGGGCGGGGGGGAAGAGGCAGAGAAGGGTCTTCAGAAAGACGGGAACCAACCAAGAGGGCCTCGGAAGGAGGTCGGCCAGGGAGAAAGGAAGACACTGACCGGAGGAGGCCATTCAGGACCAGAGTGTCTGACATCCTCTCTCATAGCTCATCTCCCAGCTGTGCTGTGAGGTCACCCCCAGCGCTCACAGCGACCCCCCACATCTTCACGCATCCCCCGCTATAAGCAACAGCCTTTGGTTAGTGGGGCTGTGGGATAACGAAGCAGCCAGGGCGTGTCTGGCATGGAAGAGAGAAGGCGGCAGGCACAGGGGCCACGGCACACGTTGGGGACAGGTGCCCTCGGAGACGCAAGTCACAGGGGAGTGGGCCCACAACGGAGGCCAGATTCCTTGGCACCCCAAGACAGGGGGAGGCACTGGGCATGCCCTACTCTCCACGAGATGGGACGCCAGCTAGTTCTCAGCGTCCTCAGGGGAGGCCCCCCTCCCGGGCTGAAGGGCGAGGGCAGCTGGGTCACGTCTCTAATCGCTGTTTAACCCAATGCCCCTCCTCCCACACTCCTGTCACCAGCCCTGAGAATAACTATTCTTTATGGCCACTCAGAGCTCCATATAAAGCCAAACCTGCCTGTAGGATAGACACAATTCTGGGGCGCCTGGGGCAGTTTGACAAGAAAGAAAGGCTTGGTCCATTTCCTATCTGCTAAGAGTTTCACTCCACGTAGGCTGCTCAAGACCAGGAGGCAGCCTCGTTTGACCTTCCGGGTGTCCCTAATCATCGAGGTCCCGGTGCGCCTCGGGCTCTCATCATCTGGTGGAGCAAAAAGAGGAAGCGCAGCCGCTCCATACGGCGGCCCCATGGGGCCAGCCCTCTCCAGACTGCTTCCCTGGTGACTGATTTTCTTGCCAGCCAGCGTCTAAGTCTTTTGCAGCCAGACCTTATGCTACTGCTAATTTTAAAATAATGGTAAGACAGCCGTGCTAAATTCTTCTGTCCTGGTTCCTCAGCAATGGTTCTTGCAGACTTCCGACTCACTTATAAGGTGCGGCTATAAAATAATGAGGCTGGATATTTAAACAAACGTTCCAGAATACCTTTGGAAGGGGGAGACGAAGTTAACCAAAAAAAAAAAGAAAAAAAAAAAAAAAGAACTGTACTTGGATGTTCCAAAAAAATAAAGAATCGAGAATCACTTTATGTAAAATGCTATTGCAACAAGATTTATCAAGATAAAAATTGAGTTTTTATAAGATTTAATGTCTTGTACCTATGCAGCTTTAAGAAAACTATTGTTATTCAATCTTTTACTAAATCCCCATTAATTTTCGCACCAACCACCCTTTATGATATACAGTTATCTAAAAATGTCTCAAAAGAGTCACTTTGGAAGGCCCTGTGCTTCAAATTCATTCCAATGTTTCTGAGCACTTGAACTAGACTGATCTCTGTGTCCTTCTCGTGGTCCCCATGCCGTCAGACCACCAGGATGCCCACCAGGAAAACACCTCTTCCTGTGTGAGCAGTGCAAGGTCTCACCCGAAGGCAGGCCGGGCCCCTCCCACCACCCGGGGAGAACGGTGGGTCCCACAGACCTGCAGGTGGAACAGGAAGGCCCTGGGAAGAACCTCTCTCAGCCTTGACCATCAAAGGACAAATGAGCAGCCACCCAAAGGGTGCACAGCTCCCAGCTCTAGCACAGAGGCGTCTTGAGGACATGCAAAGCTGGCCACCATTCACCCTGGCTCCTTTCTGAGGACAGAGGAGATGGGGCGGGAAGGGGGGCACGTCCTAACATAGGCCTGACCGGGCCGAGTGCTCCAGGAGGTTCAGATCACCTGAGAAGCCAGGCAAAGGCCTCCTGGAGTGGCTGACATCCACGCTAGGACTTGAAGGATGGGAGGTTTCTCTGGACCAGGAAGGGCCCAGTGCGCACTACGAGAGGAGGGAAGACTAGGCGGATGCACGGAGAACAAGGGCACACGTGGTCTCATGTGGCCGGAGTGTCAGGCAGGCGACAGGAGGAATAAGTTAAGTCTGGAAAGATGAGAACTCTGCCAAGCTGACACAGAGGGCTTGGTCCAGCAGGCAAAGGGAAGGCCACCCGTCCCTTCAGGACCTCGGCCTACTCTGATCCACCTGCTCTTGTAACGTGGGCAGGTGGGCGGCAGGAAGGGCCTGGTACGAGCCCTCCCTGCATTTCTCCCTGTGGTGGAACAAACCTCGGAAAAGTCGGCTGGGCTTCAGGGGCTGCCCCCGGAGGTGCAGCCAGGCCGGTGACTCGGCATCTGAGAGGGTGCTGAGTGCCTGCTCTGGGGCAGCCCCTGTGCTTGGCACTTGGGGGACCAAGGGAGGGACATGTGTAGCACAGAGGCAAAGATGGCCCCAGATGCAGCATTCCAGGGTACAGAGAGCAGGGCAGGGAGAGCAGAGGGTGGGCTCCCGGCCGCGGGAAGGAGAGCTCCAAGCCTTTCCCAGAAGGTCTCCTGAGGACCAGCAGGAATTCACCAAACGAAGGGTGCTCCAGGCACAGAGGCAGAAGGCACGAAAGTCTGCAGGGGAGAGAAGATTCTAGAAATCCCAGACACTTACAAAGATCTCCTAGTCACTGTCTCTAGGGCAAGGGAGGCCGTGTGCCCAGAGCGGGCATGAACCAGGCGGTCTCAGGAGCTGGGGGCCTCAGCGGCAGCTCTGGCCTCGGTTTCGGGCAGTGGGAGTAACGCTGCTTCCAAGGATGCGCTCAGTATCAGTTCCTTCTCTGTGTCAATGAAATGTGAGGGCCGCTGCCACCTGGGCTGAGCAGGGGCAGGTGTGGCGGCGAGCGTGCACCTGGGCCTCGGGCAGCGGCTGAGTCACGAGGCCAGGAAACACCACGACGGCCTCACTTCGCTCCAGGACTGTTGGTCTGAGGCGGAGCCGGGAGGCAGCCGGCCCCGCCCCTTCGCTTGCGCCCGGAACCCCTGACCCTGCTCCAGCTCTAGGCTCCGCTACCTGCCTTCCTGGCCCTGGCAACCTCGTGGAGCTCCTTCCTCACCTGCCACAGCCCCTCCAGCTACCGCCCCACTCCGCCGGCCCTCTCGGTTTGGGATAACCCTCAGCTCAGAGGACAGCCCCCAACAGCTGGGTGCCCGGCCCAGCAGGAGAGAAAGAAAACGGCACCACCACCTGCCCCACCCCACCACCGAAGTCCTGTGGCTCTGGGAGCCAAGGTACGGGGGAGGCCAGGGAGCAGGCCTGGTGCAGGCCTGAGGACAGACACAGTGAGCATGGGACCAGAGGCCCCAGAGCCAGGGGCCAGCATCCTGGAAGATGCTCCCCCTCTGCTTCCGCCAGCCACCTGAGGCCTTCCCAGCCCTGCCCACCAGCCCCAGGGTCTCTGTCCCAAGGAGGAGGGCAGCGCTTACCCTCATTCACTCATTCACTTACTGAGTATATTCCAGCACCAGGCACGTCCAGGCCCTGCGAAACACACACCAGCCCTACCCTCCTGAAGCTGACAGCCCACATCTCACTGCCCTCGGGCCAGTACGCAGCCCATTAGTCTGACCAGGGACCTGTCCTGGGATGCAGAGTGGCTGCTTAGGGGTCCCCACACCTCCTCTTCTCTCTTCCTGAGGTCCGGGAATCAGATGCCCCTTAAGCATCCCGGCTCCCAGGCTACCCTCACGCAAAGGTGCCCTTTCTGCCAGGCCTGCCTCCGTCGCCCGTCTCCACCTCTGAGACCAGGGTCTCGCCTTTTCCTGTCTGTCTAACCAGCGCCCGTGTTCCAGGCTCTGCGCCCCCACCCCTCTGCAGGGCACTAAGCTCACACAGGCTCCTCCCTGGCCACACCCGTTGGGAGGAGAGGCAGAGCCCTGTGCGCAGTGCCGGGGAGAGTCTCTGCCTCTCTCCTAGCCGCCCTGAGCACGGCGAGACCGCTCCGAGACGCTCAGAGTCCCGGGTCCCTCCTCCCAGCCCCAGCCCCAGCCCTATCCCAGGCACCGGCAGTGACAATGGCCGTGTTCGACCTTAAAGCTAGGTTAGCAAACTCACCTCAAAGGGTCAGGGGTTGTGGGATTAAGAGGGCCCTGGAGGCCTTTGGCAGCACCCTCGCCCACCGGCAGAGCCGGGCACCGCGCGCGGCTCCTACCGCGGGCCTGCAGCTGCCCCGCAGCAGCCACAGCTGGGTGTCCTCGCGAGAACAGCAGCCCTCGCACCTGCGCACCTGGGCACGCATGCGCACACGTGCACGCGGGCAGCACCCCTCCGGAGACACAGGACATGTGTTCTGACTTGTTACCCCAATAACAGGAATGAATCACCTGAAACTTCTACCCTGGTACCAGTCCATGGCCCGTTAGGAACTGGGCTGCAGGATAGGAGGTGAGCTGCTGGCGAGAGAGCAGCTTCATCGCACCTGCAGCCGCTCCCCAGCGCCAGCATCACCCGCTCAGCTCCACCTTAGACCATCAGGCATCAGATCTCATAGGAGCACCAGTCATTGGTACCAAAAAGGTTGGGGACCGCTGCTTGAGGCAGCATCTCTGTTATCAAGGACCTCAGGGGGTCATGTGATCAAGGTGAGACCCTTCTGCAACCAGACAGCAAGAGAGCTCTGGTCAAGGCTGGGAAAACCTGTGTACCGGCGGTGGGGCGCTGTGAGGGCCCACTTGTATCGGGTCCGTGTGAGTCTGAGTTACGGTCAAGATAAGGCCAAGGTGGGGTTTAGAGGTATGGGCCAGGACATAGGCCAAATACAGCCCCGGTTAGGGTCAGCGTGGGCTGAATTCATGAACTGCGTGAGGGTCAGGAGCGTGGCTGCATTAGTGGTGAGTGTGGGGCCAGCTTTAGGAGCCAGTACGGCAGCCAGCAAAGCAACATGGCCAGAGGGACGGACCAGGCCTGCATCCCATTAGGACTGCCTCTACATTCAAACCGGTCCCAGCGGTTCCCTGCTATCCTGAATCCAGGGTCCCCTGGAGCCAGAGCTTCACGGAGGCAGGAAGCCCTGGAGGTGACCTGAGTCAGCCCCCAGGGAGCACCCCCCACTGGACACGCCCCACATCAGACACAGGGACAGTCCCTGCAGGCCCAGTGCAGAGGCCAGCGCACGCATGCACGCACGGACATCCCCACGTGTGAATGTCCACACAGGAGAAAGCATGCTGAAGCCACACCCTCCCAGCACCCTCGGAGACTCCGCAGGATAATTATTTATTATTCATAGTCATCGGCATCTTCATTAATTATTCATATGATCCTTAATTATTATCCTTAACAATAAGAGCAGTAAATAGCAGAAAAGTCCTTGAGGTGCCTAAGGCCCAGGGCCGGGTGCCTCCGGGCAGTTAGACCAGCTACTGCCCCAGGGCAGTGGGGGGGGCCACAGACCCCCATTCCACTGCCCGGCCCTGCCTTTGCCCCTCCCACTGGGGCCCAGGGGACTGCGGAGGAGATGGGCCCGAGGGCTAGGGAGGGGCTGCGCCTTTCAGTTCCTTGCCCTTCTTGGCCTCGGCCTGGAGAGCAAGGCCTCCGAGGAGAGGGGCCCAGACAGTGTGCTGAACCCTGGGTGAGCCATGTGTCCACGCGGGGCAGCCCCACTAACTGCCCGGGTCTGAGCCGTGTCTGTGCAGGGGCTGGGAGGTGAGGGCGCCCAGCTGGCCTGGCAGGGAGAGGCGTCGCGTGGGGCCACCTTGCGGGAGCTCCTCACACACCATGAACTGGGAAACCTGTGAAGAACAGAGTGTAAGAGGCAAAGGAGCCATGGAGAACGAGGTGGGGTGAGAGGCAGGCAGGTGGGTAGAGAGGACACCGAGGATGGAGGGTCAGGAGAACCTGGTGACAGAGGACGGGGACAGAACAGGACACGGACCACAAGAGGAGACGCTGAGGACGGAAGCAGAGAAATGCGCCCTTGGTGGGCAAGAGCTAAATGGGGCAGCTGGCGGCGGTGGGAGCTCCTGCCTGACACGGGCCTGGAGGCCACCGCGGCTTCCTTCCCCAGGGAGCACGTCTGGCGGCTGGATCCACACCCAACCCGGAACAAGGGGCCCTGAGTTGGGTCGGAGCAGGGACAAGAGAGAGAAGCAAGAGTCCTTCCTCCGATGCAGAAAGAACTCAGACTGAACGCAAAGGCGGGCTGGCGGCCAGGCCCCGAAGGCCAGGGAGAGCGCCAGGGCAGGCGGGGGGCTTGTGGGTGCTGACGCGTCTGCTGTGCTATCTGCGGGGGAGGCCGTGAAGGGAGACTGGCACATTGGCTGACGTGGGCCCTGTGTCTGCAAACAGGCACAGGCAGCATATGGGAGGGGGAGCAGATGCCAGGGGGGTGGGGGGGCAGATCCCAGGCCGCCTCCGGTGGCCAGAGGAGCCCCTTCTCGGGGCCCAGACACAGCTGTCCTGACAGGAGGCCATTCGGGAGAGGACAAAGGGCAACAGAAGCCCAAAGAGGGCAAAGCCATTGGTCAGAAGTGCCACACTGGGGCCCAGCCAAAGCCCTCGGACAGCCCTGCAAAGTGGCCAGCATGAGAACCATTAGCTGGCAATGGTCAGACCTGGGGATACCAGTCACCCCAGGGGACCTGGGACCCATCCCAAGGGTGCACTGGCATGCAGCACCCACCACCCTGCCTCACGCTTGATCAGGCCCACTCGTGGCCATGACAGGCACCATGAGGTCTGGCCATTCAGGTGACACTAGAGGAGCCCATGTCACTCAGCCTACTGGTTGCCTTCGCCCAGCTGTCTGGGGTCCTCGGTTTCGGGGCTCTCCTGCCTTGGCCTGTGCCCATAGCTCCTGAGGCAGCCCTTGTCCTGGAGTACAGTCTGGGAGGATGCTGGGCACCGGGGTTGAGCAGAGGGGGCTGCAAAGCGGGTCAGGGGGTGGAAATGGCTCAGGGGGCTCCGGAACTTACCTGAGAAAGCGAGTCCAGGGTGAGGGTGGGGATGGGGCTGACGGGCAGCAGAGGGCAGGTGGAGGTGGGGCCGGGCCCCGGGGTGGTCACAGCACTATAGGCGGGCGGGACCAGTGTCATCTGCCTCTGTAGCAGCTGCAGGATGGTGGCCATGTCTGCACTGAGCCGGGTCTCCAGCCTGGGGCAAGGAGGAGGAGGATGCTCTGGTCTCGGGAAGTGGAAACACCAGTAGCTAGGACTTTGACACCCCAGGCCTGACCAGTCCCCAGGCGGCCCCTGGCTCAGCTCGGAATGGGAGGAGCGGGTCACACTGCCGGACACACGGACAGAGTCCCCTCTCCCTTCCCCCAAACACTGCCAGGCACCGAGAGAGCACGCTGCAGTGTTCCCACACCCCGCGCCCCACAGACCCTGCTGGGAGCCGGGCCGGGCCCCAGCGGCCACCCTCACCTGTTGAGCTGCCTCTGGAGGGCATCCAGCCTGCTCTCCACATCGCCCCGGGACCGCCGGCCGGGGCTGGAAAGAGGGATGTTGAGGAGGCTGGGGCGGGGGCGGGGCAGCGCGGCAGCTCCTGGTACTGGCGGCCCCGGCTGTCCCCCCAGAAGCTGAAGATGTTGGACACTCCTGAGAAGGCGCCTGGAGCCAGAAAGCTGGGTTGAGGGACACTGGGACAGGCCGCGCCCCGCCCGCCCGCTGGCCCTCGCCTACCCGACAGCGGGTTACAAGTGTCCCGGCTCTTCTCACAGTCCTCTGTCAGCGACTCCCCGGCCGGGGGCTCTCCAGGGGGCCTGGGGCTGGAGAAGGGCACCAGGCGGAGGGGGCTGGAGCTGTGGCCTGGGCCCTCACCGTCACTGCTCTCAGGGCTAGAGGGGCCACTGGACAGGCTCTCCCCCCACGGCCCTCCTGGCCGGCACCGGCCACTCGTCCCTGCCCCGGCCTGGCCCGGCCCCAAGGCAGACACCTCCCCTGGCTGTTCCGGGTCTGTGGGAAACAGAGAACAGACCTCAGGGAGGGCAGGAGGCACTGGAGGGGAGCAGAGGGACAGGGGAGGGAGGGGACCAGAGCAGGCCTGAGAAAGGGACGTGGCCTAAGTGTTCCCTCTATCTTTCCCCACTCTCGAGTGGACTGAGGACTCCCGGGAACAGCCCAGGTCCTTCCCCCACCACTGGCTGCCCAAACGCGGGCAGTGGCAGCGCGAGGCGGGGCTCCCTGGGACCCCTGGGCCCTCAGCCCCTGTCCCTGGTCCCCTTGCCCTCCTCTGTCCTGTCTCTTCTCCCCTCATCACCTCAAGTCAGCGCCCACCCAGGGCCAGCCCTGTGAGGAGGACCAAAGAAGCTTGGGCACGCCGCCCCTGACCTGGAGGGTGGAAAAAGGCTTCGTGGAGGAGGTGACAGTTCAGGGCCTGAAAGGATGGGCTGCGCGTTTGGACAGGCTGAGGTGAGGAGTAGGGAACGCTGAAGGTGGGGGCAGGAATGTCTGTGGAGCCTGGGCGGAGCATTCCAGCCCCAGCCACGCCTCCCCTGCACCCCCCGCGCCTCCCCTGCGCCCCGCCCCGCCCCAGCCATCCCCCGCCTCACCCTTGTCCGTGCGCCTGCGGAAGGACAGCTTGCGCTTGCGCTGCCGGCCGAAGCCTCCGTACAGCTCCGCGCTGCCGGGAGAGCCGGGGATCATGTTGGTCTGGAACCAAGGGAGGCGTCAGGGCCCTTCCACGCCACCCGCCCCCGCTCTGGGGACGCGCTCGCGCACAAGTGTCACCTCTGCACCAGGACCAAGGGTACGGCTAGGACTCTAACGCTCTGGTGCGACAGGCGGGGAAGCGGTGAAGGGGCAGCCCACTCACGTCTCGCAGGTTGAAGGTGATCTCCAGGCTGGACCAGAAGTGGTCGGAGAACTCGGGGTACATGTCCAGCACCTCCAGCAGGTCGTCCCTGTGGATCTTGTGCAGGTCGCAGTAGGTGAGGGCCCGCACGTCCCCATTGGACTTGCCAGGCCTCGCGTATAGGTTCAGAGGCTCTCCAAAAATGTCATTCTTCCCTGGAGGTCACGGAGACGGGGCTCAGCCTCTGGGCGACAGTGAAGGCAGCGGGCACCCATCTCCTCACATCCTCTCACCCGTCCTCACCCCCAGCCCCCAGCCCGGAGCCAGGGGCTTGGCAGCCAGCCCGTCCGCAGCTCCCAAAGGCAAGACGTGTACAGTGTGCAGCAGTGCCTAGGGGCAGAGCGCCAGGAACCCCGGGTCTCTGCACCTCCCCGCACCTGGGAAGGCCAGCGGGACCAGCCTAGACACCCCACTCTACCCATGGCTCAGGCTTCCTTCGGGTCTAACTGCACCTCTCCCCCCCCAAAAAAAAAACCCGGTCCTAAACACCACCTGGCCAATCACTGCCCCCTCACGAACAGTGTTCTCCAAACTACAGATCAGAACACAGTAATGCATCCAACCCAGCATGTCGTTTACTGAAAGAAAAGAGGACGATGGCATAGCTTAGCGGAGCACAGAACAGAAATCACCTAGGAAGGCTGAGTGTTGCGTAGAGAATCTGGTTTTAGCTGTGTTCGGGGTGTTTGTGGAGTGAGCATATGTTTGTAGTAAACTGAGAAAAATCTAAAATGGCCCACCGCGACAAGGGAGGACAGGCAGAACAGGAGGTCCCAGCCCAGGCGCACCTGCCCAGGTGCGCAGGCAGGGTGGGAAGGAAGAGGTGGGAGGGGACAGGGGCAGGGCGCCCATTGCTCTGAAGCTGGCACAGCCTGGGGTTTGCTCATATTGCACGAGGCTGCAGGGGACTTAGTGCCAGCAGAGGCAGAGCCCCCTCCACTGCCCACCTCGGAGCACCTGGATCAGGTGCTGCTTTAGGGAAGCCAGGGTGTTGCAGCCCATGGGGAGATCCCGAAGGCCAGCAGAGTCTAGGAACCCCCCGAGCTCAGCATCCCCGCCCCCTGGGGGGCTCCTCTCTGTTGACCTTCACAGGCTTGCGCGTGGGTGAATTAAAGGAGCCCGAGGACCTGCAGACACTCCTGGTCCCACAGGCCCCACGACCGTGTCCTCAGAGGGCTCACCCCTCCCCCAGCCCCAGGCCCCAGTGGTGCTTCCAGCCCAGCACCTGGTCCCTGCCGTACCCAGGATGGCCACGACGACGTCGCCCCGCAGAATCTCGATGGAGCCCCGGGAGATGAAGTAGAGGGCGGTGAGCAGGTCCCCCGCGTGCACCAGCGTGTCGCCCGGCGGTGCGTGCGTGGTCTTGAACTTCATGGCCAGGGCCCGCAGGCAGCCCTTGGTGGCCCCTCGGAAAGGCTTGCAGTGCTGCAGCAGCGAGCGGTTCAGGTGCAAGCAGATGTCGGCCTGCAGGCACTCGGGGAAGCCCTTCAGCACCTGGGGGTGGGGCCAGCTCAGCACCCTCTCCCGGGACCCCACGGCACCCCACCCAGCAGTCCAGGGAGGCGCACGAGGGTCCCGTGTGGGAGAAGGACCTGGGTGCCCACTCCAGCTCCGCGCCTTGGAGCCGGGCACCGTTGGGGCCACCAGCTCACTGCCCTGGGCCCCCACTTGCTTATGTGTAAGGCGTGAAGACCAGTTCCTGGTGGATTAACCGTGATGGCCCACGTGAAAGAACCTGGTCACCGCCTGTCCCCCGAGGGACAGCCCTCCCAGTAGATGAGCTCCACGGGCAAAAGGAGGGTGACATAAACCCTAACTGTGACCACCCGAACTATATAGAGTGTGAGGCGCGTGCATTGCACCAAGAGGCGTCCGCACTGCCGCCTGGGGCCCTACAGCCCACCGCCAGCCCCTGGGGCCTCACCGCGTTCATGTCGATGCCGTTGGTGTAGGACCAGGCGTGCTGGAAGTACTCCTCCAGGCGCTGGCGCAGCGGGTTGGGGATCTGGTGGAAGCGGATGAACTCCCGCACGCGGAGCATCTGCGTGTGGTAGCGGGCCGTGCCCGAGTACAGCCGCTGGATGATGGCTGACACGTTGCCGAAGATGCTGGCGTACATGAGGGCTGGGCAGGGGCGAGCGCGGCGTCAGCATCTGAGGGACCCGCCCGCCCCTGCTCCCAGCGGCGATGCACGCACACACACGGTCACGGCTCTGTGTGAGTGCGCACACACGCACACGCGCGCGCGCACACACACACACACACACACACGAGGCAAGCACACACACACATACACACAGGGCATGAACGCCTGGGCACACCCGCCGCCCTTGGGCACTGCCTGTGCCCCAGCCCTGGGGTCCCAGCCCCCAAAACACGCTATGATGGTGGCCCTGGCGTCTCTAAGTCCCAGGGCCCCCTTGGCCCCTCCCACATCTTCTGTCTCCTCCGGCTTCCCACGGCCCCGCCCCCTGCCCCCAGGGCACTCACAGCCAATGAGCATGACGCAGATGGAGAAGATCTTCTCGGAGTTGGTGTTGGGGGAGACGTTGCCGAAGCCCACGCTGGTGAGGCTGCTGAAGGTGAAGTAGAGGGCCGTGACGTACTTGTCCTTGATGGAGGGGCCGCCCAGGCCGCTGCTGTTGTAGGGCTTGCCGATCTGGTCGCCCAGGTTGTGCAGCCAGCCGATGCGGGAGTCCATGTTCGGCTGCTCCATGTTGCCGATGGCGTACCAGATGCAGGCCAGCCAGTGCGCGATGAGCGCGAAGGTGCACATGAGCAGGAAGAGCACGGCCGCCCCGTACTCCGAGTAGCGGTCCAGCTTGCGCGCCACGCGCACCAGCCGCAGCAGCCGCGCGGTCTTCAGCAGCCCGATCAGCTGGGGTGGGAGGAGACATTCCATGGGGCGGGGCAGATGAGTGGGGCCCTGTGGCCTGTGGGGGTGGGGCATGGGAGGAAAGGTCCCCAAAGTCTTCCTCCCGGAACCTGCTCCTCATAATTGAAGCGCTTCGCCCACGCTGAGCCCAGCACAGAGTCCTGTTCGTCTGTCTTTGTACTGCTGGCTTTGTGACAAACGATGCATGGTCCCCATGGTGAGAATGAGGGAACCGGAAGGTGCCACGCCCACCCTAAGGTGCCTGTTCAGAGGTCCCACTGGCTTCCAAGGCACTTTTGTGTGAATTAGAGGACCATGGCCTCTTTAGATAAATGAATGAGAAAAAAGCACCCTCTCTGGGCCTCTGCACCCTGTGAATGTGTGACTGTCTCAGTGGAGTGGGGAGAGCCAGGCTCCTGCATCAGCCCTCTCTCCTGCCACCCCTCAGCCCCACGACCTCCCACCACCACCTCTCCCTTCCCCCCGCATCCCTCCCACCTCCCCTCTCCTCCCTCCCCTCAGCCTCCCTGCCAGCCCACCTCCTCTGAGCCAGAGCCAAAGATGAGCAGATCGAAGGGGATGGCGGCCACCATATCGATGAGGAACCAGCCCTTGAAGTAGTGGACGGCGATGCGGCCGGGGTGGCTGACCACCTCCTCGTTGGCGTTGACATAGGTGGTGCGGAAGTTGATGAGGATGTCGACGATGAACATGATGTCCACAATGAGGTCCACCACGGCCAGCGGCTGGCAGGCGTAGCTGCAGTCAGGGGCCGCGGGGCCCTCCTCGGTCTCCTTCAGCAGGAAGGCGGCCGAGTAGGGCGTGAAGACAGCCGTGTAGATGACCAGCAGCAGGATGAGCCAGTCCCACACGGCCTTGAAGGGGCTGTAGTGCAGGATGGTCCAGCGGTGGATGCGTGGCGCCTGCAGCTTGTACTCCGGCAGCACGTCCGCACCCAGGGACAGGACCTGCACAGGTAGGCAAGGTGGAGGTGAACAGGTGGTGTCCAGCTGAAGTCCAGGTGAGGGGAGGGCAGCTCATGGGACCTCTGGGTAGGGGGAGCTGGTGACATCTTGGCTGGGGCCGCCAGAGAACAGGCCAAGAAGAATAAGGGCCCATAAGTTTCCATCAGAATGTCCATCCCTCAGCCAAGTGGCCACAGCCACTGGCCACCCCTCAGCCTGGGTGCTACAGGGACCTCCTGCCTGGCACCCAGAGTCCAGGGCGCTGTGCAGTAATGCCCAGGATTACTGCTTCCCACCAGCAGCCCAGACCCCTACCTAAGGGTGTGAATCCCATCAGGTGACCTTGCCCACCCCCTCACACATCCCCCCACACACACACACCACAGCCTCCTCAGTCCATGCCCAAGGATACCAGCATCCAGGCTCAGGCCCTCTGATCCCCGGGGAGAAAGAACAAGGCACTTCCACCCCCGCTCCTGCAGCCCCCTCTCCCCCGGATCCAGGACAGGCCACCCACACTCCTGAAAAGACGCAGAGCAGACCTAACCCAGCCACAGACGTGCCTACGTGCACACAGAAGGACACACACAGGCAGATGCTCGGCAATGGCGCACCCAGCCCCGCGCCTTCTCATCCGACGCCCTCCACAGTCAGGCGGAAGTAGGCTCACCGCCCAGACCAGTGGTCATTCCACTCTTTTCCCCAAGCCAGACTGGGAAGACCCGAGGCCAGCTTTCCCACACTGTCCTAGGAGCCTCTGTCTGTCCCCCTGGGGCCCCTCCCTGCCCCTCAGAATCCTCTCTCAGACATGACTCAACCCAAAGGCCCCGTCCCCAAGCTCGCCGGGCCTGGCCTACCATCCCTGACAGCCGGACCCAAGGCCTCACCCACCCAGAGAGCCCAGGCTGCCGCCCACTCCCAGCAGCACTGACTGCCCAGGCCCCACGTCCCCAGGCCCCTGTGCCTGGAGCCTCAAAGAGTCCCACTCATATTCAAGCTGGGGATCCCCCGGACCCACCCTCACCAGGAGACTGTTCACCAGGAGAACACCTTAGAGGAAGTAACTGGAAGTTCAGAAGGGCCATGGGTAGGGGTTTGGCCATTCTGGGCTAACTGCAAGGCTCCAAGGGCACATGACGGGTGAGGGGAGCAGCCAGCGCCTGGGGCAAAGGTGAGAGCGTGGCCTCCAAGCCCCCACTCTGCCCTGCCTTCAGCCCAAACTGCCCTCTCCCTAAGGCAGAAAGCATGGGGTGGTGACCTTACAGAGGTCAAGTGGGACCGAGAAAAAAGAACTGACCGGGACCCTCACAGATAAGGGGGCAGAAGAAGGTAACTGCCCCTGAATGGGGCTCCCCCAATGCCTGAGAGGCTAAACCACACATGACCACAGTGACCTTGCCCCTGAGTCTGTCCATGCAGGACCAGCACCGCCCCAGTGAGCATGCACGCATGCACACACACGCGCGCGCGCGCGCACACACACACAGGAAAAGCCTGGGATGCACAACCCCGACCTGCAAACCTCATCTCACTGGGCCAGGCCAGCTCTGCAACCAGCAGCTTACCATATGGCCATAGGCCAGGTGTGTGACCTCCCTTGACCTGTCATCCCACAGAATACTGAAGTTCATTTAAGTCAAACCCTGGGTCCTCGCCTGTGGGTGGGAAAGATCCACGCCCCCCTCCCCATACCTGTCCCCAGCTGGGAGAAGCATCTGAGCCAAGGCAGAGAGCTCAGGTGGTAATGGGAGGGGTGGGATCTTCAGACTCACCCCTGAGCCCCCTCCAGTGGCCCCTCTGCCACCCTCCAGCCTGCTCCAGGCTCTCTGGCCTGGGGTGGAGGGGTGGCTCCCAGGAGCCTGGGGGACCACGAGGCAGCCACTCACACCTCAGGCCACCCCAGAAGAGATGAGCCAGGTGCTTCCATTCAGCTGCCCTCAACACATCCAGTGGCTTCTGATCCATGCCCCACTGAGACCCCAGCCCCAAAACCTGGACCCCTGAAGCAGCCCACGCCTCCCATGCCTACTCCAAGACCCACCCCCTGCACGTGGAGACCTGGAGTGGTGGAGCCCATCGCCTCCAGGCGGGGCCTGGGGGCTGCCCACTGCGGGAGGTGGGGTGGGAGAAGGAGGCACACTCCTCTCCCCCGTCCGGCTCCTGCCATCCTCTCTGGGCACCATTTCATTCCTGCTCTTCCTCCTCCCTCTGCATTGAGCTAGAAAGAGGGTGGCCACAGTCCGTAGCAGGAACCCCGGGCAAGGAAAACACTGGAGCGGCCGGATAGGGCAGGGCTGGACCCGACGCCCAAACCGACCCGCTTCTCAGAAGCCCTCCAGCCTGGAGCCACCACCCTCTGGCTGCACCCTGAATCCCTGCCCCAGCCCAGAAGGAGAGGAGGGCTGGGGCACCTACCTCCTGGCCACCAGGCTGGAGATGCGCACGGCCCGCCTCACCCGGCCTTTCTGGACCCTGGGCTGCAGGGCCCTCGCCTGCTCCGCTTCCCAGCCAGGGCCGCCATGGAGGACGCCGCCCCAGCCTGCCCCCTGGGCCCCAGGGCCCGCCCGCGCCTCACCTGCACCCCAGCAGCAGTCCCAGCTCAGGCTGTGCCCCAGAGACTGGCGAGCTGGCTCCCAGGGCAGCCTCTGGCATGAAGCCAGCTGCCGGGGCTGGGCCCGGGGGCTGGGGTCACCCTGGCAGTGAGCGGTGGACATGCGGCCCGCCTGGCTCGGGCTGCCCATGGTCCGCTGATGCAGGCCCCGCTGCCAGGGTGCTGCGCTCTGTCCCGCCGCCGCCCAGCAGCGGCGCCGCGGTCGGAACCGGCTCCTCCAGCCGGCCCCTCCTCCTCCCAGGTCCCACCCCCACCCCGCCCGCCCGGCCAGCGGCCCCCTCCCCCGCGGCCGCTCCAGGCTCCCGCTGCAGCCGCTGCGAAGCCCGCCCGAAGCCCGAAAGCCCGTACCCCTCCTCCTCGCCCAGCAGCCTGGCCTGTCACCGCAGATTAATGGGCTCCCTAACACCCCCGCCCCGCCGGTCGGTCGAGTGCCCAGCCAGTCAGACAGACACCCGGAGATGGAGAGAGTGCCCAGAGACCGCGAGCGCCAGGAACACGCGCACACTGACACACAGGCGCACACGCACAGACCACAAACAGGGCAGCACACGCTGCAGGCCAGGCTCGGGGGCCGGGCAGACGCCCAGGCTCCAGGTGGGAACAACAGAGAGGTGGCGGAGGGCAGGAGGGGAAAGGGTAAGGCAGCCAGATCTGGAGCCTGGCGTGCAGGGGAATGTTCTGGACTCAAGGCCAAGGGGCCGGAGACCTGGCAGGGACCCAGAGAGCCAGAGGTGGCGGAGCAGGCCCAGGAGCAGGGCTGAGGACGCCGGTGGCGGCAGCTCCCTCACGGGGGGCCCCTTCAGGGAGCTGCTGTGGCCGGGGCAGGAGGGGGCAGCAGGGACTGAGGCGTGACAGGCAAGGGACAGGAGCCCCACTGTCCCTGCTTCTTACCCTCTGCCAGGAAGTGAAGAAGGAGCTGGGATGGACTGGGCAGTGGGGTGATGCTGGTGATCTTGCTGCCGGGAGGGGACAGGAGACCAGGCTGGCCCTGCCACCAGGCACTGCCCCAAGAGGCTGGTGGCCTTCTCTGGCCCAGGACTTGGAACTGAACCCTCCACGTCTGCGCACCCCCATACCCTTGCCCCCCCCCGATGTGGTGGGGGAACAGGGGCGGGCACTTCCAGGCTACCCTGGTCCTAGCACTGGGCCCCCGCCCTCTTCCTGGCTCATCCCTAGGAGAACCAAGACCACCAACCTTGACCTCGGTGGTCCCTTCTGACCCAAAGCCTCCTGTCCGTCCCCCCAGAGCTCCCACACGCACGCTGTGAGCAGACCCTGTTGTGCCCCTGCGCCTGTGGCCTTGCCCCGGCCACCCTGACCCTCTCAGCAAGTGACCAGCCGAGGTGCAGTGTCTTCCTCATGCCCATCTCCGTGTTCTCTGTGTCTGTCCCGTCCCAAGGCCACCTCCCCTCCAGTGCCCCTTCCTCGGGGACCTCCCGCACTGTCCTCTCACCCCAGTTCTGGAACCCCCACTCCTACCCCAGCTAGTAGGTGCGTCCACCCACAAGAGGCCCTCCCTGGCTGGCCCCCTCCACCCCACCGCGGACCACAGCCCACTCCCACCCCTCCCAAGCTCCTCCAGGCCGAGGGGAGAGCCAGGGCCTGGGCACCGACCTGGGTGACCTTCTCAGTGACATTGTGGGTCCTCTCCTTGATCTTGGGTGCTATGATCTCCCTGTCGCTGGCGGGCGAAGCCAGGAAGGGGTCGCCCTTGAGGTCCACAAAGTTGAGGGTGATCTGGGGAATCTTGCTGATGGTGCGGCAGCGGGCCAGGTCCGAGTCGGACGTGGAATTCTGCAGGCCGCTGCGCAGGGGGTGCACGGCCCCTGGGTGGGGGGAGGGGCGTCAGGGCGGCGGGCAGGTCGACAGGGAGCTGAGCTGGGGACCCCCGGGGGCGGGGAGCCAGGCCAGGGGGGTCCGTGTGTCCGTCCTCCTAGTCTGCTCAGGAGACAGGGGCGGAGTCACCGAGAAACAAGCCAGGCCAGACTCCTCCCCACTGGCAGGCCTCACGCCACAACCAAACCCGAGACAACAGGAGGAGGAGGAGCCTCCGTTTCGCTCCACGGGCACAGGGACGGGCCTGAGGGCCAGGTGGGGGCATGGACCAGATGCCTCCGCAGCCCTTCGGACGCCCTGGCGGCCATCCTGGGGGGGCGGGGAGGGGGGCGGTTCCAGGAGCCCACCAGGCTCCGAGAATGGAAGAATGCAAAGGGATGAATGTAAAAAAGGCCACTTAATGGGATTAAGTGCGTGTTGAATGGGATTTGCATCTCCCAGAACAGGAGGACAGGGAAGCGGAGGTCCTGGACCCGGAGGCGGCGGCGCAGGCCTGGCCGGGGAGGAAGGGCGGCCTCACCGGTGCTGGCGTGGCGCGGAGGGGCCAGCGTGCCAGCGCGCATGGCCTCGATGTCGTCGGCCGACGAGGCGCGGCGCACGCTGGCGCAGCTCTCCCGGGAGCGCGTCCGCGCCAGGCTGCAGCTGGAGCCCGAGGCGTCGGGGTTGAGGCTGTGCGCGCGAGGCGACGGCGGCGGCGGCGGCGGTGGCAGGCGGGCGCGCCAGCGGGCGGGGAGCTGGGGCCCACCAGCGCCCGCCGCTCCTCCGCCGGCCCGAGCCCCGCCACGTGGTTGTCCATGGCCGAAACATCGTCCAGGGCCAGCGACTCGCTGCTAGGTGCCGCAGGCGTCAGGTCCACGTCCACGACCACAGCCCCAGGGGCACCGGCGCCTCCGGAGCCGCCCGGCCGCACCGAGGACTCACGGGCGGTCAAGGCCAGCAGCGCAGGCAACTTCAGGCGGAAGGTCTTGGCGCGACCTGCGGTGGGGGCGGGGGTAATTGGAAGGTGCGTGGCCGAGGCGCTGCAGGCAGGCCGGGGAGCTGGAGCCCCTGCCACCCAGCGGGGGGGTGGGAAGTGGGGGCCCCGACAGCAGGCACCCCTCCACACCCGCTTCCACTGCAGAGAATGCAAGTCTCAAAAAAATTCTAGTATACAATGTTTATCTAAGGTGCTGATAATAATAAAGTACTATTTTTTGAGCCACATTTCGGGGGGTGGGGGGGAGGGCTCCACGCACACCAGGAGTGGCTCTCACAGCTGTGCTGGGGGGTATTATTATTATCCCACTCGCAGACAGGAGGAAACGTGGGCATGAGTGAGTCATGTGACCTGCTGCAGGCCACACAGTACACATGGGGCCTCCTCCGCATGGGGGTGTGATGCCGGCCCTCCTGCTGGCCCTCCTGCCATACCCTGCCACCTTGCAGATGGCCCCTGGACAGCGGATAGGGCTGGCATTAACACCAGTGCCACTTTAGAGCTTGAGAAACTACAAAGTGGAAACTTCTGGCGTGACTCAGAGGGACAAATTAAAATTAAACCAGAAGAGACCATCATGGGAGAATGGGGTGTCTGAGCCTTTGGGTCATGGGGAGATGCGGGGAGGCTGTCACGCCTTCAGCCACAGTGAGCTTTCCCCTCAAATCCTCTCCTCAGCAATCCCAGGCTGCAGTGGGGAGCTGGCCAGTCCACGGACAAGAACCAGGGGCGAACTTTCACAGAGAGACAGCTGAACCCCTGAGAGGCAGAGAGAGCAGCTCCCAGGCCACCCTTTGAGCCGAGAAGAGGACCACTTCCAGGGGATGCTGTGTTAAGAACCCAAGTAGGTAAAGTTAGGACACCAGGTGTGATCCTACCCGAAGGACCTGTGAACTTGGGCTCAATCTGTCACTATCCTGAGTGGGGATGAGACTGAGCCACATCCTCAGTGTTCTCTCCCCAACCTCTGAAGGGACCCCTATTCACACACACCTTCCTGCAGGGCAAGTACCCTCATGGCTCCAGGGGCAGGGGGCCTGGCATTCCGACACCGGCCTGAGGGCCTGGCTGCGCTTACCTGAGGCCAGCCAGCCGGTGGGGGGCCGCGGTGATTGGTGTCGAGGGCCGGGGGGCCCACCATGTCCTTCTCCATCACAACCTCGAAGTTGAGGATGAACATGATGACCGCCCCATCCTCGTTCTTCACGGGCACCACGTCCACCAGGCACAGGAAGCAGCTCCCTGCAAGTGGGGGACACGGCCTCTGTGGCACCAAGGCCTCTTGGTGGGCACAGCAGAAACCTGCAAGGGCCTGTCCCCTTCGGCTTCCTCCCAGGGCCCTACGCACAGCTTCCCGCCCCTCCTCCCACCACATGCCCGCCAGACACCCCCCACCCTCCATCTGCCCGCTCCGGCTTGCTGCTGGCGAGGCTTCCGTCTCTCCACTCGCCTTGTTTCTCTAACCCTCTCGCCCTGCGCACATTCTCCCTCACACTGGCTGATGCTCCTTCCATCCTGCGCTTTTCATCTCATTTTCCCTAGCCTCGCGATTTACCCTGCTTCCCCTCCTGCAAGGTGGTTAAGCCTGAGACATCAGGCCCAGGGCCTCTGGCTTCAGATCCCAGCTCCGCTCCTTAGTCATTTATGCATTATTCTTAACCGACTTAACCTCCCTGCGCCTCATTTTCCTCCTCGACAAAACAAGAACGATTATAGTTCCTTTCTCGTGAGTCGTAAAGATCAAATAAGTCAGCACACGCAAAGCCCGTAGGGAAATGCACGTCGGGCATGCCCTGAACGCCACGCGCGGCTGGCCGTTCCTCCCTGGCCGCGTCTTTGCTCCTTCTCCAGTCGTCCCCAGCCGCAGAAGTCCAGAGCAGACGTTTCGGGACCTTTACAGCAATCTGGCATCGCCACGACCCCCAAGCATGTGACTCTGTATTTCACAAAGATACTGGTCTGGGACATGTTAGAAATAAAGAAAAGTGATCCTTCACCAGACACTCAAGAAGCAGTGCTTCTAGATCTTTGATCTGTTTCTTCTTTGTCTTTATCTCCCACTCTCTCTCTCTCTGTCTGTCTGGCCACCAGAGCCCCTGTCCCAGGTGAGGCCCGTCCACCAGGCCAATTGCACCCCGACCACCTCTGCTCCCCGTTCAGCGCATGGCCCCTCACAGGAGACCCCAACACATGTATTAACACTGTGTTCCTCCTTTATGGACCCCGTGGGACCAGGCATGGCCCTCATGCCCTTCTTTCTGGGGCAGAGACTTCTTTCTGGTCTCATTGCCCCTGCTCATCTGTCTTCTCTAAACCACAGGGGCCTAACTCTCCAGGGAGCAGGGAGATGCTGACGGTGAGAAGGGCCCAGGAATGGAGGGGTGGAGAGCAAGTGGGGGTGGCGAACCAAGTCAAAGGAGAGGCCAGCGACCTGGAGGGGCTCTGGGCGGTGTCCGACGCCTGCCGCCAGTCCCTGGGGGTGCTGAGCCCTGGGGAGTGTGACAGCCACTTTAGCAATGGCCCGGAGCAGGCCAGGTACGGAGGGCCTGATTCCTGCAGACCAGCCCCTCTGCCAGCTGAGGGAGCTGGACCGGGGAGGGGCTGACCAGGAATCCTCTGCCCCGCCCAAAGCCCTTCCACTCACCGCATCCCAGGCCCTCACGCTCGGCCCTCAGGACCTGAGCGGGAGGGCTTTATCTGGGTCTCCCTCCAGCAGCTGCTCCTGTCCCTTGACCTCCGGCCTCTGACATGGCCCAGCTGAAGCAGGCTGTGGTGTTGGGAGCTGCAGGGGGCCGGGCCCAGCTGGAGATCGTTTGGCACCCAGACAGCCTGTCTAGCATTTATGTCCTAATATGGTGATGGCCGGCAGCGGCCTGAGCAGGGACTGGCCCTCATCGGGACAAAAGAGAGGCCGCAGACCAAGAAAACTTAGCTCTGGAGACCCCCAACACCCACCCTGGGACCCCAGTGTTCCAGGCTTCTGCTCCTCGTTCCTCTCCAGGAAACTCATCCCAGAGGAGTCTAGAGTCCGGGACCTGGAGAAGCCCAAGCATTCGGGATGGCGGGGATTCTGCCCCTGACAGTCTTGGGATTCTGAACTTGAGGCCTCAGCGCCCTGCCCCCTCCATCCAGCCTGCTCGGCCAGAGAGGCCAAAACTGCGTTCTGCTTGCCAGACAGCGTAGGACCCTGGCACCCCACCCCTCTGCCAGGCTGCAGACCCTCCGGAGAGGAGCCCCTCGCAGCTCGGGCTCGTCCCCACCCTTAGACACACAGTCACGAGCAGAGACCGTTGGCCCTCTCCCTCAGTGACAGCCAAGGAATTTTTCCTTTCAAATAACCCTGTCAAAGCCCATCTTGTGCCAAAAATGTGTCCTGGAGCCCCGCCTGATGGCCATGGGGGGCGGGGGGCGGAGGGGACTCCAGCTGCTATTTTCAAGGGGACGTGGAAGGAAGGAAAGCGGAAGGCCGGAGCCGCCAGGACTCTGAGGCTCTGCCTCCCCGCGCCCGGCGGGGTCGGCTGGCGCTTCTGTGAGCTGCCACATCACCCAGCCAGACCTGCCAGGGGACCCCATCCGCCACTGGCCGGGATGACCGGGGGTGGGGATCCCCGAGGGCAGCTGCAGGTCAGCTAGGCCAGGGGTGGGGCACAGGGACGCAGGAGCTGGGCATCAGCGCAGGGCAAACTCCAGCCCACGGGAGAGGTGTCAGGAGTCGGCTGCTGAGTCGCCTCTAGGCGCCCTGGGCCAGCCCTTGCACACGCAACAGTGCGAGCACCCCACCAGTGCGAGTCTGCTCCTGCCCCAGGACCCTGCCCACCACTCTGCTCCCCTTCTCCCTCCGCCCCTGGCCAGCGCCCAGTGTGGCTCCCCCAGGAGCAGGGGCTCCTTCGCTGGCGCCGGCGAGGCTGCAGTTCCGCGGGGAGCCACTCCGTGGCAGGCGCGGCCCACACTCTGGAGGCAGCCAGCTCCCAGCCGAGCTCCGAGAGTATGGGAGGGGTGGAGGAGAGCGGGAGGCCCCACCAAAGCTCCCCGCGCCCCTGCACTGCCCACAGAAAGCTGTAGGGTTCCCTAACACAAAGGGGAGGGGCACGGGCTGTGCAGTCAGGTGGCCTTTGCTCAGTGTGTAAGAATGACCTTGGGCAAGTCACCTCCCCTCCCCAAGCCCCAGGGTGCTTATCTGCTACCCGGGAGAGGTCATGCCACCCCACGAGGGCTGGAGGGATGAATGAGATACGTAAAGCAGGGGCTGAGCCAAGGGGAGGTCCTGACAATGGGAGCAGGAGGAGCTGAGGAGGCCCCAGGCCACCTGGCTGGCTAATGCAAAGAACACCCCACTCACACCCCAACCCCCAGTCCCAGCTGAGGACACCTGGCTCTGGGTGGGAGACTTTGCCTGCCTCCTGGGGTGGGGGCAGCCTGGCCCTGTGAGGATGGAGAGAGGAAAGGAGATGCAGTCATACACTGATGGAGGTCAGGGGGCTCACCGCCGGTCAATAGGAGGGCAGAGGGGGCCGTGTGACGGGCCCTGGCGGGGAACCAGGCCTGGACATCTTCCGGGTGCAGCAGGCCAGGGTCCTCCCGACCCCAGGGAAATGCCTCCATTCATCGGAGCACTGTACTGGCTGGTTTTCGTCTGCTGCTCACCCACACCCAGCAGTGCACCTGGGAGCCTGTCCCTGCTCAGCACCCCAACCTGTCCAGGGGTCCCGCACATTGTCCCAGCTGACTCCCCGCCTCTGGACACCCCCAGCCTCAGCTGGACACTCGGCTTTAGCAGGGACAGGCCTTATCAATCAGGGCAGCACAGGCTGGGGGGCAGGGAGAGGCTGGCAGGGGCCCTGAGTGTCCTTGGGCAAACCCCCTGGTCAGAGCCTCTGTGTGCAAACTAGTGTCATCATGGCGCCTTTGAGGGCTCTTCCTCCCATGAGAATTCACTGAGCACACGCATGTGAGGCATCCAGGACACCATGAACAACGCAGCCTGACACCTGTCCTTGCTGTGACGCCCAGTCAACAGGACCCAGAGCCCGGGCGAGCTGGAGGAATAGAGAATAACCAGGCAGAGAAGGAGCCCGGAGAGCCAAGCTGACCTGCCCAACCTGACTATCAGGCGACCTGGGCAATTGCTGTGTGACTGTGGGCAGGTCATCCACCTCTCTGAGCTTCAGACTCCCTAGGGGTACTGCCGGGATGAGTGATTCCTGCCCCGGGAGCCAGCTGAGATGACAGATGGCCTTGTGGAAGCATTGAGAGCTGTAACGAGGCAGGGTGCCGGGGCCCTGCAGGGAAGGTGACCTCGGGAGGCTGCCGTCCTAGCTGTGGTTACCTCCCTGCCTCACCCCCCACAGGAGGAGCTGGGCCCAAAGTCACGCTGAGGGCAGGAGGCTGGGGCCCCCGGCAGGCCCGTCCGCCCCCAGGCAGAGAGCCTGTCGCTGAGCAGCCCAGGGCTGCGCAGTGTCAGGTTATATTTAGCCTGGTGGCGGCGACAGGAAGAGGCAGAAGGCGCTGCTCCTGGACGGGGCCACCATGTCACTAACAGTGCTCTCATGGGCAGCCAGGGGCCCAGGGAAGCCAGGGACATTGCAGGCCCAGGGGACAGAGTGGGGAAGCCTGAGAGGGGCCAGCCCGTGAATGAGCGAGTGTGCATGAGTGTGTGTGTGTGTGTGTGCGTGTGTGTGTGTGCGTGTGTGACAGAGAGGCCATCCTCTGCCCCACACTGACGTCCCTGGGGAATACTCACTGCCAGGCAGGTGTTGGGAGCTGTGATCTAGACCCCGACTCACACAGAAGGGCGTCTGCAGACAGACCCTCCACCACCCGCCCAGCCTAACACCTTCCCAGGGACCTAGAGGACCACACGGAGGGCCTCAGGGGCCTGTGCACAGCCATCTGGACCCCCGCCACACCCAACGCCCATGCCCTGCCTGTGCCATCGGCCCCACCACTGCCTCCACGGCGACAGCCTCCGTAGGAAAGCTCCTTCTAGCAAAGCTCTGGGACGCAGCCCAGGCCTGCGCCAGTCTGCGGGGTGCCACTCAACCTGGGCTAAGTGGGAGGCACCAGCCCTGCTCCCCGGAGGCCCTGGGAAGGTGAAGCGAGGCCATGCTTATGCGCTCAGCCCCACCACCGGAAGCCTCCACGCTTCACCTTTCTCCCCCACTGCCTGGAGCCTGTCCCGCCGAGAACCCTTGGGGATCCCGTTCCCGATCACGGGAGGCCCTGCAGCCCCCTCCCGGCCAGGCCTCCCATCCCTGCACACACAGACACGTGGAGTCCCGAGAAGGCTGGCCTCCGCACCCCCTCCAGTGCACCCTGGTCCTCCGGCTCCCCGCGCCACCCCTTTCCCTCCAAGTCCTCTCGAAGATTTTCTTCACCGCCCCATCCAGCCTCCAGGGACGTTTCTCACGAGAGCTCTTTTAAAACTATATCCCCAGTTGAGGAGATAATTGCACGCTGGCTTCCAGGGTGAGCTTCCACCCTCCCACCAGAGTGACAGCCCTGAAGCCAGGGTCAAGCGGGCTTCAAGGGAGATGCCAGGTAAGCAGCATCTTACTGTCACCTCATCCTCTAAGCTCCCTTTCACATCCGGGACACCGACTGTCCTTTCAAACCCATCCTGACTCGGGACAGCTGTCGGAACCACCATGGGAAGTAGGCTGGTGTCTTCCGCTGAAGCGCTATGAAATCCTGCGGCAGTCAGGAATTCAGGTGTGTTTCTGGGCCTCGCACCTCCGCCAGCTGCTTCGCCGTGACCTCTACCCAGCCGCCATCCACCAAGTGACAACCTGGGGGCCCTGCCCGCCTCTGGAGCTCTGTAAGCTTCCAGAACCGTGCCCTATCCTCGCCCCCAGCATACCCCAGAATGCCGAGGGGTGCCTCGAGAATATCCCACCCCAATTCCAGCTCTCCCTCGGTCACCCATTCTGCAGCAGCTTCTCAATCATTAAACCGAGAGGACCGGCCACCTCACAGCACCCCGGGAGACCCCAACCAAGACACACGCGAAAGCCTCCTGAAAAGTCCGAAACATTCGAGCATCAAAACATACGACAATGACCCAAACCTAAACAGAGAAAATGGAGACCGAGTGCGGATGATAGGATCATCCCCTTAGAGAATCGACAAAAGCAACAGATAAACTATTAGAACGAATGAGGCAGTTCCGCGAAGCTGCTTGCTACACAATCAGCCCACGAACCTGGACAGCATTTCTCTCACCGACACGAAGCTATTAGAACAGGCGGTCGAAAATAAGACCTCTTTCATAACAGCCACGAAATGATCAAATGTCTAGGAATGGACCAAGAATGTACAAGGTCTCTATAGGGAAATAAAACAAAACGAAACTTTAAACTAATAAAGGATATAGAAACGATCTGATACATGGAAGGACAAGCCATGCTCTTGGATGAGACAATTTTATAAAGATGTCAATTCTCCCCAAATTGGTATATAAAACCAATTTGATTCCAATCAAGATTCTAGTGGGGGTTTTCTTCCCAGGAACTCGATAAACTTTCTCTGAAGTTTATCAAGAAAAACAAAAGGTTCACAAATACTTATGTTGACCTTTAAAACGAAGAGTGAAGAGAATAGATTTGCCTTTCTAGATAAGAAGACATACTAAATGCGATAGCGTGTGTGTGTGTGCATGTGCGTGCATGCGTGTGTGTGTGTTTTAATGTGGTTTTGATGCAAGAACAAACAAATATTTGGAACAGAACAGAGAGCTCGAAGACAGACCCGTGGATATATATGGGAAATGAAGCAGTGACATGAGTGGCCCCAGAAATCAATGGAAAAGAACAGGCTGTTTACTGGGTGTGTTGGGAAAATTGGCTCGGTACACGGAAAAAAAGAACACAACTTGATCCCTACTTGACGCCACACACAGAGGTAGGTTCAGAATGGATTAAAGACCCAACTGAGAAAGATAAAACAAGTTAATAGAAGAAAGTATTGACCTTTGCACGCTCAAGATGGCGAAGAACCACTTAAACAAAACTTCCAAGGCGCAAAACTAAAAATCAATCAATTTTATTTGTATCAAAATTAAGTATCTTTGTCGATAAATTTAACAGATGACTGAATGGAGACGATATGTGCGATATCCTGATTCAACAGGAATTCATATCTAGAATATACATACTGAATATTTAACCAAATGTGTTTGTATTTCTAGAATACACAGGCAACTTCTGCAAACCATCGAGAACAAAAGACAGCGGGTTCAATAGCAAAGTGAGCAAAGGATAATAGCAGGCGATTCAATGAAAGTCAACCCGAGAGGCTACCAGCCTCAGAGACAGCTGTTCCGTCTCACCGGAAATCAAAGAAATGCAAATGCGAGCGGCAAGATATCACTTTCCCCTATTAGACTGGCAAAAAGTAGAAAGGTGGGTAATGCCAGGCGTGGCGAGATATGGGGGGAACGGGAATTTCATGTTCTGTGCAGGTGGGTGATGATGGTGGCAGCCATGCTAGGGCACAGAGCCTGTGATCCAACATTGGTCCCCCCGGGGATGCATCCCGAAGACACCTTCACATGAGCTGAAAAGGGCCACAGGTGAAGATTTCATGGCAGCATTATGTATGGGGGCCCCCCTGGGAGAAAATGAGATGGGTACATCAACAGAACAGGAAGCTACAGACCAGATGTCAAGTTAACAGCCTGCGGGGACTTAAAGGCATACTCCTGTGTAAGCCAAGTCAACACCAGAGTACAATGCATACACATATCGTTTGCATAAATTAAACCTATATGCTTGCAGAGAAACACACAGTTTGCAAGCACCACATTCACAGGAAGTACATTTGAATGGTTGCCTAAGGGGGGGGGGGGTAATGGGACTAGGGAGTGAGATGAAAAGAAAACGAAACAAATTGAGTGAAAGAAAAAGAAAAAAAAAACAATCGCACAAATATCGTGGTTTCCATGATCTGGGGAAAAGGCAAGAGTCGGGGCCAGCAGAAGCCTGGGGGTGGGGGGAGAGAGGGGAGCAGGCGGGACACAGGGCAAGGGGGAGCTCTAGAGGGGACAAAAATGCCGAGGCCCTGGGTCGGCTCGCTTCTCGGTTGGCCAGGACCTGCGCTGGGCCCCGGGCGACCCCCTGTCTCATGGCCAGCAGGATGAGTCTCCGCACTGGACTCTGCCTTTTGGCATCTGTCACCTGATGTTCGGCACCTCTCCCTGCAATACCTGGGAGGGCAGGTGTTTGATCCCACTCAGCCAATGAGAAATTCCAGCTCTGGCGACCGAGCTAAAATCCCCGTTTCCTGGGGCCCTGAGCCCATCACGTCCCAAAAGGACCCCCTGGAGCAAGACAGCCTGTGTGTCAGTAGTGTACACGCGGGCACGGTCCTGGAGCAGAGAGGGGAAGCCAGGTTGGACCTCCCACTCAGGCACCCACCAGTTGGATAAAGCCCCCTGGCCTTTCTAGGCAGGTTTCCCAACTGTGAAGATGGCGAGGAGGCCAACCTCTCAGAAGGCCATGAGGACCAGCTGCCTGAAAGCATGTGTCCCAGCGGGCAAACTGGACGCACGCTCACGGTTGGCGTGCCCGTGAGCCTGCGGGCACATCTGCCACCAACACCTCCCCAGCTCTGCTCCCCACCCAGGCCTCCTTGGTCCACCTGAGTCTCAGATGCCTTCGCTGCACCCCGCAATGCCCCCCCACACACACACATACAGCAGGGCTAGAGGACTCCCAGCTCTCTCAGGGGCCACCTCAGGCCACCTCTCCCTGGCCCACCTTCCTCTGGCCCTGACAGTCTCCCCATCCTCTAAGAGCCCTCCCAGCCCTGGTGTTCGGTTATTCTAAGGCTTTTCAGAGAGGGAGAGACTGAGGCCCAGAGAAGGAAATTGATTCGCCCAAAGTCACACAACGACCCTGTAACTGAGCCAGAAACGGCTCCCAAGTCACTGACACTCGACACAGGGCTTCTGCAACACAGCACACTGCCCGTCTCATTCATTCATTCATTCATTCATTCATTCATTGAGCAAGCCTATACTGAGCTCCCACGAGACACTAGACACATAGACACAACAGAGAACGAAACAGGCTGCCACCTGTGCTCACGGAGCCTGCAGTCGAATGGGAGAGTTCGGACATGGTCACCTCATCCAGAGCTGTGAGCAAGGGAGACGGTGGGCCAAGGAGAAAACAGGCCTAGCCCTCGAGGGGCCTCGTGTCACCGAAACAGAGAGAGCTTCATTCAAGGCCCACCACAGGTCACAGCACGGAGTTTTCTTTATGGGCCCCGAATTAAGGACAGGACAGGACTTTATGGGGACAGTAGCTCATCCAGGACCTCCCCCACACTAATCACCTATCCCAGGTGTCCACTCACTGCCCCCCCCACCTTCTGGCCCTGACCCCAGGGCCCTGCTCACGTCAGACAGAAAGTTTCTGCTGAACTCCCCCGTACTAAGGAACTAGATATTTCCACCTTCTTCCCTGCGCACAGGGGGGGGTGATGAGAAATGTGTTTTTAAAGAAAAAGGCTCATTCTCTCCTCGTGAAAGGTCCTCTAATGGAGGCATCCCAGGCACCCTTGGGAGAGATGTTTACGTGTAAAAGGGCTTTTTCTTGGAACCTCTCAAGTCACGCCACCCTGGAAGCCACTTCCGGGCACGAAAGAGGCTGAGTCTCACCTCGTCTCACACATGCACCCCCACGCTGGCCCTCCTTCTGCCCACAGCCTCCCTCCCCAGAATCAAGGCCACCATCACACTCTACTCCCATCCAGGCAGGCTCTGTGCAAATATTTACATAGCTCCTCTCCGGGGGCTACAGCAGACACAACACGGAGGAGCCATCCTCACGACACTCTCCAGACCCCGGAGCGGGCCAGGAGTGGCTGACACCCCTCAATCCCGGCAGGCTGGCCTTGCCCCAGGGTGGGGCTGGGACAGAATGCCACCAAGCGGGCCAGATCACCGCTCCGGCTCAGGGTGATCCCTCCCTGGAGCCTTGGAGGGAGAATGCTGGGCGGGGACAGCAGCCCTGTTCCTGGCCACATGCAGGTGTTCTCACCTGTCCCGTCTCCATGCACCTAAGCATGGAGGGAACCCCAAGGTGAAGGGAACCCCTGATGGCTTCTGCCCCTCAAGAAAAGTGCTCCCTATGTCTAACCTTGTTCCCTAGGGTTGATTCCGGGCGGCTTCCACCTCAAGGATACGCCTAGGCACCAGCCTCCGTTTGACCTGCCTGCCCAACTTCATATATCCAGCAACCAGCCTGATAAGGGGTCTGGGGCCTGGACTCAGCACCCGGAGAGATCAGATGGAGTGGGTGTCTGAGCCTGGGGAGGGGCAGCTATGCTAAGAAGTGGTGGGAGTGTCACAGCAAGGAGCCTGATTTCAGGGGACAGGGAGGAGATGGGGAAATGACCTCGTGTGCACAGAGAATCTGCCCTCACAAGGAGTCCCAGAGGAGTGTCACTGGTGCCAGAAGTGCCTGCACAAGAACCTGGGAAGCCAGGGTCCCAGTCTGGGGACGTGGCCACCTCTAAGGCTCTGGCTCCCCACAGGCACTGGGAACATGGGGCACAGGATGGCCCGCAAGTCCCCACCCCTCCCCCAGCCCACAGCTCAGCTGTTGCAGCGGGGCCCTCTGACCCTGTTACCATGGCAACCAGCCTGCAGCTGGAGCTGAGAAGCCGACAGACTCTTCTCTAGAGACACCCCCATCCCCACCCACGCATAGGCTCTGGGGGACACAGGGACATGGAGACCAGGCCAGGACAGGCAGAGGTACCAGGAGCCAGACAGATCCCAGCGGGCGAAAGGCTCAGGGGGGCTGGTGGGAGGAGGAAGACAGATGCAGGGAGGATGAGATAAAGACCAGGGGACAGAGTCGCAGGGAGGGAGCCACGGGGAGACCATGGGCCCCGGCCGACAGGCTGAGCGTGGCAGCGGGCGGGTTGCCGAGAGGGGAAAACAAAGAGCAGAGGGACTGCACGGGACAGAGAGCAGGGGACCCCCACAGGGCCTGGCGCAGGAGGGCGGCAAGCAAGGAGAAGCCATAAATCAAAGGGACCCGAAGCCACCCCACAGCGCTGCGGGGACGGATACAGGTGTATCCCAGCAGCCTCTGCGGCCCGGGCACGGCCCCTGGGCCCCGCGGCCATGCCGCCACCTGCCCGCCCCGCACTGCCTGGCTCTGCTCCCGTGCTACCTTAGTCCTGGGTCTGACATTAAGGGGCACAGACACAGGGCCGATGAGCCCCTGGCACCTTCTGTCTCTCCCTCCAGCCTACGCCCCACGTCCAGCCTCCCTGCCTCCCAGCAGCCCCGGCAACTAAATAACGGAGCTGTCTGGCTCCAGGCCCTGACACTGCACAGAGCCGGCCCGAGGCACCGACGCGGCACAGCTGTCCGCAGTGGCGCCTGCCAGCAAAAGGCCCCGCCTCCTGCCCAGCCACCCACCGCCCCCGGGGCTACAGCCCAGGGACCCACTCCCCTGACGCTGAGAAAAGCCTGCACAGAAACGAGAGGTGGCACTGGCATTCCACACCTCTGCCTCACTGCTCGGCAATGCACACACGCATGCGCGTGTGTGCACACGCACACATAGCCCAGGTCGGGCCTTGGGGATCCTCCCAAGGGACTGAGCACCTCCAGGCGGGGGCGGAGGGGGTTGAGGGGGACAAAGGAAATCCGCCGGCATCCTAGGCCTCCAGTGCCAGGACAGGTGGGGACCCACATGACCTGAGGGCCCGGGCCAGCCTGTTGGCCAACAGGAGCTACCTGATCCCATGGAAACTAGGTGAGAGCAGAGACGGCTGGCACAGAATTTTCTGGGTCACAGCCCCATCTGGAGTAGTCACTTGGAGGGGGCAAAGAGCTTGAACTTGGGCAAGGGGCCTGGGTTCCAGTCCCGCTCCCTCCACTGATTGTCTGGTAACTGAACCTCTGCTTCTCAGTTTTTCCACCTGTAATTCGAGCGGGCTGGATTAAGTGATCCTCAAGGTCACCAAGATTCCATAATAGAAGGGGTCCCGTGGCCATCCTCTCCCAAAGGAGCCAGCCTGGGAGAGGAGGGAGGGCCGCCCCCACCCCTCCCCCCCACATGACGGTGAAGACCGAAGCGTGCTGAGGGGCCGCATAAGTACAGTATCCCAGAGGCAGAAACAAGCTCGAGGCGGTAACTAACTTGCCCCATGTTACATAATTTCTGGTGTTAGCCCTGAACCCAGGACTTAACGTAGTCACATTCTGTTCATTAATTACACCAATGGTCTGTAACTTTCGAAATAAAATTGTACAAAACATAGCATGCATCTCTAGGTTCCCCGTAACCAGTGGGTGTCATTTTTAATATATGACACAGAGTGGGTAGCCTCTGATCAGGCAGGCATGGTTCCATTCCCAGCTCTGCTATTTACTAGCTGTGTGACTTCGGAAAAGTTTCTTAATTTCTCTGAACTTGTTTTCTTATCCATAAATGGAGAAGAAGTTGTATCTATCTCCCAGGGTTGTTGTGAAGATTCCACAAGATAATGTAAGTGAAACATTTAGCCCAGTGTCCAGCACGAAGAAGCCACCCACCGACGTTAGCTAGTACTAGATGGCCAGGCAGATATGAAAGAGGCGCTCCGACTAAGGTTCCGGGAGACATCAGTGAAAAAGCAGACAGGGCCCTGCCTTCAGTGTTTCCATCGAGCAGCCCCTGCCTCCTTGCCAGGATCCCCAAGTGCCGGGAGCAAATCCCCTTCCACAGGGCCCCAGTGACCGTGCCCCCTTCTGGTGCTGTCCAGTGATGTCACTGGCTGGGCACCCCAGCAAAAGCAGGGTCATCCGGGGATACAAGCCTTTACAGGGCAGCATCAGCCAACTCTGAGCATACAGGGGAAGTTCCAAGAGGCAGGGCCAGGGGCATGGGGCTGCAGGCTCACTCTGCCTACCCCCAGGGGGCAGGGGGCCACAGCACGCTGTCTACAGCAGGGAAGCTCCTTGTGGGCAGGAATCTCATCTGTCTTTTTCACGGTTCTACCTGCAAGATCCTGGCTTCAGCAAATGCTCGCTGGATCCACACTGCTGAGCAGCAAGGTTTGGGCAGCCGTGGGCAGTCCAGCAGCACCTTCTCCAGCCACCTCCCGGCCCTCTGCACTGCACTCCCTAAGCTGAGCCCACCCCACCGAGACAGGCGTGATGTGAGAGCCGGCGGCCCAGGGCTCTGTTTATCCGCTCTCCGGAAGCCCAGAGCAGCTGGGCTAGAAGGCGGAGGCTGAGCAGAGACACCTGGCGAAGGAAGGGACAGCGGGCGGGCACTCCGCAGATGAGACAAGGGAACTGAGGTTGGGGAGAGGCACCCGCCTCATGCCAGGTGCAGCTTAAAAGCAGGAGACAAAGGGGAGCAGGAGAGGGGCAGCAGAGAGAGAGCCAGAGTCCCGCAGCCCTCCCCGCCCTCGCCCTCGGTGACATCTCCCCAGGCCGGTCACCTGGCAGGAGCCGCCCAAGGGTAGCTACAGGTCTGTGGCCGGAGGTCAGCGCCCAGCAGCCAGCCTGACCTATGACCTCTGTCCTCGCACACACCTGCCATCCGGGCCCGTCAAACTCCAGTCCACCTAGCTCAACGCGCCCACATCTGCCCACGGAGGAAGGAACCAGAGGCCCCAGACCCACAGCCAAGCAGCCCCTTAGCCACCCCGAAAACCAGTCCACCAGAACGAGCGTAGTGAAGAGAACCAGAAAGCCCCACAACCCCAACGCTCAGCTCGCGACTCCCACCTAGCGCACTACAATGGCTCCAAGCTGGTGTCACGCCCCAAGGGGCCCGCTCAGGCTCCAGCCTCACTGCCCGCAGCCCCCATCCCACTGTCCCACCCCCACCCCGTCCCTCTCGGCCCCGCCCCGCAGTGGCCCCGCCCGGGCCCCGCCTACCATCTTTCCGGTAAAAGGCGATCTCCACTTTGCGCTCCTCGGCGCCCAGCAGGGCCTGCGCGATCTGCGCGGCGGCGCGGCGCTGCGTGCGCGGCCCGTGCAGGAAGTCGCAGGTGCAGGGCCGCTGCATCACCTCGGCCCGCGAGTAGCCGCACAGCTCGCAAAAGCCGTCGTTGCAGTAGATGACGGCGCAGTTCTCCACCCGAGCGTTGGCGATGATGAACTTGCGGCCTGGGGGGTCGGGGATGAGCAGGCACGTTAGCAAGGACCCCTGCCTCTGGGGTTCCCAGCCCTTCCCCACAATCTCTTGTCACACTGCCGCCCGCCCGGGGACTCCCCGCCCCAGGGAGCACAGCGGGGACTGGGGTCCCCAGCAGAGGGCGAATGCAGCTGTGCCCGACACAGGTGCCTCGGCAGGCAGGCGGGGGAGCGCGCCCCCTCCCTCGGCCGGCCCTCGTGCTGGCTGCTTGGCTTCCCCCGGGCACATTGCCAGCGGCCTGCCGCCCCCTCCGCGCCGGGGCCGAGGCCAGCCTGGGCGGGTGTCAGCAACGCGTGTCAGCCGTGGCGGAGGGATAAACACTGGGCCTGGAGAGGGAGCCTGGGAAGGGCCAGAGATGGCGGCCAGACTTCCCTTTGGACCGGCTCCTCTGGCTTCTCTTCCTGAACCCCTGCACCTCCCTAGACTGGGGGGCGCTCCCCCGGCACGCCTTACCCTAGGGATCCCTAGGGAATCACTCCCCCAAGTGTCTACGGACCTTGCAGGTCAGTACTTCGAGCGAGGGCGGTCAGTGCCTGGGGAATAGGCTCGCTAAAGAGGATGAGGAAAAGTACCACGTGAGCGCACCTGCTATGCTTTAGCTCACCTAATACTGACAACCCCGTAAGGCGGGCGTCCTGGTATTATAGGTGAAAAAACTAAGGCTCAAAGGAAGTTCAGAACCATGCCCACAGCTTGCAGCTTGTAAAAGACAGCCAGCCGGCTTTTGAACCCAGTTCTGGCAGAAGGTGAGGGAATAAGCTGAGGGTCATGGGCAGAAATCCAAGGTCATAGCAAGCAAGGAAAGGGACCTGCATCTCCAACCCTGGAAATATCTGAAGTCCTGGGAGGGCCTGAGACAGTGGTCCACTCCTAAGAAGACAGACTTAAGAAGGGGACGCCCCCCCCAAGGGATGTGCGGGCTACCTTAGTTTGGCCCATCAAGAAGAGATGCCCCAATGAACCCATTCAGCTAGACTTGGCTCACCCCCTCTCGGCCTGCCCTGAGAGATGGGCTGGCAGGTGAGCGGCAGGCAGGCAGCAGCTCCAGCTTGTGCCAGGGAAGATGCTCCCTGCACAAGAGCTCTCTATAAACACAGAAGTTTCCGGCCACTTTGGCTTTTAATGCTGGGGCTTTCAGTAGCAATCAGAGCTCTGCCCCCTCCCTTCCCAGTGGGCACAGCCCTCGGGCTGCAGCCCTGGGCAATCCCCCGGGGCAAGGCTCAGTCTGCTTAGCAAGGTCCCCTTGAGGCAGGACAAGGCCATCAGGATCTGGCCTCCTCCTGCCTTCCTCAGCCCTCCCTTACCCTGGCTTCCAGGAGGTTACTTTTTGAACTTGCCACTTTTGGATCCGTTCCCCAGGCCCCCCCAAAAAACTTCCAGGCAGCTGTCAACCCTAAGAGTCAGGGCTTTCTGACCCCTGACTCGGCCTCCATCTCCACCTGAGCCCAAGGCAGTCCAGAGGACCAGCCACACACCATCTTTGAAGGAAGCAGAAAAACCACCCAGCCCCCACTCCCAGGCCTGGAGAGAAGAGCCAGTTTCTTCGAAGGCAGGCCCCACCCCCACCCCCTTCACTGAGCTCCTGGAATACGGGACAGAAGAGACCTGAAATCCCCTTTGGCCACCCCCTTCTTCCCAGATGTGGAAACTGAGGCTCGGACAGGGAAGAGAGTCACTCAAGGTCACTTGGCAATCAGTGGCAGAGGTGGAGGCAGAAGCCAGGCCCCCAGATCCCAGCCCAGGTGCCTGCACAGCGTCCTCGAGCTCGTGGGAAGGAAAGCCCCTGCCTCGTGGCCCTCCACCATGCCGCCTCCTCCCCCTGGGGATCGTCTTGTTCCTCGCTCAGACAATGCTGCCCGTCCAACTGACACCTCCCTCCGCCCACCACGGCTAGAAGCACACGTTGTCCCGTGCTCACAGGGTCATGGGCAAGGAATGTCACCCGCTCCCAGAGCCCTTGGCAGTCACACCCACCATGGCACACGCAGCCTTGGGGACAGGCACATCCACTCCGGGTGGGTACAAACGCCCATGCCCAGAACATTCACCTAGCCTGGGACATTTCTGGAAGCCTCCCCCAACAGGCCACTATAAAGGGCGCTGTAGTCCCCATAAAAGGGCCCAGGACAAGAAAATCAACAATATGGGGGCACTGCATTGAGGCTGTCGGTCCCTCAAAGCTGGACTGCGGCCCATGGCACCCTCTCACCCCAGGGCCCACGGTTTGTACCCTGTCTAAGACACCTCCCTACTGCCCATCAAGGGTCAAACTCATGGGTGACACATACACACACCTCGCACACACTCCAAGAGCAGGGTAGGCACTGGCCGGACATGCTTGGTGTTTGGTCTCTCCTAACACAGTCAAGATGAGCAAATGCGTGGTCCTGCTGAGGTCCCACAGTTTGGGCCATACCCCTTCTCCTGTCCTGGCCCCCACACGGCCCCATCCACATCCCGGTATTCAGAGTTGGGGATACCTGCAACACTCCCATCCCATCTCCCTGCCCTGCACACTCAGGAGTGCCACACACACTCCCCAATCCCAGGAACCTGAGCGCAGCCGCCAGCCCTGCATCCCAACACCAGGCCCCTTGGCCCCAAGCCCACAGCCCCCTGCACCAAGCCTTGCCCTCACCACCCCTAGCCAGCGTCCTGAGGCCACCAGCCCCCACTGGCTCGCACTTGGCAGATGCAGAGGCCCGGGCACGCCCCCCCATCCACACTCGGGTGAACTCGCCAGCCCCCAGAACCCCCTCCCCGCAGGCCCCTCCCCCACTCACTCTGGCCCTCAAACTTGCGGATGATGGTGTCCAGGAAGGTGTTCTGCGGCGCGACGTGGCCCCTCCGCACCGGCATCCTGAGCCCATGGACGGGCCGGGCGGGCCCCCACCCACCCCGGCCCGGCCCGGCCCAACACTAGGCTTGGAGTGGCCCGGCCCGGCCGTGGTCCCCGCACCCCGCGGCCGAGCACAGCACGGGCGGGGCCGGGACTGGGCTGCGGGCGCGGGGTCCCAGCTCAGCTCCCTGCTCCAGACCGCGGCCCCGGCCTGGAGCCGCCTGAGCTCGGGCCCGGCCGGCACACCCTGTCTGCCGGCCCCCGCCGAGCCGCGGGCCCCAGTCCTCCGCGTCCCCGCGCTGCGCTCCGCCCGCCTGTGCGCGGGCTCCGGGCTCCCACCCGCCGCGCCGACAGCCGCTCCAGCGCCCGCGGCTCGGGCTGCGCCTGCGGCTCGGCCCGGCCTCGGAAGGGTTAACGCGGCGCGCGCCCCCTCGGCTCCGGCCCCGCCTCCCGGCCCCCTCCCGGCCGCCGCGCGCCCGCAGCACCGCCCTCCCCCGCCCCGCGCCCGGCGCGCCCGCCCTTCCCATTGGCTGAGCCGCGCCGCCGAGGCCTCCCCCCACCCAGCCCCTCGCTCTGCCTTGCAGCCCCCAGGACTCGCGCACCCGAAGAGAGGGAAGGGTCCCTTAGGTAGGGGAACCTGGAGGACAGGTGTGACAGCTAGCCTTGAGAGGACCTGGGAGAGGACCCGGGATTCGCCCCCACCCGGGACTGGAAGGCCTGGGGAACCTGACTTGAAGGGAGAGGGCGGGTCCCTCATGCCCCGGTCCCCCATCTCGCCAAGCTCCGGCTTGGTACACACAGCATGCGCGCAATGCCTACTGTAGGTGACAGCGGCGAGGCCTGGGCCCTGGGAGGGCAAGCCCAGGGTCAGGGGAGCCCCGGGAGATGTGAAGGGCTAGACAATCTGGAGGCCCCAGGCCAGCCGAGATTTGAGATAAGGATGAGTGAGACTTAAAAGGGGCACGCGCCCAGAGCAGGGGCGACCCCCACCCCCAACACACACACAACCCTCTCTGGGTTACTCGTGGCCCTCCTTCATAGGGAGGGTCACTCTGACGGGAGTTGCGGTCTCCTAGCTGCAGGATCAAAGAAAAGCCCCTGAGCGCGAGGTTCCATCCTGGGGATCCCCTTGTGCAAGGGGCCCTGCCTCCGTCCGCAGCGCGGGGCCAGCCTTGCAGGCCCAATCGGCCGGGCGGACTCGGGGCCCTGCGGCGCTGCGGCGGCCCAGCCCCTAGGAAAACCCTGGCCTAACCGCCGGCCCCTCCCCCCAGCCAGCTGGCTCACTGCAGCTGCAGCTCCCTTATTTAGGCAAGGAGGCCTGAGGATGCTCAAGGGCAGGCCGGGTGTCTGCCGGCTGCCTGCCCACCGCCTGCCTGGGTCTGAGTGAGGGTCTCCAGGGCACGGCGTCGGGGCCTGAGCAGCCAGGGAGGGCCTCGCCTCTGGAAGGCCAGGGCTGGGAAGCGAGTGTTGACAGCTGAGTGGGCAGGCGGGGAGGAGTTGGAGGCAGCAGCCGGCAGGATCCCCTCCCCTGTAGCCTGGATCAGAGACCCAGCTAGATGGATGGGGCCATGTGGGGGCCCCTGAGGGCTTGCAGCTGCCTCTGTCCTTGGAGCAAGGGGGTGGGTCTTGTCACCAGGGAAAACCGTCATGGGATGTGGGGGAGGGGAGGAACAAAGGGCAGAGAAGGAAGCAGAGTCTGGAGGAGAAAGTCCCAGAGGAAGAGGTCTGGGAGAGACCACCCAACCCAGATTCTCACCTTCCACCCAAGAGGGGAAAGGAGCAAAGACTGGGGCTAGTCGGGCCCATTGGCCAGCCGATCCCCCTTTTTTATTTGCTGGTGGGTGGGCAGTGACTCAGGGAGGCAGCCAGTGGGAGAGAAGGAGGTGGCTCTACCAGCTGATGCTAAAAAAGACCCGAGGCTCTTGCCTGCACAGTCATCCCTTCGGCCCTCTCCACCTCCAGCAGCGTCCTCACTCACATCCTCACTCTCACTCCGAGATGCCCAGGGCCTTCGGTGGCACAGACTCCCCTTCCTTTCTAACCCGGCATCAGGCACATCCACCCCATCTGGGTGCTGGGTGCAACCCAGTCTATGACTGGCCCGGCCCCGCCCCCACCTGCAGCCACCCCCTGGATGCTGGGTTACCTGCCCTAAGTCCAGGTGATGCCCGTTGGAGTGGCATGTCTTCCCCCTCCAAGTCCGGGGATTTTGAGAGAGAGAAAGAGCCTGCCCTGGGAACGGACATGGGGAGAGAGAGGACGCAAAAGGGACATCTGTAGGTAGCATCCCCTTCTCTCCAGACCAAGGGTGAGGGGAAGCCAGGTGGAAGAGAGGGGCTATTCGTCTGGCCCGGCCAGCTGTCCACACTGTGGTCCCCATGTTCCCAGGACAGGCCTCTGCTCTCATCTCATGAGAAACGAAGGAATCAGAGGGAGCCTTGGACCTCCCAGAAGAGAGGAGACAAGGCTCAGCGTAGCCCTCCTCCTGGGCATGAAGAGAGAGCTACTCCCTCAGGCTGAGGAGAAGCAGACAGGCCTCTCTCTCTCTCTCTCTCTCTCTCTCTCTCTCTCTCTCTCTCTCTCTCTCTCACACACACACACACACACACACACACACACACACACACACATTTCTTGAAGGCTGAGGGGAGAGCCTGAAGGCAGTCCCACTGAGCCACCCCCACAGCCAAAACTGGGACAAAGAAGAGAGGCTGTCAGATGAGGACACCCTCTCTCCAAAGGCATCTCTCCTGGGCCCACAGGTGCCAGGCACCCAGAGGTAAACGGCAACAGATGAGCTGATGGAGAAGCCTCCCAGCCCCTCACCTTCCCGCCTCCACTGCCCCAGATTCAGGAGAAAGAGGCAAGTGCCCAATCTTAATCCCAGAGCCACTGAAACCTGCCACACCCCAACTTCTGCTCAGGGAGCGTTTGCAGGGACCACTCCTGGCAAGAGCTCCCCCAGCCTGCTTGGGCTGAGGGACCCCAGGGGCTGTGGGACAGGGAGACACGTAGGCTCCTCTCAGCTCCCAGAGACAATTTAGAGAAAAAAAAATCTTTGGAAAAGATCCTGCCCACCCCACCCTCAGCTCCAGCTCAGTGTGAGGGGGCCAGGCTGGGCATCCTGGAGGGGAAAAGAAATTGAAGCCCGCTCCTGCTGGCAGGCCCCAAGGGGTGGGCCAGGCGAGACGCAGCCAAAATCGAGCCCAGGAGAGCGAGTGACAATCACAGGGGACGGGGAAGCAGTTTCAGTCAGATGGGCTCGAAAAGACAGCTCCTCAGGATCCCCCAGGGGAGGAAGAACACAGAGCAGCCCGTGGCGTGCAGGGGACGACGGGACCCCATGGCGGGGCCTTGCTTTTCTGTGCAGCTGGGATCCGAAGATGGAGATGTTTGCAGACACGGCCTGGGGTTGGAGGAGAGGAAGATCAAAGGAACAGCATGTTTCCTCTCCAGAAGTGGGTGCGCAGGGCTTGCTGAAAGCAGGGAGGGAAGAAAGGACGAGGAGGAGGGAGGAGGGAGGGAGGGAGGGACCCACCTCAAACCCTTAACCAGGAGCCAAGGCCACCTCCACTCATCGCCATCTGCAGCTCCACACGCCGTGAACCTGTCAACCCCCCTCCCAACCCAGGGCCATAACCGAGGTCTCCTCCCACCAGCCCGATCCCCACTATTAGTGGGACTTTTTCCCTGCCATGCTGACAACACAAGAAGCCAGTGAGGCGTGCTGACGACTAGGAGACGTGGTTCTGCCACTAACAAATGTTTTCTGGGAACCTCCTGTGGACTGGGCCCTGTGCCAGATACTGGGGGGAGGGGTGGAGAAGGGACAGGAGGACAAGCCAGGATCCCGGCTCTAGGGGCTCAGTCTACTGAGGCTGATCGAAGCAGCGGGCAGACAGAACGGTGGGTCCGTGCTGGGTGCTGTCAGGTGACAAGGGGGTGTCGATTACGTTCAGTAGGAGGGGTCCGGGAAGGCCTTCCACGGGGAGGTTTCAGAGCAGGCCCTGAAGGTCGAGGCGGGGCAGGACAGAAGCTCTGCAGGTGGAAGGGACGACATGAGCTGAGGCACAGAGACTGGAGACTGGAGACCAAGTCTGAGAACAAAACAGTGTGGTGTGGCGTCCCTGGAGGGCTGGGAAGTGTGGTGTTTGTTCTGTGTGCCAGAGAACAGTGGTGGCAGATGAAATGCATCGTCCGCAGACCCGGAAACCATGTCTGTCTCTGTACGGATCCTAACACGTAGTGGGTGTCTACTAGAGCTCTATCGAATCGATGAAACACGTGTAATGGTTTGGAGAAAGGGAGGCAGGTACAAGGTGTTGAGTGGCTATCGCTGTGTGACATGACAGCCATCCCAAACCCCAAGGACTTAAATCAATGGCAGCATTTATGTTACCCGGGGGTCTGCCATCCGGGCGTGTTCAGGCAGAACCACTCATCTGGGGACCGAAAGGCTCCTTCGCTCACGTTTGGTGGTTGACGTTGGCTGTCAGCTGGGACCTCAGCTAGGACGGGGGCCAGAACGCCTACGTGAAGCCTTTCCTTGTGGCTGCCTGGCTTCCTCAGAGCATGGTGGCTGGGTTCCAAGGGCAAGTGTCCCGGGAGCGGTCCAGGCAACAGCTGTACCCCCTTTAATGATTCACCATCAAACGTCACATGAAATAACTTCTCCTGTAAGCACGCCCACTCAGATTCAAAGAGAGGTGCCACCTCTCAGTGGAGGAATGTCACTGGTGTGGTGTAAGAAAAGCATGTGTGACAGGATCTTCATGCACGACCACCTTGGAAAGATATCGTCCGCCACATGGAGTTATGCATTAGTCCAGGAGAGAGATGTCAGAGGCTCGAACCAGGTCAGCGGTGATAGATAGGGGCCCACTTGTTTGTAACTTTAGGACAATCGCTAAATCTCACTTTCCTTACCAGTAAGATGAGGAGACCAAACAAGCTGATCACTTCCAGCCCCAGGAGTGAGTGAGCCTTTAATTCTCCCCAACCACCCATGTTCCCTTGATATCTACCTCTACCTCCACTCCCTGCCTCTGCTCTCTGCTCCTAGGTGCCCTGGAAGCTGATGGTGACTCCACATATAGCTCCCTGGTCCATCCTACGTATTTATTTCAGACTAAAAGAAGCTGAGCAGGAGACACTTAAGGGCAAGTAAGAAGACCCCCGGACCCATCAGTCCCCCACTTCCCCTTGCTGTGTGCTCATCACCGGAGGGTCTCCTGAAAGCAGACGTGTGATAGGGACTCCAGCTTCAAGGAGTTCAAAATCTAACTGAAGGTAGAGAACTCACAGGCACGAGGTGTCACGAAAACAATCTGGCGTGACACTGTGTTGTGAACAGCACGTGCAGGGAGGGGCGCCAGGAGGGCTTCCGGGGAAGGCTGGGCCCTCCTGGACCGTGAGGGTTTTCTCAGGCACAGAGGAAGGAAGTGAATGTCTTCATGAAGCACGACCCCAGTAGGGGCCAGGTCTGGAGTCCTCCCACCCATCTACTGAACCCCAAGGGAGAAAGAGAAGGGACTGGTCTAAGTTTCCTCTGCCTGAGAGCGGCACAGCCATCTGTCCCTTAGAGTCGAGGACGGAGCTCAGCCTCCTCAGACACAAGAAGGGGCTTAAGCGAGGCTCCAGAACTCAGCAACGAGAAGCTCCGGAAGTACTACATAGGAGGCACTGATAGGGACTGGGAACCTGGTTATCAGGGAGACTAGGACACTTTCTTTTAGGGTGTCTCTGAGGAACTGAAAAACACCGAGGAGCAAACTACGCTGTGGTGCCAGCCTGCGGGAGAAGCTAGCCTGTCAGAGGATCCTGAGCTCTTCTGGCTGCTCGGGTTCTGCGCGGCTGGAGCTCTGTCCCTGTCCGAGGTGCTGAAAGCAGGCTCGGCAGGAAACTAGGAAGGGCCGCTCAGGTGACCAAGACTGGGGCCCGTCCTCAGGAAGCAGTGATTTAGACAATTACCCCAAGCTGTGGAAATTCGTTTGGAACTGGAGAGTAGCTCCAGGAAGCATCATATGGTGAAGCGAGAGCTGGCGCGCCAATCAGTGCTCAGAAGCCTCAGGTCTCACCCCCATGCGTCCAGAATGTGCCTTCCCCTCTCACCCGCACGCGGGTCACCAGTGAAAAGATATGGCTCCTCCCCTGAACTCTACACTTGCGACTTTTGGGCTTGCCTTTGGGGGTTTCTGTTGCTTTATGAAATATTAGAGCCTGAAGGGAACAATTTTGTTTTTAGATGAGAGAAAAGTGTCAGAGTGCTGTAGACACAGAGAGCCCTGGATAGAGGCAGCTACATCAGAAACCTATGCCCTGCTCATCCTGCTTAGCTCATCAGGCAGAACTCACAACCCACCCCAGCCTGGGTGGGGAGATGAGCATGTGGATGCCAACCCAACACTGTTCCACATCCTGCAGAGTAGCTACCCCACCCCTTGATCGCCAGCCAACATGAGGGACCGGAGAAAAGAACTCAGGTCCACTGGGTCTCCCACTTCATCATCTCTCCAATCTACTCACAAACAATTGTCCATCACTTTCCGTGTGCCCCAAGCTGTACGGAACCCCTAGGGAAATTAGAAGGCAGACAACCCAGCCCCTGGGCCTTAAGAAGTTTGCAATTAGTTGAAAAGAAAAGATGCTCACGCACGAATAGGCAATATTACAGGAGCTAATAACAAATCATGTCAGCCAACAAGAGAAGTGCCTCGATTCCAAGTACCAAGAAGTGGTACAGACCATGAATGCTTTGACTCCAGGGTAGGGAGAGATCATTTTAAGCCTGGAAAGGGTGAAGTCTTCACAAAGGAGCAGAGTTTAGAGAGAATTAAGCTGAGCTGGTGACCAAGACCGGGGCCATCCTCAGACTGCGGCTGTCCTCAGACACCTCATCTCCGTCCCTCTGGAGAAGAGCAGCCCAGCGTGGAGACTTTCTCTAGGAAGATAAAGCTGATGGGGTATAAAGGTGCAGAGCCCAGAATGTGTCCAGGAAGAGAAGAATCTGCCTTTCTCCCCAGAAAAAGAAAGGTTCAGAGCACTCCCCCTTCTGGATCTACAAGGCAGAACGCCATCTAAATCTGGATCCACTAAAAACTGAGGTTGGCCGGTCCTTCTGCAGCCTGGACTGGGGTTAGAAAAGCAGACAACAGAACAGGGACCCCAGGAAAGGTTCAGATTGCCATCAGCAGCAAATGTACCAGGAACATCTCGCCTGCCGGTCATTGGGAGTCAAGGGCTTATAATCCAGTTGGGAGAGCAGAAAAAGACAACACAATGACCGGAGAAGGTGCGTAAAGGTTTAGGATCAAGGTCTCCATACCTCGCAACTCAGTATGGGGCTCTAAAAGCTTCTCTCCCTGTCCTGGTTTGGAGACAGGCCCAGGCGGGAAGGGGTCCTGCTCAGCCAGTCCCCAGGGGTCATTGCTACAGAATTTCCATGCTGGGCACTTGATGCTCAAAGCCCTGGTTCCCAAGAGACCCAGCACCACAGCAACCACACCAGGAAACTGGGCCAGGCTGAGGGGTTGAAAGAGAGAAGATGGAGAGAGGAGGAGGGAAGGGGGGCAGGGGAGGAAGAAGGGGGGCAGGGCCTGTCAGACGGACCCCTAACAAGCATGACCTTCTACCTAGGGCCTCCATGGCCTGAGATAGGGGTCTGTGAGTCATCATTTGGGACACCTCAGCCTGACCCTGAAATTTCCTTGTTTTCACTCTGTATCCCAGGAACAAAGGACAATTTCAAGTCCCCACAGATGTGAAAACATTCATATTCACACCACTGTTCTTAGTCCAAATTAGCTTTGGAGGGGCAGAATCAGATGAGGAATCAAATGAAGGAGCGAGCTCCAGGGCACACCACCCAAGGGCACATGCACATGCATGTTTACAAACATGCATACACATTCACACTCACATGTACATACATACAAACTCAAACACACACAGGTATACGCACATTCTCTCTCTCTCTCTCTCTCTCTCTCTCTCTCTCTCTCTTCTCACCCCACATGCACAGAATCCACTTAGAGAGATGGTTCAGAAGGAAAAGTCTAAACCTCAGGAGAATCAAGGCCTGGGGACCCCAGGTCTCTCTCAAGAAGTGTGTGCAAACTCCCCACGAGCTCCCACAGGTCGACAGTCACCCGCCATCCCGAGGTGAAAATTTAGGGTTCTCAAAGGCTCTCGGCCCCTAGACTTTCCTACCAGGCTGAGGGCCAGAAGGCAAAAGAGTCTCCAGAACAGGGGCCATCTGCCCTTGGGAGCCCACCTGCGGGACTACAGCCCCTGAATTCCTTCCCATGCCTCCCCAAAAGCTGCCCAAAGTGCCTCCTCTCCTCTCGAAGGAACCACTGTGCCTGGTGCTCCAGCCCAGGCTTCTCTATAAACGGCTGTCTGCTCTGAGCCTTCACTTCACCACGCCCCAGGTGACCTGTGCAGAAGCAGGAAGGCACCCCCGCTCCTCTGGGGTGCATTGGTCACAGAGTTATCATCAGGAACTTCAAATTTATGCAAACACCACTTCAGGCTCCCAGAGAGCTAGTGTGGGCCCACCGCCCCAACCAGGCTCAGAGGCACAAGTCACTGGCCCTCACTCGTTCTGGGTCTCATTGGCTCTGAGTGTCTGAGCCCAGGCCTTTGCTGGCTCTCTGCTGCCCCCATGTGGCTTCTTCAAGAAGGACCGGGGCGGCCTGACGCCCGCCAGTGCCAGCCAGGCGCCCCTTTCAGACAGGCAGGGCCTTCCACTGCCTGAGCCCTAAACACCCCAGACCCTGCCCAAGGTACCTCCGCCTTGCAAGTGCAAGCTGAGCAAACCTCCTGCTCCCAGCCTCTCAATGCAGCATGAGTTATATCCGAGGACTGGGCCTCCCTGAGCTGAAGAGGGCTCTCCCCTCCCCTCTTCCCAGTTCCCCCCTCCCTTCCCTCCTTTCCCCTCAGCTCCCCACCCAAGCCTTGCCAGCAGGCAGGAAGGAAGCTGTTCATAGTGGGGAGGGTGGGGCACTTCCAGCTCACACTGAACAACCCCGGGTTGGGCTATAAAGAGTCAGGGCCTTCCGCTCCCGTCACCCGCCACCCCCGCAGCCCACAGCCTTACACACACTCCTGGGGCCAAGGCCTCTCCTCCCCCGAGGTCAGGGCATCCCATCTCCAGCCCTGACAGCTCTCAGCTCTGAGAGGGGAGAAAGGAGCAAAGTTTGCCTCCCTCTGATGGAGCAGGACGAGCCAGGAGTCTGGCTACTCACCTACAGGACAGGCTGTCACCCTCCCCGACCAGGGCCTAGGGGGTTGGGGTCTGAGCCAGCCTCCCCAGTGGCAGAAAACACAGTCACTGTCAGGGACCAAGGAGTCAGGCTCCCAAACAGATTCTCTCCAAAGCTTGAAATCCAGCTTGAAATCTCACCCTTTAAAACTAAAGTTCTTTCCCATCAGTGGAACTTCAACTCGGCAAGGTCTTGAAATTTTTGTTTTTTCAGAAATTACTCTTTAAAATGCAATCTAATAAGGGCAGTCAGCCACTGAGATGCATGAGCCTTAACACCCTGGCAGGATGGCTGACAAAGGGCAAGATGGAGAGAGGAGAACAGGGCAGGGCCCTGGGAGAGGAGGGAAAGCCCGTCCCAGAGGTGGGAGAATGAAGAAGTGTCCAAGTCCCCTGGGGGAGGCTAGGACACGTGTAGTGCAGCGTGGACTCAACCCTGCCAGGCTATGGCTCCCTCTGCCCAGACCCACACCAGTTCAGGCCTGCCCACACGTTTGCGACAAAGCAAGCTGACATCCTCGAGACAGCTACTCGGCGCAGGGCACTCGGGCCGGGCTGGGGAGCATGCAGAAGGGATGCTGAGCAAGGCCTCCCAGAGGAAACATACCAGGGCCATGGGGGTCGGGTCACCGGCGAAGTGGCTGAGAAGGAGTTGGAAGCAGAAGACACTGACTGGGGTAATGCCTGTGAGAGATGATGGGGAGGCAGGGAAAGCCTCGGGAATGGGGTGCAGTCTCAACATCCACGGAAAGAGAGAGAAGGAGGAGGACCGGGTGGCGAGAGCCTCAGACCACTTCTGAGAAGCTCTCCGCCAAGCCAGTGGGGACACTGCAGAAAGACTACCCCTGAGGAGTCCCAGCGGGGCCATACAGCCAGCCCTCCTGCTCTCCCCCCCCCCCGGGGCTCAGTGACGATCTGAAGCTTCAGGGAAGCTTGAGGCCTTGCGGTGCATGCTGGGTAGGTTCTGAAGGCATGGCAGCTGGGAGCCGCCTGCCACCTTCCTTCACCTCCTGCAGCACGTTCTCTCTTGAAGGGAGATCTGAGCAGGACACATCCAGGGCCAACAAGGCCGGGCCGTGAGGAAGGGGAAGGAAGGTTTCCTTTAGTCGGAGGGCGAAGGAGGAGCCGGCGCGGACAGCCTAGGCGAGGGCCCAGGAGGCAGTAAAACAAGGGCTGTTGGGGAATCTGCGAGAAAGCCCGTTTGTCTGACACAGAGGCGGTGAGCACGCACTTGGGAAACCGAGGGTCAGGGGCAGCGTGTTGGAGTGGCCTGGGGTTGACGATTCCAGGGAAAGCCAACGCGTGAGGCAAGCCCTGCCTCCGAGATGCATCTGGCAGCACTGCGGCGCCCGGCTCGTCTGAGAGGAGGCCCAGAGGTCAGGGGAGCACGGGAGGGGCTGTGGTCCGTGATGCGGGTGAGGGGCCATGAGGACCTCAGCGTCTGATGCCCGTCTCCCCTGGTCCCTGAGGAGGCCAGCCACAGGTCCGTTAACATGAAGCTGGGGAAAGGAGTCCCTCTCAGTCCTGCCCTTAGGCGGCGGCTGAATCGGAACCAGAGATGGGGTCAGTTGTCTCAGCCATCAGATGTCTGAGTGGTGGGGTCTGCATGCCGTCGCCTGCCCCAAGGGACAGGGGGATGGGCGGGGTGAGGCCTCGGGCCCCGGGGAGCCACGGGCCGGTCTGCATGGAGCACAGCCCCATGTGTGCCTCTCACTTTCCCCTTCGCTGACAGACAAGCAGCACAGTTCTCCAGGCCTCCCGGAGCTCAGGCTCGCTCGCGTTTACAACGACCCCTCACCCTCCTCCCTGGCAGACCCTCCTAACTCCATGGTGTGACCCCAGAGTTCACAGCACAGCCCATTCCTTCCGCTGATCTGCTGGCCCGACCCCCACCCAGGCCCACCCAACCCTACCCTCCACTGTTTTCCGAAGGAGTCCAGCCAACACAAATCTGCATGTTTGTTTGTCTGCCTGTCTGCCTCTCCCAGTCTCTGCCTGCCCCAGAATCTCAGCTTCCGTTTCTTTCTTGCCGTTTCCCTTGGTCTCTTTGGTCTCAAATCCACGAGGCTTGAACCCCTGTAGACCCAGATGCCCCAGCTCATGGCCTTTCTCCAGCTCCCGAAATGGCTTAGAACTACAAACCCCAGCATGCACTACTCTCCAAGGTGTCCGAAGAGTGCTGCTGTGCACCACCTGCATTCTGGGAATTGTAGTTTCCCTACTCCCACACTCTTGCTTGGGCTCCAGGCTCTCCCCAGTGGGCAGTCCCTGCCTCAGCCCTGACGGCTCCTCTATCTGCTGACCTACTGCCCCCAGGGATGCATGCGTCACTGAATGACAGAGTGGGGGTGGAGGTCCTAAATGGCAGCTTCCTGCAATTTTGTGTCCCCCACTTGAGTCACTGGGGGCGGGGGTTCCAGGAAATTGGGGCTGGGAGGGGAAGGGATGCCCTAATGCCAGACTCAAGGACAAAGTGTCACTGCATCCCCGCTGGGCCTGTATTTCTGAGAACCCAAAAGGACTCTCAAAAGCAGGAGTTGGGGGGGTGCTTAGATATTCGGGGGGTAATGAAGAGAGCTTGGGGCAACCCTAGAAGTCCCTGTGGTCACAAATAGTCTGGGACTCATCCCTTCCCACTGACGCAGTGCTCACTTTCTGCTCAAGCCCTCAGGCAGAAAGGGCCAGCAAGGGCCAGGTGGACGGCCTCCCCTGGTCAGACACCGCAGAGGGGCCTTTCTGACCCTCTGGTTGCCCACCCTGCCACTCCCCACACCACAGCTGCTGCACCACAGCCCACGGCACCGCTGGACACCTGGGTTCCCACTTACCAAGCCTAGCCCTTGGAGCGGAACCCCAGCGTCCGGCTCCCCTCCCTCTGAGCCGGCGGGCGTGGAGCCGAGGCTGCAGAGCCTCCCAGCTGCCTTGTTCCTGTCCCATTGTGTGTGGGACAGGGGCGGGGCGAGGGCCAGCACTGGAGAGCCCCCTCCCCTTCCTAAGGAAAAGGCCGGGCTCCGCTCAGAGCAGCAGAGCTGAAGCGAGGCTGACATGGGCAACATCAAGAGCGTGGGCCAGGACCCCGGGCCGCCCTGCGGCCTGGGGCTGGGGCTGGGCCTCGGGCTGTGCAGCAAGCAGGGCCCAGCCTCCCCCGTGTCTGAGCCCAGCTGGACGCCAGCACCTGCACCCCTGCCTGAGCCAGGCCACAGGTGAGGGCCACAGTGGCCAGGAGCAAGTGGCAGGGGTGGGGGGCGGGTGTTAAGGCCTGAAGCCCAGAGCTTGGAAGGGCTGGGGTCTGCAGCCCACCCTGGAGGGCCAGGTCACCAATGCAAAAAATGCTGTCAGTGTGGACAGAACGGGATGATCAGGCTCAGACAGGAGACTAGGGGCAGGGCCAGCAGGCGACAGGTGACAGTCGGAGGTAAGGGAGCAAGCTTACCAGGTTTGAATGGCCAGGATTTGAATGCTGCTTTTCTGCCAAGAGCTGTTTGACCTTGAGCAAGTTACTTAACCTCTCTGAGCCTTGGTTTATATAAAATAGAGACTTAGTGCACTTACTCCCTGGGGTCGTTGTAAGTTTCCAGCTCACAGCAAGCCTTCCACAAACGGCGATGATTACCTAACCTAACGGAAGAAAGGAGCTGGGGGAATAGTTCCAGGAGAGCGAGAGGATGGGTCTCACCGAAAGGGGAGAGCTGAGGCAGGAGACACGGCTCCTGCCAGTGGGAGGAGCTGAGAAGGGTTGGGGTGGGAGCTGAGAAGGCACAGCAGCTAGCCCTCTGCCCTGCTCGAGGCCCCTCCTAATGGCCACACATCCCAAAACTAACCCGGCAGCCCCCGCCCCCAGAAGGGGCCTCCTTAGGGCAGAGGTTCCTGGAGAGAGGAAGGCCACCTCGGTGGGAGGCCAGGTGGGGTGTCAGGCCAGGCAGGGCGGCTGGGGAAGGGCTACGCACAGGCGCTCTGGAAGCCTGAGGCCCTCCCTTCCTCCCAGAGGCTGGCCTGGCGGCTCTGGGAGGAAGTGATAAGGCCTCCGAGGCTTCCCTTCACACGATGGCTACTGTCCGGAGGGGTGGGAGTGGGGAGGGAAATCTGGGCTGAGGAGTCCCCCGCTGGGCTCAGGTTGGAGCCTCTAACTCCTCAAGGTAGGGCTCATCGCAGTTTTGGGAGCTGGACACCTCATGTCCAGAAGAGACGAGGTGGCCCCTGCACAGGAATGAGGACCCAGCCTTGGGCCAGGGACTCAGGGGCTCGGGACCACAGCCCCGATAGCACTGGGCCTGGCTGAGCATCAGGAGGCCTGGGAAGGAGTCAGGCTGGCCTGGGCATGGAAGCGACTAGCTCTACCTGCGTGGCCTCTGGCAAGATACTTAACTTCTCTGAACCTCAGGTCCCTCATCTGTAAATGGGATGCAGATATTGCCTGCCTTCTAAGGTCATGAGGGGAGAGGAAATGTAAGCAAGCAAGTGACAAATCATTGGGGTTATTAATGCTGTCAAAGGGTCTCTGGGGGACGCCCAAAAGGAAACACATTCCATCCCCATGACCCACCCCGGCTCTCAACAGCCCCCCGCCCACCCGGTCCCCGGAGGGGCCCAAGTTCCCTCGCGTGAAGAACTGGGAGGTGGGGAGCATCACCTACGACACCCTGAGTGCCCAGGCACAGCAGGTAAGGCGGGAGCCCCCCACCGTAAGTTGGGGGCAGTTCCTCCTGAACTGGCTGGGGGACAAGACTGGGAAGAACCAGAGGAGCTAAGGGATGTGCAGGGGACCTTGGTGGCAATCAGCTTCCATCTCTTGCCCCAAGTTCTGCCGGGGTCCTGCCCTAACCCAGCCCACCCTCACCCCTGTTTCCAGTCTTGGCCCTTGCCCTGAATCCCACCTCCCCGGACCCACCCTCCTCTGCCCCCCCCAACCCTGGCACCTGCACCCCGACCCTGGTGCCTGCCCCCTGACCTGATCCTGACCTTTGTGCTCCCTGCTCTCTCCACCTCTGCCCCCCACCGCGATCCAGGACGGACCCTGCACCCCAAGACGCTGCCTGGGCTCCCTGGTATTTCCACGGAAACTGCAGGGCCGGCCATCCCAGGGCCCCCCAGCCCCTGAGCAGCTGCTGAGCCAGGCCAGGGACTTCATCAACCAGTACTACAGCAGCGCCATCAAGCGGTGTGACCCAGACCTGACACCCACGCCCACCCTTGTCCTTCCCCAGCCCCCGTCCTGATACCATCCCCCGGAGCCTGAGCTCAGCACCCACCGGCCTTCCCCAGCGCCCTCAGGGAGCCCGCGGGGCCCTCCCCCACCCACAAGACTCCCTTCTGCTCCCCTGTCCTTCGCAGGAGCGGCTCCCAGGCCCACGAGCAGCGGCTTGAGGAGGTGGAAGCCGAGGTGGCAGCCACAGGCACCTACCAGCTTCAGGAGAGCGAGCTAGTGTTTGGGGCCAAGCAGGCCTGGCGCAACGCTCCCCGCTGCGTGGGCCGGATCCAGTGGGGGAAGCTGCAGGTGTGGCTGGCTAGCAGGCTCCCTGGACGGGGTGGGAGACACAAAAGAGGAGAGGAGGGGTGTGGCCCTCTGAGGCTTCCCTGGGGGTCCTGAGCAGGAGGGAGATCCCTGCCGGTTTCCCTAGAGACCAGCAGGTAGCTAACACCTGGCCATTAATACCTGGTCGTGAAGCCCCATGACAGTGCCTTACAGAAGGACACACAAACACACCATGAGGACAGCTGAGCATTTGTCCCTATGGGGGTATTGTCAGAAACAGGAGTAGCCTTCTGGAAAAGGCCCCTGACTGCTGCTTGCCCAGTCCAGGCCCCTAGCCCCAAACGCTCCCTCCCAGTCTCCCAGCACCTCAGCCCCACACCCTCCGTGTCCCACCATGTGACTCAGAGCCAGCCTGGGCTACTGGAACACTAAGCCTGTGACACTAAGAGAAGAAAGCTGGCCCACAGGGTAACCAATCCATGACCTTGGCCTCCTTACTGTAACTGATCACGGAAGAATTTAGAGTAAAGCCACATGCTCTGTAAATCCAAAGGAGTCTCAGATAATAAGGATAATCCCATCTGACGCTAGCTAGCAAAGCCCTCTAAGTTGTTCAAGGCTCGAGCTCAGCTCTGAACCCATCAGAGCGTCTATATTTGACTCCACTCACTGCTCCATCCCTCGCTTGGCCCCAGGCCAGCCACTGCCACCTCCTGCCCTATCACTAACACAAGTCTCCTCCTCCGAAGGCAGGAAAGGGACCTCCCAGCCTCCTGCTGGGGCCTCCACTCAGCCAGTCAAGACGGCTCCTCCTAGCGCCAAAATGCCAGGATGGGCAGAGTCCCCGAAGGCCATCCAGTGCAGCCACCCTCCCTTTCCATCGTCACTGTGTTCCAGGAGAGTCAGATGACTGACCGGCTGGGGCGTGGAAGGGCTAAGGCTTGAGCATCATGGATAACAGGGAGCTCAGCACCTCTAGGTGGCCTCCGCATCAGTCGGGGCCCTTCCCCAGGCATCAGTTTGACAGTGACCGGGTTCGTCCTGCGCGCCAGGCACCGAGTCAGCTTTTGTAGGCAGGAGATAAGAGGCAGACCAGGCTCTCCCGGTGCGGCCTGCAGGACAGGAAGGGGTCAGCGTGGGTGCAGATGGTCAGGGGCCTCCCCAGAAGAGAAGGAACCAGGGCTCACAGCGGGTGACACCCCAGCCTTGGAAGTCTCCCCTGCCTTCCTTGCCTTCTGGGGCTGGCCTCAAGTCCCCCTCTTCCTGCTGTCCGCCCGCCTCGGCTGGCTCAGGTGTTCGACGCTCGAGACTGCAGCTCTGCGCAGGAGATGTTCACCTACATCTGTAGCCACATCAAGTACTCCACCAACAGGGGCAACATCCGGTGAGTGTCCGACCCCGCCGGGCCGACCCCTCCCCCCTGCTCGCAGAAAGTTGGGGCTCTGACCAGCTCCGCCCCCCCTCCCCGTGTCAGCTCGGCAATCACAGTGTTCCCCCAACGCACCCCGGGCCGCGGGGACTTCCGCATCTGGAACAGCCAGCTGGTGCGCTACGCGGGCTACCGGCAGCAGGACGGCTCGGTGCGCGGGGACCCGGCCAACGTGGAAATCACCGAGGTGGGCACGCAGAGGCCGAGTGGCGGGAGGGGTCAGTGAGGCCTCTGCGGTGAGGGATCGGCGAAGCAGGGCGAGGGGTTCCCGCACCAGGACGCAGGATGGGAGACGACCAACGCAGGGGTCCCTGAGACCCGCCTCCGGCCCTGCCTCCCGTAGCTCTGCATCCAGCACGGCTGGACCCCGGGAAACGGCCGCTTCGACGTGCTGCCCCTGCTGCTCCAGGCCCCGGACGAATCCCCAGAACTCTTCACTCTACCCCCGAGCTGGTCCTCGAGGTGCCCCTGGAGCACCCCACGTGAGCACGAGGGGGCCTGGGTCAGGTGGGAGAGGGGGCTGCCGTGGGGGCGGCGGGCGGGCCCAGCCTCGCGGGGGACCTGACCGCGCGCCCGGCGCCCGCAGGCTGGAGTGGTTCGCCGCCCTGGGCCTGCGCTGGTATGCGCTGCCAGCCGTGTCCAACATGCTGCTGGAGATCGGGGGCCTGGAGTTCCCGGCCGCGCCCTTCAGCGGCTGGTACACCAGCACCGAGATCGGCTCGCGGAACCTGTGCGACCCGCACCGCTACAACATCCTGGAGGTGAGCGCCCCCCAGTGGGGACGGCGGGCGGGGCCTTCGCCTGGCAAACAGACCCACAGAGCGTCAGCAAAGGGAGAATCCGGGCCGCCTCCCACGCTAGGACTTTGGGGGAGGGCCCTGGGAGCACCCAGGCTGGAGCAAGGCGGGGCGGGGGTGCGGGGGTGAATGCAGTTGCCTCTTGAGCAAGGCAGGTTTGAACTGCAAGGGTCGGTTGGGGACCCGGCCTGTAAGTGGCGCTGCGCAGTTCAAACCCACATTGTTGCAGGGTCGAGTGTATATATCCTTCTGGAGATAGGATCTATAAGCCTATAGCTTTCATCAGATTCTCGAAGCAGACTTCGACGCCCAAAATGTTAAGACCCATTTTAGAGATGAGAAATTAAGGCCCAGGATTGACAAGCGACTGGCCCAGGGTCCCTCTCTGCTCTGCAGTGCTTTTGCAGACAAGTGAGGCCTCCCGAGGCCACCCACCACCCTCCCTCCCTCCACGGGTGAGTTGGAGACAAAGGTGCTCTCCATCCACTCCCCGCCACCCCGTGCCTACCAATGCCACGCGCCCCTGCCCCCAGGATGTGGCCGTCTGCATGGACCTGGACACCCGGACGTCCTCATCCCTGTGGAAAGACAAGGCAGCCGTGGAAATCAACTTGGCCGTGCTGCACAGTTACCAGGTGCACGGGCCGACGGGCCAGGGGGGCGTGGGGCCCGGAGTGGGCGGGGGGAGAAGGGAGGTGGCACTTAGGGACTGGGCCAGGATTTGGAGACAGGAGCAGCAGGAGTTCCACAGTCCAACCACCATGGGGCGCACGGGGCCTGCAGTTCTGGGGACACTGCCCATCCCATTCCAGGGGCTGCGGCGTGGGGGCCTGTGTGTGCTAGGAGCCCAGCGGCCGGAGTGCATGCTCAGTAATTCTGGGGGCACACCGAAGCGTGTGGGACCCACCGGAGCCTAGGAGCTCGAGTTCCGGGACTGAGGGCATGCCGAGCATGGCAGCTTGGGGGAAACGGTGCCTGCTGAGTACCGCTCTGGGGCCTCGAGAGTTTCGGATCTTGGGCTGGGGGCGCAGGGCGTAGATGCCGCTGCTGCTGCCTGCCGGGCTTTGAGCTGCAGGTGGGGGGTGACACGGATTGAGGAGAACGCGGTATTTGTTAGATTCGAGGTGACACGGAGCACAGTAGGATTTGGGGTGACAAGGGTAGGGCCCGTAGGCTGAGTCTAAGCCCATGCCAACCTTCCTTGCCCCAGCTGGCCAAAGTGACCATTGTGGACCACCACGCCGCCACCTCCTCCTTCATGAAGCACCTGGAGAACGAGCAGAAGGCGAGGGGGGCTGCCCTGCCGATTGGGCCTGGATCGTGCCCCCCATCTCGGGCAGCCTCACCCCTGTCTTCCATCAGGAGATGGTCAACTATTTCCTGTCCCCCGCCTTTCGCTACCAGGTACCCACCCCCACTGGCTTTGCCTGCCAAGACCTGCCCTGACTAAGCAGCCTCTAAACTTTCGTTTTCTTGACTCGCCTCCCCTTCCGCCCTCCTCACTCCCCGTAGCCGGATCCTTGGAAGGGGAGCACAGCCAAGGGTGCTGGCATCACCAGGAAAAAGACCTTTAAGGAAGTGGCCAAGTAGGTGCCCTGGGAATGCTGCCCTTCCCCCAACCTGGAGGTCGGGGGGACCAGCCCCACTGCTTGGCCCATGCACTTGGGGGAGGCCCGGCTCCATGTGCCTGATTGCCCTCACCCACCCCTGCCCACAGTGCGGTGAAGATCTCTGCCTCCCTCATGGGCACCGTGATGGCCAAGCGTGTGAAGGCCACAATCCTGTATGGCTCTGAGACCGGCCGGGCCCAGGGCTACGCACAGCAGCTGGGGAGGCTCTTCCGGAAGGCTTTCGACCCCCGGGTAGGGCTGAGCGCAGAGCAGCAGGGGTCTGGGGTGGGGTGTAGGGTACATTCGCATCCTCAGATGCACCCTGGAGGACAGGAGAGGGGCACTAGTCAGGGCCCGCGAGGATCCTGGGGATCCACAGGGAGTCAGGGAGCATGTTGGGGCCTGAGTCCAGCCCTGCAGGGGGTGTGAGGGGGGAGGGGACAGAGTGAGAAGAACCCCAGGCCCCAGGACATCTGTCCTCCTCACCCACAGGTCCTGTGCATGGATGAGTATGACGTGGTGTTCCTCGAGCATGAGACGCTGGTGTTGGTAGTGACCAGCACATTTGGGAATGGGGATCCCCCAGAAAATGGAGAGGTGAGGCCTGCAGGAAAGGAGCCACAGGGCATGGGGGGTACACACTACACTGGAGGGACGGGGAAGGCCCCCCACCCCCTGATGGAACTGTAGATGCCATGAGTCCCCCAGGCCCACCCACGGCTGCTCCGACACGCATACCGCTTGCATGTCCCTGTGCCACCCCCGCTGCTGGTGCACGTGCTCACCTGCTAAAGGCACTTCTGTCACACTGCTCTTGGGCATTGACAAATGAGAAAAACAGGAATACCCCGCTCAGTGCGCAATTTCTGCTTTTTCCTCTTAACAAAAGAAAAGGGCCCTGCTCAGATGTCAACAGAGATTAGGCAACTTCACTTTCGGAACAAATCTTAAACAAACAAACTAAAATACCACCACACGGTCCTTTATTGTCAACCATTCTCTCTCAAGCCGCTCTGTCTCCATTCGCGGCTGGAGCCCTTATGTGCTCCTGCTTCCTGAGCACCCAAAGTGGAGTCCTGACGTGAGCCTTCTCCCCAGCCTCGCTGCCCATCTCAGCCCCCAATCCGACCCGCCTTTTAAAGAAAAATAGAATCACTCGCTTTCGTTTCGTATAAAAGTATTTACGCCCATTGTGACCCACAACCCTTTCAAGACCTAGAACATTTCTGTCACCCTGCAAAGTTCCCTTGCCAATTCACCCAGTCAATCAGTCCCCTTCGCAGCCAATGTCCCCACCAGAAGCAGCCACCATTCTGACTTTGTCACGTGGGTTAGCTTTGCCTGCTCTAGGATGTTCTAGAAAGGGGAGCATTCGGTATTCTGGCTCCTTTTGCTCAGCCTGCTTTCGAGGGTCGTCTCGCCGTTGAGTGGTAGAGTGCTCCTGTCCCACGCGGAGCAGCCTCGCTGTGCGACTACACCCAGTGTGTTTCTCCACTCTCCTGTGGACGCACGCTTGGGCCAGTTCCAGGGCTCAGCTATTATGTGTAAAGCTGTTATGAGCATTCTTGTGCAAGGCTTTTATGGGCTTATGTTTTCATTTCTCTTGGAAAAATACTTCGGAGGGGAATTGCTGGGTCATCGGGTTAGATGTACATTTAATTTTTTTTAACTGCTAAACAGCCAAACGAATCGAACTGCATCCTTAAATTCTGTGTATTTCAATATATGTAAAGTTTACCCCAAATTTTTAAAAATGGAGCAAACCCAGAAATACACCCCACAGAAAATGGTGTATATGCACTAAAGACACGAACGAGAATATTTATAGCAGCATTGTTCATAATGCCCCACTGGAAACAACTCAAATGACTTATTAACAGTAGGCTGGATTTTAAAATTATGGTATATTCAAACACGATACAGCAATGAGAGCAATGAATTACAACCCCACAGCAATATGGATGAGTCTCAAACATAATTTAGAGTGTAAGGAAGCCAAACACACAAAAATGCAGACCATGGGAGTCACTTCGTATGAAGTTCAGAAACAGGCAAACGAATGATGGTTTTACTCAGGGGAGCGGTTGGTCCCCCCTGGGGTGGCGGTAGTGACTGGGAGGAGGCAGGAAGGTGACTTCTAGGGTGCAGGTGATGTTCCTTAAGGGGACTCTGATGACACGGGTCTGTTCAGTTTGTGAAAATCTAGAAAGCTGTATATTTATGATATGTGTGCTTTTCCATCTGTACGTTACACTTCAACAAAATGCGCAAAAAATAAAATTCAGATAGCACATGCTAATTATGGTGACCCCGAAGACCCCCGCACCCCACCCAAATACGCCTGCAGTTAAGGCCGGATGTGCTGGGCTGGCCGCGTTTTGTTTTCTCTGTGAAGGTGCGTCTGTGTAGCTCTGTTTCCGTGGCGGCACGTGACGTGGCTCAGCCTTCTGGAAGATGTCAGTGATCAATCAGGGCAGAGCAGGGAGGCCGGGCGCTGTTTTCCACCTATCAAACTGGCTGAAACGTTAAGGACCGACAACACCCGGTGTTAACAGGAGCACAGAAAGAGCCCTCCTCTGCCACCAGGCTTTTGAGTCCTCTGACTCAGCAGTTCCACTCCTAAGACCACCCACTGGAATATGTAAATGAGGATGCAGAATATGTAAATGAGGATGCAGAAATATGCAAATGAGTCTTGGGCCTGGACCACCCAGATGTTCTCAGTATGACCGGGTTCTGCATAGCCATTCAAAAGACCAAGGCTGGTCTTAGCATGCTGACCCGGGAGGAGGTCCCATGATAGGCTAGTGATGACAAGCAGATGAATACAGTTTGGCCCATTTTTTGTTTTTTAAAAAACTATAAATATAGATATATGTATATGTACAGCAGAATCAACACCTGTCAATACAGGCCATGCCCTGGCAGGTAAGATTGGAGGGAAGATTCGAGCAGATTCTCTTTCTTATTACTTTACAGCCTCCAGAATGTTTTCAAAAAGCTGATACCTCTTTTGAAATTTTCAAAACAAGTTAAAAGTTATAAATAATAATAAGGGTCAGCCCGGTACAGTTTCCGCCTTCTGTAGAGTTTGAAATGAAACTAATGGTGATGCCAACGCTCCCCCACAGAGTTTTGCAGCGGCCCTGATGGAGATGTCCGGCCCCTACAACAGCTCCCCTCGGCCTGAGCAGCACAGGTGAGCGGGCAGGCGAGAGAGCTGGGCGGGAGCTTCCGGCAGGCGGGGACAGTGAGGCATGTGGGGACACAGAGGGAAGGAGGTCTGAAGAGTCCCCCACCCTCCCACCGTGTCTCCAACAAGCTGGAGGACAGATGGGGCAGGCCAGGGCGCCACTGCCCTCTTCTCTGAGGCCTGCCCACTCGCAGTCCCCGGGACTCTAAGAGGCCAGTGAGTCGTGAGGTCACCTTCAGAGAGGGGAGGGGAGGCAGAGCAGAGCCCCAGGACGCGGGCCCTGGCCCCCAGCCCAAGCCTGTTCCGAGAGCGAAGCTTAGCCCCAGGGCAGGGCCTGCTGCCCTCAAGGCAGAGACCCTAAAGCTGGCCCCTAGCTATGTCTGGGCCTGCGCCACGTCTCCAGCCCCCTGACTTTGTCCTCTTTCCCCAGGAGTTACAAAATCCGCTTCAACAGCGTCTCCTGCTCAGACCCCCTCGTGTCCTCCTGGCGGCGGAAGAGAAAGGCATCCAGTAACACGGACAGCGCTGGGGCCCTGGGGACCCTCAGGTCTGGGCGGCAGCGCGGGATGGCATGCCTGGGGGCCAAGCTCCCGGGGCACACGTGGGCTGGGACGGGCGGGCTCCCGTGACGGCTGCCTGCCCCCCAGGTTCTGTGTGTTCGGGCTGGGCTCCCGGGCGTACCCCCACTTCTGTGCCTTTGCTCGTGCGGTGGACACGCGGCTGGAAGAGCTGGGTGGGGAGCGGCTCCTACAGCTGGGCCAGGGTGACGAGCTGTGTGGCCAGGAGGAGGCCTTCCGCGGCTGGGCCCAGGCTGCCTTCCAGGTGAGACCCTCGGCCTGTCCCGGCATCAGAGCCCCGCCGCCCTTCCCGTCCCCAACTCTGACTCACGCCAGCCTGGACACCTCCCAGCGACATCTGCCACACTGAGACTCGGGGCCTCACTGCCACCCCAGTTCCGTCCGGTTGTCTGGTCCCTTCCTCTTCCTTCCAAAACCCACCCTCATCTTGGCTCAGTCCTGGGCAGTGGACGACATTGCCCTAGCAACACAGGAGGCGCCTCGCCCAGGCAGAAGAAAGCAGGCAGGGAGGGCCCTGGCATGGGGGCCTGGCGGGTGCACAGAGGGAGGGGATGCAGCGAAGGGCAGGATGGAGGAGAGGAGAAGGATGGAGACAGGGCTGGACAGAGAGCTGGAGCTGCGGCCACACCGAAACTCCAGGAAGCCAGAGGCCAGACAGGCTTGGGGCAGTGCTTGGACTGGAAGGGGTCCTGCAAGGAGGGGCAGGTCGCAGGGCTGTGACTTTCCAAGCCTGAGTTTCCTCCAGAGGCAGCTCTGCCTGGTCTGGGGACCGTGCCCGGATCCAAAGCGGCTTATTGTCTCAATCCTGACACTGTTCAGAACCCGCTGGGGTTCCCCGGCTTGAGCTCAGCAGGTCTGGACTGATGGAGAGGAGGGCACCCCAGGAGGAGGTTTGCTGGGCAGGAGGAGGCCAGGCTGGAGAAACTGGTCCAAACTGGGAGGAGAGGGAGACTAAAGAATCCAGACAAGGAGAAGCACCTGCAAGTCAGGAGTGGGACAGGAGAAGGAAGGGGCGCAGTGCGAGGTTTCGGGGCCTTCTCCTGCCTGCAGGGTCAGCTGGAGGAGCTTCCAGCTGGAAGCAGGAAGGTGCTGAGCTGACCAGGGCGGTAGCAGTGGGGGAAGGAAGGGAGGGGGCCGAGGAAGGAAGGAAGAGATGTAAGACTTAACATGCACAAAAGAAAGATTAACAGAACTGGCGATATGGGGCAAGCAGGCAGGGAGTAACCCGGCGTGGACAACCCGAGACTCAAGCCGGGGACTGGCCCAGCGGTTTGCAACTTGTGCCTGAGCCGAAACAAATAAAATACGCACCCTCCCAGGGCCTGGCCCCGGGGGACCCCTCCAGCCCCCTGTGCCCAGTGCAGGGGAGGCCAGCCCTGCCAAAGACCCCTCCATGGCCTCACTCCAGGAGCTGATAAGAGCTTTGCATAAAGTATCTCATTTCAGCTTCACTGGAACCTAATGAGGTATAAAGAGGGGGAAACTGAGGCACTTTACCATTAAGCGTAGGAGTCAGAATTTGAATGCAGGTCTGAATGCATAGAACAGCAGACTCGTTCACTGGATGCTACCATGTGCCGAGCACCTGCTTCCTGGGGCACGAGACTAACTCCCCAGATTAAGTAATGAGCGGATGAGACAAACGGATGCGAACGGATAGCTAGACACGACGTGGGCTGAAGAACGAGGTGCCCCAGGCTCAGTCCCCATTTCAATCCCAGTCTCCCTCCTGCTACCATGGCTGCTGATGTCACAGTCGTCTGTGAGCCTCAGACGGTGCCTCCCACTCCCGGGCCCCTCTGCTCCCACAGCCCCAGGAAGGGGAGGTGGCAACTGGGGACCCAACAGGCCCAGCTCCACCTCCCACACGAGGCCCCCCGAGCTCCTCAGCCCTCACCACCTTGCCCCTCAGGCCTCCTGTGAGACCTTCTGCGTGGGCGAGGATGCCAAGGCCGCCGCCCAGGACATATTCAGCCCCAAACGGAGCTGGAAGCGGCAGAGGTACCGGCTGACGGCCCAGGACGAGAGCCTCCAGCTGCTGCCAGGTGTGGCCCTGACCTCTCCCCCAGACCCTGCAGGCCCTCTGGACTCTCCAAGGCCCCAGGACCAGCTCCCAGGGACACCGGCTCCCTGGCTCAGGCTCAGTCTCATTTGCCCCCCAGGCCTGATGTACGTGCACAGACGAAAGATTTTCCAGGCCACGGTCCTCTCAGTGGAAAACCTGCAGAGCAGCAAGTCCACGTGAGGAAGACACCCCCTGCCACCTGCCCCCGCCTCATTCCCCCGACCCCGCTCCCGCCACGGCTGCCTCCCGCCCCGCCATAACGGCCCCTCCCCCACCCGCAGTCGGGCCACGATCCTCGTGCGCCTGGACACTGGAGACAAGGAGGGGCTCCAGTACCAGCCAGGCGACCACATAGGCATCTGCCCGCCCAACCGGCCCGGCCTCGTGGAGGCGCTGCTGAGCCGTGTGGAGGACCTGCCACCGCCAGGCGACACCTTGGCAGTGGAGCAGCTGGAGAAGGGCAGCCCTGGTGAGGGGGCGCGGTCTGGGCGCCACGTGGGAGCCCATGGCCCCAGGGTCCCCTGGGTTCAGGACCTGGCAGAGGGTTGCCGTATCCACTCCCGCTGTCTAGGCCACAGAGCATGGTTCCCTTCTGGGAACCTGCCCCCGCACACCCCCAAGAGGCTGTCTCCTCCCTCTGGTTCCTTCCAAAGGCTCCCCCAGCACCTGGCCTGCCCTGTGGCTGGCGTGGGGTCCACCTCCTGCCTCACCAGTGCCCGGGGGTGAAATAGGTTGGGTGAGGGAAAGGTGGAGGAGGCCCCAAACACACGGGAGCTGTCCAGACAGGCCCACCACCACTGTTCAAGGTCAAGGTCACCAATAAAACGCCACGAGGCATGGTCGGTCCCCATGTGCCCCCCAAGAAGCAGTCGTCACCCTAGACGAGGCAGTTCTGGTGTGGCCCCTCCCTCAGAGCTCCCCTGTGCACCACCCGCAGGTGGCCCTCCCCCGGGCTGGGTGCGGGACCCCGGCTGCCCCCATGCACCCTGCGCCAGGCTCTCACCTTCTTCCTGGACATCACTTCCCCGCCCAGCCCCCGACTCCTTCAACTGCTCAGCACCCTGGCTGAAGAGCCCGGGGAACAGCAGGAGCTGGAGACCCTCAGCCAGGTTGGGGGCCGCCCTGGAGGGAGGCGGAGCCAGTGAGGCTGGATGGGCTGGGGGAGGGGAGCCCACCTAGCTGCACGCACCGGGGCTCCAGGGCCAGCTCCAGTGACTAATTCATCTCAGCGAGCTCACGGTCTTAAAGCGCTGGGCACAGAGGTGGTGATGGAGAAACGTTTGTGGGCGTGAACGGAGGAGAAGGCCGGGCTCGGGAGGGGTCAAGAAGGGAGGTCGGCAGGCAGAGCTAAGAGATTCCAAGCCCCCCGCCACCCCCTAGGACCCCCGGCGCTACGAGGAGTGGAAGTGGTTCCGCTGCCCCACGCTGCTGGAGGTGCTGGAGCAGTTTCCCTCGGTGGCTCTGCCGCCGCGCTGCTCCTCACCCAGTTGCCCCTGCTCCAGCCCCGGTACTACTCCGTCAGCTCGGCGCCCAGCGCCCACCCCGGAGAGATCCACCTCACAGTGGCCGTGCTGGCCTACAGGACCCAGGGTGAGTCTGGGAGGCGGGGCGGGGCCGGGGCCTTGGAGCGACCCTGGGATGGGCCCCTCACTGGCTCCCTCTGCCCCCCAACCAGATGGGCTGGGTCCCCTGCACTACGGCGTCTGCTCCACGTGGCTGAGCCAGCTCAAGGCCGGAAACCCTGTACCCTGCTTCATCAGGGGGTAAGTGAGCACTGCGGGGGGTGGCGGTGGAAGGGGGACCAAGGAGAGAGTGTCTGTCTATCCAGGCAGGAGTGGAGAGGGCGTCACAGGGCTGGCCAGGACAGCTGGAGGACGCGGTGGGGCTGCACAGGGTGAGGTGGAAGCTTTGGTGAGGGGCGTGACCGGGAGCAAGGAAGACCCGCTGACCACGTCAAGGCCGGGGCGTCCAGCTAAGCCACTTCAGAGCTCTGGCTGAGTTTTTGGTCTTGAACCAGTTTGGACGTAGGGTCCTGGCCTGAAACTGTGGCTCCCAGAGACGGGGCTGGGGTGTGACCTGCAGGAGCTTCTGGAAACCACAGATCCAGGGAGTTTCTGCCTGCTAGCCAAGTTCTCTAATAAACACATCGTGCTTACTGCAAACTAGACACTCGACTGTCAAAAGAAGCCGAGTCCTCCTCCCTCCACCCCACCAAAGACTGCTAAGAAAGGAGAGCGGGGGCAGCAAAGGGGGCCTGACGGGCTGTCTCTTTGCTAGGGCTCCCTCCTTCCGGCTGCCACCAGACCCCAGCTTGCCCTGCATCCTGGTGGGCCCAGGCACTGGCATCGCCCCCTTCCGGGGCTTCTGGCAGGAGCGGCTACATGACATTGAGAGCAAAGGTGAGGCTGGGGGCCAAGGGAACAACTGGACGGCGGGAAGCAGCCGCACCAAGGGCAGGGCTGGGACGCAGGGGCCAGGTTGGAAAGAGGGCCAGGAATGGGCTACAGAGGCAAAACGAAGCCTAGACCAAGGGGAGGGGAGGGCCTCGAGGCCAGGGCAGTGCCCTGTACGTTTGGCTCCCTGGTGCTGGGCACAGTGCTGGACTGGATTAAGGACAAAGGGAACCAGAAGTCTGGAGAGGATGGGGCTGTGACGCAGACGACAAATGCCCCGGGACGACTCTGGACTGTGCCCGAGCTCACCTCGGTGTGTCCAAGAGCCAAGGAAGCTGCAGGATGTTCAGACTGGGCACCGGGTGCCCAGCCAGGGCAGCTGGTAAATGGGGTTGTGACTGAGAGGAAGGCAGGAAGTGTGGGATCTGAAGGTGTGGGAGCTTGTGGGGTTGGAGCAGGGCAGGGACTAGATGGAGCCCCAGAACTGCAGTGTTAGACGGTCAAAAGGCATGGAATTCCGAGTCAGAAGCCCCACATTCCAGCGCCACCAGCGACCATTCCACTCGAGGAAAGGCACGACCTCCTGTGAGCTGGGGCTTCTCTGTAAACCAGGTGCTGGCAGGTTCTGAGAAGTGCGCCCTGCACCCTGCCGGAATGGTAGTTTCTGCCCCAAAGGGTGGGCCGTCTGCCTAGGCAAAAGTAGCCAAAAGCAAGGTGTCGCCAGGGCTGCCGCGAGGGAGGATCTTGTCGTGCTATTTGCAGGGCTGCAGCCCGCCCCTATGACCTTGGTGTTCGGCTGCCGATGCTCCCAGCTGGACCACCTCTACCGCGACGAGGTGCAGGACGCCCAGCAGCGCGGAGTGTTTGGCCGCGTCCTCACCGCCTTCTCCCGGGAACCCGGCAGCCGTAAGGTGCGGGACCCTGAGGGCTCAGGGGTAACCTGAAACTAGGGACGTGGGAAGGACCGATGCGCGCTCCCGCCGTGCACACCCTCCGCCCCGCCCCTTGGCTCCCACCCGGCGCCCGCTCAGGCGCCCGCTCTCACTCGTCCCACGAGTGCCCGAGGCCCCTTTGGGCATCAAGCACCCTCACCCGAACCCCGCCCCAGACTCACTCCACCTCCCTAGACCCCACGCCAGCTCACTTAAGCTCTACCTGGCGCGCCGGCATCCTCACACCCGGAGCCCGCCCTCCCCTCCCGCCCGCACCCCTCCGGGCCCGCCCCTGACCCCGCCTCCCCTCAGACCTACGTACAGGACATCCTGCGGTCAGAGCTGGCCGCTGAGGTGCACCGCGTGCTGTGCCTCGAACGAGGGCACATGTTTGTCTGCGGGGATGTCACCATGGCAACCAGCGTCCTGCAGACAGTGCAGCGCATACTGGCGACAGAGGGCGACATGGAGCTGGATGAGGCCGGAGACGTCATCGGCGTGCTGCGGGTGCCCAGGGGCGGGAGGGGCCTGGGGGCGGGGTCCTGGCAGGGGCGGGGCATGCTCTCGGGAGCATCTCAGGCTTGGGTTCTGATCCATTCTTTTTTTCTCCGCAGGATCAGCAACGCTATCACGAGGACATTTTCGGGCTCACGCTACGCACCCAGGAGGTGACAAGCCGCATTCGCACCCAGAGCTTTTCCTTGCAGGAGCGGCATCTGCGGGGCGCAGTGCCCTGGTCGTTCGACCCGCCCGGCGCAGACACCCCCAGCCCCTGAGAGCCCTCCTGCTCGCTTTCCACCCCAGCTCCAGGAAGGCACCGTCAGTCCACTGTGGCCCTGCTACTCTCCTGTCTGTCGGCCTTCCGTGACCTGCCACCTTCCCCTCCCCTCCTGAGGTGCCTTCCCCATCTGTCCAGTCTGCGGAGACTCGCCTAACCCCTGGGAACGGCGAAACGCCTTTGTCTTTGCACGCCTGGTTCCTGCCCCGCCCTCGCCTAAATATGGAAGGCGCCTCGCCGCGGTGGTATTCCAGGGCCCACCGTCCACCCCTTCTGTGCCCTTTAGGTGAATTTTAGATTTCCCTTACCTCTCTCAGGAGTCATCTTATCTTGAAACCTAATCTCCAAATCATTCAAATATTTATTACTGAAGAATTCATAAGAGACTGAACCAGATGTCACGGGAGCTCCTGAGATGCCTAACCCAGCCCCGTGGATTAAAATTATAGAGCAACGAGCGCTGTCTTAACTTGTGCAGATGCGGGGGCGGTAACCCTTGGACGGCGAGTCCCATCCTACACACTCCGCCCTGACCTGGCGCTCTCGAACCGTGGTTCCCAGCCAGTCACAGGCAGGTCTCCCGCGCTGCTCCCTTGCTCTTGAGTGAGGAGTAGGCGCCTCCCCCAGTTGCCAGGGACGGAGATGCCAGAGGCCAAGGTCACGGAGATGTGCAATGCAGCCGTGAGCAGCCTTTAGTGCTTCTTTCAGACAGGATGAGGCGCCACACCCACTTCCTCAGACGTCACAGCGATGCCGAACGCCAAAAACATCAGCCCTCGCTAGACTTTCCACTCCCCGGCCCTGCGGCCCCCTCCACAAGTCCCACGGGAACCCAGGACTAAGCGCGTCTCAGGTCCTGTCCCTCACTGTTTCCTTTACACTTAGCTTGGCCTCCACCTTGACCCTGACCCCCCCTGAGGATATCTGGGGACTTCTTCCCAGGCACCTGCTCCAGGACGGCTAGTTGGGGGGGGGGTCCCCTTCTCCCTTCCATGGGGCAATTGTCTCCAAGACTTGTTTCTAGATAGATGCTTTTGGCATCTCCTCTCCTACCCTTTCTGTGTTCTCTGGGGCGAGTTCGTCATTGATCCCCAAGTCTTGCCCAACTAAAGCATCTGGGGGGGTCCCTAAAGAGGATTCGGTGTGCTCTTCCGCTCCACCTCATCCAGTCTCCTGTGGCTGGAGAAGCCGAGGAACCTGGGAGAGGAGAAGGCTCTTGGCAAGCAGTCCAGAGGTTTGGGTGCCAGAGGTGACCACCCACTCATCCTGAACGCCACAGCTGTTCCCATTCCCCCAAGTCTGGCTCCACCCAATTGCGTGTTCCCCCCCTCCCGTCCCTCCCCCTGCCTCATTTAGACAATACTGACCCTAAGGCCTTTTCTCAGTCAGTGCCCGGGGCCTGGCCAGGCTCCTTCTGGGTGTCTGTGGTCTCCTGAGACTGTTCAGGGAACAGATTCTGCGTCCTCTGGGTTCTCCACTGCTGTCTGGGCTGGAGGCAGGACTGGAACCTGACAGGAAAAGCTGTCAGCTGGGCAGTGCCGTGACGCCTGCTGTCTGCCCGGGGTCTGTCCCCCGCACACCTCGCCCGCCTCACCATCGCTTGACCAGGACGGCTTCTCGTCATCAGGCGAGAGTGTCTGTGGGGGGCTGGACCAGGGCCTGGACAGTGAGGAGGCCTCGCCCCACAGTTCCTGCTGCTGCTGCTGATGGAGCTGAATGGAAAGAGGAATGAGGGCTCCCTCCTGCCCCGTGCAGCATGGGGTGCGGAGGGTTTTACGACCTCCTCCCCAGCCCCTGTTGGGTGCTGCCTTACGCTTCCACATTACCCCCTCCATTTTGTGCTGCTCTCCCCACATTTTGCTTTTCGGCACCTCTCTACTCACCTGGTGCAGGTAGATGGCATGGAGGCTCATCTCAGCAGAAGCAAGCTCCGGGAGCTGGGCTAGCTTCTGGCCCCCAGTGCCTCCCGGGGACACACAGCTGGAACAGAGGGTACCACAGATCAAAGGCATGCCCCCCCACTGCACCCCGTGAGGAGGGCCAGGCTTCACCTCAGTTCCTAATCACCCCCAGTGCCCCTGCACCCTCCTCTTGGAGGATCAGCCTCACCACCCCAGCTCCCCTGCATCTCAGATCCCCACGCCTCACCTGGGGTCCTGGGCAATTCGGGAAATGGAGGCCAAGAGGCTGGCAGTGGCTGCAGCTGGGCAGGGGGCCGTGGGGCTCAGGTCCCGTGGGGGCATGAGGGGGTGCACCAAGAGGTTGGCCAGGAAGGCTTCCGGCTGGAAGCAGGAGAAGAGGGGGTCAGAAGAGAGGACAGAAGAGGTGGGAGAGCAGGCTGGACCAGTGAGCGCACAGGTCAGTGCCAAAGGTGAGGCAGAGGGAAGAGAAATGGAGGCAGCCAGGCTGCGGCTCACCAGAGGTGAGGACGAGTCGCTAAGCACCCCGGGGGTGGGGGGGCTGCGCACCGAGGTGGCACCCCAGGCAGCCGCATCTTGTTGTACCCGGCCCGAAGGTGTCCCAGGAACTTGGAGCTGTGCCCGGGGGGGCGCCATTGTGGGTGCACCAGGGAGAACCTCATCAGGGAGAGCTCAGTCTTTCCGTCCTCCGCACGCTGGGACAGCGAGGCCTCGGTCTGTCCCTCCGAGAGCCACTGCGAGAAAAACAAAAGCTACGGACATGCTTCTGCCGCTGCAGTGGAAGCCTCAGCAGGGAGGGGGACCGGAAGCATGAGCCCCAGTCTCCACGTGCGAGAGCGGAAGCCACAGCAGGGCCTTGCCGGAGATCACCCCAAACTGGACAGCAGAGCAGGGCCAGGCCACACCCAGCACTGGAGGACAGTGTGGGCGCAGCGCTCTGCCAGCCTGTGCCCATGGGACCCGAGCGGGGCCTTACTCCAGCCCCATCCACTGACCGGCTCATTCTCGGCCCCGCGGGTGGCCTTCACTCCCATTCACTGGTGCCAGGGTTGTACACGCATCATCTCATGTAAGCCCTGCACATTGGCTATGGTCATTGTCCTCACTTGACAGATGAGGACGTCAAGCAACGAGACAGTGAAGGATTAGCTTCAGGTCACAGGTGGCCAGTGATGGAGCTGGGGGGCAAACCCTATCTAACCACCTCCTCACACACCCGGGGAGGGACTCTGACCTGAGGGTGGCCATGGCGCTTCACATCCATAAGGGCAAAGGAACAGATGTCGCCAACCCCGGCCACATCCACAGTGAAGTGATGGAAAAAATCAATAATCTCCAGGGCACGAGGGCGAAACCAGAAGAGCAGAAACAGCGGGGTGAGGAGGGGGACAGCAGCTCCTCCAGGAGGGAGACCTGGGGAAGCAGGGGGAGGCTGAGAAGGCTTGCTGAGGATGCCACACTGAGATCAGGACCAAGAGACCTCCAGGGACACTGCCCAGGGCAGGACACTTCCAACCCAGTCATTCTCGGTTCTCGGGATAGCCAGCCCCGAGCGGCTGTCCACGCCCTTTCCCAGACGACGCGGGCCGCACAGCTCCTCCGGGAGCAGACCCCAATTGGGGTCCCGACCCTCACCGCTCGGTATTGCAACAGACGCGCCATCTGCCGGTAAGCGCTGGCCTTGCCCGCAGCGCCAGGCTCGTCCGGCAGGTAATGCATGTGGGCCAAGGCCGACTGCAGCAGGAGCTGCGGGGAACGGCCTTGGCACTGCTCGTCCGGAACGAAAGACCTGGAGGGCGGGATCGGGGTAGGAAAGGGGCCTGCGGTTAGCACGCTGTGCGAACGGGAGGCAAGGCCGGGGGCACCGGCGGTGGGCGGGGTCAGGATCGCCGGGGGTGGGGCTCAGCCCCAGGGCGGAGGAACGCCTCCCCACCGCCCGCCGCGAGCAGCTTCCGCCGCACCTGGCCACGGTGGCCGTGACCCCGAGCGCGGTCATGGCCGTGAGCACGTGCTCCACGGCGAGAACGTCCTCGTCGTAGACGGTGAGCAGCAGCAGAGCGGCGAAGAGCGCGCCGGCGAAGAAGACGAGCTGGCGGGCCAGCAGCGCCAGCAGCGGCGCGGGGGGCGCCGCGGCGCGCAGGAAGGCGGCGGCGGGGCGGTAGGCGCGGGCCAGGCGCGCGCGCAGCTCGTGCGGCAGCTCGTTGAAGTGGCGCAGCTGCAGGCGGGCCAGGCGGGACCAGCGGCGCGCGCCCAGCGCGCCCGGCTCCCGCCGCAGCAGCTCCACGTGGCTGTAGAAGGCGTACAGCACCTGCCAGGCCAGCACCAGCGGGCTCAGCGCCAGGTTCACGGCCGCCAGCAGCAGCACCGTGCGCCGCCAGCGCGCGGCCAGAGCGCCCCGCTGGTCGCTGCGCTTGTAGGCGTCGGGCAGCTCCCAGCCCCGCGGAAGAGCGAGAAGGGGCCGCGGAAGAGGAGCAGGTCGACGTTGAGCGCCAGGCCGCGGCTCAGGAAGGCCGCGCCGCCCCCCCAGGGCAGCGCGCAGCGGGCCGGCAGCAGGCCCTTGTTGGCCAGCGCCACCTGGTAGTTGGTGTAGCGCAGGATGCGGTGATGGACGTCCAGCTCCGTGAGCGGCCGCGGCTGCACGCACAGCCCCCCGCTCCTCTGCAGCGCCAGGAGGCGCGACTGCACCTCGGACCAGGGGACTGAGCTGAGCTCCTCCTGGGGACAGGGGACAAGTGAGCGCCAGCGACCTGGACTCCGCCGCACGGGGATGCCCGAACTCACCATGACCAGAGCTACATCCCTCGGCGCCCCCTCCCCACCGACATCGCCAGTGTCCCTCAGGCGGGAGAGCTGTCACCTTCTGATTCCTACCCTCCCTAAGCGTGTCACTAACCAGGGGACGCTTCCTTTCATCCTCTTCTGAATTGTGTTCCCCGTGGCCCTGCCTCTCCTGAGGTCATGAGTCATGTGCTTCGCAGCGACACCTCATAAGTTAAACTCTTCAGGTATCTGATCTTAGATCCTTACAAGTAGATTTTCCTGAGCGCCCCTACCCTGACACATAGAGACACTTGGCAGCCTGCCAACGTCAGCCCTGAAGCCTCACATCTCTTGTCCCAGTATGCTTTGAGATCCCCACCGCATCTCATTCCTCCGCTCTGCGCCCCACCAAGTGACCTTCCTAAGACACTGGTCGTGTCCACCTCTGGGGTGCGGGGCTGTCAGATCGCACTGGGATCTCATCGGCAAACCTCCTTTCAGCCCCGTTTCACCCAGCTTCCCCAGTCCAGCTTGCCAAGTCCCTCTGGGCCAGCCTCTCCAGTCCATCCCAGGGTCTCCCCTTCCCCTGGAAGGAACAGGGGAAGAGGGAAAAAGAAAGAAGGAGAAAGAGAAGGGTGAGCGGTGGCCTAACTCCTGCTCTCCCCTGCCTCTGCCTGGCCCTCCGGATCCTCCCTACACTATGCCTAGTGCTCCCCTACCCAAGGGGGCTTTCTAGAACTCTCCTCGGCTGCGCAGGAGGGCGGCAGAGGCTGCAGACTTCTCAGTGGAGCCAGGGAAGCCAGCCGCAGAAGGCAGCCACGGAGCAGTGCCATGCGGAGCAAGGCGGATGAGCGAGACAGGGATGGAAGGAAGGGCAAAGCGAGACTGGGGATAGTGGAGGGGCCCGCACAGTGGGTGACCACAATAGGGGGTGAAGCCAAGAAGGGGAGTGGCATCACCTGCAGGGCCTGAACACCCAGCGCTGCCCACGGACACTCACTGCTCCCCCTTCCTGCATTGAGGCTGGGACTACTGGCCGCCTGCTGTCCTTCCCAGCCCACCCGAATTCCTCCTGCCCTGTAAAAGCCAGATGACCACCCCTCCTCTAAAGACCACAAGCACGTGACTACAAGTCATCGTCTCTAACTCACCTAAATCAACTAGGCCTCTAGTTGATTTGAGGCCTGTGGTTTATGAGTGGTGGTACCCCACCTCTAACTTGCTCGGGGGGCCAGGGTAGGTGTCAACGAGCCCTTCTGTCTGTACAGCCCCCACTCTTCCTCTGTCTTCTGCCCCGTGACACGGCACCCCTCCACACAGACACGCCTGCCCAGCTCACCGGGGGATGTGCAGGGCCTCCCTGTAAAACACCTGGATGTCCCAGTAGCTGAAGAGATTGCAGACTGAGCGAAGCAACTGGACCAGCCAGAAGGCTGCAGCCAGGATCAGGAGGAAAACCAGCAGGTGGCTGGAGTGGATCCTGGGGGCGGGGGGGGGAGAAGGTGGTGTGAGAAAGTGAGACCCTCCCACAGAGAGGGAGATAGGACTTGGGGAGCAATGGGAAAGATGGACGGGATCCATCAAGACCAGGGCGGGTCTCAACATGTGGCTCCTGGGGGTCCCCCAAGACCCTTGCAAATGTCTGCGAGGTCAAAACCGTTCAGGTAATACGAGTATTTTCTGTCAGTTTCATTGTATTCTCTCGCAAGTGTACAATGCAATTTTTCAGAGGCTGTGTGACGTCACATGGAATGCGTGCTTATGCATTCTTAGGGTTTAAAGCCGTGATCAGCTTTAATCTCTAATAAAGTAAACACGGATATGATTTTCATAAACAAAGCTCTCGGGTTCTCAATCAATTTTAAGTGTATAAAAGGTGGTCTGAGACCCAAACCTTGGAGAACCACTGATCTACCTCGGGGGACAAAAGGTGGGGGTGGCTCTTATCTGCTTGTCTTTCCTACCCACTTCCCCCACCGGTTGTCACTCACCGTTGAGCACACTGGGACGAAGACAGGATGGCATCCGACAAGGTCACCTTGCTGTGAGGCAGCCCAGGTCTTGTCCGGTTATTTGGTTGGTTGGCAAAAAGAACATTGTAATCCACGCAGCGAAGGAGGAAGGTTGTGAAGGCGACGATAAATACAAATTGTCTGAGACAGCAGAGAGTGCGATAATCAAGCCCGATGGCTGGGAGGGCTTCGGCCCAGGCTCCAGGCCAGTGCGGGTCTTCCTCCCCACGAGGCTGAGCCCCTGGGCTGCCACGGGGGGCGGGGGCTGGGGTGGACTAGAAGCAGCAGGCACTACCGGGACAAGCATCTCACCCCAGCTGGAAGACATCCTCCAGCAGGATACAGGCAAAGCCGTTCCTCTGGTGGTAGCTGTAGATGTGGCAGGTGCGTCAAGAAATAAGCCTGAAGCATGATAGGCCTTCCCCCCCCAACCAGTCTCCCAACCCACTGAACCCTCAGAGCGCCCCCCTGCCAAGAACAGGGCCAGCCCCAAAGGGCCCTCCCGTGCCACCACTGCCAGGCCCGGCACAAAGGATATCTTGGTGAAGAAGCAGTCCAGGTTCTGGATGTGGTGCCAGGAGCCTGGGCACAGAAGGGAAAGCATTGGCACACAGCTGTCATCTCAGTGAGATCACAGCCTCATCACACTGCCTCAACCCTCAGGCCCTCCACCGCCCACTGCCCCCACAGTCCCACGCCCACGTGCTCACCTCGGAGCCCTTCGGGCACGTGAAGCAGGGGCTGCTGCTCCTCTCCATGGATGGGTGACTCCTGGGACCCCTCAGGGTCACAGTCCCCAAGCCGCTCATAATCCTGCTCAGGGATCAGAGGGCCTATCCGCAGCCCAGGATTGTCCTGGGGGCGTTGGCATGAAGGTGGGGGTGTCGCCGAGGCGAGGGGTGGGGTGGAATGGGAACCCCAGGAGGGGGGAGCAGAGATGGGAGTCATCACACGCCCGCCCTGTGTTGGGGGTGTGGCTGGGCAGGGAGGGCACTGTGGCAAGGCTGAGAGGCCCCTGGGGCCTGTGCCGCTGGGCAGGGGGACCCCAGGGCCAGAGGAGGAACTGAGGAAGGCACACTTCTCGTGTGAGGAGCAGGGGACAGAGAGAAGATGGAGACCCTCCCTCCCCCAGGCCTCCGACATGGGGGAGGAGGAAGAGGAGGCAGTGGCATGGGGAGGAGGGGCATCGACCCAGGCCCAGGTCTCCCCACAGCCCCAGCCTCCCCCTGCTCCCCCCCAACCCATTCGCCTCACCATCAGGCTGGCACCTTCTCCTGAGAGTTTGTAAGGATGGGAGCTGTTGCTGTTTCCACAGAGGTCTGGGGCGCTGAGAAGGGACTTCAACAGGATGGTGACAACAACAGCACAGTGACTCAGTTGGGGCAGGCCCCAGGCGTCCCAGCTCCTAGTCACCTGTCTAAGCACTCACACCCCCTTCCAGGGCAACCTTTGGCCAAAGCTCTCAGAGCCCGCCTCCATGCCTAGGAGAGGTGTCAGCTAGAGAGGCAGATGCTGAAGAGCAGCCAGAAGAGACACCTATTGTCCCAGCTTCAGACCTCAAGTGGATTTACAGGGGATGCCGGAGAGTAGCAGCCAAAATAACAAACGTAAAAAAGAAAACCCTGTCAAAGGATTATAGGTCTATAGGGCCCAGATGTTAAGTCTTTGATTTATTAAAATCTTATCTTCCCTCCTTACACACACGTACACACACACGAGACACATACACACGAGAGAGACATGCACACACAGTGATCAAAGAGAAATGCTTTAAGACCAAAAACAGGATGAAAGAAAGAAAAGAAAAAGAAGGAAGGAAAGGAGGAAGGGAGGAAGAAGGAAGGAAGGAAGGAAGGAAGGAAGGAAGGAAGGAAGGAAGGAAGGAAGGAGAGGGCTGCCTATTTTGTCTGACAGAAGGGAAGGGAGAGACTTCCTGACTTTGTAGCCAGGCTGGGGAGAGAAGGGAAGAATGGAGAGGCAACTCCCTCGGATGTGAGAAGTGAGTTTTGGAGCTTACAGGAGAAAAGTGGGGTTCCTCGGAAGTTCCATTATGTATAATTCTTTATTCTACGGAATTGAAATCCTCTCCCCCAAGTCCTGATCCAGTTTCTGGAGTCCCCTGAGAAGCATTAGGGCTGAACCAGCAGAGGGGAGCTGGAGGTCTGGGGTTTGGAAGGCTAATTTAGGTGCCCAGGAATGAGCCGACCGAGCTGTGTTCCTTATTACCATTGCAACGAGGCGGAGGAGGAGGCCCAGGCAGCTGGTCAGGCGGCTTGTCCAGCGCCATTCTTGAGGCCTTGAGTCACCAGGTTTCTTACCGAAGCCCAGGCCTGGGGTGCTGAATCAGCCACCCAGGTGTCAGGCCTCCAATGCTTAGGCCTCTACGGGCCGGTATCCAAGACATGGAGAGAGGAACAGGGTGCTTCCCAGAGTGCCACTGGAGGAGTGTGGAGGCAATCATAGAACTGCCCACAAAATTTGAGCCCAGATATGCCTGTTTGTCCTTCTGTGCCTCCTTCCTGGGAGGGGAACTGTCATTCTAGTTCAGGACTTGCATAGTGTTATCCCTGATCAGAAGGCAGAGCTATGAAAACGAGATTTGCCCCTTCTAGCCGTATCATCCTAGTGCCCAGAACGGAATTACGCACTGTAGAGGGGCTAGGAATTTTCCATATTCCCTCTGAGACATCTGTCGAGATGGGTTATGAGGGGTTTCCTCTGATCTCTCCTCAACCTCACTCACCTCAATATTTCACCATACTCACATTAGGATCCCTGCCATACACCCAGCCAACCTCAAACTACTCCTGGCACATTGTCTCACCCAGTTCCACCCCAGACTCATCAATTTACAGCCTCCCCACCACTTCCCTAGTTCAAGTCAATTTATTATTTATAATAATAATGGCACTTCTTCATGCCAGGCATCTGAAGGGGAAGGGGGGATGGATGAATGAGACAGAGTCGTCACTACCCAAAAAGAAGTCACAGCCCAGTAGAGGGAGGCAGCGACGCAAATAATTGCACGGAAAAATAAATAAGCAGAGGTTCAAGAGCTGTGCGGTGGAATCCTCAGGCAAGTTAGTCTGACCTGCAGTGAAGAAGGCTCTTTGGGGGAGATGGGTCTGAGGTCGCGCCTTGATAAGCTGCCGGACCTCCATACCCGTAGTTCTCAATCGTTGAATAGGGGGACCGTATCAGAATCACTGGGGAGTTTTTTTCCTCATATATACGAGGCTTCTGTCCCTGGAGCTCTGACGCGCCTGGGAAAGCTGGGTGGGTTGCAAGGCACGTGCATGTGTTTCGAAAAACTTCCCCAGGCGATTTTTGTCTTCTTCCCCCAGAACCAGCGCTCTACACTCCCTGGAGACCCACGGACCTCTGGAGTCAGCTGAGAACACCGATAGGATGACGCAGAGGTCAGCGGCTGACATGTTACTATGGGCACCCCAGGGTGAGGGGATGCACTCCGCGCACCGTCAAATCGTCACCCAAGAGTTGTCAGGCAGCCGACGAAAGGTAGTGCCCTCTCCTGCTCGGCCCGCCCAGAGCTGCGGGGAGGGCCTGGCTCTGTCCAATCACAGTTCCGGAGGGGGGGAGGGCTGACAAGATTTTCTCCAATCACAGCTTGCAACAAGATTGATGTGTCTTTCTGCCAATCATCGCCAAGGAGCGAGGGGTTTGTCGGGACGCGGCCAGAGCCAAACATGGAGCCCTCGGTGGGATGAGGGTGAAACTGCTGTTGCCGGCTGCTCCTGTTCTCCTGCCCCATCATGATGTTGGTGCACTTATTTCGGGTCGGGATTAGGAGCTGCCCTGTCCCAGGCAGGTCGCCACTCCCCTTCCGCTTCCAGACATTCTCGGCTGTCAGGTAAAAAGGGACAAACCTACTGGAAGCGCGGCCCCATTGACCGGCCGGACATGGGGCCCGCCGGGAGATGGAGTTCCGGGCTTGCGAGAGGTCTGCTGGGAGTTGTAGGCCGACCTGGCCCGGGGTGGAATGTCACTCCCCAGAAGATTGGCCTCAATTATTTATAGCGATGACCCGGGTGCCAGCAGGAGGCTCCGCGCATCTGTATCCGCCTGTGGGCGGACTGAGGGAACACCCTAGGTCGATGACCACGCCCGGTCTATACTCCCCACCAGGGGGCGCCGTGCTGCAGAGGTGTTGGCCTTTCAGTCGCCCTTAGGGCCCCGTCCTCTTTCCTGGAATTGATTTGGCGATTTGGATAAAACTTAACTCGTATCCAGAGACTTTTAGTACGGGTGGTGTTCCCAGGATTCTGAATAAGCTGAACAAAAGTGGTTCCCAGATGTAATTAACTTTCAGCAGAGATAATCAGCCTAGTAACTTGTACATATGTGTGCTTGTGTGTTCACTCTGCACACGTTGTTCTAAAGAGAGACGGGCTGGAATCCAACAGGACCCTGAACTGAGAGACTCCATTGTAAATGCCATTGGAGAAGGGACTGAATTCCTTCTGATCCTGGAGTGAATAACCGAGGGCCAGGCAGGCAGCAGATTCACAGGGCGGGTGGATGTGGGCTTGAGTCGTTTTGAAAGTCCATCTGATTGATAGAAGGCAAGAGCTGGACGGAGCTGGAGCCAGGACGTACCGGCGCTGGGAAATAATAAGCCAGTTCTGGCAATGAACAAGCCCTGCTTAGAGTGTTAGTTTGAGGAAGATGAGAGAAGCTGGAAAGTGGCCATGGTAAATTATTAAAAGGTTTGAAAACCGTCCTTAGGAAAATAGTAAGGGTGTTGATATTACTTAAGACAAAGAGAAACCCAAGGAAGGAAACCCAGTAATATTCAAGTATTTGTGCATTTGTTTGTGCAGTGGTTTGCAAATCACAATAGATCATAAAAATGAACTTAGTGGGTTGGGACCATTTAAAAGTGAATATAATAGAAAATAGAATACATCGTTAAGAAATAGAGAAAGTGTTGTTTTGTGAAGCATTGCAGTTTTGTGTGACATATACGTGTTTATTGTACTGGGGTGAATGAAGACATAACATAGAGGCAGCAAAAAGCCCAGGCCCCCGAAACTCCCTGAAGGGGAAGGACGAGATGAGCTCTGCAGTTAGGAGGACCTGGGAATAGAAAAGACCATCATAATGAAGGAAAACCTCTCACTCACTCTTCTTTCTTTAAAAGCCTTTCCCCGTCAACAATCTCATTTGGATCTTCGATCCCACCGCATACTCTTGGCCGGATAACTTCTGCTTCTAACAGGCCTCTGTAGCCAGTCTTGTCTTCTTCCAGCCGCTCCCCTCTGCTGTGATCTTTAGAATGCAAAGCCGATCATGTCACATCCCAGCCTAAACACCACAAATGATCCTCATGGCCCTCCAAAGTCCAGCTGTTTTATAAGGATTGGATTGTAGTGACTGCTCCTCCCCACCCCACCTTTCCTGACTCCCTCAGCTGGCTCTGTGCTCCTCGAGTGCCCCGTGGGTCCCCTCCTTGAACTTTGCAAGCTTTGTCATGAGCTCTTTGAGCCCCCACTAAAGCGTGACCACCAGGAGGGTATTTGCTTGGTCCTTCCTGTCCGCCTCCGGTCCCCTGTGCCGCACAGCAGAGCACTGCACGCGGTGGCCTCGCAGCCCCACACTGCTATCTGCAGATGTGGCGACTGCAGGAAAGAGAAGGTGATCTTGGCCTATCTGAGATGGCAGCATATGTTATTTGGATTTCTATTTCCTTTTCTTCCTTCCGTTGACAGAGAAAAAGTGTGTCACCCTTTCGCTCCATATATTGTCACATAAACACTTGAGGCCTGGGAGGAGCCCGGGTAATGGGGTGCAGTAGCACTGACCAATGGTTGAAAGACTTGGGTCCAGTCCTGGCCCGGCCACACAGGGCCTTGGGCACGTCACACAGGGCAGAGCAGAAGAAGCCTAGGCTCTGGAATCACAGGGCAGGGGTCCCGTCTTGTCGCAGTTCTGCTTGGGTACAAATTATTAGCTCTCTCAGCCCCATGTGGTTTTTGCCTTCGATCAAGTGAGAATAATGGCATCTCCCTCCCAGAGATGCAAGGCTCAAACGCAGGCACAGCGGACCGGTAACTCGGTGAGGCGGGGCCGCCACGGTGGCTACTCTTCCTCTCTTACTGCTCTGAGCCGGGTGCACTCAGGACTCTGTCCTTGTCTGTAAGGGACTGCCGTGGACTAACTGCCTCACAGAGCGCCCTCCAGCTCTGACGTCCTGTGATCTGAAAGAGCAGGGGTTGGAGCAGGTCACTGACCCCGAGATCTCCAGAGGCCGAGAGGGCCTGGCTGGCTGAGCGATGCCCCGGGGGGAAACACCTTTAAGACTTCTTTGCATGCCTCCCGTCACTCCTCAGCTACCCTGCATGTGAGTTTGTCTCAGGAACTGAGGTTGCTTGAGCCCAGCCCTGAGAGAGGCAGCTAGGGCCTGGCAGAGGAGGAGTGGAGCTTCGGGTTATTGTTCAGTTGAAGGACAGTCGGGGCCCAGAGCCGTCAGTGCGATTCTCTCCCTACAGGCACTCCAGTGACCGCCACAGCTCCTACCTCCTCAGGGCCGTGGCCCAGCTGCGGTCGCAGCTCCGGGCCTGCCTCCCTCGAGCACCCCCCGCTCCCAGCCGAAGCCCCTCTGCCTGGTGCTGGGTTGGGGGCATCCTCCTAGGCCCGCGGTGCTGAGTAAGCGCCCCCGCCTCTGCCTTGTGGCACGGTGTGAGGCAGAAGAGGCCCCTCCCGCCAGCTCCAGTCCCTGTGTCGTGGAGTCCCGCTTTAACTGGAAGCTCTTCTGGCAGTTTCTGCGCCCCCACATGCTGGTTCTGGGGGCAGCCATCGTGGTGAGATCTTCCCCCGCATCTTCAAAACCAGGGACAAGGAAGGAGCCAGCCAGGGGGTTGCAGAAGCCCCAGCCAGAGCTGTGTAGGGACATCCGCCTGCCTCGTTGAGTCTCAGCGATCTTCGGAGGCAGCAGGGACTGACTCGGACACTGGGGCCCAAGGGTTGCCTGTGCAGGGCGGCTGGGCGTGCAGGGTTCAGGGCTCCCCAGGGGCTGGCAGCCTGGACTTGAACTCTCAAAGAGCCACAGGAGCAGCCAAAGCATAGACAGCGGCAGGAGAGGAAGGGCCAAGGTCGGGCTGGGGCTGGGCGGCTCCCTTGTAATGTCTGCCTCCCCGACCTCAGCTGGCACTGGGTGCGGCGCTGGTGAACGTGCAGATCCCCCTGCTTCTGGGCCAGCTGGTGGAGATCGTGGCCAAGTACACCAGGGACCACTCCGGCAGCTTCCTCAATGAGTCCCGGACCCTCAGCACCCACCTGCTCATCCTCTATGGCCTCCAGGTACAGCAGGAGGGAGGGCCTGGGCGCAGACGCGGAAGCCCCCCTGGGCGCCCCTGAGAGCCCCGCCTCTCTCCCAGGGCCTGCTGACCTTCGGGTACCTGGTGCTGCTGTCCCGCATCGGCGAGCGCATGGCCGTGGACATGCGAAGGGCCCTCTTCAGCAACCTGCTTCGGTACTGCCAGCTGCAGGGGGCGGGCGCGGGGCGGCCAGGCGCCCCCGGGGTCCTGGCGAGCGTCTGGAGATGGGGCCTCGTTCTGAGGTGACGTCTCCCTCTCTCCCATCTGCTGCCCCCACGTCCCACTGCCAGACAGGACATTGCTTTCTTTGATGCTAAAAAGACAGGGCAGCTGGTGAGCCGATTGACAACTGATGTGCAGGAGTTTAAATCATCCTTCAAACTTGTCATCTCCCAGGTCAGTGCCCCAGGTACACACACGCACGCACACACCTGTGCAGATGCTCCGAGCCAGCCCCGCCCGTCCGTGGGCCCTGAGCCGAGGCTCACAGGGAGCGGGAAGCCTGCCGTCTGGTGCGGGTCTGGGTGAGGAAACGGGGACGTTCACAGAAGGGGGGTGCCGTGGCAGTGTCCAAGGTGGGGATGGGCTGCTCCTCTCCTGTCCTGAAACCCTACCTCCCCGGAAAACCTTCCCAAGGACTCGGGCCAGAGCCTTTCCTGGCCCGGCTTGCCAAGGGCAAAATCCCCCTGGCCTGCCAGGCCCCAGCACGCCTGGCGCGCTGGCCAGCCCTGAGGACCGAGTGATGGCGCCGCGGCTGCTGGGTCACGGCAGACACGGCCCACAGCACACCCACGTGACTCCTGTCCAGTTTCTAGAGCAGAAGGAGCAGAAACTGGGATCTGTCAGGGGAAGGAAGCCATGTCCATAGGCATTCTCACGCGGCCCCTTCACGCCTGCTGGGCAAGAAAGGTTTATGTCCTGTGACCGGTGGCCTGCCAGTGGGCCTCCCACGGGTCAGTCCTGTGGCCTTGGCCTTGTGAGTGTAGAGCTGTAGCCAGCTGACTCTCAGTAACGTCCCTGTGTCATGCTGATGCCAGACTGCTTTCCTGCCTCTTTCCTTCTCCCCAGGGTCTGCGAAGCTGCACCCAGGTAGCTGGCTGCCTGGTGTCCCTGTCCATGCTGTCCACCCGCCTCACGCTGCTGCTGATGGTGGCTACGCCCGCCCTCATGGGAGTGGGCACCCTGATGGGCTCAGCTCTGCGCAAATTGTCTCGGCAGTGCCAGGAGCAGGTACCAGAGTTCCGCCTGTCCCTCCCCTGCCCCGCTCCCTCTGTGCGGGTCACTCCTCCCCATCAACGGCCTGGCTCCCTCACTGCTGACTCCTTGCAGATCGCCAGGGCAACAGGCGTGGCGGACGAGGCCCTGGGCAGCGTTCGGACCGTGCGAGCCTTCGCCATGGAGCAGCGGGAGGAGGAGTGAGTCCCGGGCGGGGGCAAAGCCCAAGGCGGGGTGCTTCCCGGTTGTGCTTTCACCCCCTCTGCACCCAGCCCAGCTGCTTCCTGAGGGCTGGGCTTGACCTCCGTCCCCAGGCGCTACGGAGCAGAGCTGGAGGGGTCCCGCTGCAAGGCGGAGGAGCTGGGCAGAGGCATCGCCTTGTTCCAGGGGCTCTCCAACGTCGCCTTCAACTGTGAGTGAGCACAGCCTCACCGAGGGGGCCCGGGCATGGCTGAGGAGGTGCTGGGGGGACACAGGACAGGTCCCGGCAAGGCAGGTGAGGGGCAGCTCTCATGGCCTTCAGATGTCTCTCGAGTACCAGGTGCGCGAGCCTGGTCACGCCGACAGGCATCTGAGCTGTGTGTAGCTGCCCAGGAGGAAGCCATGGCAGTGCCCCCTTCTCCTGCCACTTGTTTCCAAACGGGGAAACAAAGGCAGGGACCATTCGGGTGACTCGCCAGAACTCCAGTCAGTTGGAGGCACCGCAGGGCCTGAAATGGGGGCTAACACCTGGGCCAGGCTCTGTCCTCTGCCCGCACTGCTTCCTCTCTAACCGTCTGCCGCTTTCACCCGCAGGCATGGTCCTGGGCACCCTGTTTGTTGGGGGTTCCCTCGTGGCTGGACAGCAGCTGAAAGGGGGAGACCTCATGTCCTTCCTGGTGGCCTCCCAGACAGTGCAGAGGTGAGTGTGGGGCCATTCCCATGCCTAAGAGCCCAGCGGGGTCAAGGGACGGGGTGCCAGCCTGCTCTGCAGACTGCCGCACAGCCCCAGGCCAGCCCAGCTCCCCCGTGAAGCCCAGGGCTGGGGAGGGGGTGCCCCATGCCCTCCACAGGAGCCCCAGGGCTCACAGCAGCCCCTCCAACCTGATTCACTGACGACGCTTAGAAAGGCAGCTGTCACCTCAGCCTTCCAGATACCTCAGGAGTTTCCTCGACAAGCTTTTTAAAGTTTCTTAGTCATTTTTAAGTGTGCAGTAGTGTCATGACCCTCACTGTTGTGCAGCGGTCACCACTATCCGTCTTTAGAATGATTTTATCTTACAAAACTGAAATGGATCGAACAATAACCCCAGAGCCCCTCCCCTAGCCCCTGGCAGCCCCCATTCTGCTTCCTCTCTGAATTCGACTATCTGGTACATCCTATAAGTGGGGTCGCACAGTCTTTGTCCTTTGAGGCTTACTTCACTGAACGTAATGCCTTCCAAGCTCATCCCTGTCAAAGCACATGGCAGCATTTTCTTCCCGTTTAGGGCGGAACACAGGCAAGGTAAGGACGGGCCATCTTTGACCTGCTTCTTATGAGCTGGCCTGCCGTCCTCTGCCTGACTTTCTCCCTGCACCCCACGCCAGTGTCTCATGGAGCTTATGCTCTGCGATCTCCCGCCCCTCTGGGCCCCACGTCCGCCGGCGGGCAGCCCGGAGCTGTGGGCCGACTCTGCCACAAGTCCGCCCAAGGCCTCCCCTTCCCTGTCTCTTCCCAGCTAAACACTTGCAGTTCCTTCTTTTCATTTGCCTCCCGCACCGCACAGGCATACCGCATTTGTAAAAATATGTAAAACGAAACTGTGCATTACAATAGGTAATTGAGGAGTGAGTCTGCCATAGTAAGTCATTGAAGAGTGGAGACCTGTGTTACCAACAACCGCACAGGGAAATAGAAAGAACATCACCCAGGGGCCCCCACTGGGCCTTCCCTATTGGCCCTGATTCTGATGGCACTTGTGGCCTGGCTCTGAGTCATGTCTCACCACCTGCTTCTTAGGGAATCCTTCGCATCGGCCTTATTGTCCTGGGTAGAATGGAGCCATCCCGGAGATGGGCAGGTGGGAAAGGCTCTTGTCTTTGGCCCTGTCTCTGCCCAGTGCTCTCTAATCCGGACCCCTCTCTCTGGTCTCCTCCCAGGTCTCGAGGGGCCCCATCCCTCCTCCAGCCCCGGAATGTTCTCTAGTGGCCTTGGAACTAAGAGGCTCTGACTGTCGTAGAGCTGGGGACATGAGGCCGCCCCCTGCTGCCCTTCCTCCAGGCTGGCCTTGGCCTCTTGTTTTAGTCCTAAGGACCCGTATGAACCCGCTGGCTCCTTTCGTGTAGTCACCCCTCAGCCTTCGCGGGCAGTGGCAGGAAAAGTCTCCTTGGGGAGGCAGCTGCACCCCATGCCTGGCCTTCCTCCCTCTGACTCACCTTCCCCTGGGCCCCCCACTCTCCTTATGGCCTGAATCCAGACCCTCTTCTCCCCTCCCCACTGCTCCGCCTGGCCAGCTAGTGGAGCTCATGACAGACGAGGCCAGGGGTTCGCACGCACTGTCACAGGCTACAGGCGGGTGAAGGCCCTCACCTCGCAGGGATTCTTCACTACCCATTGGGGAGAAATTGGGTCTCATTTTATGAAAAAAGCTGATGCGTTTCCTCTTGGGGTCCAGCAGGGGAGTGGGAGAGGGGAGGGGAGGGAGGCGGCGCTAGTGCCCTGGAGGAGATGAAGAGGTGCCTAGACAGACCACAGTCGGGGCCAGGCTGCCTGGTCCGAGTCCCGAGAGTGGCTGTCCCCCAGCACACCGCCACCGGGCCCCCGGGGAGAGCCCAGGCCTGAGCCGCCTCTGAGAGCAAGGTCATCGCACACCAGCGAGTCATGTGCGCCTGGTTTTCGGTTGCTGCCTGGCACCTCTGCCAGCACTAATGGCTTCCAGATCTCTCGTGGAGAGTGTCCGCCCTTCTCCTGCACAGATCGCTCGCTGTCCTTCCTGGCTCTTCCTTGCTCGATGCCCCGCCCCACCTTCTTTGGCAAGTGTTGACGGCTCTGAGCCTGTCAGAACCATTTCCCCTCCTCCCGCCCACCCTGGGGCTGGAAGCAGTGACACCCCTGAGGAGTCGGTCTCTCCTCTTCCTCAGGACAGACCTGCACGCACACGGTGGCAGATGCACACACTGTCCCGGGCCGCCCAGGGCGGTCAGGGCTGGTGACTAAGCACTGACTCACCTGCCTGCCAGCCACGACGGCCCCGCACGTTGGAGGAGGCGGCCCGCTGTCTAGACAGATACGCACTCCCACTACCCGTACCCAGGCTAGCCCACGGTAAAACGCCTCCAGGGAGTTTTGTTTTGGGGTCCCCTCAGAGTTCCCCCTATGGTCTGGAGTCTGTTTTCCTCTCTCCAAAAGGTGACTATCCTCTCCCACCTTCGTTAGTCCCGCTTCGCCAGGGGTAGTCAGCGCTGGATCTCACCTGCCTTTGGGGGGCCTCACGAGCCTCACCGCTGTTCAGGCGCTGGCGCCACCCATGGGTGCGGGAGCCAGCCTCTGCCCTGCACTCTGCAGGCCATGTGGAGTGCAGCCCCACCGTGCCCTGGAGCCCCCAGTCGCGAGGGAGCTGGCAGTCAGCCCTGTCCCGCCTAGGAGAGGATGCGGCTCCCAGAGGAGTAGAGACCTGCCTGGCCCCAGGGCTCCTGCGGTCCCAGATTCCAGGAGCGCCTTCTGCGCTTGGCTCCAGGCCAGCCGTTTCCTTGCCTCGCGCACGTGGCCCCTGTGCAGCCGAGACCCAGACTTCCCCTCGAGCTGACCTCTCAGGTGCTTCCTGTACCCGCTCTCTCAACCCTGCTTCTCTGCTCCTCACAGGTCCATGGCCAACCTCTCTGTCCTGTTTGGTCAGGTGAGTGGCAGTCGGGGTGGGTCTCAGGGTGCGGGCACTGGATCTGGGCTGGAGTCCCATCAGCCACCGACGGCACGTGTTGCGGGAACTGGGTGTCGGGCAGAGGGATAATGTACTGTTGGCCAGGAGATGCTACTGTCACTCCTAGCCGTTCCCTCGGCCCCCGGGCCCCCTCACTGCAGACTAAACCCCTCCCCAGGTGGTGCGGGGGCTCAGTGCGGGCGCCCGAGTCTTCGAGTACATGGCTCTGAGCCCGTGCATCCCACTGTCCGGGGGCTACTGCGTCCCCAGGGAGCATCTGCGCGGGGCCATCACGTTTCACAATGTCAGCTTCAGGTCAGTGTCAGCGGGTGGGTGCAGGGTCCTTCCCTCCAGGCTGAGGATAGGAGGGGAGCCTGGCTGGGGACCTGTGGGCTAACGTCTCTAAGCCCCCTCAGGGGTGCAGTGAGACTTCGGGAGGAGCCGGGGCAACAAGGGGCCGGGAACCTGCCCTCACTGAGGGTGTCTTGGCTCCTCCAGCTACCCCAGCCGCCCTGGCCTCCAAGTGCTTGAAGACTTCACCCTCACGCTGCCCCCTGGCAAGATCGTGGCCCTCGTGGGCCAGTCCGGCGGAGGTAAGAGGGACCGGCACCCACCACCCTGTGGCTTTCCCCCCTGTGGTGGCCCCTCAGAGTGGAGTGGCTCTACTGCCACCATGGGTCCCTCTCTCCTGGCAGAGTCTCCAGGAACCCGTGCCCCCTCTCTAAGTGCCCCATGTCCCCAACGCCCCAGGAAAGACCCCGTGGCTTCCTTGCTCGAGCGCTTCTACGACCCCACGGCGGGCACGGTGACGCTGGACGGCCGGGACCTGCGCACCCTCGACCCCTCCTGGCTCCGGGGCCAGGTCATCGGCTTCATCAGCCAGGTGCGGGCAGCACAGGCGTTCCTTGCCACACGGGCCAGCCAGCAAGTGTCTGACATTCTCTCCCTCCTCCCCACGACCCTGCTTCTCTCCCGGGCCTTCTCCCCTTCCCAGCATGTCCCCTGCTCTGGAGGGGCTCTGGCCTTCGCTTGTTCTCTGGTGTTCCTCGGGGTCTGAGGCTTCCGTGTCCCGGGCCACCCAGCTCTGCCTCGTCTCCCTAGGGCGGGGATGCTGCTCTTGAGTAAAGCCGGCCAGGCAGGCGGGCTGGCATGGCCGTCCTAGGATCCCTGGGTTCTCTGACAAGGCCCCTGGGGTCCGGAGTCTTGAGAGGCCCACGTGGTGTTGCTGGGGACTGCTGGTGGCCTGCCCATCCGCTACGCGGGGCCCCGCCACTTTCCCTCTGCTGGACGCGGCAGTGCCATGAGGCCCAGCTCCCCCGTGTGTGCAGCCACCCTGGCGGGCTGCCACCGCCGCAGAGGACAGCCACAGCGCAAGGCTCCGCCCTCCCCGTCTCTCCAGGGAGGGGGCTCTGCAGGGCCAGGTGGCCTGGCTCTCCCCGCCACTGTCCTCCCACTCCTCAGGGGCTCCGTGCCCGCCCCCTATGGACCTCTCTGTTCTCGTTTGACCTCTGACTGAACCGCCTCTGCCTGCCCTCCAAGGGGCGCTGGTCTGGCCAGAGTAGCCTTTCCCGACATGCCACACGGGGATTCAGGGCAAAGTCAGAACGTTACCTGTGGACTCCCCTCCACCCGCCCAGGAGCCAGTCCTGTTCGGAACGACAATCATGGAAAACATTCGTTTTGGGAAACTGGGTGCCTCCGACGAAGAGGTTTATGCGGCCGCCCGGGCAGCCAACGCGCATGAGTTCATCACCAGCTTCCCCGACGGCTACCGCACCATCGTGGGTGAGTGCCGGGGCCCATGGCGCGAGGCTGGGGCTCAGTGTCGTCAGGGAAGAACAGACTGGAAGTGTGGCTGAGGACAGAGACGGCTCTGTGGGGACAGGGTCCAGGCAGAGGCAGGAACACGGCAGTCAGCCAAGCGCTGCATGACAGCGTTCCGGACATTGACAGACCACACGCAGGGTGGTGACAGATCACACGCAGGACGGTGACAGATCACACGCGGGACGGTGACAGGTCACGCGGGACATTGACAGATCACACACAGGACGGTGACAGGTCACATGCGGGACGGCGACAGGTCACACGCGGGACGGTGGCAGGTCACACGCGGGACGGTGACAGACACACGCGGGACGGCGACAGACCACACGCGGGACGGCGACAGGTCACACGCGGGACGGTGACAGGTCACACGCGGGACGGTGACAGGTCACACACGGGACGGTGGCGCTGCACGCAGCGAGGCGTGTGCTGGGCTCTTCCGCCGGGTCTGTGCGAGGGCACACGGACATTTGCAGGACGGACCTCAGAACGGACCCCGTCGTTGAGTGGTGTGTGACTGTGCCAGACCAGCCAGGAACGCGGTGACCTGTGCTTTTGGGGACCTGCAGGGGTTACCAGGGGCCTCCGCATCCCAAGGCCCGACCCGCAGTGGAGGGCATCGTTGCCTCGTGACTGCTCATTCTCCGGCTCCCGCGTCATTCTAGTCCTCTAACTTGAGGCTTTGTCCCTCATTATCCGTGGAGTTGACTTGGCGAGCAGGCCTATCCCTCGACTTACCCAGGACAGGGCTCTGGAGGCTCTGGGCTCTGCTGCAGGCCGTGTGTGTGGCATGTCTGGGGTTCTCAGTGCTTCTTGACACTTAGGCCGCAGTCTAGCTGAGCCTGCACCTCCCGGACGGTGACCCCCCCACGTGGCCGCCCTTCACGTCCTATATGGCCGACCCAGCGGGTTTGCTCCTGCTCAGGCTCCACCCTGCCCTGACGAAGGAGCCGTGCTCACACCTCTCATGGGTGGCACCTCCTTATACTTCTGACCCAGCAGCTCCCAGGCTTCTCTGGGACTTCAGTCTGTCCTTGCTGCTCTGTGACTACAGTCACCTCGAGGTTCTTTGTGGCTCCCAGGCTGTCATCTCTACAGTTCTCTCCAAATGTGGTCTCCCCAGAAGACCTGGGTGGCAGGCTTCAAGTCCCACTTTGCTGTCACTGCACTCCAGGGTCACATCTGGGTCCTGGATGTCCCCACAGCACCAGCGTCCCAGGAGGCTGGGGAAAGGAGCTAGAGCCGCAGGTCCCATCCCGGCCCAGACCCTGCCCTGGTGCGGGAGGGTCCCCGGGTGACTCCTGAGGGGCCCCGAGCCCCACCACGTGTACGGCTCACGTCACCTGGCATGCGCGCCCACGTGTGCACAGGGATGCGGGATCAGAAGCTGACCAGTGTCGCCCCTGCCCTGCAGAGACAGGACAGACGCGCACAGGCCCACGGAGGAGCCTGACGGGCCAGATGAGAAGCTCCTGGCAGACCCGGGGCTCCCTTGGGGGGCCGCCTCCAAGCGCAGAGCGAGGGTCGCTTCAGGCCCCTGCCCTGCCCCTTTCCTCCCCAGGTGAACGGGGCGCAACGCTGTCTGGCGGCCAGAAGCAGCGCCTGGCCATCGCCCGCGCCCTCATCAAGCAGCCAGCGGTGCTGATCCTGGACGAGGCGACCAGCGCCCTGGACGCGGAGTCCGAGCGGGTCGTGCAGGAGGCCCTGGACCGCGCCAGCGCCGGGCGCACCGTGCTGGTCATCGCCCACCGGCTCAGCACCGTGCGCGGGGCCCACCACATCGTCGTCATGGCCCATGGCCGCGTCTGTGAGGTCCGTGGGGGCCGGGGGGCTTGCATCATGGACGCTGTGGAACAGCGGCTGAGCTATGGGAGGGTCCGGCCGGGTCCTGGAGACTCCGGGCCTCTCCTGGAGTTAGGAGTCCCCGCCCTTCGGTAAACCCTGGCCTCTTAGTGTCTTCCATGTCCCCCGGGGTAGTCAAGCTCCCGGGGTCACAGGGAAGTGGTCTGTGATGGGCTGAGGCGCAGCACTGAGCCTGGCTCTGCCGTGGGACTTGGAGGCCGGGTGGGGCCTGGCCGTGAGCTGGGGTCTGGGCTCTGTGAGGGAGCCGGGAGCTCTCCAAGCTCTTCCCACATCCACCTGAGCGGGGAGGAGGCACTTAAGTTACAGATGTGCCAGTGGCGTCTCTAACCAATGGCGCTTTGGTTTCATAATGTCCCCAGGAGGGACACTGGCCTAAGTGACAGTGAGCCCAATGGCTGATTGAACGGCTGGTTAGCTCTCCTAGCGCCCTGTACTCAGAGCTGGTCAGGCAACCGTCTGCCCCACTTCCTCTCCAGGCGGGGACCCACGAAGAGCTCCTGAGGAAAGGCGGGGTCTATGCCGAGCTCATCCGGAGACAGGCCCTGGACGCCCCGCTTCCTGAGGCACCCAGAGGCCCTAGGAACCTCCACCCCAAGTCCTGAGAGCAGCCCTCTGCAGTCCGGTCACTGCCGGGCATTAGTGCCTGGGGCCGGGAACTGAACCCCCGGAGGGCCAGCGTGCCGGGCTGTGGGCCACCTGCTCACGATAAACCCGGGCCACGCACCGGACGAGGAGGAGGGCGAGACCGCTCCCACCCACCGCCCTCCTGCCGCCAGGCTGCCTCCCTCCTGCCAGAACCACGGGTCACTGGGCTGCACAGGGGAGGAGACAGAGCCCCTGGGCCCTGTTCTGTCTCTCCCTGTGCCCAGACCCTCCCCACCCCTCTGAGGAATTCTGCCAAGTGTCCCCTCTGCCTCACAGACATCCAGGCCCCAGCCCCGGGGGACTTTACAAATTAGAGTCAGGGAGTGGGTAGTGAATTTACACTGGGGGTCTTCCCCCCTCATGCCCCAGGACCTCCCAACACCCCTCTATCCCCACTGCCTCCCTGGGCCCTGGGAGAAGGAGCCCACTTCCTGGGCCAGCCCCTCGAGCCCACAGTCCCCATCAGGACAATTTCTCATCCTTCATATGGTCCTTATTTCTAGATTTCACCCTCCCCCCACCCAAATGGGACAGGTGGTCTCAGGCAGGAGAAGGAGGGGTGGGCCATCTCACTTGGAGTCTGTCACCTGTTGAAATTGCGGACAGCCCCCTTCTAAACGAGGGCACCAGTTTTAAAGGGGACAGAGAAGAAGCCAACACCCCAAACTCCAGCCTCAGGGCATGTAATGCCCACAGTCACCAAAGCGTGAGGGAAGGATCAACACTAAGTCTCTTGGGCTGACAAAGTACAGAAACAGTCTGAGGAGGGACAGTCACCAGGCCAGGGGAAGATGGGACCGGAGCCTCACCCTGACGAAGGGCTGGCCGACTGCACAAGTGGCATGAGCCCATGGCCCCAAAGTGGTGACCTGGGCGGGGCTGGCTTCTGTCAGCCTCTGAGGACCTCAAGTGGCCAGGGTTCCCCACCAGCGCATGTGGACTCCCAGAGACGGCCACCCTCCTGCCCTGGTTCTGGCCACATTGCCTCCCACTGGGCAACCTGCCCCTTCACAGCCACATCCAGCCGAGGGCCCACGGAGCCCTGCTCCCTCGGGTGGGAAGACTCGCCTGTGCTGGGCTGTCAGGGCCAGCCAAGCATTTCGGGTTTATCTTATGGTGCAGGGAGGGGCGGGGAGGGCACAATTGTAGGATGACCAGAGTTGGCCGTGGCCAAAGGCCAGCTTGGAAAAAGCAGTGGCTTGAGTGTGAACACAGGGGCCAGCTGAGAGACCCCACAGCCTTTTCCGGGTGTGTCTTAGGACTAGATGCTACTTTGGGGACAAACCATCCACAGCTTACCAGGGCCACAGCCTCCCTGCTGTGGTAGCTCCCTTGCTGGCTGACCAGAGGTCACAGCCCAGGGCACCTCAGCCCAGGAAGCTGAACATGGGCCTGGCCACTAAACACCTCCTAGCACAGCCAAGAGCAGCCCTCAGTGCCCGGCCACGTTCATGCTGGTGGGTCGGCACCTCCCTCAGAGAACCAGCCAAGGCCAGTTCCTGCTCCTCTACCTCCAGCCTCTGACACCAGATTCGAGGTCTCTCCATACCCCTCAGGGTGGCCTCTGAATCCTGCCCTCACCCCCAAGCTCAGCTAGGGAAGTGGTGAGATCATGGAGCCTCCATCTTGGAAGGACGTGCCGTCGGTGTGTAGCCTCAGCCTCGACCTCGGCTCCTGCAGTTACTCAGTGTGGACTGTAAGGCTGGTTGTGCTTAATCGTGAAAGTTTGTTTTAAGAGTTTAAATGGATGATTTGTGGTAAAGTACTTAAAAGTCACAGGGCTGCAGCCTCAGAAGGTGGTCACATCTGTGCAATAAACCACGTTGTCCACTCGGTCTGTCTGAAATGTGTTCATTAAGCATGATCATGCGTTGGGGACAAGGACAGTCCCTGCCCCCTGAAGCCTGCAGTCTTGTGAAGACAGGTGGGCAGGTGACTACAGCAGTGTGATCGTATTTGGGTGGCGATCTATGTCGTTTCTTCTCATGGCCAAGAACCCACCAACACGAACCTGGTGGCCTCAAGCGCTTCACGAAAGGGGAGGAAATTAATGGGGAGAAACCTGCTTTCTCTCAGGCCCACGGCAGTGACTGTCTCCCCATCCCCGAGTCACAGGGTGGGGACAGGTGAGCATTCACCAAGCACGAGCTGGACACGAGGACCAGGCCCTGACACCATCCTCCACGTGGCCCGTCTGGGCTGCTGCCTGTGGCCCTCAGCTGCCCGGCCCTCTTGCTGCTGTCCCTTGCCCTCTGCACCTCGGGTCCCTAAGACACCCTTGTCCACTGGCGGCACTCATCTTGCAGACTGCGCAATGCTTTTGGGAGGCGCCTGCTCAGCCTGGGAGATGGCCACCGGCCATCGTCCTGGATCCCCTGAAGCCTCCTGAGCCAGCCGTGCGCCTCTGCCTTCTCAAGGCCAGTGTTGTCACACCATGCTTGCCACTGTGGCCCAGGGCACCCCAGCTGACTTAGGGGTACAGTATGCAAAACATGCATCCTCCCGCGCTTCTGCTAGGAGTGCAAAGCCGTGTGACTCCTGCGGCCGGGGATTCGGTGGCGTGTGTCAGATGGCCCACGCAGCTGCCTCTTGACCCAGCACTTCTGCTTCTGGGAGCCACAGCTGTGCGACGTCGCTGAGAGCACTGTTGTGATGGAGGCTGGGAGATGGGAACCCCTCGGTGTTTGTCATAGGGACATAGTGACATAAGAGGGTGGAATGAATGGTATGCAGCCATTTAAAAATCGGGACGGTTTCCGGGTTGAGGATACTGCATGGTCCCCAGAATGGTGAAAAATGATGTGAAATCCTAGGGCCTCCATATTATTTATACCTGGGCTGGACCACGTTACCTGGGAGGGTGACACGTGCACCCCCATGTTATTCCTGGGAGGGTAGCAGGTGGGCCCACGATCACTGTGGTAGAGGCCAGCCTCCCAGACAGGAGGGTCTGAGCATGGGTGTGTGTGGGGAGGGGAGGAAGAGGCTCCCTCAAGAGACAGACCTCCCCCCCCCACCCCAGACATGAGACCCAAAGAGCCTCTGGTCATTGGTACAGGCTGGGAAACCGGGGCTCAGAAGAAGGAGACGGCCGATGCCAAACTCCCCACCACCTTCCAGCCTGGTCAAGAGCCAGCTCCGCTCTTAGTGAAAGAACAATGACCCTGACGAGGTTAGTGGGGAGGGAGGGGCTGGGCCAAGGGCCAGGGACCGACTCTCAGCCCCACATAAAGGGGCTGCGACTGGGAACCTAGAGGCCCCGAGGGCACCCCAGCCCCAGCTGTCTCTGCGCGCCCCTCAAGCCCTACCAGGGCCCCTGTGGTTTCCTCCTGGCGCCTCTAGTCTCCTCAGCCAAGGCCCTCCCCACACTGCACTAATGGCTCAGCCTGGGGCCCCGGGGACCTCCCCGCCCCCCAGGCCGCGCTGCCAGCCCCCGGCCCCCTCACTGCTGAAACCCAATCCTCTGCGGCAGCCTGGCTCAGCAGAGCAGCAGACCGCCCTGCTCGCCACGCCGGCCGCGCCCAGCCCAGCACCGAGCCCGGCGGAGCCTCAGCCTGTTCCCGGACAAGGGCCCCTGGACCCTGTGGGCCACCAAATCCAACCCAGCCAGGCCAGTGCCTCCCCACCTCTTGGGCTTGCTTCCTCCCCTCCACTTCCTCTCTCTGCCTTGCACCTGCAGTGACCCCTGCCTGGCCAGCCCCTCGGACGGGCCCTCTCCTCCCTCTAAGCCCCTGTAGCCTGGTCATCACCCCCAGGCTACTCAGTGCCCCCTCCTCGGCTCCTGCCATGAAGCCCCCCTCAGAGGCGGAGGAGGCCCGGCGGCCGGCCTCGGACATCCGCGTGTTCGCCAGCAGCTGCACGCTGCACGGGCTGGGCCACGTCTTCGGCCCGGGGCGCCTGACGCCTCGCCGGGGGCTGTGGGCCGTGGCTGTGGGCCTGTCGCTGGCTGCCTTCCTCTACCAGGTGGCGGAGAGGGTGCGCTACTATGGGGAGTTCCACCACGAGACGGCCCTGGACGAGGTCGAAAGCCACCAGCTCACCTTCCCGGCCGTCACCCTGTGCAACATCAACCCGCTGCGCCGTTCGCGCCTCACGCCCAACGACCTGCACTGGGCCGGGCCGGCGCTGCTGGGCCTGGAGCCCGCCGAGCACGCCGCCTTCCTGCGCGCCCTGGGCCAGCCGCCCGCGCCGCCCGGCTTCATGCCCAGCCCCACCTTCGACACCGCCCGGCTCTACGCCCGGGCCGGGCACGCCCTGGAGGACATGCTGCTGGACTGCCGCTACCGCGGCCCGGCCGTGCGGGCCCGAGAACTTCACCGCGGTGAGCTGGCCCCCCGACCTGTCTACTGGGGACCCCGGAGTGCCGCCCAGCCCCTGCCCAGGACCTGCCATCCCCAGCCTTGCCAGCCCAGGCTCCCCCAAAGCCAGAAAACCTCAACACCCATGCCTGGGGACCCTTTCCCTGCCAACCAGGCCACAGCCCCACCCCCCACCCTAGTGCCTCTCAAAGCTGCCCACGGGCTCCGTGAGCTCATGCAGCTGGACTGCCGTGTGTGATGTCCTACCTCCCAGCATGAGGCACTTGCCCAGGCCAGCTGCGGGCCCCAGGGCTGGTCTGTGGGGGCCCTGCTCCTGGGGGATAGGGGGATGCTAGTGGGACTGTTCCAGGGCTGAAGACCCCTCTCTCCGCTGAGGTGGGGACTGTTCTTCCCTCTGCCTCTTCACCATTCTGCCAGTCCTGCAGGAGGGCAGCTGGGCCCCATGCCTTTCACCCCAGGCTTTGAAGAAACACTTGCCCTGTGGGCTGTGTCCTGTGCTGGGGAGGAGGAGGAAGAGTTGGAGCAATGGGAGCCCACGAAGTCCAACTACACCTGCCTACATGAGGGAGGGCTGGGGCACTGAGGTGTAGGTCTCAAAGAAGAGACCCTAACAGAGGACGAGGAAGGGACAGGTCCCACGCCCTGTCTGCCCGGTGGGGCTCCTCGCCCCCTGGTGAGGTCTGCCCCTGTCTGCCCACCCTCAGACCCTCACCCGCATGGGTCAGTGCTACACCTTCAACTCTGGCGCTGACGGGGCAGAGCTGCTCACCACGCCCAAGGGCGGCACGGGCAACGGGCTGGAGGTCATGCTGGACGTGCAGCAGGATGAGTATCTGCCCGTGTGGAAGGACATGGGTATGGGAACATGTGCGTGAGGCTGGGGGGGGCATGGATGGGCTGTAGAAGGTTCTGGGAAAGAGAGGAGGTGCCGGGGTGCCCCAAAGCACAAACTTCCTTGTGAGAAGGGGCTGGCAGGGTTGGCCCAGCACAGGAGGGGTCAGGTGGGGTGGGGCCAGGGCCTGGCAGGCAGCCCTCAAGCTGTCCCCAGTCCTGGGGAAAGGGGCTGCAGCAGGCCTTAGGCCCCCTTCCCCACAGAGGAGACCCTGTACGAGGCGGGGATCCGAGTGCAGATCCACAGCCAGGAGGAGCCGCCCATCATCGACCAGCTGGGCTTTGGGGCGGCCCCTGGGTACCAGACTTTTGTGTCCTGCCAGCAGCAGCAAGTATCTCCAGACGCCCCTCCCCCACGGAGGCTCCCAACCCCCTCCTTCAGCCCGCACCATCTCAGACCCCACTCTCAGCTCTGCAGTCTGTCCCGCGGGCCTCCATGCCCTGGCGGAGTGACCACTCACATTCTCCCTGGGTGTCCCGTCTTCCCCAAAGAGCTTTCTTAACCAGTCCCTCTACAGCTGAGCTTCCTGCCACCGCCCTGGGGCGACTGCAGCTCCTCATCTCTGGATCCTGACTTTGAGCCAGAACCCTCTGGTCCCCTGGATCCCCCCAGCCCCAGCCCAGGCCCCGCCCCTCCCTATACTCTGACGGGGTGTCGCCTGGCCTGCGAGACACGATACGTGGTTCGGAAGTGCGGCTGCCGCATGATGCATATGCCTGGTAAGGGACTGGGGAGCCGCGGAGGGGTCAGGTGGGAGAGGCCGGGCCTGGCAGGCCGTCCTGAAGCTGTCCCCGCTTCCAGGCAGTTCGCCAGTGTGCAGCCCCCAGCAATACAAGGACTGCGCCAACCCGGCACTGGGTAAGGAGCAAGCCTCCTTGCATCCCGTCCGCACCCCACTTGGCCGGGGACCCCAACCCCGCCGGGAGGCCGGCCCTGACCCAGGTGATTGCGGCCCGCAGACGCCATGCTGCGGAAGGACACGTGCACTTGCTCCAACCCTTGCGCAAGCACGCGCTACGCCAAGGAGCTCTCCATGGTGCGCATGCCGAGTCGCTCTGCCACCCGCTACCTGGCCCGGAAATACAACCGCAGCGAGGCCTACATCATGTGAGCTGGCCAGACCGGGGACCGGACCCGGACCGGGACCAAACCGGGGCCGGGGAAGGGGCGGCGCCCTCCTCCAGGCCGAGCCTTCTTGAGCGCACCGGGGTGGGACACCAGTTTGCATGTCATCACCAGGCTCTGGGATTCTGGACAAGCTGCCTAACCTTTCCCACGCAACCTCCAGGGCTCTTGAAAGGAGTCCCAGAGAACGAGCACCTGTCTCCTGCCAGCAGCTGGCACCAGGGAGTGTCCAGGGAACATTCCCGCCTCTTTTACCCTCCAGGGAGAACGTGCTGGTGCTGGACATCTTCTTTGAGGCCCTCAACTACGAGACGGTGGAGCAGAAGAAGGCCTATGAGGTGCCGGAACTGCTCGGTGTGTGTACAGGGTGCCCCTAGGGGGTCTGTGGCGGGGTGGGCAGAGCAGGGGTCCGTGAGCTGACGGACTGCTGATCCGCTGTCTGCAGGTGACATTGGGGGCCAGATGGGGCTGTTCATCGGGGCCAGCCTGCTCACTGTCCTTGAGATCCTGGACTACCTCTGTGAGGTGGGCCCAGGGCCCCTGCGGGGGGAAGGGAACGGAAGCAGCCATAGGCCCTGGGGGAGGTGTGCGCTGGCCACCTCCCTCACTGCTTGCCCCTAGGTATTCCGCGAGAGGGTCCTGGGATACTTCTGGAACCGAAAGCGCTCCCCGCAAAGGCACTCTGGCACCAATCCGGTAACGGCCCCTTCTTCCTTTCCTGCCATCTCCACCTGGGTGCTCCGCCCCACCCCATGAAGCCCAGGACACCACCCCTACCCAGCTGGGAAAAGAGTGGCAGGGAAGGGTATGCAGCAACCTTGGCTGGTCCCCAGGAGGGGGACCTCTCCTGTCCTCTGACCCTCTTTCTCCTTCCCCAGTTTCAGGAAGGGATGGGCAGCCATCGAAACAAACGCCCCATCTCAGCTTGGGCCCCAGGTAACATGAAATGGCCTCTTTGGGTCAAGGGAGGAGGGGCAGGTCCGGTCCAGAAGGCGAAGTTCGGGTCCAGAAGGGCAGGAGCAGGAGTGGGGCAGAGTGTGAGGCCTCTCTCAGCACTGTGGCCTGTGTCTTGGCAGGCCTCCCACCCCTCCCTGTGCAGTCACCAGGACCCTTTCTGCCTCCCACCGCACCTGCTACCTTGTCACCCGGCTCTAGACCCGGTGCCTGTGTCTTTGGGGCTGCACTTTGACTTCTTGGACATGCCCAGGCTGCATATGACTTTGTCATCTTCACCCCCAATAAAGTTGTAGTGCATCAGCCTCAGCTGTTCCTCTTACAAGCAGACTAGTCAGGCACAAGACCTCTGCCAGCATCGCCTAGAGGACATGGTGCCTGAAATGTGGGCAGGGTTCCAGGAACCTCCAGAAATCTCTGGGAGAGGAGTCGTACAAGGGCACCGGTGGGAACGAGTTCATCAGACGAACGTCTCGGAGAAGGGAGCCCACGGCCGGGTGTGCAGGCAGAGAGGAGTCAGTGGCAGGGCAGTCCTGCTTGGGGGAGAGGAAGGGAGCAGACCCCCCACATCCAAGAACACAAGCTGCTGTCCTGCCTGAGATCATGACTCTCTTCTCACATCTGGAACCAAGTTCCAGCACGCTCACTCCATCTCCATGGGAACAGGCCTCGTTTCCCCAACCTCCCCTCAGCAGCAGAGGCCCCAGCTTAAGATGGTCAAGGAGGCCCACGCTCCCCACTCCTGTCAATAAGGACACACCCAGGCCCCAGCCACGCCTCTTCCCTGTTCTCTTTTTCTGCCCCCCAAATATTAGAAAACTGACAAATAAGCAGGGAAGGGGTATTCCTGACCTAACTACATCCTTCGGTCTGTCCTATCCCAGCCTGCAGGCCTAGGTATAGGGGGGATGAAGAGAGAAGGGACAGGGTGGGTACCCGTGGCATATGGAGAACCACAGAGAAAGGCTCGGACCGCCCCTCCGTGGAAGCCCACCCTTGCTCAGGCACCAGCTGCCTAACCCCTCGGGCTGTCTCAGGCAGAGGGAGAAAGGGGGTCACATGAGTACATAAGAATGTGTGGTGCAGCACTGCCCCTGAGCCCAGCCACAAGCCTCCAGCCCCCAGCCGCAGGCCACTTAGAGCAGCACAGCAAGGACAGGATGGCCAGGCTGTGCTCCAGCTGGAAGCAGGGCCACAGGGCGCCGCGGAGCAGGGACACCCCCGAGCCCGCCCCTCAGAGCCGCTCTACCACATCAGCCAGACGGTGGGAAAGGCGCCAATTTATGAAATTAAATAAAGTCCGTGGAGGGAGAGAGAGCCCGGGCGAGGGCACCTCCACCCTGGCGGGCCCAGCACAGCTGGGGCTCAGCACAGCGTGCACCCCCATTTCCTTCCCTCCCGGGAGGGCACCGAAACAGCCAGGCCGCAGCCGGAGCCAGGGGCCAGGAGCCTAGGGGGGCAGAAGTCGGAGAAGTAGGGGTGCTGCAGGGCCTCCTCCGCCGAGATGCGCTGGACGGGGTTACACTTCAGGAGGTTCTGGAAGAAAGGCATGGCGGGGTCAGGCCAGGATGGCCGCCGGAGCCCCGCCTGCCCCCAGCCCCACGGACAGTGTCCTGACCGCCCTCTACCCCTGCCCTCGGTCACCTGCAGCAGGTCCCTCCCTGTGGCATTGAGCTTGGGTACAACGTTCACCAGGGACGTCGTGGCTGGGTACATCGGGTAGGGCTGCGGGGGGACAGGCAGAGTCAGACCAGGGGTGGAGGGCGCGGAGGCTGCTAGGGCTGAGAAAGAAGGCATGTCCCCGATGAACCTAACCCCGTCACACCTTATAGTCTGGCAGTTTGGTCATGGCAGGCCATTGCTCCTCGGTCGGTGTCCCCAGCAGTGTGTCCACAGGGTCAAGGATCACTCAGTACAAAGGGGCAGGGTGAGGGGCTCTTCCCCTCCCAGGGGGAATCCTCGACCCGTCCCCGCCCTCCCCACTTTATCCCCCTGTTCACAACAGAAGTGGCCCCAACACATGGGACTCATTTTGTCCCACTGCCTGGGATTTACCGCGAGCCAGGTGCTATGGCTGCAAACGTAGGTGCTTTGCCCTAAACCCCGAGGTCCGTGGTCCTGATGACCAGCCAGCCTTCCCCAACTCCCACGGACTCTCCTCCTGCTCCTTCCAACTCCTTGGTCCTAAGGAGTCACCTCTCGGCTGGACGAGGATCCTCTTGGCTTCTTCCCCCAGGGAGCCCTCCTTGTCTACATGTCACACATTCTCCAGCTAGAAGCACGCAGTTGCTCTGTGACACCCAGGGTGTCTGCCACCCTCTGCCCTGTCCCTTCACACTCTGAAGCCACGCAGCCCCTCCCCATCCTGGCCCGCCTGGCCCATCGGCACCCTCACTCCCTGCACTCTGAACCCACAGCTGGTTCCTCCCCTTCCAGAGGCTGGAGGCGAAGGGAAACTGGAGGATATCGGAAGATCCTCTTCAACTGGTCGTCCACGTCATTGCCGGGGAAGAGGGGCCGCCCCGCATTGGCCAGCTCTGGGGGAAAGGGGGTGGTGGAGGGGCTGACACATGCAGAACCCCTCATTCCCACGGCACCCTCTGTGCCCCATCCCAAAGGCCCCACGCCCTGCCTGCCCCAGGGGGCCCTCCAAACCCTATTGGTCAACTCGAATGGGAGGGAAAGTGCCTCTGCAGACCCCCCAGTGTGTCACCTGCAAAGATGCAGCCGGCTGACCACATGTCGATGGACGTGGAGTACAGCTTGGCCCCAAAGAGGACATCCGGTGGGCGGTACCACAGCGTGACCACCTGGAAAAGACCCCACCCACAGAGAGCCCCCCTACTTAGAGCGCTGAGAGGAGGAGGCTCAGGGAAGAGGGGAAAACATTTCGGGTCATGGAGGAGGAGCGGAGAGATACTTACTGGGGACGCCCTCCCGCACCCCCATGTCCCACCCCCCAGCTCACCTCAGCTGAGTAACAGCGAACAGGGATCCCAAAGGCTCGAGCCAACCCAAAATCGGCCAATTTCAGCTCCCCATTCTGAGGGAGATGGGAGGAACAGGAAAGGGGCTTTTTGATAGTGTCGAGGCCAGTCCCCTGGTCACTTGGCCCTTGGCCCCAGCCTCCCCAGTCTCCCACTTTCTCCCTGACAGGTACCCTGTTTATGAGCAGGTTCTGGGGCTTCAGGTCCCTGTGCAGCACGTTGCGACTGTGACAAAATCCCAGGCCTTTTAGGAGCTGGAAGAGGAATGACTGGGGGAGGAACAGGAAGGCGGGTATCAGACCCTCTGGACAGGAAGCTGGGCCAGCAATGGCTCACGCTGCCCTCTCCACCCTCTGCTTTGCCTCGAACCTGCCTGTCTTTCAGCACCAAGCTCAGTAGGACCATCATTTAGTGTACTATTGAAGACCTGCGTTGCATCATGCTAGATATTAGAAGTGAACAGTGAACGGCGGCCTTAGTCCCCACCTTCCTGGATCTTAGAGCCCAGTGGGCCTCCTTACCTTCCCAGCCCACCCTGATCTCTCCCTGACCTAGCCTCGTTTGAACACGTGCATGTTGTGACCGTCAACACATATACTGTACTGTATCATCACTCGGCACTTGTTACTCCTGGAACCTGGGACAAGGCACTTGGCCTTGGACCTAGAACAGTGCCTGGTGCACATCAAAGCATTCAGCAAGTATCTGTTGAATGAACGAACGTATCTCTTTGAATCTGATTTTCTCATCTCTCGAGTATAAATCATAACACTGAGATCAGAGCATCACTGTCAGGTCGAAGAGCTCATGTGAAAATGCTTGCTAAGATGGAGGCCCCTGGAGAGCAGAAACAGGGTGTTCTCAGTCCCTGACACCCCACTGTTTGGGCCTGAACTTGGTGCTCAAAGAGTAGGTACACTGAACACAGACTCCAGCCCCAGCCTCGACGAGTCCCCCAGAACACCGGTCCCCTCACCTTCACAATTTCAGGATCTAGGTCACCATTGCAGCTGTCGAAATATTTCTTAAGGTCCTAAAAAGGGATGGGGGTGGGGGAAAGGGACAGAGAGTTTAACTTCGGTCTGGCCCCCGAGACCCTCCCAAAGTAACTAACTGTTCCCAAGTCGCTGTTTCACCTGGTCACAGAACTCAAAAACCAGAGTCAGCTTCTTGTCACTATGCAGGACGTCATGAAGCCTAGGGATAAGAAAGGGCTTGGCTAGACATGTCCCCAGGCGATCAGCCCAGCCCATCTCTGAAGCCCCCACCTCCTCCAACTGGCCACCCAGGCAAGGAGGGCCCTGCTGGTCTACATACCTGACGATGTTTTTGTGCTTCAGCTCTTTAAGTAGGCAGATTTCCCGAAGGGCAGAGCTCGGCACTCCCTGCACACGGGAGGGGACCGGATGGGTAACAGTCACATCCCACCCAACCTAGGTCCTCAACCACCCCCCTAGCCCAGATGCCCCAAGTCCTACCTCATCATCGTCATCCAGCCTCACTCGTTTCAGAGCCACGATCTCATGAGTCTCCCGATTTTTGGCCTTGAACACTGTTCCGTAGGTGCCTAGAGGAGGGAGGTCAGGGGTGTGTGTGGGAAGGATGGGGCACCCTTCTCCACTCCAGGAAGTCCATCCCGCGAGGGGGAGGTATCACAGGAATGCGCCGTTTCTGATGTCTGGAGTGAGGAAAGAGTTGGGGGGAAGGCCGGGCGTGGCAGAGCTTTGTGAAGTGGGGACGTGGCAGAGAGGGGCCTGCTGAGGCGCAAAGGAATCTGCAGCAGGGAGAGGCTGTGGCTGCCAGGGTAGGAGGTCCATAATAGAGGCGATGCTTTGTGAAGGTCTGGAAATAGTGAGCAGGGGTCTGGGGTAGGAAGGAGGGCCGGCAGGTTTGTTGAGGTCTGGGGTCTCCTGCGGCACTGAGGCTGGGGGAAGGACACGCAGGAAGTGCTGAGCTCCGGAGGTCCGGCCTACAGGGAGCGCCAAGGCTGGGAGAGGGCGTCTGCGGGAAATGCTAACGGGTGGACTTGTGACTGCACGGAGTGTTGAGCTCGGGGCCAGGGCTGCAGCCAGTGTTGAGGTCGGAGTCTGCAGGCACTGCTGATGATAGAGGAGCCAAAGCTGCAAGGATTGCAAGAGATCTTGCAGGAACATCTCGTGGTCCCATTACCTTCCCCAATCTTCTCCAGTTTTTCGTATTTCTGCATCGCGGCAGCCGCGGGGACCCCTGCGGGCCCTGGGTTCTAATACTCCAGCGCCGGCGTTGCAGAGGAGGCGGCTCCCTAGCCTCCAGCCCTGCCCCGCCCACCTGCCTGCGCATGGGCTTCTGGGACTTGTAGTCATAGGATGGCCAAGTTTCCCAGTAACGCCCTGGGCTTTAGACAACAAAACTACAATCCCCAGCAGGCCGCGCTCAGGTTCTCTGCAGCACTCGCTTCCCGGGACTCTGGTTCGGCCGCCCAAGCAAACCCTGGACTTCAAATCCCAGGAAGCATCACGTGTCCGCTTTCTCGACGCCTCGCGTAGTGCTGCGGCTCCCAGTGTGCCCCGCACTTATTTTTTTCTGTGATCACAACCTTCTTTTGAAAAGGGCCTCTCTGCGACTACACGTTCCAGAATGCAGCAGATGTGGGGGTGGGGCGCTCTGTGGAGTTTGGGTGTTTGGCGGCCTACATCTCGGGCCCGGTGGTCCCCTCTGAACGGGTTGAGGGTGTTGAGGTCCCAGCCACATCCTGGCAATCTCAGCACGAGTTTCGACCTCTCCACAGGCCATCTGGTGACCTTAGGTTTGATTGGGGAATAGCTCCGAGCCATGTCTTTCTGATAATGGCTTTACAGGGACCAGCTGACCACAAGGCTGGGCAGAGAGGCAGGTGTGCCCCATTTGAAACTGGATTGAACATACATCAGAGACCATTTTTTGCCCTGGCCCCTGTTTGTCAACTTGGAGCCCACCCTCAACTCCAGCTGCGGGCTGCAGCCACATCCTGAAGCAAACTGGCTGGAGCACTGGGAATCGCTGTTCAGCCCCCACGCCTGCCTCTTGCCCCCATGCCAGCCTCCAGAGCCCGGGCCTACTGGAGTCAGGGCGTGGCGGAGGGCTGGCAGGTTGGTTACTGCCTTCAACAGACAGAAGCACAGACAGATGGCTACACTTGCAGCAGCCTTGACCTCATCCTTTAAGGAGTTGATTACAGATTTTCTTGTGCTGCTCTCTAATTGTCTCATGATTGCATTTTTGAGGGCTGTGAACTGAACGAAAACAACCCCAAACAGCACTCCTTGGCGCGGGAACCGGAGTTGGTGCCAAACATGTTAACTCACTCGTTTATATCTGAACGTTTTCTGCATAGGCGATGTTCATCCAGTGGCAGACCACAGAGTAGAAGCAAAAAGTATATTTCTTATCTGGAAGAATTTATAACTTATTTGAAGAAACCAGAAATGTTTTTAAATGGCAGGCGATGACATGAATAGGGTTCGAGGAGGGAAATGACAGCAGGGAATTTCTCCGAGGCAGAACTTCCTCCACATCGGCAAGTCTAAGTCAGCTCGGGGTAATGGGCGTCCAACCTCCGGTCCGCATCACCCCTCTCCTCTCGACGCCCACTCTCCGCTCCGTCCTTTCCTCCAGGCAAAGACAAGTGTTTTCTTGGAGGAACTGGGGATTAGTGGGTGGTAGGGGGAGGAGGGCACGAGGGAATCTTGACCCCGATGCATTTATATTTCAACTTCCTCCGCACCGAATTTCTTGATCACCTTTGTGTCTCTGTTTTCCTGCCCGGGATCCCCAGGGTGAAACGGGCTCTTTTCGCCCAGAGGTACATAATGGGGCCAAGAGACTGCGTCTCCGGGGAGCCTGAGGTCCTTGCGGGGAAACCCGGGGCGGAGGCATGGCGCGGCCGGCCCGCGGTACAGCAGGGGAGGCCTTCCGGATGCCGAGCTTGGGTGCCTGGTGGTGCCTGGAAGCGCGCTTCCGCCCCCGGGTCTGGGCCCCTGCTCCCCGCCTCTCACCCGCTGCTGCGGGGCCGCGCACGGTGCGCTGGGGGGCGCGCACGCAGGGGGCTGGCCTGCCCGCGGCACGGGGGAAAGTTGAGTTGGGAGAAGTTAGGAGCGGCGGGGGCGCGCCCCGAGGTGGGCACGGGGGAGTTGTCGGGAGCGCGCGAGGGCGCCGGAGACGGGGGAGAGACCCCGAGACCCCCGGGGCACGAAATCCAGAGCAAGCGGGTAAGCGGAGAGGTGGCGGCGGGGCAGGGCCAGGGCCGTGGAGGGAGGAAGGGAGGGGGAAGGAGAGCGGGGAACTCGGGACTCAGAGCTAGGAGGGAGTGGAAGTGGAGGAAAGGGCGGAGCTGGGGCGCGGGGAAGCGAGATCTTGGGGAAAAAGGATGGGGAGGCGATCGTAGTGCTGGTCGGAAGCGGGATCCGGGGTCCGCTTCATAGAGTTCCCTGAGGCGAGGGTGCCGCGCCCCCTGCCACCAGGAGGGGGTAGTCTCAGGAAGGCGCTGCTTGCCTTCCCAGCTCCTGGGCGGGCTCCAGACGACACCCATCCCGTACGACCCCTACTCTGTTCTTCTCAAGCCCAGCGGGAGGGTTGCCTGGGGCCTCGCCCGCAACCTCCGGGTGAAGAGGAAGAGCCGCGAAGGGGGAGGGAGGTGGCGAGTCAGGTCAGGAGAAGGGGTCAGGCAGAAGTGGGAGCAGCTGGGTGGGGATGGGAACGACGAGCCCCTAAGAGTTGGACCTGACCCCTGGGAGGCTGGGTACCCGGGTGGTGCTGCCTGAAATCCCGCTCCCACCCCCGCCAACCCCACGTCGAAGAGCTGTGGAATGTGCGAATTCAATTGTGGGGTGGTTAATGCCCAAGTGGGGGTCCAAGGTGCTAATCCCTTGGGCTGGGGTAAAGATGCTAATCCTCCGGGCCGGTCGGGGCTGGTCCCCGGAATGTGCCCCCACCCTGGATTATGGGCACCGATGCTCGGGACAGAAGCTGCTTTGTGTTCTAGGTTGGCGGGGGAGGGGGCAGGAAGGGGTGTTAAAGGGGGGAGGGAGGATGGAGCACATTGAAGGCACAACCTGGAGGTGGAGGGGGGCACCTGCAGGTGCTCAGGACACACCACACCCTTCCCAGACCAGGGTCCCTCCCCAGGGCCCTGGCCGAAAGCCTGCGGGGGGGGGGGGGTGAGGAGAGCTGTCAGCTGAGTTGAAGTGCTTGCCAGGAATGTGCCGCTTCAGGCTCCCCATCCTGTACTGAACCCCCAGACCTACATTGTTTGACCTTCCACGGACCTGTCTTCCCTCCCCCTGCCCCCAGGTAGCCCTAAGGCAGCCCTGGCCCCTCAACAACACACTGGGGAGTTTCAGTATGGAGAGCTGTGGATGCCCCCTTACACGTCCCCCAGTGTGAATGGATACACCGATTTGCGCTGGTCGGGTTCCCTACCATGCCACTCCTGCTCCCCACCACACATGTTCTCCCCAGACACCCCTACAGTCACAGTCAGGAGGGTGTCAGCCCTGCCACTCAGATTTTCCTGGCCCGAGGAGTGGGAGGGGAGGGATCAGGACTGTCCCTCAAGGCAAAACCTCAGGGTTTCTGCCACCCTCCCCCAAGTTCAAGTTTGTCACGTGCCCCTCCCCCATTATAAAGCTCTGCCCAGCCTGTGCACGCTGTCTTCCCTCCCTCCCTCCCACAGAGTGAGTGGAGTTGGGCTCCTGCCCCTCCCCCAGGAAGCCTGCACCCCTCCCTATCTGCTCTTCATCCGGGGAGGGGGCATAGTCATGCTCCCCCTCCCTGCCTTGAGCTGTCTCGAGGACCCCCTTGCTTGCCCTTTTGGACTCTCTCCAGAGTTCTTTCTCCCCCTTCCTTCCTCCCTACGTCCCTGCTCCATGGGGTATCACTCTGCCCAGCACACCCCTCCCTGATCTCAGCCCACCTCCGCATGCCACCACTGGGTCACTGCTCCTGTTTCTGGCTCAGCCTGTGCCTCCCTCCCTCCCTCTTCCATCTCACTGCCCCCCCCCCATCTCTCTTGCTTGCTCTCCAGGTCTGGGCCTTGACTCCTTTCTTGCTCCCCCCCTTTTTTTTTGTAGCTTCTCCCACCTCCCCTCTACCTCTCAGTCCTTAATCTCGGCCCTTTTTGGCCCCAGTCCTTGCCTCTGTCTCTCTCTGTTCTTCTTTTTTTCCCTATAAATAGCGCTCCTCTTTGCTCTCTAAGGCCACGCTAAGGCCCCTCGTAGCTGGAGAGGACCCTGCACAGCCTGGAGACCCTTCTAGCCAGCTGACAGGAAGCCCCCACGTCCTGTCCTCCCCTGAGCTGAGCGGGGACAGGGGCTGCGCAATGCCAGGGCGCCCCCCGCCGGCCTGGCCCAGCTCTCACGCGGGAATCGGTCCTCTCCCTGACCCAGGTTATGCCGCCGCCTTGTCGTCCTGAAAGCCGCAGCGACAGTGAAAAGGGCTAAGATTTGGCCATGAGCAGTGCCCCCCGGCGCCCCGCCTCGGGCGCTTTCCGCACTGTGAGTATTGCCGGCCGGGTGGGTCACCCCACTGTCCCTCTTCACGCCACAGGTGCTCCGGCTGAGGACTCCCACCAGCCGCCCGCGCGCGTGTTGCGCGTGTGCGCGTGTAGAGAGAGAGAATTGGGAGCAAGGGGAACCTGTGATGGATTCCTGAGGGGTGCTGCCCTGGACTTGCTTGGGGTTAGGAATCTGGGATGGGTATGGGGGGCGGGGATTAGGAGGCCTCCAGCCCTGGGGAGGGAGTTAAGGCTCTGTTTCCTGAAGACCTGGGTGGAAGCCTCAGTGAGAGAGGAACTTTGGGGATCCTGGGTCCCTAACCCAATGGTTGATGCACACACACACACACCCTCACCCACCCACCAGGCCTTAGAGACAGCGGCAATCTGGGCATAGTGGTTCTGGGCGGGGTCACTGGTGACTAGCCCCACCCCCGAACCCACGTGCCACTATGGCCTGCCCCTCTGGCCCCACGTGGCCCCCGCCCCACGTGGCCCCCTTCTGATTTTCCTAGGAAGTCTAATGATTAACCCCGAGTGCCATAATCAGACCCTTATTGGTCACGGTGGCCCAGAGGGCACGTGACTGGGAAGGGGCGCGGGCTGGTCCCTCCCCCTCCTTCTCAAGTTCACCCCTGCCGGCCATGGACTTCCTCCTGCGCCCTCAGGTGCGCAGGGTTCGAGACCTCCCTCCCCCATCCCGGCTAGCTCCCCGAGCTCTCTCGCTTCAGCACGTCCCCCTGCCTTCCTCCTGCCCGCGAGCTAATTCCGGTGAGAGTGGGGCGAGCGCTCGGGGGTAGCGGGGCTAGAGCGCAAAGATGGCCTAGGGAGAAGCAGCCCCCTGACCCCTGCCTCTTCCTGTATCCAGTATCCCAGTCACCCCGGCTGCCCTTGTCTCCGCCTCAGTGTCTCCCCAAGACCCGCCCTTCTTCCCAGCCCTCCTCCCCTTGCTCTTCCTTGCTGTAGCCTTCCTTGCTCTGGCACCGCCACGGAGGGGGCTCCGAACCCCGCCCTTGAGGTCTGGATGCCCTTCAGGTCCTGGAGCTCTTGAGCAAATATTTGGCGCGCCCGGAGCCGAGACCGGCAGCGGGGGTGGGGGGCTGGACCAAAGCGGCCGGCTGGGCAGCAGGCTGCTTAGCTGGGCTGAGCTCTCCAAAGCGCCACCGCAGTCCCGCTGCTCCGCTCCTGCAGTATGACTCAGGTGGGGGGAATGGGGGTGGGGCGAGGGGCGGGGCCCCGGGAGCACGGAGGGACCCCGCGCGCGGCTGGCCCGCCGTGGTGAATGGGGTCTTTCCTGAACCCGTGAGGCCGCATTCCTGGCCAGGGGTTGGGTTTCACTTTGACTCAGACGAGTTCCGGTCAGTGAGCTTGGGTGTCTTCAAAAGTTACTTTTCAGGCTCAGCAGTCTCCTGCAGCCGGAGGGAGTGTGTTCACTCTCAGCCATGTGAACTGTCCAGTTCACACACCCTGCCAAGGGGCTGGACGCACAGGGTTTCTGCTGAGACTCCAGGGCAGACCCTTTCCGCCTGCCTTAGAGGCGACTAGAATGGGCACAGCCAGGGTCCAGATAGCCTGGCCCTAGGTTGGGGGGGCGGGGCTGGGTCCCCAGCATTTGCGGGGACAGGCTGCTGCGAGGTAGCAGATCTCCAGCACTGGGCAGGGTGGGGATTCAGGGTGCACGTCCTGGCGAGCCCCCGTGTCTTCTCTCTGCCCCTCTTCCTCACAGCCAGAGCCAGAGAGCTCGGGTTCCGTGGCACCCCGGTTCCCGGAGCAGGACGAAGATGAACTTCACCGCACTGGGCGTGGAGCGGTTCGAGGAGATTCTCCAGGAGGCTGGGTCTCGAGGAGGGGAAGAGCCAGGCCGCAGCTACGGGGAGGAAGACTTTGAATGTGAGGGGGCTCCCCGGCTGTGGGAGGGGGCCCCTCAGACTTGACTGCCCAGCAAGGAAGGGGCTAGAGGCCTGCTGGGAGGGCCCCGCGGGGGACTGGCATGGCCTGGGGTGGGGGGCCTGCGTCTGCCAGCAGCACCTCCCCTCCTCCCTATAGACCACCGCCAGTCCTCACACCACATCCATCACCCACTGTCCACCCACCTGCCTCCGGATGCCCGCCGCCGTAAGACACCCCAGGGCCCAGGACGGAAGCCTCGAAGGCGCCCCGGAGCCTCCCCCACTGGGGAGACGCCTACCATTGAGGAGGGGGAGGAAGACGAGGACGAGGCCAGCGAGGCTGAGGGCCCCCGGGCACTCACCCAGCCATCCCCTGCCTCCACACCGTCTTCAGTACAGGTGAGCAGGAGGAGGCAGGACTTCTGGGGGACATCGGCGGGGGCCTTGGCCTGGCCTCGCCTGCCTAAACGGGGCCCTTTTCCAGTTCTTTCTCCAAGAGGATGAAGGCACTGACCGGAAGGCAGAAAGGACCAGTCCCTCTCCCCCTCCACCACTGCCCCACCAGGAGGCAGCTCCCCGGGCCACCAAAGGGGCCCAGACTGGGTAAGTGTCCCCAAACAGAGACCTCCCCTGTAGGTGTCAGTGAGATGATGCCGGGAAAGAAGCAGGGACCTTGGGGTCATCAGACTGGGGTTCAAATCCCAGCCCCGCCCCTCACCTGCCACTTCGGCGAGTAACAACCTCTCTAAGCCCATTTCCCCACCTGTAGACCAAGAATAACAGGACCTTTCGCCCAAGGTGGTTGTAGGGAGTCAAAGGGTGCGACGAGTTAAGGTTTAGGAATGATTTAGCCTGGCACAGAGCAGATGTGCATCTGAGCTGTCCACCCGCCTACCCCGCTGTCATCCCCCACCCAAGGCTTCAGCGATTGGTCTGGTGACCTCCAAGTACCCCTTGAGGCCCTAAGGGCATGAGAGAAATATCAGACACCCCTCCGCCTCTTGCTCTTGGGGAGCTGCCAGTCCACTCTGTCATCTCATAAAATGGCACCAGACAAACAGCGTCGGTACCAGCGGGTGATTGGAGTTGGGGGTGTTAGCCAGAGAAGGCTGCCTGGAGGACATCACTTTGAAATCACTTTGAGTCTCAAGGTCGCCGCTATCGTGGACCTGTTTTCTGGGTGCCAGGCAGCGTGAAGGGCTGCAGGGAAGTGAAGGGCGCAGGGTGTGCGTGCAGGCTCGCTGGGGAGACAGGTTGTGCACGGGCAGCTGGATGGCCGAGGAGAGGTGGGGAGCCTCAGAGGAGGAAGCCTGGCATTGCAAAAGTGGATCAGATGTGGGCAAGGGTGTGGACAGAGGGTGGGCATGGGCGGAGAAAGCCTGGCAGTGGGGGTTCTGGTCATGGGCTTGAACCTGTGGGAGGCGCTTGATACCAGGGCACTGGTTTAGATGTGGCAGGGACCAGGACACACTGCCAATGGCAGAAAGGAGACGTCCAATGGGGGACAGGAGTGGAAGGAAGTTGGAGTCTGCAAAGGACAAGGAGTCATACCTTCCTCCTGACCCTGGGGACTGTCTGTGTTCTCAGAGACCCATTCCATGTACTTTACCTGGTTCAGTCAGAAACGTGGGGCCCTATGACCCTCTCGAGCCCATGGTTAGGGGTGTGCCTCAGAGGGGAGGAGGAGCGAGCAGTGTCTGAGTGGCTGAGAGGCCGGCAGTGGTACCTGGCCTCGGCTGTTTGCTGCTGAGGAGTTTGTTCCGAGGTGACTTACGTGGTTGTCGGGCGGCACAGCTGGTAAAGGGGAGAGCCAGGTTAACACTGCAGGATGGAGGTCCCGCGGGGTCCCCTTCCTGGGCCCTCCTGCATGGCGCCTGGCTGAGGGGAAGGGACCAGCCTTCCCCGGCTCACAGCTGCTCTGTCTGTCCAGAGCCACGGTGGAAGAGTCGGTGGCCGTGGCCAGCGGCACAGCAGGAGGTGATGACGGGGGTGCCTCCGGGCGCCCCCTGGCCAAAGCGCAGCCGGGGCACCGCAGCTACAGCCTGCAGGAGCGGAGGCGCATCGGGAGCATGACCGGGGCCGAGCAGGCGCTGCTGCCGCGGGTCCCCACGGACGAGAGCGAGGCCCAGACGCTGGCCACGGCCGACCTGGACCTCATGAAGAGTGAGTGTGGGCCCGGGGCGGCTGGGAACGGGGCTGAGGCCGGGGGCCTGACTCTGCCCTTCCACCCCCCCAGGCCACCGGTTTGAGGACGTCCCGGGGTGCGGCGGCACTTGGTGAGGAAGAATGCCAAAGGGTCCGTGCAGACGGCCGGGAAGGGCGTGAGCCTGGCCCCACGCCTCGGGCCCGGCCCCGGGCCCCCCATAAGCCTCACGAGGTACGTTCTTCGTGTCACGTGCTTCCAGCCCCCCACGGCCCCCCTCCCGCCGCCGGACCAGCAGTGACCTCCTCCAGCCCCAGAGGTGCCACACCGTCGATTTGGGCGTTAGGAGTCCGTTCCCACCCACCACACTGCTGCTTTCTGTGTTATGGTCGTTTGTTAGTGGCTGGCAATGAGGTGTCTGTGGACCCTTTGGACGAGGGGTGGCTCTGTGGAGCCAGGCAGTTCATTTTCCAGAATCCAGTCATCTGTATGTTCATTTGATCCCCTCACAACCTATGAAGGTGATGGGCCCAGGTAGTGTTGGCCGTAAATCAGGGTCAGCGAGTGGCCAGGATCACTCAGGGACTTACTGATGCTCCCCGCCTTAGGCTCCAGGGCTCCGGTCCTGAACCTTGACCCTTCCAGTGGATATTTTTAAATCTTTTTATTGAGGCCTAACAGACGACAGTAAAGGGCACTTGGTCCGAGTGCTCCCTCACTGTGGGCACCCTTAAACACCTGGCCGCCCCTACCAGACAGGGGACATTTCCTCACTCGGAAAGTTCCTTCATGCCTCTGCCCAGCCAGTACCCTCAGGGGTGACCGCTCTTTGTCATTTGCATTTACTTTTGCTGGTTCTCGAGTGCATGTAAATGGAGTGGTGCACAGTCAAGGGTAGCCACTATTCAAGCACTTCCTGTGAGTCATGTGTTGTGCTGTGTGTGTCGTGTGTGGTTTCTCTTTTAATCCCCGTGAGAGCCCTTTGAGGTGGGTGGCGTTGCTCCCATTTCACAGATGAGGGAAAGAGAGTCTCAGACTGCATCGAAACTCGCCCAGACTCTCTGCCTGTGCCCTGTGCCGTCCAGAGTCACGGGCCCCATCCTGACGCTGCTTGTCGGAGGGCGGTCCCTGGGCACCCCCTCTGGCTCTGACCCTGCCGTGGCTCCTCGTTTCACACCAGGTGTTTGTGGAACTGAACGAGTTGCTGCTGGACAAGAACCAGGAGCCTCAGTGGCGGGAGACGGCACGCTGGATCAAGTTCGAAGAGGACGTGGAGGAGGAGACGGAGCGCTGGGGGAAGCCCCACGTGGCCTCCCTGTCCTTCCGCAGCCTCCTGGAGCTCCGCCGGACCCTGGCCCACGGTAGCCTGCCCTGCCCTCCTCCCCGCCCACCCTTGCCCCAGGAAATACCCTTCCCCCGAGCCTGCTCTCCGAGGACCACACGGCCCCCACATTTCCTTGAGCAACACAGTGTGTAGTGTCACCAGCGCCCGGAGGGCGCCTCCTCTCGTGATGTCGGCTGCCTGCCATTCCTCGGGCTCGCCTGTCCATGGGTGACTGCAGCGGGGACTGACACTCCTCTTTCTTACCCAGCAGCTTTTCTAAGTGACATTTTCAGATTACTAAAGCTGTTACGTTTTGGGTCCTAACGTGGTTTTAGACAGATTTGACGGGAAGCTTTCTGAAGGGGTCCCACCTGTAGGGCTGTGTAAACCCAAGGGGAGCTTTCTGACAGCACAGAGCGGGCCAGCCCGGGGCCCCTGGCGGAGGCTGCGTGCTCCCTGGAGAGGGTGGCCAGGCAGGGCCCGGCCCGGCCCAGGTGGCCTTGCTGACGGCTGGGGCTCCAAAGCCTCTGCCGAGCCCCACAGCATTTCAGGAGACGGGAAGGAACGGGTCAGAGAGGTGATGGGACCTGGGGCTCAGGCCCTGCTCCCTGTTCCCTGAACCATGCGTAGCTGACTGCGCCCTTGTCCCCAGCTCTCCCTCTGGCCCTGCACTTTCTGGGCTGGGGATGAGGACCGCACTATGCTGTCTTTCCAGGGGCCGTGCTCTTGGACCTGGACCAGCAGACCCTGCCCGGAGTGGCCCACCAGGTGGTGGAGCAGATGGTCATCTCTGACCAGATCAAGGCTGAGGACAGAGCCAACGTGCTGCGGGCCCTGCTGCTGAAACACAGGTGAGGCCTTGCCCACTGCTCCTTGTCCCCCTGTCCCCAGCCCGGCCATCACCCTCCTCACCTCACTGTTCTCTGCCCCACCAGCCACCCAAGTGATGAGAAGGACTTCTCCTTTCCCCGAAACATCTCTGCCGGCTCCCTGGGCTCCCTGCTGGGGCATCACCATGGTCAGGGGGCCGAGAGCGACCCCCACGTCACCGAGCCTCTCATCGGAGGTGTCCCTGAGACTCGGCTGGAGGTGGAGCGAGAGGTGAGGGGACGGGGGGCCCTGCCTGGGTAGGGTCCCCGCCAGCACGGCTGGCCGCAGGGCTGCGAGCTGGCCAGCCTGAGCTCCGTTCTGCACCCCCAGCGCGAGCTGCCACCTCCAGTGCCACCGGCCGGCATCACCCGCTCCAAGTCCAAGCACGAGCTGAAGCTGCTGGAGAAGATCCCCGAGAACGCCGAGGCCACAGTGGTCCTCGTGGGTACGTGGGGTGAACCCTGGGGGCGGGGGTCCCGGTGGCCAGCCTGTCTCAGCGCCACCCCGAGGCTGCGGCTGGGAGGTGCTGTGCGCCCTGCGCTTGCCCACAGTGGCCTCACGCCCCCAGGCTGCGTGGAGTTCCTCTCCCGGCCCACCATGGCCTTCGTGCGGCTGCGGGAGGCGGTGGAGCTGGACGCGGTGCTGGAGGTGCCGGTCCCCGTGCGCTTCCTCTTCCTGCTGCTGGGCCCGAGCAGCGCCAACATGGACTACCACGAGATCGGCCGCTCCATCTCCACCCTCATGTCCGACAAGGTCAGCCCCACCCCGAGCCCACCCGGGACGCCCCCAGCCCCCTGTCCCAGCTCTGCCGTAGGCCCCTGGCTCTGTCCTGTGCCCTCACCAGCCCCAGTCCTGCTTTGGCAGCAATTCCACGAGGCGGCCTACCTGGCGGATGAGCGGGAGGACCTGCTGACCGCCATCAACGCCTTCCTGGACTGCAGCGTGGTGCTGCCGCCCTCGGAAGTGCAGGGCGAGGAGCTGCTGCGGTCCGTCGCTCACTTCCAGCGCCAGATGCTCAAGAAGCGGGAGGAGCAGGGCCGGCTGGTGCCCCCCGGGGCTGGGCTGGAGCCCAAGTCGGCCCAAGATAAGGGTACGGGCCAGTGCGGCCCTGCGCTGCGGGCGGCAGGGGTCGGGGCGGCCGCGCGTCTGCAGGGCGGCGGGGCGGGCGGGGGCCGCGGCGGGCGCCCTGATGGGGGCCTGGGCTGCAGCGCTCCTGCAGATGGTAGAGGTGGCCGGTGCCGTGGAAGACGATCCCCTCCGGCGGACGGGCCGGCCCTTCGGGGGGCTGATCCGGGATGTGCGGCGCCGCTACCCCACTACCTGAGTGACTTCCGGGACGCGCTCGACCCCCAGTGCCTGGCCGCCGTCATCTTCATCTACTTCGCGGCCCTGTCTCCTGCCATCACCTTCGGGGGGCTGCTGGGTAAGGCGAGGCTTCGGGTCGGGGCGGGGAGCCCACAGGGTCCCGGGCTGGCAGCTGCTGAGCGGGTTCCTGCCGCCCCAGGAGAGAAGACGCAGGACCTGATCGGGGTGTCGGAGCTGATCATGTCCACGGCGCTCCAGGGCGTGGTCTTCTGCCTGCTGGGCGCCCAGCCGCTGCTGGTGATCGGCTTCTCGGGGCCCCTGCTGGTCTTCGAGGAGGCCTTCTTCTCGGTGAGGGTCCACAGGCTACTCAGGCTGTCCTTCCTCCTCCCTGAACACCCCGCCCAGCGGTCCCCGGTCTCTGGACCTGATGGGCCGTGTCCCCCTCCGCCACCCAGTTCTGCAGCAGCAACAACCTGGAGTACCTGGTGGGCCGTGTGTGGATTGGCTTCTGGCTGGTGTTTCTTGCTCTGCTCATGGTGGCCCTGGAGGGCAGCTTCCTGGTGCGCTTTGTCTCCCGTTTCACCCAGGAGATCTTTGCCTTCCTCATCTCCCTAATCTTCATCTACGAGACCTTCTACAAGCTGATTAAGGTGGGCACCAGGCGGGGCGAGGCTTTGGGCCTAGAGGGAGCCAGGGGCGTCCTGCCCCTCTCTCGTCTCTCTCCTGGGTGTGAGGCCAGGCTGGCCTTGAGATGCCCTGGCTGCAGTCCATGGAGCCCACAGAACATGGATGGGCTGGTTCGTCTTCCTGCCCCACCCCCACCACCAGGTTACCAACACACATGAGGACTTCAATCTTAAAAACATGTCTTTAATCACAAAGATAATACACTTTTGTTAAAATAGCAAACAATCCAGAAGTGCGGTAATAAAAAGGCCCCTGAGAGGACAAACACAGTCCCAACACATCAGGCCCATGTCTGTGACAGGCCCAGGAGTGGACGTGCCCCCAGGGTCCTCCACACTCCACATCCTGTTCCCCAGATGCCACATCCGCTCCTCCAGGCCTGGCTGGAACCACGTTCCCCAGCTGCCTTCCTAAAGCAGACCAGCCTCTGTCTCAATCCCTAGTTGCCCTGTACTCACGTCTGGTTTTCTGGGTAATTTTCTCAATCCACGAGACAAGTACCGTGAGGGCAGGCCGGCCGTCTCCACCCCGCCTGTTCCACTCAGCGTACAGCTAAGGCCGGAGATCTTGCCCGTGTAGCCGACGGAGTCCTCTGTGCTCTCTGCAGATCTTCCAGGAACACCCCCTCCACGGCTGTTCGGTGTCCAACAGCTCGAGGCAGACAGTGGCGGTGAAGCAGACAGCGGCGATAATACCACGTGGGCTGGGGCAGGAGCCACGCTGGGGCCGGGGAATGGGAGCTCAGCAGGGCCGTCTGGGCAGGGGAGGCCCCGGGGCCAGCCCAACACGGCCCTCCTGTCTCTGGTGCTCATGGCGGGCACTTTCTTCATCGCCTTCTTCCTGCGCAAATTCAAGAACAGCCGGTTCTTCCCTGGCCGGGTGTGTGGGCTAGAGGCCGGAGGGAAACGGGAGCTGGGGGCAGCAGGGGGCGACTAATGGTCAAGGCTGGAGCGGGGCAAGGGGCCTCTGAGCATGGTGCTTGCCCACAGGTACGGCGGGTGATTGGGGACTTTGGGGTGCCCATTGCGATCCTCATCATGGTGCTTGTGGATTACAGTATCGAGGACACCTACACCCAGGTAAGGTGCAGCACATGTAGCAGTGAGGAGGTGCCACCTGGCACTGGGCTCTGGATGCTCCTCTCTGGTCCCCGACCCCAGAGCCAACCCTTAACTGGGCAGACTCTGGCCTTTTCCACAGTACCCCCCTCAGTGCTCGCCCAGCCCAGCATAGCTTGGGGCTCTCCAGCCAAGGCTCACCCATCCCCGGCCCCGCCCTCTGCCCTGCAGAAGCTGAGCGTGCCCAGTGGATTCTCGGTGACAGCCCCCGAAAAGCGGGGCTGGGTCATCAACCCCCTGGGCGAGAACAGCTCCTTTCCTGTGTGGATGATGGTGGCGAGCCTGCTCCCCGCCATCCTGGTCTTCATCCTCATCTTCATGGAGACGCAAATCACCACGTGAGTGGTCCTCACCGAGGGGGCATGCTGTGCAGACAGGGACCACCTGGTGGGTGGAGGGGCCAGGCCCCTGCCAGCCTGGGGACACAGCAGCGTTAATGGGCTGAGGGGAGCCAGGACGCCAGGCTGGCCGCTGCTCTTTTGTGGACGGCAGACAGTCCCACTGGCGTTTGCTGGAACGGGCCCAGTTCAGGCTGGGAGCCGTCCCGGGGGCGGGAGCAGCACAGAGAGGGCTCAGCTCCGCGATGGGACTTTCCTCTGGAAGGATTGGTCAGGGGCTGCCAGGTTCCAAAACGGCGGCAACCGGCTGGGTGCTCTGGAAAGACGCGGTTGTCCGCCCGTCCCGCTCAGGCTCATCATCTCCAAGAAGGAGCGCATGCTGCAGAAGGGCTCCGGCTTCCACCTGGACCTGCTGCTCATCGTGGCCATGGGCGGCATCTGCGCCCTCTTTGGCCTGCCCTGGTTGGCTGCCGCCACCGTCCGCTCCGTCACTCACGCCAACGCGCTCACCGTCATGAGCAAGGCTGTGGCGCCTGGGGACAAGCCCAAGATTCAGGAGGTTAAGGAGCAGCGGGTGACGGGGCTGCTGGTCGCCCTGCTTGTGGGTACGTTCATCTCGCGCCCCTGCCCGTCCCAGAGGGGCCTGGGGTTCACGGGGGGCGGGGAGCCCTAGGGCTGACTCTTTCTCCCCCTCCTCCCCAGGCCTTTCCATGGTTATCGGGGACCTGCTCCGGCAGATACCCCTGGCCGTGCTCTTCGGGATTTTCCTGTACATGGGCGTTACCTCCCTTAACGGGATCCAGTTCTACGAGCGGCTGCACCTGCTGCTCATGCCGCCCAAACACCACCCAGATGTCACCTATGTCAAGAAGGTGAGGCCCACGCTGAAGGGCTCCATGCCTCTCCCCTTCCTGGGCTGCGCGGGCCATCCTCCAGCCCCCGTCTGCCCACGGTGGCCAGCCTCCGGTCTGTGCAGACCCAGCTCTGGTGAGCGCCCTAGAAGGCACTTCTAGCCCCAGCCCTGTGGAGGCGAACGGGGCCATCGGTCCTCTGGATGTGGTAGAGCCAGATGGCCCTCTGGGGACCAGGACCCTCGGCAGCGGGGGAGAAGCCTGGGCTCACCTGTCTCATTCCACCCCGCCCACCCCCAGGTCCTGACCCTCCGTATGCACCTGTTCACAGCCCTGCAGCTGCTCTGCCTGGCCCTGCTCTGGGCGGTCATGTCCACAGCTGCCTCCCTGGCCTTCCCCTTCATCCTCATCCTCACAGTGCCGCTCCGCATGGTGGTGCTCACCCGCATCTTCACCGAGCGAGAGATGAAATGCGTAAGGCCTCCCCCTCCCACCCTTCCTCCCCCAGCCCTGCCGTCCCTGCCAAGGTCATGGTTGGGGTGTGCCCTCCTGACTCTGTCCTGCTCCACAGCTGGACGCTAACGAGGCGGAGCCGGTGTTTGATGAGCGGGAGGGTGTGGATGAGTACAACGAGATGCCCATGCCTGTGTAGCTGCTGCCTGGACAGACGGCGAGGGACTGACGGACAGAGGGAACCAGGGCTGGGGGTGCTTGCCCCAACCCCTTCCTCATTTTTATTTAAGTAAATAATTTAAAGTCCCCCTACCCTGGCCCGCCCCCTGCAGTAAAGTGCTTCAACCCCTCCTAACCCTGGTCTGTCTCTGTAGGGGGGGATGAATGGAAAAGGGGGGGACCCAGCCCACTCCCTGTCCCAGAAACGAGATGTGCAATGGGGAAGGAAAGGGACTTTAATGAGAAACCGAAACAGAGGGTGCCAAAGTGCAAATTGTCCACCCCCCATAGGGGGGCCATCCTGAACCCCTGTGCATCCCTCACCCCCCTTCAGGCCCCCAGCGGAGGCCCAAGGCTTGTAGCTTCTGCCTCAGGTAGCTCTTGAGCTGGGGCAGGCCTCTCTGTGACTCCAGTTCCTCGAAGGGTAGCTGCAGGGGAGAGGGCAGCAGGTTACCCACGGGGCCTGGGGTTGGGGTGAGGACACACAGCCTCACAAGGGGCAGGGCAGGGGCGGCTCTCACCGGCAGGAGCTGGTAGCCCATCAGGCCCAGGTGCCGCTCCCGCAGGGCCCGTGAGCCCAGCAGCACCCTGCCGTCTCGGCAGAAGTGCCAGCGTTCCCGCAGCATCAGCACCACCCTGGAGAGAGAGCGGGCCGTGGCTCAGGGCCTCGGGCCCTGAAGGCAGCGGAGGCTCTCCGCCCTCCCCCCTTACCTTTGGGCAGGGTCTCGGGTAGTGGGCTGAGAAGCAGCCTGGCCCCGGGAACGGGACCTGGGAGGGTATGGGAGGAAGGGGTCCTGGGTCCTCACGGGAAGCACAGCACCAGAGCTGCTGACACACAGCAGGAAGTCTGGAGCGGGCGAGAAAAGCCATTGGTTTTTAGCCAAGGTGCCACGTGCCCAGCCCGATGCCTGCCCCGCCGACGCTCACCTGTGCAGTAGCCTGGAGGCACCGTCAGGTCCTGGCGGTACTTCTCTTCCCCCAGCAACTGGCGCAGGCCCTCTGCTACTATGTCCTTGTGGCTGAGAAGGGAGAGGAACACCGATGGCAGGAAGGCCTCAGGAGTCCCCTCCTAGCTGTGTCCCCTACAGCTCGTAACCCTGGGGTCATGCCTTCGCTGCCTCAAGGCCCGTTTCCTTAAGACTCCGGAGAGAGCCTCAACCTGGACAGTTCGTGCTTCCCTGGCTTTTCTGCTCTGCTGCTTTGGGGCTGGCCCTCTCCCCTCCCCGAGCCGCCCCATCCACCTGTACTTGCAGCGGGCACGGTCGGTTATGAGTGGCTGGGGGAAGATGGGCACTTGCTGCCTTCGGGGGAGGCGGGGACCCCGGTATCCTGGGAGCTCCAGCTCCACAGCCGTGTCCAGCAGTGAGAGGTAGCGCCGCACAATCAGGGCGTGAGGGGTGCCTGTGGGCGAGCGAGATTGAGGCTCGCTGGACCCCACCCCTCTCTCCCCTGCCCGCCGCCCACAGGGTCCCCCAGCCAGCCCTTCCTGTCTGCGCACCACTGATGTGGCTGATGAAACCTGGGGAAAAGACAAAGTGCAGAGCTCGGAAGGGCAGACACCGCAGCTGGCACAGTGACATCAAGATGTTGACAGTGGCCAGCGGGGCCCACTGCTTCCCGAGCCAGGATCCTCTCAAGGCAGGGCATAAACTGCTGTTCCAGGGGCAAGTAGTTCAGCCGCCCAAAGGGCAGGACCAACTTCTGTACCACCTGCGGAAGGAGAGCAGCCATCACCAGGCGCGAAACAGTTCTCCAGCACATCTGACAAGCTGAGCCTCACAGAGGCTTGGCCTGCAAGGTTAAAACGTCACTGCAAAGGCAGAACCACCCCTCTCCCTGACGCACACACCAGAATTTCACGGCAGGGCATACGCAGTGTCTCAGCCCCATGCAGTTAATCACCAAGGGAGCGGAGACGTCGCTTTGAGACCTGGCCCTGAGGCTCAGAGGAGTGGCATCAGTGAAGCTAGGACAGTGCCAAGAGTGCGTGGAGGGCTACAGAAAGCCAGCCACATGATTGGGAGGTGCACAAGCCGAAGAGGGTGAGGCAAAGACGGGACCCTGGGGAACAGAGCTGAGCTGGGCGGTAGGACGCAGCAGCCAACCAAACTGGACAGGGGGCTGGGCCAGACAGGGTGGCTGAGGATCATGGGAGTGGGGGAAGCAACCCCACCTTGCTGCTGAGCTGGGCTTCCTGGACCACCAGGAAGTGGGCAATGGCTTCCAGAAGCTGGGGCTCCCGCAACCGATGCCTTGCTAGGTGCTGGGCCAGGAGCACCATCACGTGGGGGGTCAGTTCCTCTGGCCTGGCCTCTGTGAAGAGCAGCCTATCACACTGGACCCTCCGGCCAGACCTCAGACTCGTGCCCACCTTAGCCCAGATACCACCACCTGCCTCCTCCTCAGCCCCTGCCCCCCAACCTGCCTTTAACCCCCTTTAGCACCTGCCAGGCTTCGGATGAGGTGCTGCTGTGGGTGCCGCAGGAAGCGGGGGCAGCTCAGAGCAGCTTCCAACCTTTGCCCACCTCGAAGGACAGGTTGCAGAGGGGGAGGTGGCTTCGGAGGGAGGCGGAACCTTCGCTCCCGCTCCAGGGCACACACGAGGGGCCCATCTGACGGGAATCCTGGGAGGAAGAAGGTCAGAGGAGGTGGTCCTGGGAACAGGGAGCTGCTCTGCTCCAGTCTTGGGGCTGTTAGTGGATTCCCAACCTCTCTCATCTGTTTTCTGGGCTAAAAGGTTTGCTATAATGTAAGTGGAAACACTGGAGAAATGTGAAATACCATGTGAACGAAGAGATCAGTACTGCTAGCTGGGAAACGCCTTATACAAAGATGGCAAGTAAGTTCTCATCTAGTACTAATGGCGACAAAGCATAGTGGCTCCTAGAGCATCGTAGCAGAACGCGTCTGGGGTAGCACCGCAGCTAAGCTGGAATAAACGCTGCTTAACTCCTGACGTCTGCTGTGGATATGGGCCGCAGCAGTCAATGTGCTGGGGTACGTGCCATTCTGGCAAGGCCTAAGAGGTGGACTCTGCCAGTGATCTTGGGTCTCCTACTGCTCTTTCTCTATCCTTCTATTAACACCCCCCACCACACACACACACCCTCCTCACCAAGTAAGGCGGCAAGGTGCAGACACACGTGGATGGTGTGAATGTCAAAGGAGGGGCAGTTTCGGATGATGAGCTGACTCAAGTCCTGCAGTGTGGCCTGCTCCACGGGAGGGGGTTGTGGCCGAGACCCCAAGAGCTGGCCCAGACGACGAAGCGCCACAGGGTAGTGGTGGGAGCGCACCTTGGTAGGGTTCTGGCCCAGCCAGCGCAGCAGCTCCCCAGGGCTCCTCGCCTGCTCCAGAAGCCGCTGCAGCCCCTGCACAGGGCCTGCGTGGGGGCCTCCTCTAGAAGGCCGGTCCCCCCACTTGCTGGGCCCCAGACAACAGGTCTGTACTGGCGGGAGCAGCAGCAGGCCAGACAGCCGAGCAGCAGAGGCCTGGGCAGAGAGCAGGACTCGAAGCATGGAGTTGGGTGATGGAGACCCTGAGGGGTGGCCCAGAAAAGGGGGTGAGGTTTTCTCCAAACAGGAGAAAAACCTGCTACCTACTCCTCGCCTCACTCCCCATCCAGAGGGACCTGGGGTCAGAGCAACCCTGACTCCTGTTCACCCTTCTGTGTGACTGCTCTGGTCCTCTTCCCCACCCGGCCCTCTGTCTCTTTCCATTCTTTGAAACAGCAATCAGAATCCTTCAGTGTTCTCAGCGCAGGGGTATTTACAAAGCAATTTCACATGCATTATCTCCTCTGATCCTCCCTTTACACGCCTATGGGGAGGCAGGCAGGGCTGGCATTACCTCGATTTCACAGGTGGAGAAACCAAGGCCCAGAGAGGTGAAGCAGGGTTAAGTCAAGCCCGAGGTCACGAATCTGGTTAGTGGTCGCGCCCAGCCAGGAGCCCAGGTCGCCCCGGCGATACGCCCTCCCGACCACCTCCCCCTCCCGCAGGAGGCGGCGGCGGCGGCACGGAGGGTGGAACGCGGTCCTGGGTTCCATGCTGGGCGCTCCCACTTACCAGCTGGGTGACCTTGGACAAGTGGCTTCGTCTCTCTGCCTAAGCCTCCTCGCCTGTTAAACGAGAACACAGCGCCCACCTCGGGGGCGCCCGTGGAGCCCGAGTGCGCAGGTTTGCAATGGCGCGGAGTCGGCGGTGTCAGGGGCCCCACACCCACCCAGCCCGGGGACGCCAAGAGACCATGAACACGGTCGCCAATACCAGCTTCCCACCGCCCTCCCGCGGCCCGCCCCGCAGGCGCCCCCCCTACATGACTCCCCAGGCCCCGCGCAGGTCGCTCCCTCAGTCGGTCTCGGGGCCCGGGAGCCGGGCTCCCCCCGCGGCCTCCTCATCGGCGGGCCACCGAGTCCGCCATCTTCCCAGCAGCCCCCGGATGCCAATCGCCGCTCAGTCCTTGGCCAGCAAGACGTGGCTCCCGTCAGGCCCTGCGCGCCGGGCTCCGTAAGCTCCGCCCCCAGCTTCCGGGAGCTGTGCGCGCGGAGCTGGGGCGGAGGCGCCGAGGGGCTGGGGAGGGTGGGGGCTAAGGGACCGAAGGGCTAGGTTACGACTCTGTGGCGGAAAGGCGAAGGCGGTCTGGGGCCATCCTGGGAGGGCTGGGTACGGCGGAGGACGCAGTTCGCGCCCTGAGCTCCCGCTCTCCCAGTGGGCGAGGGCTCCCGAGCCCCGCCCCCACACACTCAGACACACACCGAGTGAAAACTTCACAGTAATTTAATCTGCACATGTTCCAGAGAATTTCCTCCTCCTCCTCAGTCCCCTCGAAGTCCTTGGATCCCCAAATCAGCACAAGGAGCAATTAGGGGCTAGAGGTGGCTGGGTCCTCAGGCAGAGCACTAAGCCGGGCCAGGGGTGTGGTCCCACTCTGCCCAGGGCCAAGGCAGCTACAGCAGCTGCCTGACCCAGAGGACCCGACTGTCAGTGGGGGCTGAGAGCCAACAGCTGGGGAGGTGGCTCAGAGCCATGGAGGTCACAGGGAGGAGCCTTCCCCTTCCCCTGGAATGCCCTGCGTCGCAGGGCTGGGCTCCAGGGTAGTGGGAAGACGCAGGCCGGAGCGGTGGGCCTGGGCAGACAGCAGCTCCCACCGTGTTGTGGGGAGCGAGGTCCAGCGGGGCCAGCCACACTGCTGAGAGCCCGTGGAGGCACTACGGGCGGTACATGGCAAAGGCCAGGAGACTGAGAAGCAGGGTGAAGCCGGCCAGACCCAGAGTGGCAGTCAGGGGGAAGAAGGGTCGGTATTGGATCTGGCAGTACCAGAGCAGCAGCAGCAGCAGAAGCAGCAGGGGCAGCAGCAGGCTGCCTATTTCCAGCCCGGAGGGGCCTGGCTCTGACCCCGGCGGGCATGGAGGGTGTGGGGACCGACCCGTGTGGACACGTGGCAGTGGAGAACGCAGTTGGGAGGCAGGTGAAGGCTGCCCAGGGTCTGGGTGTCGTCTCCCAGCAGTTGCCCTTGGTAGATGAGTCGTACCTGCTGCTCCCGGCCGGGAAACTGGGTCCTGAGGAGAGAGGGACCTGGGTAATAGAGTAGGCCTCAGGCAACCCTAGTCCCTTGCCCGAGACAACACTCTCACCCTTGATCTCTGCCCTCCATCCACCCACCGTCCAGGCCTTAGCCTCCACTGGGGTACCCTATTGCTAGAAGGGGTGGTTACAGTGTGTGGGTGGGGCGTCTAAGTTCCCTCATCTATAAAATGAGGAGGAAGTGTCAGGTGTCTCTGGTGGCCCTTCCAGGTCTGTCATCACTCCCTCACACTCTAGCATTTCATTCCTGTCCTCGTCCCAGCTTACCTTTTCAGGGAGCCAATGGTCTCATGGGGCCAGGCCCTGGCCACCTGCTCTGAATCATTGAGGAATTTCAGCCGCAGTACTAGGGGCTCCTGGGGAGAGTCCGGGGGTGGCGGCGTTGCTGGGAGCCCTGTGCCAGGCTCTGGCTGTGCAGCCTGACCTCTGTGTCTCAGGCTGGGGGTCTCAGCTCCTGGGGCCTCCCCTCTGATGTTATCGATGACCGCCATGGCTTCACTGGGCTGTGCTGGTGTTGGGGTCCCTGATGGCTGGGCCAGTGGATCGGTGCCGTCCGAGGTGTGTGTTGAGACCCAGGCGAGAGCCAGCACCACAAGGCAGGCAAGTACCACGAAAAGGATGGTCACCTCATCACCCACCCCTTCAATCAGGGCCATGGCACCCGCCTTGCCCGCCGCACTACCAAGCTGGAGAGGCACAAAGAACCCATGAGGGGTTGAGGGGCTGGCTCACTGGCCAAGTTCTCTGAACTCCAACAGGTTCCAGGCCGGCCCCCCTCAACTGTCCCACAGTCCGCACTTCTCTGCTCCCTTACCCAGACCTCACCCCTGGGCACAGACTGCTCTGACTCCTTGTGGCCCCAAACTTAACCTCGTGTGCCCCTATCACCAAATTTCAAGTCCTAACTTTTTGTAACCTGCGTTTTAGGTCTTTAACCATCTCCCAAATTCACTAAACTGTATCCTGATAAGGGCCTTGATCTAAGCAACCTCTCCCCTAAATTTACCCCCACCAAACTTTACCCCAAAGCTTACCTAGTTTTCCGTCTACTTCATCTCAAAGTTCATTTACTCCTTCGCCTATTTCACCCCAAAGCTACTTATCTACCCGAAAGCTTGTCTACTCCATCACCAAAGTTTCTCCAAGGTGTGAGAAAAAGGGCCTCTGGCCACACACCCCTACACCCCACGTCCGCTGCCATTTACCCAAACCCCATCCGCTCGCACGGGACTGCTTTCCCAAGGCTTCCCCACACCAGACGTCGAACTCCGCCCTTTGGCAATCTGGAGCTTCCAAGGGTGGCCACCTCCCTCCCACCTAACAGCCCCTCCCGTTCCACTCGAAGTCCCACCCCGCGGCGGCCCAACTCCACGCCTCCTCTGGAAGCCTCCCCAAACCCAGTCCCCTGCTGGACCCCAGATCCCGCCCGGGAATCTGAGGCTTTGCCCTCCCCACCCCCAACTCCTCCATCACCCCTCCCATCTTCCCGACCCCCGAGACTTGGGACCGCTCGGGCGATCCAGGGACGGGGCGAGCGGGTGCCAGCTGGGCCCAGGGCGATGGGGTGGGCGCGGTCACGGCGCGGGGACTCACCGCCGGGATCCGCCAGCTCCATAGCGGACCCTCGGGCACTTCCGGGCGGGAGGCGCCGAGGTCGCAGACACCTGAAGGTACCCCCTCCTTCTCCGCCGCCGCCGTCCGGAGCATTGTGGGACTTGTAGTCCTGGCGGTGCGCAGTCCCCGCCCTCCGCTCTGCGGACCCACGTGCGGGGCTCCGCGGACTAGTTCAGGTGCCCACAAGACACCAAGAGGCTGGCGGGGCGGGTTTGAGAGTTGCAGTAGCTCCCGAAGGTCTGGGCGGAGGCAAGATCCTCCCCGTCCCTGCCAGGAGCCAGAGCAGCTGTGACTGCAGAAACCCACGTCAGCGGGAGCACGTCAGAGCGCCCGTGGTTCTAGATGCAGGCTCTGGTGAGCTCAAGTGCCCCTACTCACTCTTATTTATATCAACGTGAACGCCAGAAGGCACCTTGGAACCCCCAGATTCACTCTTCAGCCCAGAACAGAGTAACCACGGGCTGCCCCACCAGTCTGGCTGAATACACCTGTCCCCAGGGCTGGCCACGCTGTTTGGGCTGTCCTGTTTCACTAGTTCTGTCTTTCACCTTAACCCTGCAAGACTGTGAACGAAGCATGGACTGTGGAACTAGGCAGCAATGCAGGTCCCTTATCCCTCAAGGGCTTTAGGTGCGTTTATGGCATCTCTTTGAACCTGAATTTCTTCGTTCCTAAAATCTACTCCATAAGGCGATTGTAAGGAAAAAAAAAATTAGGTGTTCTGTTATGTGTGAAAACTATGTAAGGAATCTGTCACACGGGAGATATTTTATTTGCTCACCTAGAATTACTACACTCCCTCCACTTGAACCTGGGCTTGGAAGTTGGGTGTTTAGCATGTTACTGTGTAGACTACACAGCAGCTGTCGATTTGAGCCTCAGCCTGGCCTCGACCAGCTAATTTCTGCGGGTTTCCCCTCCTTCCTCTGGGCCCCTATAGCCACAGAGATCTTACATCCTGGATTTTATGGGACAGTCTTGATTAAAAGTCATGTACCCTCATGTTCTTATAGCACATGCCTACCTGTGGGAGCAAGTACTCCAAGTGTTGCCTCGGGAATGTCAGTTTAGATTTATAACATAAAAAACGAACCTACCTCTAGTTCCTTCCTTTCCATTATTCCTTTACTCTGGAAACATGTATTAAATGTATACTATATGCCAGGCATTGTGTAAGATGCTGGGAATACAGTGGTGAATCAAACCCTGCCCCTGCCTTCATGGGGCCCATATCCTACTAGAGACAGATAAGTAGACAGCCCCCAGTACTACTGCAGGTGTGTGCTGGCTGCAGGGGCAACACATTTGAGAAGCTTTTAACCCTCGGCATCTCTATTGGGAAGTACCTGGTGCAACTTCTTGCTGTCAATTCTAATTAAGCATCTAAATGAGATGTTAGGCATTGCTTTCAGAGTTACGGAATGTCAGAGCTCAGTGTTCTGTTAAACCACCGTATTTTGCAGATGAAGCCCAAGAAGGGTATAAGACATCCTTAAGGGCAAACAGGTAGATAGAACCCACATGTCTCAGGAGTTTGGGGAGGCCCTGTGTTGATTGGCTGCACTGAATTCTTTGGAAGGGACAAGAAACTTGGAAATGGTGACCGAGTTGGTACTGGGGCAGAGCCGCGTGGGTAGTCAAGTGGGGGTGGGGAGTGGGGGGCTTTACACTGGGAAAATGTGTTCACTGTGAACTAGCTTGGCCTGGGAAGTGGAAGTTTGTGTAAAAAGGATGACGTGTCAACTGTGCCAGAAGACAAGGTGGGGCAGCACGTGTGTCCTCTTGTGGTTTTTAGGAAAGGTTGTGGAGGGAGGTGGGTGGGAAGGGGGTAGATAGCAGAATTGCATACAGCTTTGGCGATGCGAATGCAGGGGACTGGGCCAGTGAAGGGAGCTCCCTGGCCCCAGGAGTGGATAGGAACACAGGATGGACAAAGGGGTGGAGACAGGGAAAATTAAAATAGTCATGTGGGCTCTGGTGTCTCTTGAACGGGATGCGAGACCTAATATTTGATTCCTCTCGCCCTTCTCCGCACCAGTGGGGTCTCTCGGTGGTCAGCGCGAACCCTCCACAGTTCTGCAGGGAAGCTTTAAGGAGAGACCCGAAGATAGAAGTGGGGAAGTTGTTCAAAGTGTCATTTCCAAGAGCCCCACCAATGAAGCTCTGAGAGAGAACTGAAAATAGAAGCCAGGGACCCAGATTTCCAGTCTCCGTGCTGCAGCCATTCGTGGAGAGTTCAGGGGAGACCTAGAGAGAACCCCGGGGACGGGGTAGTCTCCAGGGATGACCTCAGGCCGGGGACCAGGGAGCCAGTGCCGCACTGAAGTCAGGACAATGTAAAGGAGGCGCAGCTGGGCCTGCTGGCGGCCCTTCTCGACCAATCAGCCGCGTTCATCAGCACCCTCAGGCGCAGGGCACTGTTCGGGTACTGCCCTGAGATCGGACACCACCCCACCCCACCCCACCCCACCAAGACTAGCGCAGGGAGGCTAAAGTGACAGCCGAGGCCGGAGGAAGTCAGGGCAGCTGTCTCCCCGGAGCTGTGACCCCCGTGGCGGTTGTGGGTGGGGGCTGGAGAGGAGGCGGAAGGGCCTAGGCTAGGTGGGAGGGGCCGGGCGCCTGGGCTGGAGCGCGCGGCTCGGGGGTGGAGGCTGCAGAGCCAGCTAGCGAGGGGCGGGGGCGCTGGGGCCGGCGCGCAGGAGGGGCGGGGGCGGCGGGGAGGGGGCTCGGGCTGCGTGTGCCGGAGCCGGCGGGGGCGGCGGTGCGTGCGCATGACGCGGGGGGAGGGCCCGGGCCGCGCGCTCCCGGTCCCGTTGTTGTTGCCGCTGGAAGCTGCTCTGAGGCAGCGGGATCGCGGCGCCGGGAAGCGCCCGGCAGCGGCGGCCACAGCGTGCGCGGCGGCGCCTCCCGGCCTCGGCCCCCGGCCCCGGGCCCCATGCACTAGCCCCGCGCCGCCGGCTCGGTAGTCCCAGCGCCGCCAGCCCCGCGCGCCCGCCGCCGCCGCCGCGCCGCCGCCGCAGCGCCGCCCCGGGCCCCGGCCGGGCCCGCCTCTGGCCCCGCGGCTCCGGAGCCATGAACTTCCAGGCGGGCGGGGGGCAGAGCCCGCAGCAGCAGCCGAGCCTGGCGGCGCCAGGGGGCGGCGGCGGCGGCGGCGGCGCGGGGGGCGGCGGGCAGTTCGGCGGCGCGGGGCCCGGGGCCGGGGGAGGCGGCGGCCCCTCGCAGCAGCTGGCCGGCGGCCCCCCCAGCAGTTCGCGCTCTCCAACTCGGCGGCCATCCGGGCCGAGATCCAGCGCTTCGAGTCCGTGCATCCCAATATCTACGCCATCTACGACCTGATCGAGCGCATCGAGGACTTGGCGCTGCAGAACCAGATCCGGGAGCACGTCATCTCCATCGAGGGTGAGCGAGCAGGGGGCTGCGGGAGCCGGGGCTCTGCGGGCGCGGCCTGGCCATGCTCTCCCCGTTGGGGGTCCTCGCGCGCCTGAGGTCCCGGCCACGCGGTGTGCTGAAACCCGGCGCTGCAGGGCCGGCGTCCAGGCTTCGCCATGTCTCGTCTGGGGACACTTTGGGGCTGAGGGTCAGGTCTCGTGCTGGGGGACACGTTTTCTGCTCTTAATGCCCAGGACCCGAAGGTGGCGTCGACCAGGGAACGGGTGCGCTCGAAGCCGCAGATATTACGGGGGTGTGAGGCAGATCTGGTCTGGCATGGCCAGGGAGGGTGGGCGCGGCGGAGGGCCTCGGCGGGCCGAGAGGTGGGGCCGCTGCCCGGGCTCTGCCCCGCGGCGCCGCGGGCGTCGGGGCCTCCCGTTAAGTGGCTGGCAGCCTTCTCGGCCTCGTGCCCGCGGGCCCCGGAGGCCGGCGCTCGCCGCGGCCCCCTCCCACTCACGTCCCGCACTGTGCCGGGACTGGGCGCGCCGGGCGGGTCGGGCCTGGCTCCGGGCTCAGGCCGCGCGACGGCGCGGGAGGCGCCGGTCAGTTCATCTGCGCTTTCACAGGTCCCACGCGCGCCAGACACCCGCCGCTGCTTTCCAGGGGGCCTCTCGGGAGACAGGAACGGGACTGCGGGCCGCTGACCAACTTCCAGAGACACGGGGCCAGACCTAAGAGACCAGAATCCCGGGCCACTGCGCTTCTCAGCGCTCTTTTCTTTAGGCTCTTGGGCCCTGAACTTCAGCCCCTGAGAGGCAGAGGAAGTGGGTGCGTGCTGCTGGCAGATGCCCTACAACTGGCTTGGTGGGGGCCGGCACCACCCACAGGCACCCCAGTGGCATGTGACCTTTGAGTGCCCAGTGGGCAGATGGGCCTCGCCCTGGGCCATCTGCTTCCTCCTCGGTTCCATTTGAAGGGGGACGCCCACCAGCAGGTGGTGGGTTTCGCCTTAGTAGAAATGTAGGGACAGTACAAGGCCTTTGGCAGATGACATGGAATCGTGAGCAGGGGTTTGTCCACTACTTGGGCCTCACAGTTAGGACCCCACTCCATCTTCATCTCCCTGTGCGAGGCTCTGGGGCTCCTTCCCTAAACCCCCCTTTCTGCTTTCAGAAGTCCGCATGGCTGGGGAAGGAGCCTTGGGTCTTTTGGGAGTAGAAGCCCACATTAGAGTTGGGGTCCTGTGTTTTGTTGTGACATCCCAGTCTGACTCCCTGCTGTTATTATCTTTCATCTTCCTTCTCAAGGCTGAGTTCGCTGTGAACTAATTAGGTGACAGAAAAAAACTCATTAACATGGATCTGAGTAAATGGCCTGAATCACCATTGTGGCTGGGGACCTGGCGATGGCGTTTGTGTGAGCCCCAAAGAGAGATGACCAATTTTTCTTCCCAGAGCTGAAGGGGGGAGGGGAGAGAGCCACCATTCCCTGCAGCTTCCCTGTCCTTTGGAGGAAGTAAGAGAACTTCCCAGTAAGCTCCAAGATGCCGCCCCGCCCAACACACCCCACACCTTTTAGTGTAGAGACTTGGTGGGACAGTCACAATAGGGGTGAGAGAAGACCTGTCACAGAGCCCTTCCCAGAGCAGAGAGAGGCAAGAATTGGAGGCTCCCACATCTAACTCCCACTTTCTTTATCAGTGATCACCCCCCTCCCCCCTACTGCTGCCCCCAGCTCAGGGAGCTGTGGCCACGGATCTCCTGCGATGTGAAGGCCATGATTGCCGGACACATTGGGTCCCCATTATTCCTGCCCCCCCCAGCTTAAATTTAACACGACAGTCAGATTTCCCTTCTTAGAGCCCTTCCCTGTGACCAACTTCCCCACTGCGGTTTGTTCCGTCTGTTTAGCCTGGGAGCTTGGTGTCACCCTTGTGAATCCTGGGACCCAATGCCTCATTGTCACCAGGCCCAGCTGCTCCTCACACATCCGTTCTCAGCTCTCCTGATCCCTGCTTCCCTATTCTTTCTTGGCAAGGCCTCCCACCTCTTTCTTCCTTCTCCCCTTTTACTTCCAGCCTCTCTCCCGGAACCCGTTTTTATTACCCACCTCACCCCTGCTTTCCCACTTCTGTCGCCCCAGCTTTTCTGCTGTAGGCAGGCATCAAAAAAAAAAAAAAAACCCAGAAAACTCCTTTTCCAATTTCTGCCCTACATCCTTTCTCTCTCCATCTGCGCAACCATATTGCTGCTGTCCTGCAAAGCAGCATCCCCACTTTCTTTCTTGGCAGAGAGAGGGGAGCAGCGTCTCGGGCGTTTCCCTGCTCACTCGGAGCCTGACCGAGCCCCCCTCCAGGGCCCAGCAGACCTGGGTTGCGGCTGTTACATAAACACTCGCTTGGGAGGCCGATGTGTGTTTACTAGGGATGAGCTTCTTAGTGGGAAGGGATGACATTTTCCTGGTGTATAATAAGCCTCCGCCTCACTCTGGTAATACTCGAGTGAAGGGTTTATTTGTCCCGGCTCTGAAGGTGACCTAGAAGGTGCAGTCAGGATCTGTCTGGGACCCAGGAAGCACAGTGGCACCTTGTCCTCCTGCCCTCTCCCCCTTCTCTGACTCCTTGCCCAGGGCAGGAGGAAGCCGGGGAGCATTCAGCTTTCTGGGGTCTCAGGACAGGATCCAGGGGAGGCGGGCTGTTTTGAAAAGTTTTTTTTTTTTTCCCACCAAAGGCCAAGGAAGAAGAAAACGTGTTCACTCTGGGGTCTTAGGAATGAAAACAGTGTGATGAGGAGCTGCGACAGAGAGATGGGAGGCTCGCCACGTGCAGAGCCTCTGAGCCGCTCTTACCTCCCTAGTGGGGAAACTGAGGCTCAGAGAACCGAGGGATCTGAGCTGATTGGCCTGGGATTGGGCAGGACCTCAGGCAGGAGCTTGTAGGGAAAGGAGCCCCGACTTGCTGGGGCTCCTGCTGTGTCCTAGAAAGAGGGTGGCAGAGAACCTGGGCCTCAGGCCGGATGGGGGAAAGCCTGGGCGTGGGGAATGCAGGCAGCTGGACCAGGTGAGCAGGAGCCTGGGAGCTGTTGGTAGAAGCAGCCCTTGGGGTCCGGGCAGGTGGCTCGGGAAGGCTGGCATGTCCCTGAGAGGAGGTGCAGCCCTGGAAGGCACGCAGGGCACGCAACGTGGGCTCCGCAGGCCCCCAGGGAGGGCCCAGAAGCGGACCGTGGCTGTGGCCCTGCCACAGCTGTGTGCAGGAGCCGGGCTTTGCCAGCTGGGAGACTTGTACCTGTCCCTCGTTTTCTCCCAGGTTTTTCTTTTTTTCTCAACAGCGAAGTTTCTTTGAGCATTTCAGCAGCAGGCCGGCTTGTCCTCACCCTAACCGCCCTCCTCACGCACCCATCCAGGCACTTCTTTCCTGTGGGTTCAAATCCAGGGCGTGGGGCACTGAGCTGTGGGCGGGTGTGTTGGGGTGGGGGCTCCGTGAGACTCAGCAGCCACACTCTTCCTGCCTGGCCTGCCTGGGCCTTTGGAGTTTGTCCCTGTTTCCTGTGTGTTCTGTGCCCAGATCCTGGTGAAAGCCCCGCGATGCAGAGAGGAGAGCTGTATCCATTTTGGAAACAGGGACGCTCTCTCCTAAGCTCATCGGCCCTCGGGTGGTGGGCATCCCCAGCCTGGTGATGACACTCACCTGCCGGAAGTGTGCATTTCTGAGGCTCCTTCCAAGGAGTCTGATTGCAATCTGCGTTTATAACTTCCCTGGGGTAATTAGCCAGTTTAGGGGATGAGTGCCTGGGGGCGGGGGTGCTGGTTGCTTATATAGGACTTTGCACAAAGGAGTTCTAGGAATTCTGAAAAAGAGGATATCCAAATGGGTGCCAGTGGCCAGGGAGAGCCACTTTTGTTCCAGATACATTCATATAGCTCCCGCTGTGTGGCCCAGTTGCATGTAGTACAGTGGAAGGCAGAAGGAAGGGGGGGGGAGAGGGACACTGGACCCCAGAGGAGATGGATCGGCCTGTGGGAGATGCCAGAGGGGCTTGGGAGTGGCAGGAATAAACCCAGCCCTTAAGAAAAGCAGGGCACAGGTTAGAGAAGACTTACCAAGACCCCTTTTCTCAAGGTTAGAGGAGCAGGTGGAAAGACTCATCCCGGCCGACCTCAGGCTGCAGGAGGACCTCAGGCAGCTGGCAAGAGAGGGGAGCCCACCTCCTTACTCCCAATTCAGTCCTCAGTCACTGCCTGGCGGAGATACTGCACAAAAATGAGCAGTCCTTGCTCCTAGGTCCCCCATGGCTAGCCAGTACCAACGTTTACTTTTCTCTTTGTTTCTTTAACTGAGTGTGAGTGCCAGGTGCTGGGGTCCCAGAGAGGGAAGGGTTTGCAAAGGCAGCCGAGGAGCGTGAGACAGCGTAACGCGCTCGGGGAGCAGCGGGCCGGGGCATCGCGTCCGCAGGATGGGCAGGAGGACCCTGGTTCGGGAGTTCTAATGCTTTTCCTCGTACTGTTCACTTTCATACCTTGCCACGTTCCAGACCACTGGAGATGGCGCCTAATCCTGCAGGGAACGGGCTGCCACGGGCGGGTGAGGCAGGGGTGATGTGTGGGGTGCGCTGGAGAACGCTTGCTCCCGTCGGCGGCGTGCTGGGTGGAGCAGCGGGCGACCCAGTGGGAGGAGAAGCGGATTGCTGAGCTGTGAGCGTCCACGCTGCGCCTTTGCGCGCACCGGAGCCCTCCCTGCTGGCTGTGAGTCTGTGCCCGGGAACCTCAGGAGGGCAGGAAGCAGAGACGCTCTTCTTGAAAAGTGGGATTAGCCTGGCGGAGGAGCCGAGGCCTGGGAGAGGCAGACAGGGCCCTCAAAGCTCCCCTGTCAGCTATTCAGCATCACCTGAACACCCACCTGGACCCTCTGGCTTGTCCTTAATCTCTTTTTAATGTGCAGATAATCAGTTTAACCAGGTTGCATTCCTTCCTGACCCTTGGCTGATTTCCACCGTGCAGGCCAGAGGGAAGGGGCAGGCGGCTGATTCTGGAGCCTGGGGCTGAGCTCGAGGGCGTGGGAGTGGGAGAGGGAGGTGACCTGGGACACCTGCTCGGAGGGTGGAGGTGCAGCGCTGTGTGGCATTCTCCTGACGCGCACTCCTCTGCCTGCCTGCTGGGGCTGTCACGAGGCCTTCGCAGCACTGCAGCTCACCGTTTAGTTCCCCGCGGGCTCTTTTGAGGTGTCGACGTGCATCTGCACTGTGGAGCGGGGTAGCCTAGGACTTAGACGGAGGGGCTCCCCCAGGCCGCCCAGGGGGGCAGAACCGGGGCCTGCGCCTGGTGTTCCGGCTCCGGCCCGCGAGCTCAGGCTTTTCCCCTTGGCAGACGGACAAGGGAGCTCTGGGCTGGACTGATCAACCCTTCTGAGGTCCCTCTCGGGGCTGCTTTTGACCTCGAGTTTAACCTTCGGAAAAGTTTAGACTGTAACTTCAGAATGACTTTAGGGTTCTTTGTCCCTTCCACGAAGTCTTCTGATGTCACGAGTCCCCCCACCGGACAGTGGTTCGCCGAGCCGTGCCTTACCCTTCCGTGAGCAGCGCGGACGCGCCTAGATAGAGCGTGTGGTGGCCGCTCTACTGAGAAGCACTTTAAAATAGTTCAACGTTGTGAAAGAGTAAATATGTGTTGAAATGGCAAAAAAAAAAAAAAAATCGCACGCTTGTTGTGAGAGTCAAACGTGGAAGGAAGTGGAAATGCGGGTCCCCTGCCGCCCGCGTTGTCTGTCAACCTGCCCTCCCAGCCCATCCTCCACGCCACGTGTACCGGCCACCGGCTGCTGTGTGACCCCCTGAGGTTACTGGCATTTCACAGCCAAGGTGGGGGCTTTCGGGAAAACTCTCACCGGGAGAAGGGGAACCAGGGAGTCACAGATTCCCGAGAGACGTTGTCCACCCAGACGGGAGTCAGGGTTCCGGGTTCTTGTTTCTCTTCTGTTACTCACTGGCTGTGAGAACTTGGGCAAGACGCACACATGCACATGTGCACACACGTGTGTGCGCACGCACACCCTCTGCTCTGGCCTGATTCTGGAGTCACCCTCTGGTCGTGTCTGTGCAGCACCCCTGACCCTGCACACGTGTGCTCGAACCTTCTCAGTCTTGCCTTATCTGGCCTTGGCCCCACTCGTCCGGGGAGTGCAGGCTCCAGGCCCTGCCGTGTCCTGAGCCCGGTTTCTTGCACGCAGCAAGCATGTGGCATGTGCCGCCTGGCGGTCAGTCTCCTCATTTGAGATGGAGGAGCGATAGCGGAACCTACCTGAAGAGCGGTGCCAGTGCGTGGTGGGTCACGCATGTAAGGTGCATGGTGCATGTAGCAGTGCCCAGCGCAGAGCGGGCGCACAGGGAAGGCTCTGCGTTGCTGCCCGGTGAGGGGTGAGTGTATCATGCATCTCCCTGGACGCAGACCTTTGCACACTCGTCCGGTTAGTTCCTCTGGACAGATTCCCAAGAAGAAAATGGTGATACTGCTGGGTGTGCACGTTTTTTATGAAGGCCCTCCCCGTTGGCAGGCACGGAACCCATCTCTTCCCCGGCTCCCCCATTAGGTTAAAACAAAAGTTTCAGTGATTTGCATTGTTGTATTCTGCCATTTGTTTTGTTTAATTCTGTTCGTTCTTTATTCATTTTCTTCTTGGTTTGTTACTCTTTCTTATTACATGTAAGATGATTTTAACCCCTTAATATAGATTTTTCTAAAGTGCGCGTTGCTGTTTGCTGGCGGTGAGTCCCGGCTCGGCGTCTCAGGCACTTTGGCCTCCCGGGGCCCTAAGGGGAGTGACCCCGGAGGGAGGTGCGCGTGCGGGTTTCGTGCCTGTCGATAGAGCATGTTTTGCTTTCTTTCTCTTTTCTGTCGGAGTCCTCCTGGCCACGCCTCCCTACAGCGGTTTCTTTTGCCTTTTAATTTGATGTTTTGATGGCTTGCTACCCCGGAGCCCAAGCTGGTAGAGTGGGACCGGAGCCCAGCCCCAGCCTCTCTGTGTGTGTCTGCGTCTGCATGTGGGGGGGGGGGCGGGGGAGGCTGGAGACTGGACCCCACTCCTGCCCTTGCTCTGCCTGGTCTCTTCCAGGGAGGGACCCCTGCACTTCCTTGCCCAGAGGTAGATAGACGTATATATTTTGTATATGTGTGCATGTGTGTGCATATACATATACATACACACACACACACACACACACATATATGTATTTGGCTAAATCAGTAAATGAAGGCCTGGACGCCTTTGACAAGAAGCTGTGAAGATTGGGTGGCTCTGAGGCTCCCCGCCCCCGCTGATCGTGTCTAGACGGCTGTACAGTGGGCGATGTGGGAAGAGGCCTGGGCGTCTTTCCTCCTCTTCAGAGCTCGAATGGAGCTGGGCTGCCTGGGTTTGAATCCCAGACCCACCACTTAGCAGCTGTGTGACCTGGAGTGAGTTCCTGAACCTCTCTGTGTCTCGGCTTCCTTGTTGCAGAAGTGAGGTTAACGAGCCCCATTTCATGGTGTAGGTTGTGGGAATGAAGTTAAAGCACACGAAGCTTTTAGACCCACACCAGCCCCTGGGACGTGCTCACATGGTAGCTCCTGTCCCACCGTTTGAAAGCTAGGTGCGAGGGGTTTGTCCTGGGTTCCATGATGGACCCTGGCTTGTCAGAGGAGTGTGTCATGCAGGCACCCAGCATTGCCTTTATTGGATGGTTTGCCTGTTGATTAAATAAAGTGTTTTCTCTGAGTCAGCAGATAACGTGAATTGCGTGTGTAAATTTAAATTTTCAAGTAACCGCAATAAGAATGTGAAAAAAGCAAATCCATGGGAATAATGTTTTACTTCACCCAGTGTGTCTGAGATGTTATCGTTTCCACGCGGGATCATATGAACGTCGTTAATGAGATGTTTTACGTATATTTTTTCACGTTAATTTTCAACTTCCGCTCTGTATGTCACGTGCTCAGCCCACCTCCGTTTGTGCTGGTGGCATTTTAGGTGCTTGGTGGCTGCACGTGGCCGGTGGCCACAGGACGGGAAGAACTGCGCTCATTTTAGTCTGCAACAGAAGAATACCAGTTTGTTACAAAACTCGAATAGAGGGGTGTATCCTTTTTGACTCAGTTTTCTACACTGTTGTAGTTAAAACTTTTCCATAATGCGCCTTACGCATCCGTGCCGGCATTTCATTCAGTCACTCAACAAACATCCATTTATCAAGCGCCTGTTCAGGCCGTGGTGATTGATCGCAGACAAATCCATTGAAAACTTACTGGACTCACAGTAGCTTTTTTAGCGCAGTGGGTTTCTCGAAACCCGAGAGTACCACAAAAGTTGTCAATGTCACCGAGTCCTCACTCCAGTTTGGGGAACAAAATTCAGGCCATTCTGCTCAAGAGGGGAAGGTGGGGAGCAGGCCCAGGCCCTACTCGTGCAGGAAGGGGCAGGAGAGGGTGCACATCTCGGGGACTGTGTCGCGGGCCCGGCAGCTTCTTGGTTGCTGGCGGGTTGGCCACAGGCCTCACTGTGGCTCATGTCACTTCAGTATGGCGGTTTCATCCCACGTGGCTGCTCCTATACTACTTATATCCCTCTTCCCCCTCTCCCGTCCGCTCGCCTGGAGGATGATTCTGAATCAGAGTGAGGGGAAGAAAGGCAGGTGGGCAAAGGCCGTGCCAGCTCCTCCACTCCTCCTGTCGGCTGCGGGCTCGGCCCGGGAGTGGGTGTGCTGGCCCACGGGCCTGCCGCAGGACAGGCTCACGCGAACAGCTCGATCCGTGGACTGGCTGGCCTTCTGAGTGTCGCTTCGCACGCTGCTCGAACAAAGCGCTAGCCTGTGAGGTGCAGACAGAGAGAGTAGGGTGCTGATGATGCAGCCCGACAGTGCAGATGGAGAAGGGCCGGCCCAGCCCTCCCTTCACCCGCAAGAGAGGGTGGAAGTGGCCGGCCTGTCCGGCAGCAGGGTGAGGTCAGGCCCCAGGCCTTCTGCATCCTGGTGTCTCTTTCCAGCTCCCGGAGGAGAGGTGGGCTGGGCCGTGCCGCTAGCCACCTCCCCCTCAGCCATGACCCCTGGCAGTGGTGCTAAAATGCCGCATGTCACTAGTAGATGTCACAATGTTCCGCTCACCCCATCCTGGTATTTTAGGCAAGAGCTGTTTTTCTAAGTATTTTTGTGTTTTGTCTTAAATTCATGCTGTTACGCATGCGTGTATGTATGTATCTACATACACATACACACACATGCATATATGTACACACACACACACACACAGAGGAAGTTGGTGAACACACACATCGTCTCGGAAGCAAGTGGCACAGCGGGCAGAGGCCCCGTAGCCTGCAGCCGAGGCTGGCCTCCTGCTCCGTCCCTTCGCCCACTTCCCCCTCCCGCCTCCCTGGGGCTTGGAGATGAGCTAAGTATGGGCCTGCCCAGGCAGGAGCGTCCCTTTGTATGGCAGCAATAAATGCTGGTCCCTTTTATCATCCCTCTCGTGTTAACCTTTGTCCAGGGAGCCGGCAGGGGACCTGCGGAGGGGCTGGGCCAGGCAGCCCTCTGCCTTTAGTGCGCCCTGCGTGACGTCTCGGCTGGGACGGCTTGAGGCCCCTCTGGCTAACCCAGAGGAGACGAGCTCTCATGCCGTGGGTCTCTCCTTCTCCCCCGGCCTTGGTGCTGTTGGGAAGGGGGATGCCGTCCTGAACCTGTGTTAGCAGGCTCTCATCCCTTCCTGGGTCCCTGTCTCCCTGCCACTGTGGCCCTGGGGCTCTGCACGTCCCCAGGGGGCTCTGAGCCCACGGGGGGGGGGGGCTCCTGCCCTTTGCCTGTGAAGAGTGGCTCACCGAGGCACCTGGCTCTGTCCAGCTCTCGTGCCCGCCTCTCCTGTTCAAGGCCATGGTCTGTTGGGTGATCCGCTCCCCAGCCTTCTCTGGCCTGGACTCTCGTGGGGCTTGGAACAGTGGGTGCTTTTCCCCTGGCTGGCATTTGTCACACGCTGGTGTCTGCTCCGCTCACTGCTTCCCCTCTGGACGCTGAGCCCTGAGCCCCCAGCCCAGTACCAAGCCTGGCAGGTAACGCTGACCAGTGACTAGCCCAGGAGTCCTGTTGGGTACTGGAGGTCACTCAGGGAGCCCTCCGCCCGTATCACGCTGCTCTGCCCTGCTCCCAGGCCACAGTGCTGCTGTGCCCCCCCCCAGCCGGGTGGGCCCCCACTGGCCCCGAGGAGCAGAGGGCAGGCGGGCTGCAGGCTGTCCACTTTGCAGCTGCCCAGAGCAGGGCCTGCGCACTGCTGTGGGCTGCGGGGGCTTCACGGCGGGCCAGATGTTCCCTTCTGAGCCTGGGTCCTCCCCCTGGCAGGGTGGGGAGGCGCCTCCTGCTTGAGTCTTTGAGTCAGGCTGCCTTTCCATCTAGCTTGGGCCCAGCTGCTGCTGCTCGCTGAGTGGCCACCAAGCGCCAGGTGCCGAGGTGACCTGGAAGAGGGTGGCAGTGTGCCAAGTTCTGCGTCCTCTCTCTCGGATCCCCATTCCTCCCTCAAGGGGTCGGAGCTCGGTCGGTGGGGAGGTCACTGAAAACGGGCATCTGTGGTTTGGCTCATGCTTCCGACAGGTCAGCTGGCTCAGGCCTTAAATGCTGGCCACCTGTCTGGTGAGCAGGCCTGCCTGGAAAGTGGAGGTGGCCTTCCCTCCACCAGGCCCCTAGGGAGGTGGACATGGCTGAGAAGGCAGCGTGAGCTGGCCTGGACTCTGTGACCTTCGCCACTGTGATGGAGTGATAAGGTGACAGTGGATGCAAGGCCCTGAGTGAGGCCTTCCCGCCTCTGAGGGGAGGAAGCCTGTCCCTACAGGGTGCCCTCTGTGTGGGGTGGGGACGGACAGGTGAGACCCTGAGTAGGTGCTGTCCAGGTGGAGGGAGCTGAGTGGCTGGCCGTGGGGTAGGGGTGAGGTCCTTCTAAGATCTGATCCTGGGGTCGGTGGTCACAACCATGCTTGGCTCAGGATGTCGTTGTAGCTTCTTTCCTAGGGTGCCCCCCAAACTCTATCAAGGATAGAAGTTATTTCGGCAACAAGTGGGGCAAAGGTCACAGGCAACGGAGCTCGGAGTGGGCCTGTGGGGCCGAGACATACAGCCCTTTGTTCTGAGCCGACCAGCCAGGGGCTGGGTAATGTTGAGTTGGCACGGAAAAAGTACCATAGTTACTGCAAGAGCGTGTCAGGCGCTGAGGGCCGTAGTCCGGGGCCTACACAGTGCCCGGGGTGGCCGGCCGGCCGCGGTGCTGTGACGAGCCGGCTGCTTGTGGATCGGCACCGCGAGACGCTGTTTTAATGGAGTAGTGATTCCATTATGGAAATCGGCGGCGTGTGTTTTTAAACTCTTCAATGTGCCACCCTACACTCCGGCGCTTTGTGTTTGTGCTGCAAATGTCGAGAGACTGACAGCTCTTGCCGCGGTGACGGGGAATTGCAGGGTTCTGAGCTGAGGGTGGCGGGATCAGATGCGGCATCTCGGAGAGAGCAATAGCGCAAGGGGGAACTTCCTGTGGGTGCCCCTCGCGTGCCGGGCCCTGGCCTCCGCGGTGGCTCGCAGCCCTGGGGACGTCCCCGCAGGGTCGGCATTGCAGACGAGGAAACTGAGGCACGGCGGTGTAAAGGAAGCGCCCCGGTTCCCTCACTAATGATGGGCAGATGCAGGATCCGGGCCCGGGGAGTCCGGTCTCGGGGCCCATGCTCCCAGCCGGCACGTGCTCGAAAGAGATAAAACTTTTAAATACACAGGAGGAAAGGAGGAGGGTGTCGTCGCATCTTGGGGGAAGAGGGATCCACTTAAGCCAGACAGGAAGCCGGGACTTCATAGAGAAAAACGGGAGGTTTTCGCCGCCCCCCCCTTTGTTCTTACCATGTCCCCCCATTTGCTTTCCCTCTCGCTCACACACACTTGATGATGACGGTGGGTGGCTGTGGGCATGGCGACGCGGTGCTGTTTCCCCCCAAAGCACCGCAGCGTGCACGTCCTAAGGACAGGCACGTTGTCCTGTGCCAGCGTCACACCGCAGAGAGCTGTCAAGACGTCTCTCACACGTAATAGCTCCTCTGTAACCACATTTCCTCCGTCATCCCCCAAATGTCCGAGGTGACCTCTTGCCTTTCCCAGTCAGGACAGGATCAGGGTGGAACAGGGACCCTCCTGACGCTTCCCCCATCTCACAGAGGCTTGAGTCCGGGCCCGAGGGGTTGCAGAGGGTTGGGATTCGGAGGCCGCTGCCCCTCGGTGGTATCAACTTGTCCCTCCATCCCCAGTGCCGCCCATGACCTGAAGCGAGGTCGGGCGGCTCCGGGTTCAGCCCTGTGACAAGACTGCCCACCTCCTACTGAGGCCCTGCTGTCAACGGCCAGATCTCCCCATCTCGAAATCAAGGAGTCGCGAGGATGTTTTGGTTTCCCAGGGCACGTAACATTTATTTTCACACTCTGCTGTGGTCCGTTAAGTGCGCAGTAAGTAGCGTGAGGTCAAAAACACACATAGGGATTGAAAATGCTTTGCTGTTAAACAGTGCCAACCATCACCCGAGCCTTAGGCGAGCCGTTATCTTTTTGCTTTTGCCTCGATGAGGAGGAAAATGCCATCTCTGCAGCGTGCAAGGAAATGCAGACCGTCTGTCTGTCTCATCGGCGGGTCGGTGCTAAGCCATCGACGGTCCCTCTTTTACTCAGAGCTGACATCCCTGTAATTGCATTTCCGTCAGGGTTCTTCCAGGTTTTTAATCATTTCGGATTTTTTATTTTTCTGCATTGAATCTGTTGATCGCCCACCCGTCCTGTAACTACAGCAAACCATGTTGCATGTGGCTTCCTGTCTGCTGCCCCCCACCCCGACCCCCGGTCCTGCACGGCTTCCTCCTGGTTCCCTCCCAGGCAGCTCTACCCTGCACGGTGCCCGCTCAGCAGGGGCTGGGGCGGGGTCAGAGGCCTCAGGGAGGAGGTGGGCAGCAGAGAGCAGGGCCTTCTGCATGGAGGGTGTAAGGTGGGCACACAGGGCGAAGAGACCTGTCTGCTGGGGTCGCCAGGCTGTGGTCTGGCGTTTGCAGACGGTTACCAGGACCCCACCACCTCTGTTGCTGCTGACAGACCAAGGGCCCGGTCTCCTTGCTCTCCGGGGAGGGGTCTTGCCAGGGGCCTGGTCCTGGCCGGCCGGCCCTGGTCTCTTAAGTTTCTGGAGGGCAGCAGCTCTGCAGACGGCCTGGACACCTTCTGGCCCTTCACATGTCACAGCTCAGGGCCTGGAAGCCCAGGGAGGGAAAGGCCACCGTCAGCCACAGCTCCTTCCGTCATGTTCTGTGGGCTACCACGTGGCCCCGGGGCCCAGGCCTGAGAGCTGATGGGCTGGCCCGGGCAACAGTCGTGAGGCCGAAGGCACACGAGGCACACGCGGTGAGAGGCTAAACCCGACCGCCACATGCGCCGAGCTTCTGATCCGATTCGCAGCCGCCCTGGGACGCGGGAGAACCAGCGGGGCCGGAGCGCGGGCGGTGGGCAGCAGGGTCGTGCAGGCGGGCAGGCTGTGTCGGGGGCGGCCCCGCCCCGCCCCAGGCCTTCGTGGCTTCGGTCCAGGTGGACAGTCTGGCGTACCACGCCCCTCCTCCCTGACCGGCAGGCCTGCCCTGGCCGCTCTCTGACTGTCTACGTGGCATGAACGTGAGGCATGCCAAGGTCCGCTCAGCCCCAAGTAGGACCAGGGCCAGTCATTCGCGGTGGCTTTCTCCTTTGTGAGCGCCGCAGGTCCTGGAGAGAGTAGCCCCAGACCTGTCTGTACCAGCCCTACACCAGGGCCGGGGTCTGCGAGGTGGGTGAGGGGAAACCTTGGGGAGGGTCTTTTTAGAAGGAGGGCCCCTGCTAGGAGGGCCAGCTAGGCCACCTGGTGTGGGCGCCAGGGCGGGAGGAGAGGCAGATGGGTGGGGACTACCTGTACGATGAGGTTTGGGCTGAAGTTGGCCCGCGTCAGCAGAGACCTCGCCAGGCCAGGGAGGCCCGAGGGCTCAGGGCCAGCCAGTGCTAGCTGGCGACCTGAGGCAGGTTAGCTGGCGCCTGCGCGTCATATTCCTGGTCTGTAAAATGGGGAGGTTGACAATGTTTTCTCAACAGTTATTGTCAGGGTCGAATGGTTCCACATGTGGAAAGGGCCCAGCGTGTGGCCTCTGGTGTTCTGCAAGCGGCTGTTAAAATCCAGTGACCAGCAGTGTCCCTGTGACCACTGCCTTGGTTGTACGGGGCACCAGAGCTGGCCCTGCCGCCCTGCGGGCTGGCTGGAGGTGGGCTCTGAGCTGCAGGGGCAGCTGTCTGTCGCCCTTCGTGTGCCTAGGAGCACCGGGCAGGTGAGAGCAGATGAGATCTTCGCTGCTACAGCAGAGACAAGGTGAGGCGGACGTTGAGAGGAGGTCACCGGGTCTGAGAGACCCCTCGGTGTCCTCGGGGGCAAGCAGGCACGCGCCGAGGGTTGGCCGGCAACTGCTGCCGGGTTGGCGGGGTGAGGGAGGTGGCCTTCACGGCCAGGTCCTGCTGGTGTCAGCCTGAGCCCCGCCCTGCAGCCTCCTTGAATTTAGGGCCCAACCCGAGGCCTCCCTGGGCCTGGCCTGTGTGTCGGATGCTGGGGACAGTGGGTGGGCTTGGGCCCAGTGTAGCCCCCTGCCCCCCGGGGAGGTTACTCGTCCCACTTTCAAAATCTGTAACAGGAATCCAAACGTTTGAAAACTTTTGTCCATTAGACTCTTAAACCACCTGAGTCTTTTTAAAAAACTGGGACACAGACCCTTTGCCTGCCTGTTCTGGAGGCCCAGAACTTGCACTTCTGAACTTGAGTTGAGGTCAGGGGCCCCTTTATAACAATGAGGTGACAGGACACTAGAGTGCTGATGCTGCCGGTGAGGAGGGACGATCCCGCAAACCGAGCGCATTTTAGAAGCCTGTCGCGCTGCGGACACAGAGTTTGGGCTCATGGGATCAAGCGGGACTGTATTCCGTTTTGAAGGAAGAAAACATTTAAAAAATGTATGAAATGCAGGAAATGTGTCAACAGCGGGATGAAAAGGCAACGTGCTTTTTTGTATCCGGGGTCACCGGGAGGATGTGTGCACGCAGGTTCCCTTTCCTCTTCAGGAAGAGCAGTGACCTTCCGGCAGACCCTGCTGCGCACAGGTCCTCAGGTGGCCCCAGGGTGCAGCCCAGTGTCAGTGTGTCTGGGTCCTGCTCGGGTGTAACAACGGCAAGGTGGGGTAAGGTCGGGGGCCCGTGGGGACGCACAGAGGGACCGAGTCTTCCAGGGCAGGGCCTCGTCCTGGCCACTGTCGAGCCGAGCAGTTTGGGGGCAGAAAGAAAAACGAAGACATTGCTGTGGAGCTGTATGGTGCCAGAAGGCCCCTTCCGAGCCAGCATGGCGCTGCTCCCCAGAGTGGTCTTGGTTTCCTCCCTTCGGCTTCTCGTCCACCCAGGCCCCTTTGGTCCCCTCCGCTTTCCTGTGGGGAGTTGGGGAACACAGCCACGGGGAGTTCTCTAACACCCTGCGCTTGAGAGATGGGGCAGAGTTACATGGCTCTTCCGGGGTGCCCTGGGGGAGATCTGGGGATGCGGGTGGGGGGTGGGCTGGTTTCTGCATGGTCACACCTGCCGGGACCCCCAGCCTACTCCTTGGGTCTGTAGCTGCGACACGTTTTTCTGGGGCTGCTGTGTCAGAGTGCCACAGACCGGGGGCTTGAAACCACAGGAGTTTATTCTCTCACCATCCTGGAGGCTGGAAGCCTGACGTTGGGTGTCGTGGGCGGAAGGCCCTGCCCCGGGCCTCTCTCCTGGCCTTGCCGGTGGCTGTTTTCTTCCTGTGTCTCTGCGTCATCCTCCCTCTGCGTGCCCGGGAGAGGTGTTCCTTCTGGTGTCCAAATTCCTTCCCTTTTCTCTAAGGACACCGGTCGCCAGGGATTAAGGGGCCCGCCCTGCCCTCGCGTGACCTCACGTTCACTCAGTACACGTGCAGTCACCCCGTTTCCAAAGAAGGCCACGTTCTACGGGACTGGGGGTCAGGACCTCAGAACATGAATGTTGGGTTGACACGGTTCAACCCACTTTCATCCATTTTCAGAGGAAGACGTGGTCCAGATGGGCCTGGGAACTCTGGGCTCCGACTCCGTGGCCTCTTGGGGAAGAGACAGAGGGCCCAGTAACCAACTGGCATTGAATAGACGCGGACGTGCTGAAGCGTCCGGCTGCATCTGGTGTGCAGAGAGCTGGCCCTGGTGTAGGTCATTCTGTCACGCCCTTGTCCTGCAGCGATGGCCGCTTTGGTCCTTCACCTGCTGTGAGCCAGGTGGTGTGCCTGCTTCCGGAGAGGTGGCTTATCCCTGATAAATGGCATGACACCCGAGACCCACTGAGGTGAAGGTGAGAGCGCCCAGCTAATAGGTGGCGGAGGCTGAATTCGAACTCAGTTCTCTCAGCTGCAGAGCACGGCGCTTGCTGAAGCACCGGGACACCCTTCCACGTGGGGTCCGTGAGGACGATTTTGCCTGTGGTTTGTCTCCTCCGCCGCGGACCGGCCCTGCCAGGGACCGTCTCTCGTGAGCCTGCCTTGCTCCCCACAAGAACAAAAGCCTGGGTGCACAGTTCACGCTCAGCCAAGAATTCATTCATTCATTCATTCATTCATTCACTCACTCACAGAGAGTCATCACATGCGTACCGGCTGCAGAGTCCCCAGGACCGAGTTCTAGTTGTGGAGTGTCAAACACACCAGAAGAATACCCAAGGGCGATGAGCGTCAGCCGTCGTCAGGGAGAGCGGCTGGGCACCCGGCCCGGGAGGGAGGGGAGCAGGGTGGGCCGAAGCACGAGCAGCAGAGGCCTGGCCAGCAGAGGCCTGGCGGTTCTGGGCTGTGTGGCTGGCGGACAGGGAGGGAGCGGGGAGAGTTACTGGGTGAGGTCACACAGAGGCACGCGGGGCATTCACTGGAAGATGATAGTAAGGGCGTGGTGTCACTCTGCCCCAAGTGAAAAGCCACCGTGGGGCGGTGACTGGGAAGTGGCCAGGTCACTTCTGGATTGGTGGGGGGGGGTTCGGGCGGAGAGGGGGGCGGCTTGCCTTGGGCTGTGCTGAGGAGCTGGTGAGCAGTGGACTTTGGACTCGGTGAGGAGGCGGAGCCAACAGGATCGACCTCAGAAGGGATGTGGGAGTGGAGAGTGGCGCCTGGGAGGTCCTTGGCGGTCACCAGTGTGTGGGGGGACGTGGAGAACGTGGGGGTGAGCGGCTTGGGGATGGGATTTGGAGGTTCAGTTGCTGATGATGCATCAAGGTGTCTCGGGGCCCGTCAGGAGCCCTGTGGGCCCCAGCGTGCGTGGCAGGTTGCTGGGGAGGCCTTGGGCCAACGGGGGCAGCGTGGGCGGCGCAGGGTCCCCTGTCTCCTCAGACTGGATGGAAACCTGTGCGTAGCGCCGCAGGAAGATGTTCTGCTGCCACCTTGTGGGCAAGAGGAGCTCGTGCGATGCTGGCGGTGACCGCGGAGGCCGGCGGAGCCTCTCCCTGGCCGCCCGCACGTACCCTTGGTTCCAGTGGACAGGTGGCCCTTCCCACCTCCAAGGGCTATCGCAGACTCCTTGAGGGTTGCATGGCCTCTGCTGGGCACACCTTAGCGCTTATCAGCGGATCACCCAGCAAATATGTGAGTGGGGACGAGGGACAGGTTCTGTGGGATTCCTGGGCCAAGGCCACGCTTCGGCCTCTCTCAGGACCAGCATCCTGCCTCGGCAGCGCCTCACGGGTCACTCCGGCACCAGCTCTTTCTCCTTCCCCCTGGCTGCCCTGATGCCGTCCATAGTACATCCCCTGTCCCCAGACCCACGACTGCATGCCCCGGGCAGAACGCCCGAGGCCCGTCTTCTCACTCTGCCATGGTACTCGGACTCTCTGCGTCCAGGGCAGTGCGTGTCCAGTCTCACCCCAGGTGCTCACTGCCAGTGTCGCGAGACATCGCGTCTCTGATTCCCCTATAAACGTCCGTGGGGGACCTCTCACCCCGAAGCAACAAAAACCAGCCCGGGCATGAAGGCTGGTGTCACGGGATTTCTGTGCGGTTCCTATGGTCCCGGCCTGGGGCTTCGTGGCCTGTCCTGATTCCCTTTGGGCTGCGTCAAGCAGAGGGCTGTGTTTGCCGCAGAATCTCGTCAGACAAATGCAGAGACCTTGTCCCTGCGGGGGGCCGATGCCAGTGAGGAGCGGCGTGTGCCCACACTGGTCTCCTTCCTGGGGCCTTCGAATGGCCTGATGCCCTGGTACTCTGGGTGCAGGCAGGTGTCTTCCCCGACTAGTTTCTTCCCGTCAGGAGCGGTTTCCGGGAAGAAAGGCTAGGAAGGAGGCAGCCCGCTGAGGACGAGGAAGCTGGCTTGGGGACTGACCATTGTGCCCAGGCTGATTCTGCACACGCGGTGGGAGTGGGGAGTTGGTGCGTCCTCTGAGAATGTGCAGTGTCCGTGTGCTTCTGGGGTCAGGCCCTGCTGCCCGCCTTCCCTGAGCCCTCGTGAGTGTGTGTGTGTGTGTGTGTGTGTAGTTGGGGGTCTTTCCCCATCCTGTCCCATCCTGGTCCCCTCTCACCACCAAGAGCAGCCCATGCCTTCTTGGGCACCTTGTCCTCTACCCTTCCTTGGTCCCAGACAGCTCCAGGCTTGCTGTCCTGTGCTTGCATTTTCATTGGCTTGGCGGGAGGGTTTGCAGCCAGCAGCCTTCTTCTTTTGGAGAGGCATAATTCCGTGAGAGAGACAGAGACACAGGCAGGCATTCGTGCAGATAGGGAAGCTGAGTGTGGGAGTCTCCGACTTGGAAATGTGAGTCAGGATTCCCGGGTCGTGTTCTCGTCTCCATGGCTGAAGGATCCTGGGAAAGACCCTTTGGCTGAACCATCTGTTCAGTGGGGACTGTGCACCCAGAGAGGAGGAAGCTGGCCTCATCACTGTTAATAACCAGTCTCTGGAAAAGATGGATTCCCGCCCCCCCCCCCCCTCCCCGGGGCACCTCCAGGTGATCCAGCCCGGGACTTGGCAGTCTCCCACTTTTCTGCAGGAGCACCTAGGATGGAGAGGCCCTGCCTTCCTCAGGCATTCCCCCACTCCAGCCCGCTCAGGAATGTGCTGCTTTTATCTTGTACTTTGCTTCGGCCCAGGACTTGGAATTCTGAGCTGAGAGGGAAGTCGGGAATTGGGTTGGACCAGGACTGGAGGAAACCTGGGAGCATTATCTCTTTAAGGGAAAGGCAAGCCCCCCTCATCCTTGCCACTACCTGAACTGGTTTCTCCTGATCTGCTCGGGGTCCCTGTGGATTATGGTGGACTGGCTCATCTCCAAGGCCTTGGGGGAGGACTGGGAAGAGCCCTGCATTCAATGAGTGTCTGGTGGCGCAGCCCACACGTGTGAAAATCACAGGGCATCGGGGCTCCTGCAAGTACTGCAGGCTCATGCTTCACCTCTGCTCAGCCAGCCGACCTCTGGACAGGAGGTGAGACCCAGGAGTGGCTGGAGACCAGATACTCAAGGGATTTAGAAGTGAGTCTCCCATCCAGAACTGTATGGTCCCGGTCCAGAGGTCTTGATTTTCCACAGCCCTTAGGCAGGACAGTACTAAACTCGGTCCAGACAATTCTAGAACCCTCAGGAAGGAGATGGCTTCACAGCGGTCTTGCTGGTAGCATCCAGCAACTCTGATTCTCGAGTTTCCCAGCGTCAGAATGTCTGAGCCAGAAACTAAGATAAGATGGCCTCGTTCCGGCTGCCCGTTTTACAGATAAGGAGACTGAGGCCCAGAGAGGGCATGTGATTTGCGTCCTTGACTCTTCATTTACACTTTTATTCATTCCGGCCCTGGTGTGTCACCTTTGGATTCTTCCTTTGGAGAAAGTGCGGATGGCCCACTCTGTCCAACACAGGGCCATCTATGGTGTGCAAAGGACTGTTATTTATTTGGCCTGCTCTTAATGACAGCTCAACTACCTGTCCCAATCCGAGGAGGAGCCCTGGGCTGGAATTTCCTGTTTTCTGAGGGCTCCGGGGGCTGCCCCAGCAGGCCAGCTCCCGTCGTTCCGGGGTGTTCCAGGCCGGGCTTGCCACCTCTCTCTGCTTGCTGGGCTGGCTCCCGGCCTCTCCAGGTCTGGGCTTGCCGGCTGCGTCGTGGAGGAGTTGAGGGACTCAGTCCGCCGACGCCAGGTGCCCAGAGGCAGGAGGCCGGAGGTCCGTGCGCCCAGGCCGCGGCCCCGGCCCGGGCCCCGCTCCGCGCCCCTCGCCATGGGCCTGGCTTTCGCCCGCCGGCCCTAACCATGGAGCGGGGCTGGCCGCCGGGGGACAGCTGCAGCCGGGAGCGGCCCACGGGGTGCCGCCGCGCCCTCAGCGTCTGCGACTCGCTGGACCTGCACGGCGCCCCGGCCGGCCGCGCCTCCCCCGCCCTGCAGGCCGCCCTGTGCGCCGCGCGCGAGCAGCCGGCGCGGCCGCGGAGCGTGTGCTCGGGGGGCCCGGGGCCGCCGCCCGCCGGCGCCCGCAGCCTGCTGCTCGGCCTCCTGCGCCCGCGCCTCGGCCGCCGCGGCCCCGCCGACGGGCACCCCTCGGCCCCCGGGCCCGCGCCGTCGGAGCGCCCCGGCTGCGCCGCGCCCAGCCCGGCGCCCAGCCCCGCGCCCACCCGGCGCAGCCGCTCCCGCGGGTCCCCGGCGCGCGGCCACGGCCCGCCAGCATGACGTTCCTGGAGGTGAACCGCCTGGAGCTGGCCGAGGCCGAGGGCGCGGGGCTGGGCCGCGCGGGCAGCGCCGGCTTCCTGCGCGGCGCCTCGCTCTGGAGCAGCCAGCGCTGGCAGGTGCTGCGCGGCGGCGGCGGCGGCGGCGGCGCGAGCCCCCGGCGCGGCCTGTCGGCGCTGAGGAAGAGCTTCAGCTTCCGCCTGCGCCGCGGCCACGAGATCCGGCGCGCGGAGTCCGGGCTGCTGCCCCGCACGCGCACCCGCAGCGACGGCGACGCCAGCTCCCTGGGCGCCTTCGCCAGCCGCCGCGACCTGCTGCTGGGCGCCGAGGGCCCGCGCGCCGCGCCGGAGCCCGGCCGCCCCCGCGCCGCCAGCCTCTGGAAGCTGCTCACCAGCCGCTTCCGCCGGAGGGAGCCCGCGCCCGAGCCCGAGCCCGCGCCCCCCCAGCCGCTGTGGAGCCGCCGCGCGGCCGCGGCCCCCGGGCTCCTGGGTGCGCCCAGCGGTAAGAGGGGGAGCCCGGCGGGGGGTGGGGAGGGGCTTCTCTGGGCCGAATCCCGTGTCGAAGGTGGGTGGGCAGCCTTGATCTTACCTGGAAGAGATGGATGCGCCGTGGCGGCAGGGGATGGGGACGGCTGGGGCCGCCGAGTGAGGTCAGAGCCCAGGCCGGCGCTGGGGTCGCTGGCAGACAGGGAAGGTGGCAGTAGCAGAGGAGGACTTCCAGGCGGTTTGGGTTAGCGCTGGCCTATAGTATGGTGGACAAGGAGACCAGGGCCAGAGGGCCCCTTTCTGGCATTTGGCATGTGCAGAAGCGAGGCCCAGGGGGCTAAGACTCTAGGAGTCAGCTGGGTCTAGGTGGGGCCTGAACCATTCCCAGCTCCCAGGTGGGGCTGGGGGCCCTCCTTCCAGCTGCTTCTGCAGACTGAGCTGAGGGACAGATTGTGGACCCGATCGTGACTCCTACTCTTTGAGACAACCTGGGGCAGGGATCTGAGCATGGCCCAGGCGGGGGCTATTGGAAGGGGCTAAAGGATGGCCGTTTCAACCTAGAGGATAAGGGAGGTGGGGCCGGCCCCTGGAGGGCTCTGAGTAGCAGGAGGCTCCCCTTTCCCAGGAAAGTGCCCACATTAGCTGGAGCTGCCCTGGTCAGATGGGCTCAAGGAGGAGGGTGCCCAGGAAGCTGATCTCTGGGGAAGGAAGGGCGGTGGCCTCCCAGCAAGGAGGAGCTTGGGGAGGAGGGGCAACTGGGTGGGGCAGGGAGCTCCCCATTGGGACCTGCCCCTTCCTTGGGAGGGCTCCTCCCTCTTCACCCAGGCAAGGAATGTGGTGGGTGGCCCCACCCTGCATGGAGGAACTGTTCCTACTCACTGCAGGCCCCCTGCTCAGCTGCCAAGCACCCAGCCTGGCTTGGGTCTCGGCTGACACCTGCCAGAGTGGCCTTTCGCTTGGGTCTGGTGTCTGAGCCCCAGGGATAGCAGGCCAGGTGTGGCTCAAGGTGGGAGCTGCTTTCCTTGCTGGAGCAGTAAGACGAGGAAGGACCCAGGCCAGGGGAACTGGGCCCATACCTCTCAGCCCCCTCTCTGAGGACTGTTGTCACTCTGTTTCACGTTTCTGCTTTTCCTTAGGGAACTAGGGGTGAGGGCTGGGTCCCATCTGGATGGCACTGTCCCCTGGCCTTGGCCTGGGAAGGGGCAGCGTAGGAGCCAGCTGGTGGCGGATAGCACAGGTGTGTGTGCCACCACAGCCCTGACAGGTGGCCTTCTCTCCCACAGACTCCTTTGTGAACAGCCAGGAGTGGACCCTGAGCCGCTCGGTGCCAGAGCTTAAAGTGGTGAGTGAGGCCGGGGGAGGCCCAGGCGTCCGTGGGGCTGGGTGGGCTCGGCCTCGGAGTGGTGGGCCTGGGCGGCTCGGCCTCGGAGTGGTGGGCCTGGGCGTTGCCCCCCCCCCCTTCCCATCCCCACTTCTCCCCACTAGGCTTCTCCCTGCAGCCCCTCCTCCTGGCCCTCAGCCCTGGCCCTTCTCTGTCCTCATGGCTTTTGCCTTGCCTGCCCCGTGGTGCCCTCTGACCGTGCTCTCTCACCCCTTCCTCTCCCACAGGGCATTGTGGGGAACCTGTCCAGTGGGAAGTCGGCCCTGGTGCACCGCTACCTAACGGGGACCTATGTCCAGGAGGAGTCCCCGAAGGTGAGCGTCCCAGGCTGGCCTGGGCTGTGCGGCCGGCTACGCTGCCCTCTCCCTCCTTCCTGTTGTCTGTAGGGGGCTGGAGCCCCTTGCCCTTCTCAGGCCTCCTGTCTCCTCTGCTGGGAGCTGTGGATTTCTTGCTGCTTGGCCCCGCGAGCATTCTTCTCAGCTTCGCGCCTGACTGCGCGCTCTGTCCTAGGGGGTCGGTTTAAGAAGGAGATTGTGGTGGATGGCCAGAGTTACCTGCTGCTAATCCGAGATGAAGGAGGCCCCCCTGAGCTCCAGGTGAGGCCCCTGCCCAGCGCTGGCCCATCGCGTGTGTGGGGAGAGAGGTGCGGCGTTCGCCAGTGACCGGGCGAGGCTGGTAATTCTGCTCGGTCCCCCCCCCCAGTTTGCTGCCTGGGTGGATGCGTGGTGTTTGTGTTCAGCCTGGAGGACGAAATCAGCTTCCAGACGGTGTACAACTACTTCCTGCGGCTCTGCAGCTTCCGCAACGCCAGCGAAGTGCCCATGGTGCTGGTGGGCACGCAGGGTGAGCGGGCCTGTGGGCTGGGTCCTGGGGCAGGCGGGTGCGGACCCCAGCCCCCCGCAGCCCTGCTGACCACCCCCCCCCCCTGCAGCTCCGTGTGGGACCTTCCTAGCTAGCTCCTGCCGTCCGTGTGACAGTCCTGTCTGCGGTTTCTGAGATGGGCAAACTGAGCGGCCGGCTCGTTGCCACCTAGCGAGTCGGTGGCAGAGCTGGAGCAGGGTCCCCGGACACCTGTGTCCTCACGCTCCCCGTCATCTGCCGCCCGCCCCACCTCCCGACCAAACAGCCCCCCCCCCGAGTCGGTGGCCCCCCAGCGCTCGGCAGGCTGAGTAAACCCCGCCCCCCGCCCGCAGACGCCATCAGTGCCGCAAACCCCCGGGTCATCGACGACAGCAGAGCCCGCAAGCTGTCCACCGACCTGAAGCGGTGCACGTACTACGAGACGTGTGCGACTTACGGGCTCAACGTGGAGCGCGTCTTCCAGGACGGTAACTCGGGCGCCAGGCGGGGCGGGGCGCTCTCAGCCTCCCCTCCTCCCCAGAGGGGTCACGACTCTGCTGTCCCCTGCTGCAGTGGCCCAGAAGGTCGTGGCCTTGCGGAAGAAGCAACAGCTGGCCATCGGGCCCTGCAAGTCACTGCCCAACTCCCCCAGCCACTCAGCAGTGTCCGCCGCCTCCATCCCGGCCGTGCACATCAACCAGGTGCGGCCAGCCTCCCCGCCGCCCCCCACCCCGCGCCCGCCGCGCGGCCCTGCCTCGCCATGCTGTCTGTCTGCCTGCGCGCCCACCGCGTCTCGTCTCCCGCCTTGCGCCTTGCGGACGGTGTGAGAGCACTGGCTCGAGTTCCGTGCCGCCTGACCGGCTGGCACTGGCCTCTTCTGCACCCCTGTGGTGACGGCCTTCCTGCTAGGGTCCCATCCCTGCTCGCCCTGCAGCCACTTCCGCTAAGGCCACCGAGTGTCGGCTCCAGCCGGCGCTGTCAGAGCTGTTTCAGGAGCTGCCGACCGGGAGGCTGACCCGGGAGGCATGGGCCTTCTTGCCAGCCTGCTGGGGACTGGCCCCTGACAAAACCGGGGAGTGTTGTTGGCCCCCTTACCTGTTGGCCCTCTGTCACTGTTTGCACTTGGAAGGGTAGTGCTTGCCCCAGAGGGACCTCTGGCTTCGGTGCCCTGTGGGGTGTCAGGGGAGCTTCTGAGCCAAGTCCTGCCAGTGTCCCTCCAATAACAGCACTTGGACGCCTGTCCCTTTCCTGGCCTACTGCCTGGTATTTTTCGGCCCTTTGCATACGAGTCAGAGCGTCTTTCCATGGGTGCATTTCCCTGCTCCGTCCCCTGCTCTGTGGAACTCCATGGGCCATCACAGGTGCCCGGGCATGAGCAGACAGCCACTGCTTCACTCCTGCCAAGGGCCGTTGTCATTCTGAGGCCCCACCCTGGCCCATTCGTTTCCCGACGGGGCTGGTTGCTTTTTCAGAGACTCTCCCTATAGCTCTTGAGAAGGTAGTTGGCCTTCCCCACATGGAGAGAAGGGGGAACGTAGGTCTTCACTGTCCCATCCTCAGCCGACAGAACACGGGACCACACAGCGCAGCGCAGCGCCACACGGGGGCCCTGCCCGGGGAGGGGCTCCGAGGCCTGGGGCGCATTCGCGTCCTCGGCTCCTTCTGTGCTGGCCAGGAGTCGGGGGGCTGCCAGGGCAGGACACAGTCTCTACGCAGGGACGTCGTGCGGGCAGTTAGGGAGCAGGCCTTGCCCTGTGTGTGTCCCTGAGCCCTGGAGTGGACGCTGCCACACACTTTGCGTGCCCATCCTGTCATCCTTTCTGTCTTTTCTTCCTTTCCCGGCTCGCTCTCTTCTCTGCCACGTCCTCCGATAACAGTCTGAGCTATTCTCGGCCTTGGCTCGCTGGCGTTCCTTCCCCTGTCACGCACACTGCCTACGAGCCAACCTCATCTTCCCTGGCCCCTGAGCCCTACGCCATCTTCCCGTATCCTCGACACACGCCACTGACCTCGGGGAGTTCATCCAGGGCGACCTGCTACCTCCTGCCAGACCCACCTGTGAGCCAAGACGCCACAGTGCACGTCCAGCCTCTGCCTCTGGTTTAGCGCCCTGCTTGGCGACCTAGTGCAGTGACCGCTGGGTCCTGCTGGCCTCCAGGCCATGCCGCCTCTCACCGCAGTACCATCTGGAGCTGTAGCAGCCCCTCAGCTGCCCCATGAGCCTCCGGCCAGGCCCCCCCACACTGCAGGGCTTCCCAGCTCCCGCCTGCCGCCTGCCCCGGCCCCCTGCCCCAGAGCCGCCCTCAGCAGCCCTCTCTGTCCTTAGGCCACGAATGGCGGCAGCAGCGCCTTCAGCGACTACTCGTCCTCAGTCCCCTCCACCCCAGCATCAGCCAGCGGGAGCTGCGCATCGAGACCATCGCTGCCTCCTCCACCCCCACACCCATCCGCAAGCAGTCCAAGCGGCGTTCCAACATCTTCACGGTACGTGCCCGTGCTCCGCCCCCTCCCGCCTGCCCCGCGGCCTCCTCCCACAGGCAGGGCCCAGCTAGGAGGGGGCAGGCAGGGACCACAGTCCGTCTCTCCATCCACACGGACACACACACGCAGCTCGGCAGGGCCTTCCTGGCTCCCTCATCCACACCCAGACTCTTCCAGACGGCTCCTGAGCCCACAGCAGGGCCGCCCAGCACACTGTACAGACCCGCCCGCCGTGCACACCCACCTTCCTCCTGACCCCGTAGGGCTTCTTGTCCAGCTTGAGGGATCTTTGGAGGTGTCCGTTCTCACCCCCCGGCATCTTGGAGTCCGTGCTTGTGCGGAGGCTGCACTGAAGGGCGAGCTGGCAGAGCAGGGGCCGGGGCGAGGCTGCCCCGTCCACTCTCCGCACTTAGCCATTGCCCCACGCTTTCTGCCGCTGCTGCGGTTGGTCTCGCAAAGCCTCAGGCGTCTTCCCCAGGCCTCCCGCCTGTGCCTCGCTACCGTCCCTCCGACCGACACAGGCCGGTGCTCCCTCGCCCTCCCTGCAGACCTCACGCCGGGGTCCCATGTGCCTCCCACTGGTCGGGCCCAGCCCCTGAGCTCTTAGCGGCCCCGAGCCTGCTGCCTGTGCACACAGCACCTGACACACAGTGCCCACCCCCAAATGCTCCCCCTCCAGCCGGGACTTGGCTGGACCTTTCCGGGATCTTGGGTCAGACACAGGTGAGCTGCCGTGTGGATTCTTAGGTTGCCTTATCCTTCCGTGTCACGCCATGGTTCTCTTTCTGAGCATCAGAGCTGGGCTCTCAGCCTGGCCTTGTGTCCTGCCCACCAGGCCAAGCCCCGGCCAGGCTCTCCGGAACCCTGCCCAGCAGAGCCAGTGCTCCCAGGCCTTGCCCGTCCATCCTCGTCTCCGCCCTGCCCCGCACACTTCTGCCTGGTCTGCCTGCCTCCATCCTGTGCCTGCCGCTCCCCTCCCCCCGTCCATGCTGACCGACCCTCTTTCTGCTGACAGCTGCCGCCACGCCTTGCACCCCCAGCCCTGACCCTGCCTAGACGCGAAGCTTCTTGTTTCTGTTCACGCCCATTGAGACTCGCAGGGCCTCGGGCTGCCTGCTTGTGTTCACACCTGCCGCCGCCACCGCCGCCGAGCGCTCGGGTGTCTGTGTGCGCGGTGACCGCCCTCCGTGCCCTGGGCACCTGCTCGCAGACACGCCGCCTCAGCCGCCTGCTCCCTCAGCACCATTCGTGACCTCCCACTTCCTCCACCGCGGGTCCTGCACCCCCGGGGCCCCCCTCGCCCTGTCTGCTGCCCACGCGCCCCGTGGCCGCCTCGCCGTGGCTCCTCCGCGCTCCCGCCCTGCGCCCTCCGCTGCCTGCTGCCCTGCCCTGCCTGCCGCCCTCCGTGGGCCCTCCATTCCTCCATCTTCACGGTGGCAGCCTGATGTTTTCCTTCCATTGATTCCATGGTGACCTCCCGTGTGCCATTGCCCCGAGGTGGCCTCCAGACCCCCGAGGGGTGCGTCTTGGGACTCCCTCTCCCTCCCCGTCCTCCCAGCAGAGCCACGCCTGTTCTGTGGCTGGTGCCCCCGTGACCCCCCTGCTAGACATGGCCGTTGAGCTCCCCAGTCTCCCCTGACCTCACGGACGTGTTTTGGTGCCACTCTTGGCCCGGCTCCTGTTGTGGGGTGTGCCCCTATGGGCTCCCGGGCGTCCTCTGGTGTTTGGGGGCCTCCCGGCTCACTGGCCTGGCTGGGGCAGGCTGCACCCCTCCCCTGACCGGCGCCTCCATCTGGAGACCCGGCGGCAGCGGTCCATCCACCTCCCTCCTCCCGGGCCAGAGGGGCAGAGGCCTTGGCGCCCAGGAGAGGCCCGGCAGGCGCTGACGGTGGAGCTGCAGGCGGCGGCCGGCCGGTCTTCCTGCTCCTCCTGCTCCTCCAGCTGTGCTTTCCCTGTACTGTGGTCCTGTGTCCCCTCCCTGCGCCCTGGGCTCCCGGCAGCCTGGGAGAGCAGGAGGGGTGGGGGCGAAGCCTGATGTGCAGCCGCCCTCCCCTTCCCTCCCCTCCCTCTCCTCCTCCTCCTCTCCTCTCCTCCTCCTCCTCCTCCTCCCTCCTCCTCCTCCTCCTCTCTGTCTTCACCCGCTGCCGCCTCCGCCCAGGCGCCTGGGTCTCTGCCCTCACCAGTGCTGACCAGCTTATGCGGGGCTTGAGTATAACTTGCCAAAATCTTTATTCTTTCGATATTTGCAGATATGTGCCACTGTTTCCAACTTTTCATCAACAAAAAGGCCTTTCCAACTCCTTCCAAATTAGAAGACCAGGTGGTGACTCAGCACCTCTGGACATTCCCCCCTGTGCGGGGCCGGAGGCGGGCCGGGCCCTGGGACTGCTCTCAGATGAGAAGCGGCCGCCGTGCTCCCCACTCCAGAGACCCACAGGAACCTTTGTAACTAACCCCCACCCCAGGGAAGGCTAGGAAGCTGGAGCCCGCGGCTGGGGGCTGCCGGGGACCCGGCCCGCTGGACGCACAGCGCCAGGCTCGCTGCATGGAGAAGAAGGCGCCCGGCCCCACGCCCAGGCCGGGCCAGTGCAACGGGGCCCCGAGGGGCGGGGGCGTCCGAGCGCCCGGCCCGGCCCAGCGGCTCCCGGGGGGCGCTTTCCCGCCCCTCCCCTCCGCTCCTCCCTGCATGGACTCCGCGTTCCTGCTCAGCTCTGGACGCCAGCACCGCCGCTTGCCTTCCCCCTCTTGGCCTCCCCGTTTCCTAGGACCCGCTTTGGGCGCGCTCTGCCCCAGGAGCCTGGCAGGGGCGCAGGGCCTCTCTGGCCTCTCTCCTCTCTCTCTCCATCCACTGTGCCCGCGGGCCTCGCCGACGCGGTCGGCGCAACGTGCTGTGTGGTGTCTGTGTGCGGCCGGGCCACTGCCCGCTCACTTCCGGACTTGGCTCTCCCCGGTCGTCGTCGTGCCCTGTGCTCCCGGCCATCCCTCAGCCCACTGTCCCCTTCCTGGCCCGTCCCTTCTCTTACGCCCCAGCCCCTGGGCTGCGCGCCTCTGCCCCCCGGTATCTCACGTCCTTGCTCTCTTGTGAGGGGCGGCCCGCTCAGTGACCTGTGCTGCTCTGTATTGGTGCCGTGTGTAAGAATAAACCCGTTGGAATACGCGTGGTCTCAGTTCCTTCCCGGCCCCGCCGCCCCGGCCCTGCCCCACCACTAGGGCCTGCCCAGACGAGGGAGAGGCGGAGGGCGGGGCTCCAGGTGGGCTGCTGTCCCCCTCCCACTCTGGGCCCCTCTAACCCTGCCCCTTTTTTTTCTCTTCCAGTCTCGAAAGGGTGCCGAACTTGGACCGGGAGAAAAAGGCCTCTGAGTGCAAGGTGGACAGTATCGGGAGTGGCCGGCCATCCCCATTAAACAGGTCAGCACTCCCTCCCTGTCTCTGCTCCCCGAGAGGAGCTCAGGCCCCAGAAACACTAGAGGAGGGTTCTTTTTCCAGGCTCCATGACAGGGGTGTGGTATAAGAGGCGGGCACCCTCCTGCCAAGCCCGAGGTTCTGCTAACAAGGATGGACCTCCTGGGAAAGGTGGTCCATGGGTTTCAGGCAGCCTGGACCTGTGGCTTGAGCATCGGGTCCCGGGGCTCTGCCTATACCTCCTCTCCGCCACGGGGGGCAGCAGATAGCCGCCGGCCGTCCTCAGTGGCTCTCCTGCTGCTGGTTCTGGAGTCAGGCGGCCTGGAGGGGAGACCTGCTGTGTCCGCCAGAGGGCTGAGTCTGGCCTACCTGACATCTTCTCTCAGAGGAAGACAGTGGCCGTGGTTATTTAAATAGTGATAGTATTAGCATGTCTGCTTTACATGCAGAAGGTCCTGGGTTCACGCCCCCGTGGACCCACGGTCCATCGTCTAGGGCATGCCACCCTGAACAAGCCCGGTACTGATCAATCGGAAGCTAAGCAGGTCGGGCCTGGTTAGTACTTTGGATGGGAGATCACCTAGGAAGACCTGGTGCTGTAGGCATAAGTAATAATAAGTGATAAAAAAAAAAAAAGGAAGACAGTTCACTAAAGAGTACTCCGAGGTGTACGTCTCGAAAGGCAGACTGAGGGTTAGTCTTCCCCTAGGTTCAGTGGGGCTGTCTTGCCCATCCGACCTCCATTTCTTTGTAAAGGGGAACTTGGTGGAGGCGCCTACCTCCTAGGCCCTCCCCAGCTTTCTGAGTTACTGCCCGTGGGGCTGGGCTTGCCCGAAGCTCGGATCTTCCCAGAGCTCGTCTGTGGGTTCCCGTGCTGGAAGACGTTGAATGAAAGATATTGATTGATAGAGGAAGCCCTTGTGCAGAGATGGCCCTGTGCTGAGCAGGGTGGACAGGGGTAGAGCGAGGAGATCGCCTGCTAGAGCATGGGCAAGAGCTTGCAGGCTTAGGTGCCCACGAGGCCCAGTGGTCAGTCTGCTGTACCCATGGGATGCTGGGCTTGGCAGAGACCTCTGGGAGCCGGTGGTCAGAGGCGCCGTGTGTACAGGGGCCGTGTCGTCAGGTGTTGACCAAGGGCAGACTGCGTGGCCAGAGCACCAGAGTCCAGCGGGCCGGGCCCTGCGGTCAGGTCGGCCCTCCCAGCAGGGCCCCTGGGGCCCTTGGGCAGCGTGACCAGAACGCACGTGTTAAGGTTGAGGGTTCTGAGCCCGCAGTGAGGGCCCGGGAACGTGTCAGCGTCCCAGGGGGCAGGATGGGGACGCCACGTGGCTCCACGTCCTGTTTCTGCTTCAGCCCTCTCCTGAGACGCCACTGCACTCTGTGGCAGGGTGGGCTCTGCTGGGTCCGTGCACAGGGCGCCAGGGGCAAGGCCGAGTGGAGGGGCGGCAGCCGGCCGCCTCCCGTGCAGTGTGGCTCTGGGTGCGGGATCAGCCCCCACAAACCTGTTGAGCTGCGACTGCCTGTCTCTGGGAGTGTAAAGCGAGCGCCTCCTTGGCGGGCTCTTCCCAGGTGTTGGGGAAGTGCTCACAGAGGACTGTCACACCCCATCTGGGGGACAGGTGCTCTGAGTATGTGCGTCTTTAATAAACCTCTTTTCCCGGGCGCGCGCTGTGAGATAAGCGGAGCCCCAAGGCCCCCTTCCTGTACCGGGTAGAGGCAGCCAGCTGATGTGTGTTCCCTGAGTCCCCACGTGCAGGGAAAGCTGTGGGGTGGGGACCCAAGCCCGGTGCACTGGCACCTGGGCTCTGGTCCCTGCAGGTGTGGGGGGAGGTCAGCGAGGTCGCCTGGGTATTACAGGCCCCTCAATCGCGGGGTCCATTAGCAGGATGGATACCGCGCTTAGGAGCAGAGCACAGCCCTCCGGGGCTGGCCGCCCTGCCGGCGGAGGCAGGTAGCGCTGCCAGCGCTGACGCCGAAGCCGATCGTCACACGAGGCGTTGGGGGCGTGCCTGGCGCTCGGGTGGGGGCTTCCCCCAGCCCGGCAGCCATGCCTTGCCCCCCCTCCCCACTTCCCTGTGCCCTTGGCCGGTCCAGGCCCTTTCCCGCCTCGTGTCCCCTTCTCCCGACGCCTTCCTTCCCGCCCCCCCCCCCCCCCCCCCGCTCCTGCTGGGAGTGGAGATTGCATTTCAGCTGCCATTTGCATTCCCAATCAATCCGGACTCCGCAATTAAGCCGGCTGGCGGAGCTGGGAGGGAGGCGGCGGCAGGAACGGGTCCTCTGGGGGCTGTCGCCTCCGCGCCGCTCCCATTCCGCCCCAGATTGCTTCCTGCTCCGCCGGGCGCAGCCGGCCGGCCGGGGAGGGAGCGGGAACCCCTGGAGCTCCTGCTCCCTCCGTGGGACGCGCGACGGGCGCAGGGACGGGGGCTCGCGGGCGGCCGCGTGGCCCGGCGCTGCGGACGAGCGCGCGGCAGGTGGGGGGCGCGGGGCGGGGCGGGGCGTGGGCGGCAGGCCCCGCGGCCAGCTGCGCCCGCTTCCCACGCCGAGCCGGCGCTGCTCCCACGCCCGGCTGCCGGCTAACGAGCTCATTACGCCGCCGCCTCCCCGCGAGGCCCCGCGGACAGGGTTGGGGCAGGGAAGGGCCTCCCTCCTGGTAACTCCTGGTCCCCTGCCCCGAGGAGGGAGCGCCTCCATACGTGAGTCGGTGCTCCCTGTCTGCCGGGGAGACTGAGGCTCAGGCAGTGACGGGACTTGTTGGATGTGGAGGGTTGGTTGGTGGCAGGAGGAGGAGTAGAGCGGGACTTCTTTCTCTTGCCAGAGCGAGGGCTGCATCTTTAGGGGACGGGGATGACTCTTCTGGAGGATGCTGGGGTGGGCGGGCCTGGGGAAGGAGGGGCTGAGGCAGGAGCTTCAGGGGGGCCTGCTCTTCCTAGAAGGGGGTGGGGATGAAGTTTGCCATGCCAGGAAGCAGGCCTTCACAGGCCGAGTGACCCAGCCACCCTGCCGTGACCGTCCCAGTGACACCAGTGTCTGCAGAAGCTCCCTGTGAGCAGAAGGCCTCCCAGGCTGGCTGGGGACCAGAAAGCAGGACGTGTCCTCAGAAGGCCTGTGCTGCACCTCCAGTCCCACGTGGGGCGGCAGGACCAGGGAGGAAGGAGGGCTAGCAAGGATGTGAACTAGCCCTGGAAAGGTGCGGGGGAGGGTGGCTGCCATACAGGGCCCTAACCTCCACCTCGCCCTCCTGGGGAGACCAGGCAGGAAACCCCAGGTCAGCTGTTTGCTCAGCTCCCTCTGGTCCCGGGCCCTGTCTCTGGCTTGGGCAGAACTCAGGGCGGGTCAGATGGGATTGGGGCGAGCCCCACCCTCGGGCCTCTGAACCATGGCTGATGCCAGAGAAACGGCCCACTTTCTCACACCGAGTCTCTTTTTTAAAATTTAGTTTTCGGTTCTAGTTCGTATTCAGTATCTCCGGGGTCTCAAGTGTGCGGCATTGTGTTTAACTGTTTACGTAGCTTTACGAGGTGATTCCCCCAATAAATCCGATCCCCACCTAGCACTGAGGTACTGCCACCTGCTCCGTGTGCTGGCTTCACAGCCGTGTGTCTGGCTGTTATTGTAACTGCCAACTTGAACTTCTCAGTCCCGTCACCTTTTTCACCCGGCCTCCAGCCCGCCTCCCAGCCGGTGACCGTCAGTTCTCTGTGTCTGTGAGTTCGCTCTTGTGTGCTCGTTTATTCTGTTCCTTAGATGTCACATCCCAGCAAGATCATCCCACCTGAATCTCCCAGCCCTAACTTTCCTGCCCGTCTCAGGGCTGGGCCCTCTGGGCCCTCCCTTCCTAAGGGAGCAGCTGGCACAGGGCCGTTTCTCTTCCTCGCTCCGTCTCTATCTTTCTCTCTGCTGCTCCTTTCTGACCGGTTGGGATGGACTCGGGGTGCTCCCCCGCTCCCCCAGGCAGTGCTGACCCTGACTGGTCCCTGCTTGGCCCCAGTTTGTGGCTCTGTGTGGCTGTCTCTGGGGGAGCATGGCCTCTTCTTGGCTCCCCTGAGTTAGGGAGGAGGGCCGCACGGGGCGATGCTGGTCCTGGGGACTCTGCCGCCGGTATGCAGGGTGTCTTCGGAGGTTGTCCTTGGAGACGGGCGGCAAAGGCCGTCCCTGGGTGTGGCCCCGCGCTCAGCATCTCTGACAGCCTCACAGTCTTGGCTGGCTTCTCAGCCCATCCACAAGACGTTTCCTGGCTGTCCACTGCAGCCTGGGCATTGCCACCGTGCTGTGTCAGTGAATGAAACTCAGCAGTCCCAGCCCTCATGAGTGCTTACCGTCCTCCACGTCACCTTCACACTCCGAGTGCCTCATCCGCTCCGGGAAATCCGGGTGCTGGGCTTGATGGCTAGGTGTCCCCTCTGCCTGCCTTGGGGAAGTCGGGCATCCTGGGGATGGTTTGGGGATTTTCTGCCCTATTCTGGGGCCAGCACAGGGGGTAGAAGGCCAGGGCCCCCCTGAGGTCTCTGTGGCCCTGGCGAGGCCTGGGCAGACCACCACTACTGCCGTCTGCACCCCACCTTCTGTCACTGACACAGCCCCACAACGCCGGGAGGGAAGACCCCCTCCTGGAGGAGTGGCCAGGGGGGTGGCTCCTGTCTCTGATCTGGTCTCTGTCCTCAGGGCATCCTGCTCAAGCGGAGTGGCAAGTCCCTGAACAAGGAGTGGAAGAAGAAGTATGTGACACTCTGCGACAACGGGCTGCTCACCTACCACCCCAGCCTGCACGTGAGTTGGGGAGGCCGGCCCTGGGGAGGCCAGGGCAGAGCGATAGGGACAGCGTGGGGCGGCCTGGCTCCAGGACCTTAGTGAGTTCAAGTGGACGCTCCCTTGAGTTGAGAAAGGACCTCGCTTGGGTGGCTTGGGAACTGCCCAGCCCCAAGGCCGCAGGCCCGGGCCCAGCGGCGGACGCTGCAGCTCTGAGCTGTGGGCTGAGCCCGTCTGAGGAAAGTCCCCGGGCATGGCCAGCTCGGCTCGGCCACTGCGCAGCATGGCGGAAGTCGGGGTGCTGACGTTGCCAGCTAGTTATCTTCAGGGAGCCACACGGTGGGGGACCCCCGGGCCTGGGACGATGGAGAGCAAGAGGGCAGTCAGGCTAGGCCGTGGAGGACGGTGGGGGCCTCATGCAGGCCACCCTGGGAGGAGGAGAGTGGGGTGGCGTTGCCCGTGTGGCGAGAGGTCAGGAAGGTGTGTGGCCCGTGGCCGGGGCGGGGGGTGGCAGTGACTGGAGAGCGGCTCCCCTACCCGTCCTTCCTCACCCGCCCCTCACCGCGTGGCTCCGGCACACAGCTGTCACGAGAATCCATCTCTGTCACCACCCCACTGCGGGGCTAATGAGTTCTCCTGCGAAGCCCCTCGAGCACAGCACGCGGGCCGGCCCCACCCCCGGTCCAGAGGCCCAGGGCCTGCCTCAGAGGGTCCCTCGCCTGCCTGCGAGTTCGCACCAGGCGTCAGGGAGGCTCAGCCCGGAGGCGTGCGGTCCGCGGTGCTGGCCGAAACCACGTCCCGAGAACACTGCGTGGACGGCTCTGCCGAGAGCAGGCCGTGATCCCTCCCCGGTCCCGCCAGACCCAGCCTAGCCCGTGGCTCTTCCTCGGGCATCGGCCCTTCCCCTGGCCCAGGGGACAGGACTGGTTAGAGTCCGCTGCAGCCTCCCTTACGCCACAGGGTGTGGGGGTGTGGAGGGAGGAGGGGCCACCCCTGGGTGACATCGGATATTTAGTACAAAGGCTCCTCGGTGCCATCCTGTCCCTGCTCCTGTCTCCTCCTCACACTCAGACCTGGTCCCGCTGCCGAGTCGCTAGGACAGGCAGTGACACCGAGGCGCCGGTGTCTTAGGAAGTCGGGGGTCAGCCTGTGGGGTCTCCGTGCTTGAGACGGCAGAACCGCAGTAGTTCCCGGCTGAGAGGGGCCGAGGGGCCGGCACGCCCGGCCCGAGGCAGAGCCACACTGGCGCCTCCTGGCCCGGCCGGTTGTCCCCGCCGCAGCAGCGTGTGCGCCCTCTGCTGAGGCGCCGTCTGGCCAGCTGGGCTGGGCACTGCCCTGGCGGGAGCATCCAGGTTCCCGCACCTGTGTGGGGGCCTTCGCCTCTCGCCTTTGTTGCCTCCTTCTCTGTTCCTTCTGCTCTCTGCTGCCCTCGCTGGGCGCTGCACTCTGTCCCGCCTGCTTGTCCCCAGGCCCCAGGGCGAGGGGAGTGGTGGCAGCGGGGTCGGGCAGGGTGCAGGGGGGGCGGGTGATGACGGGGTGGGGCGGAGCTGCTTTTCCACCACTTTCCAGACTGCAGAGCCGGGGCGCAGGCTTTGTTGGACCGTCACAGTTGCCCAGCCAGTGTCGGAGCTGAGCCTTGGGCCCATGACTTTGACTCTTAGGCATTATCCAGATTTTTCTGCACGTCCCAAGAGCACCTCCCCTCGGGGCTGGCTGGGAAAGTCTCTGGAGAGTTAGCATCGGGGCAGGCATCGCCCAGACTTACTGTGACGTAGGGAGGTGGGCCCGGTGGGCGTCTGAGCTCCCGGGGCCCCTTCAGCACCGTGCTGGTCGGACTGTGTGTAGCTTCGTGTGTCCGAGGGCCTGGGACAGGATCACAGTGGCAGAGGCTCCTGGCCTCGCAAGGTGAGCCTCAGAGGCAGGCGGGTCTGCTGGCCAGCGTGCCAGGCCCCAGCCGGGCCGGCCCGTGGTCTGCCGGCCGCAGGACGTCGTGAAGAGCTTCAGTGAGCAACTCCCGAGAGCCCAGGCTCCCAGTCTGTCACCTCTGCACCAGCTGCCCTTTGGCTCCAGGGTCACAATGCGTGTCCTCGCCCCGCACGGGCGCCAGGAGGAGGCACGTGCAGGAGGAAGTGGCACGTGCAGCTGGTGCATCACACCCTGCAGGCGCTTCCCCTCGCTCAGAAGACGCGAGCCCCATTCAGAGCTGCGTGGTGACGCGCGCCAAGGCCGAGCCCAGGGTGGCCACAGGCCACCGCGCCCACGCGGCCTGCGTTTGCCCCTGGCGGGGGCCGCCTCACTCCCGCCTCGCCTGGGCCTCCTTGGTTCCCTTCCCTGGTCGGCCACGGCCCTCGCGCCTCTGGCTTCCAGCCTCCGTCTCCCCTTTGCCGTGTTTTCTGACCGGCGGCCAGTGGTGAGCAAGTGCCCGGCCTCCCCGTGAGCCGCCCTGGGGGGGGGCGCCCCGCAGAGGGAGGACCCTGGGGGGCCCCAGCGGCACGCACAGGCTCTTGACCCAGCCCCTCCCGGGGACCACTCTTGTCTGAGACCCGAGGGCAGCGGGGCCGGTGACTCACCTGCACGTGGCGGCCGCTCGGGCTGCAGGGAAGGGCCGGCGGGCAGGCCTCGCACCGCTCCTCGCCTGGCCCAAGAGAGCCCGCCACAGCCTCCCCCATTTTGCAGCCAGCGGAGCCATTCACACAATCACCTTCTGTTAATTCTATCTGCAACATCAATTAAATTGTTTGTAGAAACTAATTGAATGTGGCTTAATCACACATCTTAATAGCTTTCCACGCTCTGAACTCGTTGTTAATTCCAGTAATAAAACGAGATGAGAACGCTGGCTGGGTAATTAGCGAGGAGGCTGGGGAAGAAATTGCTGTTTGATGGTGGGTAATAAAGGCAGCCGTGGTGACCGCTCTCCTGAGCAGCCGCCGCCACCGCCAGCGCCGAGCTCCCCGTTCTGCTGACGGAGGGAAACGCTGCCGCCCTGCGCCTGACGCTCCGGGCCCCGCTGCTGCGCCCGAGCTCCCGGGCTCGCTCCTCGGGCCGGGCTCCTCCCTCGGCTCGGCCCCAGAGCCGGCGTGGCACAGGGCACCAAGCGGAGAGCACCTGTCCGCGGGGCCCGAGACGCCGGCGGGGCAGGTCCTCGCCCCTTCCGTCGGCGTCTGGCTTCCTGACCCTGAGCAGAGTTCCTCCGCGCGGCGCTCACTGCTGGCGCAGGGTCAGCTTCCCCCGCCACGTCCCAGCCTGGGCTTCCCGGCACTGTTGCAGCCGCTGTGACCTCCTTGTGAACTAGAGCAGCCTAAGCTCCTCCCCCAGGAGACGGACAGCATCTGTGGCTCTGGCCCAGCCAGCTGTTGCCAGTTGTCTGAAGCAGGCGATCCTGTGTGCAGGACCCAGGACAAGTATGCAGGGACCCGGGATGGGTATGCCAGGGGCCCAGGACAAGTATGCAGGGACCCAGGATGGGTATGCGCAGGGACTGGGGGCAAGTACATGCAGATGCTGAGTCAGTGGGACGTTGGGGCTTGGAGTCGGGAGGGCCGAGGTAGTGAAGTCACACACTGGATGCTGGGCTGAACGCAGACCAGAGGGCCACCGGCGACTGGGCGAGGCGGGCTGAGTTTGCCGGAGAAGGGGCAGTGGGCACCGGGGGAGCAGGAAACGGGCCGCTGGGTCTCTTTCCTTCCCAGCCACCGCGGTGAGGCTCAGGGCTGCGGACCGGCCTGGCAGGGCTCAGCAGGGTACGGGTGTTCCCAGGGGGAGACGGCGTGCTCCATGGTCTTGGTGACCCTGCTCTGCGGTTCTGGCCCACGAAGCAGACACCCTCACAGCAGGGTGTGCCTGAGGCCCAGGCACCCAGTGCCGCCCCTCACAGGACTGGGTGTGGCAAGAGGCCGTGGGCGCAGCCCGGCTGCAGAGAAGGGGTGTCCTCCTTGGGCACACTCTTTGGGGGCTGCTCCTCCCCTGGCTGGGTGGCAAGAAGCCTGACGCCACAAAGCGGGTAAGGTAGGCAGCCTCCGATGACACGGAGTCTGCGTCTGAGGCCACACCATGCCACTCGGGGATGCTCTCTGGATGTCAGTGTCCCAGAGGAGCCTAGTCAGTGGGATTCTGTGCAGAGTGTCCCACTGCCACCACTGTCTTCTGCCCTCGGGGTCTCCCAGGGGTGGCGGGGTGGGGTGCCCTGGCCGCTCTGGGTCCCTCCGGGCCCTGCGGGTACTGACAGCAGCCAGGTGGGAGGAAGTCGGCCTGCAGTGTGTGTGGCCTTGCGATCGGAAAAGCCGGGCTGGATGACCGTGACCTCTGTACGCCTCGGTTTGTCCACCCAGAGACGAGCATAGTGACTCCCCCTTCCGGGCAGCGTAGACACTGCGGTAACACGTGACCTAGAGACACGCTGCAGTGCAGGGACCACTGGGCACCCGGACGGGCAGGGCGTGGGCCGGTGATCGTGGTTACAGGGAGCAGATACCCCCTGCTGTCTGCGAAGCCGGGGCCTGCCTCGTAATCCCTAAGGACCACAAGAAGAATCGGGGGTGCCCCTGCACCTGCCCAGCAGACACTGCCAGGGGCTCTTCTAAGGCCGGAGGCTGTTCTAGGCTGTGAACGTTCTCGATGCCCCACGTGGCGGTGGGAGCTTCTGAGAACAGGGCCACGGAGCTCCGTGCAGCCGCCCAGAGCCCGGGGAGTCTGTCAGTTCCTCTCCTCGGCCACACGGGCCCTCGCTCCCTGAATTCCGTCTCGGTCCAGTACGTGGCCTCCTTCACGTTACCTCCCATGCCGTCTTCCCCAAAGGAGGCTCGAACCTCAGCTCCCGGCCCCAGACCCTTCTCTCCTCTGACTCTGCCCCTCCTGGGTCCCCAGAGCCGCATGTGACAGCCTGTGGGTCCAAGCGTGACCCAGACTCGGGGAGATTCCCTGGGCCTCGCAGTCCTGCTCTGTAAACCTGAGCTTGCCCCCACTACACCACCCCAGGCAGCATAGCGGGGACAGGGCCAGTGCCAGTGCCAGACACAGATGCTGCCCGGGACCGACCTGTCCTAACGAGTCTGTCTGTCCTCAGGATTACATGCAGAACGTCCACGGCAAGGAGATCGACCTGCTGCGGACGACAGTGAAGGTGCCGGGCAAGCGCCTGCCCCGGGCCACACCCACCGCAGCCCCGGGCACCAGCCCCCGGGCCAACGGGCTGGCCCTGGAGCGGAGTAACACGCAGCTGGGTGGGGGCGCAGGTGAGCTGGCTGCCGCGGTGGGGGGCCCGTGGAGGGCTCTGCCTCTTTGGAAGAGTGGGGAACGCTGCCCCGGGGCCCAGGGAGGCGGGAAGGGGCTTCGCTGCTGGGCCGGGCCGGTCCTCAGGGCTGCAGACCGCTTGCCAGAGGCACCTTGGCGGAGTTAGAGGCCAGCCCGGCGTGGGGTTTGGAGAGCAGAACGGGGCAGAGATCCTCGGTGGTCCTGGGCCCGCCTGCCTGGAGCCGGGGAAGGTGACCGTGGGGACAGGACCCTTGACGTGCATGGCCAGCCTCTCAGCCCAGCTTGCCATGTGGGAAGGGAGGGGCTGAGCTGCCCGGGGTCCACCTGGCAGACGCCCACAGTCTGCAGTGAGCAGTGGGGTCTCTGCTCCGAGAGGACTGAGTTTAGGGAGTTTAGGGGGCCTCGCCGCCATGTCCCTGTGCCCAGCGTCTGGGAAGAGGGGCTGGAGCCCGAGAGAGTGAGCTTGAGACGGGCAGCTCTTCTTCGGCCAGCTCTTACCGCCCAGGCGGGACTGTGGGTTCGAGTGACAGGCGCTGTGCTCCCTCCCGGCCCCGGCTCTGGCCACCCACCTTGGCCTCTCGGCTCCTCAGTCACATATTTCTTCGGAGGCTGTTCCTCCCGTGCCCAGCCCCCTTGGCTTCTGGACCCTTGTTCCCGAGACCTCAGGACCCCTGATGTCGTCCTCAGTAATTGGATCGCGTTTTTCTCTGGCCCAGACGCGGCTGCTCAGGGCCCTGTGGTCCCCTCCTCAGGGCTGCTACTTTGTCCCTGCCCGGGGGCGGGCTCTCAGCAGCACAGCTGTGCCGCTGTCCCCAGAGGGCGTGGAGACACCGCTTCCACTGCGCACAGGGGTCGGAAGCTGCTGCGGACATTCAGGGACAGGGCCGGGGCACCGAGCAGGGCACAGGCCTGCACAGAGAAGCTCGGGGCTGAGGAAGGTGGGCGGCGACGGCCTCCTGCGTGTGCTCCTGTTCAGGAGGGGCCCGTGCCTCGCAGGGGCCCTGGGGCGTGTATGAGGCCGGAGGCCCTGGGAGGGGCGGGCGTGGGGACGCTGACACCCGCAGAGTGGCATGTGCAGAGACGCGTGCTCGTCAGGGCCTGTTCCCGGCTCTGCAGAGTCGAGATCGTCGCCCCACTTTATGGGCGAGGAACGAGGGCCGAGAGGTGTACTCACTTGTCCGCGAAACCCCGCAGTGAGTCGTCGAGCTGGGGCTTAAACCTAGGTGCGCCCGCCTCGAAAAGCTGTGTTCTGTTCCCTGGGCCCCCCTGGGCCCAGGAAGAAGGCCTTGAGGGAGAGCTCTGTGGACGAAGGGAAGGGAGGAAGGAAGCCAAGGGAGGAAGGAAGCCAAGGCAAGAAAGGCTGCCACCCGTCAGGGAGGGGTGCCCAGCCTCCTGGGAGTGCGCTGGGGAGCGGTCTGGCTCCCTGGCGAAGGCGGGGCCGTGTACAGACCCCGGTGCTCTGGGACAGTGCTGGCAGGCAGCGGAGGGGGCTGGGGACCGGCCAAGGCCCCCAGGGCTCCCCAGAGCTGCTCACAGACAGCACATGGCGGCCTCTAGCCTGGCGGGGGTTCCTCACCTCGTACTGGAGGAGGAGGACGCACGAGTGCCCTACGGGGAAAGCTGGGCTCTGACCCCAAAGGGAGGGTCACTAAGACATGTCCGGTCACGTTCCCGGGCCCTGACAAGCCTTCGCCTGGGAGCAGAGGCGGTAGCGCTCACCCCAGCCCCTCGCCACCATCCCCACCACACATGGACGGGCGTTTCCCGAGGCCCAGTCCCCTCCGCACACGCCGACACCGACCCCGTGCACACTCACACATGTCTCCTGCTCACCGGGCGATGTTAACATCTCATTATCTTTGTTACTGTAATTACATTATCCGCTGCTTTATGCAGAATTATCCTCGGAGGACTAATTGATGGCTCCATGTTTAATTCATTAATCATTAGCATCAAAATTCGACAATTAAGTGCACACTGATGTGTGGGATTGCAGGCGTAATGAGGGGAATTAACAAAGAAAAGGGAGAGCACTTTTCCTCCCTTGGGGTTTGGGTCGGGGGGCTCGGGGAGGAAGTCGGGCCTGTGATCTTGGGTCGGCAGGGATGAGGGGGAGTGCGATCCGGAAGCAGGAGTTGGGGAGAGGCGAGGCGTTTGAGAGGTTGGGGGCTGACTTGCGCCCCCGGAAGGTGTCCTGACCCCCGGAAAGGTGGTGTTTGCAGGGACCCGTGGGGTCGGCGCGGGAAGGGGGCAGCATCGTGAGGAGGAGGCGTCAGCTCGTTGCCTTGGATCAGCGTAGACTGGCTGTAGGCTCAGCGCCGCACGTGTATTGATAAGCACCTACTGTGTGCCTGGTCCTGCCTTGGGTGTTACGCCAAATACAAACACACTGCCCTCCACCTCTCCGTGTTCTCCTGTGCCTGAGGCATTAGGGAGGTCCGGCCTGTTCCTTTACCTTCTGGTGACTGCAGCTCGGAGCGTCCCATCTCTAGGCTTCCAAAAGCCGAACCCGCGTGTCTGCAGGGCTCGTTTGAGGCCTTGCGTGCTGCTTGCTCTGCCCGACTGGCGGGCCCTCCCCCCTTACTAACCTCCAACACCAGGCCCAGCCTCCCCAGACCTCCCACGGCCACTGCCTTCTGGCCTCGGCCCCCGCTCCCACCCCCGTCTGGGGGGACTAAGGTGAGAGGGCGGCCCCGTGGCCGGCCGCACGATGTCTCCACAAGTGACTCGGTGCCTGGGTGGAGGCAGGAGGTGGGAGGGTTCAGGGGTGCCCGCGGCCCGGCCGCCCGGCCTGGGCACTCCTGGAGCCTTGGGTTCCCCTTGGCTCTGCCGTTCTTTCCTGATGGGAAACGAAAGATTAATTTTCTCCAGCCCAACAGGATAATTACTAATACTAATTAGACATAATTACTTGAATTTGATACACTTATTTCTCGTCAGAATGGCAGCAGAGCTGAGGCAGAGCAAGTGGCATATGTGGACTGGAAGACGGGGTACAGGCCTCTGACCGGGGGGGGGGCACTGCTGGGTGTGGGGGGGGTCAGCACTACTCCCCCCCACACGTCGGGCGCCTGGATCCCGGGCAGGGGACAGAGGCGTGCGCCTTCGCGTTCACTCGCGGAGAGGAGGGGCGTGCGGTGGGGCCGGCTGCCTCCTGAGGCGCAGGCCAAGTGCGTGGCCCGGCCCCTCCAGCCCGCCTGGCCGGGCCCTGTGGCCCGGCACCCCTTCATTTCTGGGCAGCCGCCTGTCGCGATTTCTCCAGCTCCGCCCACGGCCCTATTTTCAGGAAAGCCTTTTGCACACCCCATCCCAGCCTCCCCCGCAGCCTGACCCTTCCCGCCTCCCCAGGTGCCCCCCACTCGGCCGGCAACCCAGCCTGGGCCGGCCAGCGCTCCTGCTCCGTCTCCAGCGCCGACCAGTGGAGTGAGGCCTCTGCCCTGTCCCCAGGTACGCAGGACCCCAGGAAGGGACAGAGGCCGGCAGCCCTGCAGCATTTGCACTGAGTGGTGGTGGTGGCATGGGGCCCAGGCCCAGGGGAGGGGCCCAGTGGAGCCCCCTGGGGAAGGAGCAGAGGCTCTCAGCCTCCCCGCCCACCGACCCCTGGGTTCTCCCAGGCCCTTACCCTGGCTGACGCCAGAGACCCTCCCTCTGCAGCGTCTTGCCCGCCCCGCCGCTGTGCCCAGGCAGCGCTGGTGGCTGCTCCGACATCCCCATCAGCCCCCCGTGCAGCCAGCTCATCAGCCTCGCCGCAGGGGGGGCAGGGGAGCGGGCCGAGGGGGAGGTCGGAGGCTGGGGGCTCAAACCACGTGCTGAGGGCGGCACCTTGCCTGCAGGGGCGGGGGAGGGTCCCCTGCACACGGGAAGGGGTGTTCCCGCCTGCCACCAGGGACAGGCTGAGGCCCACCCGGCCCAGAGGCTGAAAGCTCTACCTTCTCTCTCCCGTGCCACCCCCCTTTCCTTGGCTCGTCTTCATTTTCTTGCCCCTTTGTCCGTATTTGTACCTTGCTTGCACCTCAACTCTCCCTCTGATTTCTTCCTCCTGTGTCTTCAGCAAGCACCCACACACACGCCCACACCGCCTGCGCCCTCCGGCCCAGCCTCAGATCCCGTCAGTGCTCCTGAGGCTAGAAGGGAAATGGGAGCAGCTCTGCCCTCCTCCTAAGTGAGGGTATAAGACAGAGGAGGCCCCCAGGGTCCCAGGAGGTGGGCAGTGGCTGCCCCAGCACCCCCAGACCTCGCATTGCTCCCTGCTGACTGTGGGGAGCACCAGGCCTGAGGCATGGGAACTGGGGTGCCCAGTTTGCCTCCCAAAGACCTTTCACGGGTGTCCCTGGCCCACCCCACCCCTAGACAGCCCTGTCCCCCTGCTTTCCACCCCCCCCCCAGAGGTCTGACCGCAGGACAGCACCGGGCACTGGGCCCTCCTCCTCCCTGCACGGGGAATCCGCCCCGGCTCCTGACCCAAGTCCAGGCTCCCCGGGGACAGCCAGCGTGCAGGGCCTGGGAAGGGGAGCCAGGGCCTTTCCCGGGCCGCAGGCCCCAGGGCCGGCCGGCCTTGGTGCGGCCCCTCTGTTGAGTCTGGAAGGTGGAAGGCAGGGAGGGAGGGCGCGTGTCTGCCTCTAATGAAGTTTGACATTTAGTGGTGAGCGCCGGGCGGGGTGTGGGAGACGGGAGCTTGATTAGTGCGCTCTAATTGACAGTAATTAGGCAGCTCCCTGATTGTTTCTAATTCTGCTATTAATTGTGAGGAGCGGGGAGTGTGATTGAGGATAAATTTGGTGCGGAGCTGCTGGGGCTTCAGCTCCCTGTGAGTTCCCCGGGCCGCCTTCCACCCCTCCAGGCTGCAGAGCCAAACCGTCTCCTCCTCGCCTGTACCCTGCTCTGCCCAACTCCTGCACCCTCTGCCCCCCACCCCTCCTCCACCGGGGCTGAGGCCGGGCGGGCCGCTCCCGGGGACAGAGGGTGTAAGGCTGGCTTTCCCAGGTAGCCCAGCCAACTTCAGGGTGCAGCCCCCCCAGCCCAGGCAGGACATGTGCGCTGCCCGCCCTCCCCCCGCCCACACTTCTCCACCTCTCCCCTCCCCAGCCAGTGGCCCGGCTGAGGTGCTCAGTTCCAGCCCCAAGCTGGAGCCTCCCCCATCTCCCCACTCCAACCGGAAGAAGCACCGGAGGAAAAAGAGCACCGGGACCCCCCGACCAGATGGCCCCAGCAGTGCTGCTGAAGGTTAGGGGGACCAGAGGGAAGCCGGGGCCCAGGCGGTGGGCAGTGGGACCCGGGGTTAGTGCCCCAGAAGGAACACTTCTAATCTAATACACTGCATCTGTATTAGATTAAGCACTTTCTAATAATTCCCAGTAAAAGTAGTTCCACAACTTCGTTATGCAACCCAGACCGGGTATCTCAGGAAAGCGTCCTCCTGCTGATTGATTTACACCCTTCCTGTCAAAACGCGAGCTGCTCTTACTGCAGAAGGTAAAGGCTACTCCGCTCGCTCTTCCGAGACTCGGGGAAACGTGACACCTGTTTTCTGTGTCTCTTGGATCACCCATGGAGTTTAACGAGTGCTGGGCACATGCTAGGTGCTTAATACGTGTGTGCTGACGGGCTGAGCTCCCCTTAGTTGTCTTCAGGCTGCGGGATTCCAGCTCCTCGTTTTCGATAGGCCCTCGTGCATGATCCTTTATCCATCGTAGCGATGCTTGTCTGGTTATCTCTGAAGTTGCTTCGGAATGTCCCTCTGCTCAGTGGTTGGAGTCTCTGCTCCCAAATAAGTGGTTTGTTGATGCCTAGTTCCTCATGTCTGCTCTGATTGTCGGGGTCGGGGGTGTGGGCAGGTGGGCAGAGACCACCTCTGTGGGAAAGGGCCGCCTTTCCAGCCAGCTGTGATACGGTAGTGCTTAGTGTTCTTGGCTTGGGGTCCACCTGTCCCTGGGAACTGAGCCCCTAGTCATGGAGACGACGTACTTCGAGGGCTGAGTTGAAGGCAAGGTGAGGCGGGACGGTGGAGCCTGGGGAAAGGAAGGGGCCACCTTTCTCCTTCCAGGAAGGCAGATCCGTTAGGGTCAGAGGTGCGAGGCCGCCCTGGGCGCAGTGTGCGGCCCGGGCCTTTGCCTCTGGCTCCGCCTTGGGCCTCCCACAGGTACCTGAGCTGTCACTCTGGCCCCCATGACACGTGCACACTGCTCGTAGGAACCGTTCACCTGTGGGGCCGTGACCATTGGGAATGAGGTTCATGTGGCCATCTGCTGGGGGGCCTGGGGGAGCACAGCTTGGCCACACTGCTCGGGGTCACAGTCCAGCCCACATTCTGGCTCTGCAGATGCCCTCAGGGGCCCGTCTGCTGACACATCCTAGTTCGGGGAGAGAACCTTTCCTCTCCCCACCCACTTGCCCTTCCTGCCTGCCTGTGCCAGGGTAGTGGGGGAGGGGCGCGGCTCCCAGGAGCCCCACGCTGACGCCGTCAGGAATATTGGGTTTAATGAGCTGCAAAATGAGGCGGCTGCAGCTGACATGTACGGATGGTGCCCGCGCCCGCCTCCCCCGCCCCCTCCCAGCACTGCACTCTCGCACTCCAGAAACTCGGCTCTTCGTCCCCCAGGAAGCACACCCCCCACCCCGATTCCCAGGCCCGTCCCTGGCAGTGCCAGCAACGCCCGAACCGCGCGCCCCCGTCTCTGCCACCCGGGCTCCGCAGGTGGTTCGGCGAGGCGGACGAGCGAGCGGTGGTGTCAGGACAGCAGCGGGGGGGGGGGGGGGCGGGGCCATGGCAGCGGGCTGTCCCGGGGCCGCGCCCCCACACGACGCCCCCCGCGACGTGGCGAACACTGCCGTCCCTCACAGAGGCGGAGGAGTCGTTCGAGTTCGTGGTGGTGTCCCTCACCGGCCAGACGTGGCACTTCGAGGCCTCCACGGCGGAGGAGCGGGAGCTGTGGGTGCAGAGCGTGCAGGCCCAGATCCTCGCCAGCCTGCAGGGCTGCCGCAGCGCCAAGGACAAGGGGGGCGGGGCCCGAGCCGGGGCGGCGGGGGCCCAGGGGCGGCCTCGCGGCTGACCGGCTGCCCCGTCTCTCCCGCCGTGGCAGACGCGGCTGGGGAACCAGAACCCGGCGCTGGCCGTGCAAGCCGTCCGCACCGTCCGCGGCAACAGCTTCTGCATCGACTGCGATGCCCCCAGTGAGTGCCGGGGCGGGGCTGGCGGGGGGGGGCGGTGCCAGAGGAGGCCCAGTGAGAGGCTTCATCATCGCGCCTCTTCTCCTCGCCTAGATCCGGACTGGGCCAGCCTGAACCTGGGCGCCCTCATGTGCATCGAGTGTTCGGGGACCCACCGCCATCTGGGGGCTCACCTGTCCCGGGTCCGCTCCCTGGACCTCGATGACTGGCCGCCTGAGCTGCTGGCCGTCATGACAGCGATGGGCAATGCCCTGGCCAACAGTGTCTGGGAGGGGGCCCTGGACGGCTACGCGAAGCCAGGGCCGGACGCCTGCAGGTGAATGCATGGGACCTCGAGGCTGGCCCGGCGGGGAGGGGACAGCAGTGCCCCTGCGTGGGGAGGACGGGACGTGCCGAGTGGCTGCGACAGTGCCGGAAGGGTTAAAGCCGGCCGGCTCTGCTTGGCAGTTGGCCTCTTGGGGTTCCCCTCCCCCTCTCTGCCTGTCACTCAGGCGCCTCACAACAACAGGCCCTTTCTCAGGCGTTATCAGCAGGTCAGGGGGCCGGGAGGCGGCGCATGCGCAGGGCCCTATCTGCGCGGTGGCGCGAAGGCCTGAGCTCACGCTCGGAGATGGGGAGAATGGCCGGGAGATAGGTGGCCGTGGGCCCCGGTGCAGGCGCCCAGCTGCTTTGTCCAGCAGGGCCAGATAAGCTGCCCCAGGAGCCCTGCATGGAACCGGCCGCCCTCAGCCCCACGTCCCTGCCGCCCCAGGGGCCTCCCGGCCGCACTGCTCCTCGGCTCGCTCCACATCCTCCGCATCGCCCGCGGGCCCTCTGTGCGCCCTCAGCTTCTGAGGCTCCTCTTTGCTCTGGCCCTGTTTCTTCCACGTCCCCCTTTGGGGTGTTGACGTCACTTCCTGGCCACCCTCCGGACCCTCCCGGCCCATGCCCTGATGGCGCTGTGGTTGCAGGGAGGAGAAGGAGCGCTGGATACGGGCCAAGTACGAGCAGAAGCTCTTCCTGGCCCCGCTGCCCAGCTCGGACGTGCCGCTGGGGCAGCAGCTGCTGCGGGCCGTGGTGGAGGACGACCTGCGGCTGCTGGTCATGCTCCTGGCGCACGGCTCCAAGGAGGAGGTGAACGAGACCTACGGGGACGGGGACGGCAGGACGGCCCTGCACCTGTCCAGCGCCATGGCCAACGTGGTCTTCACACAGCTGCTCATCTGGGTGAGTCGCAGGCTCCCTCCTCGCCGACGCCTCACCTGCCCAGCGTCTTCCCCCCCCCCCCGCCCTGCACAAGCCCCCTCTTCTCTTCTCCCCAAGAACCCGCCTGTCCGGCCACGTCCTGCCCATCGTGAAAATGTGCTTTCTTCTGCAGTACGGGGTGGACGTGAGGAGCCGGGACGCCCGGGGCCTGACCCCCTGGCCTACGCGCGCCGGGCCGGCAGCCAGGAGTGCGCAGACATCTTGATCCAGCACGGCTGCCCCGGGGAGGGCTGCGGCTTGGCACCCACCCCCAGCCGAGAGCCCGCCAACGGTAGCAACGCCTCTGTGGAGCTGCACCGAAGCCCTAGCCTCCTGTGAGGCCCAGGCAGAGGGCCAGACGGACTCCGTAGCCTGGGGACCCGCCCCCTAAAGGCACTGGGGGAAGTGGACTGAGAAGCGGGGACAGGCCGGAAGCAAGGAGAGGGGGTGTCAGAGGAGAGCAGAGTCAGTGGGGGACCCGGACCCCGGCAGGGTGCGTGGCGCTTCGCCTCCCGTCCCGTGGTGCCGTTGAGAAGGGACAGGACCCTTTGGAGGTGCCTGTGAGGAGAGGGGAGCAGGACCTCTCCCTCCTCTGGACTCCTGCCCTCTAGTGCCAGCCCCCTGCGAACCCTCATCCTGAAGTGGAGCCCGCGAGGGCCCAGGGCGGGGGCGCCGCTGAGAGACGAGGGGCGATCTGCGCGTCCCGTGTAAATGTGTACATTGGAATATTTATGTTTGTGTACATACCTGGTGTGCGTGTATGATGAGCCAATAAACCGGACTGTGTGTGTGGCCTGGTTGCCCCTGCTCCAGCTCTGCTTTGTGCCTGGGTTCTCGTCGCGGTCAGAGCACTAGGAGTCCCTCCTCTGTCCGAGGCCCTGCTGTCTCCCCCAGCCCCGCCCCCGTGCGTTGCAGCCTTCTCTGGCTAGGGGTGTAGTTTAGTCTCAGCAGCACTGGCAGTGAACCCCGACCGGGAGATCCGGAGCTCTGGAAGCTGCTTCCCCACTCGTGCCCCCCACCCCCCAAACTCTTCCAGCTAGTCTTACTTTCATCAGAGTTCTGTCCAGTAACCTCCCGCCGTGCCTGGTCCTGGCCAGAGCTCACCCAAAGGGAGGGCGTCACATCACCCCCTCCTGAGAGCCCAGGAAGCAGCCCACAGCCAGGTGCACAGAGACACTCGAGGCGGCCAGCTGGGCCAACGGAGTCCTGAGGCCGCCGCACGGTGAGCGCTCGCTAGGGCGGTCCGCCGCCCGGAACTCACACCTGGGCTCTGCTCTCGAGGGACGGGGAGGAGGCAGGTCACTGACGGCAGGAGAGTCACCGTGACGCCCATCAGCTTGCCAGGCTGTGGCAGAATCCAGCGCCCCTGCCTTTCCCTCCATCGCTTACTTATCCTAGAAGGAAGACCTAGGGGACACCACCTGTTCTTAAAGGACAAGCCCTTGCTGAGTTAGGGCTCCTAACTTCGCCCGCTGATGCCGGTCCTTACTTTGCTCATAGAATTCCAGCCCAAAGCCTCACGTTCCTGTCTCTGTGGCTTCCCCCACAGTACATACCCTTCCAGAACCATCAAGGATTCTTCCCTGCCTCCTGCACCTTGCAGTGGGCCTTCTCAACCACTCTCACTCTAGAACAGAAGAGGATTTGGTAGCCGAGCTTTGTAAATGCTGTGATGGGAAGAAGGAGAGACCATAATTAACGCCATGAGAGATAGAACTGCAGGCCCTCATGTCCGGGGACCAGAGAGTGGCAGAGGTGGGCTAAGCTGCTGTGTCCTCGACCTAGAGAAAGGCGGTCCCAGGGGACGAGGGGGAGCCCCCGGCCTGCCCGAGTCACTGATGGGGCTGGGGAGCTCTGCCTAGTTAGGTAGTTGGCCAGATGCCATCTAAACAGGGCCAAGGACTTTGTGTCTCCTCACGATACAAAAGGGAGTGAGTGACCCCGTCCTGAAGCCTGTGACTCTTCCAGAGGAGAAGGCGGAGATCGAGATGCTGGCCTGTCAGTGGTAAGGAAGTGTGGTGACAGGAGCCTGTCTGGAGGTGCACGGGGCGGTCCCCAGGGTGGAGAAGGATGGGTGTGGAGGGAGTTTACACAGGAGGGGATGGTGTGCGTGGAAGAGTTCCTAAGGAGGCTAGTGACAGTTCCATTTCATTTCTTTGCACGGCTTGTCCTGTAGACGGGCAAGACGGTACCTACCCACTCTGGGGCAGTAAGATGGAGCCAAACTGGCTGAGGATCGAGGAAACGGCCTTCCCACCCCCCGTCAGGGTGCAGACAGACAGACGGAGGCAGACAGATCCGTATGTACAAACTTTACACAAAATAAATAAGGAGCTGTGATCAGCTTGGCTGGGCCTCGCCCAGGATTCCTCCCACTCGTAAGGAGCGAGTCCAGGAACCCGTCAGGCCCTCGGCGGTCCCGAACCCACCCTCCCCGGGAGCCCACCTCAGGCCCAGCAGCCCCGGGGCAAGGACAGCCCACGTCCCCTGTGCCTCGGTCTCGGGGCCAAACGCCGGCACCCCAGGGCACCAGGGCGGGATCGTGGTGGCTGCCCCTCTGGTCCACGGAACCCGAGCGCCGTCCCGGCCGGCTCAGGGGCCTCCCCGAGTCCTCGGGAGCCCTTCAGGGCCGGGCCCCCTGTTCCATTTGCTGGTGCTGGCTCCGCACAGCGAACCTGTTGACGTGCACGGGTATGGGCACGACGATCTTGGGGTTCCTCACGGGCTCCCCAGACCGGCTGCTCACGTTGCCGGCTTTGATGCGCTTCCACTTGGCCCTTCGGTTCTGAAACCAGATCTTGACCTGCACCTCGCTGAGCTTGAGGGCGTGCGCGATCTGGGACCGCTCCGTCAAGCTCAGGTACTTCTTGCAGTGAAACTCCTTCTCCAACTCCAGAAGCTGCTCGCTGGTGAACGCCGTGCGGCGGCGTCTGCTTTTGCCCCCGGGAGCCGTGACTCCCGCGGCCAGCGGGGCCGCCTCCTCCGCGCCAGTCCCCAGGCTCCCCTTTAGCTTCGGTTTGGGTCCCAGGAGAACCCCCGGGCCCCCTCCAGAACCGTCCAGGAAACCGTCGTCCTCACTGTCACCGCCCGAGCCCTCTTCCTCCTGCTCGCTGCCTGCGGGGTCTCTCGCAGTGGCCTCCAGCTTCTCCTCGTCTGAGCTGTACACCTTCCCCTCTGCGGGCAGCGAAGACCGACGACAGACAGGGAGGAGGAGCAGGGAAAGGCGGGCAGGTCGGAGGAGTCACGTGGAGCCACAGCAGGAAGGAGTACGCACATGGAGGGGGTGAGGGGGACGGGAGGGGACACAGGGAGGGCACATCCGGGGCGAGGGGTGGGGAGGGGGTTCAGGGAAGACAAAGAAATAGGAAGAAAGGTATTAACCAGCAGAGATTTCACTCGCAAAGCGAGGCCGGCAGTAAGCATCTTGTCAAAGGAAGACGGGTCCCAGAACTGCGTCCCCTCAGCGCTGCCACCACCCGCCCGCACCACGTTCTGCCTGCCCACTACCTTCCCAGCTTTCTCCAGGCCCAGGCCACACGGCCTCGGGTCCCAGAACGCAGCAGTGCGGGACCTGGCTCAGGACCCTTCCAGCTTCTGCAGGCGGGCGTGAGCGACGTGGGGGAATCTACTTCTGTGGGACAGAGGGAGATGGAGGGAGGCCTCGGCCTTTGTCATTCCCCTAGGGACCCTCCTCCAGCCCAGTGGGAAGAACTAAGTGTTGGCCTCTCTCGTCTCCCCTCCTTCCCTCTTCCTGAGATTTAGAATCTTAGAATCGCACTTCCTGTTGGAAACTTTAGGGTCATCCGAGTCCCCATCCTCACCCCAACCCCCAAAATCTGATCTGAGAAACGTTATCCAAGGACCCGGGAGTCAGGAGGTTTCCTGACTGCACCCCCTTCCCCACTCTCCTTAACCAGACCAGCCAGTCAGGATGGAGACCCCGCCCAGCCACGTGCCACCTCCTCAGCGGCCAGACTTTGCCTCCACTTACACGGCCCCTCTAAGCCTGTCACGCTTTCTCATTGTAAACGATGCCATCGCCTGCCCACCTTGCCTCTCCCAGGCAAGGTTGCCGAGCAGCACCAACAGCTGCTTTCCGCTCAAGTTCAGAATCTTGAGGACCAAGGAGGGAATATGAGAAGAAACAGAAATGCCACAAGGGAAAATATAGGTGGTAAGAAAGGAAATCTGACTCATTTCGTAGGTTGCTGATTATTTGTAATCGCAGCCATATAAGTATTCTAACCCCTACATAATTCTAAAAATTTAATTCAACCGTTGGTTTTGTTCTTATCCACTGATGTTTTTGCCTGAACTGCAGATCATGCATTACAAATGTTTTCAGTGTTTGAGTTTTACAAAATCCCTTATTTTCTGCCCAAAGGACCAACTAGCAGCGAAACAACAAAAAGTCAAAAGAAAACCAACCAACCGGGAAAGAGAAGATGGATAATCCGTGCCTTGAATGGCCAGCTCCTTACGGATGGGGCTCCCTGTGAAGGGGGGCAGGATGTCACAGATGGGGGTGCACTTCTCCCCCCCCGGGCGTCCCAACACGGAGGCTGAGAAGACGGCCCAAGTTCAGTAGCTCGGGGACGCTGAAATGCTATTCGAGAAAAGGCGCCGTCTGTGTGGCGGGAACGCCTTCCCGCACCGGGAGCCAGGCTGCCGCCCTTCTGCAAGCCCTCCCCATCTGCCTTCGTGCCAGCAAGGACTTCTCGGGGCCCCCAGGACCAGCCCAGTACCCGTCAGCCCCGTCCCCCATCCCAGAGTTGTCCCCTTCCCCTCCCTGATGCCATCTACGCCTTCTCCTCCAGAGCCACCTTAACGTGTTCCCTAGAGGCCGGAATTCTCGGCCCATATCCAGATGGCCCACCTCAGCCGCCCACCTCAGCGGCTTCCCCACACCTCACCGCCCAGGTGTTTTTGCCCTGGCCCCACCTTTCCTCCCTGCAGCGCTTCATTGCTTCTCCGGCCTTCTCGAAACCCGCGTGCCCGCCGCAGGCCGGGCTCACCCGGCCTCTGACGCTGCTCGGGCTCCCTGCTTCTCACCAGCAAGTGGTCGCCATTCCTTACAGACCGCCCCGGCGTCAGGTGCTCCTGGCGACCCTCGCGCCTCACCCCACGCGTTCTCCCCTCCCCTCCCCAGCCAGACCCTCACTTCCTGCAAGGCTCCCGTCCTTGGTTCCTGCATTTCGTGAAGGGCTCCTCCCCACACCATTCCCCACTTCCACAGAGTGCAGACCCGCCAGGTCCCAAACGCGGCGCGTGACCCCCTCTGCATCGGACTCGTCCAAGTCCCCACCGTCTCTGCCCTGGCCCAGCCCATCGACATCCTCCAAGCTGCTTTCCCTGCCTCTCGCTCCGCCTCCTCCAGGCCCCTCTCTCTGGAATACTCCATGCTCCTCGCCTAGAGAACTGTGCTGGCTCACGCCCTAGCTCCTCAGGTCTTCACCTTATCACTCTTCTAAAATTAAAACTCCCAATATCCCTACCTCCGCTTTATCTGTTCCTACAGTATATGTCACCAACTGTATTCGTGTATTTTATGGGCTTTCTCTTTGTATTAGAATATAAACTCCACGAAGGTAGGGATTTTTAATAATTTTTTTTTCTTACTGCTGTTATCTTCAGCATCTAAAAAATTACCTGCACAGAGTACGTGCTCAGCTAACATTTGTTGACGAAATAAACCACTCCCGAGCTTGCTCTCTCTCTCCATCTCTGTCCTTCCTTTTCTAAGCCTCTCCTCATGTTTCCCCCCGGCCCCCACCCCATGCCAGCTCCAGTGCCCGTCAGACATTCTCTCCACGAACATCATCCGACACACTTTCCAGTATGCCTTCTGACCCCACGGCGGCTGGAGAGGAGCCCATCGGTGGATAGCTATAGGATCTTATGCTGAAAGAAACGGACACTCTCCGATATTGCTAAATCTTCTCTAATTTCTAAACATGGTTTGTGATAAATAATAACAGTGAAAACAAACAAAATCTTGCAAAAACCCAGCCCGATATCATAGTATTTCAAACAGCTGCTAAAAAGGCAGAAGCTGGATTTTAGGGCTTGAAGGATGAAAGCATTTAGCACAGCTCCGAGGACCCGAGGGGTGTCCAATAAATCTAAACTGGTGATGACTGAAATGAGGCTCCAGGTTCCTGGCTCTGGCGGGGCCCTCCCGAGAGCACCTCATCCATCCCCCTGTCTTCAGACAGACTCCGTAAGATCACGCTCGCTCACGCGGGCCGCCCTCAGCGCTGCTTCTGAAGCCAGACGAGGCGCGCAGAACCCCTGGCGGTGACCGATCCCAGTGGGATGCGAGCTGGCAGGGCCACACGTTTCTCTCCGAACCTTTGTGATGGTGACCTTGAGGACTCTGATAAGAGCAATCCTTGGAAGGAGATGAGGGTGGAGCAAAGGAAGCAACTCGGGGGAGGTGGGGTGGGGGAACCCAGCCGTGGGAGAGTCTGGGACAGTGAGCGAGACTGAGGAGTGGGAGAGGAAAGGGAAGCGGGTCGCATGGGCCGCGGGCCGCACGACGGGGTAAGGCAGACGCGCTGGTGGAGGAATGAAGTGCCAAGTCAGAGGAACTGAAAGGGCTACAAAGTTCGGAGAAGGGGGAGAGAGAAAAAAATCAGGGGAAAAAAGAACACAAAGTTTTTTTGAAACACTGCCCCCTTCCCCCTGGAAACCGGAACATTGATGCACTTGGAGTCAAATCACACATTTCGGGCCTGCCATTCACTCTCTGCTGCACTGGGGGGGGGGGGGGGGGCGGCAGCCACAGGGATGGGAGCAGGGACCGGAGCGGAGGAGCCGCCCAGGCCTGCACAACGCGGCGATCCCGAAACGGCTACTTTCTCGTGAATTAGCTAAACATGCAGACGCACACTATTTCCTTTAATCTGATTTATAACGGATATGAATGGTAAATATAATCAAGCAAAAATGGGCAATTGCACCTACCTAGAAAAATGTATTATTGACTAGAAATGGACAGAAGCAACCTTTTTGATAAAATTTCTGTTTGCGAAATTTGATTTAGAATAATTGGATGTGGTAGATATAATGTCCAGAAAAGTAAATTTCTCACTGCAGATGCTCTAAGTGGTTGATATGAACAACGACAACAACAAAATGTGATCGACGAAACAAGAGTTTCCGACTTGTTCCCCATGCGGGTAAGTCTAGAGTCTGTGAAAAAGGGTTGGAGTCTGTCCACCGGGAATACTTGTGGGGCAGGTTGGTCACTAGGGAACATTCGCTGTGAGTTCTCCCAGTGGACGCTGTTATCCTGAGAACCGGAAACCACAAGGTTTGAACCACGATTCCTTGTGAAGTCCACGCTGGAGCATCGACCCCCTCCAAGAGCAGTGCTCAGGCCCCGGGGACTCGCCCGTGTGGGGCCCTCGGAGACACAGAGACCCCCATCCCAGTAATGGGCCCTCAGGAAGAGAAGGAATCAAGGGCCAGAGAACCCAGGACCGGTCTCTTCCAGTGGAAAGAATCAACAGCACCAGGGTCCTGCCATCTGGAAGGGGGGCCCACAGCCGTGGTCACCAGGGACGGGGGGCCTGGGTCATGGCGCAGAAAACCGCCCAGGGAGTGGACCACCGTTGCAGATCCCAGCCACGGGGGTCACAGAGCTCCATGCTGTTCCTTGTCCTCCCTGCTCTGCTCCGGCTCACGTAAAATCAACAGTCTTCACGACCCACTGCAGACAAGTCTCCCCCACTGCACCCGGTTCCGACTTCTCTTCCCTCTGCTTCGGAAACGACGACCCTCACAGTCCCCGGGCGCTGTCAGGACCGAATCTCCCGATCCCCTGATCAGGGCGCCTACTCGGCTTCCTGAATACAGAACTGGGGGTGGGGCGTGCGTCCAAACGTGGGAAGAAACCCTGGCCGCCCTCTCATTCCTAACTCCTTACCTCAGCATCATGCCCAGTGCGGAATTATTACTGTTCTTTCCAAAGACAGTGCTTCCTCCCATCGTTTACAGCAGCTCACGCACTTCCAATTTGTTTTTAACTGATCCTCATTCATTTCATGCCCCCAATTATGCTATTACGCCTCCTACAATTTTAGATACAATAAGGGAAATACATTTTCTCTTTCTCTCTCCTCTTCTCATGACTTCAGCATTCTCTACTCTGGATCGCCCTGAGACCCTTCTTTACCTCACTGCCGCCAGAGCCCCTCCCACCTTCCTGATGAGTTAGGATAAAAATGTCCCCGCCACCCCGCACCGAGCTCCCCGCACGGCACACTACACTGCCCCGGCCGGGAGCGGCCTGGACACCTGTAGCTTTGCACGACACTCACGTGCAGCAGACCCGTGAGCAGCAGTAAGGGCAGGTTGGTGACCTTACTCTCAGGTGGAAGCAGTGAGTTTCAGACAGGGTAAATGATTTTCCTAAGCCACACAGCTAGGGACAGAGCCATGTCCAGAACCTCGGGCTCTTAAATCTCCAGTCGACGCTCCTTTACCCTTCCCAATAAAACACCTTCTCTTCCCCTCCCGCCGAAGTCCGAGTCCTCTCCCCAGATGCCTCGCCAGGTAAATAACCTTCCTATCAAATCCAGCTTTAGTTTAGACCTCACCACTTATCCCCACAGAGCTCTAGCCTAAGGATCAACACCTTCCCTTACCATTCTCAGAGATTTTAAATGGCTGTAGAAGCCTCCCTCACCAAATTTTACTTTTGTCCTTTAGTAGGCTATTTCTCTCCTTATTTCCCCAAACCAAATTCCCATCAGATCTTTCTTGTACTTTGTTCCATCCTTAGTGGTTCATATGATGTACTTTTACCAGTCAACACTCTTTATTTAGAAATGTATTTTCACATTTAACAAACAATGTTGCCAAACTGTGGACCCGGCTTTGCTTTGATACCAGCCTCCTCCAACCTCCAGTCCACAGCAACCCCCCTCCGGCACCAGGTGCGGCTCTTCCCTGCGTAGGACCCGGCTCCTTGGAGGACAGCAGCGTCCTGCTGCCTCCCTCCCTCCACCCTCCTGCCCGCACAGCTCTCTGGCCTGAGCCCGGGTGTCTCTTCTGTGGCTCCTAGGACTCCTCATCTCGCCGCGAGGCTCTCCTCCCTGACACTGAGAGGGAGCGAAAGGCGGGTTCTTTTCATTCTTTCCGGTTGAGTTAGACGCCTCTTGGGGCTGGTTTTGGCCTGCCCGGCACCCCCTCCCTTTGGGCATCTCTCCTCAGTGCAGCGGGGCTGGCGACCCCATTTCTCCACCTTCATGACCAGGTGGGCACAGGGCCTGGATGTGACCAACCCCGACATCCTGTCTTTCAGGGGACCCAACTCAAGCTAGTTAGTCAGCCATCCTAGGATTTCGTACGTGCTAGAACCCACTGGGGTCCCCACCTGGGGTTATGCGATTTTAGAGCTGCTTCTGCTGGTACCTGCCCCCTCCCCCGCCTCCTCCAGCCTCTCTTAAGTTGAGAATGAGGTGAAGACAGAGGAGCCAGGCCGAGAGCAAGAAAAAAGGACCTAACAACACCGTTTGCGTTCCTGCACTTCAGAGTCGTGTGAATAACTCCCATTTTAGCTTAAATTAAGAGCTGAGCTACTGTCACTAGCAAGTCAGAGTTCTGACTACATACGAGGCTGTAACGAGAAGTGCCAGTGACCGCATGACTCCAGGGAAAGTAACCCTCTCCGCCTCACTCCCACGACCTCCGTCCAAAACGTTTTTCCCACACTACCTGAAATTATTCATAACACCGCCTAAAATTCCATCGGTTTGGAATTTATTTGGCCTTTTAAAATCTCCTTAACCCACCTGAGTGTGAACTATTTTAACCCAATGGCTTTGCTTTTCACAAGTTGAGGTCAGTAAGAGGGAGTAGGAATTTTGATGAAGAAGAAAGGAGAGGTATTTTTTTCAGTGGAGAGAAAGGAAGAACAGGCCCCATGAGGCACGTGGCACAGGGCTTTGGGCAGCCTTGGGATCAAGAGAGGATGCCAAGTGTGAGACAGGGTGACCGAACGGAGGGCGAGAGAGCCAGACACAAAATCTGAAATCTACCCTTATTCGATGCCTACAACACTCTCCCCTGCCATTCCCCAGACGAATAGTTCTCAGAATACAGTGCTATTTCTATTACTTCCAGAAATATCTGTCCTTATCAGTACAGAGAGTGTCACTTATCCTACACAATTCCTAGGGAAGATGTCTTTCCCAACTTAATTCTCAGGAGAGCTCCTCGGCCATATCCAGAACAGGGACGATACCGATCATTTCTTGCACACCTGTTCTTTTAGGACGCTGGGCAAATACCTTCTTGTCTAATCCTTAGCTGTAAGTATCGCTGCCCTTGTTCTTCTGGCGAGGAAACTGAGACCGAGAGGTTAGGATCTCTCTGTAAGTCACAAAGAAAAGGTGGCCCCGCGATCTGTACCCCAAGCCCGTGCTCGTTCCTCTGTGCCCTGCCACGTCTCTCTGTAAGCACCGAAGGAAGACAGAGACTGAATTCTAATGTCACCCTGTCATCAACATCGTATCAGTTGGAGAAATCACATAGAAGGCCAGGCACTGGTTCCATAGCACGACTTCCTTTTCCTCACTCCCTGAGAGGCACTGCTTCCTTCCTCACCGGGCGAAGTCCGCCACAAGTGACCCCCAACCTCTTGTCCTGGGCAAGATCTCCTTCCGCCTTTGGCAAATGTTTCTGTCACTTACTGAGGGCCGCACACAGCCATAGTTCAGGTAACAGCGCTCCGAACCCCGACGACAAAGCCTCTTCTATCCAAAAGCCCAGCCCTGATCTCGCCTCGCACGTACCTACCCCAGCCTGCCTCTTCCTCAACAGCTACCACAACACCTCGGCACTGAAAGGACAGGATTTCCCCCAATCCCTGTGCTCGGGAAGCCCCCTTTTAAAAAAAAAAGAAATAAAGAAACAATTCATTAATAAAGGTATCCTTACAGAGAAAAACAGAATCGTAGAGCTGGACACAACCTTGCGGAGCACCTGACTCAAGCCCCTGATTGTCCCGAGGAGGCAGGTGAGACACAGAGAGGTGCGGCTCGGCCCAGGCCGCTCAGCCGCGCGCTCTGGCCTCTCTGCGTGACGCACGGAGTCGCCCCGGTCCCGCACAGAGCGCTTCCTACGCCCGCTCTCTGGCCACCCCGTCACCACCCCCGTCACTTCTCCCGCCGCCCCCCGGGCCGCGCATCCTCGGCCATTCCTTCTATGACAGTGCCGCTCCCTCCAGAGTTCCGTCGCGAGCGCCACCTCCCGTGACCCCAGTCCGCGGCGTCCTGTGTCTCCCGTCCGCAGTCCTCACAGTGCTTGTCCCTCGCGGCCTGGTCCTCGCCCTGAGTCCCCTGCTTCGAACACGCATCTTCGGATTGTTCCTTTCTCTCCCACGAGGGGAAGGGAGCGAGGACACTGCTTCGTGGCCACCTGCAGGACGGCGTGGGCTCTGCCGACTACGGCTTAATTCCACCTGAGCAGGCGCTCTTCCTCGCACCAGAGTCAAGCATCTCTTCTCCCTCCCTCTCTTCCTCCCAGTGAGCGCCTCGGTACTGCTCGGTACTGCTCGGTACTGCTCGTACTGCTCGGTACTGCTCGCACACTACTCGAGGCTGATGCCTCCCTCCCAGCGTGACCACACGCCCCCTGAGACAGCCCAGCCTCCCCATCACTCCAGTCCAGGCCTCTCCCGTCCCCACCCTGGCTGCTGCGGGGGCACCAGCAGCTTCACGGCGCCCCCCCTTTCCACGGGTTCCCACCCCCGACCCCAGCAGGGGGCCCCTCCCATTCCTAGATCAGCGGTCCCCAACCCTTTCGGCACCAGGGACCGGCTGGCTCGCTCCACCGCCTCCTGCTATGCGGCCCGGTTCCTAACAGGCCAAGGACCGGTACCGGTCCACGGCTGGGGGGTCGGGACCCCTGCTCTCCGTGGTCTCCCCAAACCCTCCTTCTTATCGTCATCCCTATTCCAGTGTCTCCCCTTCTATACATCTCCCGCATTCCTCCTCTGCTTTCCATGTCCTAATTCCCAGCCAGTTTCACCGCAGAGACCCCTCTCTCCCCGTCACTTCCAAGGCGAAGTTCCTGCCTGTCGCTTCCCAGGGTAACTTCACTCTCGGGGCGAAGCGCTGCTCCTAGAGTGTTCTTCCTTCTTTCCAGTTAAACACTTCCCCCCACTCTTCCAGCTGCTGCCTCTCCCGTTATTCCCGCTGTAGACTGTTCACAGCCGTGATTCTGGCACAATCCTAATCATTTAGAATACGTATCTCCATATTTACACATGCCACCGCGGAGACTCCTCCACCCCGCCACCCGGTGTCACCTTCACTACGGTAAAAGGCATCTCAGAATTCCAGTCCAATCCTCCTAATACAATTTGCCTCTTGTCATTTCTGAGATCTTTCTCTCTCTCTCTCTCTCTCTCAACCACGGGACTTTAACCTTTTTGGTGCCATGAACTCCTTGGCAATCTGAAAAGCCTATAAACCCCTTCTTGGAATAACGCTCTTTGGTGTTTTACTTAAAACACATAGGATGACATTCGAAGCCAATTGTATAAAAATATAGGTATCAAATATTAAAAATGAATTTGTGATATAATTATGTTTCTTTATTAATTCATTAAGCAAAAAGATGCTTTATGCCACTAGAGACTGGAAATTTATATGAAAATATCTGTGATTTCTATTAGTGACAAAAATCTCAGGTAATCAGAAACCACAGCAGTTTCAGCGCCTACATTTATAATTATAGGAAGTGCCAAATTTTAGTAAGTAGTTAATAAAGATGTAGTTTCCCCCTACCCATAGTTAACAGACCCCTTCACAAGAGGTGTGTGGAGTCCATATTAAAAACCCTACTTTAATCACGGAGGCTATAAAAATAAGCTTGTATTCAATGGAATTGAAAAGAACGTTCAAAATGATCTGAACCAAAACTTTTATGTTGCCAATGGGGAAACTGAAGCCTAGAGAAGTTACAAGACTTTGAATCTCCCATAGTGTTTTGAACATACTGAACCCACGAGAGACACACAATAAATGTTCCCTGAATTGAAATAAGTGACTTGCCACAGTTGCACAGCCAAGGAGTGACCTGAACCCTAAAGCTGAGACCTGAACCCCGGTATCCTGACTCCTAAATAAATGTTGCTTCACTCACGTTAAGTTAATGCAAGATCTACCTTTTACAAAAGTCAGTGGAGCAATCACTCTCACTGTATGCTCTTCCTCAAAACTGTTAGCAAAATAAACTCTGGGTCTCCATCACTTTCAAGAAAAATCTCCTGTTTCCAACAACGGAAATCTCTGATTCCACATCACATCATCGTTTCCTGTTTTTCTCTCATAAGTAAATATATCTTGACAGTCAGAATAGATACCTATTCGGAAATTAACCAACGGTCATCTAAAATGGTCTCTGGCTCCAGTCTGATGCTTAGCTTACAGCAGTCAGCACGCAAACATGCTCCTAGGACCTTTCCCTGGTCCTCTGGCATGATTTTCACGACCATCGCCAATCTCTGTTCAGAAAATGGCAAATCTTTTTGTTTTTTAAAATGCTGTCCAGTACACCGCCTTCTCTCCGGTGTGTCCCACCGTATTCTCTTCTTCATATCGTCTCAACTACAGATGCTTTCTTTCCTTCACCATACTCAACCGGCCTGATCTTTCACATCGATCCTTCACTACATTTTTATCACGCAACAATTACATATGGAGCGATCTATCATCCCTCGCTTCCTAAACATCTGTGCTCAGGCGAGCCAGCCCTTTCCTCCCTGAAGGAGTCACGGCGCGAGACACCCCCCATTTAAAGTTCTCTCCTGCGTTTCTCCACACAGACCGCGCTGTTCATCACTCCCCCAGCACACAGCATCCTCTCCTCCCTCCGTCTGTGTGAGGTGTATCTGCACCACATCAAGGGAGCTTCCATCACTCTCAGAGCTCACACGCACCTTCACACACAAGACCATCTCTGCACACCCCACCGAAGGCAGAATTCTCTTTTCCCCTAACATTCAGAGCTTGCCGCCTCCTCTCTCCATTATTCCCGACACTGAGGATTTCGCCGTCCGCCCCGATTCAAAGCTCCTTTCCCCCCATCACTTTCACAAGACTCTGGTCTTACAACTCTCTAGATCTGTTATGTTGCACGTGGTCACCACTGGCCACATTAGGCTAATGAACACCTCAGAGATGGCTAGTCTGAACTGAGTTGTGCTGGAAGTGTGACATACACACTGAATTTCAAAGACTTGGTATGAAAAGAGAATATAAAACATTTCATTAAACATTTTTATATGGATTACTGCTAGAATGATATTTTGGACATGTTGGGTTAAATAAAATAATTTCACCTATTTCTTTTTACCTTTCAATATGGCTATTAAAAACTTTTAATTAAATAAATGGCTTGCTAGACAGCACTACTCTGGGATTTTCTGTTGATTCATACTTTTAACTCTTCTCTAATTCGAAATTCTTTTATCGCTTCTTTCCTGAGACACCTTTCCCAATTACACTTACTGCCCCTACTCCAAACCTAGAATTATTCTCAATCTACCACTCTCAACACCTTCTCTACCCCGTTATTTCTGTACATAGTATTTCTTTGTGCCTACTCACATAGCTTCTACCCCTGCAATCAAATCAGAATAAAGTTCTGTTTTCTTCTTCATCAGTTCTAGTAGGGTGGCATCTGTCTTAACTCTCCGCAAAATTTTTAAAAATAGTCCTTATAATTCCCAAGCAAAAGAACTTCACTCGTCATTCTACAAATTGGCCTATCTTCACTATAATTTCATTTAAAGGGGCTAATAGCTGTAAAACACTAAGCAAGTGTAAAGAATCTCAGACCAATGTCACCCATTCATACTAGAACCGCGATTCCTCCTGCCATTTTAAAGATAGCATTCTTTCTTCCAACACTGAGGTTTTCATCCCATTATTTGAGCAAAAAACTCTCTTATTTCACGCCAAATATTCTAATACGATTTTCAAAACGAAGTACTCATTTTCTCACCATTTCCAGCATAGGCCATGAGTCATCACTCCCCAAACTGATTTTATGACTTTATGTCCAACATTTTGGGAATTTCCTTTTCTTTTAACTACTTTGGGGGGGGGGGAATCAAGGGGGGGAAGGTGGACGTGAATGGCATGGTGAGGAAGAGTTGGGGGAGTTTGTACTGAGCACGATAAGGAGCAGTCACAGATAAGATCTCTCATTCCTAATTCTCTTGAAATGTTTCTTCTGAAATCTCTCTTCACTGCTCTGTACCAGAAGCTCCACTATGAACTCCTTATGTGTAGCCTTCCCCAATACAAACGATTACCTTCACTCCAGCACCTCTCACAGTTTGTCCTCTGTAGGGCCTCCTTCCCATCATTCTTAGCAAAGAAATTCCTTGTCTTTACTCCAAGTATTCTTTTTTTTTTTTTGCTTCCAAGAATTTCCTCAGATGACCTTTCCTTCATCATTCTACATATATAAATTCCCATCACTCCCAGTAATGAAAAACCTTTTTAAAAAATCACTCCGAGTGTTGAAACTTTTCCATTTCCTACTAGTATATTTGTTTAGCTCCCTCCCAGCCCCCTCCGGACAGAACTCCTTCACACATGCACATGTATGTCTGATCCAGAGATACTGTTCGCTTTTCATCGAGCTTAGGCTAAAAATCCCTTGTATGCATCTCTTCCAATAGATAGCTCTTTCCTTTCTCACGGTCTCTCTTTGGATAACCTGGGTACACAGCTCATTTGTTGATCCTTTCCTTTATTTTCCTTTCCTCAGTATTTCTCTTCTGTTCTTTTCCTCTGCTTATTTATTCCTTTCTCTCTCAATGTCTGGTTTTACAGCCAATATTCTATCTGCTTCAGAAAAGAGCCCCCATTTTACAAATGGGTTAAAATTAGAACGGGGGAACCTGAAGGAATAGGACAAGTTGCTAGTTTTTCCATGGTTTAGGCTTATTTCCCCTTCGGTTCCCCTCCACTGGGACATCTTCCTCTGTCCTCCCATTCAGCTCACCTCTTCCTCAGGTGTGCCTGGTTCTCCTTCCAGCTCTATGACCACCAAAGCCATCCCTCTGATGGCCTACTTTATGCTCTTTTCTGCCTTAGGACTATCCTATTCCAAAAATCCTTCTGATCCTTTCTTCTTCCAATCATCCTGCCGGCTGCTTGCCCCTTCCCCCCACCCGGGGCCCTTTTATCTTGTGGACACTTCCTCCCACCTTCCAGTTGCTGCTCTATCATTTCCTTTTGATCCTCCTTAGGAGATGCTGCTCACACTTCGGTACTGGATCTTCCTGGTCCAACCAGGTAAAAAAATAAAAATAAAATAAAATAAAACAAACAAAAAAACCAATAGCTGAATACCTACCCAAAGCCCAAATGCATGAAACTAAAGGGGAATAGGAGAGGAAGACAGGCTCTGTAAGAGTCCCTGGGGTCTGGAAGAGTGCTAGCCCTTTGGTCAATTTCAAGGAAAGGCCCAGAAACCTATCATCAGGAATTGCCTTCTCCTGGCAAAGGACAAAAAGACTACTAGCTCTCCTCCTTGTTTCCACTAGAGTCAGTCCCCAGGTCTCCTGGGGTCACTTCCACCTGCTAAGCTGGATGCAATGAACAATTAAGCAGAAAAAGATCCATCCCAATGCTAAAAAAGTTTAAGCTTCAGGAACCCCACACTTGCATGCGGCCCCTCTTTTCTTTAAATCAGGCCCACCAAATTGTATAAGCTTTGGATGTCAGCACACCTGGATCTGCCCCTGGATAGGGAAAAGCTTTTCTGCCTTCCAGGAGTTAAGGACCAATAAAAAGGGAAGCCAGGAGGGCTCCGAGTAGATTGCTTCTGAGCAGGGTTCGGTTTAATGTACCCTGCCTCTACCCAAAGGGCACCCTCCCATGGAGGATCCAGGGGTCCTGCCTTAGCTCTCAGCTGAATCTCACTGGTTCCAGAATCTTAGCTGAATTCTTGACTGCAGGCCTTCGGGCCACACCCACCCCAGCCCAGTCTTGAGCTCCTCTCTTGGCCTCCCAGCCAGCCTGCGACCAGCAGGTGCCGGGCCCCCTGCTAGCTCCCGTTTCCTTAGGCCGCTACTCAGTTCTTTAAGGTTTAGCTCTAAATCTGCCAATTCAGAAGTGACCTCTATTACTAAGACAAGACAGGCCACCAACGTGGTCACCACCGTTTTAAGACCCTCCCTTTGCCCCCTGCATTAACAGGGCCCATCTGGGGTCGGTACAACCTTCTCAGAAGCCAGAAGGTGCCCTCACTTACTGAATTGACAGTTGCCCCAATGTACCCTCAACCCTGAGGTCCCGCTGCTGTCCCCAGGAATCCCACACTTGCAGCTTCTCTATTCCCAGAAGATGAGAAAAATAAAGGGATTCTGGAAAGAACCGGGAGAGGGCCGGGCCTTGAGGGCTAGCCCGCTGGGAGGGGAGGCGGTATTTTGGAGGGGGGCACGGGGAAGTCTTTGGCGAGCCTCGGAGCGCTCTGGAGAGCAGGGCGCGGTTCTGGGAGCTCGAGGCGCCGCGTTTGGAACGGCATCGGAGGTGGCTCCGCAGAACCTGCCATCCGGGGGTCTGGGATTCCGGGACTCTGGGCAGGTCCCGAGATTCCGAGCAGGCTGCTGTCCGGGAGTTCCAGGGACCGAGCCTCCCGCCCGCGCCCGGGTCGGCCCCGGCACTTACCCGGCAGACTTGGGAAAGTCTCTGAGAAGTGCGCAGGCGGCGGCGGCGGGGGCTCCGCCACTTTCTCCCGGGCGGGCAGCAGCTCGTCGGCTTCCAGCCCGCCCTCCGGGCGCCGGCCGCCCGGCTCTGGGTTGTTTCGGGCGGCAGTGGCGGCGGCGGAAGCAGCAAGCTCCGGGGGCCCGTAGAAGGCGTCGGGAGGCTCCGCGAAGCTGGGCAGTGCGGTGGTCAGCGCCACCATCGAGGGCACGGCCTGGCCCAGCCCCGCGCAGAAGGTGTTGGTGAGGCGGCCGGCGAAGGAGGCCAGCGGCGCGAGCGGCGGGAGGCCCGCGGGCAGCGGCGCGGGGGCCAGCGCCTGCGGCAGCACGAGCGGCCGGTAGGGCATGAACATCGGGTAGCCGGTGTAGAGCAAGTGGCCGGAGCGCGGCGGCGGCGGCCCGATCAGAGAGTCGATGGAGAAGGCAGTGCCCGGGCCCCCCCCCCCCCGCCGCTGCCCCGGGGGCGCCGCCGCCTCCGGCTCTCTGCATCGTGCCCGGAGCTGCGGCCGCCCCGGGACGCTGCCCTCCGGGCGCCGCCGTGGGCCCCGCGGCTCGGGCGCCCCGCGCGGACACGCAGGGCTCGCTCCCTGGCTCGCGGGCCGAGGTGGCGCGGGGCGCGGGCTCGGCGCAGTGTGGCTCTGGCGCCGCGCTCCGTCTCTCTCATAAGGAGGGAGGGGGCGGGCGGGCGGGCTGGGGGTGTCGCCCTCCGGACTCATCCATCTTCCTCAAATTACGCTTCACTTCCTCCCTCCTCCCGCCACCACCGCGCCCGGCTCTCGCTCCCTGCGCAGAGCCCGCTCCCGGCGGCCCTGCAGGCCGGCCCGGGACCCCCGCCCGCCCCCCGCGGCCCAACCAACTATTATTAATGGAGATTGATGAGGCCGGACACGCCGCTTTGTGAAAGTTTGCGGCCGAGGAGAAGGCGGCTGCAGCTGCTGGGCCGGTGCCCCTCCTCCGCCCCCCCCCCCCGCGGAGCCCACTCGGCCCGGGCGTGGACGGGCGCTGGAGCCGAGCGGGCGCGAGGAGGACGCACGCGGGAGGCACGAGCTCCGGCCGCGGCCCCTGTCGGATCTCTAGCCGGTCCCCCGGCGTGTCTCCTTGCCCCCGACGTCCCCTCCCCTGACCCCGAGCAGCACAGGCGGGACAGGACCTCGGAGCCCCCTCGGGAGGCGAGGCCGGGACGGCAGGGGGCGCGCTCCGCGCCAGGCACCGAGGCTCAGAGCCCACGGGTCTTGGGGCCCTTTTCCCTCTGGGTCGTTTCTTTCCAGCCCCATTCACACTCTCCCCCCTGGTCTCTCTCGGCAACGGCGCTTCCCTTCCATCCTCATTGCCTCTTCAGTCGCGGGCTCCCTCAGTGCCTCGCTCTGGCCTCTCGGGTAATTTCCTCGAGGGCCCGCCTATGCCAGGTACTCACCATTCCTCTCACCCTTTTCCCTCCATCTTTCTCCCATCCTCTCCATGCCTCCCATCCTTCCCATCCCTTCCTTCCTCCCTCTCTTCCCTTCCCTGCCCTCGTTTCTATCCCTATTTGATTATTCCTATTTCTCATTCCCTATCCAGTGCGCCTCATTCTATTCCCCCCCCCATTTCTTGCCCGTATGCGTATCTCTTGTCTGTCTGTCTATCTCTGTCTCCCTCGCGCGCTCTCTCTCTCCCTCTCTTCTGCTATTAATTTCCCTGATTGGCTCCCCGGCTCCAGCGCTGCTGATGAGCCCTATTCATTCCCCGGCCTGACACTCTCGACCTGCCCTGGCTGATTGCTGGGGGCTGGCCCCAGGAGCGCTGACGAGCCCCAAGGGTCAGCAGCGCTAATTATCAGCTAATTGCCGATGACTCTGCTCACCTCCCCCATTCTCAGCCATGGAAATGGTGGCGCCTTTTACCCTTACCCCTCCTTCTGATTCCCAGCTGCAGAGTCGTCAGTCTAGAGGCAAAAGTCACAGGCACTTTCACTTGATAGGAGCCTTAGGTCATTCATTGGTCAAGAAAGAATCAAGCCAGGCAAGTCAACAGAGGAAGACTGACCCGAACCTCAGGACATGGAGCAAGCCTGGCCCACGAAAATGGGGGTCATCTGTCACTGGGAAACTGTTATGCAGGTGGGGCCAGGGGAGCTAAGCTTTTTAAAATTAATAGTAGCATGGCCAGGCACGTTTAGGAGGATGATTTGGCTCAGGTGAGGAGGAAAACTGACACCAAACAGTCTCAACATTTCTGAGCCTAGACAGAGGAGGGATCTCTGGGTCTCAGTGACATTTGTTCAAATCAGGAGTGTTGTGTTGGTCTAGTGAACATCACTAATGTCAGGCTATTGCATTAAAACTCAGCACCCTGAAAGATACTGTCACCAGAGTGGGACAGAAGCAAGTGAGCCCCAGGAAGGGAGCTTTCTTCAGTTATGCTTGCCTGGCACTTCATCAGGGTCGAAGGGAGAAGAGAAGTTTCCGCTCAGTTCCAATCTGTCTTGGGCTCTACACTAAACGTGGTGAAACTTCTGAGAGGTGACTCTGGTGGGCAGATATCACCATGGAGAAAAAAGAGAGGTGGCTTAACTTAGGTCTGGGGACCCCAACTCACTACTCAAGTATGAAGTTAATGCTTGTACATCCTGGTAAAGATATTTTTCCAAACTCTTTATTAAATTAACCAAGCACTTCATGGTACCAATATGGAGACCAGACTTCAAACTGCATTGTACTTAGAGAGAGGTCAGTACTTGGTTTGATGGCTTTACAGTGGTGGATACACAATAGAGGCTTATTGACTTGATAAATTATTGAGAACTTTGGGTTACAATCCTGAAATTAAAGCTGTATGAACAGTAACAACAATCAAAGTGTGAAGAGCCATTTTTAAAAGTAACTGCATTAATTTTTTTTTTTGGTACAGTAATAAAATCAGATAGCACAAAATTCCAAAAGCTCAAAGGACATACACATTGAAACATCTCCCTCCCACCAGTCCCTTCATTAAAAGGCCACTTCAATAAGCCTGCTATTCTCTGTTGGGGCAGAATGGATCATGCATTGTCAACGACTCAAGGTTAAAGACCTTCTGTTCTTGAAGATGTATGTCACCTAGCTCGAGTCAAGAGCTTAATGCCCAGAACTATACTCAGGAAAGTGGAATCCTCTGCTCACACTGGCTGAGAGTACAGGCATAAAGCTTGTTGCCAGCAAGTCCCAGTGGGCCACCAATTCGTAAATGAAGCAGGTGAGACCCCGGGGACTTTCTATGGCCCTGGTGTGGTGCCTGTTTGCTAGATTCTGTATTTGATATCCAGTTATATCCTTGATCCGTCCCCTTGCCACACTGGGGTCATGAAGTGTGACTTCTGCATAGTCCTCGACATTCAGTAGCTGAACTAGGATAAAAGCCCTCACATACAAGGCGGCGACTGAAGCAGCCCGTTTCCTTCCCTGCCTGGAACTGAGGCCGTATGGTAAACAGAAAAAAGCGTTGGCTGGAGTAAAAAGACCTGGAGTTAAGTTCCTGTTCTGACCCCTCACTCGGCCATGTGACCGTGGCCCCTCTTGACTTAAGTTCTCCAGCTGTGAGAAAGAACTACTAACTACTCCACTAAGTCAAAGAGCTGGTGTAAGGACCAAGTGAGTATGAGGAATCCTTTTCAAAATGAGTTCTTCCTGCATTAAATGAACCAAGAGGAGCAGAGGGGTCAAGCATGGAAGTCCCCCAGATGAGTGGCTCTCCAAAAACGTCTTACTCTCTTATCAGTACCAAGGACAGAAACTGCCGCTGTCAAACCTGAACAGAGGTGGCTCATTTTTTAACCAAAAGAAAACTCTGTGACTCTCCTACGGAATCCGCGAACGGGTAGAATGGGGAGAAGGCACTCCCTTCAGTGTCTAAAATGGAATTCCAAAAGTCTTTATTGTCCACGTGCTCTGACTTGCCCACCCACTACTCCACCTGTTGGGGAAGTGCTCCTACAAAGGCTTTTATTTTGGATCTGCCCGCTCTGCTTGTGCCCTATGTTGGACCCCATCCTCTGGCCTCCCTTTCATGGACTGGACATCAGCACCTAGGATGCTAAGAACGAACAACGTATTCTAAAGTCAAAGCCAACAAATCTACACCTCCGCCTCACTCCTTGGCGGGAGCGAGTCCACTGACCTGGGCAGCGTTGGGTCTTGTCCGCGGGCGCCCTCTGGTGGCAGCAGAGCGCAACTGCGTCACCGTGAGACAGGCGCGGAGAACGTCAGCGCCCCCTCGCGTTACTCGGGGAGACGCGCCGAGGGCAAAGGAACAGGACCAGGTGAGCTGTCCAAGGACGAGCGCGCTGGACGCCGCTGGGTACTTACTTAACTGTGAGCGCACTGGTTGGGCGCGGGGACTGTACACGGGACTTTTTATGGTATGCACGCGAGTAGGTTCGTGTATATTTGTTGTGTTCAGGTGCTCGAACCCTGTAATCTGTGTGTTAAACGTGTGCCGGTTGTGTGTGCGCACATGTTACACGCAGGAGGTTGGTAGTGGGGAGGTCCGCGCCTCCAGTGCGGGGCGGAGTCCTCACGGAGGCGTGAAATTGGTTTGGAGCAAACACATTACGGAAAGCAATTACCGGGGAGAGGTTCTGGGCCCGCGGGACCCGCAGCCAGGAGGCTGGGGAGGAAGCTCCCTGGCTTGCGAGAGTATGTGGATGTCTGACCCGAGACAGGACCTTCCTACTGCTGGCGCGCTAAGGCGAGAACCTCAAGTTGGGCAGCAGCCCCTTGAACTGACTGATGATGACTCCGCACCGCCCTCCTTCCCTTCCCTCCTCCCTAACTGCTCCCAGGTGCCCGCCCTTACTGCTGGCCTTCCTCTTCACACCCCCCGTTCCTGCTCCCACGTCTTCTGCATTCCCTGCATCGCCCCCGTGTTTAAACTAAGTATTCGCACGCTTGTTTTTCAGACTCGACGGAAAATTCACTGCGGGCAGGAACGGGGTTCATTCACCGCTGTATCCCCAGTGCCTAAAACCCGGGTCTCGGGATGCAGGAAATGATGCGGATGGGATTAAACAGAATGTCCACAAAATGCATTAACAGGCTCCCTCAGCAAAGTCATCGCGCTGAGAGTAGGGAGCCTCTTAGAACACAGCTTGAAACATCTTTCGCAACGCCACGCTGGTACCCCCAGACCTGCCCTTGCACCTGGATTCCGGACTCACGGACCCAGATGACCTCCGAACACAGCTTCTGAGATGTCCAACAGGCGGCTCCCACAGAACTGCTGACTTCCCCCGCCCCTGCCCCACCCCCGTCTTCCCCGCCTGAGTGGTCAGCACCACCATGCAGCCCGTGGCTCAGCCCAAACGGGGGGTCGTCCTGGGCTGCGCCTCCCTTCAGCCCCAGGGCTGCCCACCGCCGGTCCCACGGGTCTGGCCCACGGCCTCCCGCCTCTGCCCGGACCCCAGCCCTGCAGGAGCCGCCCCATGGTGTCTGGTTCTCCCTCCTTCCCCAGGCCACCCGGCAGCCAGAGCAACCTCCTAAAACCGAACTCAGTGCATGTCACCCCCCAGCTCGTCCCCGCGGGCTGGCTCCTCTCCGTCTTTCAGGCCTCGGGTGAAATGTCACCTGCTCCAAGAGGCGGCTCCCAGGCCGCCGGCTACTGGCGGGCACCGTCCGAGTTCCTCCGCAGGGGGCGGCTCACGCCCATCCTTCCCGCCGTCCGCTCGGCGTCCCCTGACGGACCGCCAGGCCCCAGACAGAGTGCACGTTACGGGCACGTCTCCAGCAAACCGCGTCCCGGCCGTTTCCCAAGCCCGAGCGAGGACGACTCACCTCCGCCCCGCTCCGCCTCGGGTCTCACTCGACGCAGGATCCGGCTTTGCGCACTCGCGCCGCCGCCGCCGCCGCCTCGTTCCCAGCAGTTGGCGGGAAAAGCGTGAGCTGCGGCGCGTGCGCACTCCGCGGCCCTGGGAAATCTGTCCGGCAACCCTGTCGTCACGGACTGCCGTGCATCTGATTGGCTGCTCCGCGGCTCCGGTCAACTCCACCTCCCGCCGCCGGCTCCCGGCGGCTGGGGCCCCCTGCAGGTCTTTAAAATCCTGGTACTGCAAAGACCCTCAGAGACTCTCTCCTGTCATGTTTTACAGATGTGGAAACGAGCCCAGAGAGGGGAAGAGATTTATGTTCCACAAGTGAATGGCAAAGCCGGGGTGTAACTCTCAGCTCAGCTCCTGACCCCACAAATGGAGAGGCGGGAACGAGGTGTGCATTGGATGCTCTCTGACCCGTGGGACAGGCATTGAAGGAGAGTTATTTGGGTTTTGTTTTCCCTAAACCTGGGTCTTCCATTCTCTCCCGAACCATGGTGACCCCTCCATGCGTGCACGCACTTTCCGGATGGCCTTTCTGCCCTCCGGCCTGCCACCCCCTCCCAGGCAGCCTTTACTGCTCTGTCCCACCTTCCGCACAGCCATGTCCACTGAGGCTCTGGCCGGACCAAGCCGACCACTGCCTGGCTGACCTGTAGGCCTTTCTAGACACTGTCACCTGGCAGCCATGCTGCCACATCATGGGCCAGAGGGGTAGGGATCAGCCTGGGACGCCTCAACAGCTGGCGAATGACAAAGGGGAAAGGTGATACAGCTGAGGCAGATCCGGGGGGACCCCATGAGTCTGCTCATCCTGAGGCCACTGTGAGTGGGCCAGCTCAGAGGCAGGCCGGTTGGAGAGAGCACCAAACAATGTGAGCCTGGAGAATTTAATGCACGGACAGGGTTTGGATGGGCGGAGACCTCGGGAGACCCCCAAGGGAAGTGTATCACATGCCATAGTCCTAGCTCTCTCTCCATCGAACGTGGCCTGTCCGCCTTGCGTTGGTGGGAATGGCAGTGTCTGCTCTGCCCTCCTGCTGAGAGGGCCACCTTGGCCTGAGTTGGTTCAGTCCAGTTTTGGGTTTGGGGCATGGTGAAGTGGGCCGGCATCCCTGGGGCCTGGAGCATCTGCTTGTAGGCTCTCTCAAAAGGCAGTGGCCATCTGGAAGGAGATGCATGCATTCGGAGACGTCCAGTGGTCTGGGAGGCAGGCTGGGTCTGGCCGGGCCCGGTCCCCAACTCCTCTTTTGCCTATGTCCCCTCCCCCATCCCCAGCTAGGACTGTCCACAGAGCTCAGGACTCACCTAGTAGAGCACGTCCTCGAAGTCCAGCTGCAGGTAGCGGAGCAGGCGGGGCGGCAGGGGAAGCCGGGGCAAGGCGCAGGGCAGGCAGCCCTCCAGGTGAGCGCGGAGCACACAGCGGCTCAGATGCTGCAGCGACCTGGGCTGCCTCACCAAGGCGAAGAGGGAGGAGTAGAAACGCTGATGCTTCTGGGGACAGAACGAGGGGCTCAGCGAGGCAGCCTTGGGAAAGTGGCCCACACAGGGTGAGGCTGGTGGCCAGTGGGTGTCTTCAGGAGACTCTGGAGTGGGAATGTGTCTGTCTGGGGTGTCCAGTCTGTGAGTTTCCCTCTGGGACATGAGAGGGTCTGGTAATCTCTGTGAGGTGGGGGGGCAGGGGAGGGAGGCGAGGGATCAACAGAGCTTCCTTCTCGGAGGTGGGAATTTTTCGGGGTTGGCCAAGCGACAGTGTCCTGGAATCTAACCTGCAGAGTTTCGGGAGGCACAAGGTCCACGGCCCCCTCAGGAAGCTGCATGACACTGTAGGTGTTCATCAGAACCTCGATGGTCCGCGGGGACGCACACCAGCGCTCCAGCACCTGCAGGAGGCAGAGATGTGTCAGCGTTCCCAAGGTCCCAGGCAGGCCGCACAGGATGGCCGGACAGCACCAGGACAGCTGTCGTGGCTCAGATTACGTCTCCAAAAAGATGCCTTGCCGTCCCAATCCCCACACCTGTAAATGCGACCTATTTAGAAATAGAGTCTTTTCAGATGTAATCGAGTTAAAATGGGGTCATTCGGTGGGGCCTCATCCAATCTGATTGCCATCTTTATCAGAAGGGGAAACAGAGACAAGGGGACGATGCCATGTGACACAGTCAACGATCGGGGTGCTGTACCCACACGCCAAGGACCACCACGGATTGTGAGCAACGTCGGAAGCTGGGTCACTGGCATGGGACAGACCCTCCCTCCGTCTCTCCAAGAAGGAGCCAACCCTTCCGACACCTGGTTTCAAATCTCAGCCTGCAGCGCTGTGAGGGAACGCATTTCTACCGTCCAAGGCCACCCGGTCTGTGGTGCTTCGCTATGGCCGGGACAGAAAACCACTAGAACAGCTAACATTTCTATCGTGTGCAATTCATGCTGGCTACTGTTCTTAGCACTTTACGTGTGTTAACTCTCTTAATCCTTTGTCCCTACACGGTACAAACTGTTACCCCGTTTTACAGACAAGGGAAACTGAGACACGCAGAGTTGAGAAGTTTGCCCAAGTCGTAGTTGCAACAATCTAAGCTCAGCAGTGTGGTTCCAGGGCCTTTAACTCCTGTGCCCTCCTGCTCCACCATCTGCCTCTGCAAGGCTCTCTGCTGGATGTTCCTGGATGGGAAAGGGGTCTCAACCTGAGGTCAGAGCTCCTGAGAGGATAAAAAAGATTAATCACTGTATAAGGCAGAATCTTCCGGGTGCTAGGTGAGGGATAGAGATGGCTACCAGAGTGGGGCAGGGTGGGCAGGGAGGGACTTGGGCCATGAGGGAGGAGAACTCAGACACCAGAGGGCATTCAGGGAGAAGGGAAGAGGCCATCGGAGGTCTGACGAAGTCAGAGCCAGGGCAGGGACAAGTTGGAGGCAGATTCATTCTTTGCTTCACGCAGCAGATTTTACTGAGGGTCATTAGGGGCCACACACTGGGGACCCGGCAGTGAGGCAGGTCCTTGTCATCTGGGAGTTTCTGTTTCAGAAGAAAAAAGCAGCTCCCAGATAGGCCGCTGTAAAGTAGGCTTGGGGACTGAACGTGGCAAGGGCACTGTCCTAGATGGGTGGTTAAGAAAGGCCTTTCTGAGGTGGTCACCTGATCAGTGAGGGGCGAGCCATGCCAGGGGAGCTGCCCATGCTGGGGGACCATCCACATGGTCAGAAAGGCAGCCACGCAGGGCTTGGACACACACAGGTACCGTCACGTGCACACCCCCCACCTCATCGAGCCTGCACATGGTACCCACAAGATGATCCGTGCGTCATACAAGCCACCTCTTGCTGTATCTTATGCTACAGGCAGTGGCCACAGACCCTTTGTAAAATCCGAGGATGGCTAAGTGCCACCTCCTGGGCAGCATTCCTGTGCACAGCCCCTCCCCTGAACACACTGGCATATGGCACCAGGGGCTTTAACACCCTGCACAGGAGAGGAGACCCTCTGCCTGGGGGGCTGGGAGTCTGCACGTACTGGGCGCTGCTGGGTAGTGGGAGTGAGTGGAAGGCCGTGTCCAGGGAACCTGGAGAAAGCATCTCACACCACAGGGGCCCTCTGCTTCTGGCCCTGCATCCAGGCAGCGTTCCCCTGAGTTGCCCCAGCCCGTCTGCCTGGGGCAGGCCTCTTTGCCTCACTCCTTAGAGCTAGGAAAACACAGGCAGGTTACATCCAACTTTCCTGCTTTGCCTGCTCCTCCTGTCTGCTGTCTGGCCTTCCCAGCCCACACCGATTTCTGCCTCTGTGCTCCGCCTGGATGCCCGTGCTTTCCTCCTCCTGCTGGTTGTCCCATCCCAAGTCCCACCCCCTCCAGGAAGCCTCCCAACCTGCATCACTCTCTCCTTGTCTACCGATAACCTGCACTGGGATCATGCCTGACAGCTTTCCGAGTGCCCTCACGTTCATCACTGAACTTTAGAACAATGTTAGCTTACAGATATTGAGCACAATTCCAGGTTGGTCACTGTCCAAAGGGCTACATTTGGGTGAAGTCACTTAGTTCTCACACTAACCCTAAGAAGCAGGCATACTGTGATGTCCCTATTTTACAGATAAGAAAACTAAGGACCAGAGAGATGAAGCAACTTGCAGAGGGTCACAGAGGCAGCGTGCGCGGCTCAGGGCTGTGCTGGCTCCCAGTTACCCACTGGCCTCCAATTGCTTTTCCTCACTCTTACGTCATGACTATAACATGCAGGGGACTTGGGTTCAAAGAATTCCAGCGATTTGCCTACAGTTACTTGAACTATCCTCAAAGCCAGGTCTCCCGAGCGCCCGGTCAGGTATGGTGGCTCCTGGAGAGATGGCTGGGGCTGCCAGGGGTCCCAGACGGGCTGTGGAGGCCTCCTTGCAGGGAGGACAGGAACCCCGCCGAGCCTGGGACAGCGGCTGCTGGCGGGAAGCGGATGCAGACTCCTGCCTGCTCGTTCTGATCATGGCGCCCAAAGGGAGGGACGAATGGGGCACTTGGCCGTGCCAGCCCTCTTGGTCCGGGAGGTGAGGAGGAGCAGGGCCAGTAAGGTGGGCAGTGAGGTCCCCGGAAACCCATCTGCTGCTCCGCCTCCTCCTCCCGCCCTGTCCCCGACGAGGGGAAATCATTAGCTGTCAGAGCCACCATCAGATTACAGGGAATTGTTCGTCTCCTAATTATCTGGTGTTAATAGGAGATTAATTAGTGTTAATTGTTGATTTTCTTGTATTTTCCCAAAGGGAGACCAATCTGCCGAACTCTCGGGCTGTTTAATTACTTGGTCTTGCTTAGGAATCTAGACAGATGCTTCCAGGTTTGTGAGTGAAGGGGAGAGGCGGGCGGGACAAGCTGAGCCGGGGCGCTGCCCGCCGAACTGGTCGTGGCCCCCGCCCCAGTCCCAGAGCCCTCCGTGATGCCATCCGGCCCCTTCCAGACACGACACAGCACGAGACAGGGCATCAGGAGCACAGGTCTTCCTGCTGAACTCGCTTCGGGGAAATTAGCGTAAGATACGGATTGGAAATGGGCAGCGAAAGTCTTTTCTTCAGGTGCCAAGACCTCAGGGGTTGGGCTGCGTGATCCCCGTCCTCCTAAGATCTTGGAAACGAGGCCCGTATCTGTCTGCAGATGGTCAGAAAGCGTGAACCTCGTGCTCTAGTCTCACTGCTCTGCCCTAGGGGGGGCCTCTCCTGTACCCCAAGGTTCTCACCAAAGGGGCCCATTGCCAGGCGGAGCTTCCTAAATGCGTCGCTCATCAGCTCACTCCCTAATGGAGAAACTTACTCCTTCCGCCCACATCGGTCCAGGCTCCTCCTCCAAGACTTTTCCCATCCTTTGTCTTCTGGCCTCGCTGCCCTCAGTCCGCCTTCACGGCACATGCGCACGCATGCGCACACATGCATGCATGAGCATCGTGCATGTGGGGTGCGCGCTTACCTGTATACACGTGTGTGCGCGCACAGGCACTCACACACACCCCTCCCACTGGTCTGTGTCCTCACCTTTGCCCCCTGTTGGGCTTTGCTGACTTGTGGACTAAAAGACAGACTGAGCTGACCTATCAAATGCCTAAGGTCCGGGCCGCATGCGGGGCAAGCAGGAGCGCTGAGTCTCCTGTCGCCTCACCTTTGTTGCCCTCCCTGTGCCCCCAGCCCCATACCTTGGGAAGGGCCCCAGGCCAGACTCGGACAGCGCCGTGGTTGAGCAGAGCCCGCACCGCACGCTCCGGGCTCTGGGCCAGGGCTGCGGGGGGGCCCTGCAGAGCGCAGTGCAGGGCCGTGTGTCCTCCATAGTCCATGGCGTTGACGCTGACGCCGCAGGACAGGAGCAGCTCAACAACCGCCGCATGGCCGCGGCGACAGGCCAGGTGCAGGGGCCGCCGCTTGTCCTGGTCCGCAGCGTCAGCGTCAGCGCCAGCGGAGAGCAGCAAGCGGCACAGCTGGAGGCAGCGGGCCGTGGTGGCTTCAGCGTCGGCGGGGGACGTGCAGCGGGTGTCGCAGGCAGCCAGCAGCGGGGTCCAGCCTTCTGCATCACGGGCATCAGGGCACGCACCCCGCCTTAGCAGAAGGTCCGCCAGCTCCACATGGCCAAGCCGGGCAGCCACGTGCAAGGGCGTCTCCTCTTCTTCCTCAGACCGGCCGTCCACTTTGGCCCCAAACCTCAGGAGCAGCTTCGCACACCTAGTGAGGGCGAGACGGTGGTGGGGAGGAAAATGGGGTACAGATCTTCGCCCTTGCATTCCCACCAGTCTGAGCAAAGCAAATGCATTGCCACCAGTCTGAGCAAAGCAAACATGTGGGAGCCTTGGGTGGCTCCTGGTTCTGTCTGCCTCACCTTCCTTCCTGGCACTAGTCATCGGCAGCATTCTGCAGGATCAGCAATGCCCTCCTGTCTGCACTGCAGGACAGTGCACTAAGCCCCCCACTGTCTGCACTGCAGGACAGTGCACTAAGCCCCTCTGCGGGAGGGAAAGTCACAAACTGAATTACGCACTGAGAGCAGGCGCCTTCTGAGGGCCCTGCATGCTCACTCGTTTTATGCTCACAGCACTCCTATGGCAGGTTTGGGTGAGGAGACCGAGGCCCTGAGGTTGTGAGCATCTCACCCACGTTTGCGCAGCTAGTAAGGCAAGGAGCTGGCCTTCAGGTCTGGGGGCGGAACAGGCAAGGCAGTTGGAGGGACTGAGGGAGGACGTGAAGAGTGGTGCCTGGCAGCGGGCGCAAATGGGAATGGGGGCAGCTGGACAAAGACCAACGAAACCCCAATGGCCAGCCAGATTTGCTCTACCACATCCCGCACAGAAGGTACCGTACGCCTGTAAGAATATGTGTAGCAAAGTTTCAGGCTAAGGGCCTTAGCCTCTTTGTTAAGACGAGCTCCGGTTTCCTCGTCTGTAGGATGAGGATGATTGCTGAGTCCTGGAGCTAAATGACATTGTTGTGGGTGGCACGTGAGACAATGCCTGAATAGCTATTATCATCACAGCAGCATTTGGCAGGGGGGATGGGTGGCACGGATGCTGATGGACCACGGGCAGGATAATGTAATATTTCTATTCATTTGCAATTCTCCATGATAATTTTAAATCTCTATTTGCTTACTCAAGAAAGGAAGGCAGGATTATCACTGAGTGTGACCTCAGGGAGGCTGGGCAGGAACACAGCCCGGGAACACGGCTGTGGGACTGGATCGAGCTGCCTTGTCCAGTACAGTAACCGCCAGCCACGTGTGGCTATCGAGCACTTGCGATACGACTGGTCCCAACTGAGGCACGCCGTTACGTGTAAAATACACACCGATTTGAAGACTCGGTACAGAACAAGAATGTAAAATATCTCATTAGTTTCTTTGTATTGATGACATGTTGAAATGGTGACCTTTGGGATACATCGTATTAAATACAATATATTATTAAAATTCATTTCGCCTGTTTCACAGATACTTGCACACCCACGTGTGCAGCCTTATTCACAATAGCCAAATCATAGGAGCGAACTAAGTGTCCATCAACAGAGGAATGAATGGAGAAATGCCCAAACGCGGAAACATTATTCAGCCTTTAAAAAGGAAGGCATTTCTGACACATGCTCCAGCATGAATGAACCCCGAGGACATTACGCTAAATGATGTAAGCCAGTCCCCAAAGAACAAACCCTGTATGATCCCACTCACACGAGGTACCTAAAATAGTGACATTCATAGAGACAGAAGATAGAAGCCTTGCCACGGGCCAGGGGGAGGGAGAGATGGGAAGTTCCTGTTCGATGAGTATGGAACTCCAGTTTTGTAAGATGAATAAAGTTCAGGAGAGGGATGGATCCTGGCGACGGTTGCACAACAATGTGACTGCACTTATTATACTTAAAAATGGTTAAGATGGCAAATTTTACGCTAGGTTTCTTTTACCAGTATTTTAAACATTAATTGCACCTGTTTTCTTTTTCATTTTGGGATAAGGCTACTAGAAAAATTTTAAATCACCTACGTGGCTCACATATTATTTCTACGGGCCACGCTGGCGTAGAGCACATCTTAACCATAATATGACACGTCCCTGGAGCCTCCTCACAACAACCCTGAAGGCTGACGAGCTTAACAGGAGGGAGAAGGTCCATGAAAGAAGAATGCAAGGATCAAAAGTCTGGCATCATTCAGGGGCAAGATATGACACTTGGCAGGTGTGAAGCCAGTAGAGAGAAAGCCTCCACTGAATGTACGGTTAGTTTATAGCTTTTCCAAGGCTCCCTTTGCGGGATTCCATGCTCTTCGAAAACTTGTGAAGACGCATCCTCCAAAGTTCCCTACACACAGGGCATAAGGAATAGGCCCTACAGTAAATACTATGCTGTCGTATGTGGGCAGAGCCATCAGTTTCTTGTGAGTTTGGCTGGTTGGTCTTGGTTCCCGAGCCCATTTATCTGAGGGTGCCTGCTAGTCTGGAAAGGCCAGACCTGCCAAGTCGAGAACCAGACCCCACCCACAGGGACCACCGCAGGCCCTAGCGGGGGGCCGCTATTCTCTTCAGCAGGTCCGATCACAGGACACTCAGTCCCTGAGGGCAGGACTATGCCTTAGTAGGTGGTGTGCCTGGAACACAGGATAAGCTCAAAAAAACAGTAACACTTTCCGGCACAATATGGATCCCGTAAGGGATCCAGACAAGTTCCTTGGTGGAGGCCGTGTTTCTGGCTGCTGCTACACCCTCCTCCACCTCTGTGAAGCAGGGGCTGTCCCAAGTCCAGGTCATTCCCAAATTCCTGGGGCCAGTGGTTAGACGGCTTGGGGAGTGATGGCATCTTGGCCCCCTATCTGAGCCCCGACTCCTCCTCCATCTGGCCCACCCACCTGCCAGCCCCTGATGTAACCCGCCTGAGGGCGTCTCTTGGTCTCCCCTGGAGTGGAATGGGGGTTGGGGTGAGGAGTCACTCACTCAAGGGTCCCGGCCCCCCTGCAGAGGTGCAAGGGGCGTTTCCCATCCTGGTCAGGGATGTTGGGGTCGGCTCCTGCCACCAGCAGCTCATGGACACAGGCAGCGTGGCCCGCGGCACAGGCCTCGTGCAGGGCGGTGCGGCCCCCAGGGGCACTGTCCGGCCTTGCCCGCCGCCTCAGCAGTAGCCGCAGAATTTCTATGTGGCCCCGACTGGCTGCCACGTGCAGTGGGGTGGTCAGCTCCTCTTCGTACGTCAGAGACCAGAGTCCTAGGGAGAGAGGGGACCTGAGCCTCAGACCCTGGAGGGAGGCAAAGAGCTGCCGGGCACCGCGGGAGGCGGGCTCCACGCCCAGCCTCCCCTATCCCGCGCAGACCCCCCAGGGCCCTGGCCCGTACTCAGAGCGCGGATGTTGAAGCGGAAATCCCTCCATCGCTCTGGGTCGCTGGTGTCAAAGACGGAGTCCGGTGCCAGGCCAGCATTCGAGTCGGCGAGGAGGTGGGAGACAGAGCCCACGTCCCCAGCCAGCACTGCCCGCCAGAAGGCCAGGGCAGGTCCCGAGGCCGTGCGCGTGACGATGGGTCCCTGGCCGGACTCTGGGTGCTCTGCAGACCCCCTGCTGGGCTTCTCCACCAGCCTGGCACAGAGGGCATGTTTGTCACCCAGGGGCTCTCTCTGCCCCCTGCACTCTTCTGGGGACCAGCTCATGAAGTCAGGGTGTGAGCAAATGGCAAAGGGGTTGAGGGGAGGAGAAGGGGTGGGGGGCCAAAGCAAAGAAAGAAAAAGAAGGAGGGAAACACAGACAGACGGACAGAAAGGGTCTCTGTGTCCCCGAGTTGAGCCTGAGCTGAGCCTGACCCAGCCACGAGGTTCAGCAGGAGCTATTCTGGGCTCCGCATGACTTGCTCCTGGGCCAAGGTTCAGGCCAGCTCTCTGGTGCCGGAGGAAATGTCAGGGGCTTCTTCTCACCCTTGAGCACCAAGCACTGGTACCTCTATGCCTGATGCTGTCAGCTACCCCCCCACCACCAACCCCTGGTCCTCCGCCCCACCCCGCCCGGGCCCCTCACCCCTCTGGTGGCTGCTCCAACGAGGCTCGCCTGCCCGGCTCTCCAGCAGCAAGTCAGCTGTGCTGTGCACAGGGAACAGCTCCAGCAACCTCGCCAGGTCTCCGGTGTACAGGGCATTCTGCAGGGCCATGTCACGGCACAGCAGCGGCTGTGGGGGGCCCCAGACCTGACCAGCAGGGACCGAGGGGAAGCACCCCAGACGGTGTCCCCAGGGGGAAGGGGAGCTCCTTCTCATAGGCATGGCCCGTTTCTGGGAGACAGAGGCAAAGAAGCAGGACTCAGGGCGATGCTGGCAGGTAGGCACTGGGCCCTGGCCTGGCGGAGCCCAGTGTGGGGGGCGGGGAGCCAAGCTGTAAATAGCCCGGACTGTTCTAGCTGTCAGTCCTGGGAATGAGGCCTCTGGCTGGCAGTGGGAACGAGGGAGGAGCCTGGAGACAGAGGGAGGAGCCTGGAGACGGAGAGAGTACGGGGCCCTTCAACCCCGAGCGTCACCCCAAGCTGTCTACAGCAGAGTTGAAGGGACCACCCAGCTGGTCCCACTGCAGTTTCACAGGTAAAGGGAAGAGGAGCCCAGAGGTGGCAGGTGATCGGCCCCAGGCGAGACGACTTGCTGCCCGACAGGGACTAGAAGGGGTGGGTGGGGCTCCGGGCCACCATTTCTTAGTCCCTTTCATCCAGCATGTCCTCCACCAAGAGGCGTCCTGCAGCCTGGGCTTCGATCCCGAGTGGGTGCTCAGAATTTCCCCTGTCCTCCCAAATGGCACCAATTAGCCTTGCACCTTCACCCTCTGAAACTTCAGGGAGTTCTCGGTGGTAACGAATGACAGAGAAGACCCCTCCGTGATGCATCCCCTCCAGGAGTTCTTAAGAAGACAGACTCTACCCAGGGGAATAGGCGTCTGTCTCCACAGGAAGCAAGAGAGCCCCCCGCCCATCCTGGGACCAAACCCCCACCCCCATCCATCCGCTGATCCCCCTCACCCTGGATGACCCCGGGTCTCCCATGGCCTCTGTACCTGCCGTAGCAGAGGGGGTCTCAGCTGGAGGGTGAGAAAGAGGAAGAGGCTCTGCCCACTCAGGCACATTAGGATAACGAGACCGCTTCGTTGGGGGAGATAAAATGAAAAAGCGGGGCGGGGGGAGGAAAGAGACTCAAACCCAGGCCCTTGGCTCAGCTGAGCCACTGCTGCCCGCCATAAGCTCCAGGCTTGCTCCCGCCCCGTGGTCCCCCCACACCTGGCTCTCGGTGCCTTTGTGACCTGTGGGACATACCTCGACCTTTAGGCACACACGCCTGGCATTGCTTCTTCTGGGAGAGCCCCGGGGCTCCCGGCTCTCAGGGGCGTGGTCGTCCTCACTCCCAGAGTTTCCTGACCCCAATCCCCCAGCTCTTCTCTCTCCACAGGGGGGACCCACAGATGGACACCTCCATCTCCCCACGCTCTTTCTCCTCGGCACCCCGCCACCTCCCTGACTTCCCAGACAGGAACAATCCAACTCCAGAGCAGAAGGGACCTTGGAGATCGGCCGCGTTCACCTCTCCCCACTTTACAGGTGAGGACAGTGACGGCCAGAGACGAGAACAGGTGAGGACAGTGACGGCCAGAGATGAGCACGGACTGCGCAGACCGCACGGGGCGTCAGTGCTGGGTGGGGTTATTCTGCGGTCTCCAGACTCCTGCTTCTCACGCTTTCTCTACTTACCGAGACCTCCCTTCTCCCTCTCTCCGCTCTCCCTCACTCCTTCTATTCCTATTTTCCTCCCCTACATTCCTCGAGGAGGAAAGGGAGTGGGGGAGCCAGGACGGGAGAGTGACAGGAGATGAAACACAGGTCTGATCAGAAGTCAAGGATCGGGGATCAGAGGGCTGGGAGGGGGTGGGGTGGGCACCGGGCAGGGGACACAGAAAAGGGGCAGAAGCACAGAGATGGACAAAGAGAGCGGGTCCCTGAGCCATCTGAGCGTTTATGCCTCCGCCCCCTGGTCCCTTTGCCCAGCGCCATAGGGCACTGTCCACTTCCACTGGCACTGTTGGGCACCCAGCCTCAGCCGTCACTTCCGTTTTTTCTTCTCCTTTGTCAGCTTGGTCTCCTCGGCATCCTGGTCCTTGCTAAGTTTCATCATCTTCTTGCCCAGCGGGGTCTTGAAGTACCAGTCCTGGGAGAGAGGAGGAGGAAGAGGGTAAACCCGCTGGGTCTGGCCCTCGGCCCCGCCTCCCGGCCCCGCCTCCAGGCCCCGCCCCTCCGTGTTGATGGATTCGCGTCTCAGTAGCCTTTTCTTCTTCTCCCAGGTCAGCGTCCTGCTAGAACCAAGGTTTCTATAGTCCCCCCCAGAAGCTCCCAGCCACAGTGTCAGCCACCGTCAGGCAAGCGCTCCTCCCTGCCCTGCGGCCCTGTCTCCTGAACTCCCACAGCCATCGCACGACCCTGGGGCTGGCTGCTGGCTCAGAGGGGACAGCTGGTGCCAGAACCAAGCATGGGCTCCTAACACACGGTGGCATTTTCAGCCTCCCACCCTCGAGGAAACTAGGCGAGCCGGTCCTGCCCACATGTCCTTCCCTGTGACTTCCTGTCCCCCCTCCAGGCTGAACCCCAGGGGGGACCAGAAAGAGGGGGCCAAGGCGTGCTGTGTGCTGTGCACCGGGGGCTGCCGATGGCCGACTCCCTGCCCTCCCCCCTGCTCACCCGAGCCTCACCTTCAGGGCCTCCTCCTCCTCCATGTACACTGGCTCCAGCTTCGCCAGGTGACCCAGGAACTCTGAGGCCACCAGGGGCCGCTTGGACAATTGCAGGAGCCGCCGCTCAGTCAGCACTGATTGGATGGCTTGGACGATGTGGCCGGGCGTGTAGCCATCGGACACCATGGCCAGGGCGCTGATGTCCAGGCTCTGGGTGGCCTGGCCTACCTGGGCCTCTAGCATATGCTTCCAGAGCACTGCAGGGGGCGACACAGGGCAGGGAGAGGCCGTGGGCACCTCTGCTGGGGTCTGGAACAAACTGTGCGTCTGGAGAGTGAGCATCTCTACGGCCAACAGCACCTCTCCTCCCAGGAAGGCAGGGATCATCCCCCTGCTCAATATGAGGAAACGAGGGACAGAGGACTTACATGGCCCGCCGGGGCCCACGGAGCCCGGCCAGGACCCAGGCTACCGGGCCGTGGAGGTGGCTGCTCAGACCGGCAGTGGGGGTGGGAAGAAGGGCGGGAGGCTGAGGCGGGGGTGGCCCCCAGACCCCCGCGCTGGCCGGTGCCCGCATCCCGGGGCCTCACCGTAGCGAGACGCGTAATCGGGCCTCAGCATGAGGAGGATCCGCTCGTAGGTCCGGCACAGCCCCTTCATCTCGGCCACTTGAGGCCGGTCGCTGGTCCCTATGAGCATCACGCGGTCTCCGGGACTGAGCAGGCGCAGTGCCTTGGTGAGGTCCTTCTTTATTCGCTTTGGGTCCATCTGCTCTGCGGACGGAGAGGTGGTGGGGTCGGGACACAGGGACCTATCTATCACGTGGGCTTCTGAGTTCTCAGGGCCCCTGCTCGGCCTCACGTGGACTCTGAGAGGCAGATTGGGGTGGCTGTCAGTCCTGCTTCGTGGGTAAGGAAGTAAGCAAGAGGACAGGGGACTTGCCCACGGTCTGGAGTGGCATGCCTCGGGCTCACTGCACCTGCCCACACTCCCTCACCTCCTTCTCCTCCTTTGGGACCTTCTTATAGAAGTTCTTCTCGGCATTCCCAATCCAGATCACAGAGGGCTGGAAGAGTCGAGCCACCTGAGTGGGTCAGAGGACAGGAACCTGAGGTGACATCCCCGGGTGAGGCTCACCTCCCCACCTGGTCTGACCCGGGGGCAGGGTGGGCCTCAGGCTACACAGTGGCCTCGGTGCTCAGGCCTCAGCTTCCCACATCCCGTAGACCTGGCCTGCCAGCCCTTGGCACACCGCCACACCTCAGCGTGAACAGAGTCCCTGCCCAGTTTGGGGGCGCTCCATCTGAAGCCTGATTTTCCCTCCCCACTTCCACCCACCACCAGGGCTGCAGGTGTCCACAAGCTCCAGGCCAGGCTTGGCAGGGGCCTCGCCAGCTCCTGAGGTTACACCGACTAGGCAGATGGGTGACCTCCTGAGCATAAAGCCCACCCCGCTTTGTCGTCACAGTCTGAGAACAGAAACGCCAAACCTTAAAGACTAAATGCACCAGCATCTGCACCCCAGCCTTGCCGGGGTACTTGTCCTGCAGGTTGCCAGGTGACAGGTCGAACAGGTTGGCACCGGTTTCCGTGCACACGGCCTTGACCAGCATCTTCTTCCCCATGCCGGGGGGGCCCACCAGGAGGATGGAGCGGATGAGGGGAGCCATGGAATGTATATCTGGGAGCCTGAGGGAAGAAACGGTGGGCCTGCAGGGAGCCGAGGGTGGGACACTGTGAGGTGAGGCCGAAGGCCGGGGGTTGGGTGGGATGAGGTTCAGATCCTGGCGTCACTGCCTTTCCCCGACACCTGAGCAGTCCCCCAGGCAGCAAGACAAAAGTGGCAGCCCGGAGGACTTCCCCTGGCTTCGCAAATGATGTCGCCACCCGTGGGTGTTGGGAGGAAACCCTCTGCCCCTTCTATTCCCCATGCTGTCTGATTCCATCCCTGCATTAGGAAGGGGTGCAATTAAGGGGCGTGGGGCCAGCCACCTCAGTAAGATCCCAGCCTTCCGGGACTGGGACAGATGCTGGGGTGTCACTTGTAACTGAGTAAGGGGCCGGAAGGATGGGCTTCTCAGCAGGTCAAGGGCCCGCATGGCTTCTGGAGTGGTCCAGTCTGACTGTGACCTCTGGCAGGGTCCCTGGCACCGAGGATTGGAGGCGCAGGCTAGTCAGGCCCTCCTCAGCCCCCCTGCCTTGCAGCCACCCACATTTCCCCACCCTGGGGCCTCTCACCAAGCCGAAGGACCCCATACAAGGCTATGTTCTGTCGGATGTCAAACAGGGACGGCATGGGCAGCTTCTTGGCCAAATTCAGAGTTGATCCCAGATAGAGGCAGTCACCTGGGGGACGGGCGGCCACCTGGTGAGTGGCTCACGTCTGGGCAGGGCCAAGAGAGAGGACCGTGCGAGGAGGAGGAGGAGGAGGAGGTTCCCTTCGGAGGGTGTCAGCCGGCCGCCAGGGAGGCTGTGGCCGGGGGCCTTGGGCCGTTCCCAGCCCGGGAGCAGGGGCTGAGGCGGGGTCTCACCGATGTAGTCTTTCAAGGCCACTGTCTCGCTCTTCTTAAGAAAGCCAAACATGACCAGCTCCTTAAACAGAGAGTCCGCGGGTCTGGCGGACGATGGCACAGCGGGTCCCCCGAGGACGAAGGGACATGGAGACAGAGGTGAGTGGGGCGGTGCCACAGGCATGCGGAGAGGGGGCTGAGGGGCCCTCCTGCCCAGCACCCTGTGCTTAAAGACACCCACGGTGCCACTGGACGGCCAGCGGCGCCAGACACGGCGCCGACCCACAGGCCCGGAGGCCGTCTGCCTGCAGCGGGCGCTCCATGGGCGGGGGCGTGTGAGCGGGGCCAGCGCCCTTCCACCAGCAGAAACCCAGTCGTTTGGGTGACACATCGCCCTCTTCCAGAAACCACGTTTAAGCTGTGCACACTCCTCTCGGAATGATGGCCCTTAAAGCAGCCGGCACCAGCGTGCTCGTGACTCGCTTTGCCAGAGAGCAGGTAGAAAGGGACCACTGACAAGTCCTCCAGAGCCCCACAGTGGGAAGGCCGGGGGAGATGGCTCTGGAAGGGACAGAGCTGATTGAGGCAAAGCTTGGAGGGAGGGACAGAAAGGAGGGAGCATTTAGAACAATGCTCCACTCGCATGTGGCTCTGTCTCGTTATTTTGAAAGCATTTTCTCATGCTTCTATTTGATCACAGCTGTCTTGTGAGTTCGGCCGTGGGGAGGGAGGTGCTGATTAATGAGGACGCAGAGTCACAGAGGTTACGTGACTTTCCCGAGGTCACACGGCCACAGAACCAGGAGCGCAGTCAGCTCCGTCCTGGGCGAGGCTCACTCCACCACCCACAGTAAGTGGGGGGGGGGGGGCGTGGTCGCTACCTGTCGATGGTCAGGTCTTTTTCCTTCTTCTTCTTCCCAGCTTTCTTCCCGGTTTTGTTCTGATTGGGAACAAGCACACAGAAACTGTCCTCTGTCCCTTGCCTCCCCCGCTGCGGGCCCTCCCCCGTGCCAGCGCAAGCCCCTCATCTTGCCTTCGGAGCCTTCAAGGGTCTCTCTTCTTCCTTGTCCACAGCCAGGTGCAAGGCCTTCAGCTCCTGTCGCATCAGCTCATCCACCTGGGGAGACAGCAGAGCGTGTGGTCGGGTGGCCAGGGGCTGGGGAGGACAGGCGGGAGAGAGGGGGACGGGGGCGGAGGGGAAGAGGAGGACAGGAGCCTCAGAGCAGAGCTGGATGAGCCCAGCGAAGGTGGCAGGTGGCCACACCGACTTTCCCAGCAACCTTCTTGACCGCCCTCAGCCTTGGTGTTCCTCCCTGGTCCCTGCAGCTGTCCACCCGCAATCCTAATGCGTGTCCTGCTCCCACGTGGATATGCATTAGCGTCAGCGTGGGGAGAAGCACCCAGGACGGAGTCAGTAGGCTTTCAGTTGAAGTCCCAGACCCACCCTTTGGAGTCTGTGTGACCTTGAGCAGCTGCGTGGCCTCTCAGCCTCAGGATGCTCAGGAAAGTCACGGAGCTCACGTCAGGGAAGCTCACGTGACCTAACGCTTTCTAAGGTACCTGGCACGGGGCGGGGCACGCTGTCCCAGGAGTTCTTTAAGGGTTGGTGAGGACGATGATGGGTGCGACCTCGGCTCGGAGCCCCTCCCATCCCCTCACCTCCAGGCTGCGTCTGCACCCCGGGGAGAAAGAGGGACCAAGGGGAGGCAGAGGACAGTGGGGACCGAGATGGACCAAGGTGGACTACACAGGGGAGGCTTCAGAGACTGGGCACACCCGGGGCATGAGAAGGAGGACAGAGGGGGACAGAGCCCGAGCAGCTGGGGGCCCCAGCGGAAAGAGGGAGCCCCGAGCCGGCACCCCCACCTGTATCCGGATCTCCTGCTCCAGTTCCTTCCTCTTCTCCTCCCGGAGGGTCTCAGGGTCGAAACTCGGATTCGGGTATACGCTGTCATCCCGGTTCTTCCACAGATCTGAGCATGGACAGATGGACGGACGAGTGGAGCTCCAAGTCCCCACACATACTCACACACACACTCACACATGTGGCCCAGGAGCCTGACCCAGGCGGGGCCCCCTCCCCTCACTCGACTGCCCGCCACCGCTTCTACCAGACCACAGAGAGAGGCCGGGTCCCCAGGCCCGTGACCGCAGGATTCAGACCCAAACCCATGACGCTGCCCACTCCTCTCCCCTTTGGCTGTTTTCCTTTCAGCCAGACATCCATGCTGCCACCTCCTGACCCGCACGGCCTGTGTCCGCTCTCCCCATGCCCACGGGGCCCCCCCAGGCCCCGCGAGGCCTGGACAGCTGCCCAGGCTTCTCCCCTCTTACTGATGTACTCCTTATGCCCAGCATTAATCACGGGCACGAATTTGGATGGCATGACTTTCAGGGTCAAATCAGCTTCCTAGAAGAGAAAGGTCCTTTGACCTTGACTTCTTCACCTCCACCCATCACAAGCTCGGACCCCAAATCTCACGCAGACGAGCCTTCCCGCCAGGGGCCTCCTCAGACTTTGCTCCCCGGGCCGCCTGGCCCACACGTTCAAGCCTTTTCTCACCCCTCCCTTGGTCTTGTCTTCCTTCCTTTTCTTCTTTTTCTTCTCTTTTTTTTCCTTTTCCTTCTCCTTAGTTTTCTCTTGGTCCTTTTTTTTACCCTCCTGGGCCTGCATCTCCAGCTTCCATTTTCACCTGGTACCAAGGATACAAGACATTTCAGAGAAGACCAAGGGGATTTTACAGGAGTGAAAGAACCCAGGGCCAGTGGCTGGGGGCAAGCTCAGGGTCCCAGAGCCCCAGGGGAACTGGAGGGTCCGGGTGGCCGACGGTCAGAGACTTTGCTAGGGTCCAGCAGGAGGGGCACCAGAGGACAGTGTCCCGATCAGAGCTGCTGCTCTCCCCGGCCTGGAGGCTTCCAGAGCACAGTCATCTCACCAGACATTTCCTCTCCCTGGCCAAGGAAACCTTCTCCGGAAGCTTGGCCCGCTCCCCAGGCAGTTTTGCTAAATACACAGTCTTCCTCCAACCACCTCTGCCTCCCTCAGCTTACGCTCAGTATTCTCCGTAACCTCAGACTCCACCAGCCACAGAAAGTCTCCTGCCCCCACCTCCAGGGTACCTGTTCTGGAGTCTTGTCTGCAAAGATCATGTGGGATCCACCTAAAGACTCATCTGGATAATCAGGAAATCGGCCAGTGAGGGCACTAAGTGGAACATAAGACGGTCAGAGAGGTGGGCAGGTGGGTGGATGAATGGATGGACAGGTGGGCGGATGGATACGTGGATAGAGAGAAAGGTGGAAAAGATCAAGGACCAGGGAGACTGAGGGAGAGAGGGAAGGAACAGATAGTTTCAGAATAGAAAGGACAGGTTACTCAGGGGACATTCCAGGACGCTTTTCCTGTCTTATTCTGGCATTTTCTCTTCCAGCCGGGACACTAGGAAGTCGTGTGCAGGAGATGGTCCTGCAGGTCGGGGGCCCCAGGTTTAAGCCGAATGTGTTAGCAGTGTGCAGGAAAGGACAGGGGTAAATGGGGGGGGGGGAAGGGCCCAGTCTGGACCAGGAGGCAGAACGGGTGTGGGGACACTGGAGCGAGGAGGGGAAGGGGCGGAGGGTTGAGCCAGCTAAGGCTGGGGACACTGACTGGCACTCGATAAACCACTGTCGGATTTGCTCCTTCATTTTCTCCTTCAGGTCCGGCCCCTCAGTCTCTTTGAGAGTGTCTTGGGTCTTCACCACGGCCAACTGGTATTCCTCCTCCTTCTCCACCTGGAGGAGCCTCCTGACACTGTCCTCGAGGCAGACGATGGCCTTGACGCCCGAGGGTGTCCCCTGCTTGGGCGAGGGGAGCTGGGGAAGCGGGCAGGAGGCCGAGGGACTCAGGGGTGGGAGCAGGAGGAGGACCCAGCCCCAGACACCTGCCCCCCACGCATTCCCAAGACAGGCGCGCGACGAGGCCTCGCATACACACCCGCACGGAACGACGGGCATGCCTGCATCGGGAGAAATTGTGTTCGGAGCCGAAACTCGTCTGTGTAAATTACTCTGATAATGAGTTTGCGAGATGCATCCGGGCTGGCCCCCCTGCGCGCTCCCCCTGCGCACCCTCCCCCGCGAGCCTCCGGCCCCAGCCCCCACCCACACCCCGCGCGCGCCGTGTTGGCAGCCGCGCTCGAGCCACTTTCCCGCCTCATTGGCTCCCAAATGTATTTTAAATATCACTCCGCGCAGAGACAATTACTGAAAACGCTGAGCTCACACTGTTGATGGGCCGGGTGGCCGGGCTCATTCCTCACCCGCCGCCGTGCCATGCACCCCCTGCCTCTTCCCCACCAAAGCCCTACCGGGCCTCCTGGGGGTCCGCTCCCCAGCCCCCCAGCTCCCCAGCAAGCCTCTGACCTCCACTCCTATGACGGGGCCTCTGGGCCCTGCTTCCTTCTGAAGGCCCCAAGCCTCCTGGAGTCGCCACCCCAGCCCTAATCTCCAACCCCGCTGGCCGCCCAGCCCCCACTGCCAGGCCCCTCCCAGGAATCATGTCCCTCACCCCTGTCACCCTTCCTTCCCTAAGTCCGTGGAGACCTGCTGGATGGAAGGAAGCATCAGACAGCAGAGGACACACAAATTCAGGGCGCAGGTCTATGCGCACACCCCAGAGTCTAGCACCCACACTCCCCTCACGCCTGCTGTTCACAGGATCCCTGCTTCCCAACACAGAGGAGAAGCGAGCTTGGGACCCCCAGAGCAAGTGGGAGCTCACGACCCCCCAAAATGCACTGGTGTGAAGGGCGTACCCCGTGCCAGCTCAGCCCCCCCCCCCGTGGTTCTCCCAGAGGCTGCAAGAGCCCCCCACTGGCCTTTCGGCCTCCCCCCTCTGCTGTCTTGGCCAACCGGGCAGCCTCCCCTCCAGCCAGGGGCTTGGACTTGAGGGGCAGGACGCTCCGTGCTCCTGTCCCTCACCCCGCACTCATATTTGAGGCCCTTCTAAAGGCTGTAGGAGAGAGAGCGGGAAGAGGGAACCTGGCTAGACAGTGGCTTTCTGGTCCTTCCCCGTCTTTCTCAACTAAAGCCTGAGGGTCCCTCGTCCCCTCCCCCCACACCGGCCTGCTCCACTCCGTCACACCCCACTGTTGAACAGTGGGTGGTGTGGACAGCGAGCAGCTGCAGGAGGCTGTGCTCTGGGGTGGGGGCACGGAGGGACAGAGATGAGGGGAGAGGCCCCATGCGCTGGCCAGGGAGGGACTCACCATGCCAATGAATTCCATCTCTGTCTGCCGGTCCTGCAGCGTGCGCTTCCTCTGCAGGTAACCTCTCCACACCTGGGGGACACACGGCCCAGGCGTCCATTCCCTGGGAGGTCTGGCCAGGGGAGGTTTAGGGGTGGGAGGGTAGGAGTGCTGGGGCAGCCTGTGGTGGGGAGGGCAGCTCATGGACACCTGAGCAGGAACAGCCCGGGACAGGGCGGGGCAGGGTGCACCAGCACAGCCCCGCTGCAGGGTTCCCCAGGAACTCCCTCCTCATCAACACCTTCAACTCTGCAGTGCCTTTTGAGGCCCAGAGTTCAAGTACCATCTTCTCTCCTGTCTCTGAATTCCCACAGCACTTGGAATCAATACTTGATTCCACCCCTTGTCCGTGCCGCAGGCACTACGGAGCTCCCCTAATTAATTCCTGCCTTTGTGACGTGAGGAAACGGAGGCTGGAGACGGTATACGACCTTGCCCAGGCCCCGAAGACGAAGATGGTCCCTGCAGAGCCGAGACCGGGGCCAGTTGTCCCCGTCCCTTGCCTGGTGCTCTTCTCCCAGGTGGCTAGCCACTCCCAGACCGGGGACAGCCTGGTGCCAGCACGTGGCGGGCCGAGCCCCGGGCAGAGCGAGGCAGGGACAGCAGGCGCCAGGCAGCATCCGCTCTCTGACGTGGCCCGGGCGAGCAGGGCCCTGCCCTGGCTTCTGGCTTCTAGCCCTGCTGCTGGGACTAGTAACTAAGCGCTTCTCATTTAGCGCCCGTCCTGGCCTTTGATTAGTGTGTGCTGGAGAACTCCAAGGCTGGAATGCAGGGTTTCCATACCCTTAAAGTCTGGTTTCAAGGGACAGAATGACTTGCTTTGGCTCCCCGGGGGGCAAGTGGGGCGCTGTCTTTGGGGCCGACTCTCTTCTCAAAGGGCTCGCTGTAGTCAGTCCTGCGGGCAAGGGCTTCCTCTGCCTCCATCCGGCGGTCGGACGTTGGGTCAGTCACCCAAATGCAGGGGCTCAGATTGGGACACTGCGTACTGATCCAGAACCAAAATCTCTTCCATTTGGGGAGGAGATCCTTTGTCGGGGTCGATGTTAGTCGGTTGGTTTGCTTCTGGTTTTTGGTGGAAAGTGGTTCTAAGTTTCCTCTATTGGGCTGGCAGACAGGAGCTTTGGAGGCATTGAGACTTGAGAGAGAGAAGCTGGCAGAGGAAACCAATAGCAGAGAGAAAGACACAGAGCTACGCCAGCCATGCTGGGCCCACTTCTAGAAAGAAAAGGCGCCAGGTGACTTCCCGTGATGGAGCAGGGCCCGTGGGCCCCAGGAGCAAAGTGGCCCCTTCCTGCACCGAAATTTTCCTCGAGCCTCATCAGGCCGGTAACCACTACTGCCCAGAGTGGGCCTGTGTCAGCGGCCTCTTGGGCAATGAGGGAGGGGCCAGGCCCACACACTCGGGGACATGAAGGACTGCGAGGTGTGGCGTGACCACCAGAACAGTAGGAAGGAACAGCGAAAACTAGGGACGGGGCTGCGGGTTCTGCAGTGAGGCAGGTTGGGGTGTGAGGTCATGTCGTGTCCATGTTGAAGTGGAGGGTGGCCCCAGGTGGCACAGATCCCGAGGACGCCTGGGTGGCATCCGTCCTCTTCATCATGGCTCCTTCTGTCTCAGCTGCTAGGAGGCTCAGGGTAGATTTTAGTGACTCATTTTTAACAGCCTTAAGAGTTCCTGGAGTGGCCATCTACTCTGTTCTGCTGCCTTATTACAGACTTTTCTCCCCTAGCTTTAACGATCCTTCTGTTTCTAGGGGTTTTATGGTCTCCCATGTAAGTCTTTTTGGGGATAGGGATGTAGAATAAATAATAACAAATAAGATATATAGTAATCAACTGATAAAGGTTCTTAGTTTAGGATCTAGTTGTGGGGCAATCAAAACTAAGCACCTGCCCCTCTCATCAATTGCTGAGCTAGGCGGGCTTCCTGGAGGAGGCGGCCGCCCTGCTCTTCTTCCTGGGCGCTGGGAGGTTACCTTCTGTATGGTGATAGCTGCTTGGTCCTGACTGAACTTGTGCCGCCCGTCCTCCCTCATCTTCTGATCCCGCTCTTCCTGTCTCCGGATCTCTCGCATGAAGGTGGCACGGAGCCGGCCTTGCCTGGCCCGCTCGGCCGACTGCAGGAGGATTATGGCGTCGGTCCGGTGCATTTCTGAAAAGCTCTGGCCAGAGCAGAGGCAAAGGAACAGAAGAAGATGTGGGAGGTCTTGCATCTGTGCAGGGAGCTGGGAGGGCAGCCACCAAAGGACACTAGGCGCACGGTCCTGCCCGGGCATCTCGACGCCCAAGTCCGGGCCTCTCTGTCTTGATGTGGGACAGAAGAGTATCCTTGAAGGAGGCCAGGGTCACCGAGGAGCGCGCCGAGGTGGGTACGGGCAGGACGGGGCCCACTTCTGTGTCCTGGAGGGCTGCCTCTCCAGGACGCCGGGGCCTGGGAGGGTGTGTCCCTGACTTACCTCCTTGGGGGGCAGTGTTTCCATTTTGGACAGGATCTCTGCCAGCATCAGCCCTCGCTCCCTCAGAATGCTGGACTGCTCCAGCTGGAAGTATTTGGGGATCGGGACCTCCAGGTCTGCCTTCGGAGTGATACGGGGGATGGAGGGTCAGGAATCAAAAGCCGGCCGGCCCTCTGGCCCATCCACTGGCATTTTCAGCCGCTGACACAGCCCTCAGCACTGCTTTCCGCCTTCCTAAGTGAATCCCGCCAACAGTCATCCCTCTCTCCCCTGTCCCGCCATGTGGCCGCGGTGAATTCTGGAGGATCACGGTGGCTACAGGGCAGTGGTCCCAGACCTGGCTGTGTACGAGAATCGGCTGGGAAGCTCTTAAAATGCAGACTCCTAGGCCCTCCCAGACTGCTGCATCGGCATGGCAGGGCCAGGACAGTCTGTTTTCTCAAATCCACAGCTTAGTTTGCGGCAGCTGCTCCGGGGACCTCTGAGACTGTACCGTGCGGAGCCGTGAACCGTGAGAGCCGTGCCCCGGGGGCCCAGGTGGAGGCTGCTGTAGCAGCCCAGTGCTCTGTAGCCTGCTGTGCACGCAGATGGGCCAGAAACCCAGGTGCCGAGCAGCAGGTGTGGGCGCGGCCAGGGGCCGGCATTTCTACTGGGCTCCTCCTCATGCTGCCAGGGCCGGTCCGCGGACCACACTCTGGGAAGCACGCCCCGAGAGGGCTCTTCACCCATCCCGTGCGGGTCATGGGTCTTCCCAGCTGCACAGGGCCCCCAGCCTGATGCTCTAGCCCTCCCCAAGTACTGGGCACGCACCCCCCCCCCACTTCCCACCCCGCTTCCTGAAGCCGCTCCCCTGATCCGATCTGCTCGCCCCCTTCTCTCACGCGGATATGCCAGCCCCCCGCCCCCCTCTGCCTCCGCGGCCCACCGGCGTCAGCTTGAGGTCGTGCAGCACGTGGTCCAGGCAGGGGCTCTCGCTGAGGTCCGCGCGCACCAGCTCCTCCTTGAGCTCCAGCACGCGGCCCGCCACGCCGTCCAGCAGGCGCCTCAGCAGCCGCCGCTTCTGCGGCTGCACCATCTGGTCGTACAGGGTGTCGAACCGGCGCAGCAGCCCCAGGTAGTACAGGTAGAGCGAGGACAGCCTGTACTGGAAGGACTGCCGCTCCCGCTCCCGGTTGGGCACGGGTTCGAGCAGCGGCTGCTCTTGGTCCAGCAGCTCTTGCAGGGTCACGTGGGAGGAGTCCCAGAGGCGTTGGTAAGCTCTGGAGAGGGGACAGCGCGCTCAGTGCTCCGGTGCTCTGAGGCTCCGCAGTGGGAACGGTGGGGGCGGGGCGGGGGGAGGGGGGCCGCTGAGTGGGAACTAGGGTGGCTCGTGGCGCCAGCGGGGGAATGAGAGGGTAGTTTCCGTGAGCACGCTGGGGCTTAGTGGGGGGGGGGCGCGCTGCTAGGAGCACGAAGGCTGCACATGGCCGTCTGGAGTCAGCAGACAGGGTGAGGGTGACACCCAGGGGTGCTGCAGTGGTCCAGGGCGGCGGGCATGAATGGGGGGGAGGGACGGCTGTGCAGAATGGTCCCTTCCCCAGAGCAGAGCCCTGCTTCTGGAATAGTCCAAGGGAAGTCTGAGAAGCAAAGCTGACCACAGGCAGGGGCCACCAGGTTGCCATGGGAAAGTCTAGGCCGGCCGGGGCTGGCCCAGCACCGAACCCCTCCCCACCCAGCGGCCCCAGCCCGACGGGACCCCGGGCCCACTTTGCCCTTTGCTCGCGCGGCCCTAGGGGCTCTGCTCGAGCCCCTCGCTCACCCCTCAGACATGGTGCCCAGTCCTCATGACCTGGTCATGGAATCCACAGAACCCCTGAGGTTCCATCCTGACTGCACCCCACGAAGCCAGAACAGCCCCGATTCAGGAGTTCTGTCCATTGTCTCAGTGTTCCAAGGCTGTGTGGAGCGGGCTGGGGGCGCAGGACTGGGGACACTTATCTCAGAGGACGTTCTGGAGGCAGCTGGAGGGAGGGCAGGCTCCCTCGGAGCGAGCCTGAGACGGGTAGGGCAGAGCGTGGCTACTTTTCTTCTGAGGATCGAATAAAGAGCGGTCCCTATTTGAAGTCACCCCATAACTCTGAGGCTCAGGGTGCGTATTTGTCCTCAAGGCATCACTCTGGCCGCTCTTCTCAGCTGGAGAATTCTGACCCAGCCTCCTTTGCTCTGGCAGACCACTGTCCTGGACGCTCAGGAGACCAATTTTTCAAAAAATACAAAACATTTCCTCCTGACTCTGGTCGGCCAGGGGTGACCTTTTTGGCTCAGTGTTAAGTAGGGACTTATGAATAAATATCTATAAGGCATGGGGCAATGGAAAGGGGAGGCAGCAGCAAGCAGGAGCAAGAGCTGAGGGGTCCTCAGATGTTAGGGTGCAGATTCTGATCCCACAGTCGGAGGTGGGCCCGAGACTCTGCATTCCTAACAGGCTCCCGGCATGTAGTCACTGCTGGTCCCTGGATCGTGCCTTGGGCAGCAAAACAGGAAACTCAGTGTGAAGAGCCAGGGCTCAGGGCCGGCCCCCTTCCAGCTGCAGGGCCCGGGCATGGGTAATTAGCTCCCAGCTCAGGGCGCCTCCCCATGAGGCCCCTCGTGAGAAAGTACGTGTGTGGCACACAGGACTGCATGCCATTGCCACGGTAAGCCCGCTCGGCACGTGGCATTGAAGGCGGCAAGCCCGGTTATAGAGAGCACGGGGATTTGGGAACGTAGTCACTACATCCCGCCCCACCCCAGCCCTTCAGAGCTTGGGATGGCATTTATGGGTCACATGCCCACGGGCTAGAGCAGAGGCTGAGAGAGCGCGCGTGAGCGAGAACCAGCAAATGCGGCCATACGTTAAGTGGGGACCATAGGTGGGGACAGGCTAGTGGTCGTTGTACTTTCTTGCAACTGTTCTGTGGGTTTGAGATTTTTCAGGATAAAATTGGGGAAGAAAGTTAGGAGTCTCAGAAACATTCCCACCAATTTGTTGTGAAATGAAGGGGAAGACGTTAGGGGAAAATTTTTATAAATAAATAAATAAATAAATAAATAAATAAATAAATAAATAAATATAAATAAATAAATAAAAGGTCTTACAGATCCTGGCAGGCTATTGGGAAGCTGGGTTGGGCCTCCTGTTTGTGTATCTTGAAGAATAGATCTGTGTAGCCCCATGCCCAGCACAGGGCGGAAATGCTAGTTTGCCAGAAATGGCATCACAAAACCATGGCCTCAAAGAGTAACAAACAAGAGGAATGTCAGGCCCAAAGAAGGCGTGTTGGAAAGAACTGGCAGCTTATCCAGGATGCTAATCCAGCCCCGAGTCCTACCTCAGCTCACTACCTGTTGTCATTTATCATGTGTCACTGATGGGGTATACCTGGAAAGCAGTTTTTTTAAACGTATGAATAAATGTTATTATTCCACCTTGGTGGCCATAGAGTGACAATACCCTTGCCCCCAAATCACACCTCACCTCCACACACCCATTTTTCAAATCGCCAGTGTGCAGGAACAGGTCACCCTTTATTTAAGTCAGACCCCGGGTCACTTGGAGCTGGTGTACTTGGTGACGGCCTTGGTGCCCTCAGACACGGCGTGCTTGGCCAGCTCGCCCGGGAGCAGCAGGCGCACGGCCGTCTGGACCTCGCGGGACGTCAGCGTGGTTCGGCCAGAGTACTGGGCCAGCCGGGCAGCCTCGCTGGCCAGCCGCTCGAACACGTCATTCACAAAGGAGTTCATGATGCTCATGGCCTTGGAAGAGATGCCGATGTCGGGGTGCACCTGGAGAAACAGCGGGACAGCGCTGTCGATGGGGAGGCTCTGCCTAATGCCGCAGACCCCCGGCCCCCAGTTTGGGGACGCAGGAAGCTAGAGACAGAACCGTAAGGCCACCTCACCAGCCTCCACCCAGAGGCCAAGAGACATGAAACTAGGGATTCGTTTTTATCCTTCTATATCCGGGTTAAGAAGGAAAAGCTTCTCCCGATTGCAAGAGGTGAACGCCGTCAAGTTCGCATGCCAGCCCGCGTGAGCGTCTGTCTTTGACAAAGGGAGTCGCGGTGTTTTGCTTTGTGCGTGGAGTGCGTTGGCACAGCGTTCCTGGGTGTGCAGCAATCAGTTCAGACCGCCCTGCCTCTCTTCGAGGACGTTTAGGGGTTTCGTTTGTTTCCTTACTATTAGATTGTGTTACAGCAAATAGACGCCTTTGAATGCTTGTACGAGCGAGCGTCAGGAAGGCTATTCCTGGGGGGCGGGGAAGAAGGGAGGCTGCCAGGTCAGAGGGTGTGTGCACTTAGCTTGGTAATATTCACCGAATCACGTGCCAGAGAGCACACACTCAGAGACACAGTGTCAGCACCTCAGCCTCGGTGTCCTCTTCTGTCACAAGCTTTGGAACTAGGTGATCTCTAGTGAAACAAATGGCTGGGACCCGAGACCAATCCTAGAATGTGAGTGGGCAGGTGTGAAGTGTTTCTCTGTAAAGTGAGGGATGAGCGACTCCCTGGCGACATACATCAAGCCAATGGTGGAGACAGAACTAGACGCCTCTGGTCACCACCGACCGAGGAAACCGAGCCGTACGAGGTTGGTGTCACCTGAACCCTTGAGCTGTCCTGCTCTCTGCAGGGCTGTCGGGGAGAAAGGGCAGCTCTCTGCTGCTGACAGGGTTTCGCAGTGTGTGGGTAACTCGCCCAGCCGCTCTCCCCTTCAAGGCCAGTCCCGGGCCAACCCTTAGAAGTTGTGAGCCCCGAGTCAGGCAGAGCTACGGGGCTCACTAATACCCACGCTCACCCACTTTCTTCAGGACATTGGAGTCTTCTGTTGGTGCTGTCCTTTCGGGCAGCCTGGCCCCTGCCACCACGCATGCCCAGAGACCAGGTTGTTGGTCATTAAAACTGCTAATGGGATTCAGACCGGAGACAGGCTCCACCTCTAATCCAACCTAATGGAGGGCTGAGAGTCTCAGGCAGATTGGAGGGACCTGGCAGGCAACGGAGCGACCCCGCCTCCTCCCAGCTGGGCTCTGCTGAGCAGGGCAGAGCTTCCCGCGGGTGCCTTTGATCCTTCAGACACACTGGTGGTTGGGTGCCCATCAGTGCCCAGGTGACAGTCAGTATGCGAGTCCCAGGAGGAGGTGCTGCTCATGGGTGCGCTGGTAAAGCTGCCTGAATTGAGAGGGCACCTGTGGGTTAAGGGTGGGACCAGCAGGAAGTATTCAGAGGCTTGGCCAGAGCTAGGGGGGGCATGACCTCTGCTACTGTCAGGTCATGTGATTCAGCACCTCGCTGAGCCTTTATGAGACCTCAGGTTCTTCGTCTGTAAGGGAGACCAGCCCCTCACAGACTGAGTGCCACTTGTCTGGGAGGCTTCCCCAAGGCTGCAGTTCAGTGACCCGCCCCTCGCTTGAGCCATCTCTGACTAGCGCTTGTTTGTGCTGTAGTGTGTTTGGGACCTGATCACCTCCAGCCCAGCGCCTTAGCTATGTCCCACGGAAAAAACGTCCCACGTAATCATCTTGTCTGTCCAAAAGCCCTTAACAGCTCCTAGACTGTGGTGGGGAGCAGGCTTTCAACGTCCCCTGCACATCACAGGTGGATGACAGTTCCTGAGAGGGGCAGGAACCTCTGAGACCCAGTGCGACCACAGCCTGCATGAGGCCGCACGCCTCAGTGCTGGGACGAAACCCAGTCCCAGGTCCCATCCGGTCCGGCAGCCATCCGAGGCCAGTGCCCTGCACGCGCGCTGGGCCCCGCCTCTCACCTGCTTCAGCACCTTGTAGATGTACATGGAGTAGGTTTCCTTGCGCCGGCTGCGCCTTCTGGACTTCTTGTCCCGGGAACCACGGCTCCTTCGGCCCCCAGACTGCTGCTGCTGCTGGCCATGCTCCGTGCTCATCCTCCTCCTCCTCCTTCCGGCTGCTGCCCGCTCCTTGCGGCTACTTTTATGAAGTGAGCAGCAGCAGCCGGTCAGGTGGGGCCGGGCACCAGCACCTGGGATGCAGGGGCGGGGCTTGGCCCAAACCTATTCAGAACATGCTCTGGGGTAATCTTGAGACTAATTGCTCTTTTCTCTCCCCCAAGTGATTTCCTGTCTCTGAATAAACCCGCCCCCAGCCCCCCAAACCCCACCTGATCATCGCCCCACGTATCACACAGGTGTTAAGACTTCACACCTGGCCATGCAACCACCCAGCACCCACTGCGCTTCACACGGCTCTGCTGGGGACAGTTGGAAGGGACGCAGGCATGCTCCCCCACGGAGCCCTGCAACACAGCTGAAGAGGCAAGACTGGTCCGCATGAAACAATTAGGGAAGAGTCGAAGAGCTGAAGTGTGTGATGGGGACAGAGTTCAGGAAAGAGAAATGAGTGAGGGCTACAGCAGCCAGCGACAGCTTCATGGAACAAGCAGGGGTTTGGAGCTGGTTTTGTAGAGTGGGTACAATTTGGGAAGGAGGGATACGTAATTGGGAAGAACGGGAGAAAGATTAACGGTGTGGAAATTAAGTGTGGAATCGAGTGCAAAGCACAGTGAGGCTTGGACTGAAGGTCGAGCACAGAGCAGGTGCTGAGCCTGGCTAGGTGTGCGCAGCCGAAAGCACACCTGGGAGTCCAACGGAGAAGCGGGCAGGGTTTGGAAGACTGGAGGAGCCGGAGGAAACACTGGATGCTCCCGTGAAAGTGGTCCCTGTGGGGTCCCTGTGGACGTTAGCCACAAACCAAGGGAAGAAAAAGGCGGCTGTCAAACGGAGAGTTAAATGTTACAGGCGGGTGTTAGATGCACCTATGCGCGAGCCAGTGTCTCAGGGGCTCGAATGCTGATTAAACTGGAGCAGCACGAAGAGCACAAGCTGTGGGGAACGGAGGGTTTTCCGAATCGAATCGCGAGGCGGGAAGAACAGCGAAGACGAGCGTCACCTGTCGGTGGGTGGGAGGCCGGCCCGAGCTGTCGCCCCGCACCAGACTCGCCCCTTCGCCGAGTTCCCAACATCCGGCTGCATCTCACAGGCTGAGGTTTCAGAGGACCAGGAGGACAATTCTTAATCCACAGTAAGCCACTGCGAATTTTAGGCATTTGCAGAAGTATATATTTTGTGGGCTTTTTAAGGATTCTTTAAAATTTTTTGAGATTGGCTTTTTTTTTGGACAGACAACCCGGCTAGCCTACGAGTTCCATTCATCCAGGTCTGAAGCCATCCCACCCCGGGACCCCTCAGGCACACTGCACAGGGACCCAAGTAACTAGCGGGAGACCCTGAGATAGCCTCGCCTCCCTTGGCTGAAGTGGGAGCACCTGTCTCCGTCCCCACTGTCCCACAGCTCACTCTCCATACCACTCGTCCCCAGCCCAGGTCTCCACGAACTCCAGACAGACTGGGGCCATTTTGCTCCGGACCCCACTTAGGACCAAGGCCACAAGGCCAGGCCCCTTGGAGTCAGCGGGTACAGTTAAGTCTCAGCCCCTCATCCAGCCTCGGGCTCAGCTACAGCTTCTCACCTGATGTTTCCTGCCCCTCTGCCCAGGGTACCTCTAGGACGACATGGCCATCTGAGGAGGTCCTCATCATCCTGGTTAGAGCACCAGTCCCGCTTTCCTGGGGAACTGCCCTCCCTTTTGAACCCTTCTATGTACCCTACTGGGTCTCAATGTGGCATCTGACTTATGCCATCTTGTTCTCTCGTCTTGTTGGCTTTCCCATTAGGTCGGGTGCTCCTTGGGGCTTTAGATACCATCTGGGACTTCAAGTCCTAGATGTACCATGAGCACTGACATGGCTGCATATGTTTTCCCTTGAGGAAGGCTGCCGAGGTCTCAGAGGTCGAGTGAGGGATCCATGTTGCTGAGGATGGCCACCGGGTTCAAGTTCAGCGGGCTACGGGCAGGTAAAATAATAAAACTCGCTGTGTCCTGCCTGGAACAGCAGTTTGCAAATTTTGGTGTGAGAAGCAGGCCATTTCTGCACCTCTCCCTTCCCACCAAATGGAATCGACAGGCCTGGAGCCCAGGAAGCCACATTTTTAATGAGTGGCCCAAGTCTTGTGATACAGGTCACACATGGCAGGAGGGCCTCCTCGGACCACTGTGAAAACATGCTCTGGGAGACTGGTTCCCAAAGTGTGGCCCCCAGGCCAGCAGCATCAGCATCACCTGGAAACTTGTTAGAAACGTTCATTCCTGGTCTTGCCTCAGACCTACTGAACCAGAAACTGAGGCAAGGCCCAGCAACCTGCGCTCTAACAAGTCCCCCAGGTGACTGCGATGCATGTTAAAGTTTGTGAACCCCCGGCCTAAGGCACAATTCGAACTGGCAAAAGGAACTGAGAGTTCCTCTGGGTCTACGGACTGGTCTTCAATCCACGCTCACCCCGCCATGCTCTTGTGGACGGGAATGATGCTGGCACTGCAGGGCGGGCGGCAGAGGCCCAGTCACCCGCGAAGGAAGAGGGACCATGGCTTCTTCTTTCTTTATTTGACGCTTTGCAGACGTCACGCAGGTCTAAAAGTTACACTGTTAAATAATTATTTAAAACCGATCAGGACTAAGGCCCTGATCCAGAGCTCCAAACCAGAAGCAGAAAGGAATGGGGACGGTGGGCTGGGGGTGTTCCTCCAACATCACCAAAACCCAGAAACCAGGATCCGAAGCTCCTTTCCGGGCCAACCAGGGTGTGGGCCCCTGGGCAAACCCTCAAGTGCCTCTGGCTGCATCAGTCGGGGTCAGGAACCAGCAAGGGGCTGGTGGGAACAGCCAGCTGAGTCCAGACATGGACAAAAATCGTTGGAAGGACAGGAAGTGGACAGGTGCCGTCCAGCCGTAGACAGGATCACAGAGTGCAGCTAAGGCAGGTGGGGGCAGGGGAGGGGCTGGGGCGCGGTATTGCAGCAGTGCAGGGGTGCGGCCCCAGGGCTCACACGTTGTGGGTCCTCCTGGTGAGCTGAGGCTCCTCGCCCACCAGCTTGGACTTGAGGTGCTCCTTATAGGCCAGGATGTCTCCAGGCCACTTGGTGATTGTCTGCTTCTCACAGACCCAGATTTCTTGTGCGACCTAGAAAGCAAAGCCTGGATTTAGCGATCCTGGCCAGCACGCCCATCCCTGCCCGGCCTGTTCCGGGGACTGCCGGGACGAAGACGCCACAGCCTCCCCGGCCCTCACCTGCGCCCTATCCGGCTCATGTGGTTTCACTGCCCCTGAGTTCTTTGGAATGGCTTAACCCAAGGGTACTGTAACTGGCGGGTCTGGAGCCTCCCAGGCTAGGACCTGCCGTGTTATCTGAGCCCCAGCTTCCTAGCGAGGCCGAGATCTGTTCAGAGGCTTCTCTCTCAGCTCCGCCCCACCTCCCCAACGCTGCAGGTGACAGCAGCGTTCCACCAGAGGCTGGTGATAGCCCCCGTCGAACCAAAATCCTTAGTATGATGCCATTTCTAGGCTGAAGAATCTTGGGACGGCAGTAAAAGCACTCGGTCCCCTCCCGACTCTGGCCACCAAGGCCAAACATCCCCAAACAGCTACGGAAGGAGAGAAGCATCCACCCCTGTTAAGGCTTTCTGAGGTCTGGTCCTCACCACTCCATCTATGCCCTGAGCTCCTTTTCCCAAGTCCAATAAACGTGTGTTAGGTGCCCGTGATGTGCCACGCTGTGCTCCACACAGCCCCCTTCTGGACGCCCCCACCAGGCTCCCAGCCTGGCCAGGCCCTCACCTGCTGGATGAGTCTGAAATCGTGGCTGACCAGCATCATACCGCCCTCAAACTCATTGATGGCATCGGCCAGGGCATCGATGGTCTCGATGTCCAGGTGGTTGGTGGGCTCGTCCAGGAAGAGCATGTGGGGGTTCTGCCAGGCCAGCCAGGCCAGGCACACTCGGCACTTCTGCCCATCAGACAGGTTCCGGATTGGGCTCACCTGAGCGCAACCATGACATTTACATAACTTGGTGTTACCCACCACCACACAGCATGACTCACTTCTCCCCTGGCTCCTCCACTAATACTATTGCCATTTTACAAAAAGTGGGGTCAGAGAGACCCAAGATCACAGGGCAAGATGGTGACACAGCCATTGGTCTCTCAGGCCTGAAAGGGATGCATCCGGGAGCCAGAAGCCCTTGCCATTACCAAGGCCAAACCTATACACTCTCAGCACACAAACCCTAAGGCATCGGGGCGACCCGGTGGACCCCGCTCCGGATCACAGCTCAGAACCTGTCTCCGAGGTTTAAGTTCCCTCGCCCTCAGGCGCAACATCTGGGGGCTAAGGCATGTCGGAGACTAGTGTGCTGTACCTGACCCCCTCACAGAAAAACCTAAATGCTCTACTGCGACAGCCCAGGGCAACGGAGAGGAAGCGGGCTCTCTCGTGGGCTAGAATCAAAGGAGGAGTCTTAGGGGAGACTCCCAAACCTGGGTGGCCAGGATGGCGAGGCCTGACCATCCAGCCAGTCCCTCACTTCTCGGGGATCCTTCACACACGCCCCTCCACTCACCTGCTGCTTCCCAGTGAGGCCGTAGCGCCCGATGATCTTCCTCATTTCCTCCTTCTCCTTGATCTCCGGGTAGCACTTCATCATGTACTCCAAAGGCGAGAGGTCCAGGTCCAGCTGCTCTTGCAAATGCTGCGGGAAAAAGGGCCCGCCCAGGTGCGGCCAGGGCCCCATTTCGTAAGGAACCCTGCGGGGCGGCCTGCGGAGTAACTCCATACTCCGCCCAGGCCTGTTCGAGAGTCCACAAGAAGCAGGTGGGAGCCGGGTCCCATGACTGGGTCCCATGCAGCCCCGCGGACTCTCACCCCTCGACCCGGGCCTGTACCTGATGGTAGCGCCCTATCTTGACGTGAGAGTGTTTCCGGATCATCCCGTCTGTGGGTAGTAGCTAGAAAGAAAGTAATAAATGAAAATATAAGCACATGGGAAAAGAAATCCCACCCGAGGCAGACACAGGAAGGGCAGGAAAACGATGTTCCCAACGAGTAAGATTTATACAACTCCCAAACAGCCTCCACCACCGCCTCGCAGACTGCTACTCTGGTCGTGCAGAAAGACTTAGGAGGATGCACTGAAACGCATGTTCTCAACACACCTATTCAGAGGCTGCCAAGTGTCAACCACAGAAAGCACCGTACGGTGTAACAAAGGACTTGGACGTAAGCACAACGTATACTTTCTAAAACAAAAAGAACTCTAAACGCACAATGTTTCTGAACTCTAAAAGCTCTGACTGGAAACAAAATCGTTGAGACGTGTTTTGTGCACTCTCTCTCCCATTCCACTCAGACTCCCTATCCCTCCTCTGAGAAGAGCCCTAAGCCTCGGCACTGCTCAGCGACAACACCCCCACGCCCAGAAGACGGCTCCCCTGCCACCTGGGCACTCAGGCTCCCCCAAGAGTGGTGGCCCCCGCACCCCTTCCCTCTCCCTCGGACGGCCCGCGCCCCACTGGACGCCATACCTCTCCGGTCAGCAGCTTCAGGAGAGTCGACTTCCCTGCTCCATTGGGCCCTACCAGAGCCACTCGGGTGTCGAGATCGATACCAAACTCTAGGTTGTTGTAGATGCAAGGCTGGGGGCGGGGAGGGTGAGAGGTGGACGTGAGGCCAGGGTACTGGTCCATCAGGCTGGCAGACCAACCCTGCCGGGTCCCTAGTCACCACAGAGGACGCGGGACTGTGGAGGGGGCAGCTCTGGGGGCAGACTCCAGCCCACCACCTCCGCCCGCCAGCCCGGCCGAGCGCTCTTCCTTCCAGCTCCTTGACGAGGGGCCACTGAGTCGCTGGCTGCGGCACCCCAGCTGCCACGCCTGAGAATCCCCCACAACTCATGGTGCAGTAGGGAGCTCAGCGCGGCAGACTCTCCCGGCCAGCGGACGTCAACCTGTGACGTGCACCCCGGCCTCCCAACCCCACGCGAGCACTCACCGCATCTTCCGTGTACTTGAAGCTCACGTTCTGCACCATGATGACGGGTGGGGGGATCTTGCCACACGGCGGGAAGTAAAACGACAGCGTCTGGGAAGAAGAGCGGGCGTCTAACAAGTCAGGTCCTTTCGCAATCACCTCGCTTTAGGCCACCCAACTGCACCCCGTCGGACCCCACCTTGTCGCTCACGACCCTCTCCGTCAGTCCTGATGCCATCATTTTCTGTAGCGTCTTCTCCTTGCTCTGGGCCTGCCGGGCCAGCTTAGCACTGCCATGACCGAACCTGGCAATGTAGTTCTGAAAGAGACGGAAAAAACTGTGTCACTTCCTCCTGACCTCCTCCGGCACCCCCAAGCTCCCCTAAACCCCCATCCAACTCTTGGAGAAGGTGAGCTCAGCTCCACGATCACTCGGCCCACCTTCATGTGTGCGATCTGATCCTGCTCCCAGTGAAACCGCTTCATCTGGTTCTCCTCCAGCTCCAGCCGCGTCTTCACGTACTGATCATAATTACCCTGCAGGGAAACGTGCCGGGTGAGGCAGGCAGCCTGAGCCTCAGCCCTGGGTTTTGGGGGATGCAGGGTGGCACCCGACCGGGTCCCTGGCTATCGGACTCCAGTAGGGAAAGAGGAAAAAGCGTATGCGACCTGGAATCGGAGGTCTTTCCAACTGTGTCCTGTTAGCTTAGACACAGCAGGGCGCCAACCCAACCCTCACGTTAGCCATAAAGACAGCCACGGCACGGGGGGCAGCCCTGAAAACCACTGTCACACGGACATCACAGGGCTCACAGCTCCGAGAGCACCTCCTACTGCTCCCCAGCCCTCGAAGCTGGAGCCCATGTGGATGACAAGAACTGACCCCAGGAGGGAATAGACCTATGAGACTTAGACCTGGCAAACTCTACACAACTGGACTACCATGTTTCCTATCTGCAAAACACTGGACTCGACCTAAATGTCAAGAGTCTGACAAGGTACGGGATGGCTACACATCGACACAGCATGGAGTCATTAAAATAAATGAGGCTGTTTATATATACTCATATGGAAACCAGTCCACGATATATGTCTATGGCCACGCCACCCTGTATGTGCCCGATCTTGTCTGACCTCAGAAGCTAAGCAGGGCCAGGCCTGGTTAGCTCTTGGATGGGAGACCACCTAGGAAGACCAGGTGCTATGGGCATTTAAAAAAAAAGTTAAACACCCACAGAAGATAATGACTGAGATTACGACTGTGATACGTATGTAAAAAATTCCCTAAAGATGCTTGCAAATACAAAGGAAATTTCTGGATATTTAGGACTATATAAGAAATATTAGTACTCCTGACAAACATGAATGAAAAGGACTTCTGTTTTTATTTTTTATTTGATATATTTTCTAAACTACAGAATATGATACGGTAAGGCACAAAGTCAGGCCGCTGACATCCTGACTTCCTCCCTCGTGGAGGGCGGGGTAAACATGCTCCTGCCACAAAGCAGAGTCGAGTAGTCACTCGGGAGGGCGGAGGGCAGCAGGGCCAGCCTGGGTACCGTGAAAGGTCAACTTCTTTGCCATAAGGCAAACACACACTGTGCACATAGGCTGCCAATTCATGGCTTATGGCCTGGAAGCAATTACTTTGGGACTAAAATAAAACAGGCTGCAGGACTTCTTGTCCACATCTTTTTATAGCAATAGGTAGAAATGAGCTGCTATGTCTGGTTTTTTTTAAAGGAAAACGTCGGGGATTGGTAAACACAGAGGTTCCGGTGGAGAAGCCAGGCCCACTCACCGTATAATACTTCAGTTTCTTGTTGTGCATGTGAATGATGTTGGTACAGACACCGTTCAGAAAGTCCTGGGAATGGGAGACGAGGACCAGGATGCGCTTGAAACTGCAAAGCCAAAGAACCAGTCAGGGCGGTGCTCAAACCCGGAAGACAGTCCACGACAGGAGAGCTGAGAGTCAGACCTGGAAAACCTTCCTCGCTCCCCATCCTTACACCTTAGCACCCTTTAGATTTACTGGCCAGTTCCCTGCTCTCAACAAGCACCTAAGCTGCCAGGGCACGATCCACCTGTAAGGACACTTTGAGGTGTGGTGGGACAGTCTGACTTTCCTCCATCTTCTAGTTGTTTTTTTTTTTTTGATGCCTACGACACCTGGTCTTGCTAGGTGGTCTCCCATCCAAGTGCTAACCAGGCCCGACCCTGCTTAGCTTCCGAGATCAGATGAGATCGGGCACATTCAGGGTGGCGTGGCCGTAGACTTCTAAGTTTCAACAGAATTGAGTGGAGATGCAGTGACAGCGATGGTAGAAACAAAAGCATATATACACGAACACACCCACAAACGTATCCAAGACCACAGGTGGGGAGAACTCGAACAGGCATGGTCAAAATCACCACGCTCTTCTTTTTGAAAGAAGGTACCACGTCATGGCAGAGACCACTGAAAGCCGCCTTTCAGAGTTGGTACAATATTCCAGGTTATTAGCCACAAAAGGACCGTCACTCAGCTATCTTCCCTTTGTCACTACATCCTGATCTTTAATCTTAAATGAGAGTTCCTCTCATACGATGTATATAAACACAGCTAAAGAACAGTCTTTAAAAGAAACGAAAAACCCATACGTTTCAGACAAAATAAAAACAATCATATACGAAGGCCAGCCCTAAAGATGCTGACCTTGTCAACCTGGCCTTCGCCCTGGTCTCACTTCAGTTCATTTGCTCACTGCTCTAATTCTAGTGTGGTTTCTGGGTGTCCACTTCCTCTGGACTCTGCTCGATGCCCCACTGAGGACCTGCCCACCCCCAATCCCCAGCCCCACCCCCTTACGTCTTCAGTTCCTCTTCCAACCACACACAAGCATCGAGGTCCAGGTGGTTGGTGGGCTCGTCCAGGAGCAGCATGAAGGGCCGAATGAAGAGGGCTCTGAAGGACAGGAAGGAGACAGAGCCATCTCAGTCTAACAGGCGCTACACAGAAAGGGACTGCCGTGCCTGCCACCTGTGATCCTGGTCAGGCCTGGACTAAGTCCTGAAGTCAAGCATAGGCTCTACCGCAGAGGGAAGGGGAGAACTAGGAGAGAAGCCAGAATTGAAGAATGGAGTTTAAAGGGCAGAAAACGCCTGAGCAGTGGAGGGAGGACGCAGCTTGGGGATGTGGCTGTCAGAGTCCCGAGTCCTATGAGTCTATGAGTCTTTTATGGAGGCTGGTGACCACCAGGAAGACGAGAGGAAATAAACCGCTATGGCGAAAAGTATTCGGGACAGGCCTATCTGGTAGGGCTGCCAGACTGGCAGGGAGGCCGACGAATGTTTTTTACTTAGATGGAATCTCCAGACAGCAAAGGCAAGGGGACAGCTCTGGTTCCCACATCTGCAGAGCTTTTCCGAACTAGGACTTCTGGACACCAAACTCCAGCATCCTGACTGCATAGGTCTGAAGGACAGGCTGGGAAGTCTGTGTTTTTGAAGGCTAAGTGGTCCGGAGGCGGCTAACCTTGCCGGCACGTGGCACCTCCATGCCCGTGTTCGCAGGCACACGCAGCCCTGCTGACACGGTGTCCAGGCTCGCCCAGGCTCACCGGGCGGCGGCGGCACCGCCTGTTTAACTGGGGACTTTCTGGGGGGACTGCTGGAGGAATGATGGTCATGGAAATTTGCCTTGGGTCCAGGTCACAGGAGGGTGAGAACAGGTATCGTAATAGCTGTCTGACGTTTCATCTTTACGTAGCGAACATTAGGACTGAAGCACAAACCGGGTGATGGGGATCAGGAAGTAAGAGAGAAACAGACTATCTCACCCCTTCACCTGGGCTGGTCCTTGGATTCCTAGACTGTGCCAGAAACCCAGTAACGACCACTCCAGGCAGAAGTTCAATCCTTAGCCCACACATCCCACCCACCTCCATCGCCTCTGTCTGTGTCCTGTCTGGCACTTACTGACCATTGACCCCCTGTGAAACATTTCCACTGGAGTGAGCATTCAACTCTGAGAGATGGGGAACTACAAAGGGTGTGGGAGGGAGGCGCTCACCTGGCGAGGGCGACCCTCATCCTCCAGCCCCCACTGAAGTCTTTTAGTTTCTTGCGCTGCATGGCAGGGGTGAAACCCAGGCCGTGGAGGATCCGCGAGGCCCTCATCTCCGCCTTGTCAGCATCCAGCTCCTCCAGACGCTCGTAGAGCTCCATGAGCTTCTCACACTCCGCTGTGGGCAGTGCACAGCTGTGAGGCTCCCTGGGCCGTTCCTGGGGGGAAGGCCACTCCCACCCCCTGGGTCCGGAGCCCGGAGCCCTACCGTCCTCGTGAGCCAGCCGCTCGGCCTCTCTCTCTAGCATGGCCCGCTCCGTGTCGACTTCCATCACACACTGCAAAGGGGTCTTGTCACTCGGGGGCATCTCCCGGGTCAGATGGTAGATGTCGATGTGCTCAGGGATGGGCACCTCACGCTTCCCAATGGCAGAGAGCAGCATGGACTTTCCTGAGAGGGGCAGGCAGAGAATGGCAAGAGGACACGCAGCACAGCTGTGCCTGTCACTCCCCCATACTGGCTCCTCCACTGTGGCCAAACCACGACTCCACCAGGTTTTTGAGCATCTTCCTTCCTTCCATTCGAGCCCTGCTATTACCCCTACACACACCCCCATTCTTGGAACGCCTCTCCTCCCATTCCTGCCCCGCCCCGCCTGAGAATCCTGCTCATCCACAGAGGCTGCGCACACCGCCCCCCGCCCCCACCCTTCTGCAGCACCTACTGTCTGTCACTTCTCCTGTGGCACTTACCACACACTGCTCTGTATTGCTAGTTCCTTTTCCCTGGGCATGTCTGCTCTCCCACCCATACTGTAAACTCCTGGCTGTGCACATAGCTGGCGCTAAGTAAACACTTGCTGGGTGACAGATGAGCCAAGGACAGATACCTCCCACCTCGCCTTCCAAGGGTCTCACCAATTCCATTTAAGCCAATGAGGCCATAACGACGGCCTGAGTTTAATTCCAGTTTGGTGTCACTGAGCAGCTCCTGTCCGTGAAAGGTGAGGGAGAGGTTGATGATGTGGACGTCAGTACTGTTGGGATGCGAGGCGAGGACGCCCGTGACAGCTCGGGCAGCAGCTTTCTTCATCTCAAAGTCCTCCAGCTCCTTGGTCAGCAAATCCACTTCTGAGGAGAGTCAAGATAAGAGTCTGAGAAGAGGCTGCAAGACGGACTCGGCCCCCACACAAAAGGCATGTCCCAGGGTGCTGCCTGCAGAGCTTAGTCAACCCGAGGCTCCAGGGCTTGTGGCTCCTGCTCCTTACTCAGATTACCAAATATTATCGTACGACGAGCTGAATATCGAAAAGGGATGTGTGTTCTAAAGGACCTGTGCTCAAAATCAAGTTGAGGAGACTCAGAAAGGCATGGCCTACAGCACTGGGGCTCAAGAGCAAGTTAAGCAGACTCAGATGTTTCACAAGTTTTAAACGGAGCGGACACTGCGTACGGATCTGCCCTAATAATCTGCTTTCTCAGAAACCTTTTACTTCAAATTTATTCTTTTAATTCTAATTTCTCTTCACCTCAGATGATACAAATGCGTGGAAGAATGGCTAGAACGCCAAGTTATCCTCCGTGAGTATATGTTAAATAATTAGTCCTGATGCCCACCCCACACTCGGCCCAAAGATGATACTGCAGAGGTGCAATTCTCTTATTCCATGACCTAGAGAGCCTCCAGAAGCTATGCTGCCCAGAAGGGGCCGGAGTGAGAAGATGCAGAGGGATCGACACAGGCAGGGCCAAGGCTGGGAAACCAGAGTTCCCAAGTCTGGAGGGCCTCAGAAATGCAAAGTGATCGTGACACAGACACTAGCTGCTCTGCCTCCGTGGTTCCTCGGGCATGACTACACTGTCAGGTTGGGAAGAAGTGTTACCGTTAACGGCTAATATTACCTGGATAATATTTGTTGAGTGCACTCTGTGCCTGGGATTCTGCTGTATCATCATTCCCCAACTAACGTAACCCCCATAACCCTTCTGACATATACACTTAAAATAACCCCCATTTTGTAAGAGATTAGATTACATAGCCAAGGCCAAAAGGGCTGGTGACAGAGTCAGAATTTGAACCAGGGTTTGTCTGACCCTAAAACCCATGACCCTCAACTATTTCACTGTATTAACTTTCCATAGAAAAAACTACCCACAAAGTATTGTTGAAAGTGGGATAGAAATAGAGTAGAGGGAGTCTTGGCAAGCTTCTTCCAGAAGAGTAGAGGTGATCTATTTACCTTTTCAGAAAGGAGTCAGAAACGATACACAAGTTTCCACTACCGAGAGAATTTTCTCATTTTTTTAGTCTGTCACGCCTGCCTTTGTTCCCTTAGTGATTTTACAGCAGAGCCCGTGAAATGAGAGAGAAAAGCCATGTGCTTGTCCTCAGAAAGGTGAAGACAGGGTAGAGGATGGAAGAGAGCTCGGGGCCCTCCTTGGACAGGCAGGTCTGGGGAGACCAACTCCGAGAGGAGTTGTGGTGGTTAGTCTTAGGTCACTGTCCTAACACCGCATCCTGTGAGGAGATTACCAGTGCTGGCGATGCCACATGCCCTACTGCTACACCTGCTCTGCCAGCAAGGAACCAGCGCTGAGGGCAGAGACTGCCCCACCAGTCAGATGGCAGCCACTCCGTATCTACCTCAGCCCCCAGCAGTGTGTTATACAAATAAGTTCTTAATGAATGCTTTTTGAATGGAGGCCAAATTTTTCAGTTTTGACTGAAGGGAGGAATTTTTAGTCTCTTTTCAATACGGTTGTTACTAGAATTCCCACAGCCATGGTTTGTACCAATCTCTATTCTAGATGCTGAGAAGGTAATGGAGTAGGGAGAAGTTTATGATCTAGATCAGTAGTTGCACTGATTGGTAGCTACTGATAGTAAACATTTTAGAGTTTATAGGCCAAATGGCAAAATCAAGACTATTATGTAGGTGTATATATTGCCATTTGAAATTAACCATTTAAAAAGATGAGGAGAAGGGGTGGCTTAAATAAAAGGCTGGCCAAATCTGGCCAACTGCCTATTTTTGTAAATAAAAGTTTCATTGGAACACAGCCACATTCATCATTTACACAATGGCAGAGTTGGACAGCTGCAACGGAGACCATTTGCATGGCCTACAAAGCCACAAATATTTACTATCTGGATCTTTACAGAAAAAGTTTGCTGATCCCTAGTTTAAATCTCCATCTGCCAGGAAAGGGGAAGATCAAAATTAAGGGAAACTATACAGCATTTTTGCTTGATCTCTTCAGTTTAAAGAATCTATGACTAAGTCATCTCCTGAGCTTCAAAAACTAGAGACTTAAACAGACCTCATTGTCTTGCCCATAGCGCTAGACAGAAAACAGGCAAACAGCACTGAATAAATGGAAAAGGGATTTTGGAATAAACCTCATCTGAGAGAATATTGTCCCTTCTACTCATTTGCAAACAAGGGGACCAGCTTAACTCTATGCCTGTCTTAAAAAGTCTCAAATTCTAAAGAAGGCTGAACTGTTCGTGAGAGATCACTTTCTTTGATATTTATCTTGATCTTTCCATACTTTATTACCCAAGGAAGGCCATGTGGCAATTACAATTGGTAAAAGTTAGAGAATGGTGACCTACAGCATCAAGTAATCCCAAACCCAGGGAGAAAAGATGACCCAGTCTTGGGAGAGGGAGCAGATGACCCATCAATTATGAAAGCAGAAATGACCCTGGTCCTTGACAATAAGAAATGTTTTGAGAGTCATAAAGAGAACAGATTTCATATTTCAGAACAGCAGCTCCCTGAAGAAGCAGGGTGAAAACCTAAGCTCCCGTACTACTGAGATGAGAAATTGTTTTCGTAGGGAAAAAGGTGAACAAGAAATTTGTAATGGCAACAGTGGATAATAGTCTCAAAGTGGAATGCAGTTTTCTCTTTCCAATTCATCCAGAAAGTACCTACTGAGAGCTACTGCTTAACCATGGTTCCTGAGGGCCAGGAGTCGACCCCACCTCTCCACATTAGAGATCACGACTCAGCCTGACTGTTCACTCCCATCATTCTTCACTTCCCATCCCTCAGCCACTGTGGCCAGGAATAAAACTTCCCCATGGCTGGACTTTAATGCACCAGCTTTCTCTATAATTCCTATCCTGCAGACAATTCTTACCACCCGATTCTCTCCTCGCAACCATTTTAACTCCCCTTTTTCTGAATCCTATCTGTCTGTCATAATTCACATTAGTATCTCTCTCTTCAAACATTTACTTAGTATCTCTATCTACAAGGCTGGTCATGCAAAAAGGTATGTCAAGGCATGTCCCTGCACTTAAAGACCAAGTAATTTAGATAAACAGAAGATACAAAGGTAAAACTGTAACACTATAAGATGACAGAGAGCAACAGTAAATGGAAATGTTAAGATCAGGTTTGGCTGTGAAAGGCTTTGCTATCTTGAGCTGGGCCGTGAGAAAATGTCAAAAGTAAATAGCACAGAAACTGTGGTATTAGAACTTGGTGTTTAAAAGGACATAAAAGTGGTGACTATTCAAGGGACAATAATAGTCTGGATGGAGCAAGAGGCCTGTTTAGAGAGTTTTCAGGGGGAGGAAAGAAGGCCAGGAATAGACTGCCAAGAGCCTAGAATATTCTTTACCACACAGTGCCATGTTTCTTCATCTAGACTGTAAGTCACCAGAGGGCAGACTGTATTTACAGTATCTTAGTATGTAGCAGTTTCCAGTATTTGAGAAGTACTCAACAAATATTTTCCAAAATTTAATGAACAGAAAGGCATCTCTTCCTAGGAAAAACCCATAAAACAGTCGATAAGTTTCTCTTATTGGTATTGCCACTACCCCTGGGAGGACAAGGGTATAACGTGGCAAAGAGCTTGGCACACTGACCTCCTCACGGTCTAGTAGACAGAGCAAGGCAGCTTGCCACTGGGTATGTGAGAACCTGTGCTGTTTCTGAAAATAAAGGATGCTAAGCAAGCTCTAACTCTACCTCTACTGTTTCAGTTCATAAAGTTTCATGGCACCAGATACCATCTCCAGTGGCCCCAGGATCAGGATCCTGACTCCGGCTGGGACATCCATCAAGTCGTAGCAACCATCCCAGGAACCCACCTCTCCCTCAATTCACCTGTGGTCTCTTGGCCATTGACCTCATCACTTTCTCCTCTGACCCTGTGGTTCTGTAACAGCATCCCCGTTTTCTTCGTGTCCCTTTCTGGGCCGCTGTCGTGCTTTGGCAGCTTCCTTCTTTTTGGCTGCCTTCTTCTTGGCCAGGTCAGAGGGCATGGTGATGAACCACAGGCGTAGGTTACTGTTCTTTCACGGAGCCTGAAGGAAAGTAAACACCCAAAACGCTAAACGTACGGAAGAGTGTCTGGGCCCTGCTACATCCGTCTCGGGAATTTTCCCACCAGCCTCCGGGACCCGCTCCGCCCGTGGCTGGTCGCTCCCAACTTTGTCTGGGTCTCTCAAGCCAATTCTGATCCTTAGCCGCTCGTCTAATCTTAACACCTCTTCCTCGGGCTCCATCCCCCAATCCCCACGGCCTGCCTCCCTCTGGAATCGCTCTTCTTTCAGGGCCGCCAGTTAGGGACCGGGTTCTGCCCCTCCGCGAGGTCCCGTCTCGGTTTCCCCACAACTTGGCGCTCAGCGCTCCAGCCCGCCGCCTCGCTTTGCCGAGCTTCCTGCTCCCGCCTCCCCGGGCCTCCTCCATGTGGACCGCTCCACACCACCTAGCCGTGGGGTCCAGCTTCTTCCCGGGACGCAGCTGTCCTCCGCTAGTGAGTTCCCTCAGGGTCTCCTACTTGCCACCCCTGGAACCAACCCCAGCCCCCAGACGCCAGCTTCTCCGCCTCGGCCTTTTCTTCTCGCTGGAAGCCTCCTCCATCCACCACGGCCCCGTTCCTTCCCCTCGCCTCGTCTTCCCTCCCCATCACTGGTCGCGCCCTCCCCCAGCGCCCCTTCCCTCAACTCCTGGGCCTCGCCGCTCGGTCTGTCGCAACAGAGCTGCTCTTTGGGCTCCCCGCGTGCGGCCGGCTCAGCAAGCAATCACGGCTCGCGCGGCTCCCGGCGGCCGCAGCACGACTGCTGGGAAATGTCGTCCTCGAGTCGCGGCGGCCCAGGGAGATTGCGCTCGGAGAACTACCGCGTATCCCAGCGGCCTCGCGGGCCCTGTGACGTCATCGGGCCGCGCGAGGCTAGGGGCATAGAGTCCCACAGCCCTCTGCCAGCAGGACGGCTTCGGGCGCCGTAACTGCAAGTCCCAGATTGCCCTCGGGGAAGTGGGGGCCTTCCAGGTTCACCCCGCCTCTCGAAAAAACCTTTTATGTGGAGATACGATTTGTGGGGCCGAGCCACTGGCTCAGGCTGCGAGACCAGCGACTACACTTCCCGGCGTGCATCAGGCAGGAAAGGGTCGAGACAATGGGCAGACAAGAGGAGGGAGGTGGAGGAAAAAGTGAGGCGGCTGGAAGAAAGGCTTCCTCAATTTCATGAAATCGAGATTTTAGAGGCTGGCCCAGTGGTAACCAGACTTTTACAGGTGCGGGACCTGGTTCCTAAACCTTGGGCGCGTAGCCTGCCCCATCCAGAATTGTTAGGTGTCCATGAAAGCCAGTAGGTTTGGTGGGAAGAGCCCACAGGTAAAAGAACAAGACTCTTTTCGGAGTGTGCCTTTATTATGTTTGTCATGAGACCTTACCCATTACTTTTCCTTTGATTCTCCCTGTTTAAAATCTCTCACAGACTTCTCATCGTCTACATCGTAAATCTACATTTGTAGCCCAAATACAAGGCATGTCCTTTGTGATCTGTTTTTGTCCAGGCCCCTGACCAGCGGTGCCTCACCATCAGTGAGTGACACAGCTGGAGAGAAGCAAAGGAAACTTACTCCCTCTGAGCACATCCTCCAAAAGTGGCCCCCTTGACGCTTTTATAAAATGAGCATTCTTTCCCCCACAGAATTAGTTTTCTTTCTCAAACTTGATGCTCCAGTAGAATCTAACTACTTGTAGTTCAGGTAATCCATGCTATTCCACACCTTCATGCCTTTTAACATACCTTTTGAGAATACCCTTCACCAATTAAGTGCCCCCTGTATGTCAGTCTCAGAGCTAGATGCCGGGTGGTAATGGTGACAAATCATTCCGTGACAGGGAGCTGACAATTAAGAAGGAACAGTTAAAAGGTAAACAGACTGTGACATTCAGGTAATAAGTGCCTTAAAGCGACTCCTCCATGCTGCTGGAGTTCCTAGGTGGGGATCTCACTTGACAGCATAACTATGCATGAATTCTGGGGGCAGACTGCCTGCATGCAGACCCCAGTGCTAACATGTAGTGTGTGACTTTGGACAAAACACACACACTCTTCTATAAAATGGGAATGATGATAGTACTTACCTCATATGATTGTTAAAGACTAGAATTTAATTCTTGTTAATTGGCTAAGTATTGCCTTCTCTGCCACTAGTAGAATCCTTACGTAAGTACATACTAGTTTTGGGGTTTTGTTTGTTTGTTTGTTTGTTTGTTTGTTTTTACTACACTTAATAAGTATTACGCACCCGCTCTGGGCAAAAGCATTGTTTTAGGTAAAGAATATAGGCAATGGTTGACTGCAAAGCCTCTCTTATGAAGCAAAGGAATTAGATATGGTGTGGATCACAAAAAAACCACTCTTCCAAGCATCTAGCCTCCTGGGAGACCTGTCTACAATATGCTTTCCTCTCCCAACCTTATTAAAGTGTGTGGCTACAGGCAGGTTACTGGTTACAGAGAACTAACATTATGCTCTTTCATTTCTGCAACCCCATTTCACCTCCCCAACAATCCCTGAGGTGGGTATTATTACTATCTTACAGTTGGAAACAAAGGCACAGAGCACTTAATAATATAACACTGCTGTAGAAGACTGCCAGGATTTGAGGCTGGAACTTTCTGCTTCCAGAACTCCACCTTTGTAAAGTGGCTTGGGATGGCAAGAGAAACTATAACCAGTTACTTCTCTGAAGCTACCTGCATAGCAACCAATCACATCCAGGATCTCTCATGAATCATCAGTTGTTGGGCAGTCTGACCTCAGCACAGCAAGAGTGGCTTAGAAAACTTGTTGGCCACTTAAGAAGTCCTGCCATTCCCACCCAGGGTTTAGACATCTTGCAGGAAACAGACCTGGGGATGAGGGGAGAAGATATGGGGACATGGGAGAGAGAGAGAGAGATGTGGGCAGAGAGGAGGACAAAAGGACTGGCTAAATATGAAAAATAACAAAGTCAATGCTGGAAGCAAGAACATTTGGTCTAGACTCTTCATTTAAATATGAAGAAACAGACCCAAGGAAGACAATGTCTGATCAGAATCACCTAGAAACTTATTAACTGAGAAGGGTCTGGAACTGTGCTATTCAATGTGGTAGTCTCTAGCCCCATATGGCGGTAGAGCACTTGAAACATGGCTAGTCCAGTCCGAATTGAGATGTGCTGTGAGTGTAAAATATGCATCAGATTTTAAAGATGGGGGTGGGGGGGAATGTAAAAAAAAATCTAAATTTTTTATATTGATTACAATTGAAATGTTTTGGATATATTTAATAATACCCTAAAATATATTATTAAAATTAATTTCATATGTTTTTTTTAAAAAACTTGGCTACCAGTAAATTTTAAATTACATATATGGCTCACATTTGTGGCTTGCATTATATATGCCTATTGGACAATGTAGGTCTGGAACCCTATACCTTCCAACCTCTAAGTGAGTGTCCCAACTCTTCTTCCCAGAGTCTTCTAACAAGTCATTCATTCATCGCCTCAGGAGGGGCCAAATTGTAGTCTAAACGATAAGACCAAAACACAGTAAAGGAGAACAGTGCTGGTGAGTTCTATCTTATAACTTACTAGAATGGTGGTTCTTAACTTTACCAGCCCAGTGCTCCCTTTTAATAACAAACATTTTTTATGACACCCCCTTTACTGTTTTGAGATAAAGTTCATAGATGATATAACCTAACACATTAATATAACACACTGATTTCAAAAAATTATAGTGTCTTCACAGAAGAAAAGGCAATCCCTTCTAATAAAATGTTATTTCAATGTGCTAGAAAACATAATTAGATGCTTATATGTATATGTAGGGTCATCTTGAATGTACAGTGCAAATGCAGACAGAACACCATGAGTGACATTGCTACCCATGACAGTTTTCCAAAATGGTAACTCTTCGTAAATTCCTGAACACATTCCTTGAAAACTCGACGTATTACCACCTGCAAAATTACATCATTTATGTATATAAAACACAGGCTCAAGGATCAATGATTATAACTGTTTTTCTCACTTACATGAGTTCAGTAGGACATTTGAAAGCCCGGTGGGACAATTCTTTCCTGTGTGATACTCTGACAGTGTGCAAGACATCCAGCATTCTTGGCTCCTCCCTCAACCATTTGTCAAGGAAATCGCCCCTGTACACTCCCAAGTTGCCCCCTAGGGATGTGCCATCCTGCCGGGAACCCAATGTGGTCTTAGAGGGCCCTGCCTGCTCCGCAGCCTCCCCTGGGCTGTTTCCGCTCCCTCACCAGGAGGTAGCGGCCTGGCTGTCCCAGTGACCCTCCTTCCCCGTCCAGGGCCTTCTGCGCTGCTGTTACCTGGAGCTCTCAACCTTTTGTCTGGGGACTTACTGAACCTTTGGATCTCAGCGGTTCCAATTTCGCGGTCTGATTCTTCCTGTCGTGTTTTTCCACTGGACTCTACTTCTCTGCAAATACTGTTTATGACAGTTTGAGATTTCTACTTAAGTTCATATTTTCGCGATGTCATTGAGTTTAATGCCTGTCGCTGTCAACTCTCAGCTTCCTGCGGGCAAGGACTATGCCCACCTCGACTACCACCTGCTTACGATGTACTCATTACGGTGGCCCAGAACTTAGTAGGCAAACAACAACTAGTTCTGAGATAACTGGCTGGATGATGGGGTTCCGACGCCCATCGGGAGGGAAGAAGCATGATCACTGAGGGGGAGAGCACTGTTTTTTCCAGTGCATGGGAGTGAGGTGGAAGGTTTGGGGCAACTTTAGGGTCCACTCGGATTAGCGTCTGTGGAAGCACTCCTATTCTTGGGCATCAGGTAGCTGGCCGGGGCAAACCACGTCACCTCCGAAAGGCTGGCATTGCAGGGAAGAGGCGGGGAGACCATAGAGAAGCGGTGGCAGAGCGAGCGGCCGGATGCGGTCACCATAGAGACGGAGACTGACAGCGAGCGGAAGAGGAAGAAGCGGGCCGGGCTGTGAGGTGGCAGCGGCTGCGGCGGAGCACTAGGTCTGTTCCCCCTCCCCACCTCCACCTCTGTGAGGGGCGACAGGGGCGCAGCTCCCGGCGACAGGAGCAGGCCCCACCCCCACGCCCTCGCCCCTGCTCCTCGGGCGGCAGTGGTCGCATCGCTGGTCGTTTCGGTCCATCCTTGATCCGTCCACCCCTGGCCCAGCTGCAGGGGCCTCTCCCTGCGGGCCCCGGGGTGTCCCTCGCTGTCCTTCGCCCGCCGGCGCAGGCAGGGCCGTCGCCCACGGAAGCGCCTCAGCACGGGGTCTTTGCCCTCCTCCCCCAGCTGCGACCCCCATCCCCCGCCCCTCCTCGCCGCTCCGTGACGCAGCCGGTTTTATTTCTGCTTTGAGACTGCCGGCTAAAAGTCGCTTTGCGCCTTCTTCCCAGGACTCCAATTGGTCTTTGGTCGCTGAGAGGTAGAGCAGGGGTGCCGGCCCTGGCGACGGTCGCATCCGCAGCCAGCCGCGCCTCCGTTTTTCTTCCCAGGTTCCCCCTGCGTTCCTCTAGCTGCCTCTCGTCCTCTCGGTTCGGTTTGGTTCGGTTTGGGTACCTGGGGCCCTGGTAAACCCAGACAGCGAATCGCTCTTACGTAGCCAGACTTACTGTCATTTGCCTCCTGTCTCTCAGAGGGAGGTGGCCAGCACCAGCCTCTCGGCAGCTGGGATCAGGAGAAGAATGCGCGGGGAAGCGGTCCCCTCAGCCATCGTGCTCCTCTGAGAGGCTCTAGACACCGGGTCGTCCTATCTGTCCACCTCATTTGGATGGGCAGAACTTCTGCGCAGCCGCGCGGTGGCTCCCCACCCCTCCTGACCGAAGGGGTTACTCGAGGCCTGTGTTTCCTTAGCACTCAGAGTGGAGTGCAAAGAGGCCCTGGTCCCGTCCCTTGTGCCTGCCTCGGCCAGCCAGTCAGCAGCCCCTTCAGTAAATTGAGTGAGAAACGAGCCCGGAGCCGGGCACTCCTGGGAAAGGCGTCTGAGGCGGGCTCCTCCAGCTGGGACCCCTGTTCTGATGGAGCGTGTGCTTTTCCCGTAACCTCCTCTGTATCAGTTGCTGCTGGCTCTTGACTCAGAGCCAGTGTACAGAATTGCGTAGTCCTTCTGTTTGGATTAGGTTCGGCAGGATTGAGTTTCGTTTCCTTCCCTTTCGACTGGAAGACAGACCATAAGCCATTAATGTGTGAAACTGGTTCTGATGTTTATTACCATTTGGACTGAGGGGTAGATCTGGCACCTTGGCGACTGAAGACCTGGTGGCAGGCAGGATCGTGAAGACGGGACAGGCCAGTTTCCTGGGGATGCTGGGCCAGGGAGCAAACACGCTGTGCTCTGTTGCCGACCTCATTGACCCCAGGTTTCCCAGTTAAAACTGCAGGCCTCCTGCCGGCCTGGTGCCCGTCATCCCACTGGTCGGTCAGGGCACGTACACAGCGGGACCTGCCACCATGCGCCTGAGCTCCCTGCTGGCTGTGCTGCGACCCGCACTGCCCCTCATCCTAGGACTGTCTCTGGGATGCAGCCTGAGCCTCTTGCGCGTGTCCTGGATTCAGGGTGAGGGAGAACATCCCTGTGTAGAGGCCGTGAGGGAACCGGGGGGGCTGCAGAATCCAGACTCAAGAACTCGGCTCGACCAAAGCGACGAGGACTTCAAACCCCGGATTGTTCCCTACTACAGGGATCCCAACAAGCCCTACAAGAAGGTGCTCAGGTGAGAGCTGCATGTGTGCTTGGTCCCAGGCCCCAGGTCCCAGTTTGGGGGTGCCGTGCGTCCCTGCTTCTGCCTTCACTGGTAATCCGTGTTAGGCTCCTTGGAGCGATGCTGTGCCTTATTACCCGTCATGGTCCAGCTTGTTCCCCTCCTCCTCAGTCCAGGAAAGTTGCACCCACTGGTGTTCAGTTAATGTCGGATGTTCTTGAATAGGGTGGGAATTGCATCTCACGCATCTAATCTGTCCTTAGACCCCACCCCAAATCAATGCTAGAGCCGGCCACTCTGGGTGCTCATCACTCTGGGTGCTCACTGCGGGAGCTAATTAGTAGTGACGAGGATCTTTCCCTTCTCTTTTCTCACCCCACCTCCCTCGTCCCTAGGGGGGGTGTGTACGCTGGGCAGGCTGGGCTCCTCAACACGAGGGGTTGACCCTTGGCGTGCTGGTCTCTCCACAGGACGCGGTACATCCAGACAGAGCTGGGCTCTCGTGAGCGGCTGCTGGTGGCTGTCCTCACTTCCCGGGCCACGCTGTCCACTCTGGCCGTGGCCGTGAACCGCACAGTGGCCCACCACTTCCCCCGGTTACTGTACTTCACTGGGCAGCGAGGGGCCCGGACTCCAGCGGGGATGCAGGTGATATCTCACGGGGACGAGCGGCCGGCCTGGCTCATGTCGGAGACCCTGCGCCATCTTCACACGCACTTTGGAGGCGACTACGACTGGTTCTTCATCATGCAGGATGACACTTACGTGCAGGCCCCACGCCTGGCCGCGCTCGCCGGCCACCTCAGCATCAACCAAGACCTGTACCTGGGCCGGGCAGAGGAGTTCATTGGCGCTGGCGAGCAGGCCCGGTACTGCCATGGGGGCTTCGGCTACCTGCTGTCACGGAGTCTCCTGCTTCGACTGCGGCCGCATCTGGACGGCTGCCGAGGAGACATTCTCAGTGCCCGTCCTGACGAGTGGCTTGGCCGCTGCCTCATCGACTCTCTGGGTATCGGCTGTGTCTCGCAGCACCAGGTGACAGCCCTCTCTAGTCAGTCCCGGCCCCTGTGGCTGAAGGTTTGGCCTCCAGGCTGAGTGCTGCCGGCTCATTCCCAGCCGCCTCTCAGGGCCTGTTTTACCCTCCCCAGCCACCGAGCCCCTCTGCTCACCTCAGGTGGTCTCAGACCCCGGGAGACTGTCACAGTGGCATCTTGTCAGGAACCCTGCAAGCAAGACAGGCACCCCTATTCACCAGTCCCCCCCCACATGCCCCCACACTCCGCCCCTCCTCCACACGCAGGGCTGTGGACTCTGGGAAGGTCGCAGAGGTGGCCTCTCCAGGAGGAGTGAGGTGCTGCCTCAGAAAGCTGCCCTGTCCTTGGGCCTGGAGAAGAGGGGATGAAACCAACATTTGGGGACTGTATGCTGGCCCCTGGCGTTAATTCCCATGAGACTCAGTGGGGTTCTCTGGGGAAGGGCATCCTTAGTTACCTCTCAACGTCCTCTTTCCAAACCCCAGCGGTAAGAGTAAGGCCAAGGTTAAGGGGACACTGGCACGAGCTCCCGCTCCTTCCCCCCCTTTCTCGGCAGCGACAGGCAGGCAGTCGGGTCATGTGGACTCTGGTCAGGCTCGCTGGGGACAGCACCCCCGCTGCGTGTTGATTGATCCGCTTGGTCCCTCTAGGGGCAGCAGTATCGCTCATTTGAACTGGCCAAAAACAGAGACCCCGAGAAGGAGGGGAGCGCAGCTTTCCTGAGTGCCTTCGCGTGCACCCCGTCTCTGAGGGACCCTCATGTACCGGCTCCACAAGCGCTTCAGTGCCCTGGAGCTGGAGCAGGCGTACAGCGAGATAGAGCAGCTGCAGGTGAGCGGGGGCCAGGCCGTAGGCAGGGCGGGGGGTGGGCAGGGTAGAAAGAGGCCGACCCTACCTAAGTCTCAAAGTCCAGGGAGAAGGGCCCTTGGGCGTGCAGGTCAATCTTGACTCGATGCAGTTAAAAGGTTTGCAGGGGGACTGAGGGTCGCGGCACTTAGAATGCTTCCAGCTCCTCCCACCCAGAAGTCCCTGAACTTCTGGTACTGTCCTTAAAAACCCAAGGGTGGGGCGTAGAAGCCTCGGTGGTTGTGGGCTTGTTGGAGGTGGAGCAGAGTGAGAACAGAGGTCCCGTTTCAGGGAAGCTGTGGCTTCGGCCGAGGCATTTCCCATAGTTGAGTAAGGTGGGTGGGATCCGCATGCCTGCCGCCTTTACAAAGAGCATGGCGGCCAGGGGCACCCCACTAAGTTTGGCGGCGGCAGGACAGGGCCCAGAGCCCTGGATGATTGGGTCCTGACCACCTAGACGGGTGCTGACTGTGTGTCCCTCCCACCCTAGGCTCAGATCCGGAACCTGACGGAGCTGACCCCGAGGGGGCGGCAGGGCTGAGCTGGCCCGTGGGGCTCCCGGCCCCGTTCACTCCGCACTCTCGTTTTGAGGTCCTGGGCTGGGACTACTTCACAGAGCAGCACATCTTCTCCTGTGCAGATGGGGCCCCCAAGTGCCCGCTGCAGGGGGCGAGCCGGGTGGACGTGGGCGACGCCGTGGAGACGGCTCTGGAGCAGCTGAACCGGCGCTACCAGCCCCGTCTGCGCTTCCAGAAGCAGCGGCTGCTCAACGGCTACCGGCGCTTCGACCCGGCGCGCGGCATGGAGTACACCCTGGACCTGCTGCTGGAGGCCGTGACGCAGCGCGGGCACCGGCGGGCGCTGGCGCGCAGGGTCAGCCTGCTGCGGCCGCTGAGTCGGGTGGAGATCCTGCCCATGCCCTACGTCACCGAGGCCACCCGCGTGCAGCTGGTGCTGCCGCTCCTGGCGGCCGAAGCCGCCGCGGCCCCCGCCTTCCTCGAGGCCTTTGCCGCCGGCGTTCTGGAGCCACGAGAGCACGCGCTGCTCACCCTGCTGCTGGTCTACGGGCCGCGGGAAGGCGGCCGGGGGGCCCTGGACCCGTTTCTCGGGGTGAAGGCCGCGGCGGCCGAGTTAGAACAACGGTACCCAGGGACGAGGCTGGCCTGGCTCGCCGTGCGCGCCGAGGCCCCTTCCCAGGTGCGGCTCATGGACGTGGTCTCAAAGAAGCACCCGGTGGACACGCTGTTCTTCCTGACCACCGTGTGGACCCGGCCCGGGCCCGAAGTCCTGAACCGCTGCCGCATGAACGCCATCTCCGGCTGGCAGGCCTTCTTCCCGGTCCACTTCCAGGAGTTCAACCCCACCCTGGCACCACAGAGGTCTCCCCCGGGGCCCGGGGGCCGGCCCCGACCCCCCGTCCCTCCCGGCGCCGACCCTTCCCGGGGGACTCCCGTGGGCGGCAGGTTTGACCGCCACGCGTCCGCGGAGGGCTGCTTCTACAACGCCGACTACCTGGCGGCCCGCGCGCGGCTGGCGGCCGAGCTGGCGGGCCAGGAGGAGGAGGAAGCCCTGGAGGGGCTGGAGGTGATGGATGTGTTCCTCCGGTTCTCAGGGCTCCATCTCTTCCGGGCCGTGGAGCCGGGCCTGGTGCAGAGGTTCTCGCTGCGGGACTGCAGCCCTCGGCTCAGCGAGGGGCTCTACCACCGCTGCCGCCTCAGCAACCTGGAGGGGCTGGCCGGCCGCGCGCAGCTGGCCATGGCGCTGTTCGAGCAGGAGCAGGCCAACAGCACCTAGCCGGCCACCGCCCCGCCCCGCGCACGCCCCCTTCTGCCTCAGCCCCGGAGGGCAGGGCGCGGCGGACAGATGGACAGCATGTCGCTGTATTTTTTTAATAAGAAAATGTTATTAAAAGTGTTTTCTGCCAAAGTGTTTTTTAGGTCTAGGGAAAACGAGCAAGAAGAATCTGAGGGAGGGGCCTGGGGCGTTTTCTCAGGGGGGGCCCACTGCCTTGCCCTTCCTCCTCCTCCCGGTTGCCAATGACCACACGCTGCCATCAGATGAATGACCTTTAATCCAGTTCCCCGCCTCACCCGAGGAAGGCAGGCAGGCGGCAGAGGAGTGACGGCAGAGCCTGGGGGACAGGCGCGGACCCGGGGGGCCCCCGCGTGCTCCCTCACGGGGCTCCTAGGTGTTGCGCACGACCAGCGACTGCTCCAGCTCCTGCCTGCGCTGCTGGATCTGTGAGGAGCGAGAGCAGGAGCAGGGTGACGGTGCTGCCGGTGAGTGACAGGGCGCCCCCGCCCCCCCCCGGGAGAGCATCTGGGAGCAGGGAGGGCTCCCACGAGGAGGTGAGGGGTGGCTTCTCTTGGAGTGAGGGGGGCTGAGGTGCATGGGCCCTCCCCACCTTGCAGTAGAAGTAGCGGCTGACGGCTTCCTGGGACCAGGGCTGGTGGTAGAACTCGGCCCGGCGCTCCTCCTCGGGGTTGCCTGCCACATCTGTCATCACCTGGGAGGCAGCAGCGGGGTCAGCCCCGAGCCCAGACGCCCTCCAGCCCCCGGGGACAGCGCTCACTGTCTTCCCGATACGCTTGTCTCCCATCCAGCGCTCCCGGAGTCCCCTTCACCTTGAGGTCTCGGCTCTGGGAGCGGAGCAGGTCTTGGATGTAGCCTTTGGGGTCCCTGGAGAAGCTTAGCATGAAGTCCCTCTGGATCTTGAGCTGGTTTATGGACTCAATCGTCTCATGGATCTACAGGTAGAAAGACAGATGCTTTCACCTGGCCGCGGGAGCAGCGGGGCGCATGGGGGGAGGGCTGCTGCGGTCCGGTGGCGGGCCACCCCTTTCCCGCCTCCCACGCCGCTGCAGCCGGGCAGCAGGGAAGGGCCACCTGTCCTTCACCTCTCCACAGGCCCACGCTTGTGTCTGCTCTGTCTGTGCTCTGTCATTTCTGGGTTCATGTCCCACTCCAGTTCTGGGCTCTGGCCCCACCTTACTGTCCAGAGCGCTGATCTCCTGCTGGTTGGCCGTGGACAGGAGGAAGCTGCTCATCTGCCCCTTCAGTGGCTCCTCCACCTCCACGTCAATGTCATAGCACGCCGTCTTCTTCTGGTCCGACGGGTCCACACTGCCGGGAAGGCCAGCTCTCAGTGTTCACCTGCCCCGCAGAGGCCCAGGGCCTGGGGCAGATGCAGTGGGGAGGGAGGGCGCTTGGAGAGGGGAGGGACGGGAAGGCCAGGACGCAATGACTGTCTGGTCTGGGGAGCAAGCTGGGGCCTCACCTGATGACGTGGTTGATGACAATCGGGTCAGGGGGCAACAGCAGAGCTGTGAGGCGCTGGGGAATCTCAGAAAACTTCAGCCGGGGACAATCAAAAATCTAAAGGAGGGGAGAGAGGTCACTCTTCTGTGCTTGAATAAGCGTGACTACAGTTCCAGGGCCTTCCATTCTGGAAAGGCCGGAGCAGCCAGGAGCAAGGCTCGCTCCCCAGTGCGCACGGGACAGGGACGGGGGGTGCGGGGCTGTTGAGAACAGGGTCGGCCTGCCCGGCAGTAAGTCCTGCTTCCAGCACTTCCTGTGCAGCCTGAGCAAGTGGCTTAACCACTCAGACCTCAGTCTCTCCGTCTCTGGAACGGGGGTAACAGCGGCACCCCTCTCCGGGACTGTGAGACTTCAGCGACTCAGCACGTAAAGAGCTTGAAACAGTGGCCGGCACATGGCGAGAGCTCAATAAACATCATGTTCTCCTTCCTCCTCAGGTTTATCTGCTGCATTTATTTAAAATTTACGGCTAATAATCCCTTTGTCAAATCTCTTTCACAGCAATTGGATTTTCCTAACTGCCCAGTGGGTTAGACGGGCGACGGGTGCCCCATTGCAAAGATAAGGCTCGAAATAGCTGAGTGACTTACCCAGAGTCAGAACCCAGGACTAGAACCCAGGAATCCATCCAACTCCGAGGGCCGAGAATATCACATTCCCCAACGCTGTTGGCCCAGTCAGACCTCCCTAACCCGGGGCGGCTTACGCAGCTCTGCCACGGTAGGGCCTGGCCCGGGCCCCGGGTCCCTGGTGCCGAGACCGTGACCCTGTACAGTTTTTGAAACCTGGGGATCCAGGAGGGAGCGGGGCGCCTTCGTGGGGGCACGCCCCCTGCTGGCAACTGCCCGCGCCCGCGCCCTGCGTTCAGGCTACCTGCTGGAAATACTTGTCCCCATTGATGTATTCCTTGTCGTGTGAGTCCTGCAGCCTGTTCGTCTTCACATACTGCCACAGGGCCTGGACGATGGCCGAGCGGCTCTGTGTGTGCAGCCCCAGCAGCCGGGCCAGGCGGGGATCCAGTTTGAACTGGGGAGGCTGGGAAAAGGTGACCGTGAAAATGAGGGAGGGAATGGAAAGTGCTCGGGCCAGGCAGCTCGGGACCCGGTGGGGGTGGGGCACGTGGTGACAGGCTCCTTGGGAACATGCTTCTGGAAAAGGGGGGTAGGGAGGAGAATGGGGCCCCTTGTCTTCCCTAAGAGAAAGGGCGCAGGGGGCCGAGGGCCTCGTGTGCCGTCCGGGGGGCGGGGGCAGGCACGGACCTGGTAGTCCAGCATGAGGAGCAGTGTGCAGCGCACGCTCAGGTCCCTGGCCTCTTCACCTGGAACCCGTCTGTCTCCTGGGTGGTGGGCGTTCGGTGCCACTGTACGGGGAGCAGAGCAGGGTCACCTCTCAGGCCCATCTGGGCTGGGAGGACGTGGGGCTCTAGGGCGGTTCTCATCCAGACCTGTACCGCTGATGGGACTATGGTCTAAGTTCTTCAGGGACTTGGGCCTGTGGATGGGCAGCAATTCAAGGACAAGAGGGGCTTGGGTCTTACCTCGACGAGGTGGTTGTCAGGGCCATAAAGGTCTTTGTCCAGCTCAATGACCAAACTCTTGAAGAAGGAAGAGAACTTTCGCTTCTGCTTGCTGGGCTGTGGGAGAGGAACAGGGACCGTGGGGGCGGAACAGGGACTGTGGGGGCAGAATGAGTTCGGGGTGGGTGGGGCTGGTGGCGTCAGGCAGCAGGTCAGAAGCAGGCCTCCGCACCCCAGAGGTCTCTCTAGGCCACCGACCCTGGCCAGGGCTGACTCCCTAACCCTTGCTGCAAACGTCTGGTGCTGTCCTCAGCCCAGCCCCATACCCACCCCAGGACCCCTGGAGAGACCTGGGCCGGGACGTACGTCATCCAGGAGCTTCCCCTCCACCCGCAGCTCCCAGGAGGCGATGCTGCCATCGGAATCCTCGGCATCCGGCTTTGCGGGGTTAAAGGTATTGGAGATATAAAGACGCAGCTTCCGCTTTTGCTGTAGAGATAAAGAGTGTCCCACAGAGCAGACACTGTGTGCCCACCCCCAGGGCAGCCCCGTTTCTCCATTCCGGGAACAAGACGTAGAGCCCTCTTCCTGCCCCCACACCAAGGCACCTTCATTGGCCTCTTCAGAGCCTCCTGGATGTCCACTCGCTTCCGCATGATGGTTTGATCCAGTTTCCTCTCAAATGCCAGGAGGTCCATGTAAGCCTGGGACTCGGGGACCAGCTCCCGGATCTGGAAGAGGAGGAGCAAGGCAGGGAACCAGGGACTCAGCCGGTGTTGCAGGTGGAAGGCGTGTGTGTCACATGACTCCAGAGTGCACAGAGGTGGAGGGGAGCTGGCCAGCTTCTGGGACTTTGTGAGGAGGGCACCCGTCCCCAGGACTCCGTATCCGGCAGTGGCCGCCCCGAGGTGTAGGGATAAAGACTGCTTCTCCCTCTAGGGAGACCCGCACACTTCATCGCTAGGGGAGGCCGGAGCCTCCGTGGAGCCCAGCACACTTGAGGGCTTCACCTCCTCTTGTCCTTTGCTTTGTCACACAGCCACTGGGCTTCCCTTGGGTGTCTGCCAAGTGGCTAGGACCTTGGGGTCCCTGAGGTAGTTAGGGGGGGTATGGTTGCTCGCCTTCACTCTGGTACCTCACCCAGTCATTCCAATTGATGTCTCAGCCCCGCTCGGCCACCACCCCGCCCCCACCCCTGCTCGGTGTCTTCAGATGGCCGAAATTCGGTCCACTGCACCCCAAGCCAGTATGGCTGGGCTGCTTCCCTCCTCCCCACCCCCTCCTCTGGCCTGAGAAGCCTCACTTCTTAATTAGCTTTTTAAACAAAAAGTGAAAGTGACTGTGATGCTGAAGCTCTGCTCCTGAGGGGGGAGGGGAGGTGAACAGGGTAGGGAGAGAGGAGGGCGGAGCAGCGAGGGATGGGGGGTGGGCTGGGGGCTGCTGTGAAAGGCACTCACCCTTTGAGGGAGGATTTTGTCAGCCATCTTCCTCCTCTTGGCACTGTACATTTTTTAAAGAAAAAACCAGGTTACCATGGCGACAGATCTGGGAGTAACGAGGCCACCTGCTAAATTATCCCGACATCTCCGCCCGCCTGGCTGGGGTTCCCACAGCCCACTAGTCTGCCTGCCCAAGGGGCTACGACAGTGGTGTGTGGCCTTGGCGCCCTGTCCTCTCACTGGGAGCAGGGGTGACCCCGTTCCTTTCTCTGGCCTGGGAGCCCCCTTCCACCCCGTCACATCCTCGGGGCCAGAGAAATGCAGACAGAGGAGGGGCCGGGGGTGAGGGAGCTGCAGAAGTGTTTGGGAGAAGCTGGGGAGGAGGGAGGACGGAGAAGAAGGATGGCTTCTAAGGACTTCCCGGTGCTGCGCAGCAGGGTTGCACCGCCCAAGGTGGCCTGAGCTCAGAGGGCGGGAAGATGACCACCCCCACCCTGGCTCCTGGAGCAAGGAGTGATGGCACGAAGCTGGTGAGGACTGCACCCCTACCACCCTGGGCTTGGAAGGAGACACTGACAGGCAGGGGGTGCTCTATCTCCGACCACAGGCCAACAGGGCCCAGGGACACACCCAGAGGGATTCAGAGAGTGTGTGCAAATGTTCTCCGATGGGAAGTGACTGCAGGCTGGACTTTGCCTCTTCTTGACCTGCTGGCTGCTTCTGACTTCCAGAAGCACCCCAGAAAATCCTTGGCGAGTTGAGATCAGAACCCAGCCTAGAGGACGGCTCTATGCTGCCCCCGTGTGGTGTTCTCAACCACTGCCCCTCCCTGTCCAAAAGCTACTCTAAGGCTAGGCAAGCAGTTTTCATTAAAAGGTCTGATTTGTTTTGAACAAATTATCTATGTGAAACTCTCGATTTATACAACATAAATCCGGGGCTTGTTTACTGCATAACAAGATGATTCGCTTTGCAAAATAATTCATTATAGTATTCTGATAAACAGGGAAATTTCCTCGATGTGTAAAAAATATTTAATAATGAGGCAAAATCCATATTACACATTTTATAGGATTCCATCTGGTGTGCAAAAGGAAGCATGTGTGTTTGGCTAAATAGTGAAACCCAAAGGGGCATCTCTCTTGCCAGGTACCAGCAGGCACTTTGGGGGTGCTACCAGCTGGCTCTGGCAAGGAATGGGCCGGCCCCTGGTGGCTTAGGGGCAGACCTGGCCCAGGGGAGGTTATGACAGCTCTTCAACCTTTGAGTGCCTACGAATCACCTGAGAGTACTGGACAGAGATCCCCCACCACACCCCACCCACAGGGAGAAGGAAGGTCTGGTGTGGGGCTTAGACACGCTCGAGCCAGGGGATGCTGGAGAAGGTGCACTGGACAACCACACTTTGAGAAACACGGTCCCAAAGCTCTGCCCTCTGTCCTTCTGCCAGCCCCCCCTACCCCACCCCCAAGACTGAAGCATCCCCCAGAAGCTGGGGACAAGGGGTGGAGAGAGGGACGAGCAGTGACGAGGAGAAGGACGCGACGGCCGCAGCCTGTCTACGGTGGGCACACAAAGGAACCAGAGCAGTGCCCCCTCGGCCCTCCTCCCAAGAGGGCATCCCACCCAGGACGACTCGTTCCCTGCTGATCATTCCTCCCCGCCCCTGCCAATCCCGCTCCTCGCCCGCCCCGTCCCTGCGGGTCCTGCGGTCCGCCCCCTCCGCGCTGGGCCCCACTCACCTGCGGCTCCGCGCGGGGGCGGTGGGCACCGGCTGGCCCTGGCTCTGGGCCTGGCTCTGGCCGGGCGGGGGCGCTGCTCGCTTGCGGGCGGGCTCCATGCCGCGGGGGCCAGGCCGGGTCGCACGGCGGGGCTGCCCATACGTACGGGAGCCCCGGGGGGCCCATGGGCGCCCCTGGTGGGGCATTTCGCGCTCCAGACGGCATCCCGGGGCGCTGGTTGGGGGGCGGGGGTGAAGCAGAAACAGGAGCCCGCGGGTCAGACCAAGGGCCCGCGGCTCCCAGCGTGGTGAGCCGCGTCTCCCCCACCTCAATCCCGGCGGTGACCCTGAGTGCCGCCGGCGTGAGCGAGGGTGGGAGGAGGGGTGGGAGGGGCGGGGCGCCGGAACCGCGCAGCTTTGGCGGAGGGGCTTTGCGTGTCCGCTGCAGGAAGCTAACTGAAGCCAGGCAACTGCACAGGGCAATTTGCCAACCTCCGCATTTGCAAGGAAAGGTACTACACCGCAAAAACGAAATATTAATGGCGCCTTTCAACCTTTTCAAAGGATGTGCACAACCACACGCTCCTCTGCAAGACAGACTGAGCGGGTCCTTCCAACCCCACTTGACAGATGAGGCAACCGCGGCTCAAGGAGAAAAGCGACCTAGCCAAGGTCACGCAGCTCCGCCTGGCCCCTGAGGAGCCAGGGCTTCCTGCTCTCTGCGGCTTCACCTAAGTTAGGGGCTGAGCTCCCCGCGCAGACTCCTGCGGCCCGCGTCCTATTGCCTGCTTCCCAGTCCACTTCCTGGGCCGTCGTGCCTCACACTCGCCCTCCTCATCCCAACCCACTCTTCTCTCTGGGCTCCTGCCTTTGACCTCTGTCCCCTTCTCCCGATTCCAAGCCTCTGCCCCCAGGGAGCTTCACCGTCTCAGCCCACCCCATACTCTGCTCCCAAGATGAAGGCGAGAGGTGGGGCTGGAGGCAACCAGAGGGGCTGAGGTCGAAGGCCACCAGGATTCTCTGATTGGAGGCCCTGGGTAGGTCAAAAGCAGCGGCACTTCCTCTAACATCCGGCTGTCCCTTCCTGTCCACCTGGATCACCGGAGGTGGTCCCATCCTACAGACCTCTGCTTCCCACCCCACCCCAGTGAGGCCACAAGTCAGGGGTCAAAGGGAGCCATGGCGAGGAGAGAGGCAGGTGTATGCCCTTGACACTACCCAGGTGCTCCGAGGGGATGCAGATGAGATGCATATTCATGGCGTGAACTGTTTCAGAGACTTTTTAAACCCTGCTTGTCCAGATTCTGGAAGAGGGATGGGGTGGGGGGGCGGGCGGCCAGAGCAGGGTGGATGGGATGCGGACAGGGACAAGGAGAGCAGGAAGGAGATTAGGGGGCGATGATGCAGACCCTGTGCCCATCATCCTTAAACGCTACCACTGTACCCCCGAGGAGTGCAGCTGCCCCCGGGCACAGGGAGCCGCCCTGCCCCTGAGCTTGCTGAATCCCTTCTAACTGCCAGCTCTCCCTCCTGCGGGGCGCTGTGCCTAACCCTAACCCCCAGCCAGCCAGCTGTCTCTGTCCATCGCTCCCACAGCGAAACTTGCCTGTCCATGTGTCTGCCTCCCCTGCCCACCTGACCCTGTCACTCACACCTCCAGGTTGGTGGCCCGGAATGGAGCCCGAGCCCGGCCATTCCCACCCAGCACAGACGATGCCTTGGGAGTGGGGCAGTGGGGTTCACAACTACCCAAGAACTGAAGCTCTAAGTTGGCCAAAGAAAAATCCATGGGCGCAGCCTCTCTCCCTCCTAGGTGGGCCTTTTTAGAGGGAATCCCCCAAGCAGCAAATTTAGGACTGGTAATTTAGCTGACTAACATGGGAACCCCTGGAAGTTACTCAGAGATCCCCAGGGCTGGTGGACAGGCTACCTACCCCGAAGAAGCCCATTTTTCCTATTGGCTGCTCTCATTCATCAAGGCCAGTGATACTCACTGATCCATTGAACAGGCCCCAGAGAACTGTGGCAGCCACCAGGGTCACCCCCGTGAAGGGCGCCAAGATTCTAGGGACTCTGGCCTCCCTGAGAACAGGCCTTCTTTGGGGTCACAACCAAATTTGGCCATAGTAAACCTGACTGCGTCCTCTCTGCCCGGCTCAACCATGGCACCCATCCCGAGTCCTGGAACCCCTGCGCCTCCCATTCCACTGCCCTCTACACCCTTCGCAACCTGGCCCCTGCTGCCCCAGCTGAGGCTCCCATGCCCTCACGTGGCCCCGGGCTCCCTCGGCTCCCTGTGCGCCTCCCTGGCCTGTGACGACGCTGCCCGGCCCCTTCCATCTCTAGGCCTCACGTCCCTGAGTCTAGCCCTTCCTTCACACCTTTGAGGCATCAAGGACATCAGTTTCTGGTGGCTAAGTCTGCCAGGGGATCCTCAGACCCCTTAACTGGAGTCTGTCCCTGGAGAGGGGCCTGCCTCTGACCCTGACGGCAGAGGCCATCAGCAAAACCCCGGAGCCCTCCGGACTGACTGACGGAATGCAGAGGTTGTTCAGCCAGAGAGCTTCCTGCTCGCGGTGCCTCCAGGGTCACCTGCTCCTTGTTCCCCAGCCACAATCAGAGAGACACTCTCCATGAACAGACAGCCCAGCCCATGCCCGTCCCCACCCCCACTCCCAGGGCAGGGGTTAACACCTGGCCCACAAGGGAAAGAACCGAAGAAAACACAACTGGTCCAGATGGGACCCCCCCACTTGGGGGGGACAGTCCCCAAGTCCCACCCACAGCCCCTGACAAGAATCCACGCGAGCCTCCCTTCCCGCCCGGGCACCCATCCCCGGCCGGCCGGCTGACGACGTGTTCGGTGCCAGGCCACAGTCGCCGGGGCTGGCGGAGGGCCGTGGTGGCCCGGCTGGCGGGTGGAGAGCGGGAGCCCCCTCCCGGCCCCTCCCGATCATCCCTCCATTCAGCCCGCGCCAGCTCGCTCACCCTCCCCCGCTAACTTTCCCCCACTCACCACCCCATGGACCAGAAACTCAAAAAGTTTGCTTTTCGTGGCTTTGCGCGCCCCTCCGGCAACTTCGTCCGCGGCCATCGGGGTGGGCTCAGCGGCTCCTCTCACTCTCTCTCTCTCCTCTTTCTTTCCCTTTTCTGCCTTTTTTTTTTTCCTCCAACTCTCCCCTCTGAGTCCTGCTGGGCTCTCTCACACTTCTACTCGTGCGGAGTGGGGAGGGGGCCCCTTCAGGGCTGCCCTGACGGCCCACGGCCCACGCCGCCGCCGCCCGCCCGCTCGCCGCCGCGGCTGCCGCATTCCTGCACTGATAAGACAGAAATAGTCCGGCGGCCCGGGGTCTGCCTGTTGACTCGGCGGGGACAGAAAAGCCTGCCTTTCCAACCCTGGCTGGCCAAACAGCGCAGATAAGCGGCAAGGCGCGCTGGCGAGCCCGGCTCCTGCGCGCCGGGCAGCGGCTCTGCAGCCGAGGCCGCCCCAGGGCCGCGGGGAGGCGCGCGGGGAGGGGACGCGAGGGGCGGTGGCGGGGGGCTCGCCGGCCACCCGGCTCTCGCCACACATAGTTTCTCGGTTAGGGAATCCGCCAGCAGGGCCAGGCAGGGAACAGTCAGTTCCAACTTTCCCCCGAGTGGCTCCCGCTGCATTTCTAAGGCCCTTTCCCTAGAGACCTGGCAGGCCAAGTAGGGAAACATTTGCTGGAAGGAATGGGGGGAGCCCCGGCTGGGACGAGGCCTCCGTCGCGCGGGCGGGGTGGTGGGTGTGCCGGCGGTGTCCCCCTGCGTCCACAGATGTGTGCGCCCTTGTCTCACCGCCGAGTGTGTCTGCGCCCTGGTGTGGGCACGGCGGTGGCTGGGGGTGTGGATGTTTATGTGCGTGCACAGACAAATGCCTTCTCTGTGTGCCTCTCTCACCCGGAGCGCGGGTGCGAGGGCGCGGGTGCGGTGCCCATGTGGCAGGACAGGGTCCGGTGTCTCCCTGTGAGTCTATTTCTGGGTCTGTGAGTCTTTGTCTCTATGTGAGAAAGAGGGCAATAGGGGATGTATTTTGGAAAGAGGGAGGTGGATCAGGCTCATGAGAACAGGAAGAGAAAAATGTGGGGGAAGGCGAGGAGCTGGGGTGGGTGCTTGCGGGGATGGGTGGAGAGAATGAATCAAGCAGGGCCTGATGGCTTTGGAATGGGGTGTGGAGTGGGTGCTCAGAGGAGCTGGGGCTGCTGGATATGGCAGACCCCAAAGAGAATGGAGTAGGGGTGGGTGGAGAGGGAGCCCCAGAAGGGCAGCGTGGAGGGAGCTGGCAGTCCCCAATGAAGGAGGGACAGGAAACTGGAGGGGCGAGTCCTGAGAGCCCAGGCAAGAGTCCTGGCCCCGCCCATGCCCCACAGGCCACACCCCTCTGTCCTTCTGGGACGACAGTGGGTCAAGTTTATAGGCCTCTTGGGGCTACACTGGCAGTCAGAATCCAGGTGAGAGGGTACAAAGCCTGGAGGAATCTGTTGGAAAACTTATTTGAAGTTAGGCCCCGAAGGCCCAGCATTGCACTGGGGAAGTCCCGGCCCCCAACCCTTCCGGATGCCTTCAGAGGTCAGGACAAAGAACAGAGGCAATGCTCTGCCTGGGGAAGCATCTCTGCCTGCACCCAGGTTTGCACTGGCCCCTGGTCACTGCCTGGCCACTTACGGGCCCACCGGCAAGCCCCTGGAAGGCCAGAGAGGACATGTGGTCCAGGATGCCCCTCCTCTATCTCACCTTAGCAGGGGACCTAGAGATCTCCTTCCTACTACATCTCTACTTGGGCTTCCCCACCGAACCCACACACACAGAGACTGGGCCCTGGGGTAGTGGTAAGGATGGGTGGTGGGTGGTTGGCATAGGCTGCTGGCCACCCGGGGAAGTCATCGCTGCAGTCTGTCCACTAATCTCCAAAACCCCTCCCTCAGTACCATTTCTAAGCCTCTCCTCTGATATACTTTTGCCTGGAATGTCCTCTACTGTCTGTCTGCCTATCCAGACCATATTCGTCCTTAAACCCCAGCTTAGGCCTCCCCTCTTCCAGGAAGTCTTCCCTGGTCCCACTTGTGGGCATGGATATTTCTCTTCTGGGTAAGCCCATCACCAGCTACCCAGCACCATGAATTGGCACTGGGCTGACTAATGCCTGATGTGCCCTGTGCTTCACGTGTGTTAGGTTTGGTCTCCCAAACGGGCTGTGGCCCCCTGAGGTCAGGGACTGGCCTTTAAGGCCCACTCTCCCACTGTTCCCCGGGCAGAGGGACTCCACATGACTACATGCCTGCTGACACTTGCAATCACCCACAGCTCAGTGGGCCAGCGGATGGAGCTCACGCTTTGCCACTCACCTGAAGGCGTGAGTCACCATGGGCACCCCCACCCCCTGTGGGAGCTTCTAGCATGGGCGTGTGAAATTATGGGCCTTGGAGATTCTGTAGGATTGGGACTGGGGTGGGGGTAGATCCCTCTAGACTTCGGGTAAAGTACAGAGTTCTCAACTCTTGGAGAGGCCTTTGGGGAAAAGAAGGCAGCAGAGGAAGGTGGATGGGCACCCCAGCCTTGGCACCGGCCACCGGGAAGTTCAAGGGTGGGACCACCCAGCATTTGTGAGGGGGCCTGTCTTGGCTGTAGAGGTCACAGGAAGGGGTTAGACCAAGGGCTGCAGAGGAGCCACAAGGAGCTGGTGAATATCACTCAGCTTGCAGATGAGCCCCTCCTGGGCCACCCCGGGACCCAGGCCTCTGTCTGTAGCCACCTCTGGGAGACACCCTTCTGCTGCAGACGATGCAAACATGCCCCGCCTCCCTGCCCCCGCACTAATGCGAACGGCAGAGGCACAGGAGCCACAAAGGTCTGCACTCACCGCACACCTTAACCAACTCCACCACCCACCCTCAAGGCCAGATTCACAAGGCGGCTGCCCGCAGACACGTTTGCAGGCCCACCTTCCAGGGGCGACCTTAGGGGTGCGGACACGGGGGAGCCTTCGGGCCCGAACACAGAGGCACCAGTGTGGCAGCCCGGCTAAGGCTCCCACCTCACAAAGGCCGGGATCGCCAACGGCTCGGCCCCCAAAGGGCGCTCAGCGGTGCCCGCCGCCGGTTCCTGCCAGGTAGGAAGGAGGCCCAGAGAAAGCCCTGATCGCAGCGGGCGGGGGGCCTCCCTCCCAGCCCCCTCGGCCCGGCCGACCGGCCCAGGCCGCGCTCCGGGCAGGCCGTGCGCGTGTCCGGGCGGAGGGCGGCCGCCCGGCGGCCCGGAGCCGGAGTCCCCCCTGCCGTCCCCCCATCTCTCCTTCCCTCGCCGAAGCACCACCGGCACCAAATGGCAAAGCGCCGCTCCCCGCGCAGGGAGCGATGCGCCGCGGCCGGCGGGACGGGCTCGGCGCCCCCCAGCCGCGCCGAGCGCCGGGGGCACGTCCCGGCCCGCGCCGCCCTCCCCGGCCCTCGCCCGCCCGGGCCGGGGCAGCGGTGGGAGCCGGGCCGGAGCCGGGCCGGGCATGCGCACTGAGGCCTCCCTCCCGGTGAAGGTCAGCCCAGGGCCTAGCTGCAGGACTCGGAGCGGCGGGGGAGGCAGCGGAGGGAGGAGGGATGCGGCGAGGAGACTTAACTCCTTCCCTGCGGGAAGATGGGCACCGGGGCCGGGCCGAGCCCCGAGTCCCATCCTCCCCGCCCTCTGTGGACGTCCCAGTACGGGGACCCTGCTCCGGGGGAGTGGGCGGAGGGAGGGGGCCGAGGGGAGAGAATGGAAGAAGAGGCAAGCCGCAGAGGAGGGAAGCCGGGAAGGGGAGAGGGAAGAAGGCAGGGAGGAACAAAGGAAAGCAGCCCGACGGGAGAGACGCTTTGTGCTGCCCCCTCTCCCCCCACCCCTGGCAAAAAGGCTTCCCTTAGCGGGATGGGACAACCCTGGTGTGTGTGTGTGTGTGTGTGTGTGTGTGTGTGTGTGTGTGTGTGTGTGTGTGTGTGTGTGTGTGTGTGTGTGTGGCAGGGGGGGCGGGGGCGGACAGAGAGACAGAATGAAGTGAGACTCTGGAGCTCGAAGGCTGAGGACCCCTGATGTCAGTGCCCTGCCCATCCCTAAACCCAGCCCCCCACTTTCTCCTCTGGTCACTAAACACCAGGGCAAGCCAGGGGCCCAGAGGCAGCTCTTCCCCAGTCTACCTGCCTGCCTGGCCTAAGTCCCAGGCCCCCAGGGATCCCTGGCTAGCTGATGGGGTCAGGCCCAGCCCCCAGAGATGAGCGGAGGGGAGTCGGCAGCCAAAGCGCCACCTCTTGTGACTGGCTTCCTCCAGCCAGCAGAGAGGACATTGGCGGCCTGACCAGGGGCACCGTGGCACAGTCCTTCCCCGCCACCCCCCCAGGCCAGAGGAGCGCTGGGCACCTTCCTCTTTGTGTGGGGACGTTGCTGTGGCCAGGATGCCCTCCACTACGACCCAAGGGGCTGTCTGTCTCTCTGTCTCTCTGTGACACTTTGCCTTTCTCTGTCAGTTTTCCCAGCACGCACAAGAGAAACAGATATGACAGAAAGAAGCAAAAAAAAAAAAAACAAAAAACAAAAAACAAAAAACAAAACAAAAACCAAAAAAACAAAGAAAAAGTAGGACACCAAAATAGTTGTGTGACCTTGGGCAAGTCGCTGTCCCTCCCTGTCCCTCAGCTTCTTCAGGAGTGAAAAGAAGGGGCTTCCTGCCCTGAAATCGGAGGATTCCATGGGACAGGAACCAAAGCAGACAGACAGGAAGGAGAGGGAGACAGAGACGCAGGCCCCGGCCGGGTCAGGGTGCTGCTCAGCCCCCGGTCACACGCGCCTCCACTGAGCTCTCACTCCTGTGCTGTCCGCCTCCTGCGAGCAGGGCACGGCCTTGCCTTGCAGTCCCCGGGGGCCTGCCCGGCAGGCGGGTGCGGGATAAACCCCCTTTGCCCGCGTGGGTGTCTTCGTTCGGGCCTCGGAGACGGCCCTCCGCAGCCCTCACGCACACCTCACGCACAGTAACTGAGACACCGGGATGCCGAAACCGCCCGTCACGGGAGGAGAGGCGCGCCGGGCCTCTGGGCCCTGAGCACGCGCCGGCCCAGAGGGAAGGCGCCTTTCGGATTCACAGCCAGCTTTCTCTCCCTCCTGTCATGGCTGCCGTTCCCTAGGTGGTCTCTCGCAGCAGTTCATGCCCAATAGCCTGGGGCTCTGTGCAAAAAGGATGGCTGGGTCCCCATCTTGGCAAGGATGGAGTTGGTCCCCTCCCGCAGCCTAGGGGGTGGAACATGGCGTGGCTCTGCCTGGTGTGGTGGCAAGGATTTGTCCCACCGAACCATCCTCGCTCCCATCCATCTCCCACTGGACCGACACAGGCTCGTCCTGTCAGGGCAAAAGCAAGGCGGAGTCCAGGCCTTGGAGCTCACAGGCTGTCAAGGTGCCGAGCAGCAGGCACCCACCCCCCTGCCTTCTCCTCCCTGAGGCCAGGAGCCTACTTCGCTCCACAGGATGGGAAACCCACTCATACCCCAAAGAGCCTGTGTCCCCAGCCAACGCCCCCACCCCTGCCCTGTTCCTGCCATCTTTCAAAGGCCTGTGGCTCCCTCTCTTCATGCCCAGACACCCTGCCCACCTTTGTGTCAATCAGCAGACACTGGTCCGGTCCTGGGTTCACCCCCGGGGAGCCGGGGACCCGATTCAGGGCAGTCTCATGGCGTCCCAGCTCTGCTCAGGGACTGAGACCTCCTCCCGTGCGCTGTGTCCTCATCGTGACATGAGATGCTGCCGCCTTACTCCCGACCTCCGGGAAGGCCGGAAGGGCCTTGGCTGGCAGGCCCGGGGAGGGGCAGAATCCTGCTCCATCATCGGGCCTCAAACCTGGGCGCAGGCTCCCCCGCCCTCCCTGGGCTCGGCAGGTCCTTGGCTGCACTCTGTCCCCAGTGCCAGGACAATCTCCTGGTGGCCTAACCTCTGGCTCCTTACCGAAGCTTCCGATGCCTCAGCTACTGCTCTGCCCTGGTGGGCAGAGGGATTTTTGCCCATCACTACATTCTGAGGCTGAGATGTCACCTGAGTGAAGAAAACCAAATAGGGAAAAGAATTCATCTGCAATCCTTGAAGATGATTTTGGGGAAATTAAACCAAATGGCAGCGGCCAGTGAAACATGGGCTAAAACATCCAAGGGAGTGACACAGGGACCTGGCCTCCCGGAGGCCTGCGATGCCATCCAGGTGCAGGGTGAGCCCGGCTCACAGGGTCTGAAACGCACCTTCCCCTCTGCACCTAGGACGGGCCCAGGAAGCCCCACCCTCGCTCCCCCCAACCCCACACTCCGCCCCGCCACTGCGTGCGCCTGGGGTGTACCTGCCTTACCGTCACAGGCCCTCCTCCCCGACGACTGTGCCAAGCACCACGGAAACCTCCAGACTACCTTCAAGTCCTGCACTCTCAGCTCCGTAGGCTCTATATCCCACTTCCGCTCCCACCTGCCACCAACCTGAACCCTTTTGTGCCCTCTGCCGACCCGCTCGGCCTCTGCTGCAAAAGTCACTTTGCTTTCTCGCAATAGACGCTGGGCATCCCCTTGAGGCTGTGTTTTCCAGAGTCCCCCTTCCCCTGGCTTCGAGGCAGGCTAGGACCCCTCCTGCCCCTGGTGGCTGCTTCAGAGCCCTGGCTTTGCGTCTTACACACACGTGCACGCACGCACACGCACACGCACACGCGCGGTGCCTTCGCTCCTTGAGGACTCAGCTCCTGGCTCGCTGGCACGCCTGCCAGCGTGACTCCTGCCTCTTCCTGCTGCTGCGTTTCAGGACCTTCACGAATGTCCTTCTCCCGCCTCTGGCCTCCGTGCCGTGGCCACCTCTCCTCCAGTGATCCTCTGCCCTCCATCAGCCACTCACTCCAGAGTCGTCTCCTGGACCTTGTCATTCCGGCAGCTGTAGCCGCCCCCGCCAACATCACTCTCAAGCACGCCGCTCTCTGGCCAGCACCTCTCTTCTTTCCAGCTCACTCTGTCTGGTGTCCTGACCCCCCAGAGCCTGTGACTCCACTGGAACCTCTGGTCCATTTCTCTGACCCTCGCCCCTTGTCACAACTACACACACACACACTCTCTCTCTCTCTCTCTCTCTGTCACAGTAAAAAATACATAGCATAAAGTTAGCATTTTCGCCTCCCTTGCATATACACTTGACTCTCTTAAGAGTTAAAGCCAGCTTCGCCAACTCCTCCCCTGCACCAGCATCTGAACTGGCAGGGGAAAGACACACAACCGCCCTGACCTGGTCTCACCGTCGCTGCGGGAGCATAAACTGCTGCCCCCCCCACCCCCTCCACCTGAGTTTCTCTCATCTCCTCCCTCCAACCTCCGACTCCTCCTCCGCTCCTCACTCCCAGCCGATGCCCTTGATCCTGCTTCACTGAGAAAAAGGCAGCTTTCGAAGGAAGGCTGAAGGCCGAAGGCCGTCCAGAGCGTCCGGCCGCCCTGCTGCTCCCCCCACCCCGCTCCCCACCTTCCTGCAGCTGAGTTACCTGCGCTCAGGTCCCAAGCTGCCATCCCCTCTCACGCCCTCAAGGACGGCTCCAACCCTCTCCCACCCACACACACCACGGAATGGTCAGCCCCCCTTTCTGGACGCCTCCTGTCAGCACGCAGAGTCCCGCCCCTCCCCCACCCCCTCATCCCACCGGTTGCAACAAAAAGTCTCAAAAGTGTTGTCTGTGTTCGCCGACTCCACACACCCCCCCCCCCGAGTCCCAGCCCCGTCAGGCACCCAGCCCGCTGCCCTACCAGAAATGCTCCCGTCCGGCCACCGGTGAGCTCCGCGTCACCAAACGCCACCACCATCCGTTCTCAGGTGTCGTCCAGCGTAACCGGCCGCTGGCCGCGGCGTCCGACACAGCTGGCCACTCTCTCCTCCGGGAAATGCGCTCTTCCCTCGGCTCTGGGACACGGCCCTCTGGGCTCTCCTCTTGCCTCCCTGCTGCCCCTTCTCACCTCCCGGGCTGCCCAGCTCTTCTCCCGTCTCAGGGCCGGGGCGCCCGGGTCTCAGTCCTTGGTCCTTGTCACGGTTCCAAATCACGTCCTGGGCGACCTCCTCCGACGTCCAGTCTCATAGCTTTAAGTGCCATCTCTATGTTGACGATTCCCAAAGGTTCCCTCCAGCGCGGCCCTCTCTCCCAGGCCTCAGATGCCCACACGCAACTGTCCGCTCGGAATCGCCACCTGCTCTCATGTAGATGTGCCAGTGTCGTGTGCCCCCACGGGGACCCCTGCCCTTCCGCCCCAGGCCTGCTGGCTCGCTGAACACCGTCCTCACCCACTTGCAAGGGCTCAGGCCCACAGCCTTGGAATGACCCAGAATCCTGTCTTCCTCTCACACCCCACATCCAATCTGAAGGCAAGTCCTGTTAGCTCCGGGTCCGGAACCCGACCCCTCTTGGCTCTCCTTGCTACCCCCGCCCCCACCCCTGGTCCAATCTGAATACTGACCAGCTTGCCTCCAACCCGCCCCCAACGGGTTATTCTCAACATGGCCGACACAGTGGTCCTTAAAGAGGGGGGGTCAGATCATGTTGCTTCTCTGCTTGAAACCCTCCCAAGGCCCCCCATCTTATTCTGAGAAAGGGCCGAGGTCCTGCAGGTGCTGGGACCCAGCCCTGTCACCACTCCCTGTCCCTCTGTGGCCTCGGCACCTGCCACCCCCATCCTTCACTCTTCCCCGGCCTCCTCGTGGTTCTTCAGGAGTTCCAGACCCTTGTCCGCCTTGGGGCTTTGGGGCTTTGAGCCTGCTGTCCCTTCTGCTCAGGATGCTCCTCCTCCAGCTGCCTGCATGGCTAACTCTCTCCACCGTAAAGTCTTGGTTCAAATGTCCCCTTCTCAATGGGACAAGCTGTCCACGCTCTGGAAGACTGCAGGCTGCTCTGCCGTCCACGTTTGCCCACAGCACGGCACACCTGCCACCATTCCCATGTCATCCACGTACTTATTACGTTCGTGTGTGACTCTTCTTCCCCCTGGTTGAACGTGAGCTCCAAACACGCAGAGATCTTTCTGTCTTGTCCACGGATAAGTCCACGTATCGGGCACACGCTGGAGCCTGCACCGTCGCAAAGGCAAAGCGAGCCCACGCCGAGTCAGCCCGGGGTTTCCAGCTCGCTTCCCAGGGCCGGGCGATGGTACAGCCTGTGCTCACGTGACTATAGCAATCGCAACATTGTGGGCTTGAACTTTCACACACAGTAACCAACCTGATCCTGACAGACACACTACCAGGTGGGTGTGCATGGGGGGCGGTGGGGGGCTTCCCATTCTAAGGAGAAGGAAAAGGAGGCTCCCAGAAGCCGTGTGACGGTGCTGTTAGAGGGTGGCCTTGGGACTGCAGATCGGTCTCCCAAATTCAAGGTCCTGGGTTTCTGTCCTTCATCTCAAACTGCCTCCCCAATGTCCCCTGGTGGCATATCTGCCAGCTAGGAATAGTCACACACACATGCACGCACACGCACGCACACACCCTTCCACCTTCCCCAAATGCTTGCCTTTTAAAGAACAAAAGCAAGATCCCCAGAGGCCTGTACATTGAAGCTGAATTACCCTTTATCTTTTTAAAAGACACTCCTAAGCATCTCAAGCAGCTTGTTTCCAACACTTGGAATCCGAATTCCAGAACATTTGCCATCAAGGTGTCTAAAATAAGTTTCGATGCATTTGAGCAGGTTCCTTGAGGTCCTGTGTAAGAATTACCTTTTAGCCCAAAAAAGAAAAACATATGTATGTATGTATGCATGCATGCATGTATGTATGTATGCATGCATGTATAAAAAGCCCCTCGCTCCTGTGGGTAGAGCAGTGGGCCGTTCCGTGGCTTCTCTGGGCCTTGTGGATGGACACATGTGTGTGTCCGTGTATCTCCTGGATGGGAAACATGCACACAGTCACCACATCAGCCTGTTCCCTGGCTTCCCACTTGGCCACCCCAGTACGTGCTTCCTTCGGGAAAACGTGGTCACCTGGCCATAGGCAGTCCCAGGGCCACTTCCCTGCTTTCTGGAGCCACTTGGTGGCCACGGGTCTGAAGGAAAACAGGAGAAATGATCCGAGCCAAAGGCAAGAGGCTCTGTCTGTGCCTAGAGGCTCACAAATTTCTTGGGGGAACCAGGCAAAAGTACATGGGATGGAGGAGAGATGGGGCCTGCCTACGACCCTGGATTTCACAGCCAGAGCGGACGCAGCCTCTCCCGTGCCCCCATCCAGCACACCCTGTAAATCAGCAGACTGTGTGCTTTACCCACCTGTATAACTCGTCCCCTCTAGGGCACCCTCGCCTGCCCTCACCCCGTGCCCGTGCTCCCAGATTTGGGCTCTTGCCCTGCCTACTGCAACCCAGTCTATTTCGGGCCAGGGCCGTGACAGTGGGGCTTTACCGCCCTGCCCGTTTCTCCAGTCCTTCTGAGGGCCTGTCCCCCTCCCCCAGGCCCTGAGCCCACTGCCCTGGCTGGGGTCTCTGCTGCTTCCGTAGAGTGGTGGCTCTGCGCTCGGACTCCTAAAGTCCTCTCGGCATTGCTACCGTTTGGAGCCGGATAACTCCGTGTTGGGAGGCTGTGTCTCCTATCAAACACTGGTAGGATCCTCTCTGCTCTCTATTCAGGAAACCCTGGCATCCCCTCACCCCTCTAGTGTGACAAGAATACCTCCAAATATTGTCCTTTGTCCCTGGAGAGTGAAATTGTCCAGGGCTGGGAACCACTGCACGGGAGGCAATCATGGGTTCACCCCCGGCACACCCTCTGAGTGACCATAGCCTGGGACAAGTCACTTGACCTGTCCAAGACTTATTCTCCTCATCGGCGAGACAGGGAGCCCCACACCTGACGCACCGGTGGACGGGGGCGGGGGGGGGTTCACGTGAGGCCGTGTGCGTGCGGAATCCAGCTCAGCACCTGGCACCGAGTGAACGGTCACCCTGCTACCAGCTTCCTGGGGCTCTGCCTCCCGTCCCACAGCTCCACTCCCGCGGCCTCAGCCACTGCTCCGCTCCCCTGCTGCCCGCCAAGCCCCGGCCAGGGGAGTGGCAAAGCCAGGGAGCCCCAGGGCCCTGCACCGTCACAATGTGGCTTTGGGAGCCCGGCGGGGAGTCCAGATTCTATCCAAACCACTGGAAGCTTCCTTGAGCAAGGAACGGCCATGAGTAGGTGGGCTGGGCCTGACACGGGCAGCCTGCGTGCACCACCCAGAACCTCGGAGAGGGGCTTCCGGAGGGGAGGGCGAGGGCGACGTTCAGGAGCCACCACAAAGAGCAGATCGACTGGACTTGAAGAAGACATCATGAGGCCGCGTGTCGGCCTGGGGAAGCTGAGGCTCGGAGATGCTGTCGGAGGCATCTGCAGGATGAGCAGGGCTTCCTCCCCCTCGACCCTGCCCTTCCCCCGTGTAGTGAGCACCCACTAGGTGACAGCCTCAGGTGAAGTGCTGCTGCCTCGCAGGGCCTCAGCCCTCGGTGAGTTTGAGGACCAGAGAGAGACTGCTGGGGCCACAGGCCTCCACACAGGGTGGCTGGTGGGCAACGTCCATGTCAGCTCCTGCCCCAGGGTGGCCACGGCTCTGGAAGGGCGAAGGACCAGTGCCACTGTCCCTGAGCTCTGAGCATGCGCTGGTGAGGAAAGCCTCCCACAGAGAGGCCTGCAGACCCGGGGAGCCGGCCCAGCGGCTGGGTTAGGAGGGCGGGAGTCCCCGTGGAGGAGAGGCGATCACCCCTAACAGCCACTTTGTCAGAGGGGCTGTGGCCTTGGTGGCACAGCTGGCCTTGGTGGCAGTGGTGGAGAAGCCAGCAGCTGCAGGGAGCTGCCATGGGCTGGTGCCACATGTACAAGTAACACAATGGATACGGGGTCTACGTGGCACACAGAGGAAGGACGCCTCCCCCTGGCTGCACATAGTCGTCCCACGCGAGGACAGCTAGAGACAGGCGAGGAGCCTGTGTACCGCAGCCCGGGGCCCAAGGATTCCACAGTGGCAGAGAATCGAACTGTCTCCTGGGTCTTCCTGTTCTGGGTAGGACCCAGGGTGACTCCTGGAGGTTCTGGCTACCTAGAGCTCACCTGTCTCCCTCACAAGACGCGACTCCACATGCTGAAGGGGGCAGTCACGGCCCCTGGTACCGGTTGAATTATGTCCTCCCCCGCTGGAGTCCTAATCTGCAGGACCACAGAACGTGACCTTAAAGATGTAGTTTCTACAAGGTCAGGGAGTTAAGATGAGGTCGCTAGGGTGACTCAGATCCAGCACGACTGGTCTCCTTATAAAAGAGGGGACATTTGGACACAGAGTCAGACGAACATAGAGGGTAGAGGTCATGAGCACATTCAGGAGAAGATGGCTGTCTGCCAGCCAGGAGCCAGGCCTGGAACACGTCCTTCCTCACAGCCCCCAGAAGGGACCAGCCCTGCCAACACCTTGATCTCAGATTTCCGGCCTCCAGACGGTGAGAGGATGCGTTTCTGTCATTTAAGCCGCCCAGTCCGTGGCGCTGTGATAGGGCAGCCCAGGAAAACCAACCCGGCCCCCGGCACTGCTCCTCACTACGCCCATGTTGGTCTCCAGGTGACCTGCTCTGCAGTCCGTGGACCACCCCGTTCTCCCCCACAGCCTTCGGGTGGCCTGCAGCCACCGGACGCACGGCCCTCGGAGCCATGTCCTCTATCAGGTGGAACCCGGGGTCTGCGACTTTATCCCACCACTGACTGACGGGAGGACAATAATGCCGAGTCACGTCAACCGCCCAGAGTCTCGGCCTCATCTTGAAAATGGGCATACTGTCATCCGCCTGGGTTACTGTCGGAGGCGAAACAGGAATGAGCGACCTGTGCTAATTCTCTTTGAGTCAGAGAGGACTCACTGGTCCCTTGAGGCACTCACTTTAGGAACTCACTGCGCTTCCCGCTCTGGACTTGCAGTGAGCTCACCGTTAACTAAAACCTCGACCCTCTTTCGACGTCGATGGTACCAAAGCGTGTCTCCCCCGTCTCATCCTTGAAAGCTTGTTTTCGTTGGACTCAAGAAGAGATGCTTGTATTTCTTCCTGTGAATAGTCACCTCATGAGCATCGGCCCATTATTCTGGCCTGAGAGCCTCCAAACCTCGGTTCCGTTATCCGTTACATTGACCGTCTTTTCCAGCTGCACATCGCTCATCAGCCCAGCGAGCATGACCTCCTCTCTTCATGCGCATCTTTATGAAGGTATTGAAAGAAAACAGAACGGCAGCAGGACAGAGCCCTGTGTTAGACGATCTCCACCCCTTCGGGCTTAGTCTTCTGCTGGCGCAACTTTACTGTCACAGGACATCCGGTGATGCGCTGGAGTGTCACATGGGTACTTTCGAATGGCTCATGGTCTGACTATCGGCAGAGGAGACAAATCGGAGCTCAGCGCCCCCTTCCCGGCCCGTCCAGAGCCGGTTTCTGAACACCTACCGGCACGCCGCTGCATGCAGCCCATGCGTATATGCCGTACTCAAGATACAGGGGAGACTTTGTCACGCATGCCTCCAAATGAGCGCAATAGGTCTTCACGGAGCTTAACGGCCTACAGAACAGTTCAACACGTATCTCATAATCTGGTTCTCTCAACATCCCCGTAGTTCTAGGTCTGAATGTGACTACACCCGTTTTAAAGATGAGGAACGCAAGGTTAGTGATTGACTCAGAGCCAGACGGTGAACTAGTATCACAGGCAGGGCCACTGCCCTGGATTTGAACACAGACAAATTGAGAGGGGGTCCCACAGCAGCCCAAGGCCCTTCCCCTCAGCTGTACATCTTTGAGGACTGATGAGCAATTCTTCTCAAAATGGGGTCCCTGACCGATGCTGGAGAGGGACGTCCTTAAGTTTTGACAAGACTGCATTTTGTTTATGTCGTTGATGACAAGAGACTACCATAAGTGACAGCAGCTCTTAATGCAATGTTTCTAAAACTGCGGCCCACTGATGCCCGGGGCCCTCCAGATCTCAGGGTGAGAAAGGCTGATTTATCGTTCTGGGCCTGAGGCACAGAATGACAGGGTGAGGGAAGGCCAAGGTGGATGTCACACATGATGCAAGCCAGACAGCTTTCGCTTGGCCCGCACGTGTCTTAGACACTCTTAAAAACCTTAAAAATGGGGAGATTTCATATTAAAAGCCAGATTTCCAGAATGTCTTAAGAAACAGGAAGTCTGGCAACATAAGCCCAATGACGCCTTGGAAGGGTCAGACGGGGCTGCGGGGGGCCTGCCCTTTTTGAAGGGGCAAGGATTCTCCAAGCCACCCCCACTCTATTTTAGGGGCCACAAACTCTAATGCCCCTAGGCACCCAGCCATTAATATAAATGAGTAATTTGGGCTTTGAGCAAGATGACAATTAGCCTTTGACCTCTACTCAGTGCTAGGGCCACAAGGCCACCCCAGTTTGGGTCTAGGAAATAAAATCAAGGAAAAGGATCAGGTGATTTGTTTCAACGGAGAGAGAAGAAAGATCATTCCCAGGTCTGGATCTGAGCTTCCTGCAATGTCACTTTCAGCAATGTGGCTGGCCCCACCCCCACCGCAGAGGGGACTCTGGTCTCTCGTGTCCATGTGTTCACAAGAAAGCTTCTAATCTATTCCCCTGCAGAGAAGACTCTGGAATAATCCTCTGCTGCCTGTCCCCACCCTCTTCCCCTTGGGCGGGGCTCTGTCTCATGAGGTGGCGAGGGTCCGACACCTCCTGGTTCCTCTCCTGGGTGGGCCCAAGGTGATGTTGGAGCCATCTACTTTCTACATCGGGACTCAGATTCGAGCCTCTTTCTTCAGTCCATCTTCTCCTGCAATACCGTTGATAAGTCCCTGCCACCTGGGCCTGTTCCTCAGTGGGTTCAGGACCTGGGGGTAAGGTGGTGACGGGTCTCTCCCTATACTCAAACTCACATGTTGGGCATACGTGCTGATGGAGGTCTTTATCTTCCTATGAGGATATTATCTTACCCCAGGAACGTGACTCTGCAGTGATTCCTGATGTGAAACAAACCTTCCCACCCCTGCTATTTATCCAAAACATTGTTGCAAATATCAACATCAGACTATTTCCTGGAGGCAGGCAATGTATTCCTTTCATTGTCCTAAATTTTTTCTTTGGATTGAGCACATCAACAATATTTCTATGGCTGCCCAGCGCTGCGTGGGCCCTTGTCTTACCCTAGGACATTGTCACGGGTGGTTAAGGACCTTGGTTAACTTTGCCACCCAGTGTTCCTTTATATTACCACACAGGAGAGACTTCTCAGGGTTTCAGGGCCAGAAATCAGTGTTTCTGGGCGAACGGTTTGCATTTGGTTGTATGGACCATGTAACTGCTCTTATTCTGGCTGTGTGTGTGGGGGGGGGGGACGGGGTCTCCTGGCTTGCACGTTGCGCGCGATCCTCTCCCTGACTGCGTGGACCTCCCCTCCCCGTGCTCCTAGCGCCCCGTTTCCTCAGTGTACGTGTCTTTGCAAACAACCCCAATCCTTGGAATGAGGTGGGCGAAAGCGCATCTTCCTGCGTCTTCTCCCCTGCTCCTCTCCCCCCTCCCCCCTCCCGCACAGCACACTGGTCCTTACTGGGCCCAGAATGCTTTCATTCTGGATGACACGGAGACGCCCCGAGTTTGTAATGCCGGTAAAGGCACGCGAGAGTGGTGCGCATGCGCACGAGACATACTCTCGACTTTCCTGGACGTTTCGTTCACAGCTTGGGAAGCAAATCAAGAGGCTGGCCGGGCTGAAGTAAGCGACTATTCTCCTGGAAGGTCCCTTATGAGCTACCGAAGGTCCACACATGGCTCGCCAGCACCGGACACCAGGGAACACGGCCACGCCCCCCCCCCAGAGTGTCTCTCGGCTGAGCGCCCACCAGAAGCAGGCTGACTCCCCGGGTGCAGCCATTCAAGAGGGTTCGGAATCCAGCCAAACCGAGGGCCATGCGCTCATCCCGGGTGTCAGCCTCCTTCCTGTGCCACCTCCTCCCAGTGGCACCTCCGGCTCATTACCTCCGCCACTTAACTGCTCACTGACAATGAGCTCCTCGCACTTGCAATCACACCCCGGGTGCTGGGGGTAGGAGGAGGGGCACAGGTGGCCCCCAGCCGCCGGGCTTGTCAGCACCCGCGGGACAGCACGTGCCCAAGCCTCCAAGCTCAAAGCTCCACGCCGGCACACGCCGAATGAAGGCCAACTTTATGTGAATGGGACTTCAAAATAAAGCGCCAGAAACTGCCCCCCAGCACCTCTCCCCTCACCACCTTCGTCATGTGGGGAGGCTGGGGCTCCTGACCCCCCAGGAATCACAGAAGAGCCTTGGATTCACCTCGTGATTGGGGTCACTTGGGCACCAGGTGTCACAAGGACGTGCCCACTGTCTCCAGAGCCTCACAGGCCCCAATCTCCTCAAGCCCCCTCCCCACTGCCTACCTGTAGGGTGACCACCTCCTTGGGCAAGGCCTGAACAACCCAGGGCATCCACCCACTGCTGAGCAGCCGCTTAGGGCGTAGCTCGGTGTGCCCCACATCAGCCGCAGTATATGAGCGCTCACCATGTGGGGGCCTGGGTCTGGAGTGCCTCCAGGGCCTCAGCTGCCTCCTCATCAGCCCCTCTCCCCCACGGGACCTGGCCTCCACCCTCAGACACCCCAGAAATTTAGAGGCCCCCAGGAAGAAAGTGCTTGTACACAAGCTCACGTTTTCCCTTTAGAATTCTGCACTGAGGACCCAGCCCCGCAAACTTGAGGGACAGATCCATGCTCAGCCCGAGGCCATGGGTAGGGTTTGACTTTCCTGCCCCTCGGCTGCATGTTTCCATGGTGACCAGCCCGTGCTCACTGCCACCCAGTGCTGCTCCACCCTCTGGGTCCCCAGGCTCCCTAGAAGCCTGTCTCATTTTGCCCTGGGCACAGCCCAGGGGGTGGCAGGGATCAGGCCTGCACCCGGCCCTCAGAGCACCAGCTCCAACCACCAGCTCCAACCGCTTCTGAGGAAGGAGAAGCTGAGAAAGACACTCTCACTGGCCCACCCTTGACCCTGACCCCAGCTGGCCCCACCCTCCTGTTCTCCAAAGGCCACCACAAATTGCCCATCAAAGGATTTCCCATGTCTCCCTCCTCAGAGCCCTGAGGCCTGAATCATTGACCGTGGCACTTCCTGTGGGATGGCCTAAGTCAGCTCTCCCTGCTGACTTCCCGCCCTGAACGCCCTGAGCGCAGGGACTGGGTCCCACAGCACGGAGCCTGCTGTGGGTGAGGCCACCATAGTGACAGGCGGGCCGGCAGGCAGAGCACAGACCAAACCACAGGCTTCACACCCGGCTCCGACCCCTTGCCACAGATGGACAGGGCTTTTGGGTGGGTGACCTTTCCACCCTGTGCCTCAGTGCTTCCTTCTGGACCAGGGGGACTGATATGGACCAGCCAGGCCTTCCTCACTCTGCCAGGAGGAGGCTCAGGAGGGGCCAACTCGCGTGCAGTGAGCCCAAGAGCACCTCTGAGCCCCTCTGAGCCCCAAGCCGGCCTAGTGGCGGTGCAGGGCTGGCTCCCGCCAGAGGCCATGTGACAGGCTGCCACAGCCACCCCTCTTGCCAAGAACAAACTGGGCCCTGGGAGGCTCTTAGAGGGTTGCCACAGCATGCTTGGGGGAGGTTTCTAGATCCCAGGTTGCGCCAGGGGTCAGCACGTTCCTCCCAGCTGGCGGGGAGCACGTGTATGCATGGCGCGCGTGTGTGCGCATGTGTGCATGGCGGAGGGGCGGAGACTGTGTGTCTGGATGGTTGTCAGTGGGGAGGAAGGGGAACAAGCCAACGCCCCAGGCCATTTGCACCTGCACCAAAACCGTAGTCCCAGGTTCTCCTGTACCCGCCTCAGGCTGGCTTTGAGAGGCGGGACCCAGGGACAGACGGGGGCGGGGCATGGAGCCAGAGGAGGAGCGAGGGCGGAGGGAGATGTCAGGGGTCTGGGCAGAGGCTGCAGCTGTGGCAGGGCTGAGCCGAGGCGCTGCCATGGGTCCGGCTGGGGCAGAAGTGCTGAGAGGAGGCCATGGAGTGCGACCAGAGGCCAGGAGCCGGCCACTCTCAGTGGGGCCTCAGGGCCCTGCCTCTGGGCTGGTCAGGGAGACAGCACCTACCTGGACCACAGCGGGTGGGTGCTGAAGGCCTGGAGTCATAGGCGGCAGGGTCCTGCTGCGCGGAGTCATCCAGTGCCCCTCGGTGCCTGGGCCCAGAGCCCAGCGCGCCTGCAGCTCCAAGCGCCATTCTGAGGAGGGTCTGAAAGGAGAGGGCAGTGGGAGGGCTGAGCAGGACCCTCAGCCCCAGCAGGCCTCAGGAGGCTGGTGAGGACACCGGTGGGGACTGCCGTGTGCACCACCTCCCTAACAAGGAGGTCTGAGGACCGTGGGAGGTGCCTAGGAAGGGACCAGGACTGAGGCCTCAGGCGAGGACCTGCCTGGGCTGGGTGCACAAAAGAAGACATGGGGTGGGAACAGGGTGAGGGCAGGAAGCAGTCAGAGACCGGGTCCTACGGGGCGGAGCGGGGACAGACAGAGAACCCAGGCAGGAGAGCAGAGTCTGCAGACTTGGTAGCAGGTTGAGGAGAGAGCTGAGCGTTAGAGGTGAAGGGCATGACCGTCAGGCCAGGATAGGACCCAGATGACTCCTGGTCATCCTCAGGCGCCCTGAGAGAGTCAGCCTGCCCCCCCTCCCTGTGTGCACAGTCTTCCTGACCCCCCCCACCCCTGTCCCGCCCGCAGGCCATGGGCTGGAGTCAGAGCTGAAGGCCCCGGGCAGACGGTGGGGTGTGGAGGATGAGGGGAAGGCAGAGCTACAGGTATGGGATGGGGAGTGGGGGACTTGCCAGTGGTTCAGGGTCACGTGTAGGGGCTGGTGGCCAGGTGAGGAGGAAGATACCAGCAGGGGAGAGGCCACCAGCCTGGGCTGGGGGAGGTGCCATGGTGAAAGGTGGGAGACAGAGGGACAGTCTGGATGAGAGGCAGGTGTCCAGGCAGGAGGGTGCTAAGTTCAGACAGGGGAGGATGGGAGGAGGGCAGGTGCCAGACAGGGGGTGGGGAGGGGGGTGCCAGCCAGAGGGGAGGGGGGCGAGGATGCCAGGCAGGAGCAGCATGCAAAGCGCCAGGCAGAGAGGAGGTGACAGGCGATGGGGAGGAGAGGGAGGTGCCAGACTTGAGGGAGGAGAGGAAGGGACCAGGCAGGAGGGTGCCAGCCAAAGGGAAGGAGGGAAAACGCAGGTGGAGGGAGGATGGAAAGGCACCAGGTAGGGGGAGGAGGAGGAGATGCCAAGCAGGGATGAGGAGGGGGAGCGTCAGAGAGGAGGATGGATGGGAAAGTTTGCCAGTCATGGAAGAGATGCGAATCGGCGGGGTGGGGGCAGGCTGGGGGGGTGCCAAGCAAGGGAGGAAGAGAGGAGTGGGGGGAGATGTCAGGAAAGGAGGAGGGGAGGAAGATGCCAGCCAGGGACTGGGGGGTGCCAGGTGAGGGGAAGGTGGCAGGCAGAGATGAGAGGGGAGATGCCAGGGAGGGGGCAGAGGGGGAGATGCCAGTGCGAGAGGGGGGAGATGCCAGGCAGGGCGGAAGAGGGATGCCAGGCGTGGAGAAGGGGTGCCAGGCAGGCGGGAGGAGAGGAGAAGCCAGGCAGGGGAAGGAGGGGTGATGCCAACCGAGGCGAGACTGGCACTGCCAGTCAGGGAAGGCGGGGGCGCCGGCGCAACGCGGCCGGGCGGCGTCTCCGCCTAGGGCCTGGGGGCCGCGCGGCGCGGGTCGCTCACCTGCTCCCCGGGACCCCAGCCCGGAGCGCGGCCACCGGCTCCCCGCTCGGCGCTCGGCTCGGCCTGGCGCCTGCGCCGCTGCAGCCCCGAGCGGGGGAGGCGCAGGGAGCGTCTGCAAAGAGCGAGGAGCTTAATAATGAGTTAGGGATCAGAGCAGGCTGCGTCGCCCTCTCCACCCCAACGTGTGAGCGCCGCGGCGCGCCCTGGCCAGGCCCGTTGTGATCTTCAGCCTGTGCCCAGGTGCGCCTGAGGTCGGTCGATGCACCGACGCCCGCGGTGTCACGCAGACCTTCAGGGCATCCTGTGTGACCCAGACATCGCCCACTCACGCACCTCACACGCGTGCGCCCACGCATGCCCACGTACACCTGGGCTGGGAGGGCTTCCGTTCCATCCCGGTTCAGGGTCAGGCTCTGACCCGTGTCCCCTGACTTTTACACGCCTTCACACTCCGGGTCTAATCTGGGTCCCTAGCTGGCTTTACTTGTCATGTCCCTGCAAGGACTCTAGCAGCCAAGAGAAGGCTTTCCGACCCTCCGCCGGGCCGTGGACTCTTCCCCTGTGACTACCCGAGCACCTCCACCGAATCACGTCATGCGTGGCTTACTCCGCCTAGCATGACGCGCTCAAGGTCCATCCACGTCGCATGTGTCAGCATGCCCCTCCTTTTAAGGCCGCATGAGTTCCAGGGCGTGGGTACATGCAGCGTACATACGTCTGCAGGCCACATTTTGCTCATCCGTTCACCCATCCGTGGACAGCTGGGTGGCTCCTATTTTGGGGCCACTGGGCATAACGCTGCTTTTACAGCCCTTTTAAAAACACGTGGGACGTTAAACGGGCCGGAAACTCACCCCACGCAGCCCTGGGAAGACACATTCAGTTCCTCCCCCTTTGTCAAATGCATTCCTGTGCCCCTTCTGAAGGCATCCCAGTGAAGGTGGCTCCCACTGCCCTCCTAGGGACACTTACCTGTCGACCAGCGGCCCCCTGGGGCAGGGAAGGGCAAGGCGAGTGTATCTCGTGAGGCGTGAAGGCTTTGCTCACACAGGGGAGAAATGGAGCTTTGAGGAGGCTGGAAAGGCTTCCAGGACTCGGCCCTGGTGCCTGGAGGTCAGTGCTGCGGCTCCCTCCTCTGGGTGAAGAATAACAGGAACACCTCTCGCCCCCGCCCTCCCCCCCAACCTCCTGTCCTCCCAGCACGATTGGCTGGTAACCCCGTGGGACAGCTTCACTGATGGGACAGGTGGTTCGTTTTGACAGTGAGGAAGGTGGCCTGGTCCTGACATGAAGGTCTGTGTGGTAGTGCGGGGTCATCGAAGAAGACCCCAGAGGTCCCCAGGTCACAAGCAGAGGCAGTGTTAGGCAGCAGGCCAACAGCTGGCCTAGGCCTGGCCCTAATGGGGCAGGCAGAGGGACGTGCGGGCAGTCCCACCTCCTCTGACCTTGCCGCCCCTTCCTCCTCCCCCCACTCAGCCATGAGGAAGTCCCCCAGGGAGCCTGGATCAGGGACAAGGTTATCGAGGGTTCCGCCCAAGCCCTTGCTTATGATTTTCCAGGTGCGTGGGCAGCAGGCTCTGATTCCAGCCCTTCACACCTTGATTTTAACTCACTGCTGCTCCCTGTCCACCTCTCCCTCTGGATTGTGAGCTCCCGGAGGGGGCACTGGGGCTTGTTGGCCTGGACACCCAGGGGCCAGCACGAGCCTGGCACGGAGTAAGGCTCAGGATTCACACAGACGGCCGTGGCTACAGAGGGGCAGGCTGTGGAGGCCGAGTGCTGGAGGGGGCTGGGGCTGGGCTGAGCCCGAGGCGGGTGAGGCTGAGCCGGAGGTCGGGACTCAGACTCAGTCACTGGTGAGGCCTGAGGCTGTTCGTGCAGCGCCACTGGTATAGCGAGAATTTCAAACAGCCTACATGTTCATCCACAGGTGACAGATTAAATAAAGGGCGTGACAAGTGCAACCAGGTGATAGAGGCAGGATAAACAGATGACAAGATAAAGACATCATTCAACGGATGCTAGCAAACAATGGGGAAGCTCTCTACATGCTGATCGGGAAGAAGCGCCAATTAAAGATACGGTGAGTGGGAAAAGCCGGGTGTGCAGAACTGCGTGTGAAGCATGCTGAGGCACGTGTGTGTGCACATGCCCACACGTACGGTCCTCCGGAAGGGTACAAAAGAAACTGGCCACAACTGTTGCCTCCGGTGAGGGGCTGGGCGGTGGGATGCAGGAGCAGGGAGACATGGTCCGCTGCGTATTCTCCTGCAGCTTTTGAATTTAGAATAATTTACCCATTCGAAAATCAGTTAAAGTTTGCAAAAATCGTCTAGCGTCCTCGTTCAGACTTTCAGTATATTCTGAGCACCCACTCTGTAAACCCAGAGCACAGATCTGTGTGCCGTTGACCATGAACCCATATGGGACTTTTTGTCTGGCAATCTCCCACACCGGTTTTGATTTCTTCCTCCAGCCTGCACTACTGCGTGGCAGGCACCATACCAGGCTCCGCGTGGGCAGGGATGGACGAGACACCGCCCGCCTGGACGGGGAGGATTCATACGTGTAAGCAGCTCACTGTGCCAGGTAGCAGGAAGGCAGTGCAGTCGCCGAGGCCAGCGTGGATGCTGGAGGGGGCAGAAAGGGAGCAGAGATGGCGGGGGGGGAGAGGGGAGGAGGAATGGGCAGTTAACGCACAAGGCAGACAGAGGTTCTGTGCTGCAAGATGAAGGCGTTCTGGAGATGGGTGGCGGGGATGTCTGCGCAGTGACAGAGCTGTGCACTTAAACATGGTCCAGATGGTACATTTTATGTGGCTTGTATGTGACTACAACTCAAAGGAAAAAGTTAAATGCTCGCAGAAGGAAGTAGCGACGTGTTTCCTCACCCTCAGCACGTGTCCAGCGCTAAGGATTATGTGGTGCCTCCAACAACGCATACGTTTGCAGACGAGACACTTTGAAGCTCAGGGAGGTCAAGTGACATGTCCGAGGCCTCATAAGGAGCATGTGGCAGAGCTGGGATTCAGATCCACGTCTCTTGGGCTTCCTCCCACCCTGAGGCAGACCGGTGCCAGTCAGGGCTGTGGCCGGACGGGCACGGCTGTCATCCTGGAAATCCCTTTCAGCGTAATTTGGGGAATTCTCTTGATCTCTCTACTGCTCCTTCATTCACTCAACAAACAGGTGTCGTGTGCTTACCATATGCCTGGCTTTGTGTGAGGCACTGGGATACGGCAATGAGCAAAGCGAATCAAAAGGTTTCTGCCCGCTGAGAACTTACCTTCCAATGGGAGAAGCGGACCACAGATGAGACTCATATGTGGGTTGTTCGTTCCAGGGGCTCAATTTGCGAAACCCGATCAATGTAACCTATCGTATTAACTGGCTGAAAAAGAACAATCACATAATCACGCCGATCACTGCAGAAAAAGCACTTGACAAAATTCAGCACCCAAATGATGGCTCCCAAAGGTACAGCCACATCCTAATACCCAGAACCTGTTAGTGTTAACTTATTTGGAAAAAAAAAAAAAAGAAAAGAAAAGATCTTTGCAGATGTAATTAAATTAAAAATCTTGAGATGAGGAGATTACCCTGGATTATCTGCACGGGCTCTAAATGCAATCACAAGTGTTCTTGTGAGAGAAAGACAGAAGGAGATTGCGCACACAGACACACACAGACACACACAGACACACACAGACACACACATACCCGCACACGGGAAGGTGATGCAAAGATACAGCAGAGCAAGAGTTGGCAGATCAGCTGCCAGCAGCGGGAACAAACAAGGAGGAGATTCTCCCCCAGAGCCCAGGGAGGGATGGTGGCCCTGCCAACACCTTGATTTAGGACTTCTGGCCTCTGGAACTGTGACAGAATACATTTCCGTTGTTTGAAGCACCCCGGTTTGTGGTAATTTGTTACAGCAGCCACAGGTAACTAATGCAACTGCATATTGCAAGGTGTTACCATTAGGGAAATCTTTCTTATTTATGCATTTATGCATGTGTGTATTTATTTACTGTGAAACCATCACAACAGTCAAGATAATGAGTATATATGCATCTATCGCCTCCCACTCTGTGATGGTTAATCTTATGTGTCAACCCAACTGGGCCACGGGGCGCCCAGATCTTTGGCTCAACGTTATTCGGGTGTTTCTGGATGAGATTGACATTGGAATCAGTAACCTGAATAAAGCTGCTGGCCCTCCGCGGTGCAGGCGGGCCTCGCCCAGGGCGATCGAGCCCTCCACGGAACGGAAAGGCAGGGCAATCTGCTCCCTGCTTGACTGCGTGAGCTGGGACGCTGGGCTTGCGCCCTCAAACTGGAACCGCCACCAGCTTTGCGCCTGGACCTCCGGCTGTAGTGTCGCCGTGGGACGCCCCCACAATCACGTACATACATACCCAGCGTCCCAAGGAAATCGCCACCTGCGCTCCTGGGCCTGGCCTCTGATTTTAGGAAGCTCCCATTCCTAACCGCAGAAGCACCCGTGGGTGGAGGGGGTCTGGATCCCCCTGGAGTCTCTGGCCCAAGCGGGCCAGGAAAGGTGTGACGCGGCGGTCCCGTCCGTGGGACGGTGCCCTCTGCTCGCCCAAAGTAAGAATCCTGTCGGGAAGGTGCCCGAGGAGGCTGGGAAGGGACGGGGCGGAGCACGCGGGCGGAAGGATAGTGACGAGGGACTCAGTCACTCTGCGACTCGCGACTTGCGTCTTGCTCACAGCTGGGCCTGAGCGATCCCGGCTGGGGGGGGAACAGCGCCCCCTAGTGGGCCCCGCGCGCCGATCGCAGGGCGAAGGCAGGACCAGGAAAGGGGGAGGCGGGGGTGGGGTGGACAGGTGGTTAGTAGCCCCTCCAGTGGGCCCTATGTCTTCTATCTTTTAAGAAATATTTAACTTTTTCTTATGAAAAAATTTAAACATATACACAGGCTGACTGTCTGGTTTCAACATCCATCATCCAGCTTCGACGACTCACAACTAACACCCAGGCCTCCACCCACCCACCCTTCCCTGTATTATTTTAAAGAAAATCCCCACTTCAAATTATTTCATTTATAAATATTTCGGTGTGTAGCTCCAAAAGATATAAAGAATTCGTTTTATACAAATATTTTTAAAACTAAAATATATTTTACAAAACTATTTAAAAACACTCAAATAAAAATATAAAAATATTTTTAAATTATACCAAATATAGAAGCGACAGAAATATATGAAAATACTTGAAGTTTTAAAATATTTTATGAAATTTATTTAAAGACACATAATAAATAAATAGAAAATGTGTAATTTTTTATTTAAAAATGTATACCCAGAGTACCCTCATCACACCTAAAAAATTAACACCTTAATTTCATCAAACATTGGTGTTTATATATCCAATTGTCTTATAGATATTATTTTAAAAATAATCTGGCTTGTTCGAATCAGGATTTAAGTAAAGTTCCCATGCTGAGATTGCATGATATGTCTGGTAAGGCTCTTTTACCCTACAGATTTCTCAGCATTTGCAGGTGCTTGTGTGTGTGCACAAGTGTGTGAAGACGCTCAATCATTTGCCCTCGGGATCCCCGAAGCTGGGACCTCGCGGTGCTCCTCAGGAAGCACGCACTCTGGTTCTCTCTCTAGGTGATCCTAATAGCAATTGATGATCAATGCTAGAGCCACTAATTCACTGCTGATGCCCATACGGCTTCCTCCTTCTGGTTGGTCGTGGAGATGAGGGAGAAGGATGAACAGGTTCCTCATTGCTCTTCTCTCCCCAAACCCCTGAAGTTTTCTCAGAACGCCCCCTCCCTGCCTCCCGCCACCATGGGCTTCAGCCTGGCTGGTTCCTGACCCTGGCACTCCAGATAGGTGGTGAGAAATACCTTTGTGTGAAAGGACAGGTGAACGTGTAATGATGGCTTCCCAGCTCTGTAGGTTATCTGGTAACCTGGGCTTTCAGCAGGAGTCTGGATCCGGGGAGGGACAGGCCGAGAGGGGAAATGCCTTACACCAGGCATCCCCCAACTCACGTGACCACTTGCGTGATGACTGGCACCAGGATGGGCACCCGTTCTGATGGCAGCCCCTTCGTGGGGACTTCCGGGGCACAAGGAAACAACAATGTGTTGATGAAGGGCGTGGGTTTTCAGTCTGGTGGGCTGGGGTTCTGGCATCCGCTTTACCACTTAACCATCTGTGTGACGGTGAGCGAGTTCCTTACGTCCCCGTGGTGGGCGATAGTGACCCCCAGATATACCGGTCCTGATCAGTGGAAACCATAAATGTTACTTTATTTGGAAAAAGGTCTTGCAGACGTGATTAAGTTAAGGATCTCGACGTGGAGACACTGTCCTGGATTATCTGAGTGGCTCTAAGTGTAACTGCAGATGTCCTTATAAGGGAGAGTGAGAGAGAGGACCTGCACGCAGAGGAGAGAGCCACAGCCATCAGGAGCCGAAAGAGTAAGGAGCGACTGTCCCCTAGAGCCTGTGCTGGGAGTGTGGCCCTGCCAACGCCTTGATTCAGACCCCTGGTCCCCAGAACTGGGAGAGAAACCATTTCTGTTGTTCTAAGACACTGAGTTTGGGGGCATGTGTTACAACAGCCACAGGAAGCACACTGACCCCCCTCTCTAAGCCTGCGGTCCCTCATCTGCAAACAGTATAATGGGGCTCCTGTGGGCGGGGGAGAGACGCTCCCTCAGGAGGCTGAAGGGAGTGGTAACAGGGCCTGACCCACCCCACGTTCTCCCATCACCCTTACAGTTGTTGGGTGGGCCCTGTAGCCTTTAGTACAATGATGTGACTCAATTGGCCGTGGTCGAGTGGTCGGTGGCAGTGGGCTGGGGCTCTTCTTCCAGTGTCTCTGCAGGTGGCTGGGTCCTCACTTTCCGCCACGTGGGCCAGAAGCTGGGAAGAAGCTGGGAAGAGAGAGGCTCAGCCCTGCTGCGGGCCACCCCCTGGCTGACTGTCCACCTGAGCCTGGAGGTTCGAGCCCCACCCCAGTGCTGCAGATTCCTGGTCCAGGGCCTGTGTTTGTTCGCGTTCGGAGGGATGACATTGTGACTGTGGTTTCTTTTTAAGGGTCCTCATTTTATACCAACTGAGATGAAACAATGTGATGTCTAAGATTTGCTTTGCAAAGTAAACAGGGGTGGGCATAGTGGAGGGAGAGGAGAAACTGGATTAGCCTTTTCATTAGGCTGTTCCGTTTGCTTTTGTATATATTTGGAAGTTTCCATTGAAAGCAACTTCCCCTGGAGATGCCAGAGCTGGGGGAGCGGGGCAGAGACCCACATCCGCAGACCCCGCCAAGTCCCTCCTGCAGGCTGGCGTGGGCTCTGGCGCCACCTGGCGGCCATCGCGGAGCCGACACTCTTTGAAGCTGCCGGGGCCCTGGGGAGCACCAGCCAGGCAAAGTGGGTGCTCCGAACCCCAGCCGGTCAGTCATTCATGCCAGGCTCGGCCCGCCGGGTGCTTCCCTGACCCCTCAGCACCCCACTCCTTGCTTTATTCTCCCATTTTGAGTGATTACATTCTCCAGCAGCTTCCTGAGAAAGTGTGTGAGGAGTGAATTTGAGACATTTCATATTGGACGGTGACTTTATTTTATTTTAACATAGTCCATGCGATAAGCAGTACAGCTGAAAAGGGAGATGATGATGCTGTTTGGGTGCATCGAGATGTATCCAGGAAGGCTTCGTGGAGGAGGTGAAACTTGCAAGGGATGGGTGGGCAGAGAGGAGGGCTCGATGAGGTCCACATGAGGGAAGCACTGAGCTTGTCATGAACCCACTGGGTATGTGTGTGCGCGCACGCTGTGCCCTGGGTCAAGAGGCTGGGCCGGCTGGAGAATCAAGATGAGCTTTATCGTAGGTGAAGTGGGACCCTGTCAAGAAGCCTGCCCTGACCCAGCTGTGGCAGAGCCCTGCTCCTTACCCAAGACCTCCCATGGAGAAAATAGGTCCTTGTTCGACCTGAGCCCAACACACGGAAGAGGCCCTGGGCAGCGGGGGCCGCCAGGTGGAGACTGATAAGCAGGTACACGCTTCCCTCGAGAACCGCGGGGCAGTGGGTCCTGCTGGGGCAAGGTGCCCGTGAGGATTCCCCACTGCCTGCCCTGCCCGCCCCATAGAATTGAAATCTCAGCACCGGGAGGGAGCTTAGAGCTACCCAGCCACGAGCAGAGGCCGGGCAGGGGATGGGACTTGCCCAAGGTCATGCTGCTCACTGGTGACGGCGGGGTTTAGAACCCAGGTCTCAGGATCCCTCTCCTGCCCTCCGAGGGCTCTGTCCCCCCTGTGCTCACATCAAGACAGGCAGTCCTTCATCTGAAGGTCACCTGCATGCAGCTGCTCAGCCCTGGGGGCCTCTCGGGAGTCCCACCGGGGACGGAGGGGACAGTGGGCCAGAGCAGACTTCGGGATCTGCGTTTTAAGCTCACGTGAGGGTGTAAGCACTGAGGGCAATCACGTGTCCACTCTGCGTGTTCACCGCTGTACGCCCAGGTCAGGCCTCAGGACGCCCCTGCCAGAGAGGCTGGAGAGGCGCTTGGCGGCCAGCCAGCTCCCAGCGGGAACCAGAGCCAAATCAAGCACGTGTTCAGTTCAGCATGACTCAGGCACGCACTGTTTGCATCAAGGTGGCCGGTGGCGAGGCATGGCAGTGCTGAGGTTGGGGTCAGCTCCTGGAAGGCAGGCGCCATGTTCCCTCAGTGGTCCGCACGGTGCATTACACAGATACACACACACACACACACACAGAGCTCGGCAAACACACTCGCGTAGAGTCGCTGCCTGTGGTAGGTTGAATCGGACACCCCAAAAGATGCTAAAGTCCCCACCCCCAGTACCTGTGCTTGGGGCCTTATTTGGAAATGGGGTCTTTGCAGAGGATGAAGTTAGGATGAGGTCGTTGGGGTGGGCTCATCCAGGATGACAGCTGTCCTTGTGAGGAGGGGTAAGTCGGGCCTAGAGACAGATGCGCGCAGAGGGAGAACGCCATGTCACGATGGGAGTTCGCTGCCACAAGCCAAGGAACCACCGGAGGCTAAGTGATGGGCCTGGGCACACCCTCCCCGGCGCCTCGAGAGGGGGCACGGCCCTGACAATGCTCGAGCTCGGACTTCCTGCCTCCAGAACCTCGAGACGGTAAATCGCTGTCGTTTAAGCCACTCAGGTTTGTGGCCCTCATGCGTTGCCCAGAGCACCCTGCTTTCTGCCCCGCCTGCCAGGCGGGTCCGTCTCTCTGTCTGCCGGCCTGCCATGGCTGTCCCCAGCCCGGCCAGCAATGGGTAGCATCACGAGACTGGGGTCAGGTCCCCCTGGCCCACGGATGGCACGTGAGGCCGTAGCTCTCACGGTGGGACAAGGGCACCAGGAGAGGCCCAGGGGAGCTGGGGGTCCCCCTCCTTCCCGGCTTGAGATTTGCTCTCTGACCACTTCCTTTTGAGGAAGTGCGTGTCATTCTCCTGTTCTCCAAGTCTCTGCTAATTTAATGTCATTTGCATCTGCAGCCTTGTAGGCTATTTAACTTGTAAATTTCCCTCAATAATTCCAGCTACATTACTTTCGGAGTCCTGATTGCGGCATTTAAATGTTTTAGTATTCTGCGAGCCTCCCCTGAGATGTGTGGGCGCGGCCATCATCAACACAGCCAGAAAGGCTGTGGCTCGGGGGTGGGGGTGTCCATGGGGATTGGTGTGTGGGGGCGGGGGGCCCCAGGGCTCCGACAGGAAACAAGCCGCACGGGGGTCGTCACTGTGCTCCATGCTCTGAGGACCTCAGTCATTCATGAGAGATCTTATAGGGTTCACACCTAACTCCGCACCCTGTGGGGCTGGTTTGCCCCTTTCTGTCCCCACGACGCCATCCCCAGATTCATTCCGCACCTTCCTGGTCTCACTCTGTCTCCGGGCTGGGCCTGGCAGTCAGCCCTCAACCCCCAGAGGCTGCCTCGGGACCCCAGAACCTAGCCATCTCACTGGCATCCGAGAAGGCACTCGCCACTTCATGTCCGAGATTTCAGGAGCTGGGTACCAGGAAGTGGGGGCAGAGACTAAATAGATATTTATTATGTCCCAGGTGCTTTTTATCTGCGTGCTCATTTGGCACTTAGCCCGGCCCTCTATTTTTATTTGCCTAAAATTCTCTCCAGCTTCACAGCAATGATCAGGTCCTACTTTGTGCTATTGTTTGGATTGTAAACTCTTGGAGAAAGAGGCCATGTCATATTTATATATACATCTGAACTTGATTGCCAAGAACATTCGATGACTGTTCGCATAAATTAGGATACGTCTCCCTCCTCCTTTACTAGACGACAAGCTCCTTGGGGCAGAGCTGGGGTTAAAGATGGGGGAGTCGAGAGGTCACCCAATTTTAGTTCCCTGAGTGCAGGGTATGTGTGTGTGTGTGTGTGGGGGGACCCGTGGTGGGGTGGGCCCTCGAGACTGAGGTGTAAAGCCACATGCATGTCACATCTGCGTCTAGTGCCTTTCCACCCTCCCTGTGTGTCAGGGCTAGAGAGAGATGTGTAGCCTGAGGCCCTGGACCCAGGTGGCCAAGGCAAGCATCTGTCTGGGCCGTCCGTGCCTCCTCCATGCTTGGCACAGGGAAGTGTGTCGGGAGCAGAGCCTCAAGAGGCTGCTCTTTAAAATGGGCCTTGTTGGGGACAGATAACCAAAGTCTTACAAAAGTCCCGGAAATCTAGGAGTGGGGCAGGGGTGGGGGGTAGGATCCTAACCACGCTCTTAAGGGGGGTATTAATGGATCCAGTCACAAACTTAAAACATTTCTATTCTTGGAGTTCCCTCACTCGTTGGACCAGGGCGTACCCTCACCGACAAAGTGTGGAGATGTGAGTTTGCCAGATGCCTCCGCCCTTGCCAACCTTGGATGATGAAACCTAAGGGAGCCTAACGGCAGACAAATGATTTCTCACTGTGGTTAATTTCTCTGTTTCTTTCTTTTTTTTTTTTTAATTACGAGAGGGATTGAACATCTTTTTACATGTCCGTGGATCATTTTAATTGAGTGTGTGTATGTAAAATCCTGTGGTTGTTAGTTATCGCTGGGCTTCTTTCATATTGAAGAATCTCCTGAAGCTTTTTAAGAGAGGTAGAGGGCAGATTCCACTCGTGGGTGGCAGCCTACAGTAGGTTGTGGAGTTTCCTGCCTGGCACGTAGTAGGTTCTCAATAAACATGTCAAATTCATGAATAATGAACAAGGATCCCGCTGGGGCATGCAGTGTGTAGGGTGCTCTTCTGTCCTGCCCCTTGCCAGCCTGGCCAATTCTGGGCTCGGCGGGAAGAGGGAAATCCCTGCCTGCTTCTGGCAGGAGGGGAGCCGAGGTGGAGACAGGACACGAAGGTCCAGCGTGCACAGGTGTGCCGAGCCCTACGCAGCCCAGGTTCTGCGGTAGAGTTCTCCGGAAGTGCGCCGGGAAGGGTGTTGGTTCTGACCCACAGAAATCTGACTCTCGCCTGTCAGAGGGAGCCCTAAAACCTATAGTCAGGATCACTTTGAGGCGCTGAGGTGCTGTCGTCAGAGTTTTGAACAACCTTGTGCTCCTCACAATTTTCGATGCATTTATTCATTTATTTACTTACTTATTTATTTTACTTCTACAGCACCTGGTCTTCCTAGGTGGTCTCCCATCCAAATACTAACCAGGCCCGACCCTGCTTAGCTTCCCAGATCAGACGGGATTAGGCTTGTTCAGGGTGGTATGGCCGTAGGCAATTTTCGATTTTCCACCTAAAATTTTTCCTCACGTTTAAATGGCTGCTAAAGATGCAACTCCCAGTTTATTTTAAACATTAACATATTTAAAAACAAAACTATTATGTCACTCTTGGCTCTGTAGTCAGTGATATCCAAATATCATAGCAACTTGATACTCACCATTTGAAAATACAGAAGTCCTTCTTTAACTGTTCTCTCTTCATAAACTTATCTTTCCATCCACTTCCCTCATCTAATTTTATCCTAATATAATACATGTTATGTTTGGAAGTCTTTTATGGATTATCCTCACTGGACTTCCAAACAACAAAAATATAAATTGAAATTAAAAAAATATATTATATCCTATAATAAAAAAATCTCTAAGTTCCGAAAAGTTACTTCTAGTTAGGGAACACTGCCATTATTAGTAACATATATTTGATTAAGGCAATGTAAATATGTTGCTAATTTTGATAAATAATTGTTAAATGTAAAATAGTAACATTTTATTGGAAATGCATCTCTTAATGAGGTAGGAATGAGGTTGTTTTTATTTTCCAATCGGTTTATTTCTCTCTCTGCTGGAATAAGACACATAATTAACATCAATTCTATTTCCTTCTTTTTTATTGTTACAGATGCTGGTACTAAGAACCTTTTTCACACGATAAGTAGAAGGGATCAGAAGAGTTTTGTTTTTTTTTTTATAGCAAGGCTACAAAATTGTTTGAACTTTTAAGAGTTCAAATGCCAGAAATCACACAGTGATCTATTTAGTAATTATTTTTAATGATCAGTCAGCTGACAATATGATCAATTCTTGCTATCCTTCCCTGGTTATGTGGGGTCCCTGTGGCATTAATATGGTCTTCCCTGGGGACTTATGCCATCAGCCTGTGGCCCTCCTCCACTGTGAGTTCCTTCCTTCAGTTTGGGAAGAAATAACTTTGTATCATATGAACAGTGTGTGTCGCACTCTTATTGGGTTTTAGAAAGCAGGGACAGTGGAGATTACTGATTTTTTAATTGTCATGCATAATACGTGATTTTTAATTGTTTTCTGGAACTACGTAATAAAAAGTAAATTATTCTAGCATTCCACATAAGTTTCTCAAACTGCAAGCCTACAGCAATGATTAGCTACTTTCTTGCTTCTGTGTTCACCTTACTTTTCATTTACCCTTAAACTTAAAATCACGAAATATGTTGTATGTAAATTTCTTTTTAACATTGAAAATGGGTTAAATAATAAAACAGATGATCTTGAACTTAATTCAATACTATGGATATTGTGGTTTGATTTGGTTCATCAGTTTTGATCTTATTTATCTTTGCAGTTAGCACATCATCTACCTTGAGAGACAGATAGAGGTACTTATGTTAAACCTTTGGGACCAGAATATGTCATAAATTTAAAACCAGAAAACAGAACTTGAGGACTACATGCTTCCAGAAAGATTCTACTGGGTCTTTTTGATAGAACCTGAGAGCCCACGTTTTCTGGAAATCAGAGAAACTGTTACCTGATCTTTTCATAACTTCTTTCAGCTTCTATCATCTTTGAGGGTGATTGAAATTATATATTTCCAATCAGGCAGAAACAGATTTCTCTGTCTGCTTGTTTTCTCTCTTCCTTCCATGTTCTTCTCGTCCAGCCAAGATGCTGAATAAAATGACCACATCTCCAAATAGTTGTCAGGAAAACTGAAAACCTACCAGACTGAAAGTGTGAGTCACCATTCAAATTCCCCTAAAATTCCAGTTGATAATCACTCCCCAGAAATTCCCATTTACAAAAGAAGAAGTCAAGAATGAACTTCTTTTCTTTTTAAATCCATTTCCCATCTATAAAAATTAGTTTACCACACAACTTAATCCCATGTAGTCTATTTTCTGATCAAAACAACTATAAATAAAGCTGAAAAGCCAAAACTTCCTGTTACTTTTCACTTTCTAGTAAAATTTGATAACACTCAGCATTAAATTTCACCATCATTCAAAGGATGTTTACCGATTTTCTAATTTTACCCCGACAGAAGTAGAATCAATTATGCAGAAGTTCCTTGATTCTTTCTCACCACAAAACCCACAGCCAACAAAAGCACAAATACAAGTAGAAAGAATTCTTCATCTCAAGAAACTGCAGTTGAAGCCACTAAATGTCAGTATTAGGAATAACAGAAAGAAGACAAACTAATAAACTACAGCGAGAATAACGAAAGTTGTATTGGGTCAAAGACGAAACGCATTTTGATTTTGATAGGCTTTCTTCCTAAAAGTTGTACCAATTTAACCTTTTACAGATAAATGTCTGAGGGTGCCTGTTTCCACACAGCCTTGGAACAATACCATGTTATTAACTTTTTTCCAGCCTGATAGGTAAAAAAATAGTATCTTGGGGTAGTTTTTAATTTATATTTATCTCATTATGAGTGAGGTTTGTATATATTTATGAACCATTTATATGTCCTTTTCAGTGAACCACATTTTCATGCCCTTTGCCCACTTTTCTATTTCGGTCCTTTTCTTGTGTTGGAAGAGCTATTTATTATACCAAAGAGATTCATCTTTGACGTGAATTGACAATATTGTCCCCCTACTTGGCCATCTGTCTTTTGTCTTGACCAAGAATGTTGCTTTGGCTCAAGGTAAAGAATTTTCATTTCAAAGATTATGTAAGCGTCTGTGTACCCAAAAGAAGCCTCCTGAGACAGAAGACTCTTATTTGGAAAGACGGAAATCTGCCTGCTTTGTAGGCACTGCTAGGCCTGTGGGCAATGCCTGCGAGTCCCCGGATGAGGAAGGGGCACTGAATGGCCCTGCGTTGTGAGTGCGGCGTCCTCTCGTGATGGGTGGCGAACACTGGCAGACGTAGCACCTTTGGGACCACGTTTTTCTTCTTCGGTATGGATTTAGGAGCACGTACCACCTAAGGTTTCCGCCCCAGAATGGACGGGAACCAGGGGGCGGGGCCTGCATCCGGTCCCCTGACAAAGGGTGTCAGGGGTGTGTGAAGCCCCTCGCTTTCATCCTAGACTCAATACGCCCATTGTTGGAAAAGGCTCCGGGGAGCGGAGGGTGGCTGATCCTGTCCTGGGGATTGTCCTGTAGTGAGACGGACAGATCCTACCCGAGATTTTATCCATCATGTACCCACTGAGCCAGGGCGCTAAGTGGCTTCCCCGGGTACCCCGCGCCCGCGTGCAGGACCTGTGCTTTGAAGCCCGCCCCCGTGGCGATGCTAGAACAGGTCCAAGGATGGATTTCGCGGCTGGGGAAGGATGAGTCGACGGCCTCATCCCAGCAACCTGTCTGGGGGCTGCGGAGGGCTCTTTCCGGCTCCCACGCCGGGTGCGCCGGCCAGAGGCGGCCCTAGCCATCTGCAGAGGGGCGCCAGCGCCTGCGCCGCGGCCCGGCGCTCCGAGCACTTCTCAGATGGCCCTCCGCCGTTCCGCACGCCGTCCAGGCGCCTCACCTGGACGCGCGCACGCGGCCCGGGCCACAGGTGCGATTGGATTCCGCCTCGCGTCTCCAGCGGTCGTGGCGTCCACAGCGTGACGGAGGCCGGCTTAGCAGCGCCGGCGTCCGGGAGCGGAGCGCGAGGGCCGGGGGCCGGGCAGCTCGCGCGAGGCAGCCCGACTTCACCCCGAGGGGAGGCGGTGGTGGGTGATGGCGGGCGGGATGAAGCCCGGAGCGCCCGGGGGGACCGCCCGTTTGTCCCGGCCTAGACCCAGGGACGCGTCTGGGCCGCAGGAGGTCCAGACCCAACCTCCGGTCTGCCTGCAGGGTGCTCCGGCCTCTTTCAAGCCTTTTGGAGAAACGAAGCCAGGCTCAGTTTCCTCTGCAGGCGAGCAAACCGGGCCGGGCCGGGCCGGGCCTTCCGAGGCGACACCACCTGGGTCCCCAGACGCGCAGGCCGCAGTCCCAACGGCGCGCGCGCGCGCGCGCGGCGAAGCCTTGTCCTCACCCAGACCCCGCCCCGCCCTCGCCCCGCCCACAACGCCTCTCCTCTTAGTCCCGCCCAGGACCTCCATGGCTCCGCCTTCTCTCTAAGGACCGCCCACAACGCCGCTCCTCTTCGTCCCGCCCAGGCCTCCATGGCTCCGCCTTCTCCCTAAGGACCGCCCACAACGACGCTCCTCTTAGCCCCGCCCAGTCCCTCCATGGCTCCGCCTTCTCCCTAAGGACCGCCCACAACGCCGCTCCTCTTAGCCCCGCCCAGGCCCTCCATGGCTCCGCCTTCTCCCTAAGGACCGCCCACAAGCTCCTCTGTCGCGCGGGGCGGGAGCGGCGGGGCGGGGTCGGCCTCGGCCTCACCCGGAATGAAATAAACGGAACGGCGGCCGTAGCATCCGGCACTTGCAGGTCGCGACGGGCGTGGTGGTGGCGCAGGTGAGGAGTCAGTGGCCGAATGTCCCCTCCCAGACCCGGGTCTCGGCGGCTTGCTTGGCCCGGCGGGACCCTCTCCCCGGCCCGGGTCGGGCGCGGCGACAGCGGCGCGGTGGCCCGGCGGGGACCTGGGGCGGCGGGCTGGGGACCGGGGACGCGCCGGCCGTTCGCGGGGCCCTGGGTTTGCGCTGGGTATCGGGCGGGGGGCGGTATTTAAAAAAAGATTGAGCCTTGTTTTTTCGGGGGGAGACAAGCATATGGATACATTAAAATTAATCAGCCATACAAAAAGCTTGGATCATAACATTGTTATTCCAAAAATGCCATTTGGGATTTATTTGCAATCAAAGGCAGCTTTTCTTTGCTATTTAATGGGAGAACGCGGTTGATGTTCAACAACCTTGACGATCTGATTCTGAGTTTCTTACCTCCTTCTCTTGCTCTTATTTTTTAATACAAGAATCTTTTATTACTCTGCCTAAGAAAACATGATGTATTTTGAATATGTGTGTGTATATGTATATGTTTTTGAGACGCTCTGGATTAAGATTGCTTAGATCAATTTATGACGAAAGTGAAAGTGAAATTTTAAAGGGTAGTTTCACTTTCGGTCTGGAACTAATGGATTTCTGCTTTTTGGAGGGGGCTGTAATGGGGAACATGAAACTTTCAGCTCTCTGGTTAAAGATCAAAAACTGCTTTCTTAAAACCTTTTTTCTTTTTGATTGGATTTAAAAACTATCCTCGCTTATCCTGCTGTCCAAAACGGACGTTTTGTAGGTTTCACGAGGGTGGTCTTTGTTAAAACGTTAAGGGGATGGTATAGACCCTCTGGAATACACCTAAGTTATCGAACTTGATTTAAAAATCAGGTGAATTGGGTTTGGGGGAGTGTGGAATACAGGCCTGGAATAGAAAAAAAAGTTACTTTTCTGGGTTCCATTAACTCACATATTTTTTTTGCTCTCTAGAACTCATCTTTATCTTTCAGGACTTCATAACATTTTACTCTTCTTCCTGCTTGTCTGATTTGGCTGTTTCACGTCCCCGATAGCCTCACCACCCCTTTGCACGGCTCTGCCGCTGAGGGCTGAGTAGCTAGGGCCATTGCGGCAGGTGCGTCTTTGGGTGAGAGCAGTTGCATACACAGGACAGAGGAGCAGCAAGGAATTTTGTGACAGAATGCAGAGTCCGCGGTTGTAGGCGGAAGTGCCACTGCTGGTTGTGGTGTTTGCCTAATTTTGTGACTTTGGCCGAGTCATTGTACAAACCTGGGTTTTCTCAGCTGTAAAACGATGATCCAACCCGTAGGCGTTATGATGTCGTAGATCTGATGTTGTGCTCTTGTCACAAGATGTCATGTGGTGCTTTTCCAGTATCGTCAGTACTAAATTTTTAATTTCAAAAATTCAGATATAGGGAATATTTGTTATTGGATAGTAGTTCATGGTTCGAGCTGATTTTTCTTTATGATTACCTACCAAGGTAGTTGTGTTGTAAGCCGCCAGCCCCGAAAGACACACGGACCACCAGAAATCAGTGAGTTAAGGAAACACACTCTTTATTCAGCCAGCTAGGTCTGCCAGGGGTACGCAGATCCCAAATTAAGCAGCCCTGAAATGTAGAGGTACAGGGTTTTTAAGCCCTAAACCCCATTATTCATTTTGTCTAACACAAAAGTTTCTTTTTCTTCTATTTACTGTCAACCCACAGGTCGGTTGTGCAAGCGGGGGTACAGAAGCAGAAAGCTTATTGTTAGAATGTTATGTTCCCATGGGCGATAGCCAGGCAGTAATTTTCTAGCCAGCACAGTTGGTCTTTCGTTTCGTGTTAAACTAGCCAAAATATAAGAAACTTTATAAGTTCTGTGTTGAGTTTTTTATAAAAGTTCTCTCCTTTAAGAATTCATCTTTCTTTTATTTTATCTTTTCTCTTAAAGAATAGTAGCAGATTAAGACATAGGAAAGCGTAATAAACCTTGCTACATATTAGCAACCTTGAAATACATATTTTAATGTAATATGTAATTGAATGTTTCTGTATCTACGTGTTACGTGTGTGTGTGTGTGTGTGTGTGTGTGTGTGTGTGTGTGTGTATGAAAAGTCTGGAGCTAGTTAAAACCTAATTAAAAGTTATTTACATTAAACTGGAGTGGGAGGAGTGGAGGGGAGCTCTGCTTACTCTAAAAAACATGTCAGTGTGTTAGGTAGTTATAAAACACTTTGAAGATATGGTGTGGGGCGTCATTACTGTACTGTTTTGCTTTCAAGGATGGCGCAAAAGAAATATCTCCAAGCAAAATTGACCCAGTTTTTAAGGGAAGACAGAATTCAACTTTGGAAACCTCCATATACAGATGAAAATAAAGAAGTTAATTTGGCATTGAAGGTATTTTTCTTTTAAGACATAAATAATTGGTAGTGTTATATGTCTCCTTGGTGTTGACATAAGAACTTCCAAACCTGGAGAAATTTTTGTGAGTTTGTTTGAGCCAAAAAGACGACAATACCTGGAATCACGATCTCAACAGAATGAGAAAAATTCTTCCCAGAATGACAGTTCACAGTTTTTTTTTGTACATTTAGAATTAAAGAGGGAACATAAGGAAGATTACATGAAATCAAGGGAGAAAGCAAGGTGGGGACATCTCTGATCAGATTATAGAATAATTAATGATTCTGTGCTCTCTTAAGGATGCGATTCAAAGGTGCATTAACCTGAATGCACAGAAACCGTGGTCGGAGCTGGCTTAAGGTGAAGATAAGCCTTGCATAGGCCTGGGGCATTACTGCCCACCTTGGCCTGCCCACTTGGGAATTTATTCTCAGATCACCCTGTGAGATTACTTTTAGTTAGATTTATTACCAAGCCCCTTTTTCATCCACAGGGGTAAATAAGATTTCTGAAATCGCCAGAAATGGCAGGCACGTCTATGGCCACACCACCCTGAAAGTGCCCGATCTCTTCTAATCTCAGAAGCTAAGCAGGGTCGAGCCGGGTTAGTACTTGGATGGGAGACCACCTAGGAAGACCAGGTGCTGTAGGCGCTTAAAAATAATAAAAAGAAATGGCCAGGCACAACCACGTATGTAAACTTTTGGCATAACCAAAAGCACTGGTGGTGAACAGGGACCTGCTTTTTACTAGGACACGCTTGTTTTTGTTTAATAAGATTTTATTCATATGAGAACGATACCTGATTTCTTGGGCATATACTATTTTTAATACTTTCACAGCATTGCCTAAAGTTATTAATCTGGGCGCTACTTCTGACCGGCTGGTGTAGCATTGCCAGTGAGATAGTGTGTTACGGGCTCAGGGTGTCTCGGTCGCTTCCGTCCCCCTTGCTGGCATGGTCCGCTAGAAAACAATGGTTCCCTTCCTCCAGCTTTTTTTTTTTTTTTTTTTTTAACATTATGGCTGTCTGTTCATTTTTCCAAGATGCATTTTTCTAATAATTATGCCTCATTTTTTTTTTTATGGTATCATCAGAAATGCCTCAGTTTTTTTATGGCGTTATTTCACATAAGTGAAGTTTCTAGAAACTGAAGTTTGCCTGCTTTTCTCAACAGAGAAAAACATTAATCATTTTTGATAGAAATCTGTTATATTGGAGTACCCTAGCGTGTACTTTTCTGCTTTCTCAGTCTGAATATTTTGAGGTAAATGATGTAACATTTATCGGGGACTAAGGGTTGGCATGAGGGCACCAAATTGCCCTGTGTTGTGTGGCCCTCGGGAAGTGATAGCTGTATCAGGGTCTTAGAGTTTTCCTGTCTGTCCCATTCCTGACAGGCCTCACTTTAAATTTTTTGCAACCACTTTGTGACCTTCTGAATTCGCCTGTTTACCCTTTTGGTTTAGAAACTAGGTGTGGCATAATAAGAAGCTACTGGGTTCCTGGCACGGTGCCCCTAAAACCCTCTTTACCCCGCTCCCCCGCCCCCCACCAGTAGTAAGGGCGATCAGAGCATCTTTGTTCTAACAGCTCTGCGCAAGAGCCTCTGGATGGGGCAGTACCAGAAAGATCAGACTTGAATTAGGAGCTTGGAACTTTCAGCCCCATCCTATTGGGTCTGTTTTCTTCTGTGTGTTTTGATTTTTCTGTGGCTCCTCTGTGACCCCTGTACCCCTCATGGTGTCAACCAGTCCGGATGTCCCTGGAGTCGGGGTGAGCGCCCCTCAGCAGGGTTTTGCATGGAGCGCTGCGTGTGCTGCTGTGTGCTCGGCCCTCTTCCTTTCCTCACTCGGCACTGCGTCGATCGGTGTTTTCTGACCTTTCTTCGCAGGACCTCGCTAAGAAGTACTCTGACAAGCTAGAATGTGAAAATGAAGTAGAAAAAGTCATAGAAGAAATACGCTGCAAAGCAATCGAGCGAGGCACAGGAAATGAAAATTACAAGACAACAGGGATTGCTACAATTGAGGTATTTTTACCTCCCGCGCTAAGGAAAGTGAGTAATTTTTTTCAAACTTACACAGGTACTAATGCTTAGTTAACTTAGCGATGTCATCGAATAAATTAAGACTTTTTTTTTTTAAGCAACAATCCAAAGTTATCTTATTTGTCATTTTCAAATAGGACAGGAAAACCCTGTTGGAGACCCGACTGCACATCACTGGCAGAGAACTGAGGTCTAAGTGAGTATCTGTGCCCGGCGCCCTCGGGGCTCCTGCCCTTCCTGTAATCCCCGTGGCCGCCGAGAAGACAGCCAGGGCGGAGGGTGTCCTCACCTTCTGGAAGGGGAGAGGCAGGCTCTGAGGATACGGGACTTGCTCAGGCTCACGCCGTTAGTTAAGGGTGAATGAGAGCTCAGCACTTGTACCGCGTCTTCACCTCCAGGTATGACTGGAGTTGTTGTAGCACATTAGAATTTCACAGCCGGGACCAACGATTTAGAGTTTTTGGCGGGCCCGCCACCTCACAGGTACTCGATACACACTTGAGTCAGTGCACGGGTGATGGAAATAGGAGACAGCCTGGCGTTCACCAGAGCATGAGCTTCGGGCTCTGTTCTTTAGTGCCCTCATCCCTTGCCGGGATGTTCGCCAGCGTGTTACAGCTGATTTCAGGCAGTCGGCCTATCTGTAAAAAGAAAAAAAGCTGTCACATACTAGTGAAATTCGAACTTTTGCGTTCTGGTTGGTTATTCCATCCATGGCGTATTTTCGAACGGTGAGTGTTTTGAGCACCCCAGGGCTCGCCAGCCGGTGGTTCTCAGGCGGATCTTTCCGACTTTCTCCTTTGGTCCACATCAGGGCTGTTAGGGATGGATTCAGGAGGCATCGTTCACCCAGCACACGTGAGCAGAAGGTTTGGGGTGCGGCCCGTTTTGGGCTCCTCCACGGGGAACACAGGTCTAGAGAACGAACTTCCTCCTGACACACTGCTAGGGCCCTGCTCAAACGGCGTGCCACACACAGGCTCCACGTCACGAGGAAACGGGTAGTGAAACAGTCTCAGGAAGGACGTCTCACAGAGTCAAAGAACCATCTCATTAGCTGGCTTATCGGGAAGTGAGTGATGCTCGTGAGTCAGGGAACTGAAATACTGGATGTGTCCAAGTAAAATGCATAAAATGGCTGTCGCGATTAAAATCTAAATTATTTAATGGAGAATGACACATTCGATTACAGTTTTCACTGGTTTGTTTTACAGAATAGCTGAAACCTTTGGATTTCAAGAAAACTATATCAAAATCGTCATAAATAAGAAACAACTTCAACTAGGTATGTTATGGCACAGTATGCAGAATTTTAAAATAAAAAAAATGACTACATTTTTTTAAATCACTCTTCCTCTGTTCACAAATTTCTAGTGTTTTTTTTTTTCATGTATAAGCCAAGACCAATTATTTTAGAGTTTACTAAAATAAAAATGTAAACAGAGAAAGGGCTTTTTAACATTGATTGTCTGTTGCTTGGCACGGCGCCTTGCAAGTGCCGATGCAGGTTGAAGGACGCCGTCCGCCGCGGGGGTGGCCCGGCGCGGTGCGTTTAACGCTCTCTTCACGACACGCGTTTCTGATCTTGACAGGCAAATCGCTCGAGGAGCAGGGAGTGAAGCACAATGTGAAGGCGATGGTGCTGGAGCTGAAACAGTCTGAGGAGGACGTGAGGAGGAGCTTCCAGGATGAAGAGGAAGAGCAGAACGAAGCCAGACTGAAAGAGAAGAGGATTCAGAGGACCAAGAGAGGGCTGGAGATACTGGCGGAGAGAGGTACTGGGCGTCCGGGGCCTTCCGCCTCGGTCGGCGGCCCGCGGGGCGGCGGGGGCGTCACCCCGTGGTGGCGGTGGCGGTGGCACACTTCTCGTTGGCTCTTCTTCCCAACGGTGCTGACATTTGAGATGTTACCGTCACTGCCCGGTAACGCTGCGTTAACAGAGCTGCCTTCGGTCTGCTGCAGCGGAGATGGTGGTGGACCCCGACACCACGCCGTACCTGGACATCGCTAACCAGACGGGCAGGTCCATCGAGATCCCTTCATCAGAACGAAAAGTAAGAGCCATGAGAAACGTGTGGCTTGTTCTGTCGATTTGCCGCCAGAGTTCTGAGAGGCGGCTTTCTAGCTTATTTTGATCTTGGACTGTTACAGAGGTTAGAAACAGTTTTTCGCCTCCAGCTTATACACAGAGAATGTAGCCGACAGTGAGCCGTTGCCTACAGCGGGCTCACCCTGGGATTCTCAGGGCAGTCCGAAAGGGCGTGACCTCATTGTCCTGTAGCGGTGACTTTACTGTTCCCAAGTGATATGAAGCGCTGCCTTCAGCGTGAGGCTTCCTGTGGCAGTGGGTGTTCGGTGTGGTGTTTTTTACCAGAAGGCCATGTCCCCTAAGGGGTGGATCAGAGCAAGGCTGGGGGAACTGTGTAGTTTGGGGAAAGTACGACAGGCAATTCTGCTGTCTCTCCTCTGTCTCCCCATCCCTCCTTTCTCCGTTCTAGAATTTGGAATGGGTAGGAGGCGGTTTTACCTTTGAACACACCCAAGGGCGGCTATAATTAACAGCACTCTGCAGCGTGGGCCCTGAGAGCAGTCTCTGAGCTGCAGTCCAGTAGCTTCTTAAAATGAAAAGCTCTTGATCGCGGGTCGTTCATTTAAATTTTTCTGTCTTTAAAGGACAGTTAGAGTAGGTTTCACTATATGAATTATTATTTTAAAATTAAGGATTAAAGTTAAGTTTCAATGAGAAAATTTTGTAACTATCAGTGGATCGATTGTTTTTTTTCCTTATGGTTGGAATTAGTTGCCCATCGCTCTCTTACATTAAATGTTGGCTTTCAGATCTTTTTGCGAAAACTTTATAAGATTGAATTAAATAAAAAATTCAATCTAAAAATATTAATGAACTTTAAAAATTTTTGGATCACCATCTAAAGATTGTTTTGGAAATACTAGGATTGACAGAAACTTCAGAAAAAAACTTGATTAAGAATAGAAAGTAAAGTGAATGCTGCTTTTAGAAAAGGGTACAAAGGACATAGATTCTGCTGCTTTTTCATATGTTCGTCTTAGAGAATACTAGAAATCTAGGTCAGCACATGCTGGAGTAAACCGATGCAGACACAGGGCCAGGCGCTGGCCGTGACCGTATCAGCCGCATTAAATCGAGTGCTTGGTTTCGGTGTTCAAATGAAATAAAGCTTTAATTGTGTTTTTCTTAATTTTGGCTTCTAAATTTAGTTGTGTTTTCTTTTTTACTTTGATTTCTTTAGATTTAATATACTTTTAATGGAATTTGTTTTATTGCAGTTTAAAACGATGTTTTTTAATCGTTATTTTTTTCCAGGCCCTGATGTTAGCGATGGGCTATCACGAGAAGGGCAGAGCGTTCCTGAAGAGGAAGGAGTATGAAATTGCCTTGCCGTGTCTGCTGGACGCTGACCGATACTTCTGGTAGGCTCACGGGGGCTTGGGGAGCGCCCGTGCTCGGCGCCTGGCAGCCCCACGCCTCGCACTTCCGGCTCTCACCCAGGCAGCGGTTACTGTGAACAGTAGTTATGTCTCCCCGCGTATTTCTCATTGACCTCCCCGCCCTGTGAAGGACGTTACAGACGTGTGCACTGACCGTTCCATGTTTTCACGACCGGCACGTGGGGCGTGTGCTTGTCCCTGTGAGGTGTTGTCGGCCTGAACTCTCCGTCAGGCGTCCCCACCAGCATTTCACCCAGTAGTTTCGGGGTAAATGTTGGTGGTCATTCCCCAAATCCATTGTTTACTGGGGCTGCCAAGTGGTGTGGTACCTTATTGATCCTTCTGCTTATTGCTAGAATTTTTCTGAAAAGAGATATTTTTCCTCATCAGCTGTTTGGCTATGCTGAGGTGCAGTTTGTACCAAAAGACAGAATAAAAAGCTTTGTTCTTTCTCCTTATTTTTTTTGTTTTCAGAATAAATGAATTCCTTCCCTAGCATCCTCCAAAGATGACGTTACCAAGGAGCTTTTCTTCCCCCCCCCTTTTTTAAGTATCAATATGTGAACTCGCAGGTTTTAACACATTTGATGTGTTTCAAACCTCAGTGCTTAAATCGGCCAGCTTTGGCCAGCAGGCAGGTCCTGTGTCCTTTTGACTTATCCTGTGAGTCTCTAGTCTCCGGTGCCCGAGCGGCCCAGGCTCATCGTGGGCAGTTCCTGCCCCGGACCAGGAGGCAGCATTTCCTGGGGACTCCTAGTTCCTCGTGACGGGAAACGGTACTGAGAGGCTGCGGTGCAGGCAGATGAGACGTTTGAAAAATGGACCCGAGGTTTGAAATTGGCCAAAAGGTAGCAACTTCAGTATTATTATTTTTTCCATTTTGATGAATTCCCGAAGTACACTGTACACTTCAGTAAGATAAATATAAATATGTATGATTTGCCAACTGTATTGGTAATACTCTGGATTTTAAGTGAACAAATCCAAATTAAACAAAAAAATGATTTATTATCTCAAATATTCGGGAGGAGGGGCCAAGCTAGAACTGGAACAAGGGCTTGGCGCTTCTGGGGTTTCCTTCACGTCCGTCTCTGCTGCTTTCCAAGTGCCAGTCACTTTCTCTGCTGAGGATAGTATAGGCTCTGGCTATGAGTTAGGTGCTTAAAATTCAGGTAAATTTTTTATTTCCTTACATAATTATTTCTACCTTTTTATTAGGGAAAATTTCAAACATATTAAATATACATAATGAGTATGTGTGTGTGTGTGTGTGTGTGTGTGAATGAGTAAAATGCATTCACACATGCCAGCTTCAGTTAGCAAGATGTGGTAGACTGATTCGTTCGTATGCATCTTTCTCAATCTTTTTACCCTGGACGAATCCTTGAAATAATTTTCAGGTCTCAGGAACCCCTGAATAAAAATAACTCTCTTCAGTTCATAGTACAAGTAACATGTTCAGTAAGTAGTAGATACAATAATCCAATAATAATTGTCAGTGCCTTTGTACCTAGAGAATGACTTTTTTCCTGAAGATTCGTTTATTCAGGGCAACTTACTGGCATTTTTGTGAGCTCCCCCTCCTCGTAAAGGAGATTGGTTCTCAGGCAGGTCAGCCATGTCCTGAAAGACATCTCGGTTCTGTTTCTTTCCCTGGATGGTTTTCCTGTCTTCGCCAAACAGGCTCAGAGTTCTCTCAAAACTTCCTGTTATCACATCTTGGGTTATGGTGTGTATGTGACCAAGAGTCATTTCTTTCCATATTTAAAATGAGAAATGAGAGTTCTGCTTTTAGGCAAGATGGAACAACAGAGACGAGATTTCCCCCTCCCCAACCTGAAACACCTAAAATCTGGGCAAGATGTGTGAAACACAGGTTTCCTCGTGAGCCCTGAGTGGAAGCAGACAGTTCAGCTCTCTGCCTGGCTGCCGAGCAGGGAGGAGAAATCCCGTGGTCCCCCTGAGCTGAGGAGATGGAGCCAGGAGTCCAGGGGGCCGGACTTTCCCAGCACAGCAAGGGGCGTGTGCGTGAAGCTGCCGCCCCTGCATCTTAACTTCCTTTTCTCCCGTTGGAAAGATTCAGATAATAAGTATCAGCTCCCTTCATAAATGTGGCTTTGTGTTTTAGAGCAGTCAGTGTTCGGAAACACACCACAAACTGGACAGGAATTTCCGGAATTCACAGACAGGTTTTTAGGGCCACGTTCCAGTGACGCTGTGTCCTATCTTTTCCCCAGCGAGTGCTGCACAGAGCTGCTGAGCACCGTGGATAACTACGCGGTGCTCCAGCTGGACATAGTGTGGTGTTACTTCTGCTTGGGACAGCTGGAATGCCTTGACGACGCCGAAAAAAAACTGAACTTGGCCCAGAAGTGCTTTAAAAATTGTTATGGAGAAAATCATCAGAGGCTGGTCAACATTAAAGTATGTTACTGTCGTTCGTGTTAGGTATCATTGAGCCCATTTCTAGAATTTGAGGTTATTCCTGTAATTTACACTGTTGCCAGAAGGTGATTTCTTTTGACAGTGGTATGCACTGTGCTCTTTTTAAGCTACGTTTTTAACGGGATTGTTAAGTGTTTCGCACATCTGGCTGTTACTCTGGTCTGTGCAGCATTTCTCCCCAAGGAACAGAACCCCACTGATCACACTGACCGAGGGGGCAGCGGACTGTGTTCAGTAGAGTCTAATGGAAGATTTCAATACGGAAAATAAACACTGTGAAGAGTAACAGTTCACAGGAGTCACGGCTCAACTGCCGTGATTTGAATAAGAATTTGGCGGGGGGAATTTCCAAGAGTCACCAGAATTTTGCTTGTGAATGACAGGGCAGCGTTCTAGACATTCCTGATCTGGATTTTGCATATTTCCCTACTGACCAGAAGGCCCACTGCCCTGAGTGCCTGGAGACAGGTGTTCTGACACTATTTCTTGTGGGATGGGGATGTCATTGTCCTCTGGGATCTTCACTTTTGCCATCAGCAACAGTAAAGATATAAGCATTTTAGTAACGCCATTTTGCCCTTTTGGAGACAAAATGGAATTACGGATGTGAGTAGTATTGACCTGTAATTAGAAATGACAGTTTTATCTTTTTTTTTCCCCCAATAATTTTAGGGAAATTGTGGGAAAGAGAAGGTATTGTTTTTAAGACTTTACCTGCTTCAAGGTATCCGGAATTTTCACAGTGGGAATGGTGAAGAGGCTTCTGAGTATCTCAACAAGGTAAGAAAAGGAACACTCAGAGTTGTAACCATTTTCACTTACATTTTTTTTTTATCCCCAGAAGTTAAGTATTTTGTAAACTCAGTATTTTGTGACTCATGAGGAACATGTTTCCCTCTCCCATCGCTCCCCCACATACACGATAAACACATTTGTATTTGTTGGGGGACCGGCCAGATGCCGCAATAAGGAACCCTCAAAAAGACAGTGACTGTGGTTGGCTGGGGGTTTCCGGGTCTCGTCTGGCCGTCTGGAGGTGGCACCCAGGGCAGAGCTGGTCTGGCACTTGGCTGCTCCTGTCAGTGCCTCTCGCAGCCGGCAGACGGCACGAGAGTCCAGGGTCAGCCTCAGAGAGAGGCCCGAAGGTGCACCCCTCGGGTCTGCCACGTGCCGCTGGCTTAGACCTAACCGGGTAGCTACCCACAGCTGCAAGGCAGAGCGAGAAACACACCGTGTCCAGCTCGCGTTCGGTGACTTATTACGAAAAAGGAGGAGGTCGTGGGTACCAGCCCTTCCCAGCCCACGCGGCCTGTTCTCGTGTTAGGTTACACGTAGGTCCTGGGAGCAGAGTGTCGTCTGTCTGCATCTGCTAGGTGGTCAGAGGTCACGTGGAGAGCGTTTATCTAAAATCGGACGCACTGTAGTTCACATCGGGTACAGTCTCATGTTCCCTCGGGCTTAGCTGGGTCTTAAGCCTGCATGTTGCCACAGTCTTGCTTTTTCCCGTCCGTAGGCACGTCAGCTCTTTAAAGAGCTCTACATCGATCCATCCAAAGTCCACAGCTTGTTGCAGTTGGGGTTCACCGCCCAGGAAGCCCGGCTCGGCCTCAGGGCCTGTGACGGGAACGTGGACCACGCAGCCACCCACATCACCAGCCGCAGAGAGGTACCTTGACATCCAGGTGGCATTGTGTCTTTGAGTAGGCGTGGAGCCAGAGACAGTAGCAAGCTTATTTCCAAAGCGCCTTAGCGCTCAGATGTGAAAGAAAAACACTCCACAGTAGGTGTGAGCGACAAGGAGCTTCGTCACTCCAGACGGGGGAGCGCAGGGGACTTTTTTAAGTGCATCGGTTTTCAAACAGCGCCGTGTCCTGGTTCCGCTTCCTGCTGTGGTGGCAGGCCGCTCACGAGTGCGGTTGTGCACGCAGCCTTCTTCCCCTCTTATTTTCATCATAGTGCATTTCTGGAAACCGTTTTAGCACGGACCGTGTTTTCCCATAGGGCCATTGTTATGGTTTGAGACGGTATTCTTGCCTAGACATGAGTCAGATCATAGGAACAGTAACATAAAGGCGAAGGCACAAAATTATAATCATTTAAAATAATTAGAAATAAGTGCAGTAAAACTTTCAGAATGTTGGCGTTGGCAAGAATAACGCATGTCTGATGTGCTGGTTCCACAGCAAAGGAGCTGAGGTTCAGGGAGTCCGCGATGGGCTGTCGAGAGGCGGATTCGTTTTCTCTGCAAAACATGAATTGGTGTGTGTTCTCTTACTGGTCCCTTCCAGCCGTAGGCCCAGTTGTAGACGTCTCTAGAAGGCAGAGGCTTGGGAAAGCCCAGTCCGTGTGCTGCACCTTACACAGGCCAGCCGAGTACTAATGGAAGCAGACGTTGCTGATGCTTATTACTCTGCTGTTGCTGGGTGATCAGTAAGATTTCATTAGCATTTGGAAAGCCCGTGTTTTGAAATGAACTAGTTTGAAAAATGATCCTCATCATTCCATACACCTGTATACACCCAGGGTGTGGTGAGGGGATCGGCAGCTCTGGCATCACCCAGGCCCTCCCACCCCCACCACACCCCCATTTGGAATCCATGTTTTCCCCGGAGCCCTGGTGACTCACCCACGTGGGGAGCCCGTCCAGCCCCTCCCTGGAAGGGGGTGCATCCGCCTCTCTGGCACCAAGCAGCAAACTCGCTGGTTCCGAGTGGCCCGTTCTGGTGCTGGGGGCTGGTAATTGTGAGGCGCCCCCTCCCACCCTGGGGGGAGGCCTCTGGCCCCGCTGGCGGACCCGGGAGCAGTGCCACGGTCTCTGCCCGGTCGCCCTCACGCTGCTGACCGGCCGGGACAGCCAGGGGGTGTTTCTCTTCCTTCATTTCTCACTTTGCCTGGCAACCCCACAAATCCTGCAGAGCACAGGTCGAGAAGGCTGTCTACGAAATCTCAACCCCCAGCTCAGGGAGACTTTGCTGTTTTCCTAAAGGAATTGGCCCAAATAAGGAAAGAGGAAAGAGAGAAGAAGAGACTCCGCCTGGAGAACATAAATTGTCTGAAAGGAATGGGCTACTCCACGCACGCAGCCAAGCAGGCCCTGCACCAGGCCAGCGGGAGCCTGGAAGAGGCCCTGCGGGTAAGGCCGCCCACCACCCCACCCTGGCCCCGGCCCCACCTCCGCCTCCTCCACGTCAGCATGTAAGTTCCGTATCCCACGAGGCCCCAAGCCCCTCTCCTGTGGCCCCTCGCTCCTGGTTTGCATCTGAGGGTCAGCGCTGTCCTGGTCTCGTGCCCAGTGACAGACACAGAATGATGTCCCCGTCCCGCCCTTCGGCAGGAAGCCTTCTCTGAACTCCGGCCTCCCCGTCCAGCCTGGGTGAGGGGCCCTTTTCTCCTACACCGCCCTTCACCAGTTCACAGCGCCCAGCACGTGTCTGCCACCTGCCTGGCAGGCGCCCGGCCTGCACGTGAGCGCGCACCGTCCGTGCTGAGGCAGGGGCGTCCTGTGTGTTTTCAGATTCTTCTCAGCAATCCTCAGATGTGGTCCAGTGATTCCGACTCGGAAACCAACAACCATCAAGAAAGTCCTTCCCAGGAAAATATCGACCAAGTGAGTGACAGCCCTCCCCGCCTTCTCTGCCTGTACGGCCCCAGGTGGGGTCAGTGGGGTGACAAAACGGTGCTCGGCTCCCTGGGCTCCTGGTGTGACGTGGGCCCGCCCTAGGGGCCAGCCAAGCACATGGAGGTCGCAGTGGGTGGAGGGGAACAGGAGGTGTTTCCTGCAGGAGCAGGAAGAGGAAAGCCACGGCAGCTCTTGGTTCAGGCCTCTCCCTCATGGGCCGATACGGCCTCAGGCTCGACTGCTGCTGTCAGTCCGTTTCTCTGCCCCTGACCTGAGAGGCTGTCGCCGTGGTGACTGTCCACGTGTGCCCCCTTCGCAGCAGTGTGCCTGGCGTGGTACCCGGGCCGGAGGGGTGTGGCGCCTTTCCAGGGACCACGCACGTCGCCCCGGGCGCGGGTCGCCGCCCCCACACGCGGAGGCCCGTGGCCCGTGCGGGCCGCGGGGCCGAGACACGTGTCCCCGGGACGAGGCCGTCCTAGCCGCGCGTGGGCCGGGGGCTGGGGCGCGCGGCGGGTCCGTGTAGCCGGCCCGTGTTCTCCGCAGCTGGTGTACATGGGCTTCGACTCGGCGGCCGCCAGGGCCGCCCTGCGGGTGTTCCGGGGCAACGTGCAGCTGGCCGCGCAGACCCTCGCGCACAACGCGGGGCGTCTCCCGCCCGACCTGCAGCTCGCCGTGGAGGACCCCCCGTCGACGCCCTCCACGTCCCCTTCCGACTCTGCAGGTAGGTGTGACGAGGGCGGCGCCTTTCCCCGGCCCGGGAGCCGCCGGCGGGGATGCGACGCCGTGTGGGCTGCTGCGTGGTGTCCCCCCTGCAGCCGGGGCGACCTGGACCCTGCGGCCGGCCGTGGGTTTCTGTCCTTCGCGATCCTCGCCCCTCACGCACCTCTTACCGCGTGACTCTCTCGCAGGTACCTCTAGCGCCTCGACAGATGAAGATATGGAAACAGAGGCCGTCAATGAAATCCTGGAAGACATTCCAGAACACGAGGAAGATTATCTCGACTCGACTCTGGAAGACGAAGAAATCATTATCGCGGAGTACTTATCCTACGTAGACAATATAAAGTCAGCATCGAAGAAAAACTAAGTAACGAACAGAAATAAGTACAAAGTTTCTGCTTATAAATTCTATCGTTATGAAAAGTGTAATGCAGGTCTTGCTTTTTTTTCTTCTTTTCATCTGATTTTGCTCTCTGGAGTGCTTTCAGCTGGGGTGTAGGAGGAGGGTGGGCAGGGGACAGGGGCGTAGACGGTGAGAGGAGACTAGGGGCGGGGGCCTGGGCGCTGGTCCTGACAGGTGACCTGAGGGTTCTGCAGTCTGCAGCCGCCCCTGCTGCTCTGTTCCTTCCCCCGCAGAGTGAGAGGGACCGGGGAACAGGGTGGCCCTGGGGAAGGTCTCAGGGTGGCGAGTTAACGGGGAGAGCGCGTTCCCATCGGTCTCTTCTGCCCCCCTGGGCCCCCTGATGGGTGGGGGTGCCCCTTCACTGCTGATCTTTTCCTTCCCATGATGCAGCGCTGCCTTCCTGCTTCCTCCTCGCTGCCCTGCCCTGATTGTCCTTTAAATCTTCAGTCATTCCAGGTGCTTTGGGGGCATAAAGGTGAGGCAACGGCTCCAGTGGCCATACCAAATTGTGCCGGACACTTTCAGCCCGAAACCAGTGTTTTAAGCTCTTAGTGTAGTTAAATATGCACTTGAAATTCAGAATTTATATGTGTAGAATTCTTCACAGTGAAATCTTTTATTAAATCAGAAGGTCTTAAATGCTAACAGAAGCAACTTATTTTTAATTAGCATTTTCAAACTCTGCTATCATGTTAAACTCAATGCTGGCTAAGATACCTATCAGAGATCAAGGCATATTTTCTCCAGGTTTTGTGGGGGTTTTTTGGTACATCTATATTAAAGAGGACTATTTCTAAAAGACATGCGCTTGGCCTCTTAATTGGCCCAAATAACCATTCTCGTCGCGCCATGAATGCCTCTGGAGTCGTCTATTAACTGAGAACCCATCCCAGCACCGAGACACAGCTGGTGGCATCAGGGACGGACTGAATCAGGTGCCGGATGTGTTCCCAAGACTCTTCCTGCCATTCCGGAAGTCGCTGGACATTCCTGTGACTGAGGGCAGATGGCTCACTGCCATGTCCTGTGGGGCTGCCTGAATGCTTTGAGATTTCACTTACTGTTTTCATGATGCTGGACAGCAGTCCAGTTGGAATGGGTGGAAATGTGATTCTTTTAAAATGGATGATTCAGAAGGAAATAAAAGGTAGAAAGTATATTCCAAAATTGTCAGCCTCACTTTGCAGTTACTCCGACCCCTAAACTGCCTGGGTGTTCTAGAGCTTCGTTTAGGTTCCAGATGCTTCCACTGAGTTCTATGCGGAAATTGAAACGTCGATGTCTGTTATAAAACCATGAATAAAAAGCAGGCTGGGCTGATGGGGCAGCCCAGGCGGAGAGGGGAAGGGGGTTTGTGGATGGGGTCACGTGGAGGCCCCAGGAGGCTGTGGCTGGAGCATGCTGCATGCAGTCAGATCGGAGGCCCATCACTTTTCTTGTGAAATTGCCACGTCCTGTCCCTGTTTTCCCGCCCATATGACCTTTAAGTACTTCCTGCCCTGCTATCCAATTGAATATATTTATCAAAGGTAAGAATGTATTATCAAAAACAAAGAAACATCTCTGGTTGTCTGGTCTTTACACCCACAAAGAGCCTCTCTGCTGCAGAAATAATTTCCCACACACTATGCTATATAAATGCAAAAGAGCAGCTTTCCTCGACTCTCTCTCCCTGGAGAGGCAGGCTGGGGAACCGAATGCAGCAGCCCGTTTTAGGACCTGCACCCAGTAGCTGTTTCCCTGAGCGCAGGTGTGGTTTGTTCTGGGCCGTGCATGGAGACGATGGGGGATCTAAGACGATGGATGAGCAAGCACGGATGAGGCGGGAATGCAACGTCAGCTGTCACTGCCCCACTCAAGCTGCCCGTGTCAGCAACGCAGCCAGAGAAGACGCACGGGCACTCAACGTGGTGCTCGGCCAGCCCCCCCCCCGACATGAACGTCAGTACCCCGGGAAGCCCCCTTGGGTTGCGCGGACCCTGCGGAAGAACCGCCAGGAAGTGTGAGTGCTCCCAGGCACAGCCAGGAAGCGAGTGCTCCCGGAACCCCTATGGCTGGATTGTGTACTTTGAGTCCCACCGAAAAGATGCGAAGTGAGGTGGCTTCTGCAAGTTCTCACCAGCCAGCCTGTTTGGGGGTGCGGCCTAGGGCTCGTCACAAGGATATGCAGCTCTTCCTACCACCCCTGGAGCCAATGCCATACGTGTTCATCGGGCCTGGACTTGGGTACCCCAGAGAGGAGGCCTGTCCAGCAGTGCAAGACCCTTCGCGTTAAGACAGCGGAGCACCTGCCTCTGTCCACAAGGGTCATCTCTGCGCGGAGGCTGTTCTCGGTGAGATGCTGGCTCTCGAGGGCAGACACTGTCTTCTGCAGCTTCTCTTCCTGCACCAAGGACCAGCCAGGGCCTGGCACAGAGCGCACAGTGGAGGCAGGAAGTGGGCACCAGCCAAGAGCTGGAAGAGCGCCCCATTCCCGCGATGAGAGGGACTGGGGGGGGGGTGGTTCTTCTCGGAGCCTCTCCGCAGCCTGAGACCCACTTTCCCCATTAAGCCCCTCGGGGCCAGTGCTGCAGCTCCCCGCCTGTGTCCACGTCCCACCATCGCCACGTGGAGCACAGAGCTGGCTCCCACGGCGTGACTACGCTCCCCTTCCTGCTCCAGACGGAAGAGAAGAAGCCCTCCCAGAACCACACACGAATGGGAGCTCCACAGCAGGTGTGACGAGTCCCTGCTGTCACCTGGACAGGCTGGGGGGCCGGTTCCCTGCTCCCTGGCCCCACGGGAGCGACACATCAGGCCGCAGCCCTTCCTCTCTGGGGGGAAGGAGGGACAGGTGTGTGAAGCCCGGGTTCCCGGCCCCCGTCCTTCCCATGAGGGACAGCTCAGACTCAGGACACAGAAGGACTTCGAAGCACGTGTATTTCGGTCCTTTACAAGTGTCCTCAGAACAAAGTGCCAAAATAATGGCAATCTGCGGCTCAGAGGCTTTTTGAAGAAACGTCGGTTTCCTCTCAGCAGGAAAAGCTTGGCTTCTGGGGCCTTTGAAGCTCAGAGCTGTGGGCTGGAGACCCGGGTAGGTGGCGCTGCGGGGACCTCGGGCCGAAGGCGGTGGCGCAGACTCCCTCCTCGGGCGGGCTCGCCGCGGACCGGGCGAGGGCTTCAGACACCCGCGAACACGAAGGAAAGGCAACGCCGCGGCGCGGGGCGCGGGCTGGGCCGCCGCGTCGCCTTGCGGCCACCGGGGGGCAGGCGCGCTCCCTCCGCGGGCCGCGGACGGGGCGGCGGCCTCAGGCCGGCTTCAGCGGCGCGGCGGCGGCGCAGCCCACCTTGTTGCTGAAGAGGCGGGAGAGGCTGCGCGGCGGGGCGGCGGGGCGCGGCGGCGGGGCGCGCGGGAGCCCGCGCACGTCCCAGAGGCGCAGCGCGCCGTCGTGCGAGGCCGTGTACAGCACCTGGCCGTGCACCTGCGGGCGCGGGGCGGGGCGTGGGCGGGCGCTGGGGGCGCGTCACCGTCACCGTCCCCGTCGCCGCGGCTGTCCCCGCAGTTCCGGGAGCAGCCACGCTCAGGCCCGGGCATCCGCGTGCGCGGGGACGGCTCAGCCCAGGGGACCTCGCCCGCGGTGGAGTGCTGTGGACATGGGGACCGGGGCTTCTTCCCTCTCCGCCCCTCCCTCCGGGGCCGGCGGGAGGGCGGCGCGCCTACCTGGATGCAGTTGATGACGAACGCGTGGCCGCGGAACACCCTCTGCAGCGCTCCGGACTGGGCGTCGAAGGCGCGCGCGCGGGCGTCGCCGCTGCCCGTGAACACTGTGGACACACGCGCCACTGGCCTGCCGCCCTCCACGTCGCCAGGACGCCGCGGCGGCAGGGCAGGCGGCCGGGTCACCGGGGCCCCCTCCGGGCCCCATGCGCCCACCTCACAGGGATGTTCAAGTGGGGAATAGAGGGTGCCCCTTGAAAGGAAGGGGATGGTACCTTCAATTATCTTAGTACGTTCATGTGGGTCAGGTGACTGCCAGGGCCCGACGGGCTTTCTGGGGTCTGCGTCGCAGGACTGCGGCCCATGGGCCTATCTCGGGCTCCTGACGGCCTGCACTGCCCTGCCAGGTGCTTGCACCTCCTGGGTACCACCTGGGCCCAGGTTCCCACTCAAGCCTTCTTGTGGAGGCCAGGTGTTGCCGGCAGCTCTGAAGCCCCTCAGGGGGGTGGTCCTTCCTCCTCCCACCATCTGAGCAGCCCCCTGGGGCAAGGACTGGCCAGAGACGCCTTCCTCCTCAGTAATGAACTCAGCCCTCCTAATGGGGCGCAGACCTCCCCCACTCACTAGAGAGCCCCTGGCCAACCGCGGGTGTAGGAAGCCGTTTCCTGCCTTACAACAGCTGGACCGCTCCCGAACCCCACTGTACATCCACACCACTGGCAGCGTTTGTTAAGAGGCAGATTGCAGGGCCCACCTGGGTTTCTGATTTAGGGGGTCTGGGGCAGGGCCTGAGAACCTGCGTTTCCAGCCTATTCCGGGCAATGCTGATACTGAGCAACACTGACCCCCTGTTCACTTGTCATCTAGCCTGGGTTCTCCCAGAAGCTGACTCTGACACTTAGGACTCAGGTACAAAGGTTCATCTGGCAGGAAGTGGGGAGAGACACAGGAAGGGAGGAGGCTCATATCGGCGTGCTGGTGAGCAGGCGACTGCTGGGGGCCCTCGGCAGACTACATCTCAGAGTTGTCGCACCTGGGGTCAAGGACGCTGGGCTATTTATTCAGCAATTCCCATTAGTCATTGGCTGAGGGCCTCTCATGGGTGTCAACTCCAGCCTCCTCCACCTCACCCTTGGGCACAGGACCTCAGCTGCTGCAGCAAGTGTCCCTGAACGCTGTCCCCACAGCACCTGCCACACCCTTCCTGCAGCCTGAGCCTAAGCGTGCTACAGTGGGCACCTGCAGAGTGCTCCCTACCCCTCTTCCTGTGTTCGCCTGCTTATTCCGAGCCTTTCTACTAAAGCCACCTGTGAATGTAGGTAGCCCGGAGGCAAATTTTCATTGCTGGGTCTCCAGCTCCTTGCCTGCCTTCCCCTCCCCACCAACTCTGTGTAGCTGCTGCACATCCCCTGGGTGGGAAGAGGGTCTAAGCATCCTGCCGCCCTCGGCAAAGACCGAGGACCAACGCTCCATAACAATGGGCAGCAGGCGGGGTCCCCGGGATCGGATACAGCAGCAGCTCCCATCCCAGCTATGGCCACGGGGCAGCCCACCCCCTAGGCAATATTCTTCCTTTTCAAATCAGAGGTCCCAGACTTGGGAGCAGAGCCATCATCACACTTACAGGTTTGGACACAGGAAGAAGGTAAAAATAATTTTTCCCTGTCAGACACCTAAATCCCGAGGGTATCTCGGGCTCTATTTTCAGAGACCCACATTCTGTCTCCGTCTAACACCTGTGCTGTGAAGTCGACGTGAATTTTCCACTGTGATCCTTAGCGTCCCCCTCCCCCCGGTTTGCCCCCTCACTCCAGTGCTAGGAAGATGGCTCTCAGGCTCAGCTCCGTGGCTTCCTGCCACTGTGGTGTGTGTGTGTGTGTGTGTGTGTGTGTGTGTGTGCGCGCGCGCACGCGCGTGCAGTGGGGAGGAGGGCTAATGGCAAAACAACTTTGGGGATTGCATCGGGAAAGAGATTTTCAGGTGTGGTGAGGCTGGGCGGCTGCCTCTCTGGAACAGTCTGTCTTCTGTGGCGTGTAACAGGTGGCAAGGCAGCTGGACAGAGCCAGCAAAGCCTGGATGTGTGACAATTTGAGGCCTGTGAGAGAGATAGCTTGTTGCCTACCTAATAAACCATTCTGCCCTTCTTTCTTTACAAAATAATCCTGATTGATCCTGGGAGCAATGTCCCCAAATAAGAGATTTTGTTATTCAGCCTCTCTTGAAGGCAGGGGTCAAAGAGGTATATACAGAAGTCTTTGGGTGGAGCTTCTAGGGGCCTACACAGCTAGGAGACTCATCCTTTTTCCCTTCCTTCATCTTCTTCCTGCCTGCCTGAAATATGACATGATGGCTGGAGCTCTCGCAGCTCTCTTAAACCATGAGGCCCCCTTAAAGCTAGAAGGTATGTGCTAAGGATGATGAAGGAAACAAGGAATGCGGGCGCCTGATAACTTCGTGGAGCCATCCATTCCAACTTAGACTGATGTCCCTTAAAATTCTCCTGAGAGAAAAACAAATCACATTTAAACCACGGTTATCTGGGTTTTCTGTTATCTGTAGTCAAACGTAATGTCCCTCAAGTCTGGCTGGAGTAAGTGGTGTCACTGTCTCATTCTAAGAATTAGATAGAATGTGTCCTTCAGATGTGCTCTTGAACCTAGGGCCTCTGAACACGGAGGTGGCTGCACGTTCTTGTGGTGTGAGTGTGGGCAGGGGTCCCCACGCCCTTATGTGGACCTTCCCTGTTAAATAACGCGGAAGGAACTAATGCATGGCGGTGGCCTGGCCACTGCCCCTGGGCGCTGACCGTCCTACAGGGCAGCTGAGGCTCACAGCGCGAGCCTCGGGGGAGAAGCGGAGAGGCCCGGAGCAGGGAGGGTTTGGTGGAGGGCGAGGAGCGACGGGGACGGGCAGGGACAAGGCCAGAGCGGTGGGCTGGGGCGGGCGGGGCCAGGGCCAGGGCCACTTACAGGTGCCGGCGTGGTACTTGAGGGCGCTCACGCTGTGCCTGTGCGCGGGGAACGTGCGCACGCGCTCGCCGGTGTCCGCCAGCCAGCACTTGACCGTCCTGTCGGCACTGCCCGAGTACACGTGCTGGTTCGCGAGCTGGGGAGAAGGAGGGGAGGTCGGCGCAGACACTGGTGCCACCGCCAGGGGTGGCTCAGAGGCCCCAGGGAGGGAGGGGCGTGCAGTGGCGCAACTGCGTGAGCCGGCAGGCCCCTGCGGGGGAGGGGGGCGCACTGCCCCCTCCAGCACCGAGAACCCCGGCTGCTCCCTTCCCCACAGGGAGCGGGCGGCAGGTGATGGCCTCACGTCTTGACCATCACTTTGCCCTCGGCCAAGTCACTGACTCTGCTCCTCAGCTGCTTCACTGGCAAATGAGGATCGTGCCAGCCCCTCCTGGGGGAGGGGGGGGGTCACAGTGTGACCCGTCCAGCACTCAGCACTGCAAGAGCGAGGAGCCCCGATGTTTGCTGGCACCGTGATTAGCAGGGCCGGGTGTGGCTTGGCGGTTCCTGCCTGAGCCAGCGTGACTGGGGTCCTTAGAAGAGAGGAAACGGGGATACAGAGGGAGACCCCGGCGGGCGGAGTGGGGAGATGGCCATCCGCAAGCCAAGGAGAGGGCCTCACACGAAACCACCCAAGCCGCCCCTCTCTCCACCCCGAGACACCGGCCTCCAGAGCTGTGAGGTGATCTGATCGCTGCTGGTTCTCTGTGAGGCGTCCCCGGCTGCCGAGCGCCCTGGGGCAGGGCAGCGGCTCGGAGGGCAAGCCGGAGGCCTCGCGGGCAGCGGCGGGCCTCACCTCCAGACAGATGACGGAGCCCTGGTGCTCCCGGAACACTCGCAGCTGCTCTCCGCTCAGGATGTCCCAGGCGCGGACGGTGGTGTCCGTGCTGCCCGTGAAGGCCGTGTGGCTGGGCGCGTCGAGCACGAGGCACAGCACGGCGCCCGTGTGGCCCCGCAGGGTCTGATGGCAGCAGCCGCTGGCCACCTGCCACACCTTCGCCGTGCCGTCCGTGCTGCCCGTCACCAGCAGCCCCCCGGCCACAGCCTCCTCCTCGAAGGGGGCCCGGGGAGGTCCCAGGGCGCGGAGTAGGCGAGAGTCAGCACACAGTTGCGGTGGCCCCGGAACTCCTGGGAGACCTGCCCCGCGTCCACGCTCCAGGCACGAGCCGTCCGGTCGTAGGAGCTGCTGAACAGCTGGTTGTTGGCGACCAGGATCCTGGTGGTGAGAAGGGGAAGGTCAGCAGTCAGGGCGTGCAGGGCTGCCCGGCGGGCTGTCACAGGATCCCCCCGGCTGGGGTCTTACGTGGTCAGTGAGCCCAGCTGGTGGGAGGCACGACACGCTCCCGGAGGAAGTCGTGGGCTGGAGTGTCCCGGGCCCCCTGCTTCAGGGGGACAGGCGGGGACCAGGAGAGCCCGCCTGGAAATGTCAGCAGCCCCAGGCAGAGGCCTGGCCTCCAGATTCCACCACCCACAGACTAGGGCTCCCTCGGTCACTGCCATCCACGCCTCCACCCACTTCCGTGTGGACATCTGCCCAGGCCGGAGGTCAGCTGCCTCTGCACTGCAGCCGGAAGACACTGTCCCTCCACCCAGCGGCCACACTCACCTCCTGAATCCAGCCCGAGGCACCCTTCTCTGGGACACCACCCAGAATCCCCCCTCGGTCTCTCCCTCCTCCCGACGTGGGCCCATAGCAGCCACCCGCGGTCACGGAAGCCAGAGTACAGTGGGGAGGCCCACCCTCCCGGTTTGCCCAGAACTGCAGTTCGAAAACCTGGAAGGCTCTGGGTGAAGTGGGACACGCTGGTCACCCCAGCGACAGGTCAGACCCCAGGGGAAGGACAGGCATTTGCGACGGAGGAGGCATGGGAAAGCTGGGGAGCCCCAGGAGTTCTGCAGGGGACTCTGCTCCCAGCCCACAGGCCAGCCCTCGCTGACGCTCTCACAGCACTGGCCCCCGATCAGCCCACGGGTGACATCCATGAGGTCAGGGGAGGCACAGTCAGAGACAAGCGGGGGCGGGATGGGGGTGTGGGGGTGGGTGTCTGCCGTCTGCTCCCACAGCAGAACCTCATCCAGGCTCGTCTGTTGGGGACACTCCAGCTCCAGGGCACAGTCCTGGGCCAAGGGCCCCAAGGGATTTGGTGGGAGGAGCAGAGAGGGTCTGTCCACCCCCCTCCACCCTCTGCCGCAGGGGAAAAGAGGCCTCCCAAGTAGTAAAAACTCATGATTCTTATTCTCGTGTTGGTGAAAGCTAAGAACTTCTCCCCAGGAAAACAAACATTCGTTTGGTATAGAGCTTTGGGTACAGCTTCAAAGGGCCTGTTTATACACCCTCATCAAGAAGCTCTGAGCCCCCAGGAGAGGAGACCACACAGGGCAGAGCCAAGGCCACCTGGAATGGGGGTGTGTCATCGGTGTGGGGACAGAGGGGTGAGGTCGGGGGCACCCCCTCCCTCCGCCTGGAGCCTGGCACGGGCTGGAGGGGAGAAGGACCACTGGAGAGGACAGACCTTGGCCCGCGCCCCGCCCACGCCCCTCACCCCTGCCTCACTCTCGCTTCCTGCAAGTCACGGGAAGTGAGGCCGGCCGCCATGGCTGCGGCTGCGGCCTGGCATGCGAGGGCGGGGTCGCCGGGCCTTGTCAGCGCCCCTGGACGCTCACATGCCTGGCCTGGCTCTGAAAACATGTCCTCGCCTCAGGAGCATGACCCGTGTGTGAGCACAGGCCCTGAACGCAAACGTCTACCGCTCGAAAGCAGTGAGTGTGTGTGCAGCGAGTGTGTGTGCAGCGAGTGTGTGTGTGAGCCTACACCTGGCAGAGCACAGTTTCCAGCCCTCGTCGTCCAGATTCCCTCTTGAGGAGCAGCTGAGAAGTTTCCTGTTACAACCTGAGACGCGGCTTCCCCCACCTGCCCCCGGCCTCTGCCCTTCCAGCTGCTCATGGCCCACAAAGGGTGTTTTCAACAGCAACCTGGAGAGGAGAGGTTTAAAAACACCCTGGACTCCGTCCTCAGAACCGTCCTCAGAACGTCCCATTGTGCTCTTTCTTCAAGCCCCTGGCGCACTGTCAGGTGCCAATTAAGCCATTTCCTCTGGAATTTGTTCCCATCTTAGGAGCTGTGGCCTCCACTGCCTTCCCCTGTGCCTAGCAGGGGGCAGGTGCCTCCCTTCCCCACCTGCAGCCCTGGCCCGTTAGCACTTGTCACACCTGGGGGCACTTCTGTCCTGGGCCTTCATCGCTATATGCTTCGGAATGACCGCCCCCCGCATCCACACATGGATTTCCCCAGAGAAGCTTCGCTTCTCCAAGGCAGAGGCCCCACAGTCTGTGTACCCCGGGGACCCGGCCAGGTTCTGTGACAAGAGGCTAAGCCTTCGCTGCCTGGTGTCCTCGGGGCCCCAGCCCACGCTGACCTGTTCACAATGGATGTGTGTCCCCGGAACACCTGCAGGCACTGCCCGGTCAGCACGTCCCACTTCCTGATGGTGCGGTCGGCGCTGCAGGTGAAGGCGGCCTCGTTCTCCAGCTGACAGAAGGTCACGTAGCTTTCGTGCCCTGCAGACGAGGGAGACGTGAGACCACCAGGGCCCGCTCCGAGTTTTTCCTCCGGAAAGAACGTTTGAGACAGGGAGGGAAGGAAGAAAGCAGGGGGCAGGGAGCGTTTGAGACAAGCCCAGGACTGACGAGTCCTTTGAAATGACGGCTCAGGTCTGGGAGAGTCTCGGGAACTGCGGAATGCCAGGAGCAACTCGGGGGGCACTCGCCCCGGGCCCCTCTGAGTGACTCCTTTTCTTCCCTCATTTCTACTCTCCTTCCTCCCTGCTCTCCTTCCCTCCCGCGTCCTCATCATCCCCTTAGTCTTCTTCAAACCTTCCAGCTTCGCGGGCACTCAGCCTTTCCACGAATGCAGTGTTACGGAGGCAGGAAGTGCAGAGGCCAAGGGCATGGTCCTCGGAGCCAAATGCCTGGGCCGGCGCCCTGGGGCTGCCACCGACTCACCTCTCCGTGCCTCGGCTGCTGTGCGACACGGGAGAGTGAGGATGCCTATCTGTTGCACAGACGGAGTAAACGCTAAGGGTTAGCTGGTCTTACGTTTGGGGAGAAACACTGTGGCAGGCAGAATTACGGGCCCAGCGATGTCGGGTCCTCGTTCCTGGAACCTAGAAGTGCTACCGTACTTGGAAAAAGACACATCTGCGGGTGTGATTAGCTTAGGGATCTTGAGATGGGGAGGTTCGCCTCGAGCACCAGGGCCGGCCCCGAAGGCCACCACAGGTGTCCCCAAAAGGAGGCAGAGGGAGAGCGAAGGACCCAGAGAGAAGGTGCTGTGGAGACACAGCAGAGAGACTGACTTGAAGGTGCTGGTCCTGAAGACGCCCTAGGGTGACGTGGCCACAAGCCAGGGAGTGCCGGTGGCAGCTGGGCGAGGCAGCTGGACCCTCCCCTCCAGCTCAGAGGGACTCAGCCCTACTGACACCTCGACTTCATCCCAGGGACACTGGTTTTGGACCTGTGGCCTCCAGCACCGTGCAAGACTAAACTGTTGTTTTAAAGGCACCCATTGCGATCGCTGGTCAGAGCAGTCGCAGGAAACAGACGACAGATGTCAAGATGATCAGGACCCATTTCCTGCCTTCGAGGCGAGCAGGTCACCCAGAAGGAAAGACAGTCAGAGAGCGAGACATGTGCAGGACGGGGCATCCTGGGGGTCGGGGGGCAGCAGAGCCTGAGTGCGGCGGTGAGGCGGGGGCCACGTGGCGCCTTGCGGACAGAAGAGTGTTCGGGAGAGCAACAGCACCCAGGACGCAGGAGGGGCCCGAGCTGAATGTAGGTGTCGGGCAGAGATGGTGGATGAGGGTGCAGGCCTAGGACAGAGACGGGCCACACAGAGTCTGGGGTCTTGGTCTAGTGCACCTGGTCATCCGTCTTATCGATGCGGTTGTCAGATCTTTCACACATTGTCCTTGTCACGGGACCAGTGTTTAGTCTCGGGCATTATTAAGCAGCCCCAGGAGACCTCAGGTCCCCATCACAGTAGGGCCTGTCCTTCGGGCAAAGATGTCTCCACCTCAGACGACAACTACCCACAGCAAACTGAAGCTGAGTCATTTGAGGGAGATTCGGGGACCAGAAAATCAACCGAATCAAAGGACGGTTAGACCTATGAGCCACTTTACAGACAAGAACACGGATAAATTCAAATATCCATAGATTTGGGAGACGTATTTATTACGGCAAGGATTTCGATAGAATTTTAAAATTTCACTTAAATATCTGGGATCGGGGCGATGGGGATTCAGAATCCTGGGAGGTTTCAACTGATTCACACTTGACTTTTGACCCTGGGCTTAAGCTTAGTTACCCTTGGAAGAACTCAAACTCAACTTCCTGGTTTCTAAGAAACAATTTTTTTTAATTAAGAAAGAAACGTTTTCCAGTCTTCTTGAGTAGCACATGCCAAGCCTCTAAGAAAACAACGTTTGTGCGAATTAAATAAGCACTTGAAGAAACTGCAGATTATGTTTCACGTCAGTTTAAAAGTGGAGGGGAAAATGTGTTTTTGCAAAATACAGCTCAGCTTTTTGCTAACCCACAAGAGTTTATAAAATATGTTACGATTGTCAACAAACTTTCCCTGAGACCAGGTCTGTCAGCGCCGTGAGAAGGAGCCACCCTGGAAGGCAGCCAGGTGTCCTGAGGGCAGGTAGGTGTCCTCTGAGCTGGCCCTGCAAGGCTCACTGCTGCAGTCCTCGATGGACCCTGTGTGGTGGGGCGCTAACCCAGCCCCCCCCCCCAGACAGGCTGCCTCGGAACGTCTCCCCCATCCAAGCTGCGTCTTCCCGTCTTCCCATCTCAAAAGCATCCCCACGGCAGGAAGGCAAAGTGCCAAGTGTAAGTGTAAATTAGGCCAAGAAAAGCACTGAGAAACGCTAGCATACCAGTATGCTTCTACTCAATGAGACTGTAGCCATGAAACCAGGGATGCTGAAAGACCATGGGATGTGGGACCACTTTTATGACACATGGAAGTAAAAAAAAAAAAAGTTATATATATTGATGGTGAATCAGTAAAAATATAAACACATAAACAAAGACTTAAGAGGTGATTAACGAAGAGAAGTTTCTCCATGTAAAAAAACCTCAGCTCTGAAGCTGGGCCAGGCTGACCCTCTGCCGTCCCTGGGGGCTTGGCTTGAGCAGGCTGAGGCTCCCGCAGGGGTCAAGGCTCCCCAGCGGACAAGCCCTTCCTCTGTGTGCCAAGCACCCACCCGGCATCTGAAAACACAGGCTGAGCGAGTCCTGCCTCAGATCCTGGCAAGCAGAGGGGCCCTGGGGGCTGCAGAGTGTGACCCTGACCCATGACCATGACCATAACCCACAGTCCAGAGACAGGGTTCCACTGCCCCAACGCCTGCAGGGCCCCCGGGGAGCAACGCCCATGCAGACCCCGGGGATGGATGACGGAGGGCACGGAGGAGGGGGCAAGGGGGAGGGAGGGCCCATGGCATCTCCAGGGAGGATAGTGCCTTGGCCTTGAGCTGTTGGAATTGTGCAGAATAAGCAAAAAAGCCCAACTAAAAATATTTTCGAAGGGATGAGGAGTGCAGATAAGATGCAGTCATTATGTTCAAAGAACATGCTGAGGCCCAGGGGTTCCTGCCAAGGCCCTCCCCACCTCCCTGCCTGCACACCCTCTCCTTGCTGCAAGCTCAGAGTCAAAGCGCCCCTCCACACACAGGAGTGTCTCAGCTGGGGATCCAGGGTCGCTGGTAGCAGGTGGCCAGGGGTGGGAAGGCCAAGCCGGGACACGACTTCCCCTCAGCATGAAGAGTGGAGCCTCCTTTCCCTCTGTCCCTGGAGAGTCTTCTGCCTGTCCCTCCAGAGACCCCTCCTCTTGTCCAGCCTACTCTCTGCAGCCCCTCCACAGATCAGGAGGGGCACCAGCCCTGCCCGCAGGGCTCAGACAGCTGGGACCCCCAGCCAGGGACTTGATATGATGTGACAGGGACCCAGGTAAGGCATATCCTCACCTCCAATGAGTAACTACACAAATATAAACTGATACGTATTTGTAAAACTTGTATAAAACTCTTGTTGTTGCATCCACTTTCCCAATAGGCTAAATTACAGATGATGGGGGCAGAGGCGAGCAGGGCGGGGCGAGGGGATGGGAGAGGGGTTCCAATTTCAACTCTATCCCGCACTGGCTGTGTGACCCGGGCAAGTTACTTAACTCTGGGCCTCCGTTTCCCCGCCTGCGCCTGTGGGATAACAGTCGTGTGAGGACTGTACCCTGTCGTGCTTGGAACTGCCGCACCTAGCAAGCCCTGGTTGCTACCCTGACTGCCCCGGAGGTGTGTCCGGTCAAAGGTGACCCGCCAGGGGGCGGGACCAGGGAGGCGCAGCGGGGTAGGTGCGATTTCTTATTGTTCGTGACAACTTTTGTAATGGAAATGATTTCACGCAGCGGGTTGACAAGTGATCTTCCCCCCCGCAGAGGGCGCCCCTTGGCCCACTGACCCCGATCACAGCTCTGCGCCCGCCCTGCCCGCGCAGCGGCCCCCCGCCGCGCGCGCGCGGCTGCTCGGCTGTGCGCGGGGGTGCGTGGGGGTCTGCGGGAGGGAGAGCCGAGGTCGGCGCGCGCGGGCGGCGGAGACCGCGGCAGGGTGTACCTTGCAGCAGGGCGCAGCACTGGCCGTCCGCGGCGCTCCAGAGCCGGGCCGTGCCGTCCTCGCTGCCCGTGAGCAGGCGCTGGCCGTCCGGACTCAGGCTGAGCCAGTTGATGCCCCCGCGGTGCTCCGCGCAGACCCTCAGCGCCGACCCGCCGCCTCCCATCCTGCCGGCCGGAGGGAGAGGAGGCTGCGCGCGCTAGGGAGGGGCGCCCCGACAGCCAGGGTCCGCGCGGCTGCGGACCGCGGCCATCGCGGGGGCCGGGGCGCCAGGCTCCTGCAGGGACACAGGGTGAGGCGGGGTGAGGTGCAAGAGCCTCGCTCCCGCGCAGCCCTCCCGGCCTGGAGTCCGCTGATCCAGAGGGGGCTGCGCTGCGAGGCCGCGCACTTGGGGACCCCGCTCTCCGTTAGGACAGTCCTAGCCTCAGGGGCGTAGCGCTCCTCACTTCCCACAGCCCCTCCTCGGGAGACCCGCACCCCACCTGAGGAGACCACTCCCTCCCGGCGCGGGCGGGCGGGGCCGAGGCGTCTCGGGGCGCGCTACGAAGCCCGGGGAGCGGGCGGCGGGAGGGGGACCCTGGAAGGCCCGCGCCCTGCGCGCTGTCCCCGGCGCACGCCGCGCGCTCGGGGCGGCGAAGTGAGGAACAATACGGGCCAGCCTGGCTCCTCCTCAGAGCCACCCCTCAACCCGCCCCTCCCACTTCTCAGGCCTGCGCTCCAGCCCCACCCCGCGCTCCCGCGGGCCCCTCCGGCCCCGGTCCCTCGGGACCCACCTCGACCACCGCCCCAGCACGGGGGCAGGCTCTGCTTGTGACCCTCCCAGCTGCCCCGGCTGGGCCTTGGGCTCCCGCCCTCTGGCCACCCGCGTCGGGACCAAAGGCCGGGCCTCGAGAGGAGGAGGTGGACGGAGGGTCCGGGCGCGGGGGACGCGCACGCCCGGGAACTCGCTCCCGCCCGCAGCCGCGCGCCGCCTCCGGGCAAGTCTGCTCCCGCCAGGCCCCCAGCGCCAGGGACCCTCGGGGGACTCGGGGACCGTCCCCTTGTTGGAGAGTGCCCTAGTCCCCCCTCGCTGGGAAATCATGCGCACACCCCAAATTCTATCATTTGGGGTGTGCGGGGAGGGACCGAAGGCGGGGACGGAAAGCGGGCCGCGCGCAGAGGGTGGTGGGGCTTCCCAGGGAGGTCTGGGTTCCCCCCTGGAGCGGCCGCCGGGCCCTGGGCGCCACGCCCCGGCGCGTCTTGTGCTGGGGGCGTAGGGCCGCGCCCACGAGCCGGCACCTTTTGGCCTGCACCGGGGCGCCCCCTCTGCGCTGCGCGCCCCTCGGACTGCCCACCGAGCTCTCCGCACCCGGGAGCTCCGCTCGACTGGTTCCCATTAGGGCAGTTCCGGCGCCGGCTTCGCGGGGGGCGGGGAGGGGTGACATTCCCCCGCCACCCTCAACTCGGATCCTCCAGGTCCTAAAGGCAACAGGATTTCCCGAACCCTGTAGGGCTCTTGCGAGAAGTTACGCGGGCAAACCTCGGTCGGATTTGCGATTGCGTGTTGGGGGCGGGGCGGGGGACACGGGGCCTTTGTAAAGTCAGCCCTCGTCGCGATGCCTTCTCCCAATGGCTGACCCTGTCCGGAAGAAAACGCCATGGTGGGGTCCCGCAGGGCGCTGGGCCGTTTGTTCCCTAAGAGGCTTAACCGGAGAAACCCACACTTTGTGAATCAGCTTGCAGCTGAGGTTACGGAGCAGGGCCTCACTGTGGAGGCAGTGGGATTTGGGCTCATGGAAGACCCTGGTGGAGGAAGGTTGAAGGGGGGCGGGAGGCGGCGCAGTGACCCAGGAGCACGGGAAGGCAGAAGCGAAGCCGCATTCCAGGGGCGACTCTCCAGAAAGGAGCCAGTGGCACGGAGGGGAAGACTCGGGCCGTCTCCACTGTGCTGTATTGTACCATGTGCAAACGCGAAACGTCGTGCCATTACAAAAGGGAGGCTTTAGGAAGCTTCAATATTATTACCACTGTTATTAACGTTTGGAGGACAATTATCAGAGAATTAAAATTGTGCTGGGAGAATAATACATGGCCATAGGCCCTTAGAACCCTGTGTATCCATGTGTCCGGCACTGTCAGTGTTGCCAGGGTCCAGAGGGATGCGACCAGCATTGGAGTCAGAGAGTCCCCAGCCCTTGCATGTGGCCCCAGAGCCAGGCTAAGCTGGACCTCTGGGCTCAGGCTGGCCCCACTCCCCACATCCCCTCATTACCAGGATGACATTCAATCTCCCCAAAGGGTCACTGTCCATTCGATCAGGTTTCAGGTTAAAAAGGAAGCAGGCTTGGAAAACCAAATCTCCCTCTCATGCCAAGAAAATGAAAATCTCCTTCGTCCTGGCCACGGCCTCTAGCTGCTGGCCTCAACTCAGGAGTCAGGCCTCTTGAGCCAGAGGTACTTTCCAGAGACTGGCCCAGAGGGAAGCGGGGAGTCTGGGCATGTGTATGGCTCTCCCAGATCACCACGTGTTCGAGACCAAATGTCTGGGCCTTTCCTGGGTGTCTGAGCAGGGCTGCGTTAGTCAAGGGAGAGCTGGTAAACATCCCCTCTCCTCAAATTTTCATTTTATCTCACCCGCAGACTCTTCCTGGCAGCTTCAGAGAAATGTCCGAGGCTTACTTGCCAAAGGGAAGGCAATTTTAAAGCAGCCTTCAGAATCCACCAGCTTCGACTGCCGAGTGACTGGATTAGATTCGCCCCTCCTGCCTCCTACCTGAAACAACCAGAATAACACGCAACATGTATGAAGCAATAGTTTTCAAGACAACCGAAGTCAGGCAGTGAAGGACAGTAATTCTGAGAGACAGAGGAAAAATGAGGTGAGCCCTCTGACTAGCCCAGCTCGCTGGCCTGAGAACATTTCCAGAACACGGAGCAGGAAGGCAGAACCCAGATGGAGTCCAGTGGACTCCCAGAGTTGAGGAAACAGCCAGGCATCCGGGAAGAATAAAGTGGCTAGAGATGGCCGGATAGAGCACCAGAGAGGAAAAAGCACTGGACATCCACAGACGGTCCCTCTCCCACATGCAGCTGGAGACTGATCAATGTCTGCGTGTGAGGAAAGTACTTGAGGTGGGAAAAGAAACAGAAGGAACTGCCCCACCCCCACCAGGGCTCCGAGGGGTGCAGCAAGGACACGGAAACAGTTATTATACCTGCACGTGTGCCACGTGCTCAAAAGGTGATGTAGAAGCACGAGAGATATCGAAGAGTCCCAAAGAGTCTCATTCCTAGAGATGAAAACAATGTCTGAAATTAAACAACGACCACCCAGCAGACTGGGCACGACAGAATGAAATGTTAGTAACCCTGAAGACACAGTGCGAAAAACTATGGAAAATGAAAAACAGGAAAAAAGAATTTTAAAAATGTAAGAGCAGCAATGAGCTGTCGGACAACTTTGAGCTGCCTGATAGACGAGTAATTGGAGTCCCCGAAGAAGAGAGAAAGGAAGGAACAGAAAAAATATTTGAAGAAATAATGGCTGAAAGTTTCCAAATTTAGTAATAATTATAAACGCACAGATTCAAGGAACTCACCAGGAAACACAGAATACACAGGCTCCACCGAGAATTACATATAATCTGAATACTTCTAGTATCTACTCTAAAAATTGAATTTAAAGTTAAAACCTTTCCGCAAAGAAAACTCAAGGCCCATACGGCTTCCCTGGGGAATCATGCCAAACATTTCAGGAAGAAATAACATCAGTTCTCCACAAATTCTTCTAGAAAATTGAAGAGGAGGGACTACTTCTCCATTCATTCCATGAGGCTAGTATTACCCTGATACCAAAATCAGAGACATCATAAGAAATGAAAATTACACACCAATATTCGTCATGAGCATAGATGCAAAAATTCTAAACAGAACTTTTAGCGGTCAAGTTCAATAATATGTGAAAACCATAAGACATCAAAACCAAGTAAGATTTATTCCAGGAATTAAACATTTTGATTTAACATTCAAAAATCAACCAATGCATGGCATAAGGGTAGAACTATAGACCAATGGATTAGAATTGAGAGCCCAGAAATAAACCCGTGCATCTACGGCCAAATCATTTTCAACAAGGGTGCCAAGGCCATTCAAAGAGCTGAAGAACAATCTTTTCAAAACCCGGTGCTGGAACAACTGGACAGCACACATAAAAGCACAAATCTGGACCCCATGCCTCACACCACATACAAAATTAACGCAAATGGATCACGGACCTGCATGTAAGAGCTAAAACTAGAAAGCTAGCAGAAGAAAACACAGGCGTACATTTTCACGGCCTTGGATTAGGAAATAATTTCTTACATACGACGCCTCAAGCATAAGCAAATAAACTGTAGAAGGAACAATAGGATTTCATCAGAATTTAAAAGTTTTATGTTTCAAAGCACGCGATCAAGAAAGTGAAAACTCAGGAGCATTTGAGATCTTGTCCCCCAGCATATGTGTCATTGGTTTGGCCCAAATAAACTCTTATAAACAAACAAACAAAAAAAAAGTGAAAATTCAATCTATGGATTAAGAGAAAACATTTGCAAACCATATCTCTGATGAGGGTTTAGTATCTAGAATATATTAAAAACACACACACAAGACTCTTACAACTTAACAACAAGAAGACAAATAACCCAACTTCAAAATGGGCAAAAATTTTGAGTAGACCTTTCTCCAAAGAAGATCTATAAATAAATAATCGGCACATGAAAAGATGCTCACCATCACTTGCCATTAGGGAAATGCAAATTAAAACCACAATGAGATCCCAGACACACCTATTAGAATGGCGAAAATGAACAAGTCTGATCCGTCCAAAAATTCTTGTTGGCAAGAACACAGAGCCGCTCTGATGAGAATATTAAAATGGCACGAGCCCTTTGGAAAAGTTTGGCAGTTCCTTAAAGAGTTAAACGCACCTACCGTATGACTCATCCATTCCTCTTTACCCAAGAGAAATGAAGCATATGTCCATATGAAGACTTCCACATGAATTTTCGTAACAGTTTTATTTCCAATAGTCACAGACTGGAAATGACCCAAACGTCGGTCGTCTCCGGAGCTTAGCTGAGCTCCGCCGCGGGATGGCTGCCTCGCCATCCGTTTGGCCCCGTGGCCTGCGGGGGACGTCCTCTGGCTGCGCTGCACAGGGAGCCGTCTCTCCCGTCAGGGTCCTCCTCGGAGCCCTCTCAGTTGCTGAGCGTCCAGCAACACCAAAGGAAACAACACCACCACAAAAGCCTTTCGCCTCCACTCCAGAGGCGGAGGGAGGAAGGAGGGCCTTCCCCGAGCCTCTTGATTTTTCACTGTGCCGGCAGCAGCGCCTTTGCTTTATGGCTTCAGGCAGCTCTTCAAGCTCCTCTTGCAAATAATTACCTGAAACGAACCCAGAACCCACCATTCACGCTTTTCACCAGCATCCTGCCTGCCGCGGATCACAGAGAGGGAAAACCAGGTTCTGTGAGCTGCCGTGGGCCGACGGGTGACAATGCACAAGGCTGGTAGAATCTTTTCTACACCTTTTAGCCCCACAAAACACTAAACAAACAAATTCCTATGCTGTTGGAATCCTATTATTTCACTGTAATCGAGTGACAATGATAAGGCAGTGTTCTGCTTAATAACACATTGTGTCATACCTTTGACCTTCCCTAACTTCTCAACATACATATCACCTTCCGGACTTTACTGATGAGGAAACTGAGGCCTGGAAAGGTTAAGGAGACAAAGTCACTCAGCTAGTGAGTGGAAGATTTCGGATCTGTCACGATCCAAGTCTAAATGAGGTGTCCGTCGGATGATAGGGAACCAGTGCCATAAAGGGATGGGGCCCTCCCTTTCGTGCCTAAAATACAGAAGGCTCATGGTCCTGCCTTTTTCTTCAATCCCACTGGATTTTCCTAGAGAGAGACCTTGGGCAAAGGTCTGGCATAATGAGAAATGGATTACCAACCCCTAAGCGCATTTTTCTGAGGACATTGACAAGCAAAACGATCACCAGCTCCTGGTGCCTGACACAGTCCCGTCTCCACCCTGCACGTGGGTCTCTCTCCTCCAACGCAGTCAGGCGTCCTGGTTAGGGTGCGTGCGTGTGCACGCGCGTGTGTGTGCGTGTGTGGCGAGGCGGAACCACGAGGGAGCCTGGTGGAGCAGCATCTGTTTTCACTCATTCCGGAAGGTTTCCAGCTGCCCACAAGATGATGCATTCGCTTGCTCTCCGTGTGGATTGTGAAGCCGAGTTTAATCTGTACGAGGGTTGTTAATCCAGAGGGTATTTTACACGAGTTTAGTGTCCTTCCAGAGGGAAGCCAGCGCCAGCCGCGCCCCTCTCTACACCTGCCTTGATTTTGCTGGGAGCAGAACTGAGGTTGGTGGGGGGCGGGGGGCGGGGGAGTGGGAGTCGTTCAAAATCTTCGGTCGCCGGTACAGAGACTGAGTATGGTGGGGTTAAGCTTGGAAAGGGGATTCACTGCCAGGTGACCAGGTGGAGGGAGACACACGCACATCGGGCTTGCATAAAGAAGGCTAAGACCTAGGGAAGGGCCAGGGTCTCGGCCGCCGGAACGTGTGGCATCTGTCTCTAGCAGGCCACGAGTTGACTTGGCACCGGTGGCCCTCTCTCCCGGTGTGACTTGGCCCCAGATTTAATTTCCAAGGAGAGAGAATTTAATTGCTCGAGCTTGAGGTTAATAATTTGGTTGTGACTGCCTCATCAGGATCGCAGCCATCGTACTGGGTCCGACAAGTCACTCACTGCAGCCCACCCTCCGGCTGCCCAGCGCTCACACGTGGTCACCCCTCTTCCGGCAGCACACCTGCTCCCCAGGGACCACCCCGTGTGGACCGACGCACACGCTGCTGCCATTCCCAAAGGCGGCTCCCCGAAGAAGAAACGTCTAGCTGATTCTTTTAGCTGATCCTAAGTGGATTCTGAGTAAATAAAGGGCAGCCCCGGGCCTCGGAGGAGGGCTGGACCAGACAGCGGGTACCTGACCTGTGACCAGGAGTGAATCCCTTCATCTCTCGGGGCCTCCGTGTCGTCACTTGTCAACTAGGAGCCGTGACACTTGTCCTGCCCTCCTGACAGGTTACCGTCACATGGGACTGAAGGCACGGATGCTCTTGCATGAGTCGCTGCAGCCAGGAGACATCCTGGCCACTCCTTCTCTGACCCAAACTGCCGAGGGGCCTCTGCGGTTTCCAGTGGGGTCGTTTTGCCTTTCCCTGGGAATCCTTTCCCATTTTTTCTCCCGCCAGGAGCCACACTGAAGGAGGCCTTCAAGGTTATATAGAAACCTCTCCAGTCTTTTTCTTCCACTGTTAAAGAATAACATACCCACCTCATGATCTGTAAAAATGGTTTAGTGCAGTGTCTCGGGGCACAGTAATTGTTCAATAAATGTTATCTGTGTTGTTGTGAGTATTTACCCATAGCCAGGGGGGCCAGGCCCTGCTTTACTAGGCAGGTTAGATGCGCTGAGAATTAGCTAAGCATTCTTGTGTAAACCAGGGGTGTTCGAATCTCCCCCACAGAAGGCTTGCCTTGGCATGATGCCCTTGGCCTAGCCCTATGGGGTGCTGTGAGCAAAAATCCTAGGAAACCTGTTATTTTCTTTGCAGGAGGGATAGATAAGTTGAGGATGCAGCTCATGAAAATCAGCGTGAGTCCTGGGGACCCGTGCAAGAATTTTCTCTCTGGCTGGAGTCCCAGGAACCGCCGAGCTCGTCCTGGGAAACGGGTTTCTTTTTATCTTTCGGAGCCGACCCTTGTGTTCCTGCTGGCTGTGGCCCAATGGCGAGTCCCATCTAGCGCAGATTTACGACCTTGCCCCCGGATAATAGCGTGGATGCTGACCTCACCGTTTTTTCCTACCGTTTTCAAAGGTTTCTTCACATACCCATTCTATCCTGCTTTTCGAGTAAGAGGGAACCCTTTCGGCCCCTCCACGAGGTGCAAGGTGGCACTGGGGCATCCCCTCTCTGCATGCAGGGCAGCTGCCATCTCTGGAGGCCCCCTCTCCCGCCAGCCTCAGCAAAAGATCTCCCCCCAGAAGCCCCGTTTCATGGATGGCACTCATTCCTGTGGCCGGCCCTCTGGTTGCCCTGAGCCAGCTGTGAAGTGGACACACTGCCCCACTCCCTGTGGCTGGCACCCAGGACAGCTTCCCCAATCTTCTATAGCAAAGGGACCCAGGAGATGAACATCTTAGCCCCAAATTGTGGGTGTTGGCGGGGACGGGCAGGGTGTGTGGAGAGAGGGTGTGGTCCGGTCATCCTACCCGCTCCCCTGACTTTGATGCCCCAACCTGGGCAGCCCTGTGCCATCGCCAAACCCCCTCCAGCTGGACATGGAGCCTCCCACCTGGGGGACAGCCTCCCCCCACAACAACCCTCCACTCAGGGTGTCCAGTCTTGGGGGTCCTGGGAGGGCATGGGCCAGGAGCATGCCGCCCAGCTTGCTCCCCGACACGCACTGAGTAAGGGGCTGGTCTCAGCGTCCATTAAGGCCTTCTCCAAACCCACAGGTCCCTCCAGGGACCCGGCCCCTCAGGCAGAGCCCCCCCAAAGAACAATGTTAGCAGACACTGCGGGATGTTTTCAATGCCTGACTCCAAAAGAGGCTTAGCCATGGGCCAGGGAGGCCAGGTCTAGGCCTCACACCCCGCAATGCAAGTCACTCTCTCCAGCGTCCCCAGGCTGCCCCAGACAGTTGTGCGGCTGAGCAAGGGCTGGGGACTCCGGAAGTCGGGGTTCGGCCAGGTCCTCACCTAGGTTCCCTGAGCCACCCTGTGGACGGACACCTCCCTGTGCTCTTCGCATTTCCCCAGCGGTCACCGCACAGCGTTCGGCGATCAACAAGAAGGTAACCGATTCTTCAGGAAAGGGGAGGAGAGGGCAGGAAAGACCCGCAGAGTCCTCCGGGGTTTGGGAGGGTCTTTTCTTTCCTCCTGAATTAGCTCCCAACAGCCCTCAGCACGCCAGCAACGAGGAGCCGGAGTTCGGTTTTTATGGTGGTCAAACACGCAGGACGGAAGGTTTACCGTCTGAACCACTCTCAGCATCCTGCACACTCGTGTGCGTGTGCAGGCATCACCATCGTCACCTCAGAACCTTTCCATCTTCCCAAACCGAAACTCTGGAGCTAAGTTTTAAAATTCTCTCATTCGACAGGTTTGTATTGAAAATCCGTGTGGTTTCCTGGGGGAACAAGGGTACATGGGACTCTGGAGGGGCAGCGGAGGCAGGAGGCCTCCAGCGGAGGGTGTGGGGGCCCGGGGCCTCCGGGGGCCAGCAGGCGCCCCTGGAGGGGCTAGCAGGGAGGCTCCGGGAAGGGACCAAGGGACAGAACACTCCCGGGCCAGCCCTCTGCTGCCCGGGGACTTCTGCGGGGGCTTCCAGAGGGATGTTTTCCCTAGGGTCAGACTGGACCTGATAAACACTGTGTGCCAGACCCTGGTCGGTGTAAGGGGAAGTGGGGGGACAGAGGGCCCAGCTTTCCAAACCACAGAGCAGGGACAGAAATATGCGAAGCATGCGACTTTCTTCAGCAGGCCCTGGCCCTGGGCCTCCAGCCTCCTGGACCGACTTCAGAGAAATTACCAGCCTTCCCACAAGTGTTCTGCTGGGAATCTCGTTTTTCTTCTTTCAGACAAAAAGCAGATCTGCTGACAGATTAGGGAACAGGGGGCTGGGGTGAGGGGGCGGTTACCCGGGAGCACAAGCCTATCGGGGAAGCATTAAATCACCAGTTAATGAGGCGCCGCTATTGGTCAGTGCTGGGCCCGGGAGGACAAGTCCAGGAGAAAGCTCTGGAATGCTGGGAAGGGCTTCAAGGCCTGGCTCCTCCCCTGGCTACTGAGGACCCGGACCGAGCAGGGGTGGGGGGAGTGGGGGGGAGTGGGGGGAGGGAGGGTTCCTTTGGCAGTGGTCCTCACCTAATCCCCTTGAAGGGGGTGCTGTGATCATCCTCGCTGTACAGCCGGGGAAACCGAGGCACGGAGCGGCGTGTCCGAGGTCACGTTCTCGTGAGCAATCGAGGGAGGACCAGGGCGCAGTCGGCGCGGAACCGAGACCCAGAGCTCGCGCGCGATCTCTCCCACCTCTGGCCCGATGCGGGCGCCGCTCCCGGCTCCCCCGGAAGCCGCTCTCCGCACAGCACTGGGTGGCGTTTGCAGCCCGTCTACAGTGGGAGGGGGGCCCTGATCCAGCATGACCGGCGTCCTCGTAGGAGGGGATTAGGACACGCGCACATTGGGGGAAGGCTGTGTGAAGACACAGTGGGAAGGCAAGGAGGGGGCGCTCGGCGTTCTGGCCTCCCAAACTGTGGGCACGGTTTCTGTTGGCTAAGCCCCCCGTGGGCGTGTTTGTTACAGCAGCCGGGCTGACTGACAGGTGCACTCTGTGTCCAGTTCCCACCCTAAGTGAGTGGCGAGGGTAGGCCCTGCCTCTCCCCACGAGCCCGCTCCGGGTCAGGACGCCCAGCGTCCACGCCTCCCAGGTCACAGGGACGATGCTTTGAGTGTTCAGCTGCTCCCGGGGGGGGTTACTGTCAGTGTCACTATTGTGACATGTACCTACATGTGCAACTGTGCGGTGCGACAGCGTGAGTGGGGCGAAGGGACCCCAGCCATCGATCTGGGCTTCAACCCTGCCCGCCGCGTGACCTCGGGCAAGCCGCTTCAACTGCCTGTGTCTAGCTAGTCTCTTCTGCCATAGCAATAACAAGCTTGTCGCAGTCTTGGTGTTGGGCACAGTAAGATAAAATTATACCACTAGGTTCTGCTAGCACAGAGTGAGGCATACAGTCAGTGCTCAATAAACGCACAAAGATGTCGCCATCATCACCAACAGCGGACAGCGGGGTGTGAGATCCTAGGAGCCGGGGGCCAGCTGCACCTGCGTCCTCCTTCCCCAGAGCTGGCATGGAGGTTTGAGGGGCCGGGAGTCGGACAGCTGCAGGAAAGACCAGAGGAGCAGGGGGAGGTTGACCAGCTGACGGAGGGTGGCTGAGCTCCCAGAGAGCCCCGCCCCCTGAATGCACTAGCAGAGGAGTGAAAAACAAGAGCCGGATCCTAAACAAACTTCCCAACTCGGGATGCGGTGTCGTAACATTTAAGTGTTGATTCGTTCTGGGCTTGGAGATTCGAGCTGCTTTGCTGTTCGCTCCGTGGTGGTTTGTGCGAAGTTCGTGGCCTGAGCCCTCTCCTGCGGGGAGGTTGGCTGGATGGAGCCGCGGGGCCCAGTCCCATGGGGCTGGGCCTCCTAGACCTCCATTCTCTGGGTTGCAGGTGAAGGAGGTGGGCTGCGGGCTTTCAGGGTACAGGGCGCATGCTTAGTGGACCCCATCTACAAACAACAGAGGGGCAGCCCCTTCCCCTCCAGGCAGGGGCGACAGGAGGTGGACCCCACAGGGGGACCCCACAGCAGACTCTTGTGGCCCCACACCTTTGCCGCCCAGCTCTTGGCGAGCATCGCCCTGGGCGGCTTGCGGGGCCCTCGATGGCTCACCTTTCCCCACGTCTCTTCAGTGGGGGGTACGGGGTGGTACCAGGAACTGGGACAATTGAGGCTTCACAGTCCCCTGGGGCACAGTCCTCGTCTCTTCCACACCAGCCTCGCTGCAGAAGTCACCCCCTGGGATTTTAGCTTTTCTTTCTGGGGCCCTGTTTCCCTGCTCCACCCCCCCCAAGTCCAGGTTTCCACCACCCCGCCTGGCTGCATGTCTCAATTCCAGCTTACGATTTGTTAATTCCAGGGTTCAGTTGCTTTCCCATGGGGGCCCTGAGGGCGGGGCTGGCCTGGAAGGTAGGGGATCATCCCCAGTTGGGACCCCCTTCACCTGCTGGGAAAAGCATAAGCAAGACGGGTGGTGGGAGGGGGTGGGAGCCTGCGTGGCCGCTCGAGAGGCTGGCCGTGGGAGCAGGGGACCCCAGGATGGCAGAGTGCGGGGTTTGAAAGCTGGCCCCTGAGCTTGATCTGATGGTTGGAACTCTGGCGATTGGCCTGTCCCAGCCCTGACCCCTCTTCCGGCCGGGGCCTTGCTCGGTGTAGACATCCTTGTGTTCCCCACTTCCACGAACCCTGCCCACGTGTCCAGTGCCCTTGTGTTCCCAGGAGCCCAGGCCGCGGGAGAGGACATCAGCCAGGTCCCCTCTCCAAGAAACCCGTCCATGTACATCCGAACACAGGTCAGTCCAGACAGCTCTGCCGTTCAGGATTCCGGCGGGGGCTGTGGGCAGGGTGTGGGAGCCGCCCCCAGGGCCCAACAGGCTCCCCTGCACTGGGGGAGAGGGTGCTGGACACGGAAGTGTGGGTGGGGAGGCGTTGCGGGTGAGGACCCTCTTGTTCCCAGAGGTCCTGCTGCCTCCAGGACAGGCCCCGCCCTCCCTCTCCCCTGGGGGCGGTGTCCACTGCTACTGAACCCAGCAGGGTGGGTCCCTCCCCCACAGGGTGAGGGGAGCATGGCCCTGGGTCTGCCCGCCCCATGAGTGGGTGGGGGTTGGAGGGGAGGCCTGCACGCCCTTCAGCCCTGAATGCTCCTTCCGAGCCCCATCCCCTCCATCCCCACAAAGCCCGTGTTCATGAAACAGCTCCCGCTTGGCTTCCGAGCGCCCCCTCCCCCCAACTGCTCTCTCCTTATAGGAAATAGGGGGCGAGTGACCCTGGGGACCAGCCCACCCTTTCGGAGGGACCGATGTCATGTGATCCCCAAGGCCAAGACTCACTAGCCCTGGGGCAGGCTTTTGGCTGTGGAGCTGAGCACGTGGCCTGGCCGGCCTGCTGCTGAGTCAGGGAGAAGCAGCTGGGAGGGGGCGTCGCCTCCGCACGGACCACGGCTCACACTGGCCCCCTCCTCCCACCACTGTCCCAGCCCGCCCCCGCCACTTCTCCCTCCATCCTCCGACAGCCGGAAGGGGGTGTCAGGCTATCGGGGGTCAGAGGAAGCACCCTGCCCCTTCCTGGCTTCCCGGAGCTTGCTTTGGGGCCCCGAGTGGGGGTCACTCTGACTCAGGGCTTTTCACACGTAAAATGAAAGGACTGGACTCCAAGGCCTTCAGGTCCTTTCCAGCCCGATGTTCCCCGGGGGCACCTCACAGTGTGTCCTGCACCCTTCGGGTCCCCTGGGCTCCCTGCCCGGGGAGTCCTGCCAGGTTCCCGCCTGGGGTCTGGGGCTGCCCCACCCGGCTCCCTGTGGTCAGCAAGGGACACAGAAGTCACTCAGGCCAGCTCACTCTCCACTTCTGTGATTTTTATTCCCCACGGTCCCCAGTCCCGGTGGGGCAGGAAGGGGCCGCCCCTCTCGCGGGCCTCCCGGGTCCTGGCCGGACAGCGGTGACCGGCTAGAAGAAGTTGACAACCCTGCGGAGGGACTGGACGCGCCCGCTCGGGGCCTCCCAGTCGGAGAAGCTGCGGAAGTCCCCCGCTCCACCAGGTACATGCGCCCGCGGTAGTTGGGCTCCTCGTACAGGACCCACCTAGGGCGGGGGTGGGGGTGGGGGGTCAGGGGACAGGTGCCAAGCTGTGCAGGGCCACCTGCAGGCCGGCTTCGCCTTCCTTCCCCGCACCAGCCTGGCAGCACCCCCTCCCGACCCGAGGCCCTCCGCTCACCCTGGGGAACACCAGTGGCCCCCAGCCCTGCTCTTGGCTCATTTCCTCCCTCTCGGCCCACAGTTTTGTCCTTGTTCTGTGTGCTGGGGTCAGTGCTGGGAGTGGCGTGTGCACTGGGGTTGCTTGATGAAAGATGACATTTTAAACTAACCAGTCTGTCAGGGCCAGGGTGATTCCAGGATGCACACATGCACATGCACACACACATACACATGCACACACGCACATGCACACCCATGCACACACGCTCACACGCATGCACACACAAACATGCACACACATGAACACATGCACACACGTGTGCTCACATGCATGCACATGTGTGCACGCGTACACCCCATACAACATATGCACACACGTGCACATGCACACACGGGCACATGCACACACGGGCACGCACATGCACGCACACACGCCCTCTGCTACCCTTTCCTGCTCCAAGAAAGGATGTTGGCGCGGATAGTGCCCAGCACCTGGCAAAGTGCCCAGCACAGAGCGGGGACCAGCCACTGTTCACTCATCCAGCGACCACGTGCCTGTTTCCACGTGTGTGCCTAGCGCTGTTTTAGGGCCTGGAAATTCCAAAGTCCACGACAGGTTCGTGCACCCAGGGACGTCCCCTGCAGCGGGAAACCAGCACGGGAAGGCAGCTACGTGGAGGAGCTGGACTCCCCACACTCTGGGGCCCCAGCCGTGGCCTTTCTGGGCCATGGAGGGAGCCACCACACTGTTTGACTGGGGCAGGGGGCAGGCTGCCCACCTGCTGGGGTCTGACCCCCACCCCACAGCCTCCGACACCCGCTGTGCAGGGCCCAGCTGGGCCTCTGGTCAGCAGCCACATGGCCTCTACTCACGCTCCGTCCCCGTACACCTTGACGGCATTGACGCAGCTCTTGGCCCAGCCCCGGCTCTGCAGGAGCGGGCAGTCCTCCTGGAACTCCAGGCACTGGCCCGTGAAGTTGCAGCCCTCGAAGATTTCCAGGCGGAAGTGCTCCCCGTGCTGTGGGCCCCACGGGGCGGAGGGGAGAAGGAAGGCCAGCAGTACTGAGTCTCCCTCCCCGGGAACAGAAGCCCGTGTGGGCGAGAGCTCTGGGCACCCCGGAGTCCTGGGCTGGGGCCGTGGGTGCCCCCCACCCCGACTCCTGCACCCAAACCCAGAGCTTCTGCTTCTTGCATGGGAGACCTGGCTGGTTGAAAGGGATCTGTCACTTTAAAAAGCTGCAGAGCCCCTGAGCCAGCCCCGTCTCCTCTTTCTTCAACCAGAGAATCTGAGGTGCAAGGGAGCCAGAATGCCCGGGGACAGTGTCTGTGCTCCCACCGAGGCTGGGAGCCCCCTCCTGGTGCTCGGGCCGGGGACTCCTGCCCCAGTCATACTGACACATTCCTTTGCCCCTCACCCCCACCCCAGGCCGCCGGCCATGGGCAAGCTTTTAAATGATAATATTTTACAAACTGTAATAGAACCTTTTATCTAAACATAAAGCCAGAAGTCTAAAACAAATAAGGAGATCTTGTTTGCTGAAATGCTGGCTCCCTGGATGGGGACACCGATCTCCCTACTTCCAAAAGACAGAGGCGGGCCAGCTCCCAACTGCGTCACCGCTGGCCCCAAGGACAGCTCTTAGGAGAACAGTATTCAAAGACATCTAGGATATTCCCCTATTTATATAAATAGCACTATGCAAGACCTGGGCCGGCCATGTTAATTCTTTTTTTCCAAATGTCTGTGGTCTGAAGGAAATACTAAGAAAGCCCACTGACAATGTGAGGTGCCAAAGGCCAGCTGGTTTTGCAACCCATGTAGAAAAGAGAGGGGGCCCCATATAGGAGGCCCCTTCCTTGGGGTTCCTTAGATGTTCACCAGCACCCCTGGCCCTGCGTGCAGGAGACGGTCCCCTTGCAGACACATGGCTGACATCTCTGATGAGCGCGCTGACTCCCTGATCTCAGGAATCAGCCATTCCCCTCCCAGCCGCCAGGAATGCAGAGCAGGTCGGTGAGGGCTTGTGACTTGGGAGAACTCTAAGGAATGGGAAAACCCAGCCCCAAATCCCACCGTGGGGACAACTGGATCTACACAGTCCTTTGCTGTGGGGAGTGACACCCCTCATTTGCTCTCCCACACACACTGGGCCACACTGGGTGATGGCAGCCACCTGCTGGCTCCTGTCCCCAGATTCCCGCCCACAGGCCTGTGATGGAGCACCCTCCATCAGCTTTTCCACGGTTGAGCATTGAAGGGTCTTGAAAAATGCTAAAACATGACCTGCCTGGGCGGACACACCAGGCCCCAATCGACCTTACTCGATAGCTAAGTGCTCCCCCATCTGGTGGCAACATCGAACTTCTGGTATTTCCGACAGCATTTTATGGGGAAAATGCAGCAAGATTTTGGGGATCAGACACTTTTAGAGCTTTCCTGCAGCAGAGAGAGGCACCGAAAGGTCTCACAGGGTGGGTCTGTCCCCTCGCTGGCTACACACACACACACACACACACACACACACACACACACACACAAAGCGGCTGGGTCTGCACGAGGCACCTCTCCGTTTTAAAGACCCCGCGGCCCCGTCAGATTGTGCTCCCTGATGCTTGTCCCACGACGCCCCACCCCCCGCCCTGGCCGCTCCGGCAGGAGGCCCCCCCGGGGGTGTGGCCCACTCACCATCCCCACGGGCCGGCAGGAGCCCATGTGGTCATTGTGACCGTTCCAGCGGAAGAAGTCTGGGTAGTCGCCGTGCTCCAGGACGAACTGCTGGCCGCGGAAGTCGGGGTGGCCGAAGCAGACCCAGGAGCCGCTCTCCACACGGATGGAGTTCACCCGGTTCATGAAGCCTCGGTCCTGGAAGTTCTCGCAGTCCCCGAAGACCTCCAGCTTCTGGCCCGTGAAGTGCTTGCCCTCGTACAGCGTGATCTGGGCAGGCCGGGACGGGGGCGGGGGGTGGCGTGGGGTCACAGGCTTCTCTCTGCTCCGTCCCAGAGGCAGACGCCTGGGGCCCCAATACCCTCGACCGAATCCCGACTCGCCGGGTCACTGAAGCCCAGACTGGCTGTACAGTAAGGTGCCCAAGTCCGTCTGCTGATGACGGGGTGACCTGGTGCCTGGTCCCCGCCCCCCACTGGGAGCTCGCTGGAGCAGACAGATTCCAGAGGAGACGAGGGCAAAGGGGTCCCCCTTGTCCAGGGGCTCATCTGAAAACAGGCTCCTTTCAAACTCCCACTGCAGATTTGAAACTCGGTTTTGGTCTGTTGTTAAAACGTAATGTCAAGGAAACATTTTCAGAAGACGCTTCTTCACAGCCACCGCTGTGACCCCGCACATGGTGGTTGGAGGGCTGGGTGCTGAGATCGGCCCCTCACGCGGAGGCTGAACCCCATGGCACCCCGGCAGGGCCTGGCCTGCCGCGGGATTAACGGCTCAAAGGGGCTTTTTCAGTGCGACCTGGCCTTTGCTTACTAGGCCACTCCTTTGGGTGACAGGTCAGAGCTGGAGTTTTACCAACCAGGCGCTCCGTTCAGACACAGTGTCCTATGGCCAGGTGGCACCGACAGGTTCTCCTTGTTCCCGAACGAAACCGCATGAACCATATCGACCCCCCGACTCTTCCCTCCGAGGAGACTAAAGTTCCGGCCACTCGCTAACTCCTTGGGTGTCGAGCATCGTGCTGGCTGACAGAAGAGCACCGGCAGCGGGGCGACGATGTCACCAGGGACCCAGGAATTGTCCCAGGCATCTGTGCTGTCACCGACGATGGATAGCACAGCCCCCTGGAGTTAGGTGTGGCTGTGTGCTTTAGCCAGAGGGACCTGTGTGTGTGTGTGTGTGTGTGTGTGTGTGTGTGCGCGGGTTGTGGAAGCTGTGAGCCCGGGCACTATTATTTCCTGGCTCCCCCTTCCCTCTGCCGATATCACGTGTCCCCTAGGGGTGCAGGGGAGGGGGTGCGGACCAGGACTTGGGCCCTTGGCGTTGTTTGTTACTGAAGCGTGACCTAGCTCATGCCGACTGTTACAGTAACCTTGAACGTGGCCCCTGGAGACCAAAGACTGTATCAGATTAACTAGGACGGGAGCTAGAGGAGGAGGGATCCAAATTCGCCACCTTCCTACACGAGTCAGCTCTGGTCAAGGGCCTTAAGATACCCAGCAGGGACAGACTGGTCACCCGCAAGATTCGAAGGTCCCTGGAATCTCAACATTTTGCAGAGAACCAGTCCCAGGGCCTGGAGGAAGGAGCAGCCTCCCCCACCCCCACCTCAGGGAGGGGAGCAGGGCCCAGGGCTCAGGGCAGGCCCAGGCCCCCACCCAGCCAGGCCCCTCAGACCCAACCACCTCGCTGCTCCTGAGGGAGGGGGTGGGGTGGGGCCCCAGGGCCAGTGCTGGAGAAGTGGGGGAAGGGACCGTCCCACCTCCCACGCGGAGAGGCCGTCCTCCAGGGCTGGGCCCCACTTTGTTGAGAAATTTACCCAACTTTGCGCCGGTTCGTCAGAGGCACATCAAACCATAGCCCCCACCCGCCGCTTCGAGGCCACGACCCCCGGCCCGGCGTTGCCTGCAGGTCGCACTCACCTTCCCCGAGCGCTGCGCCATGGTGGCCTGCCCGTCCCGCGCGCCGGCCCCCAGATATAGCGGGCGGCGCCCTGCTGGGTCAGCGCCCCCCGACAAAAGATTTGCTTGGCCGGCGCGTTAGCGCTGTCGGGCGTGTAAGCCCGCGAGGGGCCGCCCAGCCGCTGAGACCGAGCCCACGGCGCCCGGAGCCCCGCCGGGTCCGTCCCGCGCTCCCCGCGCTCCCCGGGTCACCGCATCCGAGCACTCCAGCCGCCCCCCAAGGCCTCCCCTCTCCCTGACCGCAGCCCACTAAGGCCCCCGCTGAGCCAGGACCACACGGGGAGTGGGGGTGGGGGTGGGGCGTACCTCCCCGCTGCCTTGGGGGGGGTCTCTACTCTCCTAGAGCCGCCCCTCCCCCCTCCCTCCCACGAAGCCGGCCCTGCCCTCCCCCTCCCTTTCCCACCTGGTTACTCTGGGGGCAAAGAATACAGCCCCGGACAAGGCCTGGCTCAGCAAACAGCCTCTCCCCTTAAACTTTCTGCCCCAACAGTGCCCAACCGCGAACCCCCATCCTCGGCCCGCAGCGTCTCCCGCCAGGTGGGCCGCAGCTCCAGGTCGGCTGCTGCTCCCGCGTCTCCCCCCTCCCCCCTCCCCTCCCCAGGGGGGAAACCCAGGCTCACCCTTGATTCGTTTAAGTGCCACCTGCTCTGCCCCAAGCTGCCCTTCTGGTGGGCCACAGCGCTCTGCACCCAGACCCCCCAGATGACAAGGACGGGTTCACAGGGACATGCAGCCCCATGGCAGTGTGACACTTCCTCGGGCACAGACATTCTCGTCACATAACAGAGGCGCAAAGATCGTTTGTGGAGTGAACGGTCAACATGGAAGCCGCAGGATGTGCAGCAAACGTCTGGGGCTGGGGAGATGCGATGCTGGGGAGATGCGATGTGCACACATAACCGTGGCCCTGGGGGCTGCCCGGGGCAGAGGCCAGCTCTGAGATGAGGAGGGAGAGCTCCTCTGCACCGGGGGAACCCCCGAAGCCTTCACGGAGGGCAGTGGGTCCTGGCGGGTGGGGAGGAAGGGGGGCTGTGGCGGGGAGCAGTCTGAGCTGCTCTCAACAAAGAATATTCTTATCACCATTTCACAGACACAACACTTCAGGGCCAGGAGAAGGAGGTGGTGCAATTCTCCGGGCACAGAAGTGAACTTGCCCCTGTTCTGGGAGGCTGTCCCGGCATCCTGGTACCTGTACGTCACCCTCGCACCCACGGACCTCCCAGGAGGCTTGGGCCCGCAGGCATCCACACCGGCCGAACCACACGTCCCCACGTTTGCCTTTGGACCACAGGGCTTTCAGGGAAAGACAATTAGGAACCAAATCCCCCAGCCCAGGAAGCCTGTCCTTGAAGGTAGAAGAGAAAGCAAACCGTTGTGTCACTCGAAGAAGCTTTAAATCGGACGGGATGGCGGCCGCCCACGGAGGCAGACGTGATGTGTCACATCCGTGTTCTCAAGACCGAAGAGCTGACTTTCTCGGATCTTTGTGCCGGGAGATGGGCCGTGCGGCTCAGAGAAAGGCGAAAGCTAGAGCGAAGCCCCTCTCCTCCCAGCACCGTGGGAAGAGGGGCGTTAATCGTCCTTGCTGGTGAGAAGTGACGGCTCCCGGCCCCCAGAGGAAACAGTCCCCAGTTGCTGGACCGGCAACCGGCTTACTGAGCCGTTAAGAAGATTTATATACAGTAATGTGAAAAGGACAGAGAGAGAAATTCTGGAAGAAGAAGGGTGCCACTTCCCTTATTTGCAACTGGACAATTAAGCGTCTTACATGTCATTTTGAAACGTGGCCTTAATTTTCTAGAGCAGTTTTAGGGTCAAAGCGAAACGGAACTACAAATCCAGGAAGTTCCCGTAACTGGAAAACGTCACCGTGCATTAAAACCGAGCACAGACGACCACGTGTTTCTGGGGGAGCTGTGGGCTGGCCCCTCGTGTGCCTGGCAGGACAAGTCTCCCGGGGCTCCGGGCGCTGAAGACCCGCCCTCTCTCTCGTCCTCACAAACGGCTCCGAGAGGGAAACCCCCACACTGCACGACCCCTCCGTGTGAGTTTCCCGTCGCCGCCAGGACGGAGCGCCCCAACGTGGGGGTCTGAAACAACGGGCATTTATCGTCTCACGGCTGTGGGGTCGGGGTCTGGACGCCGGCTGCTGGAAGGCTTGGTTCCGCACCTCTCCCGGCCTCTGGGCCGGGTCGGTCCTTGGCGTTCCTTGGCGTGCAGTGGCTCCACGCCTATCTCTGCCTCCGTCGTCACATGGCCTTCTCCTGTGTGTAGCTGTCTCTGTGGGCCCAAATTTCCTCTTCTTATAAGGACACGGGTCACTGGGTCAGGGCTCATCTGACTCTGGTATGACCTCATCTCAACGCGATGACATCTGCAAAGACCCTGTTTCCAAATAAGGCCGCATCCCGTGTGCTGGGGGCTAGGGCTTCAACTGAGCTTTTTGACGGTTCAAACTGTAAAGCCCGTCGGTCCCAGGCCAGCGGGCCGGTCGGTCACCCTCCTACACGCTGAAGTCCTGCAGTCACAGAACCCCTGCCGAACGTCCCTCATTCTTAGGCATCACTGCCTGAGTCCGCGTTTTCCAAAGTGGTCCTGGAACCAGAAGCAGCCGCCACCCTTGTCAGAAGTGAGGGCCTTCCCAGAATCAGGAGATGGGGCGGGGGGGTGAGGCCCGTGTCTTTCGCCGAGCCCTCCGGTGACTCTGAGGTGTGGAGAAGTTTGAGAACTACCCCGGGCCCCACCAGGGAGTCTGTGGCTGACGTAGGGGTGTCCCCGTCATTGTACGACCTCGCACAACCTTGCACGACGACTCTTGGAGTGATTCCTGCTGTAGGACAATAAACCCCACAGACGGCCCTGAGAAGTGGAACCTTTCCAGCTGCTCCAGATGTCAGCACCAGGCTGGCCCTCTGCCTAAGCCTTTTAGGGTAAAGTTCAGGACTCGTCCATCCCACAGCCATGCCGCATATAAAAGCCAGAGGTCACTGTGTTTATGTACGTGGATTCCTGCCTAATGTGATAATGGGGGGCGGGGCAGGAGGAAGGAATAAAATGATAAAGCAAAATTCTACAATGTGGGCGGCTGGTGCAGGAGGCTCCCTCTGGGACCAGGCAGGCTGGCGGGTTGTTTTATTTTGGCCAGTAATAAACCTCGGGGTGTAGCTCCGCCCGGCCTTTCTTGGGCAGCAGGGAAAACTGGGTGAAATGTCTTGATTGCTGAGGCCATAATGTTTCCAGAATCCTCTGCTATTTCTTGAGAAACTTCATGCCTTAAAAATAGAAGCCAAGGCCACTTCCTGGGAGCTAGAGCGACCGTCGGAGGCCGATGAAGCCCTCAGAGGAAGGACTGACGTCCCTGCTTGGAGGTCCGGCCCTGGCCCAGGGCATACGCCTCTGCTCTGCAACTGGCTTGACCTAGCAGGTGGGGGACTGGAGGGCACGGCCCGACTGCGACCTTCAGTGCGTCTGGTGCGGGGGCTGTAGCAGCCTTGCGTTCTTCCGTTCTCAGGGCAGGTAGACCACTGTGTTTGTGATACGTTGGGCCAGACTGAAATGAAACATTGTTTTCGGATTTGGTAAACTTGCTTAGAGGGGTAATCCGTGATGCTCCACCTTGCCTCTTGGGACACGTAGCCCAGGAATGCCAGCTGCTGCTGGGGACCCAGCTGTGAGGGCTTGGGAGCCCCAGACCCGAGACGCATGTCAGCTGCAGAGCTGGGACCAGGGCTGCCATGTCCCGAGTTTCAGTGCGATGCTCCCTTCATCCGGGTCCCCTGCGGGTGTCAGGCTCGTGGGTCCTGTTCACACGTGGTGCGGTGCAAACAGTGGACAGAGCTGGAAGGGCCCTCTGCGCCCCGCGTCCCTCCTCCGAAAACAGGGGCGCTGAGCTCGCTCACAGCTTCTTTCTGGTTCGACCTGCAAAACAGACTTCCCCTGGTCATGTGAGGAAAGGTAGGAAGGATGGCTAACACCAAGGTTTTGCTCAATGTACACGTGTTTAGCTTAACGTGAAACTTTTCCTCTCTTGGGGGAGGCGAAGGAGATAGAGCGGTTCTGGAATTTTCTGAGGGATGCTTCGGAAGGTGTGCTGGTTTCTGCTGGTGCAGCCTTGATGGCAGCCTCTGTTCATGTGCACAAGAGTCTTGGTCAGCTGGAGTGGCCACGGCAGCCGAAGGCCTTCTGCAGGCGTGTGCTCCTCCTGAGTCACCGCGGGCCTCCTGACGGGGCGGGGGAGCGGGGAGCAAGGTGGCAGCGGGCAGGCGGGTCACAGCCCACGGGAGCTGGGTGTTTCCATGGGATCCAGCCCTCTCCAAGAATTGTTAAACCCGCCCCTGTTTAGACAGTGACCCAGGCGGCAGTGGCACGTGATGGGTCCTGGTAACGAGCCCGACGCAGCCTGCACCGCCCAGGGCAGCAGGCGCCCAGCGCGCTTCCTGTTCTGAGCCCACGAAGGAAAAGCCCCTGCATTGCGTGAACGGCGGGAATTCTGACCGCACCGCAACAGACGTGGGCCAAGTTCAAGGGAACCTGTCCAGCACGTGGCCCCCTAGAAAGAGGCTCGACGGCTCGTCCATTCGACAGACGGAGGCCCTGGAGTGACACTGTCGAGAACGGCGCGGTAAGGACCTCCGAGAGCCCAGTGAGAACACTGGCAAAAACCGTCCAAACCAGTCAACCTTTTCAAAACTCTGGAAAGGCAGGCTTGCCGCCGTCGGGATGTGTAAGAAAACTGGCTGCTTCTCAGCACTGAGCTTGGTGGCATTTACACTTGACCTGCAGCCAGACCCCTGCTGGCAGCCCCTGGAAGGGTCAGGATGGGGTTGGAGCGCTTTCAGAGCCCCACACTCAGAGACCGGCATGATTTGCTGTCTGTCTAGTTCTCTGGAAAACTCCACCTGCAGGGCCTGTCTGACCTGCCTTTTCTTTGGAGGCCTGTCTCAAAAACAACCGGTCATTTACTTGACATTGGGGCAAGGAGCCAGCATAACAAAAAAGCTTTTATTATTATTTTTTCAAGCAAGAAAGAAACTGGACAATGAGGGCCCAAGGCAGGCCCTGAAAGGCAGCGAGCTCCTGGGAACCCGGAGGGGTGTGAGTCAGGGCCGGGCAGGTAGGGTGGAAAGTGCTGTCAGACCCTCTACCAAGCGCTCTACATCCAACGAGACTGTCCTTGAAAAACCTGAAAAACGAAGGTGAAATGAAGTCGTTCCCACCTAAACAAAACCGTCACTGGACAACCTGTCCCACAGAAAATACTGGAAGGGGTCCTTCAGGACGAATCAAGGGACACTGGACAGTAACTCGCCTCTACATGGAGGTCATTACACAGGTAATTCTAGAAGAGGATAAATGTGTTTTGATTGTAACTTCTTTCTCCTATTTAAAAGGAGAGGCATAAAGCAGTAATGGATCTGTTGATGGGTACGCGGTACATAAAAACATACATGAGGGGGAGGGAGCTGTAAGGAGCCCGATTTTTGTATCCCATCACAGTTGGTGTTAGTCCAGATGAGTCTGGTTCTTCTAATTCCCAGGGCAGCCACTAAAGAAAGAACTAAAATGTACATGATAGAAGAACCAGCAAGGAAATGGAAACGGTACACTGGAGATCTCTACTTACAGGCCCCGTGCTAGGAGCTGGGGAACCGAGCGTCGGAGACAGTTTGGCAGGTCGCTGTCTTGTCCGGTAACACGCAACACACAATGCAAGGACTCAGACTGATAAGGCCACGTGCTGCAGTGCGTGACAGAACACGGGGCTCTGCCAGATGCACGGAGGGGTGCCCCGGTGCAGACCGGGGGGCGAGAAGCCTGGGGAAGGCAGCAGACATCTCCAGCGAGGGGAGCTTTTCGGTTCTGGGAACTAAGGCCAGGGTGACTGGAGCACAGCCTCGGTGACAGATGGGGTTGACAGTTAAGCAGCAGCTCGATCAGGCTATGCCTCGAGGGTAGAAGTTTGGATTCCGGCACAATTATCAAAGGATTTTAAGCAGGGGAGTAGCATAAAACAATCGTATGTTTTCAACGTCGAGTGGCTTGGAGGGGGTGCCACCAGAGCAGACCAGTGTACAGAGATGGAGAAGAGCGGACAGGATGCCAGGTAGGCTTTGGAAGGCAGGCCCTGGGGATTTGTTGATGGAGAGGGTAGGTGGGGCATGAGGAAGGAGGTAGAGGACGGCCCCAAATCGCTCTTCGGTATCTAGTGGAGAATGTGTCAGGGTCACCTCCCGAGAAGGTCTGTGGGAGGCCCTGGTTTTCGAGTAGTCAATTTTGAACACCCTAAATCTGAGATGCCTGAGACATTAAGGCAAGTTTGGAGCCGACAGAGGTCAGGGTGAGGGATATAAATTGTGGTCTTCAGGTTAACATGGTAACAAGCTATAGGACTGGTGAAACCACGGATGGAGGTGTGAACAGGAAAAGGGTCCATTCAGAGGTTAACGGAGAAGGAAGCGGCGAAGGAGACGAAGGAAGCGAGCGAGCTGGCAGGACACCAGGGGAACGTGGTGTCATGGCAACGGATTTCCAGACGGGCGGGCAGCTAGCTGTGTGCTGTGCGGCCGAAAGACAGCGCCTACTGGATGCGGTGACGAGGAGGCAATGAGCAATCCAGGCAAGGTGACAAGGTGGGGAGACATGGACCAGAGGGGGCTGTGGACAGATAGATTAGTTTGAGCAAAACCCTATCACGCTAATCTTAATTTGTAACGTGATTGCACAATTGGTATGTATCATGAGCTGCAGAGTAATGTATAGTGCTGTATTCGCACTTACTGTACTTGAACGAATCTTAAGACTGCATTTACATACCAAGAGAAACATTACCTTTCATGACATAGCACTTTATCACTGATTCTGACTTGATTTCGAAAATGTTAAAAATGTAAGTCTTAGCAGTGATGAACTAGACACCACTAAATAACAAGACATTTAAGTCAAACTTGGCAGGTACTAGGATTTCTTCAGGTCCTACCGACCACCTCCCATCACCACCTGTGCGTAATGAGTTCCTGGTCACAGGGTGTCCCAAGCCACACCACCACACGGAACCCGTAACGCGCCTCACCCATCGCATGAGCGATGGGATCACCGTGCTGGGCAGCAGGACTGGACCCACCCTGCGGTGTCGCCAACGATCAAGGCCAGACGCCAGCTCTACCAGGTGCAGCACACAACAGGTGCTCAGAAAGCGTGGCTGTGAACTGTGCCAGGTAAAGGACCACGTGCTGCCTCCGAACAGGAGGCCCGGCTCGAGGCCCGCGCTGGGAGCGAGCTTGTTCTCAGCACGGGCATGCTGCAGAAAGTTTGCACTTCAGTGGAAATAACTTTTTGGACGAAAAAGGATGAGCCGAACCCAGATTTAATGTGGTCCCACCCATAACCTGGGTACTAATACATAATATTGGGCCTAAGGATAAACCTTATTAATAAGTAATGACACTATACTGTCAAAACTTATTTTTGTTTATTTAAAAAGTGGGTATTTGGTGGAGGTCTTTCTAAGGCTCAAATATTCTCCTGGAATGACAAGACAAAAATACTTAAAAGATCCAAAATAATAGAATATCCTAAAAAACGTAATTTGTCGCTAAATATGTTACAAAATTATATTTTATTCGTAGCGTAACACTTCCTAAAATGTCAGAAATGGCCCTGTGAGATTTTAACTGGGGGGAGGGGGAGGGAGCATCGCTTACAAACACCGCTTAACTTGAACTCTGACTTCCAGGTGTGGCGCAGGCAATGGCCAGTGGCCGGTGGCAGGGTAAACCCTCCCTCCTCCTTCGGAGGTGGCAGGGTAAACCCTCCCTCCTCCTTCGGAGCTCGTGCAGGGTGCCGTGCAGGGGAGCTCGTGCAGGGTGCTGTGCAGGGTGCCGTGCAGGGTGCCGGGTGTGCGGTCGGGGTCTGAAGTGGGATTCCGAACGTGCACAGAACACATCCTTTAAACTGGAGCTCGGGGGACGGTGACAGGCCAGTCTTTTTTTCTAAATCAGATCCTGTCTGCCATGGACACTGAGCTAAGTGCAGGGAGGAACAGTAAGTGTCTCTAACATTTCCTCTTCCAGCAGCCAAAGAGGCAAGCAAGAAGGTGACAAGGCGGCTCTGCAGAGTGACCACCGCGGCCCCACCTGCACGAAGCGTTCCAGCCAAGACGGGGCCTTCGAGCACAGAGGGGAGAACGGCCATTCTCGGGACCAACTCCCTCAGATGCCCCAAGCCACTGAGCTTTGGAGGACAGAGATCCACCCCAATTCTGACCCTCTACCCTGACTGTCATTGCTGCCTGGTGGCCCTGTGGCCAGCAGGCCCGAGGCCTCCACTTGCCTCGGCAGGACAAGGTCGAAAAGCCACACTGCGCAGTAGGGACTACGGTCTGCAGCTATTTTATTTACAAGTTACATTTAACACGACGGAATAAACACTGGCGTATGAAGGCTAGTCGCAGTAGTGTAACAGTATGCGTCATTCGGATGATTACATTATTTTAAACAACAAACTACACTGAAAAAATTAATGCCGATAAAATTCTTGGTCATAATATTATTAAGAAATACAATATATAAATTGAAAATATGATTGCTTAAAATTTGAAAGTGGAAGTGAACTCATGTGGACAGAGTCAGAGTCTAACATAATCTGAAAGGAAGGGGCGCAGGAAACAGCTCTGACCCAAATGAAATCTTTCAGGTTAACAGAAGAAAAACGAAGCAGAGTTTGTCTTCAAGGATAACAGGCGGCCTGTCCCCAGGCAGGACAGGCCTGCGTCCGCGGGTCCCGCAGCGGAATTACATCACTGAGCAGGAAGACTTTCCTTGTGAAGCGGCCCCATCGATTTTTTCTGCCTCCAAAATTATCCTCCTAAAAACATCAACAGCAGTCTGAAAGAGAAAACCAAAAGCTGTCAGTTGCAAAGTGGAGCCTGAGAGATGCGTGTGCCGCTGGCTGGACAGAGAAGGCCCGCGGCCTACGGCCCGCGCCCGCCGGCCGCTGGAGGCCAAGAGGTGGCTGCGGAAGTGCAAGCGCCTCGGCCCTCCCTCTCCCACCAGGCCCGGGACCGCCGGACCGACCCCTGTCATGCGTGCTTCTGACCCGTCCTCATCGGTCCCCACAGGAAGCCATCCGCCACCCGCTACTGTCTCAGTCCAGCCCTCCCGGCACCCTCACGGAGCCTCTGGACTCTCTCGGTCCAGTACCGGCCAAAGCCCCTTCACCTGCCAGCTGTCCTCTCCCGTGGGACACTGCTGGCCTGAGCCCTTCCTGCATGTGCCCTGTCACACACCTGGTGCTACAGGGCCTCAGGGGGGGCCCTCGCTCCTCACACCCCTTCTTCGCACCCCCCTCCCTCCCATCTCAGCACTCAGTGCTGACTCTTAGGACGGGAGAGGATCGGTGTCACCTCCGAGTCCTGATTCTGAGCTGCGGAGACTCTGCGTCACCCCCCTTCCTTCTGGAGCGGCGCCCCTCCCAGCGCCCCCGCCTCAGGGGCAACCCTGCTCGCCCTGCACCTTTCGGCCAGGAAACCCTCTCTCAGACCGAACCGCAGTCAGGACCGTCAGTCTCTGCAGTAAGAAAGAACGCCCCCGTCCTCAGGAGGCTTGTGCGGCAGTCCGGGATCTTGCCATCACCCACAAGCACCCCAGTGTCAAGGACCTCACCTTCCTTCTCATGCTCCGATGCCCCCAACTCGATAATCCTCAACCCCACAGGGACCCGCCTGTCCCCGACCCCCTTGCGGTCGCTGTACTAACTCCCGTCCGCCGCGTCCTGCAGCCACACAGCCGGTCGCAGTCCGCTGGCCTGCGGGGTCCCGCCTCACCTCTGGGACCCTCGGTGCCGCCCAGCTACCTTCCCCTTATGGGGTCAGTCAACCAGATGACGTCGTGCCTTCTCCTTTCGCCTAGAGTTTCTAAGCCTCCCTTCCAATCTCAGTTGGCTGATAACGAGGGTTTACATCTCATGGGGGAAACAGAGCAACATTCATAGGACAACTCTACACTCTGTCCTCCAAACTGCCAGGCCCTTGAACCCAGCCTCACCATCCTGGTTCTTTCTGTCTGGCTGCTATGAAGGAAGGGTCCTAACCAAGCTAACGCCAGCCCCAGGCCCTCCTTCGGTGACTCTCCTTTCAGCTTCCCAAATTACCAATCCCTTTTTCTCGTGGTTATATAAACAAGTTATTGCATCGTAAAAATAAATCGCAAAAAAATGTTTGGAATGACATGCCAAACTCTCTCAAGAAAACTGTGTGCCTGGAGCCTGGCTTTCTAGAGAAACCCCGGAACTCCCCTTAGCTATCTGTGCGATCCAGCGGCCCAGTCTCCCGCATGCGAGGCCGAAGGCCCCACGGGAAAGGCGCCCGCACCGCCCACACCCCGTCGCACAGCAGAGCCGCAGCGCGGCGTTCTCACCACCGTGCACTGTGTCAGCGAACGAACTCCGCTTACGACGGCCTATTTTAAAATACTGGATTTTTGGTAAGTAATACAAGTTACTAACAGACTATACTTGAAAACTTATTAATAAAAAATTCGAGCAGTTCATAACAATTGGTCTGATCACGTGTGTGTGGTGTCTACTATACAAATTCTCTCTCCTTACTGAACACATGGATGGCGGGGAGCACTCCCAGGATGTGGGTTAGAATTGCTTTGACCTCTTACGCCAGGCTCGGGCCCCTGATGGTCCTCGGCATATTCAATGATGATGTGAACAGGAGCGCAACAAGGGGCTCGACAGGGAGGGGCCGAGCACTATCCAGACTCGCCTTTAAGGGATCTGGCCAGGACCTCCGCACCCCTGCAGTATTCACCGCGTTTGGGTCCAAGAACCTTCTCGTCTTAAAGGATTCCTTTCCCATCTGATAAGGCGTGTGCTAATCTGCCGATTGTGCCAGGCAGAACCAGCCTGGGAGGGTGGGCAGGACTGATCTCTGCCCTTATCTGGCTTAAGCCTTCAGCACAATTCACCTTTTATCTGGTCATTCAAAAAGCAGGATAGTCCCTTCTTAAGGAAACAAAAAGATTAAAGAGTAAACCTATCTAGAACCATGATAAAAATCTTCTGCTATGGTAAAGCACAACATGAACCAGAGAAAAGCCTGCGCCCCAAGACCGAAGCGTGGCTGAATAACATGTCTTAGGCAAAGCATTCCCGGTTACTCTCAAAAAGGTACATTAAACTGAGACGACGCCCACGAAGCGAGCCCTCTCAGTACACTGGAGGGAGGTGGTCTACGCGGCATCCACACCGTCCGGGCTGCTGGGAAGAGTACGGACTGCCAGACACACGCACACGCATGCACATACACACACGCGCGCGCTCAGGGGTTACCCACACCTGTAAGAACGGTGAAAGACTGCTGCTGACGCCTAGTTCATTACAACGGCAAGAGAACTGTTTCAGGGCCCTCAGGGTTTCACCTATGAGAGACGGCGAAGTCAGCAACCAGAACCAAAGACAACCCGGGGCCATTCAACGGTGCTCCTCCACCTCAGTCACCCAGCCTGCCACCTGGATTCAACACGCGTCAACATCTTCACTTACATTCGCTTGTTCTTTCTGTCCACCCATCCCGTTTGAGGGCGAGTTGCAGACACTGTGAAACCTGGCCCCTGAATACTTTAGTTTGCATTTCCTAAGAATAAGGACATTCTTTTCATACGCCCAACACCATCACTGCACCTAAGAAAATTAGCACCATTTCCCCAAAATGCAGAACGTTATCCAATCTCCCCAGCTGACCAAAAGTGTCTACAATACCAGGGATTTCAGAACCAGATTCCAATCGGGTTCACACAGACTCTTTAATCCAGAACAGTCTCTACCTCTCCCCAAGGAGACTTTGGTCTCTATTACACGTGGGGCACGCACACAGCCCCCTCTTCCCATCCGTCAGAAAGGACGGTGTGGAAGAGAGAGGGTTAAATGTGGGGCAGATTTAAATTCAGTCCAAGTTCCCATGCCAGACACGTGATCTTAGAAGAGGCATTTCCTTTCTGGACCTTAAACTCCTTACTTCTAAGATGAGAGGGTCCAACGAGATGATCTTGAGAAGAGATTAGGCACCCAATAAATGCTTGATTTAATTTGGTTAAAAATATACAGGTATCTCTTACCATCTCAACTCTTGTTACCTAACTGTATTCAGGAACTGAACAGATTCATACCAATCCTGTCTGGAACTCGGGAACCAGTCACAGAGATTTAATATCGCTTGTTATGTGAACACAGGTGCTTGTTATGTGAACACAGGGACACACAGATCTGACTCCCAAGCGATACCTTGGGTGACTGAGCAACCACCAGATACAAACAGGCTGTGCTGGAGAATGGAGAATCCAAAGGTCAAGGGTACTGTGTTGGGTCTCAGAATGAATTAAAGGGAATAAGAGCGAAGAAACTACTATCGCCTTTAGCTGGATGAATCAAGCAGGGGTCAATGAGGTGACATTACAGTAGAACCTTGAAGGCTAGGAGTCTCAATAATGGGGAGACATGGCAGAGTTAGGAAACAGGAGCGCCGGGCTGACCACGTGCTTGCTGTCCCCCCCAGAACCGGCCAGCCGCCCTCACTGAACGGCAGCTTCCTCACAGAAACCAAAAGCAGTGAATCTCTTGAGGATCAACAAGACAGCATGTTGGAAGCACTGTACGTAAAACGCCATTTGAATGTAAGCATTAGAGAAGGGATATTTTAAGCCAGAGAAGAACATAAGTAAAGGGGAGGCATTTTGAAAGAACCTACTGTATTTAAGGAAGTGGAAGCAGTTTAGTGTGACTGAAAAGTACAGCGATGTGGTGAATGAGGAAACTGGAAAAAAACAAGTCACGAACTACACTTGACAGATGCTCAGGGCTTTGCCTTGCTCTACAGACAATGGCAACGCTCTGACAATTTCGTCACAGAGGGTGACACTATCTGATTTGTAGCTTCAGACAATTAACGACAACAGAGAGAAATATACTGGTGAAAAAATGAGGCAGGAGACGAGCTGGGCGCTGTACATCAAATTAGAGCCATGAATTAGAGCCTGACACAGAACCGACGTCCTCCCTCGGACTCGCCTTTACAGAAGCATCTGCAGGGCTGAAACTGGTAAGAGACGCCTGGATAGCAAAAGGGTCACAGTACTTTCTGTGTTAAAAACCATGTACACATGCGAACTCAGTTTCACCTTACGAAAAAAGGGGCAGGTGCGAGAACAAAATTACTGCCAGTCATTTAAGCCCCAGCCTTTAATATAAAATAAAAATGATAACGTGTGTTCACGAAGGTAGTATTTCCTTTACTGTTAATTTGTTTACCCCACAAATGTTCCAGATCCCATCGTAGAATGCCGGCTGAATTAAAACATGAGTAGTATCTTCCTAAAGCAACCCAAAGATTGGGGCTAGAAACGGTGGGAGGATCAAGACCAAACGGGGCGATAAAGGCGGCGCTGGGATGACGACTGGGGGGACACGTGCCCGTGAGCGATGGGACGCAGTGACAATGAGATTTCAGAAGCACGAACCTGATTTTCTTTAGCAGAAGATTCCAAAAAAGCTGCATTCCAAGATTCTGCTAACGCCTTCCCTTCTTCATAACTGATCACCCTAAAGAAAAAAAGACAATTCGATGAAAGGCTTTGCCCTTTTCTACGCAGAACATCTATGCTTGGTTTGAGCCCCATTTTCATCGCGTTTCCCCTCGTGCAGCAGCGGCACACTCTGCTCAGCTTCGCCAGCCCGTGTGTGACAGAGGAGCCCTGGGGGACAGGAGAGACACTGCCCTGCGGGATTACCACGGCTCACAGAGCAGGGCGTCCCGGCACGCCGGCATCAGAGCCAGAGCGGGCTGCAGGCGCCCGAGGGCAGGGGCCACTCTGAAAGGGCCTGCGGCTCAGCGACTCTCTTCCCCCAAGGCGGGCGGGGTCCACGCCGCCTCACTCTGGCTCCGACCGAAGCCGGGCGCAAGCACGATTGTGGAATGAGGGACGCCACCACTGTCTTTTCAGGGTCTGCTTTCCACAACACGGGTAGAGACATCGAAAAGGTAATTTTCTACAGTGTTCGCCCTCTTTTCTAGAGGAAATAAACAGGTGCGAGCCACGCCGCAGTTTCTAATCTAGGCTCAGCCGCTGCCACATTTCCGAACACAGAACGGATAACGCCACAGCGGAAAATATTCTTGCCCCAAGAACGAGAATTAAAAATGGACTTCAGTGACTAAATCACCTTATACTTGATTTTATAAATCAGTGATTATTTACGAGCTACGTACCTTTCCATATGTAGGTCTTTCTTATTCCCAACCAACATAATAGGTATTCTATTAATAAAAGAAAGAAGAGTCAAGCAAACCAGTCAGTGCAGATTTTATTGTTCAGACGGTACTACTATAATGAGGACGTCGAACAAAAGATAAGACTACTACTTACTGCACTTTCCCCACCATGTCCAACAATTTGCCATGGATAACTTTAATCACTTCAAAACTGTAAAAGAAAAAGCATGAAATCAGACATCCATTTTAGTGTTGATGTTTTTAAATGTTTGTTATGTAATGTTTATAGTGGGGAAAAAAGAAAATGTCACAGACTCACCATTTTAATATAAAATAAACTGAACACAAAGAATCCTTTATTTTTCCTCCACTATCTCACACCTGCACGTACATGACACGCAGTGACCCTTACTGAGAATGTTCAGAACGAAACAGGTATGACATTTAAATGGGCAAAGTCTAACAGTGAGCTGACAGACCACATAAATGCAAGTTTTAATCCCTAGATAAACATTTGTAGATCATTCCATAGTTAGAGGGCCCTGGCGCTCACCTGTGGTCCCCATCAATATGGTGAAACCAAACAAAACATAATAGATTTATGCATTTCCTATTTCAATTTCAGACTGTGTTCAGCCCCTATCTATCTAGGCAGCCTGCAGTAAGAAACGCAATTTTTTATTCCATCACTGTAAGAGAACAACTACCATGGTAATTTTCCCCCCTTAATCTGTTTGCTCCACAACACAATTACTAAATATATTTAGTTTAATAATTGAGGCTAAGTGTTACTACCGATTTCAGTGCAATGCTTTATAAGGATTCACGCTATCTCTGCGTAGCGAATAAAGCCAAGCAAGCAGCAGGAGCCTTACCTTTTGATTGATGTAACAGAATACACAAGAATGTAACCATTAATATCTATGGAGTATGTCTGAGGAAAGATGGAATATTCATCCTGTGAGAGAAAAAATAATCAGATGTATAACAAGCGCTCTTTGCTCAAAGGTTTTCACAATCACCTGGTCAAAGCAACTGAAGTAAGGAAAAAGTGGATTATGATATTATTCTAAAAACACACCCTATATGCTCAAGATTTAGTTAAGACTGGTTTGGGGTAATAATGTGTTGTAAGCCAGTATTCTAAGACCTTCGGGGCAGGCTGATGACTGTAAATCCCAGGAGAGCAGGGAAGGGACGAAGAGAAGGCCGGTTCCGTGACCTCCTACTGGAAAAGCACAACCGCGGTTCGTCCATGGACCAGAAGTGCCGAACCTCTCCGGCCTCACAGAATTCTCCAGTCTTACTGGTTTACTCTATACATCTGTATTTTCATAGACACTATACTCAATCAGAGCGAGCACAGACTTTTGAAGATCAAAATGAGTTATTTACTGAGCAACTTTAGGAATTAAAAACCACAGTACACATTATGTCATAGGGTATTAGTAAAGTTTGATAAAGCTTAGGAACTCTGCTTTAGATACAGAATTATTAACGCACACAGAAGTCGATGGCTGTGCAGTTTTCACCAGGACACGCCGCTGCCTGGTACAGGCACCTCATCCTCACTACTACAGAACAATCATGGCGAGCTACTGTAGATCAAGTAACTGTCTGTTAACTCTGCAATTCCAAGTGTGGGTACAATTGATGTTCTGACGACCTTGAATCACTGCCCTGCGGTCACGTGTCTTTTAAGAAAGAACAAAAAGAACAACTGACTCTGATGTCGCAGTGGCCATGAATCAGAAAACAGCATTTCCACGTCAGAGCTTACTACATATGTGAAGGAAAGCCTTCACTGTTTTCAACATTATTACAACTACATTAAGTTGAATTCATTTTAGTGTTGAAACACATTTTTAGTTTTAAAACCAATTGTTAATGGAAGGACCGATCTTTCCACCCGGATTGAAAACAAAATTCCAAATGATTTTAGTCACCAACTCAGCTACAGTAGATCCAAAGTTCAAATAACCTTTTCCCTGAAAGGAAGATGTGGAAATAAAGAGCAATCATATTTAAGAAGCATGCGTCAAACACAACTAGTTAGACAGTATATAATGGAAGAAAAAGACTCCCAGCTGTAGCAGCAACCAAAAAGGACAAAATTCCTAGGAATAAACCAAAGAAAATAAAAAATATATGATTCACCTGAAGAAAATCTTAAACTACCCCCTAGGGAGAAGACTTAAATAAACGGAACGGCATGCCAACCTTCCGCAAGAATGTGCAGAATCAGAAGGATCTCCACTGACTAACTGTGAGTTAATGTAGAAATGCAACATGATCCTGGGTAAAACATATTTCTGGACAAAGAATAGCAACTGTGGAGGCAGGTGACTAGAAACCATAAAGCTTCCATAATTAAAATAGTGCAGTGCTGGCTCATGGATGGAGCAGCCTGGAAAATCTACAAAGACCGAAATACATATGGGAATTAGGTATATAACACTGGCATTTCAAATCAGTAAGGATAAAAAGTGACCCTCAACAAAACGTACAGGGAACAGATGCAGAGCCACCTGGGGTACACGACTAAGCTGGGTCTCTAACTCACACCTCAGCAAAAATGCATTCCGGAGGAACTGGACTTAGAGATGGAGACTCAAACTGTGTGCATAGCGGATGAAAGAATTAAAAAAATAAAGAAGATGCTCTTCATGGCTGAACGTCTTTCAAACAAAAACCATGAACAAAAACAAACTGAAAATGAAACCTTGCAGCTCAGATCATATATAAAATGCTAATTTTCCTCACATTTTAAAAGCTCTCTCAAATCAATAAGCAAAGACCAACCACCCAATAGACAAAAGGCAAAATATATGACTAGAAAGGATAATTCACAGAAAAGGAAAGACAAATAGCCTCGAACACGGGCAAATATGATATCAAACGCCTTCATAAAAAAAATACTTATTAAATTTAAAATAACACTGAGATTAACTATTTTTCACTCGGCAGATGGACAAATGTAAAAAAAATTCAGAAACAGCGTGTTGGAGAGGCTGGGAGGGATGGGCGCCGACTCGCCACTGGGGTGAACGTAAGCAGTGGCCCTGAGACCTGGCGGCCCCACGCCCAGGAATCGTCCCACTCGTGTACCATCTGTCTAAAATGGCACGAGACACTGGTGGCGGCACCGCTGGTGGGAGTGAGACTGGAAACAAGCTAACTGTAGATCAAGAGTTAGGTCAGGGCACAGCTAAACAACAAGACATGCCGCCACGGGAAAAAAGAGAGGCCGCGTGCACTGACGCGGTGTAAGCTCCAAGACAGAGGTGCAGAGCTACACTGCTTTTTGTGTAACAAGAATCATCATCTAAAACTGCATTTGCATGTTCATGCATAAAATACCCTGGATGCATACACTAGAGACTGATGACAGCGGCTGCTGGGGGTGGGGCCGAGGTGGCTGGGGGGAGAGATTCACATTTTTACGCTTTACCTTTTTGTGCAACACGAGCATTTACTACTATGAAGAAAACTGAATCATATTTGTATTTTTTAAGGGGAATTTGACATATAACACTGACTGTCACTGACTCCTTGTCATTGAGTCTATTGAAATCGGACCAAAATATTTCATGCAAACTAAAAATTACCAACTTGTATCTACCTAGGTTCACGGTCATCCCTAGCTGGGCACTTACACTAGCTGTAATTCCAACTAAGCAGACAGCACTCGCTGTCATATACGCTATACAGCAATTTATTATGTGCAATTTTACTCCCAAAATGTGCAAGCCAGTGAACAAATTGATTAGATTACTTTTTAAAAATGTGCCCCTTAATCATCTTTCCCTATTATTAGCAGTCTTAACCCTGGAGCCAGCCCATCTGAATCCAATTTAAAAATTGATCCCAGAGCAGTAAATGTTAGTGTCATTTCATCTGATTTCTACCGGAGGAGGGCGGACCGCAGGAGAAGGAGATGCCCGTGTCACGCCACCATGAATGTAAGTACTGGCAGAAATCTTTTATTTCCTGGTCTCCTACCTGTGAATACAGCCTGTAAGAAGTCCTAGCTGCCATGAGAACAAATTATTCAAAGTAGCTGAATCTAGACATATATATGACATGCCTAAATTCTCTAAATTTTCTTATCTGGCGGAAACACAAAGCAAAGGAGCAAGAGGAGCAGAGCTAGAATGGACCTTGCTCTGGCCACCCTCGCAGTGTATGCTCACTCCTTGAGCACTCTGATCTTTTGGGGTCATTCTCTGTATCACTCCGGAGTTAAAACTGTTACAGGCATGTGATGGCCAAGTTCACCTTTATGCTTTAGAGCAAAAGAGAACCTCAGAAGAACACACGGCTTCCACTCTGATCAGGAGACTCAATAGGAATGAATGTTCTTCTCTCCAGAGAAACGTCTCCAAGGACAGGTCTGCGGCAGGCATGAGACGCCTGCATTTCCCCGCTCTGGCCGCACACATCAACTGCGTGGCAATGCTAAGGTTACTGCTCTAGCCTCAGCAGCATCGAGATCTACAAAGAAGGATCAAATAAACCCTCTGTAAACTCACAAATCTACTCTAAACACAACAATCCCAGGAAGGCACACACCACTATTACCAACATTTTGACAGACAAAAAATCTGAGGCACAGAGAAGTTCGTTAACTTTCTCAAGGTCACTGGGTGAGAAAAGCAAGGATTCGAACCCAGGCACTGTGACTGCGGAGCCCACGCAGCAAACCACTAGGAAGCACTGCCTGTCCCAGCCTACAGGAAATGTATTTCCACAGTAACATTACATGGCAGTGACTCATCAATTTACATCCTTATCCCCACTTCTGTGAGCTTAATGAAAACTTGAAACAAAGATATAAAAGCAAGCTGAAATCCTGACAGAGTCCAGAGTCCCAGCATAAATGGCACGGCCATATTTCTTCGTTTATACCAGTTGTCCCGCATAATTACACCAGTGCCCCTTCACTTTTAAAGTGTCTCATTTTAGGCAATAAATTACATAGTCACCTTAACCAGAAGAGATACAAACCCTAAGGATCCCACAGAAGGTCCCACCCCAGAGGCTCTTTGACACTAATTTCCAAGATAAGCTGCATCCTGTGTGTCATCCCTTGTGGAGCCTGCTTTTGCTCCCCATGTTCCAAGAGGCTCCAAGCCCCCATCCTGTCAACAGGCAGGTGCCCTGTGCAGTAAGGGCCAAGGATGGCTCTGCTCTAAGCCGACTGCCACGAGGCCTGATGACGCAAGCCCAGTATACCCACTGCCTCGCGGGAGTGTGCTGGGTGAATGAGAGCTGCGTGTCACATCTCTGTGACACACACATTTGATTTATTTGAAGCTTCCAGGACCAAAACCCCAGGGTTTCTTCTGGGCCATGATGACTCAATAGAGCTATTTTCTTGCTTCACTTGTGGGTTACACTTTCCTTCCACGTTCACTTCCATACCTAAGGCAGAGGGATTTCATTCTCCAAACCAAGACAGGTCTATCCCAGTTCCCCCAAGTTCCAGAAAAAAGCCTCCATTGAATACGTCGATGGGATCATACTACACTCACCCTCCTGTCAGTCTGGTCCTTTGCTGATTGTAAGACACAAGGTGAGTCAGAAACTGACATGGCAGCTTATTTCCAATCCCCACTACACTCCAGTGAACTGTATATCAGCCTAACAGAATGGTTTCTAGTAAGAGCTGGACTGCCTGCCATGGTAATGGGGAAATTAAGCTGTCAAAAGGGGTTCTTTGTTCCTTCCCCTCAAGTTCTCTTAATTTCTTTATCCTCTGCTTCCTGTCAATTCCCTGGCAATCCATTCCCCACATTATCCTGGGAGTATCTTTTTGAGGGGTTACTTAACCTTTGGCAATTATCCCGTGTAGCAAATCAAATCGATGCCCCTTAATTCACTGATCACATGACCATCTCTAAACTAGCTCGTTTCTGCCCTGTACCTTTCTCATGCCCTCCCCTGAGAAAAGATTTATTTTTGTTCTTAATGTGGGAGAGAACACATATTACAAAGGGAGAAAAAGCATGAGCATGAGTTTCTGATGAAAAATTAAAAGCTTAGGAAATAGAAAACCACTTTCCTGTATAGACATAAACCTTCATAATGTTATGAATACATTTAAAACAATTCTAAAAAAGAAAATCAAATTATTTGAAAAGCTGCCAAGAAATGTCTTAGAAATGACAAAGTAGACAGCCATCAATATTAGATCGCACATAAATCCTGGGGGGTTTTCTTGGCCTTGCTGCCATGGTTAAGCATCAATGCCAGGCCATGACTGTCACACGTGCTATACGAGAATCTACGACACTAGAGATACTTACTTGCCCAGCTGTGTCTACAAGTTGAAGATGATATTCTTGTCCATTTACTGTGATCAATTTTGTGAAAGCTATAGGGGAAAAGGAAATTAAATAGTTAGCTAAAAAAAATTAACTTTAGTTCACCTAAAGTTTGAGCAATAACAAGCAAGTAAGCAGAGTCCAATCGCCTGGAAAAGGTTCCATAAAACAAAAAAGAACAAATCTCTGGGTTTACAGCTTCGTTCCTACTTCGATTATTTAACCAAAAAACACTGGCTGACTAAAATCAAGATTGGGTAAACCTGAATTTTTTCAAAGAAACTGAGATCAAGCAAAAATTCATATCCAATAAAAGTAATCTGAATGCTCTGTGGACAGTCCTTTCTCTTGTGAAAAAATGAAATATATCACATAAAGTTTAATGTCTAGAAGGAACCACAAGCACAAAACTTTTCATTAATTTATAGATGTCTGGTGCCAGAATACAAAGAGCTACTATAAACTGAAGGGCTTAGTTTTTTAACACAGAAGAATCAACAATTTTATTAACAGATAAAACGCAATGGAACAGATGTTCTCTGTGAAGCCATCGTTCCCACTTAGCTTACGGCTCCAAGCAATTTGTCACAACTTCTTTTCCTTACCCAGGGGAAATAAATTAGACTCAAATAACTTCCGGAAAAGTCAATTCAGAATTCTAAGGAGACAGACTTCAAATATAGACAAAAGAGGAAAGAACTATTAATAGTAAGTGACTATTACAAGTAACCATCTGGAACCCTGACAACCAAACGGAACAGATTTCTCCTGCGCCCTGTCCCAGCCATCTTGGCTCACGAGTCCTCAAATCTCCTGGCTAGACGTCTGTTCAACTTGACAGAGCCAGGCACAGAATCTACCCTCGGAGCCAGGCACAGAATCTGCTCCATGCACTTTTGCCCACTTTGTGAGATGGCCAAAAGGGAAAGCCAAAGCAGATGACAAGTTATGAGAGAAAACGGAAAGTGACAAGGACAGAGGAGATCTTGGCTAAAAGGTGAGTTCCACAGGGAAAGGACGGCTGGAAGAGAAGCAATACTCTGGAGACTCATACCAGCATCTTGCTTTTCTAATGCCAGCGGGGCTGCTGGAGCAGGTGAGTGAACGTTAGACCAGACTACTCAAGCCAACTGCCTTTTCTGGAAATAACCTCTTAAGATAATAAGTAAAGCAGATGAAAATTAAATCAGAATATTTCAAGAAATACTGAATATTGGGAATACCCAACGAAACCTGTCTCCTCAAGTCTAAGAAAAACTTCTATTGTATTTTTTTTCCCATAACTTCTCTGAACTTGGGATGCGCAGTGCATGCCTGTGCTTTCCATCACTGTCGCCAGGGGGCGGTCATGAGGTACCTGTGAGAAAACCTGCCTTAAGATACCTGCTAAGGTCAGAAAGCGCATTACAGACTCAATGAAAATCACATAAGAAATGCTGGTGAGCAGTAAAACAGCCACCTTCAAGTAGAACTAAGTAACTGTGGTTATGAAGTATAGCTATTATGAAATGATTATGATAACAAAACACATTCGTTCATTCATTCATTCATTCAAGAGCTGTGTTTTGAGCGCCCATTTTCACCGCTAGCACTGTTCTAGGGGCCTCAGGGAGCTGACACCCCAACGAAGGCAGGAAGATCCAACAGGGACACTGTCAGGGACCTTCCCCAGGAGGAGCACGTGGGCAGAGGTTCGACAGCGAGTGGAAAGCTCCGTGAGGAAAAGCAAGGACGTCAACGTGGCTGAGGCTGAGACCTGCGGGCACTTAGGCCGGGGAGCAGACAGGCGGCCTCAGAGGACACAGTAAGAGCTTTGGATTTTTTTCTCTGAATGGGATGGGAAACCACGGGTTCTGAGCAGGGGAGCAACCCGATCTACTTTATATTTTGAAAAGATCGCTCTGGTTTCGCTGTGAAGAGAAAAACGGACAAGGGGCACCTGCGTGAGCCCATACTGCAGGGCCTAGAAGGGCGGGACGGAGGTGTGAGGGGTCGGTGAGTCCTGGACCCATTTCAAAGGGAGAGCGAAAGGCTCCTTGAGTGACTCCAGTTGGGTGTGAAGAATGGAGAGACGGAAGATTCCGAAGTTTCTGGATGCACGGTTGCCATCTGCCAACACAGGCAAGCCTTTGGGCAGGGCCCTGGGACAGTGAGGGGAGGAATGAGGAGCTGGTCTAGGTACGCTCAGTCTGAGGGGCCTAGCAGACAGCTGGGGGAAATGAAGGCATCTAAATCAAACAGCCTGGGCTCAGGGGAGATGGTGGGGCTGGGGTTCCATGAGACGGGCAAGTTCTCAAGAGGGGACAACCACCAGAGAGCAAGAGCAGAGGAAGCCTGAGCTCCCCTGTTGAGGCCCAGGGGTGCCCTGCGCCAGCAGGTCAGAAACAGGACAGGGAGTCAGCCAAGGAGACCAGGGAAATCCTAGTTAGTGAGGCAGGAGCACAAAGGTGGGAGAGAAGATGCAACTGTACGTCAGACAGACAATAAATAAAACGGTAATAAACGTTTTAGTAGATCCTTGCACATAAAAAGGATGCAGAGCCTCCTACACAAAGCAGTAGAATGAAACTGAAGACCTTCCATCTGTCATGGGAAACTGCCTCTTCTTGTTACTATAGAAAAAAGGAAGCATAACGAGAGAGACGCCTGTCGGTTCCAGGGACCAGGAGGGAACGGAACCCCGTGGAGAAGGGGTGAGCTGGCTAGCTCCTGACATCACTTGCCTGCAATCCCCTCCGCCCCACCCCTTCAATCGCTGGAGAAATTAATCCAATTACCAACCTAAAATCCCCAAATTGCAGACTAATAGCTACTTACTAGTAAAACCTAATAATAAGCCAGATATTAGCGATTTCTAAGGTCTGGCATTCACCGGTTAGACCCGCGGTGCTAATAAGCACCGAGAACTCTTCACTCACATCCCACGAGAAGTCGACCCGCCACGTGAGGCCTGATGCTGCTGCCACACTCCCAATTAAATCGCCCCGTTTTCTGAGAGGAACTTTATTGGTTCATCAACAGTCCTACCTTGAGATGGCAGAAGTTCTGAACTGCTGTGATTCCGCCTTTAAATGACAAACTACCACTAAATGTCATCGTATCAATTTAGTTCACAGTGAGCTATTAGATTAATATGACAGTAGATAATAAAGCGCATTTGCACACGCAGTATTTCTGGTTTAAAACATTTTCCAAACTCAAAAGTATGTGGCTTTATCATTATTCTCCTGTTTTAAAACATGACATAGTCCTGAATTTTTGCTTTTTCAGTGATACTTGATAGAAATGTGTCACCGCCGAACATTTGCTCTAAACAACCTGTTCCATATTAAAGTTATATGTAAATTACTCGATTTCTTCCAGATTTACAAAACATTGTTTTTTAAAAACCATAAAACCATTCATTCATTTATGTCGTTAGCAACAAGTTTTTGATAACCACTCCATTTTCTCTAACTCCGTTAGCCAAACAATGAACATTTTTCTACTCAACAGTGGGGGAAGGGTGGAGGATGGTTCCTGGCCCGCGTTACTGTCAGAAGTGTGGGAAACAGAATCTGATGTCTGAACAGCCCTCATGAACTTTTAAGGGACTTATATGCTCCCATGCCCATTTTTGCTTCTGACTGAAGACTTTCATCGAATTCATTTTTGAGACTGAAAAAATGTCTTTACTAATAAACGCAAAGTATTAGACAGGAAAACATTAAAAACATGATTAAAGATGATTTTGAGCGCCTCAAAGTAGTCATTTCACTGTTTCTCAGATACCAAGGTAAGGAAGTCAAACTTCCATCTGACCCATTACTATAGTATGAAGAAACTGTATTTACATACAACACGATGACTTCCCTTCTAACTCATTTTTAAATGGCACAGAAGATACATAATTACAAAAACCACTTTTATAAGCAGATCTTACCATGAAAACTATCTTCTATTGTTCTACGAAAAAAATTCCCAAATGAGCCTTATTTCTTTAAGGAGACGAAATTCTAAATTGCTTTGTATAGCAAATACTAAGGCCAAGATCTCGGTTTTCTTGCATTCTCATTCCAATGGAGAGATAACCAAACTTGTCTGCTTAGCATTCAAATTAATTTACTCCTCACAGTGGAATCCAATCTGTAAGTGACAACTAAACAATCAACAGGATGTAAGGAGGAGGACTCCTTCCAGATAAGGTAGAAGTTACTTTCAAACATGGGTCTGCCCAGAGAGAGTTTAGCAGCCAACAGGTTTCCTTCCCTTCCATTAGCATACTGGGACACAAAGGACAGCTGAATTGTTAAGCCAGAGGTCAGCCAACTTTTCCTGTAAAGGGCCAGACAGCAAATGTTGAGCTTTGTGGGCTATGGTCTCTCTTGTAATATTTAGCACGTCCACTATCATAGAGAGGCAGCGGCCACAGACATCATGTGTATGACTGAGCGCGGCTGTATTCCATGTATACGTGCTGAAATTTGAATTTCACAAAACTTTCACATCACAAACATTATTCTTCTTTTTTCAAATACTAAAAGAATGTAAAAACCACACTTAGCTTGTGGGCTGTAGTCTGGCAACTCCCCAATGCAAGCCTCTTTCTAAGTCTCTCTTACAAGCTCTGGGCACTTAGAGTCTAAGAATCTAGCTGTTAAAAGTCCGTGAATCTGGCTGTTAAGTCGGCTTCAGGTCTAATATACCAATCGGGTTTTCATGAATCCCATGTTTAAATCTCATGTTCCTGGTGACAAATCCCAGGTGTCAAGAAGCTGGGAAGGCTGGTTCCAGGCTCCCTGGGATCCTAAGATGGCCTGAAAGAAGACCAGCAGCTTCTAAGCCAAGCAACTTCCCTGGATGCAAGGGTTTCAGATTCTCCTCCATGACCCCTAGAACCAAAACTCGGCCCAGAGTCCTAGAATCCTTCAGGAAGATTCTGAAACCGACGATTGAAATTGGACAAGGTGAAGGTTGTGGCTGGTTCTAGTCTTCGGTGCTTTGTTCTGCACAGGGCCTGAAAAGCCAACAGACTATGTTTTCTTTCCATGGTACAGCTGGTCTCCCCAGCCCCAGATGGATCCCTTCTCTGCAGCCTTCTCTAAGCCTTCAGGACCGGAAGGGGCTGGGGCTGAGGCTGCCAGAGCTTCCACAGGAGTAAGGCACGAAGGACCCGGAGTGCTTTCATCTCTTCTTTTCAAGCTCTGAATCCCTACATAGGGCTACTGTTGGGGTAGGGATGGGGGAGAAGGATGCATACTCTATTTCTAGCTTTTTAAAAGCAGAACCTGGAGAACATGAGGTTTTAATATAGGACTCTGGATTCCCATAGAACTGAATAACAATTTCTAAATGGCAGGATCTGGACACTGAATAAAAGTCATTCACTGTAAAGTGGGGAAAGTTTCTGAGAGCTTTTTGGACCCCAGCTGGAGATATACAGGTTTAAGTGAGCACCCCTGCAATGGGCCGCCAGGAAGACACAATGGTTGTTTGTATGCAAAAGGCCGGCTTCTCAGTTTATAAATCCTTGGAAACAACACTTACTGTTCTCTATGGTTGGATCGTAGGAGTCCACAAATTGGCCTTCAACAAACTGAATCGTCAACGAGGATTTCCCTATAAAAGAAAGCAACAGCTCAGGACACACTGGCATATCAAGGTACAAAAATTTAATCCTATGATTTTACATAAAAACCCACTCTGACAGATGAAGGTATGGGAACAAAACACATTCTTTTAATAAGCATTTAGGCAATTTCAAAAAAGGAAATTAAGTTATTAATTTGCTTATATGACAAGAACTTAGGCAATTAAGCTATTATGAATTAAATACCTTTGTGACATTAAAAAATATTACCGACCGACATGCATACCGTATATTCTGTTAAAAGCAAAAAAATATTAAACAAGGTCAAAGCTAAGCTGATTTTCTCTGGTGTCCTTGAAATCTGGCTATTAATTTTAATATGGAAATTAATAAAATATGATTAGTTTCTTTGGGTGCTTTCATATGTGGCTGTTTCAAGTGTTACCAGGTATAGCTTCTAAAGAGGGTAACCTGGAAAAAATAAAAAGTCTTTATTGAAAAAACTGTGTGACAGCAGAAATCTGGTCTCAGTCACCCAGCAGCAAAGGCCTGGGCGTGCCGGGCACACAGAAGACAAGAAATGTTCTGGACTTCACAAAACCAGCATAATGACTGAGCCTGTATGTTAACGAACCAAGCACCAGAGCCCTAAGTTCTCACGCCTCTCTGTGTTACCTAAAGTTTCTGCCGGAGGCCTTCGGAGCAGGCTTCCCTGGGAAGAAGCAGCGAAGAACAAAGTCCAGATTCTGTATCACAGGAAAGAGGAAGAGGTTCCTCCTTAGTTTCATCCCAGACCCTTCCTGCCTCCTCCGTCCTCCGTGTTACTGAGCACGTGCCCCACGCGCCACTGCCGACTTCCCCCTCAGAGGAGCCACGGGAGCCGGGGCGGGGGGGGGGCGGGCGGTCTGCCAGCATGAGGCTCATACTCTCGGGGCTTCAGTTCTGCGAGCCTCCTCCAAACCACGGAGGTGCAGTTCAAGGGGCACGTTTTCACACCCAAGGCAGTCCCCACAGACTGAGAAATTCATTAATTAAAAAGCTGGCTTATAAGTGGGCGCTGCTGGGAGACAACTAGAAATGCCCCCCCCCCCGTTGGCTGGTTTATTTACTGCTCAACGGAGCAGCTGAACACAGAGTTCAAAGTGTCTCAGAATTACTGAAAACTGAAATCACTCTCCACAGAGCAGCCTGCAAGAGCTTTTGAAAATTAAATGATACCGTTCTGCTGAAAACCCTCACTGCGATCAGAATGAACTCCCAGCTCTGAACCATGGCCCACAACGGCAGGCCCTCCCCGCTGGGCCCTGCTCTGCCCACGGCCCTGCCCTCATCCGCTACCACGACCCCCCCCGACCCTCCCCAGGCTCCAGGCACATCTCTTCCGTCCCTGCCAAGTTCCTACCCACCTCAGTGCCTTTGTTCTAGTCATCCCCCAGATGGCTGAAGGTATGACTCACTTTTGTCATTATTCTGGTCTGAGCTCAAATGTCCCTTCTTCAGAGAAGGCTTTGCTAAAACTACCCCATCTAAAGTGGCACCCACTCTATCACACGGTCCTGTTTTCTTTCTTTCTTTTCAGGGCTTGAAGTTATCTCAAATTATAGTCAATCATTAGTTGACGGAGACCCTGCAGATACTTGGGTTTCTGGACAAATGAATGAAATTAAAACTCAGATCTCCAAAGGGTGCTCTCATACATTCAGATACTACAAAAGATCTTAATTTATACACATGACTAGGAAAACATAGTTCCACAGAGGTTAAGAAATAACAATTTAGTATTTATTGGTGCCCAAGCGTGGGCCGGCCTGTGGCCTTGGGCTACAGTAGCTGTCCAGGAACTGCACGCATTTCAAATGAATTGTGTTCAAAAGAAGCCATGTTATATAAGCCAGCTCATAAAGGAGTATTTAGCTCAAAATACAGCAAACTGTTTTATGTACTGAGAACAGCAAGGAGAAAAATCCTCTTTTATGTTAGTAAACTGAAAATTCTTATTTACATGAATGGTACCGCTTGAAGCAAAAGAAGTTTATTTAGGAAGAAAGAAAAGGACCTTTAGGGCTTTTGAAGAGCTTTTCCAGGCACTTGGGTGGCCTTTTGATGCCCTTCTGCAGGATAAGTGTGTGTGTGTGTGTGTGGTGTGTGTGTGTGTGTGTGTGTGTTTGGCTTACAAATGGCAAGAAGGGAAGAAAGATAATTTTCTGCCCCCAAAGGTATATGGGCTACAGATACAAAGGAAAAAGGGAATTTAAGATTAAAACAATTTTTGTAACTTTTTTGGAAGCTGAACTAGATTAAAAATAGTACTGAAAGGGGTTAAGTATTATATGTGATAAACTCCCCCAAAGCAGAGGAACAATAGGAATCACTGGATTAGACAGTTCTCTGCATTGGTATCAGGTAGGTCTAACCCTGCAGGGGTGAAGGGAGGGGGAGAACGGGCTCAGGAGTCAGTCCTCAGGAGTCAGTGAAAGTCAGGAAACCATGACGAAATCGAAAATAAAATCATACATATTAAACAAGACGGCATGACATAAGTGGAGTTACAGCTAACAAATGGACATTTAAAAAATACGACAATTACGGGTATGCATCCAAAGGGGAGCTCCTCATTTGCGGCATAAAGGACATACATTATTTGGCAGGCTAAACTCGCATTTAACCTGAAAACCTAAGTGATCATTCCGGCAAAAGCAGACAACGCAGTCCAACCCAAAGCACAACGGAGGCTGACAGCAAGGTATCGTCTTCATGAGCAACGGGGACACCAGAACTGAAAATGCCACCCCTCGGGGAGCCAGCTGGATTTCTCAAGCAGACGGTCCCGGGAGAAAGGGCTTATTCATTAGCAGAAGTGGGACTGAAGAAAAGCTGGGTCTCCCTTGGGTCCCCTCCACTGGACTCTCCCCTAAGGAGAAATCATTAATTATTAAAATTAAGAAGGGACAGGAAGGCTACACTTGACATTTTTCTGCTGTTTCCATTAAAAGTAGGATTATTAGACAAGTAGTGTTGAAATCTTTACAAGTCGGCAGTACATCATAATTAATTTCAGTAAATAAATCTCAGTTCTGGTTCTAGGAATTTCTGGCTTTAAGGAACATCTTCGTCCTCCAAGCAGTTAATTCAGCTTTTCTGGTCAAGTTTTCCTTAGTTTGCTTATAGTTACAAAAGGCTTTGTTGGTCTACAAGAATTCTATTCTTCACTTGATCATCTTTAAAAATTTCTCCTCATAACAACCTCACACATTTACTTGGGCCTTTGCCCTTGTCAAATTCAGATTCGGGAACACCAGGTATTTCCTGAAGATGTTTCAGCAACGACCATGTTCTCGAAGGCGCATAAGTATGTACACCCTGAGGAGACTCTCAAGCTCCAGATCGACGCCCAGGGAAATGTTACATGACAAAGTGGCAGTGATGTAAACGCAAGCGGAAAGCAGCGCATGCCCGGATGTGTTTATCAACATCCAGAGAGACGTGTCACTCATCTGATGGCATAACTCATTATCATTTAAGGTTTGAAAATAAGATACCCAACATGCCACATTAACTTCCACATACTCTTCCTCCAAACTAAAAACCAATTTAACTTTAAAAATCGTATTTAAAAAAAGTTTCATCTGAGGTTTCACTAGGTACAAACAGCACTGTTACATATGTATATTCAAAATGATAATATAGCACATTGTTTTTTCACCCAATACTGTCACTACAGAGAATAAACTTTCAAGATTGTTGCCTGAATCACGTTTCGTGATGACTGCAAAATAGGTTCAGCTTACACAAAATACTTGTTTTCAGATGAATTCTGAACTAGTTTTCATGCTTATTCTCCTAAAAAAATGACTACTTGTATATTACCCACTTCAGGCCCACACTGCGGAACCCCCGACATGCTTCTTGTTCTCTGGGCTATCATGGGGCGAGCAGGTTTAAATACGGCAACTCGTCGGTCTGGCGCTTCGGCAGAAGGGTCCATGAGCACGTCCGGGACGCAGCTGGGACGCGGGCCAGTCCGAGGCCTGCGTTCACCTTCACCTCAGGTTCTTAACCTCGCCTCACGGAACTCCGACGTCCAAGCGTGCAGGCTCACAGTTTAGCTCTAAAGCTCCCTGCCCTGGCCACCAGCTGTCAACTCCGTGCCACGTCAGCGACACACCTCAGGAGCACACCACGACGCTGGTTTCTGCCCAGACGACGCCACCTGCGACATCTGCTCCTCCCACGGACCAACCCGTAAGCGGAGCAAGCAGGGCAGGCGTTCTCCCAGCGCCCCGCTTTCTGACTCCCGGCACCTCTTGTGGACCACCTCTGACAGCAGATGCTTTGTAACCAGGGGCTGTACCCCGCCAGGTCATGAAGTCACCACACAGAGCGGTGACCGGCACTGTTTTTAAGGAAACAGAAAACAGCGTGGAATGCAAGTGATAAAGGTGTTACAAGACTTTTGTTTCAGTTACACACACATTTATGACGGGGTCACAAAGTAAAATGCATTTGTCACTACGGGCTACAGGCAAAAACATCAGGAATACAGCACTCCAGAACGTCATGACCCGAATCCCCAATCGCCACCACTTCCTTCCCTACCAGTGCAAGCGCCAAGATCAGCCGCTGTCCACACTAGCCTTTCGTCAGAGCCCATTCCCTCCTGGTCTCCTCTGAAGCCTCCCCCTGAAGCGCTATGAACACTCTAGTTTCTCTACTGGTCTACCCCCTTCATGGGGTTTGCTGACGGTGCCTCTGAAATATTTATCATGTTTGCAAATCCAAGGCGGTATGCGGACTTGTCCCTTCCCCTTCTCGCTCTCAGCACTACAGAAAGACCTCAGTGGGCACTGTGGCTGCGGGGAGCCGCAGCCCCGACCACCAACACAAGCGCCCTCTACAGAAAATGATCTCGGTCACGAAGGCTCTACCTTACCATCCCAAGTTCAAACGCGCACCCATGGAGATGCATCTGACTTGCGTCCTGCAGCAATTGGGCCATAATATCCTATAAAAAGTGTGTAGACTCCAGTTTGAGGAGCCTTCAAGGACAAGGTCAAGTGACTAGAGGGTGTGGGACTGTCCCTTTCTGCCAAGCTCCTTGGTGATGCTGACCTCCAAACCAAGTTCCCTAGTTTAGAGTGCTAGTTCTCAAATTTAATTGCTCTGGAAGAGTCTTAAGAGAATAGAAAAAGTCACAGACCTGGAAAAAGATATGCCCAACCTACTGTCTGACAAAGGGCATGTATCCAAAATACATAACAAACTCTCAAGAAAACAGATAACACAAAGAAAACATTAAGATGGGAAATTAGCACATGAAATGATGCTTAACTCTGTTATTCATTAGGGAACTGTAATAAAATCACAACGAGATACAGTGTCTCTCATTAAAATGGTAAAAATAAAAATCGCCAACAATCCCAATGCCGGAGGGGGTGTGGAGCAACCGATACCCTCACCCACTTTGGGGGCACGCTAAGTGGCACAGCCCCCTTAGTGTGAGCTAACAAGAGCGGTGATACCAAGTATCGGTGAGGATAGAACTCTCATCTGCTGCCGGCGAAGTGTAAAACAGTACAAATTTCTCATGAAATCATACACTTAACATCTGTTAAGTGACCCAGCAACCCCGTCCCTAGGTATTTACTCTATGTCCACAAAGACAGAACAGATGCTCACGCAGCTTTACTCCTAGTAGCAAAATACTGTAGACAAACAACAGTGATCGGAGAAACACATTACGGTGCCTTCATACAACGGAATACCACTCAGCCATCAAAAGGAACTACTCACGCACGTGACGACCGGATGAGTGTAAAAAACATGACGCTCATTGAAACAGGCCAGGCAAAAAGAGCATTTAGAAAGATTCTATTTATGTGAAATTTCAACAGGGAAAACTAATCCATAAAGATAGAAAGCAGATCAGTGCTTGCCTGGGAGTGAGGGTGGGGTGTGAGGGAACTTCTTGGGATGATAGAAATGTTTTATATTTTGATTAGAGTAATGGTTACACAGCTGAATAAATCTATCAAAACTCATCTAACTTTACACTTAAAATGGATACTGTTACATATAGGTAAGTTATACCTCAATAAAACTTGATTTAAAGAAAGTGGTAGAAAGGGGAAGGCATTTACTATTTTTACGAAGCAGAACAGGATGGTGATTAGTTATGTGACTGTAGGAAGTTTTCCTGAGTCTGTTTCCTGGTTTGGAAAATGGAGATAGTAACAGTCTCTACCTGTAGGTGGTTGTGATTAAACGGAAACACATATAAACTATCTGGTGTGTAGTAAGTCCTCAGTAAATGTCATTATTAGTACTGCTCTTAAGACAAAAATAATGAGCTTAGGAGAAAAATGCATTCTAATAATGACATCTAATAGATTAATCTGAAATCTAAGAAAATAATACACAGTAACAACTACTTCAGCTGAAGCCTCAAAATAACATGATAAAAAGCGGTAACTATAAAAATATATCTCCTCCAAGGCAGGAAATTAGTGTTTCAATTCTCCACAGCTCTATAACAAACCACCCCCAAACCCAGTGGCTGAACCCAACAACCATTTCGCCTGGGCTCAGCTGGGTCTCCTGCTGGTCTTGTAGACAGCCCGCGGTGGCCTCAGCTGACGGTGGCTGGGGGCGAGACTCAGCTGGACGGCTAGACCTTCTCTCCCTGCGTGTCCTTTCCTAAAGTCCCTCCCACACGTTACTGGAGGCTCCAGAGAACACGAAAGCAGAAGCTGCCAACTCCTGGGAGTGAAGCCTGGCACCGGCATTCGCCTCTGCAGGATCCTGCTGGTCCCAGAGTGCCACAGGGCCAGGGCGCGAGTGCCAGGAAGCGCTTCTCTGGGAGCCACTGAGCAAATGAACAGCAATAAAAGGGGGCAGGTTTGCAAACAGCAGACAGACTGCAGAATCACCTGGGGTTATAAATGGACAGCACCCCAAATATGTCACTGCTGCTCAAAGAGCAAGAATAACTGCAGGTTTAACAACGTGTTCCTTCCGTGACGCCCAACGCCAGTTACGTGCTTACTCGGCTTCCACGTCAGTAAAAAACGTGTAGTTCTGTCCACATAGCACTGGCTGCTGCTGCTTTTGTGAGCGGCGGGTGATACGTATACATTCACGTACATACATCAGTCACCAAGCAAGCCCTCTGAAAAAATACTTACCCTCGGCATTCTAATTTTAAAAAGGGGTGCAAAAGGAGTCCCAGTGTGTTCTGTAAGAGTGTTCCCCATAACCCTAAGGTGCAGACCACCCCTCGTCTCCACCACATACAGAGTCAGATGAGGGCATGCGAGGCAGATAAATCCACATTTTAACTGTTCCACAACCTACAGTGAGACACTGTTTTAAGAGTTTACAAAACATTTTCACACGAATTATCTCACTTGTTCCTATGAGTTAAGCAGGACTGACATCATCTTATTCTTTCTCACACTTCCTTCTCAATTTTTTAAAAATAGATGCTAGGAGAGAAAAAAAATTAAGGTGCAATTATTATTATGACAGACAAGACAGAGAATAACCAAGTAAAGTTGGTTCACAAAATTATTATTCATTCAAATGCTTGCTGGGGGCCTACTACTGCCTAGTACTATGCTATCAGGTATGTTCTGCTGAGGAACTATGAGAAATGTTTATATTATAACATGCAGATCTGAGTTATAGAAATGAAAAATTCTATTAACTGTCAAGGTTATTAAACTAAATGGGAAAAAAAGTGCTGCCAATAAAAGCCATAAAATGTTTCCCTAAAAATTCCTGAAATAGGATATTTATCTCTATAGAATGAGCTAGAGATAAAGCTGAGTTGAAATGCAAGGGGACAGACCCAATAAACTGCAGGAAATTAAATGTTTGGCTACAGCGAACAATGAATTTTGCTAGATTTGTGGCCAAACCTGGGGAGGAAGCTGGGGGTCAGGGTGGGAAAGAGAAAAGCAAAGAAGTAAATCCTCGAATTTTAACACAGTTTTAACATATTAAAGAGTATGAAGTTAACAATTAGGGCAATGAAATGAGACATATAAAATTAAGCACACTCACCAGTCAGCATGAATGGCTATTTACAAAGATTATTTCAAGAGTTCTCCCCAAGCCTGCACTGACCCCATTTGCTGTCTGCCCCCAGTGGGTGGCTAGCAGCCACACGTGGACAAGGGACACCTGAAGGGTGGTCAGTCCTGAGAGAGGTCATACACAGCATAAAATATACACAAGATTTCGAAAATGTAGCATAAAGAATGTAAAAAATATTAATATCCATTACATACTGAAATGATAACATTTTGGACATATCGGGCTAAATATACTAACTTAACTCTGCCTGTTTGCTTTTTAATGAGGCCACATGAGCATCTTAAATTCCACACGTGGCCCACACCATCTCTCTACTGGACATCTCTCTATGCCACCCTCCAACAGGACCATCCTGCTCGTATAAACTTAGCTGGCCACGAGAAAGACTTTCCCAGAGGCCTGAGAAATGGAAGGTATGTTCATTCTGTCCAATCTTTTGGGATAATGCCCATCCCGAAACAGTCAGACTGACAATGTACATGCAGGCAGACATTTTGGTAGCAGTTATGCAGAATGCAAAGGTCCAGACGTGGAGCCCAACTTCCCCTTTCCCCAAAGCAGCAATAATGGCAACGTCCTGTGGCTGGACTCGAACCCTCACACCCCTTCCTGGCGGAGTGAGCAGCGTGAGCACATGCAACCCAGTGGGTCTTGGAACCTCCTTTGTTCCCAAGGTGACAGGGAAACAAGCCTGCAGTCTGAGGGTATGTTGGGGCACATCCTCAGGTGACATGAGGACCTGAGAGCAGCACACCCCCAGAAGCGCAGGTGCAGCCACCGTCTCGAGGACCCCCGGGACGCTGTGGGTCCCCCGAGGGCCCCTACAGCCAGAGGACAGTGCAGGTGTGTAAACGAGTCCGGTGCACCCCCAATCCTGGTCCCTTTTCTACCATGTCTCACTCCCGCCAGCGGCGCCATTACACACTCAGGACTTATGCTAACTCCTGAGGCGACCTGTAACGTCTCCCACATCACAGGGTCTCACTGATGCTCTCTTCAATGACACCTCAGATCTGTCACCTCTTCATTTCACCTGCGCCACACCAGTCTATGACCCCCCGGTGGTGAACTGCAATCCATGGCTGTCCTCCCACTTCCGTCCCCCAACGCCCCCATCCACTACACAGAGCGGTGGCAGGGGTCTTTTTGAGGGTATGAGACAGGATCAGCCAGACCAGGGCCGGATGTGGCCCACAGGCTGTTTGTGTACAGACTATGAACTAAGGATGGTTTTCATGTGTTTGAATGGTTGGAAGAATCAATATTTCATGGCATTTGAAAATGAAATGAAAATCAAGTCAGTGCCCATAAAGTTTTCCTGGCCCACAGCCACGTCCACGTGCTCTGCATCGTCTGTAAGTGCCGTGCATCGCAGCAGGCAAAAGTGAGTAGTTGCGACAGAGGCCACGTGGCCTTTCAAGCCTGAGATATTTACTACGCGGCCTTTACAGAAAGTTTGCCAATCTTGGTACAGAGGATCAGCCTGTGTTGCTTAAAGCCCTTCAGTGACTTTCCACTGTTTCTAGGGAAAACTCAAACTTTCAACAGGGCCTCCGAGGCTGTTCTCGAGAGACGGCAGGCACACAGGTGAGCCCCAGGTGACGTCCCCGCCACTCACGCCGCACTGTTCTCACTCAGCGGTCAGACGCTCCGGCGGCCTTCTCTGCACTCCCCCCCCCGCGCCAAGCTCTTCCTCGGCCCTCGGGAGCCCTGCACGCCGTTCCTGTCCGCCGGTGCGCCGCCCTCCTGCTCCCTGCACTGCCACCCTCTGCCAGGCCAGCTCTGGCTGTAATGACAGTTGTCTAGGGACACTTCCCCCACTCCACCATGACTATGTTAGCTCTCTCTCGGATTATCTGTCTCAAAGGGTTTATCCCAACTGCATGTCAAATGCAGCTTGTGCAGCAGCCGGTTCCAAGGTGCTGGCTTGGAGCCACTCCGTAAGTTCGAATCCTGGCTCCGCCACTTACTAACGGACGTCAGGCAAATCACTGAACTTTTTTTGGCTGTTTCCTTCTCTGCAAACAGGCATAAAAACAGGACCTGCCTCACAGAGTTCAGGTGCGCCAGCACCAGCAAATGCTTTACAAACAGCAGCCACTGCTGTCGGCAGGGTGGGAACCGGCCCCTGGGGCCGCAGAGAAGCTCCCTGAGGACAGCCGCCCCCTCCCAGCCTAAGCTCACAGCAGGGCCTTGCGCATTCAAACGGTAACCAATATCTATTTAAACAACACTGTCGTCCTCCCACCAGTCATTCCATCAATTCGATCTTTGGGGGGACTGAAATCCTCTGGATAGATGGGTGGTAAAAACCCCAGTCTCTTCCCTCAGAAAACACAAACCTCAGGGAAAGCTCACAAAGTCCAAGTCCAGAACCACTGCTCCGAGCCGGCAATGCTCCCCGACACGTGACACTGAGCGCGAAGAGAAGGCTCTACCAGTGGTTCAGAGTTCACGGCGCGAACAGGGCCGGCTAAAACGCCCAGAAAAGCACCTGGGTCTCTCAGCCTGCACGCACACGGGTGTTGTCTGAAGCGTACACACGAGACCTGACATCTGGGACTTGCGCTTCTGCGGCCCTCCTTTCCTCCAGCAGCAACCTCAGTGATGTTCTGGCTGCACAGTTCTGTCTCGGGGTCAGGCACTCCTGTCCCCTGGTGTACTCAAGGCCATACGCCAGGCCGGAAATTCACCATATCACGTCCAGACTCGAAATTCCAGTGTTTTCCCACTTCCGCTCATGCCATGAAGTGCCATATTTTCCCTTGGTGTGTCTGAGGTCATTCGGAACCCTCCTCTGTCTTAATGCTAGCCACCATGGTTGGCTGTCGCCATCTATGTTTTCATTCGGTCACTCACACGAGTCATAAACAAGACTAAAGAGAACCATGCTTTAAAAATATTCTCTTTAAAATAAAACCCAGACATGATTTAGATTTGAAATTAAAGCAAACTCCAACCAGATGCATTTATATCTAAGACATGTGAGTCTAAGAAAGCACTTCCATGTCATTAAACTATAGTAACTATAAAAGCCAATACCGCTGTCTCCATGTTCACAAATTATTTATCACGTCACCGCGGAGTCAACGTTCAGCTTCTCATCTTGCAAAAAGCGGGATCACATATCTTGTTAAAACACCAATTTGTTTCAAAAGACCCCAAAGAGTCTTTCTGAAAGCACACGAGCACAACAAAAAGTCAAATGGGGGAGTGGGGGCAGGGAGGCAGGCAAGAGGGACTCAATTACATTACAGCTGCGGCACCCATCAACCCAGGACACGCAGGAGGCAATTTTATTGGGATCCTTAACCATCCTGCTTCTGCTTGTCCGCAGGGAGCAAGCCGAGGTTTCCAGCACTCCTAACACTGATTTAGACTTCAAATTCAGATGCCCTACATAAAACTTTATCAGAAGCCCGATATACATTAAAGAACATTAAAATACCAAAATAGTAATCCAAGACCTTTCTGTTTGATATATTAAGTTATATTTCTAGATCAATCGAGTAATTCATGTCAAAGGTACCTGGCAATACGCATTCTGACAGTTATCAGTACTCTAACAACTGTCAAGACTTAATTGGGTACTTCATGATAAACTAGAAACAAGAACAAAGGTTCTCGCGAGTGTGATCACTAAAGATTTCACAATGCTTTAACTTGCACAATCATGTCCAAGTTCAGTTCTGATTTATTCAAATAACCTAATACGATCTACTCATGAGCAATATTAAAGTCACTAACTCCTTATTCTAGACCCTAAACTAAGGGCCTACTGGCGTACATTTTGGACTTCACAACCACAGGTCGAGACGGCTCTTTCGCATTTTGCTGTTTTTGCTTTCATCCGACGCCTGAATTGGAAAACCACCTTAAGCAGTCGCATAGAGGTGCTGGTGTGCAGCCCCCTTGGTAATTTTTAAACTTTCAGTAATCTTTGGGAGCCTCGCTCTTACCATGTCAAAACTCAACACACCCCAAATCGCACCACAATCAGAGGCCAAGCAAGCCACGGGCACTGAGATCATCTCCCACCCCCAGGCTTCCCTGGCAGAACTGCAAACTGAGCTCCCGGCCGACTACCTTTCCCACCTCACTCCCCCTCCACATCACCTTGTCCTAGCCGCTCCGGCTTCCTTTCCTGCCTCCTCACCCTGGTCTCTTCCGGAAGGCTCCTCGTGGGACCAGTCACCACGTTCCCTCGGACACCACGTTCACTCTCGACTCGACTTTGCACAAGGGTGAGCAGCAGTCCAGCAAGTTTCTGCGCGCCAGAGTTCAATGGTTCTCTGAGTGCAGTCTGTGAAGCTCGGGGTCTCCGAGACCTTTGCAGGGGCTCACGAAGCCAAAACTATTTTCATAAAAATGCCAAGATATTACCTGCCCTTTTCACTATGCCCATTTTGCACTCATGGTGCAAAAGCGATGGGGGCGGGGTGGGGGTGGTAAAACTTCTTGTTTGGTACCCCGCAGCAGGAATCAAGATAGTCCTTACAAACCGTAGTGGAAAGCCGCTGTATTCTTCACTAGCATGTACGTCATTTTCACTTAACAGTGTCCTTGAGGAAGCAGTAAAATGATTAGTTTTATTTAATCTTGACCTTGAAGAACATGTTTCTAAACAGTCTGCACAACAAAATGGGATGCACGTAGGTATCCCGAGGTGTGACAGCTTCCTCGAAACAAAGCATGCGTGCGACTGCTTGGGAAGTGAGCTGAAACGGCCTCTTCTATCACGGAACAGCATTTTTACTTGCACAAATGACCAACAAACGATCATTATTTCAAATGCGGGTATCTGGCAGACATTTTCTTGGAAATGTAAAACTGCTAGTACTTTGCCAACAACTTCCTCTCAAGAGGAAATGAGGATTTCGGAAAATTTGTATCACTCATGGTGAGCTTAGCAGCTTCCCAATATCTAGATTTTTCTGAGGGGAGGGGTAGGGAGTGATATTTAAAAAATATTTATATGTTGAAATGTTTCAAATGTGGAAGGATCTAAATAACAGTGAATCAATATTTTCCAAATGATCAATGTATGCTGTCACAAAATCAGGCGTGGGTAGAAAACAAACCAATAAAGTTCAATATAACAGCAGGAAAATTTTCCATATGATTTCAGATTGAATATTACAACTAAACTCTAAGAAGCTGACCAGCTATAGTAGTTTTGGTATCAAAAAACATCCACAATTATCTGAGAAAACTATTAAAATACTGCTCCCTTCCCCCACTATGCACCTGTGGAAGGCTGGATTTCTTTCATATTCTTCATTAGTTATCACAGTGCAATGGAATGAATTCAGAAACAGATGAGAATTCAGCTGTTTTTCAAACCAGACATTTAAAGATACTTGCAAAACTGTAAAACATCCTATCAAAACCCCAGTTGCTTTTGTGCAGAAATTGGTAAGCTAGTCCTTAAGGAATTTTAATTCATATGGAAATGCAAGGAACTCAGAAAAGTGAAAACAATCTTGAAAAAGAATAAAAGTAGAGTGTTCACACTTACTACAGTAATCAAGATAGAATGACAATGGCATATGGAGAGACATACAGATCAAAGGAAGAGTCCAGAACTAATGATGAAAGAACAGTCTTTAACAAAGGGGCTGGGACAACTTGATATCCATATACAAAAGAATGAAGTTATACCCCTCTCTCCCACCATACACAAAAATTAACTGATTATATCATAGACCCAAATCTAAGAGCTAAAAGTATAAAACATTTAGAAGAAAACACAGTAGTAATCTACACAGCCTTGGATTAGGCAATGACTTCTTAGATGTAACACCAAAAGCACAGTGATCAAAGAAAAAATAAATTAGACTTTGTCAAAATTTATAGCTTTTTGCTTCTCAGGACACCACCAAGGAGGAGACAATCTGCAGAATGGAAATTATTTGTAAATCATGTATGATAGTACTTTGCACCCATAAGGATGGCTAGAATAAAAAAGACAATTACAAGTGTTGATGAGGATGAGGAGAAATTGAAACTAATTTCAATTAGTTCTGGTGATGGGAATGTAAAATGGCACAGAAAGATGTCTTGGAGAACAGTTTGATAACTCCTCAAAATGTTAAACATACGGCTACCATATAACCCTGCATCTCTTCCTAAAATATACCCCAAATAAGTGAACGTCTATACAAAAACGTGTACAAAATGTTCATAATAGCCATAAATGTAGAAACCCACATGTCCATCAACTGATGAATGTATAAATGTGGTATATTCAAAAAAAGAAACATTATCTGGCAACAAAAAGGAATTATTGATATATGCTACAGCATGATGAACCTTTAAAATATTTATGTCAAATGAAAGATGCCAGTTACAAAATACCATAGATGTGTGATTCCATTTACATAAAATGTCCAGAATAGATGCATTCATAGAAATAGAAAGTAGATTAGTGGATGGCAGGGGCTGACGGGAGGAGAGGATGGGGAGTGGCCGTGATGGGCACAGTTTCTTTTGAGTTGATGAAGTACAGGTAGATATAATGCACATGGATGCTCAAATAATGATCAGCACTGGAAAGTCTTTACCACGACTGCAAGCTCTGATTATTCTCTTGTATACAACGACGACACTGAAAAAAAGTTAATTTCAAGCTTCAACACAAGGTGGTCACTACAGGACCACCCCCACCTCAAGTATACAACCTCGAAACCTTATTACGTCCCTGAACACACACTTTCACACGGCAAACAATGCTTTACTTTTAAAATTTTCAATTAAATGTATCAGAAAAGGACAGGATAATTAAAAAATAAACAGTAAATCAGAATACAATTGGATTGTATTCTATCTGGAACCCATTTAATGACATCTTTTCCTATGAAGTACCCAAATCAAAGGATACATCTTCTTAACTACCTAAAACATTTGACAAGGTAATAATTTGAGTTACTTTTGCTGAATTGCCTTTTAGCAAACCACAAAGTTGTTTCATTTTCTTTCTCATGATCCTTCACATTCCCGTGACGTCATCTCTCTTGTTAACCTCAGAGGCTTATATATAGCAAACGACCTTTTGATTATGCTCTAACAGTAAACTAGATTATCCAGGCCTCTGTAGAAGGTTCCAGTGAAAGATGCACCAAATTTTATTTGAAAATAGTTACCTGACACGAGAACTTTGACTTGATTTAAGTTTAGTTACCTTCTGTCATGGGACTACTCATTTGTATCAGAAACAATGGATATCAGGGAGCTGGTACATCTGGCTACTACTAAAACAATGAATACAAAGCACTCCCTGAAAGCCAGCCTGCATTATAGGTGACGTGTCCTTAAAAGCTTAACACTGTAAACAACAGGAAAAGTACTTCGGGGGTGGGGGGGGTGGAAACTTGTATAAATCACCTGAGAATTATATTCTCCTTACTGGAAGTTTTATCAGTGCTTTTTAAAAAACACAATATTTGGAAGCCAGTAGTAAAACAATCATAGCATTTAGTTTTATCTGAAGGCAAACCTTTAAAATAAAGTCTGTCGTATGACAAAGTCACCATGACAAGCTTTCTAGTAGTCAAACTGGCATAAGATATTTAATCAGGAGAATATTCTCAGAAAGGTATGGTTTCTAGCTATGCCTTTTTTCCTACTACTATCCCTTCAATATGACACAACAGCTTAGCATCACAATATAACACAACCTAGAAATAAACATATTCACATTTCTCTATTATAGCACCATCTGCAAGCAAACAGGTCAGTAAACCCCCGCAAGCCTGAACACTGAATAAATAACTCTGAAGACTAGAACTTACCCCTGCGTCCTATTAGAGGCTAACTTAGCATAGTGTTTTAACAAACAGCAGTTCAAAATAAATGTTTGTGAAGAGAAGGTTAAGGGGTGACCTGTTACATCTGGGTCTTTAGGAGGGACATGATGAGAAAGAAAACAGAAGGACTTCAACTGAACATAAGGACCGTCTTTAACAAGCGTGATAAAATACTAGAATTGCTTACAGAAGACCAGAATCACCATCTCAAGAATTTCAAGGGGCAAGTAAGTCAGGATCTTTGGAACATCCTCTGGAGTTGAAATCAGGTAGCCCAGGTACCTGTCACCTGTAACTTGATTATTCAGAGACTGCTGCTTTCAATTAATGGGCACTATGTATCTTATTAGACAGCTCACTCCAGAGCCAGGAAATGTCACAGTTCCACTCTTCAAAATGCAGAGGAAGAAACAGACACAGAAGCAAGGGCTGGGTGATTCAGGCTGCAATAAAGGCTGAGTGCCGGGTTCCATATGGGCATTTGGGGAGTGGACGGTTAGTGACTTTAAAAGCCTCACTTTGATGCACGGGCACTTTATGGCTGCAGCTGTTACCGCTGTCACCTATTCTTCCCCCACATATACCTATGATCTGGCACCACATCATACAAGAATTACCCTATAACTCTTGGAACCCCTATCTTGACCCAAGGCTTTTGATACCAGTACTTTAATCGAAGAGAGATGATAAAAAGATGAGTAAGCATGCTGAAGCCGATCTGGGTCAAAGAGCACAGACCCTGGCACCAGCGGTGGAAAATGGGGGGAGGAAGGGAACAGAAAGTGGAGTGGGGGAGTTCATCCAACGAGCTGCAGGCAGTTACTAGCTCTGCCATGGCAGTTACTGTTACCTCCTCCTGCAATCCCCAGACTCCAAACCCTCGCCTTCACCTCCTTCCCCAAACTACAGTCAAGTGCACATTTTCCTTGGACAGCTACTTCTTAAAACCCACAGGAACAAGTAAACCCGATTTCTCCAGGTTTCTCATTGCCGAAGACAATAAAGCCTCACCTGAAGCAGGGTTAAGTTCAACGGTTCTGTTCCCTCACTCTTCTTTGGCACCCTGTCCACCCTGCACCCCAGCACAGACCACCTTAGTTCAGCAAAGAGGCCACTGCCAGGAACGGTTTCAAATATATGTCAACCGTTTGGAAACAAAACAAGACAAACTTCTGAATTACTTCGACAGCCTGGATACAAGTAGCTGACCTTATTTCTCCACGAAGAGAAAATAGGACACCGAGAGATCGGAAATTTATTTTTTCCTGCCTTCCTACTTCGGTCGTTGGCGGCACCCGGGGGCTTTCAAAGAGAGTTCTGTTTGGGTTTCTTCGGTAGGAAACTTGCTCTCCGTAGCCAAACGTCCTCTAAGGTCCCCGGTTTTCTTTTCAACATTGAACTTCATCACAAATAGGCAAAACCCGAGGCGCTGTTTCCTTTGTTAAAATCGCACGGACTTTATTTAATTCGGGGAGAAAACGGCTGCTAACAACGACCACGACAGCGAACCGCGAAAAGGCGGAGAGACAGGTGCGATTCCTCCCTCCGCGGGTGCCTTGCGACTCCCTGGCGGGGCAGCGGACCCCTCCAGCGCCACCCGGGTCCGGAAGAACCGGCAACTCCGCACGCGTCCGCGGCCTCCCCACTCCCCGGCCTCCCCCTGCTGCCACCGCCCCGCGAGGCCCGGCCTCGCCGCCACCTCTGTTCAAAATGGAGGTGGCGGCGGCGGGCGGCTGGTTACGAAACGCACGGCCGCCACATGGCCGCGCCGGCCCCAAACTTGGCCGGGTCCGCCGCGTCCCGGCGCCCAGGCGAGGCCGGGCCCACGCACGAGGAGGCCGCGCGGCGCCCGCCACTCACCCACAGACCGGTAGCCCAGGATCGCGATCTTCCGGGACTTGGACTGCGGCATCTTGGCGGCCTCCTCAGCCCGGGGCCAACCACATCAACCGCGGCGGCGGCGGCGGCGACTCCTGTGCTGCGATCCGCGGCGGCCGCGCCGGGGCAGAGCGGCATCCAGGGGCGGGGCGGCGGGCGGGCGCGGGCGGGCGCGGCTGCCTCGGCTCCAAGCTCGCGCGCCCAACCGCCCGGAACCGCCGCGTGGCCCCGCCCCCAAACACACCCACGTGACCGCCCGCCGCTGCCGCCTCCCGCAGCCCAGCAGCAGCGTCCGCGCCGCGGTCTCAGCCGCGCCGGCCGCCCCCGCCCCCGCAACACACGGGGTGCTTCGCGGGACGTTTTACTTTAAACAGAAAAAGAGGAGACGCAGCGACGCCCCCAAAAAGTCACGAAGGAAACTCGCTGCGTCATGACCCTCCCACCGTCTTCCGCCGCGCTTTAATTACGCTAGTTCTCCCCGAGCGCTGATTGGGTAACTCTCGTCCGCCCGCGCGGTGACGCGACGGAAACTCCTTCTCCCATTGGGGGGCGGCGAGGAGGCGGAGCCTGGGGGCGGAGCTGCTTGCCCTGGAGCTAAAAATAAAATCCGGCCGCGACCGCGGGGTAGTGCACCAGTGGGGTTTGGAGGCTTCGAACGACGCAGGGGTGGGGGGCGGACGGGAGGAGCGGAGAGAAACTAGCTTTTCGGTGATTGGTTAGAGAGGTGGGACAACTGTGGGGCGCGCGGTGATTGGCGAAACGCCGAGAGCTGGCGGGCTCGCTCCCGCTGAGCCCTAAAAAGGCGCGCGCCGCGAGGCGCGTGGCTGTTACCCGCTGGCCTTGGGTTGGCTGTGTATTTTGGTTGCTTTTTCTAGCCACTTTGCTATTCTGGCGTTAGTAGGTCTGGGTTTGAGGATGTGGGCGGTGACTAAATGTCATGCACGGTGGGGGACTGTGGGAAGAATGAAATACGCGTTAATTCAAAGCGTTTGGCCTTTCATTCAAAAAGTGTGCGCCTCCCCCGTTTTGGTCTCAACCGTGCGACCTGCGGACCCGGCACGCCTCCGGAGACAAGCATCAGCCCTTGTTGGCTGGAGAACGCTCCAGAACTGTTCTTGCAGCGCGGCTTTAAGTCCGCTGGGCTCGCTCTCCCGTATGGCCTGACCTCTCCGAACGCTGCTGCGTTGCCACAGAGGGAGCACTGACAAACCCTTTTCCTGGGTGAAGAAAAAGGGGTGTAGAGCCGTAGGGGTGGCACCAATAGCGAGCGCAGGAAGGGACCTCAGCCCTGGAGGCCTCGGTCAGGGACAATGAAGGTGCAAGTCAGGCCTGAGAAATGAGGCCGCGACTGGGAGCTTTCCATCATGGTAGCTATTCTTGCCCTTGGTGGTATGAATAAATATGCCTTGTCGAATTGGAACACTGGCGTTAAGGCAGAATCCTTTCACTGTCCCGCTCAAATCCTAGGCCTTTCACTGCCCCGCTCAAATCCTAGGCGATAGGGGTTGTGCGCATTCTTATCTTGGGGGTGGGGGTTGGGGGGGTCTACAGGTTGAAAGCCCCAGGCAACCAGCTGGGGAGTGAGAAATATCTTTGAAGTTCTGCTTTATCTTACTGGATTTTTGCATTCTACTCTATAATTAGTTGAAATATTTAAAAACTTCAGGTCTAAAAATGGACTCTCCAGAGAAATGTATCATTTTTTACCCTGTGGATTTGGTTGCCCCCATCACAGTATTTGTAACCATAGTGCTAGACTCTGTGATGGGTTGTGAAATCAGCGTAGTGGGTGTTACCTTTTTTTTTTAACAACAGGATGGAAAATAGTATGTTGCATACAGTCAGGGTACTGTTTCGTGACACTTGTATGGATCTATATTTATAGAAGTGCCACCAGTTTGTGGTACTTTGTTACAGCAGCCATGGAAAACTAATATATCCACTATAAAAGCATCAATAAAGTTTCCTTAAAAGTGTGAATCCAGTTTCTGCTGGGTTGTGGATAAACTTGGCCTTCTCCCCACGCCCCCAAGCCAGAGTGCACCTGATAGGAGCCTTTACCTGCAGGGGGCTGCGGTGCCCAGCAGGCAAGTCTGAGGGTCGCAGGGCTGGAGCCGAACACCTGTTCCTAAGAGCCCATGAGATGACACCACCTGGAGGATGCTCAGGAAGAGCCGAGCAGCTAATTCCTTGCAATAAAACAGGCGACGGCTTGGGCCAGTAAGGCCTGGATTACATACGTGCTTCAGATGTGCTTAGATGCGGCATTTAGTCAGTGTTCGCAAGCCACCGAAAGATGTAATTACCATTTGAGACATGTTCACTACTGGTTCCTCCTCCTGTGTAAAGACTTGTCTCAGTGTTGGAGTTTCTTCCACTGGTGTGCAGAAAAAAAAAGTAGAACTTTTATTTTAAAAACATTTTTCTTTTAAAAATAAGTGGTTGAGCTTTGCTAATATATAGCGTGTGGCTTGACCGTGGCAGTCTCATGGCCTGTGTGACAGGTGGTGGCATTTCATGGCTGGTACGAGAGGCAGCCTAGTGGGACTTCCACAACAGGGGGGGTTGGCAGTGTGGCCCTCATTGCTTAGTACTCAGAATATTATAACACGTTGCTTTCATGTGTCTGGTTCTGAGGAATTACAGAATATACTACGTAAGTTCTGCTAAACGAAAATAAATCTCACAAAACGGTCGTTGGTCTTAAAAGATTCCTTCAAAGAAGCCATGAATTAATGATGAGGCTAAAATGCAAAACATGCATACTTAGAAAAATGGCAGCGCGTCCTCTCCCGCTCGTGCGAGTTCTTCGCCAGCTTCATTAAAGGTACATGTGATAATCTAATCATGGGTGACAAGAAAGTGACCCAAAATTTTTACCATGGTGACCATGACAGGTTTTTAAATTTAATTTTTTTTATTTATGCCTACAGCACCTGGTCTTCCTAGGTGGTCTCCCATTCAAGTATAACCAGGCCCGACCCTGCTTAGCTTCTGAGATCAGACATCGGGCTTGTTCAGGGTGACGTGGCCATAGACCATGGACGTGGTTCCACTGAGGCACAAACCCAGGACCTTCTGCGTGTAAAGTGGACGTGCTAACCGCTACACTGTGGAACCACGTCCAGACCATGACAGTGTTGAGGAGTGCCGGTCAGGTGTGTCGTAGATTGTCTCTCCATGGGATTTGTCTGATGATGTCCTCAGGTTTAGTCTGGGAGTCTGGGTCTTTGGGATGAAGTGCCACTGTCATCACAGCACATCAAAGGAACATGTTATCAGCATGACTAACACTGTCAATGTTGACCTTGGTCACCTGGTGTTTGTCAGCCTTCTACTCTTGTTCTCTCCCTTTCTGTACAGTCCTGTGGAAGGACGCCACTGTGCAGCCCTCACAGACCGGGGAGCTATGCTTCACTAGTTCCCTTCTGCCCGAAGAATTGCCTTTAACATTTCTTTTGTAGTCTCCTAGCAACAAATTTACAATTGATTTATCTTTTCTTTATTGTTCCTCTTTCTAGTTTAATGATTTTAAAAATTTTTGAGTAATGCATTTTTCAGTTGTAGAAACGTTTTCTGCAGGTTCTTTACCATAGTTAAGTCATTGTTAACTCTGTGTGTGCTAACCGTAATTTCTGGGTCATTTGTAGGTTTGCTTTCATTGAACGATTTTTCTCTTGATTATAGGTCATTTTTTTTGTTTCTTTTTACATCTAGTAATTTTTATTTTATAGTGGACATGATGAATATGTTAGAAAAATTCTGGATTATATATCTTCTGAAAACGTGAGCTTCGTTTTGAGTTAACATTTGTATGTGGTGAAAGGTATGGATCAAAGTTCTTTTTTTGCGTATGAATACAGTGCTTCCTCACTTAATGTGGTTGATAGGTTCTGGGAAACGGCGACTTTAAGCAAAACAATGTCTAATGAAACCAGTTTTATCATAGGCTGATCGATGTAAACAAGAGTTAAGTTCTAGCAGCATATTTCTGGTCACAAAAGCATCACTAAAACAAAAACATAAATGCCCCAAACACTTTTAATGGTAAACATTAAAATAACTGGGAGCTATACATACATTTAAGAAAAAGTAATCAAACCCGGTGATATGATTATAGTAACTACCCGATTTCCGGTGACTCAGTGAGTGTGGCAGTTGTGGCACTCACACTCACCCTCAGACTGAGACACGTGAGATGCACCAATTCACATCGCTGCACTACTTTGGGATGGGGGTCGGGCGGAACCGGAGTTCCTGGAAACACCCACACAGACATGAGGACAATGTGAAAACACAGACGGTGGCCCTGGCTGGGACTCGTTTTTTTTTTTCTTCTAATCAGTGTTATAACAAAACGACATTATTCAAGGACTTGCTGTCTCCACATTGTTCCAGCACCATTTGTTGAAAAGATCCTCGTATCTTCACTCAAATGCTTTGCTGAAATTGCGTTGCCCATATGTGCATGGGCTTATTTCTGGAGACTCCTCTAGTTCGTTGATGTATTTGTCTGTCTTTACATCAACAGCATACTGTCTCGATTACTGTAGCTTCATAATAAATCTTGAAATCAGGTCGTTTTATCTCTTCTTTTTCAGTTGTTGTGTCTAAGTCCTTTGCATTTTCATATGACTTTGAGAACCTGCTTGTCACTTTCTACAAAAAAAGCCTGCTGAGATTTTGACCGGCACTGTTTTGAATCTATAAATCAATTTTGGGAGGATTTATGTTTTAGCAATACTAAGTCTTCTGACCCCTGCAGAAGTACATCACTTCACTTATTTAAGTCTTCATTAATTTCTCTCAGCAATATTCAGTACTTTTCATTGTGCAGACTCTACATGTATTTTGATGCTGTTATAAATGGGATGTAAAAGGTTTTTTGATTTCTGATTGCTTGTTGCTAGAAATACAATCAATTTTTGGTTATTGATCCCCTATCTTTAAACTTTGCTAAACTCACTTATTATTTTTAGTAGATTTTTTTGTGGATTCTGTTGGCTTTACTACATAGATAATCACGTAGTTTTTTCTTTTCATGATGGATGCTTTTTCTATGCTTTTCTTGCCTTATTGCACTATCATGCTGAATAGCAGTGGTGAGAGCTGACATTTTTTTTTTCTTGTCCTTGATCTTAGAAGGTAAGCAGTCCAAACTTCACCATGAAGTGTGGCGTTTGTTTGCCTCAGGACAAGATAACGGTTGTCTCAGACTCTCACACTTTAGCAAGAGACATTTGATTTGTATCTTCGATCAGTATGAAAAAAGAAACATTGACTGGTCTGAGAGTTTCATTCCAGAAACAGTCTGTCACGAAGGCGATGACTTCAGTTCTGGAGTACCCCCTCCTAAAATCTGCCGTCTCAGATAAGCTCGCCACGTTTCTGTGCCTCGCATCCCGCGGTGAGGCCAGGTGAGCTGACACGTGGCCAGGGCTCAGCCTGTCATTTTGTCCCTTTCCCTTGCCTTCCCTCTTTTCTGGGATGGGATTAAATGTCTGCTTCTGTCCTCTGTGTGACATACAGTATTTATGATACTAAATACCAAGTTTTCTTTCAACTTTGTTTTCAAATTCTAGGTGGTTGGATGGCAGCAGGACCAAGGTCAGGGTCAAATAAGAAACTTACAAAATGGGTTGGATGTCAAAAAAAAAATGGTGCTGTGCCCAGATAAACTACAGGAAAGAAACCAGCTTTAATTTATTGTGTCCAAGAGATTTGGCTGTTAATTTCTTTCCATGAGATTACCAATTTTTAATGCAAGCCTAAAATTAGCCAACTGCCTGTAGTTAAGAAAATTTGTCATTCAGTTGCCATATGCTAAGCAGTAGAAATATTCAGACAGGAAAATTTTTTACATTTAAAATATTTATTTTTAAAATTAAATTTATTGGGGGTAACTTTAGTTACTAATGTTATATAAGTGTTAGGTGTATAAATTTATAATATGACATCTGTATAATCTACTGTGTGCTCACCACCCAAAGTCACCATATATTTGACCCCCTTTAACCCCTTCATCCTCCCTATACCCCACTTTCTCTCTGGTTACCACTATTCTGTTGTCTGTATCTATGAATCTCTTTGTTTTTTCATTTGTTTATGTGCTTTTTCTTGTTCATTTGTGGCTTTTTGTTTTATATCTCACATGAGTGAAATCATTCGGTTCTTACCCTTTTCCATCTGACTTATTTTGCTTAGCATGACACTCTTGAGATCCATCCATGTTGTCGCAAATGGCAGTATTTCAACTTTTTTATGGCCAAGTGGTATCCCATTGCACGTATGTGCCACATCTTCTTCATCCAGTCATCCATTGGAGTACACTTAGGGTGTTCCTGTTTTGTGGTTACTGTGAATAATGCTGCAGTGCACACAGAGGTACATATATCTTTACAAATAAATGTTTTCAGATTTTTTGGGTAAACACCCAGAAGAGGGATTCTGCGTCGTTTGATAACTTTCCTTCTTAGTTTTTTGAGGACCCTCCATCCTGTTTTCCATAGTGGCTGCACCAGTTTACATTCCCACCAGCAGTGTACAAGGGTTCCCTTTTCTCCAGAACCCCAACACTTGTTATTACTTGTTTTGTTGATGATAGCCATTCTAACAGGTGTGAGATGGTCTCTCGTCGTTTTGATTTGCATTTCCCTTATAGCTAGTGATGTTGAGTGTCTTTTCATATCTCTGTTGGCCATTTATATGTCTTCTTGGGAAAAGTGTCCATTTAGGTCTTCTGCCCTTTTTAAATTGGATTGTTTTTGTCGTCGTTGTTGTTGAGTTGTATGAGTTCTTTATATGTATTTGATATTCGCCCTTATCAGAGGATTATTTGCAGATACCTTCTCCCATTCAGTTGGTTGCCTTTTTGTTTTGTTGATCGTTACTTTTGCTGTGCAGAAGCTTTTGAGTTTGATGTAGTCCCATTCCTTAATTTTCATAAAATTCATAAAATCCTCTGAAACAAGTTCTGTAAGTTTAGTACCTATGTTTTCTCCTATGTGTTTTATTGTTTCAGCTCTTATATTTAGGTCTTTGTACTAAATATTAGGATTTTGAGTTAATTTTTGGTATGGTGTCAAATACAGTCTAGTTTCATTCTTTTGCATGTGGCTTGCTCTACTATTTAAGTTTTCTCCCCCGCTTCTCCCCACACTAGAATGAAAGCACCTGAGGGCAGGATTTGTTGTGTTCACAGGTGTGGCCCAGGTACCTGGAACAGTGCCCAGCCTTGCTTGGCAGGCGCTCTTCATAGTGTAATAGATGCTGAATAAATTAATTGATATTGAAGCCCCATTGATCAGGACTAAACAGCTATCCTCTTTGACGTGGTTTGGAAAAGGAACAGGTATGATATGGGCCGCAGGCCCCACCCCAGCCCCGTCACTCCGGGCTGGCCTACTGGAAGCCTCCACGCCAGGGACCGCCCACTTGCCCCCTCCTTCCACCTGCCACTTCCGGTTAGGACTCATTCCAGACGCTGTTCCTCCTCAAACGGCATTTTTTGGAGATATCTAGACATTTTCAGTTAGCAAAAAGAAAATAAGGGGCAAAGAAAGATGGTGCCTGGGAATTCTTAAAACATCCTGGAATGGGCGCTTCTGGGTTTTAGGAGGGTCACGCGTGAGCTCATGGAACCCTCTGCCCCTGCGGAGGTGCGAGGGGCTGGCTCTGTGCTCATGCGTTCTGGTCTTTTCCACTCCCAGCTGCTGAAGCCAGTCTCATGCTCCTCTCTGAGCAGGTGTTTCCTCTGTTCTCAAGGGCAGGGCGCTCCCTCCTGGTCTTGTGCTGGTCCTTGCCCCTGACCGCACCTCTCTCCTCTGACCTTGGTGCTGTCTGGGGATGGATGGGCATCTACGTCCCTCCTCTGATGAGGAAGTGCCCTTTGTGTTAAAGGGGGCAACCCCCTCACCCTGGGGCCTGCCTTCAGCATCCCCTCCAGGTCCCTGTGGTCAGAGAAGGGGTGCCTCTGAGCCTCTGAATTTGCAGATGACACTTCATGTTCTGTGGCGTCTCTGACTTTTTCATAAACTAGCAAATCAGAGGGCAAACTTCACGTGACTGGAGCATGTCACCGGCCCACAATCCTAGTGCATGTCCTAGCCTTTACTAACCACTCAACACGTTGGCTGAACATCCGCGAGGCGCCTCCCAGGGACCAGAGACTGGCCAGGGTGAGTATGGAGACCAGTAGGACGTGTCCCCTTCCTCGAGGGGCTCAAGTGACCACCGTGTCAATGATGACCACTGACCATGCCAGCTACTGGCATTTCCAGAGCGCACGCATACACAGTCCCCTCTCGGTCACATGACGGGGAGCCAGGCTGGGTGGTGAGGGTAGCATCTTCCGAGTCCAGCAGCCGCGCGGGCAGGAGGCGGATGGAATGAAGTGTGAGCTCTGCCGGGAGTGAGCAGTTTTGGGTGGCGGTCAGGAGGCATTTCGCCCTCAGACGCCCACCTGGACCAGCGGGTGGCTGGAAGGAGCATGGGGCGAGTGAACAGTGACAGGCGGCAATGTTCACCTGCGTCCTCAGACTCGTGGTGGTGACCACCGTCCTGGCTACCGAGGGCCTGGGAGCAGCACGAGAGGACAAGATGTGACGAGTCCCCGACGCCAGCGAGTAGGAGCAGCGGTGGGACCAGGCCTGTGTTCAGTACGCCAGAAACAGGTGACCCCTGGGGCTCTGGTCGCAAGCAGTCCAGGTGACTGTGACAGAGGTTTTCCGGGAATGGGGTAGACTCTGGGAGTCCGAGCGGCATTTCAGTGAGTTTTTGGACTGATTAGTGTTTTCTAGGCGGGCCAGGGGCACTTCAAGTGGTCCGCAGAGTATTGGGTACCAGAGTTTCTCCCGACCATCCTCAGGAAGGAAGCTCAATATGCTTTGAGAGCTGAATGATGAATTCCTGTGCCCCTGCTTAGGCTGGTATCGAAAGGTAAACTTCACTGCAGTGTTTAGTTCAAGAAGTAAGAAGGGGTGATCCACAGGGGAGGGGATTTACGGGGTATCATGTCTTACGCATGCTCCACATGCAGACTCACAGCTATGTGAGCTTTGAAGGTAATGTTACGTGAAAATAATTTTGGAGCTTGTTCTGGGTTTCTTTATGACAATAAAATAACTGAGTAAAATTTACTTCCCAAGTATTTCCCTGTGGGTAGTTTTATCCAGAGAGAGAGATTATGCAAAGCAAAATTCACTCTTTGGTGAAAATGCTTTGGAAAGACATTATGACAAGGGTCACGTGGACCTATGCGATTCACCTGTACAATATTTCCATTGTTTTTCCAGAAAGGCTGCTAAGTTTTTCTCCCAGATGGGTAGATACAGTTAGAAAGTAACAAAGTAACGGAGATGCCCAGAAGGTCCTGATGAGGCAGTTTCTAACCTCAGTGCTACCGCCGTCTCAGGCTGGACTGTCTGTCCTGGGGGCCGGGCTGTCCTGTGTGGTGCAGGAGGTTCTGCAGCATCTGAGGCCTGGAGCCACCAGATGCCAGTAGCACGCACTTCCCTCTCCACCCCCAGCGATGACAACCAAAAATGTCTCTACTTTGCCAACTGTCCCCTAGCGAAACTTTTCCCTGGCTGAGAACCAGTGGTTTAAGAGATCTGTTCACGCAAATGTTTCTCCTAGAAAATGTCATAGGGAATGTTATTGGTTCGATAAATGTATGTTTTCCTTCTAGATTAGGGTCCGGAACAGGACGCACGCCCTCCATTTTTGGAACAGGTGTAAAGTTTCCGATGTGCTCTTGGTTTCAGCGATGAGGGCAAACGCCCGAGGCTCATCGGCAGGGTGTCCAAGGTGGCCTTCCACCCCTCCACTCAGGGCTTTTCCCTTTTCACTTCGCTGCCTTAAAGTGCCACTTTTCCTTATTCCCAGGACACCGAGTGGCACACTTACTGTAACCGGGGACAGATACTCTTAGATTGGAAACAAGGGACAAGGGACCTTCTGCCTTAGGGAGAGACTGACAGATGAAGCAACACGCACAGGTCTCCAAACGCTGGGGCGCTTGACATGTCCGCACAGCTCCAGACCCGCAGTGCTCCGAGAGGGCCAGGGACCCACTGGGTGTGCATGTGTCTCGTGGGAAGAGTGAGAACACGTTTCTTTGTAAGTGGCCCCAAGCTGTTCTGAAGCAGCGGATACGCGGCCTGTGCCTGATCCACGGGGCAGTCTGTGCACGCGTGTGCGTGACGCAAGGGGCCGCTTGAGGACAGATGATCTGAGTTTCGGGACTGCGTCGTTTCAGCAGCTTGTGACTTTTTCCCTTTCTCCCAAGTATTATCATTGGCCCAAGTCACAATCACTATTTGTATGGGGAAACACATTTATATACATACCTGCACTCTCATATTTGGCTTACTAGGATTGAAAAAATTGATATCTAAGCCAAGAAAATCTGCATGGCAATTTTTAATGCAATATGTTCTATTTAATGGAAAGAAAGTTTAAAACTCAAATCATTTTTTCTGATGGGAAAAAAATGTATGAGAATTCATGTTCTCCTTTATTTGGGGAGAAATATCTGAGAGAGAAACTGCGTGAAGAATTTAATGATATGCTGAAATGCGTGGCATTTAAAGACTCCTGTAACAAAATGTTAGATAGTAAGATTTATTTTTTCAATCTGAAAAAAAAAAAAAACAACAAAACCCCAAAACAAAAAACCAAACTATACTCATATATACAGTGTCAACATCTTCAGAGCACTTACATTGGGAAACATTGTTTCTCTTCAACCTTATGACAATACTGCATATGCCACAACAGAGTTACAAAAACAATCGCATCAGCAGTCATACAGACACTGTGATTTTACATTTTAATACACAAGGAAAAAAAGCAGACGTCTTCCCGGCCCTGTTCCCTCGTAATGCCGCCTGCGTCCAGTCCAGCAGAGCAGGTTTCCACACGTGCTTTTAGCAACTTCAGCTTTTCAAGCCCAACGATGGCTATTTTAGAAGTCATATCCTTCCCAGATCCAAACTTAAATGAGAAATTTGCCGTTAAAAAAGAACCGATGGTTTGTTAACGGGTATGGTGACGTTTACCCACCAAAAAGATGTGTAAAAAAATTGCATGAAAGTAAAAATAAATAAAGCTGTTGTAAAGCGCTAGAGTTCAGGACACTTAAACAGAAAACTGTCATTAAAGTTTTAAAAAGTAATTATCCTCAAATTACAACTGTTCGACAAATCTCAGGAAAACAGACTGATTTGGTAAAGGTTCAAAGACTTTCGCACTCCAGCATAGTGGCATCTCACACGAGTGCATGCTCCCGCTGTGATGGGCAGCAGTGATGACATATCGCTGTGTTCTGACATAAGGCACTAGATCTGAATATGCCATACACTCGCCTTATGTCACGTCCCCTGTTACACACCAGTGGATTCTTTGAAACGAAAAAGAATAAACATTTCAGGACACAGTGCACTTAAATGACATACAGCATTTGAAATCTTTCAGACAAAGGTCTGAAAACAGTCTTTTAATGAAGCCTGAATCTTCAAACATAGTCTTTTTTTTTTTTTTTTATGCTTAGTTTCCATGTCACTGGAGAAAATACCCATCGCTAAACCCTGATATACATTCTTAGCCGTTTTCCTCTCCCCCGGCGCAGTCAGTGTTCACGAGGCAAAGTGCGACCTGGAGTCATCATTCGAGCTCCCCTAGGGGGCTTCTCCATCCCAGCGGTCACTCTGTTTCTGGCTCCTTTTGTTTGGCACCTGTCAGAGAGAAAAAGGAGAGTTTCAGAGCAACAGGAAAACCTGTCGCGTGCCCTCCCTGACAGTGGCCGTGGTTCTCCACCTCGGTGGTGTCTCCGGGCCCAGCGGTGTCCCGGTGGGAGGTTCTAGCGGCTGCAGGTGACAGAGAGGTGGCTCCAGGCTCCCACCCTCACGTCCTGTTCCCGCAGCGTGCTTTGCCTCCATAGTTCCTACTGTGATTCTAAGTGTGCAAGATTTGATTTGAAAGAGGGTCCTGCGAATATTTTCAGAGACGCGTGTCTTTGTTTTAGTAAAGGTGCAGAGCATGTGCATCGCACGTCTACATCCGGCCAGGGCGCTTTCAAACGGGTCGGTAGGGAGAGCTTCCGCGTGTGCCGTCACGGCGGCGTCTCTCCCGCTTCTCATCGGACACCGGGCTTTCGAAAGGGAGGGACAGTCTGTAAAAACAAAGAGGCTGCAAACCCGTGGCTGCCGCCATCGGACTGCGCACTGGCTGCGTCCGCGGGAGCTTCGGTCCGCGTGGACAGCGTGAGCTATGTCCGACGATGAGCTGCTGCCAATGCCGCGCCAGACGTTCTCAGAGGAGAAGCTGTGATTGTGCTGCTCAGCATCCTTCGCGGAGAATCGCGTCTGTTCCCCGGTACCTTCTAGTCACTTTTTCTAAAAGCGCCTCCTACTCATCACTCCCTAAACGGCCACCAGCAGCGCTCGTCCGGACACGGCGCCTCACCCGCCCGGCTCACGACGCTCTCACGCACGCTTCTGCTTTCGACGCGAAGCATCTCTGAAGGGGCAGAGGCCGGTCTCCGCTGCGCGTTCGGCAGCTGGAGGAGCGGAGGCTGACCGGGGCGGCAGCTTGCCCCGGCTCACACGGCTCCGGGGCTGACCGGCAGCTCGCCAGGCCGGACCCCGGGCTGGATGCGCGTGCCAGGCCGGCTCCAGGCCTGACGCAGGCAGTCCCGTGGGGCCGGCGCTCTGCCCCCAGGGGGCGCCTGTCATCCTGTGACCGGGAACACGGAGCATTCTAAATAAATGGTGCTACATGCTACACTGTCAAGAACTCCGATTCATCTGTCCCTGTCTTGAGGACATCATTGCCGGTAAGAGACCCTTCCGATTCCAGCTGTGCAGCAGGCCCTTCCCCGAAGATGACCACGAATGACTTACACCCTGAGACGGCCAATCTGGATGGAAGTGTAAACTCATCCAGCCCAGCATTCTCAGGGTTTGCGACATGAAGGCACAGAGGATAGAGTTGGGACGTCAACTGTTAGCACTGGCGGAAAAAGGACTTGTTTGCTCTGAGTCTGCGATGCACAGAGCATCCTGGGTGCCGGACAGACAGGAGCCGAGGCTGAGCCTGGCTCCTCGGGACAGGTGTGTGTCCCGGCCCAGGGCCAGTGCCTGCCAGGCGGTGTCATGTGCCTGCAAGCACGCGTCTGCCCGGAGGGCGGCCTCTCCCCGTCGTGCACAGGGGCCTGCGGCCGCGGCCACTCTGGGCTGGTCCTGTGCCTCCGCTCTGTGGGGGTCGTCCCCTGCCAGGGTGTGTGCTCGGGTCGCTGCCCGTAGCAGCCCACTGGGGGACCGGAAGGCCACCTGTCCCTTCTTCTCTCTTCTCAAAGGTACCTGGAGTCGTCCCATTTTTAGGTTATCACAAACAACGCTGGGAACAATCCCACGTTCATTTAATTCTGTCAACGTCTCTTGATTATAAAGGCCATTGTGAGTTTCATGTTCTCTAATACCTGAGATTTTAAACTGCAGCAGGCCCCATGTCCAGAGTGTCTGGTTCAGAAGGTGTGTGTGTGGGGTCCCCTCAGGGCGCGTTTCTGACAGGCCCCAGGTGCCGCCTGCTCGGAGCCACGCCCCGGTGTCCCCAGTCCAGCTGGACCTTTCTCGCTGGGGGCAGGGATTCCTGTTGCCGACTGTAAAAACTGGTCCTGGCTAGTTTGATTGATTTCTGAACCAGAGAAAAATCAATCCTGTAGCACATGCACACTTTAATGTTTAACTTCTAAGAGTTCAAAGTGTACAGCACTTAGTCTCTTGGTCTCGGTCTTGGCCTTGGTCTCTGCAGCCCAGGACTGCCCTGCTTGTACTTGATGTGGGTGGGGAGGGCTCGAGGGCCAAGGACAAAAGGGGTGGGGCTGATGGGTTTGGGACCCCTGCAGCCCAGCCCACTAGGACCCTGCGTGACGCAGGGTCAGCGCCACGTCCTCTCCCCCAAGGCCCCCTCCTCTCTCTCCGCATTCCCTGTGACCCGAGAGCCGGCTCAGAGAGACTCTGGCACAAGACCAGTTTAGCCATCAATAGCCATTTGGTGGTTGACGTAATCTCCATCAGCTATTAATGGAAAAGAGTCTGTGTTTAGGTCTTCTGTTTTACGTACTCAAAACGCTAGGCAGCTTATTTTCTTTTTAAGGGGTAGATGGTTTCAATAGTTAGGTCCTGAAGAATTTCCCTCCTGTTTTCCAGGTAGCAGTCCAATAACTGAAGCGAAGCTGAAGAGGTCTTAGCTTTATAATGGAAGCGGTAACGATGGACACGGCAATGGAGCCTCGATCACGCGGGCCTGCTGGGCGCTGACAGGATGCGTGTCAGAATGCTTCCTACAAACTTTTCTCTCCCTCACCCAAGCAGAAGAGTAAAACTTCAAAACCACAAAGACGAGGAAAGTGGTTTTCAGGATAATGCATGGAAAGCCACGGCCTGGAGGTGGGCGGCGGGGAAACAGCTGTTGGCTGCGCCCGCGCCCCCGTCTGGCCCGGGGTGGGGGGTCGGAAACCAGCGCCCGTACCTGGGGGGGTGAGGATCAGGGCCTGCAGAATGTCTGACAGGGAAATAATTCCCACGATACTGTCCGCGTCATTCACCACCACCAGCCGATGGACCTGCGAACGAGACAAGCAGGCCACGCGAGAGGGGTTAAGCGAAAAGTTTAAAAAGGCATTCCACTATTATCATACACCATAGACCGAATCCATCTCGAAAATGGGAAGAAGTAACGGCACACCGAACCATATATTGGTTTCTAGTAACTATCAGATACCATTTTACATGGGAAAAACGTCAAAATGAGCCCTGAAACTACCAGGTCACGGCCCTTAGAACGTTTACTTTTTACCGTGCTTTTCTCTGTGACGTTCACACCTTACTAACAACACTGAGGATGAGTGCCGTAGTAGAGTGAGACGGACTGCACTCTCTCTCCTCGAGAGTCTCCTGTGAAGGAGTGGCTGACATGGAGTGGCTGACTTGCCGAGGTCACTACAGAACATGCTCGAAGCAGGGGAGGGGAGGAAGCATCGCGCTTCAGGGACTTTGGCACTTTACAACTTACTGCTGGTCAGCGGCCTTGGAGACCCTCCTCCCCCGATGAGCGGTTCAGCACCGCAGCCCCCGCTGCCACAAAGTGCGGGGCGCAGGGAGGAGAGGGAAGGGAAGGGGGAGGGAATTGTTTGTACGTATATTTTTCACCAGTCCCTGACCCCTCTCCTGTTCAGCAACCATTGGCTTGTTTTATCTATGGGTCTGTTTCTGTTTTGCTTATTCATTTGTTTTGTTTTAGATTCTTCATGTAATTAAAATCATATGGTATTTCTATCAGACGTATTTCTCTCAGCAGAATACATTAACTCCAGGTCCATCCAGGGTGCAGCCAGCGGCGAGGTTTCCTCCTTTGCTGTTGCTGAGTAATATTCCATCGTGTGTGTGCACCACATCTTCCTCCAGACGTCTAGCAATGGACTCAGGTCGTTTCCACGTCTCGGCTACCACAGATAATGCTGCAGTGAATGTGGGGTGCATGCATCTTTTTGAATTATTTTTTTTTTGGCATAAAGAACCAGAAATGGGATTGCTGGGTCATATGGTACTTCTATTTTTAATATTTTGGGGGAAGTCCACACTTCTTTCCGAGCGGCTGCACCGATTCGCAATCCCACCACCAGTGCGCGAGGCCCTTTCTCCACACTCACCAACACTTGTCGTTTGTTGATTTACTGACGAAGGCCGCTCTGACAGGTGTGCGGTGAGATCTCATTGTGGTTTTGATTTGCATTTCTCTGATGATGACGATGGTGAGCATCTTCTCACATGTCTGTTTCCATCTCTAGGTCCTCTTTGGAGAGATGTCTATTCAGGTCCTCTGCTCCTCTTACAGTTGGATTTTTTGGGTGTACGTGTTAAGTTGTGTGAGTTTCCGTCATCCTTAGTGGTGTGTCACCGGTGAACATCTTCTCCCACTCAGGAGCTTGTCTGTTTGTTGGCAGTTTCCTTTGCTGTACAAAACCTTTTTCGTTTGATGTAGTCCTACTTGTTCATTTTTTTTCTTTTGGAAATTGCCCTTGCACAAGAGGACATATCAAAAAAAAAAAAATTCTAAGACCAACGTCCAAGAGATACTGCCTATGTTTTCTTCCAGGAGTTTTATGGTTTCAGGTCTCCCGTTGAAGATCTTTACCTTTGTAGTGGCTTTTTAAAATGTGTGAATAGCTATATTGTTTGCCTTTACTTGTAAGATTTTTTTTTTCTTTCTCATATTTTCTTATTTCTGGTTATGGATTTTCCTTTTCGGTTTAGAAAAGACCCTTTCATATTTCTTGCAAGGCTCACATAACATGATGAACCCCTTTAGTTTTTACGTGGCCAAACTCTCTCTCTCTCTCTCTCTCTCAGTTCCGAATGATCACCTTGCTGGGGAAATTATTCCCGCCGCAGGGGCCTTTCCTGCTGCACTTGATGCCGGCCGCGCCCGCTCCCGCCGAGAACCCCACGGCCTACGGGGCTCCCTCTGTCTGTAACCAGCTGTGTCCCCCTGCTGCCTTAAACACTGTCTCTTCACCTTGCGCTTTTGCTGTTTTAACCACAGCGTGGATTGGGGAGCCTTTGAGTTGGCGTGTCTGGGAGACTCCGCGCGCCCTGGACCTGGGCGTCTGTTTCCTTTCTCAGGCCAGGAACGTTTCCAGCCATCGCCGGCTCCTTGAATAAAGTGCGTTCCTCTCTCTGCTCCTGGGAGCCCTGGAGTGCGACGGGCTGTGCTCTTGATGGGGTTCCAGAGGTTCCAGTGACCGCATTTTTCCGTTTTTTTAAGAATTCTCCTTTTTGCTGTCCTGCCTGCCTGGCTCCCACCAGTCTCTTCCAGACCCCGTCTGGGCCACCGCATGGCTGCCGGGTCCTTCCAGCCTGTTTTTCTGTGACCGGATTCTCCGGTTCTGACTGCTCAGCTCTTTATTATGCTAATTCTTTGTGGAAATTCTTCCCTAAGTTTTTCTGTTCCACGCTCACGTTTGGGGAGCATCCTTAGGAGTTTGAGTTCTTTATCAGGCAAATTATCTCCATTTCCTTAGGGTTTCTGGCCCCTGGGGATGCTCCTTCTTTCTTTATTTGAGACATTCTGTCTTTTCATATTGTTGGACTTTCTAGGTTTGTTTATAAGAATTAGACAATTAGCTCTCTTAGTCTTAAAAAGGGGCCTGTGGAGCAGCGACCTCTGTGGGGGCTGTGAGTGCCAGGCGGCGTTGGGAAGCTGGCCAGAGGAGGGCGGGCAGTTACCTGGAGCAGCTCTGGGCAGGGGGCCGCGTGTCCATGTGCACGGTGACACTCTGCTGATCCTGTCCGCTCCCTGTTTCCGGAGCCAGGACGCGCCTGGGCAGTGCGGCTGGGAACACGCTGCAGTGACCTTGCAGGTGGCCAGCGCCCTGTCGGGGTGGCGGGGCAGGCCCCGGCCCTGCTGCGCAGTGTCTCCGCCTCCCCTGTTCGTACCCCTTCCCTCGCCTGGTCGGAAGCTGTCCGTGCCGCCCCCAGCCCTGGCCGTCCCTCCTCAGTGACCCAGTGACTGCGCTCGGCCTGGGTGGGGTTCGGGGCCCTCGCGCCACCGTCTCGCACCTCTGTCTCCCGTGACTCTGCGTTTGTCATCATAGCCTGCTGTAGGTTAAAATCACTGTCATCTTCCTCACGCCAATCGACATAAATTTCTTTTAAAAATGTCTTCAAAAAACTTGGGTTCTTCAACAATCCTATGACCTAACACTGGTATTAACTAATTAAGATGATTTCCGTCTGGGACAGAGTGCGTTTCACAGTCGATACTGGACACAGTCTGCTGTCAGCAGTGACCATCCTTCGACCTACTGAAGGGCCAGGGGGACCACGTCACCTGGAGAATTAATTCTGCCGGACAGAAATGACTACCAAAGCATTTTCTCAGCATCTGTGGCTGAGTCTAACTTTACGGACGTTCCTCGTCTGAGGTATCTAAAAGCCAGTGTGACACATTTGTCATATAAATAAACAGTCATTGCATGCAAATCACCCAGGGGGAAAAATATACAGAAACAGTCACGGCTGACACGCATGCCCTAATCCTAACGATGCTGCAGCGGAAAACTGGACTTGGCCCCCCAGCCCCTGGGGAGGACTCATCTGGCGAAAGGAATCATTTTAATGAGGAAAAACGTCAAGATGGGTAACCTGAGAAAACTGTTCAATGACATCTTTATTTTCCTCGGTGACCTATGTCTTATTACGGTGAGATTTCGGCTCCCCAGATGGACTTAAAGGACCCGCCGGTTACTTTTCCCTTTTACCTGACAGCAACACATGCTCGCACAGGAGCACGCGGGGCGCTGGCCCGACCCAGCGCCGTCACTCGGCCAGGCTGGGGCGCCAGCGCCCGCCTCGGCTCCGTGTGGCTGCGCGTGCATCAGCACACGGAATCATTCTCTTACACGCACACGCACGCACACACACACACAGTCACGGGCCTTTCAGCGACATATTGATGTTTTTCCATAGCAACGTCTTCTGTGGCGTGACTCTGAATTACTGTAAAGGGTTCCGTCACATGGATGCCTGTTGCCCTTACAAGTATTGCGGCGCGATGCCTTACCTATTCGTGTTTACGAGCACATAATTCTAAGGACAGGAATAAAAGTGAAGACATATTTCTAAGTCAGTTAGAATCCTGTGCAAAAACTGGTGATGGATGTTAAAGTCAAGTAGGAAAGGAACGACTTCATGTTGAGATTCTGCTGAAACCCAGGAAAAGCTGTGACAGCCAAAGGTGTGGGAGCCACGTCAGACGAGGCCGGGGCCGGGTGGGCTGAGCGCCCTGGGGACACGGGCGGGTGGTCTCCGCGGCCTCCCGAGGGGGCACTGCGTTCCAAGTACATGCTACGTCATGCGCGCCTTTCAGGAAGCTGGTTAAGCTCGCCTGTTATCAGCCCGAAATAGAATCGGGTGCTTTTCTTGGGCTGTTTCATTTATAATGAAAAGCAATAAGGCAGACTTTTGATTATGATTCATTTTGCCTCATTAGGACTTGTTCCGTCTGGAACAGCAGTTGCATCCCTCAGGCTCAAAGAGTGACGAACAGGACAACCCTCTCTCCGTGTCTACTGAGAAAGGGAATCAAATGATTTTGGGAATAGGTATGCCGTATTAGCTAAGTTGTAAAATGATCTCGCTTATCTTTTATTCAGGATGTCATACAAAGTAACATGAAAATCCTACAGGCAGTGGGTCCAACGGGGCCCGAGGCCTGATGGGCAGGAGGCAAAGGAACTAGACGTTTACTGTTTCTCTAAACCAGGAGAGGGAGATGCTGAAGAGAGAAATTTACTTAAGGACCAGAACATATTTTATGATTTATCGTTCGCTTTGTTAAAACCATATAATTGTACACTTATAACGTTAACCTCACGACATCCTGATGGGACCTAAAATTCTTAGGACTTTTGTTTCCTCAAGTATGTGTTTTTTAAACCATGCACGTATTTTACCAGTTTATTTGGTTTGACTATGCTATCAGGACTTATAAATTCAATTCCATCCAAGGGACATTTACAGGTGACCTACTATATGCCAAGTGACATGCCAGGTTGTGGAACAGGGACCCTGTGCAGTCCCACTGAGTTTGAAGGCGGCCCTGTGGGCCGTCCCTGTCACTGGGGGCTCCTGAGGCCCTGTCACCAGTGGGTGCTTGCTGCAGGATGGCGGGGGGCGGGGGCAGGGGCGAGGGGGCGTCGGGTGCAGCCCGCTCACCTCGGCTCTCACTATTCTGTCCACAATGGTCTCCAGGAGCTCCAGCCTGCTGCACTTCACGACGCCCTCGAAGTACTGTGAGCGGTGCTGCAGCGCCTGGGTCACGGTGATGTCCAGGTTGTTGTATGTCTTTTCAGCAGCGAGGTTCTGGAAGAAAGGAACAGGATGAGTCACCTCCTCTCGATTCACGTTCCTGACCAAATTCGTCGTTTAAAGCAATCTGATTTGTCAGCACGTACCGTCTTGTGTTAATTTAGTGCCGGTTTATGCCATTAGCACTGCTGTCATCATCTAATCAATAAGAATTAAAACTTACAAGGTGTAGCACCTTGATCGTGAGGCAGCCTTGTTAAATTCTGACTGCGAGTCCTTTCGAAGATTCCCCCACTCTTCGAGGGCTCTACAACCTGGTGGACTAACACGGGCGGCCAGGGCCCAGTGCTAAGGAATCTGCATCAGCGGGCTCTCCCCAGGACCCCGCGGGGTTCCGGTTGATCTTAGCAGGTACCACTCAACCAAATCCCTGTCACTGGGGGCTCCTGATAAGCATGTTTTTGGTGTCTATTAGAATAGATGAAAAAAAAAAGGGTTTGAGACAGATGCAGAATATTTAATGCAGGGGTCAGTGTTATAGCAAAAAAAAAAAAAACCCAAAAAAACCCAAAAAACAAAAAAGGTGTGCCCCTTTGGGGCTATCAAAGTTTCAGTTCCCTTAGAAATAACACACAACTCTAAGGAAGTGCATTTAAAATGAATGAGGAAAAAAGCATCGGATAGAAAGATATAACACTAAAATCAATCTAGTAGATTTAAACTAGGGATTAAAAAATAGCACTTCACAACTCTAATAAATTTGCTGTCTTCTTTAGAACAGTGTCCCCAATCACCATACAACAGGATGTATGTGACCAGGGACCTCCAAGTTCACGTGTGTGCTAAGCACGTGCCTGTTGGCAGAATAATGTCTCCCACACAGAAACAGGACCATTTAAAATATATACATATAGGCTGTAGTGATGGACATGCTAAACATGGACTGAAAAGAATCATAAAATGCTACTAACATTCACTGCTAAGCCAATGAATGTTAGAAATACAGTTACAACAGAGAGTCTATGGCATCCTCTGACAAGAGCCTCATAGACTAAAAAGCTAGAAATCATTAAATTAGGAAAACCATAAAGACATTGTTTTAAATGCATTCTAGATGACAGGTTTAACAAAATAATACTTACAATGACATCGAATTTGGAATAAATATCTACAACTTTTCCTAAAAATGAAAATGTGTGTTAGAAAAATGTCTTAGAAACCAATACCATTCAAAATCAATCTTAAGTAATTATTAGGAATTACACATTGCTAAATGAAATTAGCTTGTCTCTTTTTAAATCAACATGAACTCACACCTTAGTGGAAAAATGTGAAAATATGCCAGTTGAAAATTCTTACCCTGAGCACTCCTGGGTGCTGAACCTTTTCACCCTAAATTTTCACTCCCCCCCTTATCTCCCACGCTGGGCCGTTGACCTCGTACGTGAGGTCATTGGACAGCGACTTTGACCCCGTGAGAGACACACAGCCGCTTCCGTGCCCGGCCACACACAGACCTGACTCGTCGACGACGGGCAGGGCGGACACCCGCCTCTCCACGAAGACGCTCAGGGCCTTGATGATGGGCGTGTCCGGGTGGATGAAGGCGATGTTGTGGTACGTGCCGATGCCCAGGGCGCCCAGGTTCTGCTTCATGAAGGCAGGCTTTGGCATGTCGGACATCTAAACGGGGCGTGGGGACAGGTGCGCTAGAGCCCAGCGACCTCTGTCACGTTCAAATGGCCACGATGTGCGACAGATTAGCCTCTCCTAACAAGCTACCGGGACGTCTGAATTAACGTGACAATGTAACATATAACCACGGTCCTGTTCAAACCAGTTTACAAGTCGTTATTGTTTAACTACTTGGCAAAATACTGCAAAGCACTAGTGCTGTACATTTCCCCCCTTGCTTTCACCCACTGAAAGAGGGGACAGAAGGGAACGCGGGTCTGTGCGGAAGTTAAGACGCAGAAGGCACCAAGCATCCTTCACTCTTAATTACTCCCGTGAACTCCTGGGCCTGAGGCCATCGGCTACTGCGAGGCGGCACTGAGACCACACACACGTCCAGACCCAGTGCTGGGTGGTCTGAGCCATCGGCTCCTCCTCACAGCATCCCAACTGTCTACCGGGAATAAAGGACAAGCCAGCCGAACGGAACGAGGAGCACCTTTGCAAGTTAACTTTTTCCCCCAGGGGCTGCCTTAAAGGAGGAGGGAGAGGTCGGAGAGAAGTCTAGGAGCGGGTTTGAGTAACACGAAATAAGGTCTACGGTTCGAAAAATCCACCTTTTGTAAAGGGCACAGTTGACTCCATCCTCCTGGTGTACCTTATAATTATCAGGAAAAGGTGAACAATTAGAAGAAACAAAATGTTCAAGTCAAAGAGTTCAGCAATATTCAAATCATGAGACTCCTAGAAATTTAGAGAAAAGAGAGAGACCTATTAGGCCACCTGGCCCGCGTCAACGTGGGACCCCCCTGCTCCAGCTGTGCGTGTGCCTAGCCGTCCACCCTCTCCAAGGGCAGGGCCACTGCTTCTCAGAAAGTGATCGCACGAGGCGGTAAACATCAGGGGGAACTGCCTTTAAAAGTCTGTATTTTCATCTGAACACGTCTAGCTAACTAATAGCCTGATGCTAGCGACCACAGTGGCCACGCCATAAGGCAGGGCCGGCAGAGGCGCCTTGACTCTGCAGCAGCCACCGAAGGCCCGCCTCAGACTGTCTGTCAGTCCTGCGGCCCGCCGCGCAGCCCCGGGGTGGCCCGGGGCGCAGGACTCTGAGCCAGGGCCTCTGACAGGGCAGCGGGAGGGACGAGGCCTCGGGCCGTGACCCGGGCAGTTACTCCACCTTGCTTAGTGTCATCACTTAGAAAAGAGGATTAATATAAATACCTACCTGGGAGGGTGGTGGTGAGGATTAGCTTTATCACGTGGACGGCCTAGGACAGTGCTTACCATAAACCCTTACTGGCTTTAAGCTCTCCTGACTAATAGTATTTTAAAATGATTAAGGGGTGACTGGGCTAACAGCCTGGCACCTGTGGGCCCGTACAGCACAGCCTGGCCCGGGGTTCTGTTAAACCCCAACACTAAGGTGACGGCATTCGTGGCCTGCCGCAGATTAAGAGCCGGAGTGTGAGAGACGGAGGTCTGACCTACAGGACTGCTCGCCCTACTCCTTGCCGGGGCTGGCTCGTCACCCAACTCCACGCCTTTCTGTAATCACGTCTCCTTCCTACCTTCTTTCTTAGCCTCTATCTGAAGTGAAGAGTTATTTTTACACGTAAAGTATTAAAATAGAGGACTGGTCTGGTGGACAAGTTACTTCCCCCAACGGCTGAGCCCTGTGGGCTCCTGTGCCTGGGAGTGGGGTGGCCTGGGGCTCAGGCTCCCATGCGTCACCCAGAACGCTGCTTCCTCACTGGGGGCCCTGGAGAAGGAGGTGGGGGACGTTGATGTAGAATGTTAGTGTCTATTGATTTTTTTTTTTTTTTAAAAACTCTTCAAATGATCTCTGAACCGTGAGTGAGGCCTCCCACGGGTTCTAGCTGACCCATTTACGCGTAACCTCAAACTCAGTGCACATAATTAAAAGGGAAAACTCAAAGCCCTCATATAAATTCTCTGGTCCTTCAGAGCCTCGTTAGAACTGCCAACCAAAGAGGTTCTGAACCTGGGTGATGACGAAGCCATCTCGCTTCGAAGGCGGCTGAGGGGACCTACAGGTAAGACGGCCTTCATTCGGACCGACGTGGTGCTCCCTTACCCAAAGGTCACCTGCTTCGGGGGTCCCTCTCACTGCTGCAGCTGTTAACTGTGGGGACAGTACTTTTGAAAGTTTCCAAAGGCCTGATACCGATAAAGCATCCTAAGGAATTTGCCATAAACACTGGCTCGATTTATCTTGTATAGCAGTTCCTTAATTGGACCGACTTGCAAATTGCTTAAATCCCCCGTTTTAGAGGTGATGAAGTATTCTAGTTTAAAGAGAGAATCCCAAGTGTTTTATTACCTTGGTACTTGTACTGACAGGTGACTGCTTTTTAACTGGAATCAACTTTGAGAAGGTACAGTTCAAATAGTAAGTTGAGAAACTGAAGTTTAGAAATGGAGACCTTAAAATCACTTCTGCTGAGGGAACAGGAGCCAGTTTACTTGAAGTAAATTAAAGTAGATGCAACTATGTCTTTAGAAACACTAAAAGCTACTTACAAAAAGCTGGAGGAACTTGAGGATTCTTTTGTGGGTAAGTATATAAAGTGCATTCCCACTGATAGGGTCAATAACTGGCAATCTGTGGATTTTATTTTTGATCAACGAGTATACAGCATCGAAGAGGCTGCGGGAAAAGCCATTAAAGTTGTTAGGAGGCTTTAAAGAAAAATTAGCAAACTTTGGACCACCCCTGCTTTAAAAGCATTGTCAGTGTTTTTATACTACAGTCATAAAAGGTTGATTGACTTAAAACAGTGTTCCGGAAAAGTTTTAAATTGGAGATCTCAGCAAGTTGTTTTTCACATTCTCTGTTAATCTCAGATACAAGTGTGAGCTACAAATTGCTAGCGTTTTTTTTTTTTTTTTCCTGTAGTGCGTTTCATGCTTTTATTTGACGAATGACAAGCTGGCCCCGAGGAGAGCTATGGGACCCCACCAGGAGCAGCAGATGGCTGGGGCAGCTCTGCTCCGGCGCCGACGGCACAGCCTGCTGGCCGTGCGCCGCTCGACCAGGCCTCTGCCGTGACTGCAGCCGGAGGGTGGTGGCTGTCTGTCTGTCTGTCTGCTGGGACTTGACATGGTAACATTCCACTTTTCCTCACCCGTGCTCGAGTCTTAAGAACACGAATGTGGACAGGGACCAGCGCCGACCCCGAAGGCTTGGATGCAAATGTATGGGTGCTGGAGGACCCCCCCCCACCGAGAGGGTAGCCCCCTCTTCTGACCCCTCTGGACCAACGTCTGATAGAGACTGATGGCTCGAGCGTATGTCAGAACCACCGGGGGCTGTGTCAGCACACGTCCTGGGCACCACTCCCCAGACTGGCGCAGCGGCCGGCGGGTAGAGCCCAGGAAGCCTGCGGTCCTAACGGGCAGCAGGTAGCCTGCTTCAGCGGTGTACATGACCATCTTCCCGGTCCATGACGGCCCTCTGCCCCAGCAATGGCTGTGATTTCTACTGTCTCTAGATTTACTGACTTTAATATCAGAATTAAGGAGGCTGGCTGGCCCTTACCTAAATAAAAAAAATTAATCAATCATGGTAACAGAACAGATGAATCTGAATGAATGAATGCTTTCAAAGGAGAAAACTTTACAAGTTTACCTTGCATCTGGAGATATATTCACTAAAGGCTTAAATGTTTCTTGTAAATAAAGCTCTGTATTTACAAAAAGAAAACATGCAATTAGTAATGAATTTGCTGTTTGCACTTATTACATAAATTAAAATGGCCTTCAATTTATTGATATTAGGATTAAAAACCCAAATCAAGTTTAATATACTGGAAACTATTGTGTTATAGTTACGGCTCTTTTAAACAACTTCCAGACTGTTATTAGGATGCTGCCTTTGTGGAAACATCAGATATTTAAAACCAGTATTACAAGATGTATACAAATCAGAAGTGAAGAAAGCGGGAAAAGGCAACACCAGCAGGGGTCACTGGAATGCTACCACGTGGCTTCCGCCCTCAAGCGATGAAGCATTTGTGAAACCCTTCAAAACGAATTTTCCTAAGTTAAATACGTTACGGCAGACTTTGTTCTTTAAAGGTGAAGTTTTCTTTCACCAAACTAATGCTCGAAATCGGCATCTGGGGGACCCTTCTAGTAGAAACTACCCTTGTAAAGGTCACCTACAATTGACTGACATTTCTATAGCGATGGCATTCGAGGATGTCCTCCTGATGGTATTGTCAGTGCTGAATAACCATGCAGCGTCAGGATGTCAACGCCCTTGAACCTTGACCTAAGGTTACTTACACAGTAGAATCAGGCGGGAGCTACGTGTCTTGGTAATCGTTACGTGTTCACTTCGTAACAGGCAGTGCTAAGATATGGACCCCATGCCGACTTCCTTTTCTTTAGCTTGAACTGACAAAGCCATCAAATCATAAGGAATGAAGCGTCCTCGCCCTTTAGAGAACACTAACGTGTTCAGATTTCGCGGCCAGGCACAAAGACTGCTCATCATACCAAGCAGATGGTGGGCACTACAAAGCTAAATTTCGATTTTAAGTTCAAAATTTTCCTCCATCTGGTCCCTCCATTTCTACCCAGGCGTCTCCCTGAGCACCTGCAGAGGCTCCCTCCTCCGTGATTCCCACACGGGCCTGTACCTACGGCATTCCGGCCGACTGCGCCCCGTCAACCAGCATGATGGGCCTCACTGAGCCACTTAAAAAATGCCTCGATTTCAGAAAAGGGTATTGTGATTACGAGGGGTGAACTTCAGTGCTACAAAGAAAGCAATCTTGAAGTTTTCGTGTTATCTGACCCAGATCATCTGGTTGAAGATTCACTTGTTTTATGTTTCTCCATAATTTGTAGAGAAATAATTATTAAATGTAAGAACAGGTCCTTGCTTTCGTTAACCTCGGGCATTTCTTTGGTGCATTTTCTTTACAGAGGCAAGTTGTGGGGGGGGTGGTAATACTTAGTAGTGAATAGTGCCCCACTGAGGGCAGAGTGGGGGGGCAGTGGTTATAGGGGGGGATGGAGTGGGGGTGGTCAGCTCGCTCCCCTCATGTTCCCAGCCTGAGTATAAAGACTTGCTGCCGGTTCTCTACAATTTCTATTAAACAGAATGCATAATACATATAGAAATATGGCATGCTATAAAACTAAGATAGAAATAATGTTTTAATGTAGTTAATCGTTAGCAGAAGAAAGGGTCTGTGAAATTAAAACACATTTTACACGCTAAGTAGAACTTTTTTTCCCCAACATGAAAAGTTTTAAACACCCAACAGTACTTACCTCTCCATGTTTCAATCTTATGTTCCTCTAATTCATAAATCTGTACCTGGAAATAAAAAAAAAAAACCTTATTTACGAGTGTTAATACAACATAGAAAAGACTTCATAACTACTGCTGAGGCCCATAATTCAGCCGATGTAAAGATAATTCAGAAATACTGGCAATGCAAAAAACAAAATACAGGTTTGAAGATAAATGTTTTCTAAATTTAAAACAATAAACCAGTGTATTTTCATTGTTTGTAATTTTCTGATACACCTAAATTGTAGAACACGCGGATATACCTCGTTCCTTCTTTCTGAGGATGCAGGAGATTTTTAAAAACTGGTTGAGCCAGGTGCTGGGATCAAGTCGCTGGGGCAGTTTATGCCTGGCCCACGACACGCCACCTTTACAAAGACGCCTGGGCACTTAACGCAAAGGCCCCGTGGAGTCCTCAGCCGTTTCAAATCTCACCACCGCCTGGTGGCCGTCCTTGGCCAAGGTCCCCAACCTCTCTGAATCTGTTCCCTTCCTAGACAGCTGCCTGAAGAGGGCGCGTGAGGGAATGCGAGACAAGGAGCCTGATGCTCAGCGCCCCGGATTCTCCCCCCGCACCCCCCCAGCCTCCCACGCCCAGCTCGGCTTTTACAGAAATGATCAGGCCTCCTGCCGGCACTGGACGGGGACGCACGGGGCCCCTTCGTGAAGCTGCAGACCCACTGGCGGGCAACGTGATGGCGATGCCACTGACAACGAAGACAGAGTGCGAACGCGGTCACTCCGACAGGCTCAGTGCCGGCGCAGAGAAGGCGGGGTGCACAGGCGAGGGGCCAGGGGCCGCGGAGGCGGCCGGCTCCAGCCGGGCCCTGCGTGCCCGGGGGCCTCACACGAACGCCGTGCAGGCCGGGGGGACAGGCTCCCCCACCCTGCGGGGCAGGGAAAGGCCAGGTGTGGGAGAGGGTGGGGCGGGGGACACGGGGCCCAACACGCCTGACGGGGACCCGATGGCCCGATGGCGGGCTCCAGGTCTGGGAGAGGCGGCCAGGCCAGCACTGACCGTGAACAACGTGACAGATCAAGGCCGAGAGGGATTTTCACAGCGCCGGAGACGGCGCGAGACCATGAGCAGGGCAATGAGGCAGGTGTAGCGTGCGGGCCGTGGGGAGCCGGGGCCGTGGGAGGAAGCGGCAAGGGGCTTAGAGGCTAAGAGAGGAAACAGAATGAATGAATGAATGAATGAGGCCCCCAAGTTCAGATGCTAGGTGGGAAGTGTGTGTGTGTGTGTGTGTGTGTGTGTGTAAGGTGCAAACATGGGTAAGACGCGGTCTCTACGACATGAACTCACAAGCCAGCAGGAGACCGGACGCCCTCACAGCAGGACTGTTGCTGTGCACTGACATCCCAGGCTGGATCACTGTCGTAGGAGCCGCCCTGTGCCCTGGGCACCGCGCCCCTGGCTTCTGCCCACCGCACACCATTCGAACCACGGAGAATGGCTCCAGACTTTGTGAGATGTCCCCTGGGGGCTGAACGCACGCCCGGCTGAGAAATGTGGCACTAGCGGCACTTTAACTAACCAGAACACGGTCAGAAAAGTGCCATCAGGTTGCTCACGGGAGCATCACGCCTGCATGGTGCCTAACTCTGCCCGAGGGGACTAACACAGGGAACTCCCCAGCACTGACGTGATCCTTCGATCGGATTCCGGGAGACTAGAATTTCGACTTGCAGGGGCTGAGGACAGGAGGAGCAGTGTGACAGTGGAGTTAAGGAAGAAGAGAAGCCACACAGAGAGGTGCAGGTTTCCTGCACTTTATATATATTTGGAAAAACCAACCTCCATCCCTGAACCAAAAAAAGAGAAAAGAAAATCTTAATGCGCACCCGCACAACCGTCTACACATATACACAGAAAGACACAGCTCCAACCACTGACATGAGGATTTCTGGCACTTACCATGGGTGATTTATAGTATCTATGTAGTATATTTATGAAATCTGTAATTGTTAGCATTCCTGGAACAAAGAATTATATGTTAGATAGGAAACGATAAAAACGTAAAAGAAAAATCTCAAATTACAGGCAAATCTGGAAGTTACGAAAAAAAAGCTTCTAAAGAATCCATATCAATCACAGTTTAACGTGTTATTTAAAACTATTAATGTTATTGTCACCACCCGACTAAGATATACAAATAAGTTGAAATTAAACCTGACAGTAAATGGAATTAATCACAGTATTAGGCGGTTCAATGAGAGAAAACTTAATGAATGTTATAAAATATCACAAAAGACTTGCAGCTACATATAATTTCAAATACTGTAGAATAAGACAGAATATTCCAGAAGCTCTAGAAACGTGACACTTCTGGGGATACACGTGGGTCGTTTCCTGAGAAGCGTGCTACAAACGATGGTTTTGCCAGCCACTGTATTAAGTGCTGTCTGTGTGCCAGATGCCAGGACCACGGCGATGAAGAAAACGTGGCCCTTTTCCCAGAGGGAGCTGTGGCCGAGGGGGAGGCGGACGCACACTGGGAACGTCGCAGTAACGTCAGGCACAGCCAGAGTGCCCACACGCACGCCTGCTGTGACTTAGAAGACGAGAAGCTATGGAGTTTAGGTATCGTACGTTACATGATGTTTTGACAGAACAATGATTCAGCAAAGGTAGCAATCCCATTAATGCCATTTGGTTGCCCCGTCAGAAGCTGTTCATCCGAGGGGCAGTGGGGATGGACCACAGGTGTGCAAACGTGAGCAAAGGCGGCCGACCCATCGGTGTCTGACCACAGCCTCCCCCTCTCCCTGGGCACAGAACTGGCCCAGAACTGACGAGGTGCTGAATTCAAAGAGACTCAAACACGTGTAAAAAAGAAACTCAACAGAGTATGTGTTTTTGAATTTACTAGTGGCCCTACCTCACCTGGAAGCAAAAGCCAGCAAGGTCTTTAATTTGGAAACAGGTTTACTAGGCTGAATTCCGACCAGCATCTGTTAAAACGGCTTAGGCTTCCCGCTTCCACGGTTCCCGTTTTGGACTCCCTCCGGGCGCCCCGCTTACCTACAAAGCTTTGCTTTTTGCTCTCCCAGAGAGGTGCCGCCCGAACTCCGTTGGCTACTAAGGCGAAGAAGGCCTTCTTAACCTGCGTGGAGGCGAAGAGAGACGACACATACTTTTAAAGGCCACATGTCAAGGAGAAAGACGCCTTCAACAACATCCTCAGCCACATCTTATCAGATATCCTCGACGCTGAGTTTTCTAAGTTTGACAAACTAAAATAACTCCATTTATTAACATTAGTGAAAACGCTGTTGTATTATATAGGGATAGGAGACAATTTTTCGAAACCGAAACAAAACCATTTCAAATGTTTTACAAGCTTGTACATGTAAAAACGTATGTAATTATTAAAACCATATAACAGAATTGCACTTCAGAGTTTAATTTCTCTGACGTGGTTATTATTAGTTCATTCGAAAACACTGACGTTATATCAAATTACTTGAAATGAAGTTTCTTTTGCTTACGTCCGGTAACAAAACAAACGCGTACTTTCTCATTTCCGAGACTGAGAAAGGAAACGTATGGAAGACGTTATGTGCTTGTGCTTTTACACCTTTTAGAGATGAAGATTCCCCGTGGGTCTGTTCAGCGCACACTCACGCACTCACGCGTGATATCTCATGGAACCCTCGCGACAAACACGCTCTGGGAAGCGTGACGGGGAAAGACGGTGTCCAAGGCGATGGACGATTTATTAAAAGCCAAAAGCCCAGTCCTTCCCGTGATCCTCTGAATACAGAGAGCAATACACATCGGGAAAACGGTTCAATTTTATTAACAACCGAAAAAAGGAAGCTGTATATCTGCTAAATAAGCCAGTACTTTTTCGTTACAGAGCCCAGTAAGCGGTGGCATCATGAGATGTAAGAATATTTTCTGAGCCACAGCTTCTATTAAGAATCACTAAAATATTCATACCGTTGAATTATTTACTCATACTAAGATTTTAGGAAGAGGATTCCTGATTTAAAGAATGTTTCAATGGGGCATTTTTTCCAATATTGAAAACAGGAAAAATATCTGCCCCAACAAAAGCAACCCTGTTAAATATTGGCATAACAAATGAGAAAAAAGTGGCAAACTGTGTAATTACGAAGACTGTGTGGAAGGGGAAAAAATGGTTTATGGCAGTGAAAAATACAACTATAAAATTATATATTACAATCACATAAAATACCTAGTTAAATGGAAAAGGTCAAAGAGAAATCAGCAAAAACATCTAAACTTCTAAATTATGGAGCTGGGACAGTAAAAGTGTGTTTATTGAAAATTTTTTTTGTCGTTTTTAACGAAGAAAATGATTCTTTTGTCATGCAGTATGTCCCCAAACCCATTAACTTAATAATGGAAGGAAACGAGAAAATGACAGGAACTAGGGCTGCAAACCACACTAGGATTACTAACGTGGTGTGTTTATGCCTTTCATGTGACACACTCTGCCTTTGTGCAGAACGACGGATGTCGGTGCCCGGTGGGGTCTCACTGTTTCCTGCGCTCTCCGACCCCAGCCCAGCACTGTCCGGAGCACGGCGGGACGCGTCTCCCAGCTGCGTGGGCTGGCAGGGAACGGGGAGCGGAGTGCGTGGGGTCAATCTGACGACGCGGGAGAGAAACGGTCACTCAATGGCACCGTCGGCTGATGAGATATGTTTTGAACCACGAGAGGCATCGAGGGATGGTGTGTCAGTCTGAGTGGGCCACCTGCGTGCTAGTCTGGGAGTCCTTGACTGTGGTCCTAGAAAGCGTTATAAAAGCAGGTGGGGGAGAAGTCGCAAGTCGGCAGGTTTTAAAACTCACTAAGTATCTGCTTAGCTTGTTTTTTTCTAAAGGCTGGAACAGGGAGGGGGTAGGGGCATCTTTTAGCAGCGAAAACCAGTACAGAAACGGAATATTCATCAGGACCATTCATGAAACTCTAAGTGACCAAACCCGTCGAAAAGCCATTCCAGAGAGTTCTGAGTTGGACCAGGATGAAAACTAAACAAGTCGGATGGAACAGACCACGGGCTGCCTGACAGCACTTGGCTGCAGAGACAGGCCAGGCTCAAGGGGCTGCGACTCTTGAGAAACATAAAATCTATGAACTGAGCTGCACATCACTGGGGGCTTTGTCTAGGGACTTTCTGCAAGTCATTTTCAAACAGGTGAACTGCAACGGAAAACCGGAATCTCTCAAAAAGCAGCAAATCCCGGGCAGGGTCAATACAAAGAAAAACACACGTAAGTAAGCACGTCACAGACAAGATGCTGAAAATCGAAGGCCCAGAGAAAATTGGTTAGCGGAGAAAAGGCAGCAACTTTGAAAGGAGCAACGATCAGGCGGACGGGGACCCCAACACAAGCGGGGGGTTTGATTTTAACACTCAAATATGATGACTGTTCTTTCAGAAACAGCAGACACATGACGGGCCATCACGTGGACATTAGAAACTGGCCAGTGTGCTGACTGCAGGTATCTCTGAGCAGAGACACAGTGCTGACGCTCAACGGGCCAACGGCCGGGTGGGGGGCGGGGTGGGGGGCAAAACCCAAGCGGCAGCGCCCCCCCCCCCCGGCAAAGAGAACAGCGAGAATTTCAGGCGAAAGCCGCCCGCACTTTGGTGAGACGGTGAACAAGCAGACACCAGGCAGAGGGCCCGGAGAGAAGCAACATGCCGCTGACCGGCCAGCTTTTCCTCGGCCCAGGTTCTAACGCCGTCTTCGGCCCCGACAAGCCGAGCTAGGAAACGGGACTCTCAGGTGACTGCGGGGGCCCCCTGGGCTTGGGTGTGAAGACACTCGGCTTGGCTGTCGGCCCACAGGGCCAGAGGAGACGAAACGCATCCGCCACACCGCCTCACGCGCCCGGCTCGGGGACTGTGACTGCTGTGGGCCGTGGCTGCCCCTTCTTTGAGATGACGAAGGCTTCTGCGGCTTCCTGCACACGCGCACGGAGTCGTTTGAGGAGCAATTTGAAACTGTACTTAGGAAATCCTTCACAACTACAGGAAGGCACAGGGTGTCACCAATTACCATGAGCGGGCTACAGACGGGGCGGGCACGCTGGCTCTCGTCTGCCGGAAAATGCTCTCCGGGGTCGTGGGTACCGCTGAAAAACTTCCAGCTGACACGCAATTTGCTCAAACTGTTACCACTTGAAAAGTTACTTTTTAATAGGGTTTCCAAACCACCAAATGTGATAATTAGATAACACAGAAATTTTAAATATGGAAACGATCTTAAAAATAGCGGGCAGCTGGGCTCCAGGAAAATGGGGCCTGGCTCCCGTGGCCTCACGTTCTGCGGAGTTCCACCCTGATTTTCAGTGATTAAGGTGATCATTGGGCTTTTAAAATTGATGTTGCTGAGAAGTAAAAAGCTCTTTAAAGCTGTCCATTGGGTTTCCTACTGCATTTTTGCATCAGAGTTTGTCAAATGGACTTCTGCCTGTGAGCGCTCTCCCCTGGGGCCAGCTTCTCAGGAAAGGGCCCCCGGATCCCCTGCGGCCCAGCCCCGGCCTCACCCCACAGCTTGCAGGGGGCTGGGGACAGTCAGATGTCGGGGGAAACAGCCCCATCTGTCCCTGGACACAGAAGCCCATGACTCGAGTCCCCTCCCCTCCACTGGCAGGGGTCAGGACAGGGTCTAAGAACAAACAGGAAAATGTTTCGAAGCTATCACCACCAAGGCTTATTTTCTGGAGAAACTGCTCCAGAAATAAAATTCAGATATGATCATTTGGGGGCTTCCCGCCAAAAGATGGCTGGCCTACCAGTCCTCAGCGGGAGGCACCAGGCAGGAAGCCCGCCAGGGAGCACGGTTACGGCCGAAGCGTAACACGCACCAGACACCTGGCCCTAATTCCCGAGCCCAGCACTGAGCCACGCTGCGGGTTACATTCCCAAATGGCAGACACTGCGGAGCCAGCTCTGTGACCGAAGTTCCGTAGAGCTCGAGTTCCCGCGTCTGGAGAAAGAGGACAGGAACCACACGTCCCTCCCATGGCTGCGGTGAAGACTGTGGATGTAGACGGAGCCCCGGCCCCGTGCCGGCACGTCTCGGGGCGCAGTTACACCACCCCGGAAAGCAGCTCTCCGAGGGATACGCCAAAAACTCCCCAGCCCTGGGCACACTTACTTGTAAGGTCGTATCGAAGACGACGAGCTTTGAACTGGTCGGGACGATGTCGTAGCACTTGTGCGACCTCATGAAGCGCATGTAAACGCCGCTTTCCGAGTCGTCTGCTGAGGAGGGAAGGGAGACGGCTGCCGTGAGTAGGGATGCAGAAGCCCTGCAGCTGGGGGCAGAGTGCGCATGACAACCCACTGCTGACGACCTACTGGGCAACACGAAACGCTTTTCCTGCGAGAGGGAAGGCCCGGCGTTCCCGCCATCCGACTCCACCCAGCACCGGGCGGCAGGCCCTCGCCGGAGCAAGGCGGTCTCTACCTGCAGCCCATATGACTTTGCTACACAGAAACTACCCAAGAATCTACAAGAGAGTTCCCGGATCTGAAAAAAAAAAAAGTTTCGCAAGGTCACAGAAGGCAGAGTTAGTAAAAACAAAAAGCACGCTACCGTATTTCTGCGTACTAGCGACGAACGAATGGAAATTAAACATGGTTTTGTTTTTTTACGGAAAGGTACCCTTTATGTAGCTTTAACCTGGAAACACGGACCCCGACGAGGGGACGAAGCACACTGCAAATGGCAGCCACGTGGAACACGCGTCCCGTTGTCCGGGTCTCTGTAAAAGCTGACGGACGGCTGACGGGGGTCGGCCCTGTGCTGCGGGGTTCAGAGCGCCGCCGTCTGACCGGGGATGCAGAGAGGCAGGCATCGTCCTCGGCACACCGCGTCCTTCACCCCAACCAAATTACACCCCAAGTGTCCCCAATCCACCCACTGCTCCGCCTCCATGGCCACCGCCCTGGGTCTGAGAAATACCCCGATGCCCTGAGGGGGCTCTGCATCCAGCACTGATCTCGACACCTGCCCCCGTCCAGACTGGTTTTGCCAGGGGCGAATCTAATCATGTCACCCCCCTGCTGAAGGAAGACTCAGTGGCTCCTAACTCCTAACTCCGTAGGAGAGAGACAAGCCGCCTGACGTGAGGCCTGTGAGACCCCGGCCCTGCCCCGGGGTTTCCCAGCCCGTGCCTTCTGTCCCCCCAATCTCTGCCCGCTCCCTTCCTCCTCGGGGTCCTCGACCGCTGTTTCCTCAGCTGCGATGCTGTTTCTACCTCTCCTCCCTCACGAGGACATGACCTCAGCTCAAGGACATGACCGAGAAGCGGGGAAACAGAAATCGGAACCCGGGGCCTCGATTCCAGGGTGTGCTTAGCGGGGACGGTCGCCCTGCGGCCCCCGCCGGCAGTGGCCCCACTCCTCCTGACCTGCCCCCGTGGCTCAGTTCCAAGTCTACGCTTCCACGGGACTTCTGACACGTCCACTTAGCCTGCACTGATCTGTACATTTTGGGAAGATTTGGACGGCCTGGGAAATATCTGAGAAGAAAAATCATTGTACAAAGATCTCAGCAAAGCGAGTGTCAAACGGCAGGACACCAGCCGAGTCCCTGGCCCGCGGGGAGGACCTGCTGGCCGCTCCTGCGTCCCCGCTGCGGGAAGCGCCCGGTGTAGCTGCCCCGTTTGCCACCCTCGAGGGAGACTACGTGAACCTCTCCCAAACCTCTCGGCGCAGTTCTGAGCTCCCCTCGGGCACTGGGGTTCGCACTCCCTCATTCCGTCCCCTCCTGGACAGCTCCCCTCTCAGGGGTCCCCGCCCCGCGTGCGGAATACGGTGTCCGGCATCGCGAACCCCGAGCTCCGGCTTCTCTGTGACCTGTTCTCACGCCCCGGCAGACCGCTCCCTGCTCAGTTCCCGGCTGCCTGTAACCGCACCGTCTCCAACGTGTTCATTCCGCTTTAATTTAAACATCCTTCTCTACCCTTTCTTGTCCAATTTCAACCCAACCTCAAACGCTCCGCCGCGGCGTGAGCGCATGTGTCCAGCAGACGCCCGCGGAGTGCGCCGGCCTGCCGGGCGCTGTCCCTGGTGCTGGGCCGCAGAGCTGAACGCGGCCGACGTGCTCTGTCCCCCGGAGTTCACGCGCTGGCAGAGCGTGAGGGTGCCTGGCTGGACGCCGGGCCCCGGGAGGGCGCGCAGGCGGAAGCCAGCCCTGAGTGGGGCGGGCGCCAGAGGGGTCTGCGGCGGCCAGCCCCTCTGACGTGGGGACCGCACGCCGCCCGTGTTCCTCGCCAGCCATCGCTCCGTGCCTCGTTCGCGGGGACCTGGAAGCTCTAATAGTCTTTTCCTTCTGGAATGACAACTGCTTTGAGCGACCAGGGTCTTACTCATCTGCTCGCTGATTACTTCAGTCTGTAATTATTGCCTGTGGTCTCAGCGTGGGTCTCCCAAAGCTGACCCTGAGACCAGGTACGGAAGCGTCAAAACGGGGTACATCAGTCAGCAGTTTATAGCTTGGTGCATTACAGGCCGAGGCTGCTGGGGACCTCTGAGGACTGGGCGGGGACCTCAGACAGTCTTGCCCTAAGGATCCCTCTGGTTAGGGGTCACCCTGGGGCATCCGTCCCCTCTGGCATTTTGCCCTGAGCCCACAAGCCCGGAGGCCAAGGAATGCCCCAGAGATGGTGAAGCATCTGCTACCAACGGCGTCTGCTGTGCTGGAGCCGGGGTCCCCGGGGATACGACAAAGGAGAGACACCAGCTGCCCCGACACCACCCCAAGCAGTGCTAAGGACAAGGGCGGGGCAGTCAGGCAGGGGACGAACGTGACTTCCTGTCTTCCATCCGCTCCCCCCCCCACCACGTCCATCGCCTGGAAGACTGGAGTCCCGCACAGGGAAGAACTGAAACACAGAGCTCCAACAGCAGCTGTCGGGACGTTCCGATCCGGTCCCACTGTCACTGGCCCCGCTGCGGAGGGTGACGGCGAGCATGCGGCCAAACGCGCGGTCCCCCCGTGGCCTGCTCAGTGGGGCTGTGTGCAGACGCAGGGGGCACAGGGGAGTGTGGTCAAGCATGCGCTGACCTAACGTTTAAGTTACAAGCTGCCGGATGAATCCAGAGTCCTCAAGTTCCAATGAATGACGTGAAGGAAACTATAATAAAACGTAACAATCCATCTCCCAGAAGGAGCCTGTACGGGTATTTTGTTTGTTAATTAAGTCAAGACTATTCATGAAAGAAGCACAAATTGTAGATGATATCGCAGTATGAATATCTGAAATAAAATCTGAAAACATTATGAAGAGAAAAGAGTCAAAGTTTTTTAGAATCCTTTCAACTCTAAATTTTGTAGTAAACCTATTTTTTAGGGTACTATCTCGATTTTTAAAAACACTCAAACATTTATTTTAAAATGGCTTTAGACTTTAAAGTGGTGAAGACGAAACAGTCCCTTGCCACCGCACACCCGGTTTTCCCGGTTAGCACGTGGCCTCATGACAGGGCATCTGTCACACCTAACGGACAGACAGACACCGGCGTGTCCCTGTTAACCTTCCCACATGACGGGGGCTTCCGGGGCCCTCCCGCCGGGCATCCCCTGCTCCGGGACCCCAGGGCCGGCACGTGCGGCCGTCACGCTTTTTGGGCGTCCCCAGGCTGTGTAGGTCTCTCGGACCACCCTCGGCGCTGAGATGGGGGCCGGCCGGGTGTCCTGTGGACTGGCCCTCAGTTCGGATTTGCACGTTTTCCTCATGATCTCAATCTTGGGGTTCTGTGCTTTGGGAGGAAGACCGTAAGGTAAAATGCCACCTCATCCTGCCACATCAAGGCTACCTGCTGTCGACACGACTCGTCACCTGGATTACGGCTCAGGTAGCAGCTGCCAGGTCTGTCCACGGAGCCCGCCCCCCCTTCCTCACTGCTGTCCTTGCAAAGAGGTCACACAGCACTTAAAGGGCCGGGAGTGAAGCTCCACCTCCCTGTGGGCGGCATCTCCACAGAACCGACTTGGGGTTCTTCTGCCCAGGCGAGCTGTCCGCCTGTCATCTATCAGCGGGCTCACGACGTTTATTCCACACCTTGAGTCACAAGCCAACGCTGCGTCAGGACTGGTCAGAGGCTGTGCTCGTCCACCCTCCGCCGATGGCCTGGGTGTGGCTGCTGAGGTGGTGCACAAAGCGTCTTCTCTCAGGCTGGCCTGGCTCTGACCTCTGCGAGGTCCCCTGGACCCCTGGCCTCAGCCGGGGCTCCGTGGGGAGCTGGGTCTTCTCTGTGCACTTCCTCAGGCCGTGAGGGCCATGTGGGCCCTGGCTCCCGGGGTTCCTTCCTGAGCAGACACCACCCCCCGCCCCCCACAGTGAGTGCCATGTTCCCTCAACGCTGTCTTACACCGGTGTGGTACACTGGTGACAATTAATGGACCGATAAAATAATAATGAACAAATTATTAACAAAAGTCCAGTCGTTATTCAGATTTCCTCAGGTTTTATCCGGGACAGCATACCACACTCGGCCGTGACGCCTGAGGCTCCTGGTGGCTGTGACGGGACCTCAGACCTCACTCTGATGGCCTGGGCGCCTAGGACCGTGTTGGATGCCCCTGCGCTAAATGTCTGATGTTTTTCTCATGATTAACCTGGGGTTAAGGACCTTCAGCAGGATCCACACACTTTTTAAAAAATGTAGAAAGCTTGACCAAAGAAAGCAAAAGCAAAGCGTTAAATAGGTAAAACTAATTATTAAACCACAATTTATTTTGGCTTGCGATAAGAATAGATTATGATTGATGTAATGAAATAACTCGATAACAAAAATGACCATTTTAAGCTAGGAAAAGGAAGTCAAATACGAAATGTCATGGCTTCTCCACGTTTAGGCTGCTTTCTGAATGCTGGTGGCATCCGTGTACTGTTTACATTATGATGGAGGCGCGAGCTGCGCTTGAAGGAAAACAGGCACTGAAACAGAAAACTAGAGTAATTGGAGTTAAACCGAGAAGAAAAAACAAAACAAACATTCACCAATAACGGGCTCTTTGGAATGCAGCATTAAAATTCCTGAGAAGGCAAGAAGTTCAAACTCTCGTGATTCGAAAGGTGAGCAGGGCTAAGATGTTATCACAGTGTTCCACTCTTGCTCTTGTGCTATTTTGTAGATGGCTGGATAGAGGCAGGACGACGGGGCGTGACGCTGGCCCGTGAGCCAACTGCTCTGGGAAAGGCGGCTTTGTGGCATGACGCTCAATCTCACCACCCTTCTGACGCTGAGCCAAGGTGACTACTGAGCCGGGGAGTCGCTAAAGAACGTTCCGGGGGCAGGGGGAAGCATACGCTGAGTGTCGGGTTTGTGAAGGGTAACAAAGCAATCTGAAATGACGGCGTTTAAGTTTAAATGCACATGGTGACGTGGGGAAGTGCAGCATTTCTCGTCTAAGAGCGGATCTGATCGCACAGCACCCAGGGCCTCAGTAACCCCGACGAGGCCTCGCTACTACACAACACCCCCCACACGGCACTCAGGGTTCCTGGCCTGAACCCCCCCTTCCCGGCCTCGTCTCCTGCCGCATCCCCTAGGAAGCCTACACTCCAGGGTCACACAGATACTTCCTTCTCAAAGGAAGTTGTGGAACTTTGGGAAGTTCAACTTTGGGGATGTGCTCTCTGTGTTTGTGTGTCTGCTTCGGGCATGCCTTCTAGAACATGCCTCCGCACCCACTGTGGCCTACTGATGTCCCACCTGCCTTTCTGGAGTGGATTGAACAGTGGCCCCCCCCCCCCCACAAAACATATGTCCACCTGGAACGTCAGAAGGAGTTCATGTGGAATAAGCCTGCTGACGTAATCAACGGAGGATCTTGAGAGGAGATCGACCTGGATTAGGGTGGACCCTACGTTCAATGACCAACGTCCTTGTGAACGAGAGAAGAGGCCGCACGGACACCCAGAGAAGGTGGCCATGTCCAGGCAGAGACCAGGAGAGATGCAGCCACCGGCCAAGGGCACCAAGAGCTCGGGCAGCCACCAGGAGCTGAGAGGCCTGGGACACACTCAGACTCTCCCGCGGAGCCTCCAGAAGGAGCCCGCCCTGCTGACTGTGAGAGGCCCCGGCCCTGCAGCTCCACGCCACCCGGCGTGTGGTAATGGGTGACGGTGGCCTCAGGAAACCAATACGTCTTCAAGGGCTCAGAACTCCTTCCTCAAAGCCCTCAAGTCAGAAGCAATCGCTCCAGTTCTGGCAATCCCCTCAGTGCCCTGAGTCACTCACTTTGGTGGTGGTGTGTGTCTTGCACTGAAGTCACAGGTCTGCCCCTCCTTCAGACTGTGGCTCTCGGAGGCAGCGGACAGGTGCCCGGCAAGCTCCTCACAGGTGTCAGGATAAGCTCGTGCCTGCTAAGCTGTTGGTCGCCAAACGATGTGTAAGTAAAATGCAGAGGCCAAGTATGAGACCGAGATTACTATATTACATTTCCAACCTCAGAGAGAAAAATAACACGCACACGTTTAAAAGGATACTGGTGAACCCAGATTTAATGATCAGTACAGAAACTTTCTTTAGATGCTAGTATAAGATTGAAGGGTTGAAAAATGGTTTCGTCAGAGAAATAATGCACCTGTGGAAGGGTCCCATGTAATAATTTTTTAAAAGCAAGCAGCACTGACCTAAAGCTTTAAAAGTGTTTGCAGGTATATTTTATACTGAAGCTGTTTTCTAATTCCATTGGACAAAAAAATGTAGGAATTGAAGAAATTGCAGTAGACTGTAAATGTTCACATTATCGTACATGTATTAGAAAAACCTAAAAATACAGCGAAAGAACGTGACGATTCACATTTCGGGAAGAACTCTACAGGCGTGAATTACTTCCCCTAGCGACTACTAGCACAGAGTCTGAATGTAGAAAGGCTGTGCCAAGAATGCGTTCCCAGAGGGCGCGATTCTTCGGCACTTCCGGCCTTGACCGGAGGGAAACAAAGGGGACAGACTGTCGCCGATCATCTGATAGCCTAGGAAAGACCAGACCACAGGAGGGAGCCAGAGCAAGGCAGTGAGGCGAGGAGGCAGGGCCCCCGGACGCTTGCTGTGAGCGTTTCAGACAGCTCGGGCCACGAGGCACCTGAGGGGGATGACAGAAGACTTCAGAGGCCGGTTTCCACGAGCCTCCCTGGTCCTCCGAGGATGTCCCACACCTGCAGCACTGCCCAGGATTAGTCCTGCCTGCTCTGGGCGGAGGCCCCGGCCACCCGGCCTTAACCCGAGAGGCTGTGAGTCGGGGACCACCACGCAGGCGCCTGGGTCCAGCGGAGTCACTGCCGCTGAGTGGCTCCTGCGGAGCGTGGCGGTCACCAGCCCCACGAGCGACGTCCTCCGTGGCAAAGGAAAGGGGCTCGATTTTAAAATCAAATTTCAGGTTTAAACGACGTCAACGTGCTATTTTAAAATGTATCTTTTAGACTTGATTCTGCCTTTAGACATACGCCTTTCCTATATCCATACAGTGCCTTTTCTTTTTAGGAAACTAATAAAATACAGCTGAGCAAGAAATAAGCAAAGGAGGGGAACATGGAAGTTGCAAGCGTATGGAAAAGATGAAATTCGTGTAAATTTTCCTAACGAGCTTAGAAACATTACACCAGGGGCGAAGCCTAAGAGGTAGCAGAATAACTGAGATGCGTTAGGCTTTTTCCTTCCCACGCCTTTGCAGTGGGGGGCAAGGAGGTGAGGAAAGAAGGGAAAGTGTAGGTAAACACAGGCACGCACTCTTCCCCCCGATGAGGCAGCTCAGAACGAGGTGCAGCCAATGCCGAAGGAACGGCCCGGACGCCGAGGTGACCCTGAAACTGTGACTTCCAAACAGCTCCGCGTGGAACCCCAGAACCCGCGCGGCTGGCGTCCGCCGCGGCCCCGGCTTCCTCTGCTTCGGGAAGCGGACCCCACGACTGAGCTGCAGCCACAGCGAGGACACGGCTACCCACGGGGTCAAGCTCGAGCGCCAGACAGGCCAGACGGCCGGGAGGGAGGCGACGCCCTGCCCCTTCGGGCAAATCCACCGGCTGAAGTTTCCTTTTCTCTCTAGCTCAGTGAGGATTGTGTTCTGGGCACATCTGTTGGATTCGATCAACTGTGATTTCAGTATCTACTGAGAGGCCCAGCGGTTTCTCTCCGTTCGTCGGCTGACACGAAGTCCTTGGATGTCCTCACACACGGCAGCCTTCCTGCATTCCTAGGACAAGCCGTGCTCGCTGAGCTGACGTGCAGTGCGGCGTGCGGCCCAGACTGTGCACGGGTTTGTTTCTTCTCTCTGAGCTGTCCTCTGGTTTGGACGTCTGGATCAAGCCAGCTCGTGCATGGGCTGGAAGCTGCCCTCCTTTCTCATGCCCCTAAATAACTCAAAAAACTGAGGCGCTATCTCCTGAAGGTTCGACTGAACTCGCCCACCAACAGGCTGGACGTCAGACCTCTTTTCCAGAGACGAGGAAGGGTGAGACTTCTAATTATTTTTATAAAGGAAACAGCTTTATTGAGATATATTTCATGTTGATGCGGTTCACCCACTTCAAGTGCGCAATTCAATTAATTTCTTTTATGGTGACCGATCAAAGGGATAACTCAGTAACCAGGAAAATAAAAATTTATTAAATTTATTCAATGAGACTTTTTAAAATTAATCGGTATAGTTCGATATATACAGGTTCCTTTTAATGTTATTTCTTAAATCTCTGCATTTATAAGAAGCTCCTCTTTATATATTATTATTTTTTCCTTCTGTATTTTGTTTTTTAAGCTCCTCTGATTCCTAACGCTTTGCGTTTCCCCTCATTTTTTTCCTGAATAGACTCGACAGAGGTTTATCCCCTTTGCTGGACTTTTCCAAGACTACGCCTTCGTGTTTGACTTCCTGGACCGCTGTCGTTTCAGCAGGATTTTAGGAAGGAAGCGAGAGAAGTGAACGCATCCCGCAAACCGTCTGGAACCTCAGGTGTGGCGGCCTCGTTCAGGCGATCCGCTCAGGCGCGGTGGCCATGGGCGCTCCGCTCAAGCCCCCCGGCGCCTCCAGAGCCCCCGCGGCGGCCTGCAGTCCGAGATTCCGAGAGGACGAATTCTGACTCGCACGACGGTGCAGTTGGCCGTGGCTTCAGCCCACGGCCACGAAGCGCGGCCGCCCCTGGGGCTCGGCAACGCAACCGAAGCCTCTGCTGGGGGCCCCGGCGGCCTGTCCTGCCACCCGGGGTGGCCCTCACGCGTCAGCGCTCGCGAGCACTACGATTTCAAATCAAAACAGGAAAAAAAAACGATCCGCGGAGTGAAGCACTAACGACAAGCGCACAGGCCTCTCAGGTCCTTCCCTTGACGACGTCCGGTGGCAGCCATTCTCCTCCAACGGGGACTCCGGGCCGTCCGGGGTCCTAGGGGAGCGAGTCCAGACGGAAGGAGGGGGCAGATGGGGCAGACCAAACACAGACGAGAACTGCCGTCCCCTTCCCTGCGACCTTGGGCCACTACTTCATCCCTCGGCATAGACTTCCTTGGAACGCCGTCTCTCTTGGAGGGTGACTCCAGGAATGGGGATGAACAAACTCAAACGGCCCATCACAAACGCCAGCTGGACAGTGGGCACGATACGCACACGGGCACGTCCGACAGGGCCGACACTCGGGCCACCGCCGCGTGAACAGCTGTTGCCGGGGGCTCCGTGAACGGTGATGCGGGAGCTTCTGCTCGCCTGCCTTTTTGGTCCTTTCTTGGGTCATCGCTGTTGGTTTACGGCGACTGCACTAGGCAGGCCGGTACCGTGGGCCACGCTACGCCCACACCCTGCCACCCACCACGAGCCTGTTCGCTGGCGCTATCACTATCTCCTAGCTGCACGTGAACAAACAAGCTCGAAATGACTCGCCTAAGGTCTCGCAGCAGAAGACCCGGGACTCCAGTCCAGGTGTGACTCCGGCGCTCGATTACGATGGCACTGATCACACAGGCACCGTAAGGGGGGGGCACCCATGTATGAGCCCCAAAGCTGAGACATCGACGTGACAGTGCGAGCCCAGCAGAGGTAAACGCACCTGGGAAGGTGGGTGTGGGTATTCCCGAGCACACGTTCACGGGATGATTAAACGTTCCATTTCAAAGAAAGCGTAGCATGCGATCGAGAAAATGGCTATTGGGAGCACTTGCTGCCAGTTGTGAAGGACCAACGTGAACCCTAAAACCAATGAATCTCAACATCCAAAACCTCAACGATGTCACAGAAACTCAGGTACCCGGGAAAGAACTCGGAGTGGGGCAGGAACAGCGAAGTGGCAATCTGACCAGAAGCGTCCCAAGCTCGTTTCCTCCCCCGGAATGGCTGTCCCCTTTGCGAGGTGGACCTCTTCCCCCCCCCCGTCAGTGTAAGTGCGGTCACAGCCCAGACAGAGCCCTCCGAGGCTCTTCCGCAGACACGGGGTCACGGGGCGGGTCACGGGGCGCGGTCGGGATGCTGGCACACACTGTCACTGCCTCCGAGTCGCCCGCTCACTGGGTATCTGGGTGCCGACTTCCTGTTTTGGTGGCCTTGTCTTCCTGTCCCTGATTGCTGGCGACTACGTATCAAACGTGGCAAATGGCGTTCCTCTCGCGGTCTCATTTCCTCCACGCGAGGGCACGCAGCCTGCGCCCCAGGGTCAAAGGTAAACCCCTGAAAGCACGTGCGCACTCACCGCAAGACTCACTGGAGACTAAGTCCACTCATCACACCACCGCTGAGGCCTGGCGAACCCCCAGTGCCCGGTCCCCATCCGCCTCGAGCGCCTGATTCAACGGCGAAGAAACACGAGTTAAGTGCGAGTCTCCGTAGCGGCCCCTGCCGACGAGGAGGGGTCACCAGACCACACGCCAGTCCTGGCTGGGGCGCCCCGAAAGGCTTCCCCGGGAAGCGGACGGGCCGAGAGCTGATGGCCCAGGGGAGAGGGAGGGACGCTCCGGGGAGGCGGGGACGGGCCTGTGCGAGACGCAGCAGGCGCGAAGGAGCACGTGGCGTGAGGACCAACCGCACAGGCCGCCGAGCTGGAGGCACCAGGTGAGGCCGTGGAGAGCCAGCAGCTACGGCGGGGGACAGCGCGAGGACCACCCGTGCTCCTGCAGAAGGCAGAGGTCACCGCCGGAGGCTTGGGCCCGTGGAAGCCACGTCAGGTGTGGTTTGAGAGAGGAGCGCTGATCGCAGCACGTAAAATGGATTCGAGGGGCCTGGGGATGCTGGGAGCGATGCCATGAGTTACGTCATCTACGTCATCGTTGGAGAGAGAGAGAGATGACGGCCTGGCCCGGGGCGATGGCCCAGGTGACGGGAGAGAGGCAACATTTAGGGAGTGGAGTCGAGAGGATTGGTGGCTTGGAGAGAGAGCGCACTAGAGCTCAGCGTCATTCTCGTCAGAAAAGCATTAGGTGGGCGTGGCGCCACTTGCTGAGTCAGGGTGGCTTTGCACAAACGGGGGGGTGGGGCGCACGGGCAGGGGAGACCAGAACAGGGAGACTGGGAAGCGAATCCGGCAGAGAGAGTGAGCAGGGACTGAACACCGGGGACGGCTCTGCCCGGAGCTCCCATCTGGGCATCATCAGGCACTAAAGCATCACGGTAATGACATCCACAGCAGCGAAACCCCGGGCGACGGGTGTCATGGCGACCACGCGCCGCGGACGGGGCTGGGACTGTCTGTGGTGAGGGTGCGTGGTCAGAAGGGGGCCTCAGGCGGAGCCGTGAGACCGCCCATGGCTGGCGCTGGAGAAGGGCGAGCCGCAAGGTGTGTAAACTACCCCACTCAACCTGTCGCCAGGAAAAAAAAAAAAAAGGAAACGGGGAGTCAGAACCAGCAAGGAAACGGGCAGGCCGGACACGTGCTGTGCGCTGGAAGGCAGCGGGGTCACCTTGCCGGCTGTTTGTAACAGGGCTGGTGAGTGTCCCCGGGAGCTGGCCAGGGAGCCGCTGAACCCCCCGTGGCGAGCTCGGCGAGCCGCAGAAATGGCTGAAGAGGGACGAGGAGGTGACAGGACGCAGACCGGGCCCCAGAAAGGACTGTGGCAGGGCGGCTATGCGCCCCGGCCCCGGGCTGCGCAAGGCTGCCACACCTGCCCCCCCAGGTGTGTTCCCTGGGGATAACTGAGCCTCTTGCTCTCCTCGTTTCTTTCTCTCTAAGACAGGGATGATGACAATATTTACCTGTTCAGGTTTGTTGAGGATTAGGTGAGATAAACGTAAAGGAGTTAGCACATGCCAGCCACTAACATAATCATAAAAAAAGGAGATAAGAATTCCTCCATTTTTTTTAAGTAAATGACAAACGCTCTGTAGTATCCAGTTCTTCCACTTTAAAATTCACGGGTAAGATGTAAAGTCGCTGGGCCCTGGCGAACGGCTTCTCGGCTTTGCCCGCCCAAGCAGTTGCGGGACGGGGCCATCCTGGCCCGTCTGGACTCCGGTCAGCAGGCCGGTCAGTAGGCTGCGGGCTCAGAGAGAGTACCCACCAAGGAGCGGACGAAGCCGGTCTTGCAAGGGGTGATGGGTGACCGAGACCCCTCACCGCGGATGACCAGAGTGCTGCCTTGGCGCCCGTGACTTGGGGACAGGTCCCACATTCGCAAGTCCCAGTCCTCTGCACGCCTGTCTCTGTTTAAAGCAGCAGGGATCCCTCCGTTTCGGACTCTGTCACTGACTGGACGACGCCATCACTGACTTCAGAGCATTAAAAGGTGTCCCTAAAACCTACTAAGTACGCCAGCTCAACCTTTCATTATAAACCCTTCACGAAACTATAATGACTTTTCTGGGCAGCAGTCAGTCTCTCGTCCAGGGTGGGCATGCACACTCAGGAGGGAAGGGCAGTGTGGGGGACAGACCGTCGGCACCTTCAGATGCCTCCAGACGCGACTGAGAAGCCACCGAGCTGTGATGGCAGGACACCTGCCACTTGACCGTCTCTGCCACCAGAGGTCAGCACCCCTCACACCACGCCGATAAGCGTCCAGGCGACTCGGCTGAGCTTCTCCTAGCGGCTGCTCTAAGGGCGAAGGCCTGGCAACCCTCCACCAGGTTACCACGAAGACACGAAAAGGCAAACCCCCCTGGCGTTAGCGAGAACGGGGCTTCTCGGCTTTTTTTTTCATTATCCATTTCCCCGCTCTCTGTCCTATGCCCACAAAACTTTATTTCATGGACAGATACACTGCACACCTGTCCAGGCACTGTGGCCTCTGGAGGGCCACGAACTACCGTGATATCTAAAATTTTTGTCTGAATCTTTGGTCACTTTAGGGCAACGTCCTCAGTTGAGGATGAATGAGTTTGAGTGAACTCGAGTTTTGGTTCTGTTTGTTTGTTTATATGTAGTGGTTGCGGGTTGCTTTAGGTCATATTTCTGAGCTAGAAGGAAAAGTACAAGTTCACCAGGTGCTGGGCCTTGTTTGACAGAAAAAACCCGACAATGACAACCAGAGAAACAGCAAAGCCCCCGAGGCTGTGCATCACCCAAGGACAGGGCCACTTCCTCACACGACGAGCGCCTCGAAACCCCGAGACGCCTGCCTGAAGAACAAGGCTTGCCCTCCTCCAAAACGCGGCCCGTTTCCTACCTTCTTTTGACCCGCGTGGACTAGGTTGACCAGCTTTGCTAGAACTGTGGGTCTGGAGGCAAGTTCCGAAAAGATTATACCCTGGAAAATGCCTTGCAGGTGAAGAAGAAACACCTAGGACAGAAGGCAGGGCCGAGGAGAAGCAGCCCGCAGATGCGGGGGGTGGGGGTGGGGGTCGGGAGCGGGAACAGGCAAGGCCGACAGGCAAGACAGCGACGAGGTGGACGAAACCGCCACAGCAAGTTCAGGAAAGCCGGGCATTACTGAGAGTTCACGACAGGACGGCGGCAAGCGGGAAGCCCGGAGACGGCACAGAGCTTCAAGGGGCTGGAAGATTCTAGTTACAAATATTAATCATGACTAAATTGCTGACCACTCATCTACTTCAAAAAGCATTCATGGGTTACGTTCAGGTGCTTAAAAGACCTTGCGCTTGGTCCTGCCATTCAGAAAGTTCGAGACGGTCCTGATTAAAAAAATAATAGATATGACCAATATAATAACAAAAACTTTGAAGAGCAAACCCATGAAGTGATTGCTATGGGACGGGCATTCTTCCCATCACTTTGCACATAATGAATCATTTATTCCAGTGGTCCCGAACCTTTGTGGCACCAGGGCCCGGGGCTCCTGTGAGCATCTAATGCCTGATGCTCTGAGGCGGAGCTGAGGACGTGATGCTGATGCTGCTCCGCTCGCCCACCCGCCACTCACCTCCCGCTGTGCAGCTGGTCCTAAGAGGCCACGGATGGTACCGGCCCATGGCTGGCGGCTGGTACTCCCGGTTTAACCTCCCAACATTCCCGTGAAGCAACTAAAGCAGACCCCTCATCCGCAGTTTCGCCTTCCGCAGTTTTAGTTACTGGCCGGCTGTGGTCCGAATACACTCAACGGAAAATTCCCGAACTAAATAATCCCTAAGTTTTCAGCCGTGCACGACTCAGAGCAGCGTGATGGGATCTGGCGTGTCCCGCTCCGTCCTGCCTGGCCTGCCTGGGACGTGAGCCAGGGCCTGGTCCCGTGTCCCGACCGCGGATGCGCCCTGCCCATGGGCCCCTGGGCGGCCTGTGCTGTTACCGCCGGGACCAGCGTCCTCTCAGTGAAAAGAGGTGCGTGCGGAGGGCGGAGCGCAGGGTGTGCGGGGGCAGGGGGCTCGGCACCACCCCGGGGGTCCCGCATCCCCCTCCGCCGCAGAAACACCTGACGCGCTCACAGAGATGCCGAAATCCCACTGGACACCCAGCGACGGCCCGCACCGCAAGAGGGTGACTTGTTAGGGATGCATGGAGGGGACTTGGGGCACAGCCTCAGAGGGGGGCAGATGCGGGCTGAGCTGTGACACAGTTGTAAGACTGACAGGTAAAGAAAAGGAGCAAGAGAAGGTCTTACCCTGGAAATGACGTAATACCTAAAGCCCGGAGACTGTGTGGGTCGCACAGAGCAGGGGGCTGGCAAGCTGGGCCTGTGGGCCGAATCCGGCCTGTTTTGGGACAAAGTTGTGTGGAACACAGCCCTGTCTGCTGGACTGCTTCGTTTGCTGGCTGCCTTCTGCCTTGCTACTGTACGGGCACCTTAGATGGTCGTGACAAGGGCGGAGACCATCACGTCCCTGGCGTGTGTGGCCAGGAGGAGGCGGTGAGGCCACAGGTGAAGAAAAGCTTGCACTTACCCTATATACAGACAGAGGAAAGTGGTAAAGATTTTCCCACAAAGGAGTGAGGCCATCACGGCATGCTCCAGAAAGGTCCCTTGATCAGAGTGTGACAAACGGTTAAGAGTTGACGACAGAAACAGAGTGGAGAGCTGGTGCCAGAACCCAGGCCAAAGACCCAAACGACATGGGGGATGGCGGGACTGACCCTTCTTTCTTCCCAGAAGCAAATGACAGTTTGAGAGATTACTCTAACTTCGCTAGTGCCTCTGAATTGCTTCTTACCACTATAATATCAGTTATACTTTATCGGGGAACCAAAAAATACTTAGTAACAAAAATACTAGTAATCATGTGTTTCTGTGTGCACCAAATGTATCTTCATCTAAGTAATACCTCCTGACGCAATGCACAAATTACATGCACAAATTATGACATGAACAGGATAAGAAGGAAGGTTAAATATCTATCATGAGGCCTGCCTCATCACTTATTTATTGGACGGGTTGCAAACATCAGTTTGCAGAATATTAAAAAGTGTAATGTCTTACGCTAGGACTTCCCCTGCCCCCCCCCCCCCGATTCGAGGCACAATTCAGCTTGATAGTCAATTTTTCCGTATTTTGGATGAATAAGCAATCTAAAGTTCAAAAAAAGGCAGCATTTTGGACGGCCATGCCAACACTATTCTTCCTTCCAGCTCAGCCAACAGCTTCCGAGCGACTGCTTAACATTCTGCCTCCTTAAAAATCTAGAAAGTTTGACAGGGTTATTTGTGGGATTCAGTATGCTTTAAAGTAATGACAGCCATATAGATAAAAATAGATGCGTGGAGAGCTGAGCACCCTTTCTTAGGTCCTCAGGTTTCATACTTTACATTCATTCCCAGGGGCAGGAACAATGGAAAAGGAATAAGGCTCGTGTGTCTCTGCTCTGAGAACACAGCGTAATTGAATTCATACATCTCATCCCGAGCAAAGAAAAAACCCATCAAACTCATGATGAGAAGAATCTCTATGTCAGGATCCGTTAACCAGGGCCTTAAGAAGTCCACGGATTCAGTATGGTGGTTAAAGGCACTTAGAAGGCCACAGAAACTAACACAGAGGGCTCCCTGTGGAGCTGCCACTGTGCAGCTCATTTAAATCCTCAAACACCGTGATAGCAGCCCCATCTTATACATGGAGACCCTAAGGCACAGAGAGGTTAAGTGACTTGACCAAGGTCACACAGGTAAATAAGTGGAGCGAAGATTTGAGGCTGGGCCTCCGTTCTTAGCCACAACTCTGCTACTTCTCTAATAGAATCTGCTCTTCACTGTCCCCATTTCCATGTGAATCTGCATGAAGTTTAAAGGCAGTGGCCTCTTGTTACTAACGCCAGAGACAAAGGAAACCCCTGGGATTTAGACGGTCCAAGCCATGCGGGGAGCGGACACACTGCCCTACGTACAGTGGTCAGAATGCGACCCGTGACACAACAGAACAGGAATAATGAGGTGCCTCCAATTTAAGAATGCAATTATTTCTCGGTAGGGTACAAAATGCAAATTAAATCCCAGGAAAATTCTAAAATGTATCATGCAACTATCCGTCAATAATAAACGACGAACGCCTGTTTTCGAGCTGGGATGTTTCTGAAATGCTACAGGAAACCTAAAACATGAATACCGTACCGGCTGTGCATGGTATTTAAGTAACTGCCTGACTGTAAATGAACAGAAGTATTAAAGTAGATTTGGCACAAGGCACAGCATCCACATGGCACATTCTTTGTTCTGGGAGCTTTATTCTGTCTGTACTCTTGGGAAAAGAAGAAGTCGCTAAATAAATAATGCAAGTACACAAGACAGTGAGCAGGTCTTCAGATTCCTCCAATTGTCAGCACCTTACAGGAAGTACTTTTTCGACTGTGAGCTCATCCTATTCCATTTTAAATACTAATTTTGCCCCAAATCAAGCTATCCTCCTTCGAATATTAACAATTTCAAAATAAGATTCAGGTAAAAGCCCATTGTATTTCAATTTGAACGTTAATTTTGCCAAAGAACAAACTCATTCCCTTCACATTTTAACAGCTTCCAAATAAGATCCAGGGAAGTAAGAAGGAAACAGGGCGGGGGGGGGGGATGGTAATAAAAACCCAAGTGAGAGGCGGCGACAGAAATGATGGAGTGACAGGGTCACCTGAACTCGAAACCCACTCAGTCAGCGGCTTCGGTTTTCCTGCGTAACTTTCCCTATTGAAACAAGAAGCCACACCCTGCTGATGGTATTTTCGCAAACACAGATATGGGGACAGTTCGTTGTTTACAGGTATGGACCTAAACATAATCTGGGGGTTACCCCTGTGCGTATGGTGGCATCACAGACGATTACTACTGCATGACACCTTCCTCTCATTCGAGTAGGGACAAAAGGAGCGCCCACCGGCGCGCACGGCCGGGTTGCGGGGCTCCCCTCCGAAGCCCGCTGGGGCCCCCCTCGGAGGCGGCCGCGGGCCGCGGCGGACACGCTCCGCCCGCCGACGCGCCTCCATCCGCGGCCGCTCTGCAGCCGGGCGGCGGGGTCCGCGGCCTCCGGGCGTGGGGACCGGGCTGTCGCGCCTGGCCGTGGCGGCGGAGGCGCGCTCCGGCAGCGACACTCACCTTCTTCTTCCAACTCGAATTTCTCCAGCATGCCGGCTTCCGCGGGTCCCGGGGCCGCCGCCAGCGCGCCTGGGAGGAGGAGACAGCGATCAGCATGCGCTCGGCGGCGCGCGTCCCCGGCCGCGCGGGCGGGGCGGGGCGGGGGCGCGGGGCGGGGCGCGGGCGGGGCCGGGGGCGGGGCCGGGGGCGCGGGGCGCAGGGCCGGGGCCGGGCCGGGCCGGGGCCGGGGTGCGGGGCGGGCTCCGCGGCCCGGCCGAGCGCTGCGGCCTCGCTCCGCGCCGCGCGCCCGGGAGGAGGGGCCGGGCCGGGCGGACGCAACGGAACGGAACGCGCGCCCCGCCCGGGATGGAGCGGCCGCCCCGCCCCCCGCGGCTCCGGGCCCGACCGGCGGAGGCGACGCGTGGGCCGGGGACCCCGGGGGCCGAGAGCCGGGCGCGCGCTGGCTGCCGGGGCGCCCCCTCCGGCCGCGAGCAGCCATCGGCGGAGGCCGCGCCCCCATCCCCGCCTCGTCCCCCCCACGGGCGCCCATCACCTCCCCGCCGCCGCGGCTCCCGCAGGTTTAACCTGCTCAGGTGTGGTCTCGGCCGGCCGGGGCTGGGCGGGGCGCGCCGCCGCGTGGGCGTGGGGAGCGGGGGCGGGGCCTGCGGGACCCCGGAGGCGGTAGCACCGCGGGCCGAGAGGGGACTGCCTTTTTTTTTTTTTTAAATTTCAGATTAAACTGACCATCCCCTCCCCCTGTGAAAAAAGCGTGTTCCGTGGGTTACACGCATCGTACGCGCACCGTGTGGCCCTCGGGTTCACCCAGCCCTGCAACTCTTAATTCGCTTCCTCTCTTCACAGCCGATTCCCTTCTTCGGGTGAGCCGCTGCCAAAAGCTCACACAAATCTAAATCTGGCCCTGGGCACTCTGTCGCCCTGGATCTGGGTATCTGAGACTCTCCTGTCGCCAGCTCAGCTTGGCAGGCAGCGGGTCTGGCAGCCGAGAGCTGCCTGGAAGGGCCGCGCAGTCTGAGAAGGGACAGGCGCCCCCCTGCGGGGCTCTCCAATGTGTCAGCCAATCTCTGCCCCATCTGCAGGGGCCCCTCGGCTCCCTGCGAATGCTGGGGCCCTGATAATGAGATTCGCTCTCTAACTGCAGACTGGGGCTGTAAAAGGGCCCCAACCGCTCGAAAGGAACTTGGGTTTGTCACTCTTAAAACCCTCGCCCGGAGAAGGAAGTACTGAAGTCTCCTTTGCACTTTACTTTTGCTCCGTCATCGCCGTTGGGCTGATCCCTGACTCTTAAGCTTCTCCTTAAAACTGGCGCACGCGTGGGAGGATGGATAGGTGGAGGAAAAGGAGACGAAACTAATTTTGTTATAGGATTGGTGATAAAACCTAGAGCTCTGTCATGCTTAACAGCAGAAGGCTGGATGCATTCCACGTTCAGGAACAAGGCAAAGATGCCCGCTTTCATACTAATTCAATATAGTACCAGAAGTTCCAGCTACTGCATTAAGGCAAGAAAAACAAATACAAGGCATACAAATTGCAAAGAAATAAAACCATCCCTATGTGCATAAGACATGGCTGTCTGCACAGAAAATCCCAAGGAATCTAAAAAACAAACAGAACCCTCAAAACTGGAACTAGTGATTGCAACAAGGTCACAGGATGCAAGATCAAAACACAAAAATCAATCGCATTTCTATACCAACAACACACATGTGAAAACTGATATTAAAAACAATACTAGTTATAACGATTGCAAAGAAAATACTTAGGCACACTCAAGGAAATGTACAAGACCTGCGTGCTGAAAACTATAAAACTTGGATGAAGCGAAAGAAGACCTGAATAAATGGAGACGCACCCCATGTTCGCAGGTTGGAAGGTTCAACATAGTAATGCCAGTTCACCGCCATATTGATCTCAAGGTTTAATGCAATGCCTTTCAAAATCGCGACAAGGTTTTTTTTTTTTTTTTTTTTGTAGACGAGACCAGCTTAATCTAAAATTTATATGGAAAGGCACAGGCTCTCCAATAGCTGAGACAACCCTGAAAAAGAAGAATGAAGTGGGAGGACTCGCTCGATACTGAGGCTTACCCTAGAGCCATCAGGAGTCAAGACTGGTATCGGCAGAGGGATAGACACACTGATCGACAGAAACAGAGAATCTAGAAATAGACCCGGGAAAGTGTCAGATCGATGTTTGAGGCTGCAAAACACCGGTGCAAAAGCAACGGGCGAGCAACTGGACATCCGCAGGCAAAACAGACCTCACCGTCAGCCTCGCCCCTGCTGCAAAAATGAGTTCGAGTCGGACCATGGCATTAAAATGTAAAACACAAACCCTTTAGAAAAAAAATAATAATACAAAATCCTCAGGACCTAACTGCTAGGCACAGAATTAGACGGCATCCAAAACATGGTCCATAAAAGGAAAAACAAATCAATCGGACCTCATCAAAATTAAAATGTGGTCTGTGACAGACTCTGCTAAGAGGGTAAAAAGACGAGGTACAGAGTGTGAGCAAACACTTGCAAACCACAGAGTCAGCGATGGACTAGTGTCTGGAATACGTAAGGAATTCTCAAAAATCAACAGTAGAAAAAGAAAATCCAGTTAGATCACGGACGAAAGATATGAAGAGACACGTCACTGAAAAAGATATACAGATGGCAAATAAGCACGTGTCAAGATTTTCATCATTAGCCACTAGAGAAATGCAAATTAAAACCACAATAAGTGATCGCTACACACACCTATTAGAATGGCCAAAATAAAGAGTGACAATACCAAATGCTGGTGAGGGTGCGGGAAAACAATCACTTTTGCATTGCCGCAGAGACGCAAAATCGTATCACTAAATGTGCAACTGCCATATGGCATGTCAACTGCACTCTGAACATTTACCCCAGGGAAATGAAAACTATGTTTAGACAAAAACTTGTATATGCATGTTCACGGGCAATTTCATTTGTCATGGTCCAAACCGAAATAACAAGGGTCATTCAACAGGTGAATGGTTAAGCAAACTACAGCCACTCACTGCCTAACAATAGGACATGTTCTGAGAAATGAGTCCTCAGGCGATTTCATCGTCCTGCAAACATCGGGGTGCACCTACACGAACCTGGATGGTCCAGCCTGCTACACGCCAGGCTCCCTGGGACGGCCTTTCACTCCTAGGCGACAAACCTGCACAGCCCGTTGCTGTACTGAATACTGTAGGCAGCTGTGATACAGTGGTGAGCACTTGTGTATCTAAACATGCGTCCACACAGAAAAGGTCCAGTTAAAATAAGTATAAAAGTGGTACGCCCGTATAGGGCGCTCACCATGAACGGGGCGGGAGGGACCGGAAGTTGCTCTAGGCGACCCAGTGAGTGAGCGGTGGTGAACTGTCAGTCAAGGCCCAAGGCATGACTGTCACTACCGTAGGCTCTAGACACACTGGGCGCTTAGGCTACACTCAAGTTATACAATATTATTTTTCTTTCTTTGATAATAAGTTAAGGTTAGTTTACTGTAACTTTTCTACTTAATAAAAATTTAAACCCTTTTGGACTTTTGTAATAACACTTAGCTGAAACACAAACGCATTGTACAGCTATACAAAAAATATTTTTTCTTTAAAAATATGTCCTTTTTCTATCTTTTCTCTATTTTTAAAATTAACTTTTTTTTTTACTTTTTAGATTTTTCGTTCATTTTTTTAAAAGTATGGTGGCACATGGTAGACGTGTCAATCATCTTAATTTTTGAAAAGTCTACATTTTAATTTTTGCGGTAATTTTTGTGTAATTTCGAAAAATCCCTAATTGCCACCCATTTTGCCTGTAATCCTGTGAATTGTTTTTGGAAGGCAGAAATGGGTAGCAAGTGGGTGTGTGCATTTTTAGAGGTTGTCAACTCTGCAAATGTGACCTTCAGACTAAAAAGTCCTGTACCCATTACCGTAAAAGTCGGTAGAAACAGAAATGGAAGCAAATTAAAGTGAGTCTCTTAGGTTTTTCACTAGATAATGAGTGTATAGGAGTTGACTGAAATAAAACTGTTTCTGTATAATATGCCAGTGGGGCCGAATTTATTTCCACAGGTTGTTTTCACTTAGACATCCCACGTTTTCTTCCTGAGAAAGGAGGACTCTAGGGAGGGGTGGACAGAACTCTGTAACACGCGAGGTCCAGCTCAGGAATCCGAGGGCCTGCAAAGCCTTGCAGGTGGTGCATGGGGTCAAAGGAGTGATCGATTAGTCAGTGCAAATAACTTAAAGTTGGTGGTCGTCAGTTGCCCCCTCACAGTGACGTTTTTCTTAAAGTCTCACGACTGAATTTTAGCTACTTGAGCCAGGCAGGGAAGCCAGGAGAGAGGGGAGGCCTGAGGAAGGGCTCTGGAGATGTCTGGGTTAGGAGGAGGGGCCTGCATTTTGGATCCTCTCTCCTTCTCTCCGGATTTGGGGCAGAGGGGCCAGGTTTTCCTAGCTTGGCCTTGAGCAGGCTCACCATATTTCTGCCTGCACACCATGGGCTTCTGTGGCCAGTCTGGGCTCCACTGTGGTCAGCAGGGAGCAGAAGGCTCCAAGTGGAACTTCAGTGAGAGAATGCCGGAAACACAGAGCCGCTACAAGTGTGACTTTTTGGCTGGTGAGAAATGCTAAATGATTGAGGTCTGTCTTACATAATTGTGCCCTGGTGCAGCAAAATACAGAATTTGGAATGACCATCAGAAGGAAAAACTTCAGCCTGAAATTCACTCATCAAACGTTTGCCAAAAAAGCTTTTCTTCTTGCACTGAGGTCGGATATGAGTCCGCTTTGCCTCTCTGTTTTTTTTTTTCCATAATCTTAAATGGCTACCATGAGAAATAAATCAACCTTAAAAACTGGATAAGTAGCTCCTCAATAATTTAGTGTATCGAAACCCGCAGCTTCGATGTTCCCCTTGCTGTCTTCTTTGAGCTTTGGTTCCGCTCTGCAAAGCCTGGTGGGAAAGGTAGGCTGGGGACCTGTTGCCAGTGCCCGGCCAGGAGCGGGGTGTGCTCAGCCACCAGCTTACACCCCACTTCTGTGCTGACCACTCCCCAGCCTCCATCTCAGGCTGACAGCTCTCCTGAGCTCAGACTGTCTACTGGTCCTCTCCACTTGACCTTCCTACAGACAGTTCAAACTCACCCCCCTAAAACGGTCCGTGAGTCCGCCTTGTCACCTTCCTGTCCCGCGGGGCTGCCCAACTCGTCTCTGTCTCCACCGTGGCTCCTTAGGTAGGCGTCCTCCGCCTCATACTTGGTTGCCGAATCAGCTCCAATTCCTCCCGCCTCGCCCTTTCCCTACCCTGGAGCCAGACTGACCTTTTAAAAACACAGACTTGCTCTTGTTACGCCCCGTGTAGAACCGGTTGATGACTCTGGGACCCTCGGGAATGTCAGGCTAACTCCTCCGCGCAGGGCGGGGCCTGATGGGGTCATTTCTTCCCCTTCTGTGGCCAGGGCCCCTGCCGCCCCTTAGCTGAGCTGCACTGTCCCCTGCGCCGCGCTAAGGGTTTTGAATGTCTGGCCTCCCTCCCTAGTTCCCTGCCACTTGGCTGGTTCCTGCTCATCATTCTTCCAAGAATGAGTCTTACAAAGAAGGCTCAGTCTTCACCAGGAAGCCTTTTTCGACCCCTTCTTACAACTTACCTGGTTAACTGCTTCTCTAACACACCTCCACAAGGCACTTAACACAGGGTCGGAGTTCACGTTCCTGCCTCCCCCAAACCCCACAAACTCCCTGAAGGGGAACAACGGCTCTGTTTGGTCGTCTTGGTGTTGCCCATGCCTGACGCACGGTAGACATTCCAAAAATATTGGACCGAAATAAATTGTTCATTATTAGCAAAATCAATGAAAAAACGTGGTGGGTAAACAGTTGATTTAATAGCATAACTGGGTTCAGAGATGATGTCATCCCAATTCATGCATGCCTCATTCCTATTTAGAAATGGTGATACCCACTTCCCTGTGAGTGTTGGACCTAACATTTTAAAGGAAAAAGAGAGCGACTGTGCTAAGAAATAATGACAGCCAACATTTTTGCTGTAACAGACTCTCTCCGAGGCCCGGAGGCCATGGACGCTGATTTGGAGATTAGTGGGAAGCTCTGCCAGCTCCGGCTGCCACCCTACAATTTTAGTTTCTGTGAAGTGCCAACAGCTAATATTTTAAAGTGGTGTAGAAATTCAATAAAAGCTCAAAGCACTGAGCTATCTCAAACCGTCCCTATTAATTCTTCTGATCGATTTCAATCAGCATGTTTGAGAAAAAGATTTTGTTCATTGTGATACTTTTCCAAATAACAATTTCAGAGGCTTTAAATAAAGTTAGTTCCTTCCTAACATTTTTTTTTTTAAATGATTTTGTTTCTAGAGTAGTTATCCACGGTCGCTTTTCAAAGAGTGTGGCAACCAATTTCTACAGTTCAACAACAAGTCAGCTGAAAACCTGTTTCGAAGGAGATGTTTTTAAATAAGAGGTGAAGAAAACAGACTAAACCAAAATAGTCCTTTTGGTCTGGATTCCTTGTTAAATTATCTTCCGACATCCAAAAAGCAGACAATGTTAAGATTTTTGAAGGCAGTCATTCAGCAATTACTCACTAACCAGTGTGATGAAAAATTCACATCAAAGGTAGGAAGTAGGAACCCGACATTACCCAGGGTTTGTTGCTTTACAAATTCGGGTTCTTTGGCGCTCATCAGTCAAGGTCAGAAATGGGTATTTCTCCTGCCTTTCCCGAGCAAATCAAAATTTAGTTTTCATTGTTTTGCTAATCAACATGTCTGATTATTATTAGGTTTGTGTTCAGCATGACTTACTGGGCGCTAAATACGTTCTCATAAGTTGACAACCCTTATTTTTCCATAATACTTGACAAATTAAAAGAAGTAAGTATTGCTCAACAAGGTAATATTTCAGTTCTCAAAGCATCAAGCCTTTAACTTCGAAGTGTATTGTATTTCTACGATAAAGCAACACAAAACGCGATACGAAGGCACAGAGAAGTCTGTCTTCACTCTTCGCTCCCTCCCTGCCAGCTGGCCTGCTCATCAACCCTTCCCAGAACAGACCATGGTTAATGGTTTTTTCAGCCCTTTTTTATCCTTTCACTTATGGAAATTCTGGCCAGAAATTGGTGACAAGTTACGGAAATGCTTGAGACAGACTACTTGCACGTTTGCCCTGTTTTGTTCCACGTGAAGCGATCCAAAGTCAAGGTGAAATGACAGGGACCTGCTCATACTTCTGTTCCGCCTTCTGCACGGGGCCCTGGGAATTCCCTGATCTTTACCCACTATCTGTGGCCTTCGGCCGCTAATGGGGATGGATGTGGGTGAACGCAGAGCCAATTACCTGCAGGGGTAGGACCCGCGTACCTCAAAATGTAAATCTTCTGAGAGGTTTTGGTGTCTCTTTTCTCTTGTGATCTCGTTTACCTATAATAAACTATCCATTTCAAGGGCACGATTTGATGAGTTCACGCAAAACCACGGCGACGATCAAGACACCCAAACATTTTTGTCGCCCCGCCGTTTTCTCGTGCCCGTTGTGGTTCGTCCCTCGTCTTCTTGTGGTCTTGGGCAACCCGCGCTCCACGTTCTCTTGCCCTGGGTGTTCAGACTCAGCCCGCACGCCTTCCGGGCGGTGCGCACCCGCGTGTGTGGCGCGGGGCCCTGAGCGGCAGCGGTGCACGGTCGGCTGCCTATTCGCCACCTGTCTCTCCTCTCCCACCCATTCTCCTAGAATGAGCCCTTAATTTTGCTGCAGGATACACCTTTCCTGACACACATGGTGACGGTAGCAGCCTAGCTACCCAGCGTTAAAGAGAAGGACGTTTGGCTGGGGAGAGCCGGAGGCATCCACATGCACGTGCGCATATCCCCGCCCCGCCCCCTACGTGGGCCCCACCACTATCCCCCCTCACCGCGTCCCCGCCCCATCCCCTATCCTAGCCACAGACACAACGTAGCCCTGAGTGCTGTTTAGGACCAGCTGACAGAGGAAGCCAGCGCTGAGAGAGGGAAAGAATTTGGGTCCTTGGCGACATCACCGAGCAGGTCTGTCTCTCACCCGGCCTGGGTAAGATGTCTTCATCCTTTGAGCCAGGCCGCGTTGGAGTCTTGTGTTACTCTGCAGCCACAAACAACCTAAGCGCTATCTGGGTACTGTATCAGACACGCAGGCCCTGCCCTCAGGAGGTGATGTTCTAATTAGGTGAAGGTTACATTCCGATTGTGGGAACTGCATTTCTGTATATGTAACACAACAAACAAAACCACAGGCGCACTAAGGCTAAAGAATGCGCCAGGGGGAAGGCAGCTTTCAGGGGCCGGGCTGAGGCCGGCCTTGGAGGGGGCGGGGAGAGGTGGGAATCTGATGCCAGCCAGGGCAGAGGGGAAGCCCTGAGGGCAAAGGCGTTTGCCGGAGGCAGCAGGCAAGTGGCCTTCACCCCAGGGAGGAGCGTTCTTGTGGGGAAGTTAGGAAAAGGTCGGTAGACCCCACTGGGGCTCAAGAAATGCAGACAGGTTTCAGGCACTGGATAGAGGACGGGACCCGAGGTTTCCGCCCAGTGTTTTCGGCAATATCGAAAGATTTTAACATCCGTGATGCGTGGAAACGGATGGGTTTGGGAGGGCCTGGAGCCCGCGTGAACATTTACGACGTCTTTACGATGGGGAATGGAAGCGAGGGAGTCTGAGGAAGTAGCGCCGAGAGAAAAATAATTTGGAGCTGGGATTTCAGTGGATTAGGAGATAAGTACTATGGCCAGGCCACCCTGGACGTGCCCGATCCCGGCTGATCTCAGAAGCTAAGCAGGGTCGGGGCTGGTGAGTACGTGGATGGGAGACCACCGAGGAAGACTAGGTGGTGTAGGCGTACAAAAAAAAAAAAAAAAAAAATTTAAATAAATAGAAAAAACTTAGAGTAATAATTATAAATAGAAGCATCAAAAGAAGCCTTTAAATACAGCAATGAAATCTTTATGGAAGCAAAAGAAAGCCCATAAAGGAAGCTGACAGGATCACAAAAGCCATACGGCGCGGCTGTAAATATTCAAAAGCTTCTGGAAATTACATGCTTATTTCTCAAAGCCCTTTGCCCACGCCTCTCTCCTGCCTACGTTTCTTTCAAAAACTGCGGCTTAGTCTTAGCCTGCTATACTGTCTTATAACTTTCCTAAAAAGACTGTAACTTGAAAATCAAATTTAGACTCGTACGGTTTCCCTGCAGTGGTCCTAAATAGGGGTGAAAGTGTTTTGTTTTTTGTTGTAAACCATCAGTCGTATGGTGTTTTAAAGAAGCGTTATGGTCCCCAGCCACTCAGGGCCTGCCCTCTCCCCTCCCCGCCTTCCCTAACCCAGCCCAGCTCCTTGTCAAAGTGTTAGGGGACGCTTTCGGATTGCTCGGAAGGCTCTTGAGAGGTGACAGGCCCTGCAGTGGCGAGGAGAACAGGGTGACAATGGGTATGACCGAAACCGAGAAGACTCGGGAGACGTGCAGGATTTCAGGCTTCAGAAGCAGAATTATCTGGAGTCGAGCGAAAAGGAATTCACAGCAGGTAGTCACAGCCCCAGGAGGGGGGCGGCCTGCCGGACACTATAGTTTTTCTCCCACACTTTTACTGTCCCCCATCCCGAATCTGAGGCAGCTCCAGAGATGGTAAATTGAGACAAATAAGGCAGGAGGAGGCGTGTCCGAGACAGTTGGGGTATGTTATCATTGTTGCTGAACTCACCCCTAAAAAATGAAAAGGTTCCCAAATTTAGCCTGAGGAGAGTGGCCCAGATTCCAGGAAGTACTCAGGAAATCTGTGAACAGGTAATTTTATTTTTTTTTTCCTGCTAATGGGTTGTTTCCTTGGGCAGTTTTATCCGTGAATAAACTATGACACCTGAACGCTCAGCCTAACCCAGACACCTTCGCAAGTTTAAGAAGTCACAAGTTTAAGGAGTTCGAAGCTCGCCTGTTTATCACGGCCATAGAGAATATAAACGTGGTGTCCGATGCGTCGAGGAAAACTAAATAACTAAAAGCCTGAGAAGGGTGACAGTATGCACCACGCTTCACGACAGTGAGAAAAACCACAGTTTAGGTTCACATGCAAGTAGCTGAGCCCAGCAATATATTCGGCCCAGCATGGATCTGTGCGGGATTGGATCCGTTCACGGGGCCCGAGTGTCTTGGAGAAGAGCATGTGTGACGTTTGTCTACTGTCGTCTCCTGACATCATGGTGCTGGATCGGTGCCTTGATTCAAGCAACATCATCGCAGACTTCAAAAGCAGGGTAAACACCTCAAAAGGGCATCATCGGCCGCTACCTCTTTTGGCCGAGATTTCGAAGACGGATCTCAAAGTCAGACGCGTGACCAGAGCCCAGGGCAAACGGAGGGACCGCACGGCGCGGCTGCGCTCACGGTGTGTTTCTGACCACGCAGCCCCGGCCCCGCGGCCCTCGACGGCCCTGGTGCCGAGCCTGGTTCTGCCACACGCTGGCTGTGTGCTCAGCATGTCGCCGGTCTCCGAGCCTCGTGCCGTGTGCGCTGTGCGCCCGGGACCATCCCCTGCCCAGGCGAGGTGCCCATAAACGGTAGCTGCTCTTAATGTGGGGGACGCCACTGGCGAAATGAAAAACGCATGGGTTTCGAAGGGAGGCTCCCGTTGGAATCATGCCTCTCACATTCACTAGCCATAAAAGCTCAAGCAGATGACTTAGGTTTTTTCTAAACCTTCCTTCTTAACCTACCAATGGAGAGAAGAATATCGCCCGGGCAGGGAGGGCATGAGAATGAACTGGAACAGTGTATGCCTGGCCCAGGGCATCAACAAGTGGGTTTCCACTGAGCCCCTAATGTCACCATCTGCAGACCAGGCGGGGGAGGCTGACTGTCACGCCGTGAGAGCGGGGGTCAGAGAGCCTACGTCTGCTGTGAGGAATCAGACGTGCCAAATGCTTGCTTTCCTTTGTAAAGAGAGACTAATAAGCTATATTCTATTCAAAGGACGGTAGATATTTGTTCCACACATCCCAGAGGGCCTGCTGTTGTCCTAGGCAGTCTCCAAAGCCACCGAAGATCGTTTTAAGACAGAAAATGCCATTTCCATCAATTATCTGCCACCGAACGTGCCTGACCTAATTCAGTATTAGGCTGAGAACACGTACAGAAACACGATCAACTAGGATTTATCCCAAACCCGTGAAGAAGGGACAGGTTGTAAGATGATTTTAACTAACCCACGACTAGCATCGCATGCTTCTACGACAGCGTGTTATCGTCATCCTATCACGGTTATTTCTGGGGCGGACGGAGAAGGACTGGATGCGTGCAAGCCTAACGCACAAGTTAAGTGCAGTCTACAGTTCAGGCCTAGTGACAGATGGAATTTTCTTTAATTGCCCACATGTAAGACTGAGTGAATAGGAAGGCAGAGCGAAAACACAGCCCTGTCTATGGACATGGATCCGAAAGCAGGAAGGGTCACAGAGTCTTGCGCCACTATGACCAGGCCTCTACTCTGAAGATAATTTCTTCAAGTATTTCAGCACAGAGTGCTGGATACATGCAGCCTTTTGGGGGCCATACCAAGAAAAATTCTGGATGAATGAAGCACGTCTTTTCCACTAGCCGTGTTCGAACACATTAAACATAGCTCACGAAAAATTATTTCTGGAATTTGCTGGTACATTAATATTACATCCCAGTTTAGTATCATTAAACATGGGTAGTGAACATAGAAAGCAGTATTGGGGGACCTCCCCCCACACACACCAATCTTCAACGGAAAGGCCAAGTTCAAGTTCATGACAAGGACAGAGCTCAAGCAGGGAAAACTCTTTCCTTCTCTGCTCACCTGACTCCTCAAAGCGGCAGCTGAGTCTCAGACAGGCAAACAGCTCAAAATCTTTTTGGCCTCCAGGTACTGAAGTATCTTATACTTGGTTCCTTTAAAAACTTTCATCATTGAGTAAATCTATTGAAATTGCACTAAATATCGATACGATCTCTATCTGATGGCTTCGGCATGCTATACCTGTTCCCCGGGCTCTATGTAGTGCTGGTCATTCACTGTATTAGACCCACTGGTGGGCTTTATAATTCGAATAGGATAAAAGTAATAGTTAATACGGATTTTTATGAAAACGAGACTTCTAAAGATGACATTCTCCTAACAACTAAACTATGTAAATTGAGACAGGGTCCTGATTATAATATTAAGTGCAAAGCTAGGTTGTGAAGCCGTCTTGCATAGTCCAACCTTAGTTCAATGTCTCTTTCTGCATCTGTGGATAAAGGTTATGACAAAGGCTAAGTGAAAAGATGCCACACCACAATTTAACTGTCTCAGAGAGGTGGAATTGCAGGAAGTTTTTTCTTCATGCTTTGCTTTTCCTAATGAGAGGAATTTTTAAAAATTTCCGATTGGGGTATAAATGCACACAACAGAATTCTCCTTCTTAACCGTTTTAAGCACGCAGTTCAGTTAAGCGTGGTCCCGTTGTTGTGCGACCAGTCTCCGAGATGTTTTCATCTGTAGAAATTCAGGCGGTCACTCATTAACAGGTTCTGCACGCCATTCTCCAGGCCCCAGAGGAGGCTTGTCTAAACTTCTCCACCGTTCCGACAGCTAGTTTCTACCAAGTCATTAAGGGCACGCTATTAATACCGGTGTTACGTTCTGTGTCACCGTTGTACCTACCAGTGACACCTCACGAGCTACGGTTAATGCTTTTCTAAGTGCTCCGCGTTCAGGGACAGCCCCGGTTCTGTGCCGCAGGAATTCCCATCTAAATGCAAATCGAGACAGGCAGGACTAGACTGCACGAGCAGGTGCAGTAATTTTCCCACTGCCTAATGTTTGCGCCCCCCCCCCCGCCCCCCCGCAATGCGTTTTCATACCACTGTCTTGGTAAAGCAACGTGCCTCTTCTTCCCTGCACCTGCACTCATAGGTGAAGGAGCTCAGAGTCTTGATTTCTTTGACTGAATACACAGTAAAGGAAATGGACAAAGAGAATCGTTTTCCTGACCCCTGCTTCTGCACCGCGGGCGGACACATCCAGGCCCCTGCTGTCTCTGTCTCACGTCCCGGAGGGGTCAAAGGAAGTTGTGCCCCGAACGGAGCTTGCCCTTTGCCCCCCGGCTCTACTTCCCTTTCCTGACCTGGCGACACCGCCGTCCGTCCTTTCCCGCCAGACACCCCCACGCGCCACAGCACGGCCATCCTGGTTTGTCTCTTCTGGACTTTTCTAACCGATCGCTTCCTCTGAATCGCCACCCCTGTGGCCTGAATTCAGCCCCCTGTCATCTCTCAGACGCGCGCTGACTTTCGGCATCGGTCTCCTGGCTTAGTCTGTTACCCATGACGCCAACTGCTGCCCCAGGAACCCTGGTCCGTGTCTTCAGCGGGCGAAGCCCTCCTGCTTGTCTCCTGCCTTCCTGGGAACTAGTCTCATCCTGCCGCTGTGCACGGCATGTCCCATCAGTTCACAGGGTGGGAGTGCAGGAGGCTCTGGCACAGATGACTCAGGGGTTGGCAATTTTGTTTCTTTTTTTTTTTTTTTTCCAATAAAGGCCAGATAGTGAATATTTCGGGCTTTGCAGACCGTCTGGTCTCTATTGCCAACACTCACCTCTGCTGTCATAGCAGGAAAGAAGCCACAGACAGCGCGTGAATGAACGAGTGTGGCTGGGTACTAATAAAACTTTAATTACAAACGCGGATGGTGGGACAGCTTTGGCCCATGGGGATAGGCGCTAAGAAGCAAGGTCAGTGTGTGAGGGAGACTGACAAACTCAGCCTTCTCTAGAGGGGGCTGGGAACATCTAAAAGCATGGATTTGGGGCCCGATCCCCTGGTTCAAATCTTGACTTAAGCGTTGCTAGTTAAGGGGCTTTGGAGAGCTTTGCACAGATGGTCATTCGACCTCACCATTGCCCTGAGAGAGAAGCATGACCTTCTTGGAACAGAGGTGTGAGCAGTGTGGGGCCGAGGGGTCAGGAAACTCTAAGTCCTTTCACGAGCATGCTCACACGCTCACGTCACGTCCCCCTTCGAGAGAAACGCCCTCCGGACAGCCGGCCGCCTCGGCCCTGACTCACACCTGCTCTTCACACCAGCCCTCTTGATAAAGCTGTCCACATTCCCCGGCCACACTCTGTCATCTCACACTCACTCAGCGGCCCTCTGGCGAGCGGGCTTCGGCCCCCGGTTTGTAGAACCCGGTGGCTGTTGTGTGTGACAGAGATACGCTCGGCTGTCACATATTTAGGTGATATCTTTCACACCCCCGGCCAAGCGAGGGGGAAGATAACGGTGACATCCGATTACCCGGCTCGGCCCCAGCGCGCGCCCCAAAGCCACGGACACCAACATTTTAACCACTGCCCCTCCCGGGGAGGGGGGGTGCTCCTCTGGGGTGGAGAAGCCCAAGCTGAAGCCTCCAGTGGCCACTGTCCACACGGCAGACTGAGCGTGAGAAGGGCTGGCCCCACCAACCAAGGCGGCGAGATGGCTCGCTGCTGGAAGCACGCGCTTCATGGCCCACATTTGTACCCCCATGATCCCAGCGGTGCCTGTGGAACTTTAGAAGCAGAAATCTGCAAGCCCGCCCCCCCTGCCTGCCCCTCTGTGACTGGGCTATGACCCAGGAGCCATGAGAGCCATAACGCTTCAGCTCCGGGGGCCTCATCTTGCAGGATTCACCTCCTTCTATGAGATCCTCGGGGCAGGAATTTTCTCAGCAGTCACTCAATACCCAGTGCCTAGTCGGGTGCCCGGCAAACGATGGAGTCACAAATGAATGATTTCTCTTCTGGGTCCCTGGGAGGCGACAAGAGGCAGGGCATTTATCAAGTGAAAAAAAAAGAATCTGGAGGTAAAAAGATCCGACATGTTTTCCTTGGAGCTCAGCTACCCCAGGGGACAGAATCAGTAAGACCCCAAAGACTCAGAGCACTGCTCAGGAAAACGGGCCAAGCTCTTAGCCCAGGACGCCTCTCCGGGCTGGGCTCTGCCTTCCTTCTGCTCATCAGCCACGATTCCACCAGGGCAGGAACACAGGAGGAATGCCAACGACAATGCCTTTTTTGGACAGCCAGGAAGTGGATGTTCTCTGCCTGTGTCTTCCACACGCGGGCTCATCTGTGCTCAGCTCTCGCGATGACCGAGCCCGTCATGAGTCAGTCCTCCCGGTGGCTGCTCCTGCGCCCGATGTGGAGTTTTTCCCAAACTATTTTTAAAATATATCTAATCTGTGTGAGTAACAGGCTGCGGGACCGTTAGTTTGCCATTTCTGGGCAGATAGTTTTAACATCCTCAGGACCTTTTTAGGTTGTAATTGGATCTCCGGTGAGACAGGGATCCGAAAACAAAGTAGGGCGTGGAAAATCTTTAAGGGCTGCTTCATATCAAGGGATCTAAAATATTAAGGTGTTTAAAGTGGTTTCTGATCTTTAAAAAAAAAAAGGTTATTATTCTAAATAGCAATCTTGAAAGATGGCTTAGGAATTTCCTTCCAAATATCTACCCTGGGGAACTAGGGACCTCGGAGGTGGGTTCAGTGACTAGACAGACGGGTTTTGGTAAAGGGTAGGGCCCTCGGCCGACAGGAATGGTGCCCTAATAAAGGAGGGAGAGACACCAGGCCTGGGGGCACGGGGACAGGGCCCATGAGGACACAGCGAGAAGGTGGCCGTCCACCAGCCAAGGAGGGGCCTCCGGAGAAACCAGCCCTGCGACAACTTGAGCTCCAACTTCCGGCCTCCAGAACTGTGAGAGATACGTTTCTGTTGATTCAGCCAGGGGTCCCCACCCCCTGGGCCAGCGACTAGTACCCCGTCTGCAGTCTGTTGGGAACCGGGCTGCACAGCAGGAGGTGAGCGGCGGGCCAGCGAGTGAAGCTGCATTACCACCAGCATCACCACCTCAGCTCGGCCTCGGATCTCAGGCGTTAGATGCTCATGGGAGGCCCGGTCCCTGGTGCCAGGAAGGTTGGGGACTGCTGGGTTAAGCCCCCTGCCTGCGGTGTTTTGTTATGGTAGCCCCAGCAGACTGATGTTACGCCTCACGGTGTCCGTGGGTCGGAACTCGTGAGCAGTTCGGCTGCGTGGTCCTGGAGCAGGGCCTCTGACCGGGTCTCGGGCAGGTGCTGGCTGGGGCTGTGGTCTCACGTACCACTCAGATGGCCTTTCGGGAATGAAGGGTCTCCCCTGGCCATTGGGACCCTGCCAGCTGTGACCCTCCGCCATGAGCTAGGACTGATCTTGGCTGAAGAGAGTCGCCTCGCCCAAGGTCAGCCCACCTCCAGGACAGGACAGCTCAGCGGTCACCTAATGGTGGGATGGTTCGAAGGCAGAAGGGCCTGGCTCCTTTGCCCCGATGCGGGACAATGCTGAAGGGCCTCCCGGCTCGGCACTCCTTGAGGGACTGCGGAGAGCATCGCATCTTGTCCCTCACCTCCGTTCTCCTGAGAGCGCACGCCCTAACAAACGTCCCACACACTGATCTGTCTCAGGGAGTGCAAACTCCAACAGTCTACAGGAAACCGCTGTCGGGGAAGTTAACCACCTCACTTAGACCCCCCTGAGGCACAGATCGATGAGCCTCTAGACTAGTGTACTGTGTGCTCAAATGCAGACCCCGGCTGCTGAAATCGGGTGATGAGAGGCATGGTGGACTTCGAAACTGGTCCCCACACGCCACCTCTCCCCGTGTCCGTGCTCTCTGCGATGTGACTTTGTCACTTCTGCTTCGTTCTGTCGGCCAACGCCAGTCATAGCCCAGCCCAGATTCGAGGGGGCGGGGAATGGACCCTGCCTCGGACGGCGGAGCTAACGATGGCCGGCGCTGAGCCTCGGTCTCCAGAGGCCTTGCACGCACAGACTTCCGTGTCTACCTCTGTCACTGTCACAAGAACTGGTCCAGGCTGGCCTGCCAGAGGGGGAGAGGCCACATGGAACGGAGGAAAGCTGTTCCGGCTGAGGCCACTCTGGGCCAGCCAGTCTCCCGGTGACTCGGGAAGTGACCACAGATGTGGGAGTGAGCGCAGCCGAGACCAGAAGAATGCCCAGCCCGCACCGCTGACCCACGGAGCTGTGAACTAAACCAACGGCCGTTGCCGTAAACTTGGGGAACTTTGTTAGGCAGCAACAGAAAAACAGACACAGTACCCAGTGCCGCTGGATACAGCTGGCGACCAGGAGCGGGAAGAGGAGGATGCAGACCCCAGGCTGCAGCGGGCGCTGTGGGCTCCCTGTCACGGCCTCGGGGGCACCAAGCCGCCGTGGGAGCTGCTGCTCATGGCTCAAGCTGTCAAATTTCTTACAGGATTGTTCTTGGGTGACAGGTGGAGGTGCCTTTCCATCACTCTGGGACGTCCCATGAGTACTTGGTGTGAGGGTGCAAAAAGCCCAGGCTCCTGGCCTCTGGGGAGGGCAGAGTCTGGTGCAGGCGACACCCCAGGGCTCCCCTGTCCGCAGCTGAGGCCGGGTCTCATCCGACATCACGCCCTGGCTTTGCTTCTTCCCTTCCCTTGCACTTCGCAGCTGTCCTCTGAGAACCAAACTTCCTCACAAGCCAACGAATAAGCCGGACCCCGAAACCCCATCTCGGGCTCTGCTTCTAGGGCTCTGACCCAAGGCGCAGGCCCAGAGCGACATTCCTAGAAGAAACACAAGGAACGCAGGGAAGCGGCTCCCGTCGAAAGGAAACGGGAAAAGCCCTGGTCATCCTGAGACCTTTGCGTCGCGCCTTCAACCAGTGGACAGCGACTCTTCCATCGGCGCAGGACAAACAGCGCCAGCGTGGGCTTCCCCGTCTCCAAGGAAACCCGCCCGTCTCCTCGCGAGACCAGACCCGATGCCTGCGTCCCGCTTCAACTGCTCCCTTCCCGCCGGCTCCTTCCCCATGCGTGTGCAAAACCCAATTCGCATTTGTGGGAGGAAGCATCGCCTCAATCTCCATACAGCTACCGGCCCCCCCCACCCTGTTCCCGCTCCGTCCCGCCCTGCGACGTCAGGACCCTCGAAGAAGAGCTGCCTGCGCTAGAGATTTCCACGGCTTTACCTCTTAGTCCTGCAGAGCAGCCACGCGGCTGCTGCTCTGGACCACGCTCCCGGAGGCGCCCCTGCCAAGGTTATCGGAGACCTTGGTCCTCACACGCCACGCCGGGCGGCTGCGTTCGAAGGAGCCGCCCGCTCCCTCCACACGCGTGAAGCGCGGGGAAGCACGCGCCTTCTGCCTCCGCGACTGGCGTCTGCCTAGTTTGCTACCTACTTCCCTGGCGATTCCGAAACCTCTTCCTCTGTTTGTTCCCTGAATATTCACATTTTTCCGGTTTGCGCCTCCCCTGCCACACGTCTCTGGATTATTTTATCTCCGATCACCGTACAAACTGCCATTTTTTATCCTGATGACTTTCAAACGTTAATTTCTAGCTTCCGACGCACACCTCCCGTTGCTCTTTGGGCACCTCCTGAGAATGTGCCACGGGCCCCCGACTGTACCACCGCCCCCGATACAGCCCTCCCCCCTACACACACACACAGACGTGCTCGCTTACACACATAGCTCCCCCCACAGAGATGTGCCTGCTTACACACACGCGCACGCACAGCCGGCTCCTCCCCACCCCAGCAAATGCCACCACCACCATCCAGTTCCCCACGGCGTCTGGAACCCTCCCTGACCTTCTTCCTCCCTCAGCTCATCAATCACATTCCAAGTCCCTCTCGGTGGGGTCTCCGAAACAGCTCTGTGTACCTTCCAACGCTGGTTAGTCCGCTTCTTGGTACCTGCGGCTGCCGCCAGGCCCGGATCATTCCATGCCGTGACTCACCTGAGTACCTGTGCTCCCCAAATCCGACCTAATTCCCACCCCAGCCTGGGGGGGATCGCCTCCGAGTGCAGGGCTGATCGATACATACAACGGGGCGTTTCCTCCCATGAGAACGACAGGGTCTATCAAACTCTGCCGTACTCACCTGGACCCCCCGAAACAGACAAAAGCTCCTCCTTTTGTCCAACTAGTTATTAGCGATTATCGAAACCCTCCCACGGATTATGCTTCATTCCTCGGGTAGCGAAGAGAATGAACGCTGTCCCTGCCTCACGAGAGGGACTCACGTTTGTCACCCCGTCACCCCCTCCCAGCGCAGTTCCTGGCACGACGCAGTATTTGCTGAGTAAATAAATGATAAAACGAGAGCTGCCTACTAAAGACCAATTAATTACCTCCGACCCCTTTCTAAGTTTAGAGGAAAATTCATGGGAACGAGTTTTATAAAAGTGATCTCTATGGTCAGTGTTTACAGGAAGTGTCTTTTTTATTCCAAAAAGCAGAGACAAATTGTATCTAAATATTGTCAGGCTGACAGAAGTCTTCAGGCAGCTCGCATCCTCCATGAAGATCATGCCGAGAGCCAAATTAATGAGGTCAGCCCAGCTCTTACAAAACTTAGCCCATAAATGAAACACGTTCGACACAATCCAATTATAAAGAAACACACTTTAGATCATCTTGAAACTACCCTCAGCCAAAGGCGGCTGCATGCAGGAGAGGCCTGGGCCACGGCCGCAGAGGCTGAGAGCAGCCCCCGGGGGAAGTCAGCCCCCCCGAGGCCTTGGGTGACAAAACTTACAAACGGGATTAAGGCCCCGTTCGATGGCAGGTAGCTGACAGCACTGTTATCTTCCCATTTTGAAACCGAAACATGTCATTTCAAAACACGAGTGGGGAGCCTCCCTGATCACCCCGATTTTCTGCAGCTCAGACTCCACCAATGTTGTGTCGTCTTGACTGGGTTTTTTTCTTTAATCGTGGTAAAATACACATAATGTTAAAGCCACCATTTTAACCATTTTTCGGAGGCCAATGTGGTGGTATTAAGTGTACTGATTTTGCTGTTCAGCCATCACCATCATCACCAGGACTTTTTATATCTTGCAAAACCGAACCCGTAGCCATTAAACAACTCCCGTCCTGCCCTGCTCAGCCCTCGGCACCTACATTCCACTCTCTGTCTCTACGAATCCGACGGCTCTGGAGACCTGGTGTAAATGGAATCACACAATGTTTGTCCTTCTGTGACTGGCTTATTTCACTTGGCATCATGTCCTCAGGGCTCATCCACCACGTTATCGCCCGTGTCAGGATTTCCTTCCCTTTTGAGGCAGGATAATAGTCCACCGTATGGATGGACCACATCTTGTTTATCCACTCATGACATCTGGATCGTCGTTGAAATCTCACAGTACTGTCACACGCACCGTCAGCGTTGCCGACCAGGGCACATGGCCCGTGTCCATCGCTGAATATGGATACAGCCAGCTTAGGATATTTCCTCTCTGGCTCTGAGAGCCAGGCTGGAGGACCCAGGCTTGGTGGCCTCACTGTTGTGTGAAGGATACACGGTTAAGAACCTCACTTCCTCGTCACCATCATGGGGGATAGATGACCGTGGGCTGAGAGCACGCTCCGCGTTCTCTGCCGTTCGAACTGGGAAAGGGCTACAGGCTTGTCCCGAGAACAAGGATTCATGCAATCGGGGGAAAACCCCAAGTCTGTCTGTATCTGTCACCATCGCTTTCTCTTCAAATCAGTGTCTCTTCTTACACGGGGCCATTCGACCACTTGTCACTGGTCAGTAAGAAGCAGCCAATATTTTGAGACATTGACATCTCCCCCATCGTTTAATCCTCTCTGCTGGCCAGTTCCCTGGTCTTCCCTCTGTTCTCTGCTCCCGCGGGGTCTGTCTGTCCCAGATCTCCTGGCCCCCTGGTCCCTGGGGAGGTCTGGCACAAGGCTGGAGGGCAGGAAGAGGCAGAAACGCCAGGATCTCTGTCCCTCTGCCTCCAAGGGCACTTCTGGCCAGCGGCTGCTTCCCCCACGGCTCCGGCTCCTGCCAGGCAGGCACACGTGGTCCTGCCTCCCGTCTAAAGGGCCCTGGTGACACCACCTCCTCTCACGGTCCCTCTGGCCCTAGGGGTAGGAGCTTCCTGCTTTTGATCATCTTTGGGCGGCCCTCTTACATTCTCTCACATCCCGTTATCTCTGTCACCGAGGCTCGTTGTTCAATGCCCAGGAAGGAAAACGGGAGCCTCTCCAGATCTTTCCTCGCTCGTACCCAAGAACGCGGAGGACCTTCCTCCCGGGCCTAGCTCTGCGGGGCCACCGTGCCACTCCGCACCTGGACTCCTGACCCCTCCCCGCGGTCTCCGGTCTCCTGTCCATGCTGCAGTCTGCGCCAGGTCCCCACTGGCCCAGAGGCTCTACACCAGGACCTCTTCCTTCCTGTGCTACTCACCGCACTCACTCCCATCCGGGTCTTTTCTAGAAGGCTCTCCCTCTGCCTCTCCCCTTACTTAGACCCTGCCGACTGCTCAGGCTCAGCCTGGCCGGTACCCCCTGCGTGGAGACAGCATGGGGGTCCCCTTTTCAACTCCTGCGGTGGCAACGATGGCCTTCACTCCTTACCCCCACCCACCCTACTTCTGCCATTACGTGACTTTCATCTGAGTGTGTTCTTCTGTTCCAGTAAGACTAGGTCCCAGAAGGCAGAAAGGATAGCTGGCATTTTATTCCTGACACTCGAAACAATACTCTGCTGGGCAAACGTCTCACAAAATAGCCACAGGATGAACACAAACCATAGCAACAGTATGTTCTCTGCATGGCAGACACATCTTCTTTCTCCCAAGACATCATCTGCTAAGGCTGGACTGTGTCCCCCAGAAGCTAGTTGAAGTCCTAACCTTTGATACCTGTGAATGTGGCTTTATTTGGAAACCGAGTCCTTGCAGATGCCAGCAAGCTCTGATGAGGTCATACTGGATCAGGTTTGGCCCTAATCCGATGACCAGTGTCCTTCTTCTTAAGGGGGTAATCTGGACACAGGGAGGACAGACAAGTGACGGCCGAGGCACAGACGAGAGTGACATTGCCACAAGGCAAGAAAGGTCTGGGGCCACCGGAAGCTGGACAAGGCAAGGAAGGCTGCTCCCCTAGAGACGAAGGAGGTACGGGACTTCCGGCCTCCAGAACTGCGAGACAATGGCTTCCTGCTGTTCTCAGTCCCCCGCCCTGGGTTTGTGCTACTTTGTTTCGGCCGCCCCAGAAACGAAGGCAACAACTGAATGAAAGAGTTCCATCCACTCAGGCAGCTCTTAGGAGTGCCATTCTTACTCCTTGCCAGACACAGGCGTCATTTTGACTAGCTGTGAGACCTCACGCGACAGGCAGGCAGTGAGGGCCGGAGCCTCCACGTGAGGGCCCTGGGCGGCAAAGCAGAGGGCGTCAGGGCTGGAACTAAGCCAGCTTCCTCCGTCGAGACTCACTCGTCCTCCTTGGAAGGAGGCACAGTCACCGGCTTCACCCGCTCCAAAGGGAAAGCCTCGCCTTTACAAGAGCGCGCCCCAACTCCAATGATGTCCAATGTTCAAACTTAAAATTCTAGAATCGAATTTCTGTTTCAAAAAAAATTTTTTTTTTTTTTTTGCTTTGCCTATGACTTGTCACTTTGGTATCCCGCTCAAGACAAATCCAAACAAAGCTTTTATTGACTGATTCTTAAAAAGCGGCTAAGGGAACAGAAAGCTTTTTCTGGTCATGTGCTAGATGTCACCATTTTTCATTGGGCTCCACACGCCTACTGGGGCCTCCCCATTTTTTTCATCCCCCTCCCAGCCTGTGGTTTATATAAAGTACACCAAACACGTCAGGATGCCTGGGCTCAGCGTTAGCCGAACGCAGTCCGGCCTGCCCTCTCTCGCGATGCCCGGCAGCTCGCCCGCGGGTCGAGGCCCAGACTTACGGTTTTGGAGGGAGTGTAGTGTGTCGGTGATGCCGACGGCGGCCTCGGTGAACTCTGAAAGGAAGACGGGCAGAACCTCTGGCCCGTGTCCGGAGGGGAGACGAGGCGTAGACACGATTCTCCAGGCGCTCAGGCTCATGCTTATAGGATTCGAGAGGAAACGTGTGTTGCTTGGTCACTTGGGTGGGTGTCGATGGCGAGGACGAGAGGCCCGAAGCTGAGGAGGAAACCAGGAGGCGCTGTGAGCAGTCTGGCTGAGGCGGGGGACGCAGAGCGAGGCTCCTCCACGCCCGAGGGCCCCAAATCTCAAACGGCAGGAACCACATGATGACATTCTGAGTACTGGGGACAAGCATACGCCTTTCCTAATCCCTGAAAATCACGCGTCCAGAAATCCCCTCGTCATCCAACCCGCGCCGTGGGCAATGTCCCCTCACCGTGTGTGTGTGGGGAGTGGGGGCAGGGCGGTGCTCGGATCGGTCAGATTGTCCGGGAGAAAGAATGACACCACACACACACCCATCAGACACTATTGTCCTCCATTCCGTCAAACCCTGTTTGGTCCCCTCTCCTCCCCACGAAGCGCGGTGCCCAGACCACCCTCACCACCCGAGAGAAGACACAGGGAGGTTCACAGAGGATGCAACGGCGTCGAAGGCCAGGGTTGCAGACGTCACGTTACAGCGTACGAGACAAACTGTGACTGTCACGACGCGCACCAGAGCTACGGCCCCCGTGAGTTCGCCGTCGGGAGAATCTGCCGTGAGGGTGCGTGAATGGGGACCGGGGAGGGGCCCTGCAGAGTGCAGATGTAGAGAGACGGGGACGAGGAGGAAGCACACGGGGAGGCTGGACACGGATCGGCCAGGACACTCCGGTCCACGTGAACGGGGTCTGTGAATCCAGGGGGCCCGTCTCGGACAGGTGGCCATCCCCCGTGTCGAGTTGATTACGCCGTAAGGTCCCTGTTCTGGTGGAATTGGGGCCCCCCAAGAGACATGTTGAAGCCCCAACCCCCAGCATCGGTGACTGTGACCTGGTTTGGAAACAGGGTCTTTGCATAGTGGAGTCGGGTGGGTCCTTAACTCAGTGTGGCTCGTGTCCTTATGAGAGGCGGAGTCACAGAGACACAGAGGGAGAAGGCCATGTGATGGCGGGGGGCAGGGCCAGAGTGGAGCGATGCACCTGCCAGCCGAGGACGCCGGGCACGGTGGGTGACGTGCAGAAACTGGGCGAGGCGGGACAGGGCTCGCCCCAGGGCCCGGGAGGGGTGTGGCCCGGCCAGCCCCGGGGCTCAGACCTCAGCCTCCGCAGCTCGAGGGCCCGGACGCCTTGCGTCTCGCCACCTGCTCGCTCGGGCTTCTTGGCTACGGCAGCTCCAGGAAGCCAACGCCGCGGCCTGGCGTGGATTCGTCTTCCAGGGGAAGCGGGATCCAGATGGGGCCTGGTCTCTGCATCGCACAGGGAGCTACATAAAACGTTCATCTGAAGTTTTTTTAAATGATGCAAGTGAGAGAGCAGAGATGCCAGCGGACACGGCCAAGGCCGCCCCCTTGCTGCTTCTGACCGAGACAGGGACCGGTCAGCCCACGAAGCCAGCGCCTGGGCCTCTCCCACTCAGCGCGTGCTCTGTACCACGTCCCGGACCACTGTCCCGCATCCCCGTGCACATGCATGCCCCCCCGGCCCCCATCCTCACTTCCCACGGTGCCTCCCAGTCAAGTGTCAGGTCAGCCAGGCTTCTGACTCTCCGCCCGCGAGCCTCCGTCCCCTGAACTGTGGGTTCCCCGTCAACGACAAGCTGCAGCCACATGGAAAGCATGTGAGTCTTTGGGGGTATGGACCCCGCCCATGCACTCTGGGCCCCACAGGACCCAGGCCATCCTGGGCAAGGGGACAGAGCTGGGTGAATGCCCGCCAGCCAACAGGTAAGGAGAGAGGAAGGAGCAGGGAAGGGGTAAGGCTCAGGCTTAGTTCGAATTTCCTCTCCCACCCTGGCGCAAACATCTTGCTTGGGTGGAAGTTCTGGAAGTGGCCAACTACAGGAATGTCACACCCAGCATGATCCTGCTCCCAAGCCCCAGGCCGCGGTCTGGGGCAGCTCTCGGGGGAAGCAGGAGCTAGAACGTTCTACACCCAAACCCCAACCCCTTCTGAGAACAGAAGTTCCCCCTCAAGGTCCTGAGAAGCAAGGCCTGCCTTGAGGGGGGCTGGGGGTGACGGGAGTGGGGAGGAGGAGAGCGGGAACGGAGCAGGAGGAGAGTTCACGGCTTAGCAGCTCTCAGGGGGGCGGGGGGCATTCTGGCAGGCAGGATGACAAAGGAGCCGCCTGGCCCAGGTCCCGGCCCTTCTCCAGGCCTGGCTCCCGGGCTGTGGCACCAGCGTTCCCCAGAGATGGCCGCAGGAGAGTGAGGAATGGGGACGCTTGCCCGGGCTCTGAGGGGTGTGCCAGCGTCTCAGAGGCGGCGGCTGGGGGGGCAGGGGGAGGCAGGGCTTGTGTGGCTTTGTTTGTGGCGCCAGGCGCCTCGCCGGCCCCAGGCCCCCTGGAGTGGTGGCACGTCCTCCCCCAGTTCTTCCAGCGAGAGAGTCCTCAGCGGGGCTCCTCGCAGTGCGGCCTGGAAGCTAGGGCTCGGCGGGTGGGCCAGCACGCAGGAATTTCTGTGGTCCATGCTCAACACTCTACCCCCAGCCAGGGGATGCAGGGGCCTGTCCCGTGCGCTTCCTGGGGCGAGTACTGGAGCCCTGACAGAGGGGAAGAACAGAGCAGGGTGGGGTGGGGACAGCTTAGGCTCAAAAGCTTGTGCCACTGACCACATCCTAACCACCCATGAGAGCCCCTCTGGGGGCCTCAGCTCTTCCTGTTAAAGGAGGGGCCGGTCCCGTGACCTCCAGCACCCCTCAGTCAGCACTGAAAAGCACCCACAGATGTCCTAGTGGGGGAGCAGCATCCAAACTGGCCCCTCGGCCTTGCCTGTGACCTCGCTCCCAGCCCCGGTTGGACTCGCTGGCTCAGACCACCCCACGCAGCCTGTGAGAGGCCCAGGGCAAGCAAGTCGCCCCTGGGGGGGAGGCGTTTGGGCGGCGTGGCTCAAAACCGCTCCTGCAGACGTGTCTGTGAAACTGCTCCGTGGCGCGTGCACGGGGTCGCCCGCCACCCGGCGTGTGGGGGCGGGGGCTGGCGGCACAGACGCTTGTCAGCCGGAAGAGCTGGGATAAAGGATGACGCGTCCATGGCGGCAGCCACGGCCCCCACGGAGCGCGACGGGCCCCGCCGTTCCGTGTGTCCCGAGAGGGTGTGGTCAGCGACGCGACATTTTCTCAGGTTCTAACCCTTCTAGAAGGAATCTGGGGAAAACAGGCAGTTTTCCGGGGCCCCCTGTGTCGCGTCATTAAGGAGTTGGCGGTATTCACACGGGCAAACGGGCGAAGGACCACGAAGCAGGCGTGGGAGGGGGTGGACGTGGCCTTCCGCGGGGGCTCCCTCTCTGTCGTCTCGCGGTGTGGCCCCAGCCTCCGGGCTGGCCCTGGCCTTTGGAAGAGCCGTGCCCGCGTCACGCTCCTCCGGAGGCCTGAACTCCGCTCCGGGACGCTCAGTGTGACCCTTCAGTGAGACAAGAGCACACGTGTCCTTAGACGCCGAAGCACAGAGGCAATCCTCACGGAAGCGGGGAGACGGAAAAGCCCTCAGTTGTTTTGTAAGAGGAGGAGCTTCTAGAACAATCCACATCCCACACAAAATGGTTCGTGCAGGACCATCTGCCAAGGGGTCTCCCGCGAAGGGGACGTGGCCGTGCCAGACCCTCCGGTCACGGTCTTCGTGGAGTTGCAGAAGCAAGAGGTGTCGTCCGGCGCCGCACAGGTGGATTCTGCTGCCTGTGGCAGCATCAGGGCCGCTCTCCCCACGGAATCACAGCCGGCGAGTGCCCCGAGTGGACGAACGTCTCGTGACCTCGTTCCACAGTGGCGAGGACACGCAGACCCTGAGGAGTGAAGTGCCAGGAGTCGGGCCACTTGCGGCCACGAGCTGGGCCTTTAGACCCCTTGTGGGGTCCGCTCCTGGGCCGGGAGGGGTCGCAGACCCAGCTTCACGACCACGGGTGTAGGTGAGGGTGCACGGGTGCACGGGGGGGGGCAGCGGGCGCCTGGAGTCGGCGTGGGAGGGAGTTGCACGCTGTGGGAGCCGGGGTGCCCCCCTCCCCGGGCCTCGCCCTGCTCAGACGTGCTCTCTGGTCAGGTCTGGATTCCCGAGCACGTCCAGACAAGCCTCCCGGACCACCCGTTTATAACGCCGTGCCGCTCTGCCCGTTGCTCCTGCAAAGCCAGCCTGTCAGTGCACGCGGGTATCGACCGCTACGACGTCATCACAGATCTGGTTTGAGGGTAATTCACTCTGCCGAGACGGGACACCCCCCCGCCCCACCCTGGGGAGGGGTCAAGGCCGCGAATCTCCCGCCCGCCTCCCCTCTCTGCGCCTGGACACAGCTTTGTCCCTGACCCGCGCTGGGGTTCCTGGTCGCCCACTACCTGCTTCTTAGTCTAGCCACAGGTGAAATTTGTGGGGAAAAAAATGGGAAGTTTCTGGGTCCCAGGACCCTTTGATAATCTGATGAACTCAAATGAGGCATAGACACACAAATGAGCCTCTCTTTCTCGCTCTGAAATAACCTCGAGGCGATGCTAACTCTCAGCGCCAGGTGCCAAGCATTTGAGTTCCCAGGGGTCTCAGCACGGCGTGACAGTTTTCATTCCCACGGGGTGGCCGGACTCCCACCATGTCGGCTTCTAACAGGAGCTGCGTCCACGCGGAGGGGCCCACAATAGCAGAACGGGGGCCTGAACCCTGGTGGGCCAGCGACGTGGCAGCCAGGCTGAGAGAGGTCAGCGGTGCCCAGACCGGGACGTGGATGTTCCTGGAGCATGCTTTTTGCACCTGGAGTTTTTGCTGTACTTGCTGAAATTCGGGTGTTTGAATCGCTGAGAACCTTGCGGGCAGCTCCCTGCCACCCCGGCACAGACTGGGGGCACCCACCCTGCTGTGCCGCCTCACCCTGCGGGCACTCAGTACTGCTGAGCAGGGGCCGTGGGCGATCCTCGGGGGCCCTGAGCCGCGTCCCCTCCCCGAGGTGTGTCCTGGGCCATCCCCAGGTGTGCGTGTCTCTGACCGTCAGGACGCACTGTCCCACCAGGCGCGATGGCACGTGGCCCCTGGGGGCACTTCCCAAACCTGCACCTGAGAAGCGGGAGGAGGGGGAGAGCAGGGGAGACGGGCTGGGGTGCGGGTGAGCCCGCCCTGCTCGCCTTCCCGCTGGGTCTCCGTGGGCCGGGTGGTGGCTGGCGGCCAGTCCTGGGCATTCCCGTCCCCGGTGCCGGCCGCAGCCAGCTGCCACGGGACACCGACCAGGGCTCTCCTGTGGGTCTGTTGACTCAACACATCACCTGATACCACCCGCCAGGCCTCTGGGTGTGCGCTGCCGGGGACGGGGTGGGAGGCCAGGGAGGCCCGGGCGGGGAAGGCATCCGGGCGGCCTCCGCACCAGCGCTGGCGTCTGCGGGGCTGGGCTCAGCTGTCACCTCCTGCCGGACGGCCTGTGAGCCCTGCCGGCCGCCTGTCCCCAGCGATTAACGAGGGTCTCCACGGAGGGGGAAGAGGTGCGGAAGGAAAGCCACAGGGAGCGGGGTCGGAGTCTCATGGTGGAAACACATACCCTGGCTGCATCCTTTTAAAGACCCCCGAGAACCTCAAACCCAGGCCTGGCCTCTGCCCTCAACAACACAACTACACAACACCAACAATAGTCCCGGGAGACCGCACGCCTGAAGGTTTCATTCTAGGAGGTCACGACTCCACCAGAGCGGACTGGGAAAGGGACCGCCCTCCCGGGGAGCCTGGGATTCCTCAGCTTCCGGCGTCTGACTTACAGTAACCACCACTGCCATGCCCCCCCCCCAACACCGCACCTGTGATCCGTCCTCTGCGGACGCAGCCCTTCTACACGCTGCCTTTACCGGAAGGGCCCCGTGCCCTCACCACTCGTCGTGGCCGACCTGCTGGAGGCTGGCCCCGTAACAGTTACTCCACAAGTCACACCGAGGAGGCACCATCAGTAAGGCACAGGCAGGGAAGAACGGGGGGAGCCCTGGACCCAGGCGCACACAGCTAGGACGCCCTGCCGCCTCGAAATTTAATCTTCTCTCTGGTGTCCCCTCACTGGGTTTCCAAAATTGTGGGTGAGGAACGATATGGGAACACTGAGCTCAGCGGGGTGGGCTTCTTCCCATGCACCTTCCGATCACTTCACCTTCCGCATCCATTGCCGGCTAACCTCATCTTTCGTAAAACCCGCACAGCTTCCTGGAGTTACTCATTCCTGCTCTTTATGTGCCTGGCACATTGTAGCCTTATAAAATGACAGCACGCTGGGGCCACTTCTCCACACATCCCGTGTCCTCCACTGGGCACCGGTCACAGTGGGCCTCATTCACCCTGGGCCCCAGCACACGCATTGCCTGGCACACACTCCCCGGCCGGTGGAAGGTACCCAAGAAGCACCATCCGTAAAAGCACAAACGGAGAAATCAGGCTGAATCAAAATGTAAAACTTAAAGACACTTTGTGGGAGGAAATGTTGGCCAAACACGTATGGGAGAAAGAATACGTATCTGGAATATGTAAGCAACTCTAAAACTCAGTAAGAGAACAAATAATTCAATAACAGCAACGACAAAAAACACAGACAGATGAAACAGGCACATCGCCAAGGTAGCCGTACCAATGACAAGTGATGACGTGCGCATTAGAAGATGCTCAACGCATTCAGGACGAGGGAGAAGCAAATTTGGACGTCGGCGAGACCGTGCTCCACGCCTGTTAGGCCCGCTGAGCACTCTGAGGAGTGACAACCGTCAGCGCTGGTGGGACGTGGCTGGGGCGACCGGAACTCTCGCCCGTCGCGGACGGAAGCGCGAAGCAGGACAGACGCTTCGGAAAACACTCTGACGGTTTCCTCTAAATTCAAACACATCCCGCCCGGCAATGCCACTCGAGGGAGAAGCGGAAACGCACGTGGACCCCCCAAACCCTTCGCGACTGTCGACAGCGGCTTCATTCACCGTGGGTGCCCCGAACCGGAAACGACCAGAGACGTCCTTCGTCATTAACAGGTGAACTGGCACGTCCGCACAGAGGGCCACTCGGCTACGACGAGGAAGGGACCGCGGGCAGACACGCCGGCACGCGGGGACCTCAGGCGCGTGTGCCGACTGAAGAGAAGCCAGGTTCCGTGCACACCGCGTTTCCCCGTCTACGCGATGTTCTGGGGAAAGCACAGTTCCAGGCGGCAGAAAACCAATGGGCCGTGAGGGGCTGAGAACCGGGGTGGAGGCTGACTACGAGAGGCGGGGAATCTGGGGGCAGGAGGGAATCTGGGGGGGCAGGCGGGAATCTGGGGGGCAGGAGGGAATCTGGGGGGCGGGGAGACGGAACCGTTCCATGCCTTTGGTGGTGGTGGTGATTATGCGATTAGATAGGTTTGTCAAAACTCACAGAACCAGACACTAGGGCGGGTGAGTTCGACTGTACGTAAACTCTACGCCAATAAACCTGACTTTTCCAGAAAGTGCTCTCACGTGAGTTTGGGGCCGATTGCCCAGCGCCGGGTCCACTGGGCCTTGGGGACGGAGAAGCCAGGCTCTGATGGAGACTACTCAGGGGCCGAAGGTCACCTCAGGAGCCGGGCTGGAGCCACCACGGTGAGGAACATGAGTGAGGTCTTGGCTCTAGGGCCCCCTGAGGCTCAGGTACCTCCCCACTCTGAGGACAGGCAGCCTGTCCTGCAGGCTGGGGTGGGAGAGGGTGGGAGGGAGTTCAAGGTGGGCTAGGGAAGGGGAAAGATCCCTGTGGAGTGGGTGGGAGGCCAGGCCCGGTCCCCCTGCGGACGGGGTCCCCAGCCTCGCGGTCCACCTGAAGGCACCGGGCCCTCAGACAAGTCAGCGAGTGGCATCCTCGCCACGGGGCAGTGGTCTGAGCACCCAGAAAGGCCCACGACGTCCAGCTGCCCGCCCCGGGCCTGGTGGAGGGCTCTGGGCCACCACACAGGGCAGCACTTTCGCCTTTGAAAACATCGTGGTGAGACACGGTGTTTCGCTCGGCCTTTGAGAAACCGACATGCCGCGTACGTGAACACTTACGAATGTGTTAGTGCAACTTTCACGTTAATAACGAGTAACTCGATTTGTTGATCAGAACCGTCTCTCCTCAATGCAATTTAAAAAAAAAAATTGCGGTACAATACACAGAACACAAAGTTTGTCACCTCAACCATTTTCAGTGTATAAATCGTGCCATTACCCACATTCACGCCGTTGTGTGGCCATCACCAGCCTCCACCTCCAGAATTCTTCGCCTCCCCAAGCTGAAACTGTCCCCGTCAAACACTGGCTCCCGTCCCGTCCCCAGCCCTGACATCCGCCATTCTCCCTTCTGTCTCTGTGGCTCTGACGACTCTAGGGACCTATGCAGGTGGAATCACACAGCGTGTGTCCTTTGGAGACGGGTTTCTTTTCCTCGGCAGAGCGTCCTCAAGGGGCATCCGTGTTGTAGCAGGTGTCAGAATTTATTCCTTTTTAAGGCTGGATGACATCCCACCGTGGCCCGGAGACCTGGCTTCTGTGTGTCCCCGATGCAGGGCTCGAAGGGCCCAGACCGGGGTCAGGCGCTTGGTGCCCACACTGCCCCTAAAGACTCCTGGGGATGCCCCCGCTGTCCCTCTTGGTCAGAAGCCATCCTCCCCAGCCCGCGCCACTTCCCAGTCCCCTCTTCTGGGCTCTGGGCGTGTGTGGCATGGTCACAGGACCTGGAACGGGTCACCAGTCTGTGGAGAGGGGGAGACCGGGGAGGTGTCACACATTCTTTGCCTCCCCGACGCCAAGTTTCCAATGTGCTATCTGAGAAGCCCTGCCAAGGGCAGCGTGACATTTACATGACACCCGGTGAGGCTGCCGGCAGTGACATACGCGGAGGAGGGCGGGTGGGGGGTGTGTCCCCTGGGCACAGCGCCTGCAGCTGGGCACAGTCTGCTGACTCGATGTTGTGTAAATGAAAGCCATGGTCACCTGCTCTTCCATGTCTCGGCAAAACCTGCTCCCTCTGACGTAACCACAGAACCACAAAGCCGGTCCCCTCCACCCACAGTGCTCCTCAGTCTCCCCTCCCCCAAGAAAGCCACTAGAGAGAGGACCCTTCACCTCCCTGGGGGAGACGGGGGACGAGACACACGCCCCGGTGCGAATGACTCTGAGGGGCTCCCAGAGAGGACAAGCTCTCCTCGGCAGGTGTGTGACAGCTGGCCCGGGGATGGGCTCCCATGGGTGCTTATGGGCTCCTTGTGTCTGGGCACGGAGCTGGACACCTCCAGGGGACGTTGGTGGGAGGCACGGCCTCTGCCCTCTCCCGGCTCCTTCTGCAAGGACTTCAGTAGCACATCCCAGTGATGGCGCCCACTCGGGCTGCTCACTTACAGTCTGAGCCACCAGTGCAACCAACAAATCAAATTTGAACCCCCGTGCGGCCACCGCCACCAGGCAGGAAGCCTCGTCTCCTCCCGGGGTCTGAGCAGAAGCGGGAGCCGGGCGCTGGCCTGGCCCTCAGCCCAGCACACAGGGCACCCTGGCTGCCGACGGTGCCCGCCGGGGCTCTGGTCCCTAGAGACAGGGGGAGAGCACAGGTGCTGACCACAGGTGCCACACCTGCCCGACCCTCAACACAGCGAGAACATTCTGGGGTTCCTCTGGTGGAAAAGAGAGCCCCGCCTTGTGGACACAGTATCATGATTCCTCAGAGGCCTGTGCGGCCTGCTGGGGCTCCCCAGCACGTCCCCCCAGGGCCCGGCCTCAGACCAGGGCCTCCTCCCCAGCCCCTGCCAGGGCCACTAAGAGTCCCCCGGGCCTCGTTGGCCCCACCTCCTCCTCCTCCTGTTCGTCACCATTCAGAGCATCTGGTGAAGCTCGCAGAGAGGAGCAGCTGGCCTGGGACCTGTGACCACTACGTGTGGCCACCTGCCGTGCTGGACGCACACGGGGTCCCTCAGCCATGCCCTGGGGCAGCGTGACCCAATGGGACCTCATCATGGACGTAACAAGTGGCTGCTCCGGGGACCTGGGGCAGGTGGGAAGGTGGTGTTGGGGGTTTGGGGGACAAACCTAGGCCTCGTGCACTGCTGTGGTCCCCTGCTCTGCGGGCCGTCACCCAGGCCTGAATGGCGTCACCTCTCCTTTGTCTCAGAGCTGGTGCCTCTCTTCCGTGCCTAAATGTCAGAGGGCTGAGGGGAAACCATCAACCCCGGCCACGGAAGGTGCACGAGCTCCCCTGAAACCCCCCACCCACCACCAACAAACTTTTGGAGACGGTTGGAGGGCTGGGGAAGGCAGGGCTGGGGCCAAAGCCCCTCAGGACAGGAGCGAAGTGGCGGTGTCCTGGCCAGCCCATCGCGGGTCACTCGTCTCCGAGTGGGCGGGTCCTCTGCTGGGAGGGGCCAATAACAGCCCAGCCTGGCGCTCAGGATGGCTGCCCGGGCCGCTCTGTCCTCTCAGGGCCTCCGGCGAGCAAGGGCTGCCACCTGCAGGCTCAGCCACCTGCAGGCTCAGCCACCTGCAGCTTCCTCACGCTCACCTGCCACAGACTCTGTGGGATGGAAACAGGGGCCCTGCCCTGGGGGAGTCTTGGACGGAGACGGGCCGCGTCCATCACGGGGACCCCGACAAGGTCAGGCGCCTGGGGTGGGGTGCAGCCTGTGGGTGCAGCCTGTGGGGACAGCCACGTGGGAGAGCAGCAGCCTGGGGGACGAGGTGGGGGCTGGGCTGCACGGCCTGAAGCGGTCAGGATGAAGTGGGCCTTGCACTGCGGCCCCGCGGGCGCCCGAGTTCCTTCCCCTGCGCGCCGTGAGAGCGAGCCCTTGTCTGAGTGGGGACCCCTGAGGGACCACACAGACACACAGACAGCTGTCAGGACGCCGGCTCGGGCTGCGGCCAGCGCTCCTGGGTGCAGGTCCTGCGTGGTGACGAGCGAAGATGCCCCTGGTGACGAGCGAAGATGCCCCTGGTGACGAGCGAAGATGCCCCGGGCAGGCTGCCTCCCTCCCCCGGTGAGGCTGCCGCTGGCCCGTCACAGGGCCTCGGGGAAGAGCCACCCGCCTGGCTGGCGGGTGCCTGTGTGTCTCCGTGATGGTCCCAGACCCTGCTGAGAGAGGGGTGCCAGGGCAACCACTGTGGGGAGACAGGGAGGCCGGTGTGCCTCTGACTCGTGGGGTGAGTTGGGGTGCATTTCTCTTCAGCCTTCATCATGAAGGGTGCCCACCTGCTGGAGCGGCGCATTTTTGGTTAAAAAATGGCAAAGGGGACTTTCGGAGTAATTTTGCTTTGAATGTGATCAATCGATAGGGGCGCGCTACTATTGGTCCTGGTGTGTCTGGAGAGGGGACACAGAAAGGGACGATGGGGCTGGGCTGAGGAGACCGAAAAATACATGAGCCCGTTGAGCCACAGGGCAAGGACGCATACGGTTAGGTTTGGAGAAAGCAAAGATGTTCATAAAAAAGTTAAAGTCGGATAAGATAAAGAGCCTGGTACACAGCAGAGCCAAGCACTGGAGGTGGGTGGGGGTGCAGGCAGAAGCCGGCCTCTGAGACGGACCGTAATTAGACAAACTGGAGGATATAGGGTTAATGAAGCAAGAGGATTGGAAGGGGACAGGTGCCTGATGCTGCAGAGCGTCACAAAGCAGCGCCCCAAACGCAGAAACGGGTCTCCGCTGGAGACAGCATCGCCTGCCAGCGTTCTGCTGCATCCGAGATTAACGGGGAGTCCCACTGACACTGTGCACTGCGGTTCTTGGCGCTGTGGCTTTTGTTCAGCAGTTAGTAGGAAAGAGGTCATTGGATAAGTCGTGACCCCCCCCTGCAAGGGGCACAGCAGGGGACTTTCGGTGGCCCCCTCCGTGGTGAGTGAAGCGCATAGTCCATCTCTGTCCTGGGTGCTGGAAACAGAGGCCGAGGGGGAGGCCCAGCCCGGGGAGCTAGCGTTCTGGACCCTGGCGACCGGCGTGTGGGTGGAGGCGCCTGGCATCGCGGGAGCCTGCTGGCCACACGGACCCAGGGCCCACCCAGGGCCCCAGGGCCCGAACCTGCCCTGTGATGACGGGTCCTTCAGTGACTCTCACGCACGACAGAGTGAGAACGCAGCTCCAGACCAGCAGTCCAGACCTGAGCCAGGGTCAGGTCTCTTGGGGCCCCGGGAAGCAGCGAGCCTCTGGGCCCCACCCCCAGAGACGGGGCATGGTAGCTGGGACGAGGCCCGAGGCCCGGGACTCTGCAATCCCAACGAGTTCCCCGTACGTGCTGCTCTGAAACCCACACTCTGAGAGCCGGGGAGAGCTGGGGGCTATCCCAGCCCCACGCCCTGAGGACAGGCCAATGGTGGCTTCCCCTGTGGGGCCAGGCCACCGTCCCTCACTCTCCGCTCCGTCCCCTCTGCAGTCTGGCTCTGCGCCCAGCCCCAGCCGGTCCTCCACCTTTGTCCTGCCCATTTAGAGATCAGACACCTACCTCAGCAGGACCCAGGGTCACACAGGAGGCCCGTGTGAGACACACACAGAATGAACAGGCCGCCTTGCCGTGCGACTAAGGCACAGAATGCAGGAGAGGCAGTGCACGTCAGGGCACCCGTCCTTGCCCGGCATCTCTCAGGGGCTTGTCATGACCCCAACCCCCTCCTTGCCCCTGGGGGCTGCCCAGGGAAGAGGCCTCACTGGAGCAAGCACGTGACCCTGGCTCAGCGCAGTCACTGGGCCAAGGGGCTCAGAACAGAAATGCTGAATCACCCAATGTCCCTCCACAGTCTACAGCGGGGCCAGTCACCAGCCACGTGGGGCTGTTCATATTCAAAATTAAATGAAATTAAAACTTCAGCTCCTCATTGCTGTTCTGGGTTGAATCGTGCCCCTCGAAAGGATGTGTTCAGATCCTACTCCCTCCTCTCCAAAACCTGGGAGTGTGACTTATTTAGGAATAGGGTTACGGAAGTCGGTCATCAAGTTGAAACGAGGTCGCCAGAGTGGTCTCCATCCAACGTGACCGGTGTCCTTACACGACGAGGAGATCCGGACGCAGACACCCACGCGGGGAGGACGCCGTGTGAGGATGGGGGCAGACGTGGGGGCCGTGCGCCCACAAACCAAGGGCTGCTGGCAAACACCGGAAGCCGGGAGTCGGGCAGGGGGCACGTCCTCCCTCGGAGCCTCCGTGGGGGCCAACCTTCTTCTGACGCCTCGATTTTGGACGACCAGAACTGCGAGAGAAATTTCTGCTGTTTTAAGCCACCAAAGTCGTGGTGCTTTGTCACTGCGGCCCTAGGAAGTGACGCAGTCTGTTGTCTGGTGCCGTACAGCCCCCACCACCGGACAGCACAGCAGGAGGCTGGAGGGGAGTGGTGCCTGGAAGTCCCCAGGCAGGGGACCAGGTCACCATTCCTAACCCGCAGGTCGCAGGCCGGGCTGGGCAGGGACACCCCAGGCCATTATGTCTTTAGTGAAAGGTCCCATCACAGAAAGCCGGCCCTGCTCCTGCTTCTACGCCCCTAGGTTAACAGGCCTTAGAATCGCCTCTTGCTTAGACCCTCCTCTAAAGGGAGCACAGCGTCCTGTGATCCGACCCCTCTTGCTTTCTCCCACCTCCGTGTCACCTTCCTGTCACCTTCCTCAGGCTCACTCCTTACTCCTAAATGCATAAAAAATACTGCAAAGTGCTGCCCTCGGAGGAGCATTCGAGATCGTGCGCCCTGGCCGTTGTCAGTTGGCTCAAGTAAACGCTCATAAAATTCTCTACAGGTTCAGTGTTTCTTAGGTGGAGACATCTTGAAATTAGCACCCCTCTCCCCACCCATCAGATAGGGCCCTACGGGTCCTACAGGTCAAAGGAGGGTGAGCTGGGAGCTGTACTGTGAGATCGTGAGTGCATTGCCAAGAGATACAGACCTCTGTCTGGTAATAATGCCCCCTCACTCTGTCCTCCTGTGTGGCCCTGTGTGTTTATTAAAGAGGCAGGGGGCAGGCAGCGGGCAGGCAGGGCGAGCCCACACCAACCAGACTGGGGTGGGGGGCTGACTCCTTCTGTCCTGGCTCAAACCACCAGTGCCCACCGGTCACAAACCACGCTGTGGTGCTGGTCACACGCAGAGCTCAGCCTGGTCTTGCACGTAACGGTGCGTGACAGTCACTTATAGAGGCAGGTGGGGAACATGACGCCGATGTGGACACTGAGGCTCAGACATCATCAAGCTTACGAGGCTCCAAAGAAATTCAGGCTGCAAAGCGTAGGGATTAATAACTCCTTGCAGTCAGTGGTTTGAGTTTCTCTAAGGACCACAGTGTGTGAACCACAGAGCCCTGGGGAAGGGACAGCGGCCCCACCTTGAGCTTCCCTAACTTTAGAGAAGTGGGTGTTGGCTGTAGTAGCAAGGACAGCAGAAATGGGCCCCACGGGAATGTAGGGGAACAAAAGAAGGAAGGAGATTGCCCTTGCAAAGTCAAGTTTTGAAAAGCACATAAAAGGAAGACATAATTAGCCATCAATGAGAGTTACCCGAGAGACTGATTACACGGCTAAAGAATTTGGGTAACACCCAGAACTCCACTCACGGTGACCCGGGTCACCTGCAGGGGAGGCAGAAATAATATTTGGCTCTAATTTAGTAAGCAGAAACCTTTGGGAGAAATTCCAAGAGAACAGAGCAGTGCAAGACAGTTGTTCACGGGCACAAACAGGAAGCTTCACACGCCCCTCCACACACACAGCCCATGGGGAGGGTGGCTTCGGACCCTCCCAGGTCACACTCTCGCCCACTCGGCAGCCTGGGGTCTGGCTCCCCGCGTCGCTCAGCCGGTCGGCGCTGCTGCACACACCACAGTCCCCGTAAGCGCCCGTCGTCTGTGCCACTCCGGGGAGAAGCCTGCAGATCTGGAGAGTGTCTGTGACCCGAGGGAGCGGTCTGTTCGTGGTGTGCTGAAAATGCTGGTGTTTTGAGTCAACAGCGCTGATGAGCTGTCCTGAGCCTTGGTGACTCACCAAGGAAGTGTCACACCACCCGGGAGAGAGGCCTCTCGGCAGCTGGGCTCAGCCTGGCTGGCACCTCACTGGCGGCCCAGTCCCTGTGCTGGGTGTCAGCCCCTTGGCCCACCAGCTTCTCTATACCTTCCTAGGCGGGGAGGGGGTCGTGCCAACGTCGGGGTTCCCCCAGCCCTCCGGTGATGATGCAGGCGGCCAAGGCCACATGACTGGCCTGGCCAATGGACATCCTGGGCCAGACCCGGCTTCTGCTGCACAGGGCAGGTGCGGAACAGGTGCCCCGTGTCCAAAGACGGGTGTCTGCCGGACGGGCACGCTCACACGACAGAAACGCACTTCCCCACAGTTCTGGAGGCTGAGAAGGTCAAGCTCAAGGTGCTGGCGTGGCCCAGTGCTGCCGGCCTGCAGTGGCTCTTTGCTCTGTGTCCTCACGGTCCTCTCTTTATAAAGGCCACCGCTGGATTAGGTCCCCACCCTTATTACGACCTCGTTTAGCCTTAATTGTCATCTAAAAGCCCCATCCCCAAAGACAGTCGCACTGGAGGGCAGGGCTTCAGTGGGTGACTTTCAGGGGGACACGTTCTGTCCATGGGGGTGGCAGACGTCCTCGGTGTGCCTGAGGCCTAGCACAGGTGTTGGTGTCTGTGTCCAGCACTGTGCAGAAGTCCACTGCCCCTGCCTGCTCCGAGAGTGACGTTTGGCCCGTCCTGGGGACACCAGCCTGGTTCTTTGCATCCTGGGGATCCTGTGAGCCATGCAATACACCTCAATCCTTTTTTTTTTTTTTTTTTTTGGTCCACGTAAACCAGCTAGAAGGAATTTCTGGGCCTGTGACTAAGAGCTGTAACTGATGCTAAGCAGACGGGACCCCCTGCCACGGGGTCCGAAGCGGACTTCTCTCAATTTCCAAAGGGGATTCTCCGGTTCTTGCTCACCAGATCGGAAGGCGGGGCTGCCCCACCTTCCCTCCCCTTCTGCTCTTCTCCTCGTAGCATCGTTGCCGGTGCTGTCTGGGTTCTCGGCACCTCTCGGCACTTCTGGGCCTGGGGCATCAAGAGACAGCATCCCTGCCCTGCTCCTTGGAGGGGGCTGCTGTGCGGACCGTGAGGGAACGCCTGTGGAAACATCTCATAGCCCGGGGAGCTTTCACAGGGCCGGGGGGCCTCTGCCGTGACGCCCCGAAACAGTCTCCGATAAGGGGGCTCTGAAGCATGAAGCGACATGTCCACATCCTGCCCCTCATCTAGCCCCGGGGCCGCCACGGCTCAGGTCTGGAACCGTCGCGATTGACAAGGATCAAAGGTTCCGATCGATCGCGGTGTGCGGAGGGGCTGCGTGATCACAACCTCCGTGCGCCCGTCGGGCGCTCGCTATCAGGATAGAGATACGTGCACGCCGTGACTCCAAATTTTACTCCTGGCAGTTCACCCGTGATTCACAGAAGGGACGGACACGATTTGCTGCGACGTTGTTTTACGGCCAAGGATTGATTAAAGCTCCGTCGACAGAGGGGTGGGTAGGTAAGTCACGGGGTCTACCTGACGGTGTACGATACGGCCAGGCAAAAGAACGGTCCCCAGCCCAGACCGTGAAGGGGTTAAAAAGCCCGGACGCGCACAGAACGGCGTTGAAAGGATTTGGAGTAACGACTGCCTCTGGAGCCTGGGTCCGGCGAGGAGCACGCCTTCCTTCGAGTCCTCTCGAATGCTCTAACACACGCTCCACGCACGTGTCCTTAAACAAAACGGCACCGTGCCAGGGGCTGGAGCCGACCTGGGCACTTTTGGCACAGTTGGCTGCCCGGCCCAGCACAAATCGCGTAAGCTGCGCCCTGGGTTAGGCAGCGAGCTCTCGCACCTGCGGGAGAACAGGAGGCTGGGTCGAGGGTCTTTCAGACTCCCGCCCGCCCTAAGATCTACCATCCCTATGGAGGCGGCACCGAGACAGTGAACCCCAGCGCAGGGGCCCAGGGCTGAACCGTGCCGGAGTCCGGCCCCTCGTGACCTACAGCTTGTGGGGCCGAGTGACCAAGGCTGGGCGAGGTGCGGGTGGGCGGCAGGGCTGTGTGAAGATCCCCCGTCCCCAACCCACACGTCTTTTCCTGTGCCACACGCGACATGCAGTCCTGGGGACCCTCTCCTCCCCGCCGCATCGAAACTTGCTCCAGGAGGGATCTAGTGTCTTGCGCCTTCTCCCTCTGCAGCAGCCCCTCTTGGGACTTGTCTGTCCCCGTGGGAAGAAGGGGACAGATAAAGGGGGGCAGGGAGCGGAAGCGGGACCCGCCTGTCCTGAAACCAGCAGCCCTGCCAGCCCGGGGCTCTGTGCCAGCCGGGGCCTCGAGGGGCGCTTCTGCCTCCCATGTCAGCCGACACCTCAGCACCAGGCCCGGCTCACAGGGTGGCCTGTCACCCGCCACTTTCTTATTATGGCTGTGCTGCGAACACGCACCACACCGATTAGATAGACGGGGGCCCCCAGTCCCGACTGCGTGCCATTCCCCACCCCTGAGGCCTTGGAGTCCGCCGACCGGCTCCCCACTCCCGGCCTCTGCCACCTCCCTCCCCACCCCCGAGGTCTCTGCCTCCGGAAACGGAAATGGAGCAGAGCGAGGCCAGCAGACAGGAGAGTCTGTCGCCCTCCACGGAGGGGGCCTGCAGAAGTTCTCGGCGGGAGTCACCAGCCCGCGCCCTCCAGAGGCCCCTGTGAGGACGGGTGTCAGTGTCTGGCAATCCCTGAGCGGTCTAACCGTTCCCCTACCGTCACCCTGACCGTCACTATCCTGTCTGAAAAAGGAAGGAGATTCTGACCCACGGTCCAACACAGAGGAACCCCAAGTGAAATAAGCCGATCACAAACACACACACACAAACAAACACTGTACGAATCCACTAGAATAGTTAAATTCGTAGAGACAGACACCTGCCAGGTGTGGGGGCAGCAGAACGAGGGGTCAGTGTCTACGGGGGACAGGGCTTCACTGTGGGCAGATGAGAACATTCCGGAGCCGGCGGGCCACATGGTGATGGCGGCGTGACAGCGTGGAGGCACTGTGTGTATTTCACAATAAAAATGCAAAAAGAGAAAGGAGTGGGCACATCGTGAACGGCTGCGGTGTGCGGCTCACGGGCAGCGAGGGTCCCGTGGAGCAGAGGGTGTCCAGGGGAAGGTCCAAACCAAGACCCCAGTGCCCCTTGCCCGCCCTTGACCCAAGCACAGAGCTACCTCCTGCACCACCTGCTCTGACCAGTCTGCGTGTCCAGCCTGAGATCCTCAGGGGCAGGATCTCAGGAAGCCGCTCAGCAAAGTGCCCATCGGATATTTAAAAACTCACCCTCAGCTGTGGTAATGCAGCCGAGTGCCTACTGTGTGCGGGCAAGGGGCCGAGTGCCTACTGTGTGCGGGCAAGGGGCTCATGGTGTCTTCACGGCAACCTTTGAAGGACCACCCCTGCTCAGCCCTGTCCACACAAGGCACCCCCTTCCCGAGGCACCCCCTGCGTGAAGCCACACCCTTTAGGGGCCCACCAAGATATCAGGGTTTCTGATGAAGGGGGACTTTTTCCACTTTTCACACATTTTGAAATGTTATTTTACTTTATGATTTTAAAAACACAATAGAATGCATTAAAAACAACTTGACATACTTCTGGAGAAGGGCAGATAGCGAGGCCAGCCAGCCTGGGCAGGGTCTGAGGGCCATCCCCGCCCCTCCCCACCTCGCTGGGGCCCAGGCCAGCCCCTCCTCCAATCCTTTCAACAACTCCTCATACAGCAGGATGTCGAGTCCCCGTACCACCCTGCTGATTAAGTCCGTGCCCTTGAAAAAAAAATTACGATCGCACAGAAGCATTCGGATTAAAGTTTAAGAAACTGAACAAAGCCAAATGAAAGGAGACTGTTTATAGTTATTAAGTTCTGTGGTTCAGACCATGAAGAAGACCCACCTCCCGCGCACCTGCGGCATCTCGCAGGATGGTTTCCCATCGCATTTCTGCTCGGAGGGGAGCGGTTACAAAGACCCCTGGCAGCTACATCGCTGTACCTCGAAATCTGTCTGGGGTCTTGCAGCTGAGCAGACTGAGCCCTTCCCCCACTTTGATTTCTTTGATTTTTCTATCCCATAGATGAAGGTGATCTATTTTTAGTGAAGAGCCTGGTGTAAGTGAGGCGTTGCTATAGCGACAGCTGGCGGTTACAAACCAGGTCCCGCTACAGTTCCCAGCCGTAAATAAATCCCAAACGCGCGGAACGCAGGAAAAACGCAGCCTCCGAGACCCGAGCCGCCTCCCCGCGCCCTGGAGTCCCCGTTTGCTGTCTGCGGGTGTGCCATTAACCAGGGCCTGAGTCCTCGCTGGCGGGGGAGCAGAGCCCAGCGTGGGAAGCCGGGCACTGCCCGTCCCCGCCCGCTGGGCTTGGTGCTACCCCTCTAGTGCCGGGTGCGGGGAGCCCGCCTCTGTGTGCCCAGGCAGAGGAGGCTGGCTGTGCGGAGCAAGGCGCGAGGTTAGGAAGCGCGGGGAAACGACGGCTCAGCGCCCGCTCCCGGCTGCGCGGGAGGCGGGACACGTGCGCGTGCCATACGTGCGCCCCACGACCTGCTGTCCTGCCCCACAACCTGCCGTCCTGCTGCGCGGCCAGCAGAGATGCGTACGACGAGCAGGACCGTTCCCCGCGGCCCCGTGGGAGCCCCCAACCCCGACAGCGCCCCGGGCCCAGGAGGGGGCGTGGCGCTGTGGTCCCTGTAGATGACGGAGCCTGTTACCCGGCAACGGAGGACGGACTTCAGCCACAGCCCGGGCCGGGCTGCACCTCCCAAAGTTCGAGTGAAAGAAGCCAGACCCAAACCCGCGAAACCTTGACCATCCTGTGACAGTTCAGAACCAGATAACGCTGATCTCGGGCGGGGGAGTGCGGGAACGGGTGTGCGGAGGCTCCCCGCATGCTGGTCATGCGGTTCTTCTCTGCCCGGCGGTCACGTGAGTGCGTTCGCAGCGTGCCAATGCGACACCTACGGTTTGTACTCCTCTGTGCACTTCCGTGCTCGGACGCGTGCATCAGCGAGGAGTTAAAAGCAAGCACCGCCTCACTCACCCAGCATCACCAAGGTGGTGCCCGAAGGCGCTGGGTGCTGTGGGGGCTCCAGGCGGACCTGTTGCCCGTGTTTGGGACCTTCGGGAGCAAACCTAAGCCCCATGCGGCCACAGGAAGTCTGGAGCTAAGCGCCCAGACCTGGTCCTCAGGATGGGGTGGACTCCGAGGGACCTGCCACCCACCACGGAAGCCCTGCTGTGGGGGGCGATTCTGGAGAGGGGAGGCTGGTGTAGCAGAGACCCCGACGAGGGAACCCCAGAGGAGCTGTGGGAGCGAGGGGCCGCCCCCAGACGCAGCCTGGCCCACCGGTGCCGGCCGGAAGACACCCCGAATTGCTCCTCTTTCTACCATCTGGGCGTCCCCACAGGGTCACAGCTGCTCAGAGGACACCTCCAGGCCACAGCCGCTTCTGCTGTCCCTTTTTGATCGTCTCGGGCTCTTCTGTGACCGGGCTGAGTCATCCAGGAAGGAGAAGCAGGGAGGACAAAGGGGACATCTGACTCAGTCTCCCATCTGACTCAGCCGGCCGGCCGGGTGGCCGTGGAGTGGGGGTGAAGAATGTGGCAGGAGGGGGTGGACGGGGTCCACCTCATGCACGTGCAGTGGTGGGCTGCTCTGCGGGACAGAGGCCCAGTGTCACCACGCACCCAGCACTGCCGGGTGGGCCGAGACCCTCAGCTGTCCTTCCACAGGAGTACGTGTGACCGGCATGTCCCTCGGCCTCTCTGGGCCTGTCCCCTACTCTGTAAGAAAGAAGCACGACGTCCACCACCTACTCCACCCACCCCAACGAAGTCATCGAACGTCAAACATTGCGGCAGCCACGCCACGCGACGTCCTCGCCGAAGCCAACAGTGACGTCCCGAGCACCCAGGCCGGCTGGCCTTGCTCTGCCCTGCAGACGACTCTCCTGGCCCTGTTCAGCTGCCACATGGCCTCTCACCTCCCACGTCCGCCTCAAGGTCGGTGCCACGGGCCCCACACGTGGCCGGCACTGGGGGACGTCTGCCCAGAAGACGCCCTGGCTCCGAGTGACAGGGCTGCCACGGGCCACAGGCAGGCAGTGCAGGGAGGAGCTGCCACGTCCACGCTGGTCTGCACAGGCCTGGCTGGAGGGACACACTCCTTCCTGGGGGCCTACGCCCTGGACCGCCACTGTCCCCATGGAAGGGCTGAGGCCCCAAGAGGTCAGCCAGGATGCTCGCACCCCACAGGGAGAAGGGCTGGCGGAAGCCCAGTCACGCCCAGCCAGGGCCGGCTCGCCTGCGATTCGCCAGGAGGGTCGGTCCCCACCCTGGCCTGGGGCCTTGGGGCCTGAGGGACGAGGGGGCCCAGAAGGCACTTCCTAAGAAGCTGAGGCTGACAGGCTGATGCCAGAGGCCTCAGGAGAGAGTGTCTTATGACCCTTAGATATCCGAGGTCCCAGAATCATTCATCCAGGGGGGTTCTCTGCTCAGAACTGGGGCACCCCAGAGGGGAGCAGCTGCAGAAACCATTCTTCTTCCATGCAGCCTCACCTGTCATAGCCCACGGGCGCTCTGTGCACAAGCACCCACCTCACTGACCATCTCCATCGTCACTCGGCCTTGTTGCTAGAACCTTCCTAATCTGTTCTGCTGGGGGCAGCAAAGCGAAGGGGCCCCCAGGGTGACAGCTCCGATCCTGGGGGCGTCAGTGCACAGCTGGGAAACCGAGGCACCAAGCGGGTGAGCGAACGGGCCGAGGAAACGCACACCCTGGGCCGGCTGCCTCCCGCCGGCCTGCTGGGCGCTGACCGCCGTGTGTCAGGCAGGGGATGACCCCGAGGTGTCTGACTAATGGGTCTGGGCCATGCCTCTGCCGCTTGTCCCCAGGGGCCTTGTCTGGAGCCGCCACACGGCATTTGGGGACAGCTCCATGGAGGGAAGCGGTCCCCGGGGAAGACGAGCTCCCCCAGGCTAGAGGCGGGGTGGACAGACGGTGAGCCAGGCCTAGCCTGACTTCTCCCAGAGACCGGCGCTGCCGAACCGAGCTGCGTGCCCCTGGGAGCACAGTGCACACCCCTCTGAGCCGGACGCCTCCCCACAGGCCATCATGGAGTCTGACCCACTCAGAAAGCCCTGTCCTTGTGAGTGGGACGCGGCAAAGCCCAGGGGCTCCTGCGTGAGCACAACGCAGCAGCGAGGAGAAGGGCCGGGGCTGCGGTCCTGGGGGGCCCGGCACTGTGGACAGGTGCTGGGCGGGGCCTCCCGGCCCACGGCCACCCCCGGAGCCCACCAGTGCTCTTCCTGAGGCCCCAGGCACAAACCCCCGGTCCCCACGCCCACGAGACAGTTGCGGTGACTGTCCGCGTGCCGCCCACCACCCACCTCGCCCCCGACCGAGCACTCCACCTGTTCCCTGCTACCCCTCTGGTGTTCTGGAACACACCATGGTCTCCGTCCTCAGGCCTGGGCCTTCCGTCTAGCACAGGCATTGGCGAGGGCCCCTCCTGTCATTCACACCCTGGGGAGGGGCCCGCCCAGCTCCCAGCCCTCCCTGCCTCCCTCTCCCTGCACGATGCTCACCCCGCCTGGCCGCACACAGCACTGTTGAACACACCAACACGAGGACAAGCACTGTGGGGCCCCACTCGTAGGAGGGACCTCGAAGTCACCGCCTGGAGGTGGAAGGTGGCTGCAGGGGCCGGGGCAGGACGGCAGCAGGCGGGCAGCAGGGGAGCTGCTGTTGGACGGGGCAGACTTGCGTATGAGGGAATGGAAGTTCTGGAGGTGGATTGGCACGGTTCCCCACCTGGGAACATACTGAGTGCCCCTGATGTGTGCACTTCAAAAGGGTCGAGACGGTGGGTCTTAGTCCTGCATTTCACCACACTGTAAACCCCGCCTCGCGGCCTGCCTCCCCGGTGCGCGCCCAGCCGAGGGGAGCGGCGGTGGCACTCACCGCCGTGCCCCCAGGGCTGGCACAGAGATGCTAACCCCGGAGGGCCCGGCAGGGCGCTGGGCGCTGCGGAGCCTGAGGGTGGGCCGGGATGAAAAGCAGCATCAGGACACACCGGGGGCCCGCGCGCAGTCACCTCGCGGCCTCTGCCTGCCTCCCAAGCCCCAGCGGAAGTGCTGGGGGGCGTCCTGACCCTGCGGCCAGAGCTGGCATTCGTTTGCATGTGAGCGCCCCTAACCTGGCCGCATGCACATGCATCTGTGACCTCAGAAGGCAGGGCGGGATGCAGCCGGATTGAAATCACAAGGCGGGGACCACTGTTTGGGCGAACAGCGGCCTTTCTCCACGGCCTGCCCGAGCCCATCAGCCAAAACCCGACTGTCAGTTAAAGAGTAGGTTCGGGTTTAATTCCAGAGTAAACGAGTGTTTATTCCTTTATTACTTAAAGTCGTCTTTTTAAACCTCGTCTAGGAGTCAAGCCCAGGACGTCCCGCGGTTCCTCAGGGCGAGGCTCCATGTTCCCATGGAAATTCACCTTTGCCTCCAGCAAGAAAAACGCGCTTCCTGCAGGAGACTGGTAACTCCCGCAACGCCAGAGCCTGCCCACACCGCACCCACGACACTGAACGTAACGGAGACACGGGCAGGTCCCTGCTGACCTTTCCCTCGTGCGAGCACCCCGTTTCCACGTGCTGCCCACACGCTCTGCCCGAGGCCTGCCCGACACACACACACACACACACACACACACACACACACACACACACACACACACACACTACGCACTGTTCTGTTTTGTTTTATTCCCGCCACTTGTCACGTCACATTCCACTCGTGGGACGCCCTTGGATGTCCCTCCCCCGCCACCCACGCTCCCCACCTTCCCCGCCGCCGGGCTGTGGAGCTCGCTGCTGCATCTGACCCGGGGTGCTCGGGCACGCCCCACGCACGGCCGGGAACAGGGAACTCCGACCTCGCAATACACAGACCCCCATCTGACTTGGGTGGGCAGGTCCCCAGGCCCGAGAAGCTACGCGTGCCTCAGCGTCCACCCACCAGACTCCGACACACGGGCCAAGGCCACGGTGAGCCCACGGGTCCCCCAGGGAGCACTCCGCCACAGACGCCCCCACTGCAGGGGCTGCAGGGCGCCCACAAAGCAAGCCTCTCCCCAGGGGTCACACAGCGGGCAGGTGCCGTTCCCTCCCACCTTAACCCTGCCCTGCCCTAGGGCGAAGGCGGCGGGTACGTCCTTCTCCTGGCCCCCAACACCAGGCTTGTCCACACACGCGCCATTTCATTCAAACGTTCCGACCCACGCTTACTGCCCCCCCGCCTCCGGCGTTGCCTAAACGGATACCAATCCGGCCGATCTCTGACCTCGCTCGGCCAGATGGGGGAGAGAGGGGAAAGGAATGCCGGCAGGACGGTCACAGCCTTGTCGCCCAGGAGCAGCACACCCGCCCACTCCTGACGGCCGCCGGGCGATCCCGTCGCAGTCCAGCGGGAGAGGCTGCGCGCCAGGCCCTCGGGACTCTGCACACGCACGCCCACGCACACACACACGCCTGGGGCTTCCCTCCCCGCTGGGCCAGCGGGGGGCCGGGCCGGGGGCAGCGTCCTACCGAAAAGGCCGTGGGGCTCCGACTGGCGCCTCTCGGTGCTTCGGTTCGCGTCCTTGTGTTTCTTCTTGCCCCTGAGACTGCCGAAGCGCTTCATCGGTGGCTGTGGCTGCAGACGCCGCGGCAGGTGATCATCCCAGGACCCGCAGAGCCAGCGTCAGCCCCAGGTGGCCGGGAGCCAGGAGAGCTGCGGCATCAGCCAGCAGGTGCGGGGCGCCCGGCGGCCTCGGCCACCGGCAGCTGAGACGCCGGCCGTGGGCCGGGCGTGCTCAGGCGACCATGGGACGTGCCACTCCTGGGGCCAGCAGCCGCCGGACACGCTGGGTGGCGATCTGCCACAGCCCTTCCTCCGACAGAGAGCTCCGGCCGGGGCAGCCGGGGCAGCCCGCTGTCCCCACGTAGGCGAGAAGCCGCCAGAAGCACAGGCAGAACCTGGCCGTGGGGCTGTTTATGTCGCTGAGGTCCGCCGCACGCTCGGGCAGCCCAGGGTGTTTTCCTCCTTAAAACTCAAAAAAGGAGGGAAGACCGAACAGCCAACGGAGCACGGGCCCGCCGGTCATGTGCGGGTCTGCGGATGTCTCTTTAAAAAGCCTGTAAAAGGAAGCCGCGCTGCACGGACAATCCTTGGCACCAATTGGCCAGAGCACATTCCCATTATGACATGACATCACACAACTATTTTGATCCGTGTGTTCCAGCTGCTTCTCGGTGGAGAAGCCACAAGTCCCCGGGCTGGAAACGGCTGAATCCGCTTCGGCTCACGGCTCCTCGCGGCAGAGGGAGCGTGACTACCCCCCACCCCCCCACCGCCCCCACATGAGGGACGTGAGGCCCCCCCTGGAATTTGCCGGGGCTTCAGCAAAACACACAATCCAAGCCTGGGACTTGCTAAGAATTGTAGAATGACGGGGCTCACAGGCATTGTAGAGGAGGTCTGGTCCAAACCCCTCCAGTACAGAAGGGGAAACTGAGGCTCGGGAAGAGGGGTGTGACTTGTCCAAGGTCCGGTAGCTAATGGCAGAACCAGGACTAGAATTCTAAGCCAAACCTCTGGCCTGAAAAAACAAAAAAACTTTTAGTCGGTAGATGTATTGTAACTGACAAATAAACTTAAAAAATACGACAGGGGAAACGTTTTCCGTTTTTTCTTTCTTTCTCACATCTTCACTAGACTTAAGGGAGGTTATGGGACCTGCTAACTAGCTCTGTGACCTTAAGAAAGTTACTTCCGCCTCTGGGCCTCAGTTTCCCCTCTGGGACGTGAGCATATCAGGATTTAGCCTACTTCTGAAAGTCAGACCTTCTGATGGCCGTTCGGTGTGCCTTTTCTTTCCCGCTGGGACTGACGGATACAGGTGCAGCGAGCAAATATTTGCAGCAAGGATGCAAGGATGAACGGACCAAATAGGTCTGGCCCTCACGGAACTGGCCCGTGGCTTGGAAAGCCCAAGATAAGCTTAAAACACACTAAGCTGCACATGGTCAATGGCGAGTGGCTAGAATGGACACGTCATCCACACGGATGGACGGAGGGGCCCTCGTGTGGCCCGGCCTGGAAGGGAGAGCTTCAGTCAGCCTTGAGGGTGGAGGGTCCAGAGAAAGTGAGAGAGGCCAGCCCAGGCCGGCGCGGTGGCCCTGGAAATGGGCTGTTAAGTCCTCCACTGGCGGGCCTCCCAAACGCGGCAGCCAAAACCTGTTGTGTTCAAGCTCTGAAAAAGACTAAGTAGGTGGGTTCTGGAGTTTCACATTTGGATTTCCCTTTATTTTATTTATTTTAATTTAATTAATTAATTAATTAATTAATTTTTTTTGGCGGGGGATGGGGATGGGAATCACTTTAGCTCCTAACAGGCACTGAACTTCCTGTTCAAAATGAAATAAAAAGGATCACTGACCGAGTGTCCGGGAAGAAACCCGGGCATATTTGGATCAAAAGGAAACTGAAAAGCCCCTTATCTAAGCCCCTGTGATAGTCCCATCTCACAGGAAGAAGCATGGAGGAGGAGAGACCATTTCAGAGCACAGCGGCCGGACGCGGGCGGGTGTGAGTCCCTGTGGAGGACGGCTCAGTGGCCTGAGGACCGTGCTCGGTCTGCAGGCCCTTCGCTCATCGGGTGGTTATCAAGCTGCCCCCCACCCCCCGCCCAGGCACAGGGCAGGTGCTGACAGAGGGGATTAGTGTCATGAATCGTTCGCAGACATTCTTGTCCTCTAAGAACTATGTTTTAATTAGTAAAATCATAACTCCCATTCGCTGAGTGCCAGGCGAGGTCCTGGGCACCTCACAAGTACGCTTTTATGTTCTCCCCCGCACGCCGGTGGGGGCGGGGGGCGGCTTCAATGCCGTGTTAAAGACGGACGACTGAGAGTCAGGGGACCGCACGTGCTGGGGGACCATGCGCTTGGCCCTCACTGATCCCCCCTCCACTGTGCAGCACTGTGTCAGACACTCGCACAGCCCACCCGCCGACGAGCCTCAGGCGAGAGCCCGGGCAGGGTCCAGGTTGGCCCCTGCAGGACGTGAGGGGACCCCTGAGGCTGAGAAGCCGCTCTTGCCACCCTCCTTGGTAATTTTTGATCTTCGGGCGGGGAATTTTACAGGCAAACGTGAGAAGCAGCACGTTCGAAAGTCTTCATTCCTGTCATAGCTCATCTTGCGACACAGACCAGCTGGGTGGGGCGTCTACGCCCGGCCGGCCCGCACCGGGCTCTGGGAACACCGAGCCCACCTGCTCGCCACCTCCCGCCCCAGGGGGCTGCCAGGCCGCTGAGCACAGAAGTCGGGAAACACTCGTGTTCCTCGCGGGGCCGGATGCCCCTGCTGCCGCCCAGCGCTGGGCTCCGTCCTCACTGAATTCGCTGAATGGGGACACCTCAAAGTCACTGGAAAGGGAGAAAGGAGAGGACAGCCAAGGCGGCTCGAAGAACAGAACCGCGGGACCATTCGGGGTCACTCTCTCACTGCGGGGTGACGGAATTTTCTGGAAAGAGATCGCGGGCTGGCTTGACTCCGCAGACAGCTGTCTTCGTGCACACGAGTCCCCGAAGACTCCCAACTACACCGACGCGTACTTCGGACCTCACTCAAGATGCTCTCCCCAGGGTCAGCCTGACCCGCGGGCAGCGGGGAGGCTGCAGGTGGCGTGGATGTCAGACTCGCGGACGCCGTGTGCTGGGACTGTGTCCCGGTGGCTCTCCGCCGCTCCGGGTCCGAGAACGGCAAGCTCCCGCCCCCCGGGGCTTGCACCCCGCAGTCCTGCGCTGTGCACGTCGGCTCGCTCGGGCGGCCCTGCTGCGTCAGACCCTGGCGAGTCCGAAATGCGGCGGGACCAGCTCGGCTGCCGGAGCTTCGCGGCTGGTGGCCTGGGAGACCCGTTCCCAGGGCCTGGGACAGTGCTGAGTGTAGGGTCCTTGTCCCAGTCTCCCGGCTCTGCTCCAGGCTTCCGGCTGTCACCTCGCCCTGTACCCAGACCTGCACAGTGACAGGAGGCTCTGGGAGCGAGGGCCTTCGCTGGGCCACGTGGGTCATGAGGCAGCCCCCTCCCCGCTCAGCACATCATGGCTGCCCCACAGAGCCCACACTACCTCCGGATAAGAAACTTAAAGGCCCCAAACCTTCCTTACGCCTGAAGCCACGTGGGTATTGTATGACGTGCAGCCCGGTCTCCCTGGCATGTAGCGGGGCCTGGGGGAGAGAGCCGCTGAGACCCAGTGCCCACCCTGCCCACCGAATGTGCTTCATTCATTCATTCATTCATTCATACGACAGGCACGTCTCGCTCACGGCCACACAGGCCTTTGACCACACCCTCACATCTGGGGCTGCAGGGCTAAGGGGCCCAGAGTCAGTGAAGCCTTCTGCTGGCCCTAAGTTCACCGAGTCCCCGAAGCCCCTTCCTTTCTGCTCCCCCACCACGCAGAGAGGTAGGGGAGGCCACCCACTGACCTCCAGTTACAGAAAGAAAAAGAAACGGGGTTCAGGGAAGCTGAATGATTTGCCCGAGAGTCCTGGGAGGAAGGCAGGGGTGGGTGAGGCCTCTCGGGCCGCGGGTCCCTGCCCCGTGGGATTTAGGAGCCCTGGCCGCCTCCTCTCTGGTGGGATGTTGACAAAGTACATAGAGACACGTCAATCAAAACCTTGCTCCGAAACCTCTGAGGGTCATGGGACAGTACCTGACAAGCACCGGATCCCCGCCAGGCTGCAGGCCAGACACGAGCCTGTCACGAAAGTGGGTGCGGGCGTGGCGACGTGTGTGTGCACACCACACACACCGGCGCACTCCTGCGGGCCGCAGAGCCCCGTGTCGTGTTTCCTGGAACGTTCTAAAGTCACCGTGGCACTTGACTGGGAGTGAGATCCCGCGTCACCTGCTCGGGCCTTCCTCGTCCTTTCCCCAGAGCTGCTGACGAAGCCCTGGCTCTGAGTGGTGCCCGCCCCGCCCGGGCTCAGGCGCCCGCGCCCGCTGGCCTGCGTCACACCCAGCCGCGTGGTTCCCCCGGGAGCTGGAGCTTACAGACGCTTTGAGTGACAAGAGCGTGATTTTTTTTTTTTTTTTTGGCAAAGACAAAGCATCTCAACTTGCAAGCTCATGCCAGTGACAACAGGAGCATCTTAAGTTTAAAAAGACGAAAGGCATAGAAAAAGTGAAAGACCAAGGCAGTAGTTCTTTTAGCATGCTGAAGCCAGCACCCCAAAATTGTGAAATCCCTTAATATCCTTTACATCTGAAAGGGGTTCCATAGGCCCCATGGAAGGGCTCGGGGTGGGGGAGGCTTATGTAACCCCTTCCTGTGGAGACCCAGGCGGGGGCGGGGGAGTGTCTCTGCACCAGACGAATCGCTCCAGAGGTGCCGAAGATAGCTGACAATCACCTGCTCTAACGCCAGCTTTCTGAGGCACCGAGCGTGAGGCCTGGACCCGAGGGCCACAGAGCAGCGCTTTCAGACACGAGATGCCGGAAGTCCTAGTGGCCAAGCATCTGGACTTCCTGTCCTGCTCTCTGAGATACGCCTCGGGAAGGCCACAGCGACCCAGGACTGTGCAAATCCCTTGGCAGGGTCAAGACCAAGTCAACTGGCAGCGCGACAGAAAGCCGGAGTGTGGTCCCCCGGCTCTGACCCCTACGCAGCCAAGCACGGCTTCCTTCCCCAGGAATCCGGGGGTCCTCCAGGGGGACCCCAGCTGCCCTGGCACTGCCTTCATTTAATTTAAAAGCCTCTCGTTTAGAATACGAGGCCTGAGCTCGAGTTTGCCTTTGGTCTGTTTCTTCTGCATAGGGAAACACAGCACGAAACGTGACGGTCAACAGGAAGGTTTATGAAACTCAGCCAAGCACAGCGCCTTACAACAGCTGAGGTCCACTCGTCGGGGTGCGATTCTGAGCTGTTTAGCTTATTCTTCCACGTTTCTCCCAGGAAGGAGATCGTGATATAGGCTGAGCCCATTTCACTGGGTTTTAAGGAAATCGAATGGGATAACAAAGCAGAAGGACCCTGTGAGCCGCAGAGCATTTTACGTGTGACGGCATCGCCAGACCCCGGCCCAGACCCCACGTGTCTCAAGGACGTCTCAGAGACGCGTCACCGAGACGGTGGCTGACCCTGGGCTGGCTGCCAGGCCTCTGCACCAGGAGGGCGCTGGGCCTGACAGCTCCGGCCAGACCAGGCCCTCGGACTCTACTGGAAGTGCCAATACGGGCGGGTCCTGCTGCGGGTCCCAGAGCTGCAAAGTCGGACGTTCGCAGACGAAGCCGCTCCCTGCCCGTCCGCCCAAACACTCCGCCCGAGCGCCCGCTCCTCGAGCGAGGAGTCAAGGCCTTCCCTGCCGATAATTTACTCTTTTAACCGCACGTGCAAAGAACCCTGGTCTTTCAGCAGCAATTGCGGGGGAGAAGGGGGTGCTACCCCAGCGAGAACATACACCACAGAGCCCGTGGCTGGCACAGGACGGGGACGGAAGTCCAGGACTCGGAAGAGCCTGCACGAACACGGGAGAATGCGAAATTTCCTTCCTTAGCAGAAGTTCACCGGTCAATGCAGAAGTATTGATACGTTCGAAAATCCCTTTTGGCTGCCACCATAGTAATAATTCAGGCAAGAATAACTGACTGATGCTGAATCGAGCGAGGGAAAGTTGGACGAGAAAGAAGATATTGACTACGTGCCAGTGAAGTTGGTCCCTGTGAAATAGTCACTGCTCGCGAGGGGTAAACGGGTTAAGAGAGCACGGGAAGGGGAACCGAACGCAGCGGGCTCGGGGGCCGGCGAGTAAAAGGCTGCGCTCGAACCGTTACGCTGTTGCTGACTCCCCGAGTTTGGTCACCAAACTGTCACAAGGAGAACGTCCTTATTTTTTTATGAAACGCACGCCGGTGTTCAGGGGTAAAGGGACCTTACATCTGCAATGAGGTCTCGATGGTTCAGATTCCCAGCGCACACACACACACACACACGTCCTGAGCGAGCGAGAGGCAGGCGATGAGCGAATGTCCTGAGATGCGAGCAGCGGGGACCCTGGACGGGGACAGGGACCTGGGGGTGCTGTTGTGTTATTCCCGCAGCTTTTCTGTAAGTGTCAAATCGTCAAAATAAAACGTCGTTTTGAAAAAAACTCAGAAGTAAAGCGATCAGGCGAGACAGCAGCACCGCGGGCACCTCCTTCTGCGTGTCCGTTGGTAGAATCACCACCCGAGGGCCTTGGGGGCCCAGGAGCTGTCCGCCTCACTGAGGAGGGAGAGGCTTCTGGACCTTCCTCCCTGGCTTCCTCCAAATAACACTCAGCTCCCTGGCCCCAGGCGGGCAAGCTGGCCCCTTCCTGGGACACGAGCATGGCAGCCACCAGAGGGCGCCCTCCCAGGGGACCGCCGGGGTGCCAGGCCACATAGCTCTGCGGTGTGCTGGCTGGACTTTTCAGGAAATCTGAATGCCACGCATACCTTTCCTTTCTCTGTGGGCAGGCAAGACGGGTCACGTTCCTCTGCAGTGCGCTCTGCCCCGGGCCTCAGACCTCACCAGCTGCCTGGATCCGGAAGGCTCCAGCCGGGCGGCTGTCGGGGCGGCTCAGCGGGGTCCGAGGCTGGTGGGACGGTGCCACCGCACGGGCCAGCCGGGAAACCGACGCTGAGCCGGGCACAGGGTCGACCTCACACAGCTGTGGATCGTGGCGACCGTGCAGACAGGCCCAGGGTCACTGGGGCGGCCTCCCTTTCCTGAGCACCCCGGGGCGAGCTGGGCACGGCCTGTCACCCATGGCACGCGGCCTCCCTCGCGTGCCAGCACCAGTCCTCAGGACGGCTGCGTTCACCTGCTGTCCACTCGTGCATCATCTGCCGTCCACTTGCCTCCCCCCTCGTTCACACGGCCGCTCTGCCATCGGGACTCGGGGCCCAGACTGCAGGACGGGCGCAGCGGTGTCCAGAAGGGGAGCCTGCAGACCCCCCGGGCCGCGACTCGGGATGGCACCGCCTGAGGGAGGCGCGTCGAACCACGGTAGCCTCGTGTGAGACGGAACTGGAGTGGCAGGGCAGGCCCAGGACGGCCTCAGGAGGCAGTGTGGACGCTGCCGGACCCTCACAGAAAGTTCCAGAGCTGCTCTGCTTGGCACACAGGGGCTGACCCTGCAGCCATGACGCCCGGCTCCCTTCTCAGCTGGCCTCCAGCCTGGGGCGGGGAGAAGCCTCGGGCAGCATCTCCAGCTGTGGCTGCAGCCCCTCTGTCTCCCGGTCCTGCCAGACAGACCAACTTCCAGTGTCTGCCGGGTCACCTCTGGGTGCCCCCACCCCCTGCTGACCTTCACCTCTGCACCTGGGAGGCAGAGGGGCCTCTCTGATCTCAGGCTGGCTCTGCAGGCCGTCGCTCGGCGTTACAACCAGCTGTCCTGGGGCCCGTCTGTTAACGCCAGACGGCAGCTTCATGCTGCTGGCGGGCCCTGCCTGACACGTAAGGTGAACAGGCTCCTCAAAAGAAGACAGGAAAAGTGTCAGCAGCGGGTTCTGCAGAGTAACCAGCCTCGAGTGCCGGATCCCAACGCTGGGCGGGCCCAGCTCCGGTGCTGGCCACGGGCGACCGAGGCGGGGAGGCTGTCGGCACTCAGAGCCCCTGGCCTCTGAGGCCTAGATGCGGAGACTCAAAACGAACGTCATCAAAGCCCGAGTTCCCTCCGCCACACGCAGTACAAACCCTTGGCGTGTGATGGGAAAACAGACTTTATTTGGAAATTAAACTCGAGTTGCTAGGCGAGGGCGGAGGAGCCGTGCACGATCCAGTACGGAGGTGGAGTGGAAGGCCCAGAAGGTTCCGAAGCGAAATGGGGTCTCGGAAAGCTCGCTCGAATGTCGAACGGCTCTCGTGACATCCTCTAGCATGGCCCCTGACGGGCAGGAGGGTTTAAAGGACCGAGAGGCAGTGAGGGACAGACCCAGCCCATGCCAAGCAGGGCCACCCACGGGGACTCCTAGTTTCTTAATTTGACTTTGAACAGAAAATGAAATTTCCTTGAGTGTTCAAAGCCCACACGACCTTGGTCATGATTGTGAGCTGGTCTCACATCTCTGGCAAAACCCCAACACTTCCTCCTCACTCCCCCCGCCCCCCGAGCCTCTGTGCCCCCAAAGTTCCAGCCTGACCTGCTTCTAGCTGTTCCATCCACCGTCCCGCCGCACGTGACCGTGGGGGGGAGTGTCCGCAGTGCGATTGCATGGGTCAGAGAAAGCGCACGTTTAACACGAGGGGGAGACGCCCGAACGCAGATGGGCTGGCCAGGGCGGACACTGGTCCGTGAGACACGGCTTCCAGCCGCACGTGCGGGCGCCGGGCGCCGGACGCCGACGCAAACGGCCTTCTCACTTGGGGCTGAGGTCAGAAAGGTCCGAACCGCTGCCGGGAGCAGCTGCCAGGCCGCGTTTGAACGCCCCGAGCCGGGCGCGGCCTCTGCCGGCTGACGTGGACCCTCTGAGTCCGAGGGAGGCTGGCACCGTTTCCTTCTTGCTCGTCCCTCAGACACCATGGCTGTGACCCAGAGTAGCCCTCGGTGTAATCAGAGGAGGTGGCTGCCCGGGTCAGCGATTTTCAATACCTTTTTTCTAGCAGGACAAAGATCACGTCCCGTACCCCGTGGGGCTGACTTCCGTCAGTATGGGTCACTCGGTGTGGACTGCTGCCCACGCAGACAAGATGCCACTTCTTGCTCAGTGAGGGGCCAGGTGGTGAAATGCCACCGTGTCTCAGTCCCTGCAAGCCACCGCCGCATGAGCCCGGGGTTCTGGACGGATGACCGCTTCCAAACGGCATCTGTCGCATCTGGCTTAGCGCTCGGAACCCCTGCGCCATTACACAGCGAACGTGCAGCCGCCCCGAGGGCGCAGCCTCCGCTCCGGCCCTCACGCCAGCCTCCAGCCTGAGTGCCTCAGCCACAGCCGCCCTTGAAGCCGGCGTTGGCCTGAGGCAGGAGGGGGCCCCGGCCGGGGTCTCTGCCCCTTCACAGTCCTGACGCCAGCCAGCCCCTCCCCTGCAAGCTCCCACCACTTCCCATCCATCCCTCATGTGGATGCAGACGCGAGCCGAGCCCGGGCCGGGCCCTTCCCGGGAGGCAGTGCTCAGAGGCCTTGGGCTTGGACAGCTCAAGGCTCTGCCCAGTGCTGGTCCCGTGTGGGGGAGCACGCGGCAGGCACGATTCCCACGAGGCAGAAGCAGAGAAGCGACCACGAGGAACACAGCCCGTGAGGCCCCCGCCCCGGCCCCAAACCCCGCCTCCCCACGACCTCGACCCTGGCCCCCAAACCCTGCCTCCCCACCACCTCTCGACCCCACCACCGTGACCCTGACACTGCCACCCCGCCCCCGGCCTGAGGGCTTGGAGGTGCCCCTGATCTGGACGCCTGCACCCTCCCGCATCTGCCAGGCTGCCCGCCCCCACACCCACCTGACCGCCCCATCAGAGCCCAGATGCCTCACACGGGGACCACGCTTCCCCGCGCCCCACGCAAAGCAGCACCCCTCCAACCCCACCCTGTGCCCCTGTTCTCCTTCGTCCGAGCAACACATTTGCGCACGCGATACACATTTCTCACTGTCCCCCTCCTGCGGTAACCCCCAGGGCAGGGACCCGCTTGTCCCTGGCTGTGTCCCAGGGCCCAGCACGCTGGGCAGACGTGAACCGACCCCCTTGGAAGGCCCGGCCGGGCTGGTCAGGGCAGGATGACGGGTCTGCTCTGGGAAGGCAGCTCTCTGCTGTTTTGGGGGTGCATGGGAAGGCCACCGTCCGGAGCTGGGAACACCAGGCAGAGGATGTGGGTCCTGTCTCTGTCCCCTGCACAGGGCCAACGCATCCCTGCGTGAAGCTCAGAATATGAGGCTATGGCCCCCTCGTGGTCACTTGGCCACAAAGCCAGAAAAAACGCGAGGCTGGCTGAGCCCCGTGGGGCTGGCTGTGCCCCTCTGAAATCTGCAGTGGCCCTTCCTGGCCTCTTGCAGCGTCTGGTGGTTGCTGGCTCCCCTCGGCACGCCTTGGCTTGGAGACGCGTCACCATAATCCCTTCCTTGGTTGCCACATGGCATTCCTCCTAGGAGTCTGTCTGTCCCCTCTTATAACACACCAGCCAGGTTGGATTAGCTCCCCTCCCCACTCTGGCATGGCTTTATCTAACCAACTACATCTGCAGAGACTTTATCTCCCAATCAGGTCACATTCAGAGACACCAGGGGTTAGGACTTTCAGTGTAGCTTTTTTTTTTTTTTTTGAGGGGACACAATTCAACTCATAAGAGCTGTTATAACAATGAAAAGAAGTTGTACATTTTTGTGATCTACCGAGCAGTGCCCGAAATACCGTAGCTGGCCTAATTCCCCAGGGAGCGCCGGCATCATTCCCACACGACCCTTGCCTCGGATGCAGGGGTCAGGGGACCTTGTGACCTCGAGAGGACGAGTCACTCAGGCGCGTTTTTCCGTGTTTCCTGTGCGCAGAGCCCGCAGGACCCAAGTGCCCCTCCAGGAACTGTGGTGAACAGCAGATACAGACTCAATCTCGTCTCCTTTTTCTGTGACGCCGCATAACAGAGAAACGAAGCATTCAGCCCACACAAGAGTCTTCGAGAAAGGACGCGGAGACACGTCATCATTCCTCACGCCAGGGTATGTGGGCGGCGGGTGGGGGGGGCTGCAGAACTGCGTCTTTGCTCCTCCAACGTCACTACGGCTGCGTGACGGTACTTATCCAGATCCAGATCCTTTTAATGGTGGGGGGGGGGTGGCTTGCAAGAAGACTCTTGTCCAAAGGAGAGATGCTGCAGCAAATGGCAGGTGCTGCTGGGAGGCCACGGCCAAATTCACCTTCCAGAGACCGTCTCCTCCCAGGGGTCAAGCGGTGGTCTCCCAGACCTGTCACTCAGGGTTGTCCGCACGTGATTCGCTGCCAAACCAAGCTTCCTGGCTGCAGCCCAGGTGCTCGTCAGCACCCAGGGGGCCGAGAAGGAGCCGAGCAAGGTTCCGTCTCTGTGTCTGTGCTCAGACCCTGCTGGCCACAGGCTAAGCCGCGGAGCCAAGATGATTCAGAGGAGAAGAACGGGCGCTGAGTTTCTTAAGAATCAGCCACTGATAAGGGCGCGGGTGGGCTGTGTGAGAGGGGCCGGGGTCCAGCGGGCAGTGTGCCACGGCCGAGACCTCCAACTGCCCCTCCATCGACAAGACGGTGACCCCTCCAGGACGAAGGGGCCTCTGGTGCCAAGGTCCAAACCCCGTTTTCTCCCCGGTGGCCCGGTGCTCGGCCTGCCTGGCTGGCAAGGTCTCTGAGTAGCATCTGAGGGTAGATGGCCACGCAGGGGTGTGAGGAGAGACAGACTCCTGACAGCACCTCAGCCTCCATGCTGATTTACGACCTGTCAATGCACTTAACAAGGCAGGTGGCAGGCAGCACCTACTCTCTTGGGGTAGGCGGTGTGTCCTCCAGCTCCTCATAGCCCTACGTGGCTCACGGGGACGCAAAGGACCCTGGAGAAAACTTACAGAGACACCCCTCCCCCCGCCCCCACTAAGCTGGAGTCTGTGGCTGGAGATGGAGCATCTGTTTTTCACGTTTATGTTTTCGAGGTGGTTATCTTTATGCGGTCAGTTTTTAGTGCGTCTTTCCTGTGCTGCCCTGGCGGTTTGTCGGGCTTCCTGTCCAGGCCTTGTGTGAGACGCAGCGGCAGCCCGGGTCTGAGGAGGCCTTGGCCAGCGGGGAGGTCACCGCTGAATGGAGGAAGAGGGTTTGTCGGATGCCTTCTTGGTCCCAGGCCCTGTTCTGGACGCCGAGAAAGGAGCCTGTCGCAAAGCAGAGTCTCCCGCCTCTCCCACCCCACAACAGAGCAGACATTGTGGTGAGGAAAGGCAGACAAACGGGTAAATACATGGTATTTCTCATGGAGACAAGGCAGAGTACGTAGGGGAGAGGGCTTCTGTATTTCTACGGCGGTGAAGAAGGGCCCTTCCGAGGGGCGGCTCCCGTGAGGACGCCTGTGGGGAGGTGTTCGGAGGGGCAGGGCGGGTGCTGGGGGCTTCTGCCCCAGAACACAGCGCTCTTGCAAACATGCCCTTCACCTCTCCTGCCCCTGTCCCACCGTCCTGCTCAGCACAGTAACCAGGCTTCAGTCCTTGGTCTCACTCTCTGAGCGGCTCCCCAGTCCTCCCAAATGCCAATCCACCTTCCAGAACCTTCTCTCACCCAGCCCCCCATCACGCACCGATGCCTTTCTCCCTGAGACAGTGCTGGGCCCGGCCTGCCACAGCCCACCTGCTTTCCTGTGCCCAGCTCAACGGACCGAAGCTCCGAGGACGAACGCCATGGGCTTCTGGGGACGACGAGAAAGGCTGTCCGCACTCACGTCGTGTTTACACACTCATTCGTTTGCACTCTTCACAAAGGCCTGACACGCCGAGATTGAGACAGTCACCCGCTTCGGGACATTGAAATGACATCGAAAGCTTCATTCCATATGGACATGATTTCTGTGTAATAAGGAAGGACTAAGGTGCCAAACGGCTAGCCAACTGTCCTATTGTTGGCTTTCTATTCCTAAAATTCAATGCTTTTACAGCGGAGTCTTCCCATCCGGGCTAAAAGCAGATGTGGGAGTTAGACCACCGGAGTTCAAGTCTTGGCTCTGCCGCTAATGAGCTGTGTGGTCTTTGCTCAATGACTCACCCTCTCCGAGCCTTGGTTTCCACCTCTGATGAAAACAGTAAAAACAATACTTCGTAGAGCTTTATGAAGCTTAAAACAATCATCGCATATGATGCAATTACGTGGCACACGGTGACAGGTATAATTACGCATGATTATTAGGTAGAATGTCTTTAGTGTTATAATTACTGCCAATAATCACGGAGCACAGTTGGGTAACGTGAAACTCAATCCTTCTGAAGGTCCTGCCTTGTGACGTGCAAGATTTCTCCTTTAAAAAAAAAAAAGCAAAACTTTCATTTCATTATTTGTAGTTTATAAACATACTGACATGCGCTTGCCTTTCGCCACCTCCAAAGCAAGCTCATCCTAAATGAAGCTGAGAAAACATCTTTCGAGGACAAGGATTCACAGTTCCGGAAGCTTCCCCCGTCACGTGGCCACTGAAGACTAACGTGAACACTTCAGACGTTGTGGGCCATGTGATCTCCGCAGAAACAAATGGGCCTGACTGTTTCGATGACACTTTATAGAAACAGGTGACAGGCCGGATTTTGTCGTCAGGCTGTAGTTGGCTGGCCACCGGATTAGGGGAAGAAGCAGAAAAGTGGGTTACGGTTTGGGTTGGGGTCACTGACCCTGGACGGCAAGGGCAAGCCGGCTTGCTACCGCACAGCGGGGCTGGTGAAAACCCCTGCACACAGGAGACACGTCCTGAGTCAACAGGCCACCAGGCCAGCCGACCAGGGGAAATACTGAGGGACCCTAGCCACTCCACACAGGCGGACCCTGCAAGAGAGGAGATCCTTCCAGAACAAAGCTTCGGCTCTGCTCCCTGGGCGCAGGATGCCGCCAGCCTCGGTAGCTGCTGGTCCCAAGCCTAGACGCGCCACGCGGGACCGTGCCTGCCACCCTCAGTCCCGTTCTCGCTCTTGGAGTGTCCGAGACTGCATTATCTCCTTTTCCTTCCTTATTTCCCCTTCGAAAACGGTTGTGCTCACAATTCCTCCCTCCTCTCCTTCTTTCTCCCCAATATCAGGTGATGGTTTTACCGAGCTCGTGTACACATCGGGGCGGGCCTGGCTCCATCCCGTCCTGAACTCCACGGACACCCCCCAAATCCTTCCAAAAGATTATCATCCTCGTTGCGAAAAACAGTCGTGTGACAGTCAAGGACAGGGACCCCAAACAGGTTCAGAAACGTGCCCCTGAGAACGGAAATCTGGTTCTAAGATTTCCAGCCGGCAATGGAGACAGGAAACACTGGGCCATGTTGTCATCAGTGTTCCCTATCGACAAAACCACCCAGTGGCTCAGAAGTCCAGGTTTTCTTGACAATGCGATTTCTCCCAGGGGCTGGTGTAACCACAGTGTGTTCACGACCCCTTTGGACAGACACGGCGGGCGGAGGCGCTCCGCCCAGGCCGACGGCACCACCCCCAAGCTCGACCTCGTGAAACGACAGAGTCTGGGCACCTGGATCGGGGAGCAAACTGAGGAAGAGCAGAGAGACGGTGTACCCTCCACGCACGCCTGGAGAGTCAGGTGGCAGGGACCCGAGGGGCCTCCCGGTGATGGCCCCGCCTTCGCACTTCACCGACGACAGGGCTGGGCTAGTCGGTTTCCACTCGGGCAAGTCAAGGACCCGGGCTGGCTGGTTCAAGGGTGATGGCACAAGCGGCTGTTGTGGGCCAAGACCATGCTGGTCTGACCAGCAGCCGGCACTCCGGGGCCTTCCTGAGCCCAGCCCACGGCCGCCTCCGCAGGTGGCGGAGAAGAGCCCTAACCAGCAGCCCACCCCACGGCACCTGACCGCGACACACCTTTGACATGGTCTACGTTCTAGCACAGGACGCTGAAGGGCCCTTTAAAACACCGAACTGAAGAAGGCAGCGTGGGCTCCTGCTGGCCCGCCCTCGGTCCCCACCGCCCCTCCTGCAGGGCGCCCCAGGCCGCCCCTTCACAAATAGCCCTTGTAGGCTGGCCGCCCGACACCGGCATCCCCGACGGCCCAGCCCGGGACGGGAACTGGGTCTGGGCTTCTCCTTCGAGCTGTGTGCCAGGGTGAAAAGTGTTCTCCCCGAATTCACGTCTTCTTAGGCACCTCAGAGTGTGTGACCCTACTCGGGACCAGGGTCGTGGCAAACATAAGGAACGGAGATGACACCGGACGGGGGGCCCTCGGTCCGGCTCGACCGCTGTCCTTATATGAACAGGAGAGAAACACACAGATGCAGACACACGAAGGACCCCGCGTGACGACAGGCAGCGACCGAGGCCACGCTTCTACCAGCCCGGGACAGCCGGCCGCACCAGAGCCCAGGACAGCGCGGGACAGACACTTCTCTAGTGTCTTCGGAGGGAGCGCGAGCCTACGGACACCTGGCAGTTGGGCTTCTGGTCTCTAGACCTGTGACAGAGTGATTTTCTGCTGCTGAAGCCACCCAGTTTGGGGAGCTTTGTTGTGGCCACCCAGAAAACTAACGGCCTCCTTCCATCGCAGCCAACACATGCGTGACGCCACCTTTGAAGAAACAGGACACTGTGACGGAGGTGAGGATGGAATAGGGAGCATTTCAGGGTCCCCGTCATGGACGCTGGGGTGCCCCCTAGAACATCGGAACATCGGTGCTCGGACACACTTGTCCCATCAGGCTTCACATATATAGTTCCCAACTCTACGTCACCAGGTCACGTCAGCCATGACAGCTGCTTCGTCACATGACATTTATGCATTTACACTTAGGCCCATTCATGGCGGGGGTGGGGGAGGGAGTGACTTTAGGGGTACTCGGAACAAGACCCTGCACCGCCATAAAAAAAGTTTAAAGGAAAGAGAGAAGACAGATCCCCCTGCCCTGTCCTTCGGAGCCACAGAGGCTGAGACGGCACTCTGCGGCCTGGCCCTGTGGCACACCTGCTGCACGGACTTGCAGGTGCAGCCTGGAACTAAAGGCAGACCCCGCCCCCCAACCCCCGATGCCCTGAATGAAAACCTTGTACATGTCCGAGCCGCCGAGGAGAGCAGGGGGAGGCACACAGGAAAGGGGACACGGACTCCACCCACTTCCCAGCCCGCCTTGTGGATGTCCAGCTGTGAGCAATGGCGCTCGGCTGGGAGAATGCCGTGCTTGGATCACGGAGACCCACGAGCCTCCCCCCTCCCCCCCGTTTCTCCAGCTAATGAATCCCAGTTGCCCCGGGGGCGATCGGCCAGAAACAGCCACGGTCAGGTCCCCCGACCCCAAACCACAGGCCCTGCCCGGGCGGCTGGGGCCTCCTCGGGCGCCGCGGCACCCCGCGGGGGTCAGTGCACGTGACCCGCGGAGCCGGGACTGCCCTGGAGACAGGCGTGTTCCTGGGAGAGAGGCGCAGACACGTGCACTCAGCACCGGGTCGCGGTCGGCCGCCTGGCCAGCGCCGGCGCCCTAGGCAAGGCCCTCGGCAGCCCGGCACCCGCCTGCGACAGGAGCGTCAGTATCTTACTTTTCCTGGAGCGGGAGAAGAAGCGGATGCCCCCGGGCGAGGTAGACGCGTTGGAGGTGGGCGGTGACTCTTTGGAGGACGAGCGGAAGATCCCGCTGAAGCTCATGCGGCGCGGAGACCGCGGCGGGGACTCCTGGTAGGAGAACGGGAACACGGTTTTGGGGGAGCCGGGGCTGGTCCGGGGCCGCACGGGCGCAGACACGGGGCTGGAGGGCCGGTGCTGCGGGCCTCTGGAGAAGAACCCTTTGGAGGGGCTGCCCGAGCCGAAGGGGCTGTCCACCTGCAGAGACGGGCAAACGGACGCGGTCACTCGGGGCCCGGGCACTCAGGCCTCGGCCCTGTCCCACACCCGTCACTATCATGTGTGTCCCTCCCAAGGTCCTCGGCCACTGAGCGGCTCCTGGCTCCTCCTGCGAACCCTGCCTGAGAAACAGCCCCCCCCCCCCCGCCCCCGCGCGCTTCCACAAACAGAAGGGGCCCCCTGCGGTCTGGGGAAAGCACGCGCCTCAAGGACGGACCATCCCCCGACCTCCGTCCCGCAATCTAGAGGGGCTTCCTGGAGGCGGGGGTAGGGGGGCAGGAAGGGCAGCGGACGTGGCGCAAAATGACGTGCCCCCCCCCCCCGTGACCCGTTTGCAGGCAGGTCTGCTTCCTGGCACCTGCTTCTCCAGACCGTGTGCCTGTCCTCCCCAAGGTGCAGCTGCACTCTCCTGCACCACTTCACGGGGTGGGGGGCGGGGGGACACAGTGGGCCTGGGGCTCCGCCCGCAGGGCCTGGCGCCAGGAAGGGGTGCATTTTCAGCCCCTCGCTGCTTTGGCACCGGAACACCGGGGGTGCCGATGGGTCAGGAAGAACGTGAACGAGGCTGGAAGCCTCTGAGGTTCGCTTCATCGAGGACCTGTCCCAGGCTCATGGGACAAGGACGAGGCCACACGCCGAGCCCCTGGTGACCAAGGTGTGCTGAGAAGGCAGGTGGGTCCGGAGGCGGCCTCTGCGCCCGCTCCGGCCTCTGTCCACGTTGGGTGCCTGCCTGGACCCGGGACCCCTACAAGCTCTTCCACCACCAGAGGGCGCCCCCAAACTGGGCTTGAGTGTCCTGAAAGGATGCACTACCACTTTCAGTGACCCTCAAACGCACGTCCAGCTCTCCCTGGACCCCATACCAAAGCCTCCCCTGGGCAAGCAGGCTGAGAGGCCGAGGCCATGCCCTGCGGGGAGCAGATAACTCAAAGTCGGCTCTCCGCGGAGAACCTTGAGCTCTTCTTTTTCTAGCCATTTGATACGAAAAGCATTCAGATTCTGTCTCTAGAGTATTCAGCTGAGCCACTCCCCCCCGCCTAAGGGACCCAGGCTCTCTGAAGCTTTTTTGAATCCTCAGGTCTTCGAGGGGTGGGGGGGGTGGCGTGTGCCTGTGGACGAGCACACACAGGATGCCACCCGACCGCAGGGAGACAGACTGAAGCTGGCGCCCCGGCTCCGTTTCTAGCCCTGGGCCACGCGGTGTACGCTGCAGGCTCTCGTCTGTCTGACGAGGACCCGTGTCCTCTCGTGGGGTCGTGAAGGTGATGGGAACACTGTGGGGAACACAGTTCATGGCACGTAGAATGTGGCTCGCACCTGCTCGATCAGCCCTCATTGTTGTCCTAACAGGTCCTTGGTGTCTGTGGTCGGCTGGGGAGGCAGGGACAAAGGACTGAAAGAGGCCACATGCGGGGAGGAGCCTCGTGTGTGGTGGGGTGGGGGGTCCAGGGCAGTTTTCCAGCGAGGGGATGGCACGGTCAGCTGTGTTTAGGCCGTCTGTCACACCATTCTCGTCACTGCTAACCCTCGCTCACTGAGTGCCACCGAGCCTGGAGATGGGAGAGGTGCTGGCTGGAGGCAGAGCGAAGGGCACGGAGCTGGTCATTGGTGGAGAGGACCCCAGGGCCAGGGCCTTCACCCTCATACCGTGTGCCACTGAAGCGGCAGCCACAGCTGGGAGGCGGAGCTGCCAGAGACAAGGCCAAGGTCAAGTCTGAGGGCAGACGGAGAGAGTCCTGTGCAGGACTTGCCGGCAAGGCTGACCCCAGAGACGTCCTGCGTGCTCACTTCTGGCCAGAGAGAGGTGCGTGGGGAGGAGGGAGAGCAAAGGCTGATGGTCGGGTCCCTGGAAGAGGGGAGGGCCCCTGTGAGGTCAGGGAGGAGGGCAGGCAAGACCAGCCGCCGTGAGAATGAGCCGTGGAGAATGTTTCCGGTGGGGGGAGGGGGGTGAAACACGGCATATTGCAGGGTCCTGGATCGGAGAAGGCGCCGAAAGCTAAGGGCTTTGGACGGGCCAATGGGCGGAGGTGTCTCAGCTGGAGAGGAGATTCGGCAGACAGCACAGACTGAGAGCATCCACTCGGGCCACCATGGACAGGTCACGGCGGAAGCTGGGCCAACGCCACCGAAAGCCAGCCACAAACAGCCTTGGGGACCAGCGGGAAACTTATTTGATGGGCAGGGTGGGGGGCAGGGGGTTCCACTGTACTCAGAATTCTAGGCCGACGGTCGGGGGCTCAGCCATGGAGCCAGAGGGGAGGGGGGAGGCCTGGAAAGGGGCCCCTCCCCTGAAAACGGCAGAAAGGGGGGGTGTGGCCAGGCTCAGCTTTCTCCCACAGAACACAGACCTGACCACGCCCCCCAAAAGTGAGAGGTGAGAGGGCCCCACACGGCCACGCGCTGTTCCCTGCAGGACAACGGTGCCCACTGAGGCCACCAGAGGCAGGGCCGCGGCTGGTGACCTTGGGCAAGCCACAACAAAACACTCTGATAAACATAACTGCATGAGTCCTGGGTTTGGATCAGAAAATAGGCCCAGAGACTCCGCCCCCCATGTGCCCCTGGCTCGGGGGCTCAGGGGAATGGGCACATGGGTCACCTGATGGGCAGAGCTCCAAGGACAGGGCCGTCTGTCACACGGCTATGGGGACAGCACCTGAGGCAGGGCCGGGCCGCCTGGCGCCCCCTCTTGGCTGCTCCCAAGGTGCGGAAAAGGGAAGAAGAGGGTGGCAGGTGTGAGAGAGAGTGAGGAGCCCACGGGGGTGGGGGGGACTGGCCTTGCAAGTGACCCACGGTGCGTCCTGGGAGCCCGAGGGTGACGGACAGGCGTGGGGGTTACGGGTGAGGGGACCGGGGTGCAGAGCTAGCTATGCTCAAGGCGAGGGCCGGGGGCCAGGGACACCTGCCTCAGGCGTCCGACTCACTCACACTGGGGATGGGGAGGGGCCGAGGGCGGAGGCTGCAGGGAGTGTCCAGCGAGCCGATGGCGGCAACTCAGGTCTGAGACCGTGTGGTCCAGACAAAAAGAGGAGCCGGGAGGCACCGTGGCCAGAGCCGGCACCGTGGCCAGAGCCGGCACCGTGGCCAGAGCCAGCACGGACAGAAGCCCCGCCGCCATGTCTGAGGCCCGGCCAGACACAGCGCTCCCTACGGGAGGCTGACGGGAGGCTGTCCCCGCTCCTCAGACTCCTCAGAGACCTCAGTGGCTCCCGCAGGGTCCCCTCCTTCCGCCTGTCCACCCCCTCTCTCCACGTCAGGCGTCTGGTGGCGTCTCCCGCCTCCCACCATCACGCCCTCGGAAAGGGCCAGACGCCAGCAGAGGCCACACCATGCTCTCCGCACTGGGGCGTCTGCATCTTGAGCTGCATCGCTAAGAGGAAGGGGTGCAATCTGGCCGTTGGAGGGCGGGCCCTTCCACGGCAGTCTGGAAAACCCTGGCTGCGCTGCCGTCGGCAAGGGGGCCTTGCGTCAACGTCACTAGAGGTTACTGGAGTCTAGCTGCCGAGTTCGGGTCAGGAGGAGGCCATGCCTGTCCTCCAGGGATGGGGCGGGGGCAGGCACGGGGGGACCAAGGAAAGATCTGGCAAGAGTCAGCCGGACCCCAGGCCCGCCCCGCCCCCCACTCCTCATCAAGGCAGCTTTTACCCGAGACCCTGTCTCCAGGCCGCATCAGGGGGGCACGAGATGTAGGGAACAGATGTAGGTGGAAGAGCAGGTGGGAATGGAGGTGGAAGTACAGGTGGGCACGCAGGTGGGAACACAGGTGGAAGTGTGCTCTGGACTGTCGCTGCCTCGCTGGCGCCTCGGGTGAGCGGTGAGCAGCGTGGCCTTACCTTGCGAGAGGAATGCTTCTCTGAACTCTCCAGATCTCCATCCAGGAGGGGCATGGCGAAGGAACTCAGGTCCTAGGGCGGAAACGGAGCACGCGGTCAATGACAGTGGCCTCAGGTGCCCACCTGCTCGTTCGGGGCTGCGTGTGGCTCTGCGTGTGTCACCGCCCCTTCCTGAGACCCCCCCCCAGCACATCGGCCGTTAGGGAGGGACACGGACGACACACTAGCCCCCCTCAGCGTCCCGAGCACCCCCACTCCTCTGCCGCTGGAGTCCAGGTCTGCGCCCCCTTTCCCCCAGCTCTCTCGGGCGGCCTGCCACCCAGGCCTTTCAGCCTCCAGGTTTCAGGCCTTCTCCGAACCTCTGCCCGAGGGGCGACCCCGGAGGACGTGTGCGTCACGGCCTGCACCCCCCCACCCCCGTCAAAGCCCAGGGGCTTCGCTGTGGCCTGGGCCGTGGTGCACCGGAACATGCCGGTCCTCACACGCGCGCGAGGTCAGACCCGGCCTCTCGCGCCTTGGCTTATTTCTGCCGTCTCAAGCCTGGCTGCACGCGGCATCATCTCCTGAGGGGCTTGGGTCCTGCCGGGCACTAGCTGATTGGTCCATGTGCCAGGCAGGCCTCACGCTCATTCGGTCGCCGGCCCGGGGGGATTGCCACCGGCTTCCCACCAGGGACCGGTGGCCGAGCCGCTGTCGGGAGCTCTCCGCCAGCCCGCGGGCTCCAGTCCCGGCCCCGCGGACTGACTGACCTCGGCTGCCTTATTTCTCAGGTGCCCTGCACCCCGTGTCCTTTCAGCGACGGCCCAGGCAGACCCTGTGTGGCTTTTCCAAACACGGCTGTGTGTTTGTGGCTGTTCTGCCTGGAAGGCCATCTGAACGGCTCAGTTCAGGGCCACGCTGCCGGCTCCCAGAACGGCCCCTCCAGGACAGGGCCCGCCTCTGGCGAGGAGCCCGGCCTGAGCCGCAGGTGCTGGCTGCCACGCCCCAGACGCGCCCAGCCCTCTCCTCCTGCGCCCTCGCTCTTCCTGGCCCCTGCCCGAGCCCCCAAATCCTGGCTCACAGAGTGAACTCCTATGTGTCATGCGAAGCCCAACCCAGCATGACCTCTGGCTGGGGGCCCCCGTCGGACAGAATCGATGCTCGTTATCTATTCCCACAGTACTTTAGACGACCCTTTATTACGGGGTGACCATGCCACACGCCAGCCTTCCTCAGTCTGCGTCTCTAAGGGACCTCTGACTCCACTCAGGGTGGGAGGAACCCGCTGTCTCTCTCCCTGGCCTGTGTTTCTCCTGGCACCCAGCTGTGGTGTGCACGAGTCCGGCTTAACTCCTGGGCAGGGAAGGCAGCCCTTACCCTGGCCCAAGCTTGGGGGGGCTGACGGGCCAGGAGACGGGCAGGCCCCATGTGGCTGCAGCTCCCAGGGCAGTGGGAGCAGCCAGGTATGAGAGGGAGACGTTTATCTCCCCTTCCGACGAGAACATTCCTCTGTGGTTTCACATAATCATTACCCTCGGACGTCTGTTCAGCCCAGTGGCTTCCACACGTCAGAGCCTTTGCACAAACGCTCGCCTGTTCCTTCCCTACCGGCCCTGAGAACCGCCACGCTCCCGCTGAGGGGCCCCGGCGGTGACGTGACTCATGCTGACGGTTGTGCAAGAGCCGAGCCCGGATGCTGGGCCCACCCTGTTGCAGGCCACCCCTGGTGGTCCCAGCAGCTGCTGCTGACCAGAGCGAGTGGACGGCAGCCTCGAACCAACCGGCCTCGGCCGCACCCAGGCCCTGTCACGCACGGTGGGCCCTGCCGCCAGGCTCCCCCACCACCCACATTCCACGATCCTAATCTCCCAGCGCTCACCAGGAAACGGAGAGCAGCTCGGAGGCCTGGAGGGAAAATCTCTCACTGCAGCCATCGCCACCAGACCGGTAGCTGGGGCCTGGCCTCGGTCCGCTGATCCAGGAGGCCCAGGCCTCGTGACTTGCCCTGTTCCTGCGATTCCTAAGCCTCACCCTCCCACCAGAGCTTCACGCTCTCCCTACCCTTCCATCTCCTCTCTGCCCCATCCCGCTCCTCCCTGTCCCATTGGCCAGCCAGGCAGGACCACCCGGGCGCCGGTGGGCAACGCTGATGCACCGGGAGACGTGGGAGACGTGGTTTCTGCTGAGAAACAGCCTTACACGCTGGGCGCGTCATCAGCCGCACACACTGCACTGCAGACCTCAGCTATGTGCTCTGGGGAGGGTTGGGGGGGGGCTCATAGACTTCAGGGGAAAGCCAATGTCAAGATTTGGGCTGAGAAAGTCGCCTGTCAAGAGCATCAGGATCCAAGAGAAAAGCCCCAGGTTTGAGAAAATTTCTTGAGATGCGAGCTGACTTCAAAGCAGCTCATTTGACCCCCACCCCTCCCCGTCTTCAGAAACCCAGTCAAAAGGCAAAAAAAAAAAAAAAGTGAGGTGTCGATAGCATGGCTGTCATTCATCTGCCATTGGTTCATGCCTCTTAAATCTTCCAACAGTCGCCTCATCTGGCCCTCAGAACGGCCCACATAACCAGGAAAGACAGGCGGCATCATCCCAGTCTACAGAGGAAGACACTGAGGGTCAGAGAGGTTCAGCCTCTTGCCCAAGGCGAGACGGTGGCAAGCAGGCCCTGCAGCCCAGGCCCACCCCCTCCCGGCCCAGAGCCCTTTCTGTCAAACTCCACCACCTCCTCGGGGTGGCTCGGCACCGGGAACAGCAGCCGACTTGGTGTCAGAAGCTGTGACAGCAGAGAGCGTTTCCGTGACCAGCGAGCATCCTTGGCGCAGGGGGACCTCGGTGAGGGAAGGACGGGTGAGGATGAGTATAACTCAGTGACTTACTCCCGAGGCGGCCGACGAGGCGACTTTCTCTTCGAGGTCTGCTTCTTCATTAGAAGTAATTCAGACGCCTATGCTTCAGAGGACAGCAGGCGCCCCGCACCCCCGAACCCCACGCAACTGCCGTGCACTCTGGGGCGCCCTCGCTCTGCAGAGCTCTCGGGGTCCCGGGCACAGCGCTCCGCCCCGCCCCCCGCCCCGCCCCACGAATGCCGACACTCCTCCGGACACTCCTCCGTAAGGTGACCGGACGGTATGCTGTTCGCAGCCAGCTCACGGGTGACCTCGGCAGGACGCGGCTCTGCCCGCTCAGCATTCCCGAGGCTCTGTTGTTGCAGCTGGGATGCCCCAGAAAGAGGCCGGACAAAAGGCCAAGCATGGGACAAACAGAAAGGCTGCCAATGTCAGGGGCCCGTGGCCGGCACCTGAGGGCCACCCAGGGGGTCCGAACGCCGGGGTCACGATGGAACATTCCTGCGACGTTTCCAGCGCTCTGACTCCCACTGAGCGAGGCACACTTGTGGCAAGGCCTTTGTCCTCCGCTCCCGCCGGGCGGACCGAGTGCGGCATGCACCAGCGCCGCCTGAGGCTGCCCGGCCGTGCGACAGCGGGTGAGGGGCCCTGTGCGAGCCCTGCGTCCCTCCGCGTGGACGAGCTCGGCCAGTTCGCAGAGACGGAGCCGGGGGCCGAGCTGCAGCCTGGGCGCTGCCGTTTGCTGCCCGAGGGGCCCGGGCTCGTCGGAACTCAGTGTCCTAACTGCCCAGTGGAAGGGCTTCGCGGGGTCACTCTGGAAGACGCCTCTCAGCTCACACATCCTCTGCTTTCCTCCGCTGAACTGAACAGCAGGTGGGATCTGGAGCATTTTTAAAAAGCCCTGGTCCCCGAGGATAAAACGCATCTCCTCCTCTCTGCGTCAAGTCACGAAAATCCCTTTCTCCTGCTCGCAAACCACCGAACCTTCTCCACTGCCCTCAGAGCTCAGGGCCTTCGGGCGGAGGCTTCATGACCGTGGGCGACGAGCGGAGGGTGAGGCCGTGCCTTTCACGTCCCCGGTGGCGCTTCACAGGGGAGTGGGCGTGACCCAGCTGCCCACCTGGCTTTCCACCTAACGGTGTCTTGACCTGCTCCTCACGAGCTGACCCCCTGGTTTCTTGATTGATCTTGAACGACCCTCAGTCTCAAGTACCTGGGCTGTCGGTGCAAATGCCAGGTGTGCCCCAGGGGACGTTCGGCATGATCCCGGAAACGCCCTGAGGGGCGTTCTCAGAGCCACGGGTCACTCGGGTTTGCGTGGCCGGCCCACCTTCCGGACTCTTCCTCGCCATCACGAGTGGGGCAGGCGGCTCGCGCCAGGTAGCCTCCCCCGGGTCCGACCTGTGGGCACGGTGGCTTGAAGTTCACCTCTGGTGCGGGCCTCGGCGAGCCCCTCGGGCGGGGAGGCACATGTGAGGTGTCTCCAGGTGGCCTGGCTCAGCACGAAACCTCAAAACCACCAAATGGGCAATTCCTGGTGCCGCTGCGGGGGTGGTGACCGAGCCAGGGGCGACCGGAGCCTTCGAAAAAACATTCGTGTTATATAACTCTCAAAAAAAAATCAAAACAGACTCTGAATCACTGGAACGCGGCGGCAGGGGAGGGACAGGGGCCGAATGAGGAAAAGCCTAAACTTAACTCCGGGAGAAGTTCCAGAATCCTCACAGAGGACGTCGTGGTTTGTGACTGCGGGCTGAGCGGCTTCCTGGAGTAAATAAGAAGAGGGAAACCACTATTTTGCACTCCTGTGGCCTCCCCTCACTTTCCCTGCACCTGGTGGTCCCCATTAATTCACGAAGCCGGCTTGGGGCCCGCCTCCCCGCACCCGCTGTCCCTAACTCTTCACCCAGGGCTCCGCAGTAGGCATTAAACTCTCCTCTCAAAGCCAAGAGCCACAGAGTCAGACTCGAGCGGACGAGGGGCCTCCCTGTCTCCTCGCTCTGGCGTGTGCAGCCACCTTCGTCTCCCGTGCCTCAGGTTTCCCACCTGTAACACGAGGCTTGGTGCCCTGTGTGCGGCAGGCTGGATGATACGGACCCAGGCCCTCCGCACCCTGGGAGTCCCCGCGCAGTGTTGGCGATTGTGAGGGGCCCCCCGGCCGAGGACACGTCCTCACCGATCATGGCGGCGGAGAGGGCACAGGACGTCACCCGGGGCACACCGGCCCCGACACCTGGGTTGACAGTCTCACACTCGCCCCAGGCCTGACATCAAGGGGAGATGTTTTGCAAAGACACCGGCTGCCCCTGCCTATCATCAGAGGGAGGTCTTCGTCCCTCCCCAACGGCCGTAAGGCAGGGTGACGAAGGACTTGTGCACGGCAGCTCTAGAGACGGGCGGCCCGGCGAGCCCTTGCTAGGGACCCACTGTCTGCCCGTGAGAAGGCGGCAGGTCTTCCCTGCCCATGGGTGGCCTCCGCTTGACCAGAGCCGAGTGGAACCTTCAAAGTCCCCACTGGCCCCCGGCTGACAGCCGAGGACACGGAGACACTTGTGCTCTGGTGGCTGAGGGCCCCAAGCCCCACTTCCCGGGCCCTCCCTCAAGCCCCTCTGCACTTAGACCCCCGACATGACCCCTTCCAGGCAAATGTTCCCAGCCAGGTTGGGTCAGCCTCTGCTCACCAGGGAGGATGAGGGACTTAAACTGACCCAGATTCTCGTCTCCTCCAGCCCGAGTTCTTCCCAGAACAAGGGAGTGGGAGGGGACAAGCTGGGTTGAGGTGACAGGCGATGTGGGTCAGCAGGGAGGGAGGCGAATGCCTGGAGGCCCCAGGAGAGACAGGTGAGACGCCAAGTCACCTGGTCTGTGGCAGCTGTCTCCTCCCCACAGGCCACCAACAGGTTCCCTTCTACAGGTGTGGCCGGGGTTGCAGGCTGCTCGATCCACAACATTCCAATCTCCACTGGTGGCACTCAGGCCCAGGCCAGGGGACGAGGGGATGGCCCAGACAGGGAGCCCTGGGCCCCACTGACCAAGCCCCACCACAGAGTCTGTGACAGTTAAACGGTGTGTCTGCCCGGCCTGGCCACAGGACAGCGATTTCATCAACTACGAATCCAGATGCTGCTGTGAAGGTATCTGCAGGTGAAGTCAGCACCTGTGATCACCGACATTCAGTGAAGGAGACGACCCTCCATAATGGGGCGGGGGGTGGTGGTGGTGGCTTCACCCAACCGGCCAAAGACCTTCGAGCAAAACCAGAACAAATTCCAAAAGCAGGAATTCTGCCCTAAGACCTTGGTCGCAACTCCCGCACGTCTCCCCTGCCGGCCTGCCCTGAGGATAGAGGACTTGCAGCCCCCATGAATACAGACCCCTTACCACGTACCTATGTAACACAGCGTACGCTTAGATACTAATTATGTATCATGCGTCCTGAATTTGTAATAACATACATTAAGATCTTTAACATGTGTACATTAAGGACACATACGTATAGTAACGTTACATAGTAACATTAACGTAACTAAGGAAACGTGTAAGTTTCTCTCTCTCCTCTTGGCCCTGTTTCTCTGACTGACACAGATTCCTCTCCCCCGGAGCCGTGGGTGTTGACTTGGGGGCTGCCCCCGGGAAGGTGAGTGGGCCGTTTGGTGGGCAGAAGGTCCCCGCACAGACAGCGGGGCCTTGACTTGGTCAAGGACCGTGAGAAATCCACAACGGAAAGAGCTGGCAGAGGCCAACGACGGAGGTGAAAGGCGGTGCGTCCTGGCAGAGTTCAGCGAAAAACAGGGAACAGCCCGTGTAGCCTGACTTTACTGTCATGGGAGAATATTCACAGAAAGAACAGCGGGTTCAGAGAAGTCCTGCCTCGCGTGAGAGCCTCACCTCTCCGAGCCTCGCCTGTGACATGGGGACAAGCACTCTGAGGTCACTTGGTTGGTAAGCGTTGTGTGAGCTTCCGCCTGGCACCCGATCGTGCTGTGTTGTAACCGAGGGCCCTTGCCCCTCCATGCACCTGCCACTGGTGGATAGTGAGGACCCCGTGACAGCACCGAGCACGGCAAACAGCAAGGCCTTGGGATAAGGGGAGACGTTCTAGTGGGCCCTCTTGGGTCACTCGGCCTTTCGAAGGCAGGGACAGACTGGAAAAGTGAGCCAACCTTGAGAGGAGGGATGGCCTTTAATTTCTAGGGCTGTTTTCAGCTGACAGTCTACGATTTTACCATTTCAGGGTCTGGAAAGGCCAGTTCTGAGTTTCTGGAATGTTAATTTACCCACAAATAATATGCCAAGCCACCAACAGACAATGTGGTAGCTGTAGGGCTGACGCCTCTGTGGGTCCGTCCCACAGACCCAAACGGACCCTCAGTCAGACCTGAGGCCCCCAACAGCCGGCCTCCCCATCCGCCCCGCCTAGCACCCCGAGGGCAGCGTTGGCACCACAGGGGCAAAAAAAAAAAAACAAGCGGTTTTGGTCTACGTTAGAGGACAAACTGCAGAGGGACACCACAAATTAGGGTAAAATTGGCACCCAGGGGACATTTTTATAAGGTCACGGCGCTGCTGGCTGGCGCCCAGACACGCCCTGTTCCGTGCAGGACGGTCTTGTGCAAGAGTCGGACTCGGAGACCTCCGCCCGCTCCCAGCCCCACCAGCGGGCTCTGGGACTCGGCGCAGGGAGCCAAAGTCCCCAACGGCGCTCAGCTCAGAAGATCGCACGTGCGCATGGACAAACCCATCGCCAAAAGGTTCTCCCCGCCTTCCACAGGTGCTCGGCGTTCTCCTGGCCCTACTTGCTGTGTTTCCCACCGGCTTTGCCCCGCACGTGACAGGCAGGGGGGAGGAGGAGGCCGAGGCCGCAGCAACACCAAGGCCCGGAGGGCATGCCCACGGCGAGCACTCTAACTCGCATTCATGCTTGCCTGCCCGCCGGGTGACCCGGCTGCTCCAGGGTCGTCTGGCCGGCTTCCGAGCGCCTCGCCTCACCCATTGGTGGCTCGTGAAGTCGATCGAGAGGGTGACACCGCCACCCAGATGTCACTTAGAATCGATGAGGGTGCATCTCACTGCTCCACAGCGTTTGCGTCCCAGTGACCGGCACACGCGCACACGGACCCAGAAGGAAGCGCCCGGCTCGCTGCGCTGTGGGCAGAGCAGTCCGGACCATTCCGCACTGGGCGAGCTCCGAGGCTGCACTGGCGGGCAGATGTCAGAGAGGCGCTGACCCCGTGTCCCTCCGGATGTCCTGAGAGTGGACAGTGCTGGGCAACCGGCCACCCAGAGCCCTTCAGAGTGGATTCTGTCCGCACCTATATCCACCTGGCCCAGGCCTGCAGACCCCCTGGTCCTCTGATGCCTGAACCTGGAGAAATAACGCAGTCATGGGACGTCGTGGCCAGGGCCAGCGCCTGGTCTTGCAACTCCTCGCCCAGTTCTCTACCTGGTCTACCAGGGAACAGGAGCAGGAGCGGTGGCTTCATCCTGTGTCCATGGCTCTGAGTCCTTCTAGAATGCAGGGGAGCAGGGGCACTGCACACACCTGGGCTCAGGGCCCTGCGCTGCGGGGACCTCGTCTAAGGCCTGGCCTTCAGGCAGAGGAGATGAGTAAGCAGAGGATGCTCGTGGCCAGGGAAGGTCCAAGAACCCAGGCCCCTCTCTCAGGCCCAGCTGGCTGGTGTGGACCCTGTGGCCTCCATGCTCCAGATGGAGGCTGGTGCTGGCTGCAGCCACCAGCAGGTGGCCTTGGAGTGTCTGGAGGGGGTGCACAATCCCAGGGCCTGGCAGGGGACCCAGGGGACAGTGTATGGAGGTTCCTGGAGGGGGGAGCCATGGCCACAGACCATAGCCCTGACGAAGCCAAACAAGGAATTTGCTCGGTTTTTTTGTTGTTTACTTTTTTGGTGCCAAAAAACCCATTCCTTTCTGGAGAGGTTCATTATCTAAGGGGGTAGGGAAGGAAAACACTGGCTCTGAGGCCAAAACCAGAACAGCAGAAACTTCTAGATCAGCTGCTGCCACAGCAGGGAATTAGGTACAAAACACAGGGACTGTTTTTCAAGGAAGCAAAGAAGAGCCCGCCTCCCACATCCTACTGGGTGAGAAGCCACCATCTTTCAGGGGGACCCGGTCACTGAGATGTCCCTGTGTGCAGGACGGGGCCCCCCGGGCCATGGCCTCCGTTCGGGCCGGGAGGGGTGTAGGAAGAGACGCCTCACCGAGCATGTCCTCGGCACCTGTCAGCGACTGCCTGCTGGCGTGTTGGGGTCCTTACTCACTGCCGGGAAAGCACCGAAGACGCAGAGCCAGATCCTGGGGACTCATTCCCGGAGCTGGAGACGGCTGTGTGTCCCCTGGAAACCCCGGACCTTTCGTTTTTTTCGCTGTTGGTCACTGCACCGGCAGTGTCCCAGAAGTCTCTGGACCACGGCTCTTCCCTTTGCACCCCCCACTGACCAACGTGGGGCTCCAGGCTTCCCAACTGGGTCCTCGTGCTGAGGGTGACAGATGCTGACCTTCGGGGACCGCCCTGGGGGGCTGCCGGTCCCCAAGGCCTGCTCTCAGCTGCTCGGGGAGCCTGGCACGCACTTGGGGAGGCCCATAGAGGAGGAGGGAGGCACCCCCACCGGTCCATGAGCAGCCCTCACACCTCCGGGGACGCGTGCTAGAAACGGAGGCTGTGTGAGGCGCGCGGAGCAAACCGCATCCGGGACAGCACAGGGACCCGGAGAAGCGAGGGTCCACACGGCCCGGACCCCGAGAGGAGGACAAAAGTGGCTCCCGGGTGTGGAAAGTGAGGCGCGAGGGGTGGGCCAGGGTATGTGTGACCACGGGGACCCCCGAGCACTAGAGAGAGGGCGAACCCTGCTCGCCTGGCTGCGGTGCGAGGGCCGGCTCCCTCACGGGCTCGGCGACAGGCTGGCGGTCAGGCCTGGACTTCCGCCGGGAGGTGGCAGCTGAGGGGCCGGCCGCACATCGGTCTCACGCATCGGAGCCGTCACAGTGGGGCAGTCCTGGCGCTGGCCCCCGGGGGACGGTGTTTCTCCAGCCGCAGGTGGCTCACGGGTCCCGATGGCAACTCGGTCCAGGCAGGCATCGTGTTACATCCGGCAGTGCAGGGGGCTGTCTGATGGGGTGCACATGGGGTGCACAGCCAACCGGCCGTGGCGCAGGGCTCCTCGCTGCGGCTCGCCACACTGGCCGGCCCCCGGCGAGGGGCCGGGAGCGCCGCTGCGCGTCGCCCCAAGGCGCCCCCCCCCCCGTTCCTGCACGTCCACCCTCCCCGCACACGCGAGCCGACCCCCCTGAGACGCTGCGCCCGGTCTCCCATCCCGCGAGTCTGGGCTGGTGTCAGACAGGACATTCCAGAGGTGACAGCACGTGACTTCTGAGTTAGGATAGGATGGCTCACAGCACCCCCACCCCGGATCTCCTGGAATCCCCTGGGGAAACCAGCTGCCGAGTTAAAAATCCCACTGCCCCGAGATCCCCGAGATGCCCGCGGCTGCAGGGAAGTTTGCACTGGCTGCGGGCGGGGCGGCCGGCCCGGGTCCAGGCACAGGATGAACCGGCCTCGAGGACCCGCCGCCGTCTGACTGGACATGTGTGAGGAGTCCCAGGTGGGAACTGCGGTCTGCACCAGGAAGCCCCTAGACCCGGCGGGACCCCGACCCGTGTTCTTAAGTTTGGGGGTTGGGGTTTGGGATGAAGCCACAGATGTCCGGGAAACGACGTGAGCTCGTGCGACTGACCTGCTCCTCTGTGCCTGTAAGAGGAAGACCACGGCTCCTGTCGGGTTCCGAGCTAACACGTGTAGACACGCAAACACGGAAGACGCCTGCGCTGACACGCGCAGAGGTGACGACGACGTGTGATAATCACCCGGAAGACGCTCTGACTTTAAGTGACCGGACTGACTTTACGGGCAGGATGCCAGTATTTCGGGCAAGATGTTATGCCACACAGGCCCTGGGATGTCCTCTCCGAGCTCGTTAAGGGAACGAGGCAGACTCAACCACATCCTCCTATCTGCCGAGACCCCTCTCAAGCTCACAGGCAGAAGGCGCCGGCCAGCGAGACAGGGCGCAGGGTCTCTTGAACCCTTGGTGACGGATGAGTCAGGAGCAGGGAAAAGTCCCTACCAATGGGGGTGTGGTCCCGGTGAGCTCCGCCACTGCTCAAGCACCGACTTCCTCATTTATTACTAAAAATCACCCTCGAAGCAAAAACGCGACAAAGCAAAGGGTGACTGGCATAGGCTGATGTCTGGTCGAGGGCGGGGGTCCGCGGTGGAGGCTCTCGCGGGGGTCCCAGACTTTCGGAGGTGGGACAGAAATGGCACGCCCGCCCGTGACCACGCCAGCGAGGAGGACAGCACACCTCTGCTGTCGGCCGGGACGGCATCGGTCCTGGCAACACGGATCATCTAAGGCTGGCATCGGGCAGGACTAAAGGCAGAAATTAGTTATTAACAAATTTCTGGACAAATGCTGGTTAGACAATCTTTCAGAACGTAGGCTTGGGGGGATTTTTAAAATACGTTACAGACACTGATGTTATTTATTCACGTCGATGTCTCTTCGGGGGATGCGGTGTGCTGGACACAGGGTGTTCGCAGCTAAGACACAGACCCACCCTCAGGCTTGAGTTGTGTGTGTGGGGGGGGGCGGGGGTGCAGAGGCTGCAAAGGGACAGCAGGGATTTTTGAAGGTGATGGACATATAATCTATGACTGTGGTGGCGGTCACACGGCCGTATACATTTTTCACAATCCCCCTGGTGATTTCATTGCACACAAACTGTACATCAACAAAGCTGACCAAAAAGTAACCAGTCAACCATCGCCAACCCCCATACCATAGAGGAGAAAGAAGAGACACAAGCCATCTACAGATATTCGCGTTATGAATCCTGGAATATTAAATGTGCTTTCCCACGCGGTGGACGTAGAATCTTCAGGAAGCAGCTGTGCTGTGAGTGACAGTTATACTTTACTCTCTAGCACAATTCTCCAGTTTCAATTGCCCGCGCGGTGTCAAAGTGCCTGTCGCACCCATCAGAGAGGGTGCAGCTGTCCCTTCTACCCGAGGTCTGAAAAGGCCAGCATTTTGCCTTCCGGAACCCAGCTTACGTGCACAGTTGCTTCACTCCCGGGAGGAAAATGTGTCGGACACGAAAAGCCCAATTTCTCCCAAAGCGAAATCCCCTGCAATGTCAGAGGTCACTAGCCTACACAGGTGCTCGGACTGCCTGCCCGAAGCCCCCTTATTTGGGTCAGGGCAGCATTTACAAGGTAACTAGGAGGAGAACTCACTCGCTAAGCCCTCCTCCGATCAGCTCATTCCAGAAGACGACCCTGCAGGCCCAGGGGGCAGGAGAGAGACATGTAGCAGGGTGGGGGTGGCCACACAGAAACGTGCTTGGGTGAGGCCCGCCGGGGGGGCACGGGAGTGGGGACCTGGACTTGAGGGGAGGCCTCCCGACTGGGGAAGGGGATGCCCATGGAGCTCATGGACTAAGGCGTTGAGGCCCAGCACCCTCCTGAAACCACCCCTCGCCCCCGAGCCAAGCAGGAAGTGCAGGGACCACTGAGCACCAGGGAGGGACATGGGACTCTTTGAGCGTGAAGTGGAATGTCACCAGTGGGCCTATCTCGTTTCCAGTCAACCCAACCTCCTTGCTCCCCGTAATTCCTTCGTCAGACTGCAGTCGCTGGGACCCCCGAGGACCTGCAGTGTCAGAGACCGGTGACGTCCGGTTCGTGCCCTTGTGAAGTGCGGGTTCTAATGCACCTCAGCTAGGGCTCGGGGGCACCGGAGCACCCAGGCGCCTGGGAGTATCAAAACACTCTGGGTTGTCTGTCTGTTTGTTTGTTTTGCAATTGCACGATGATGGCCTTTTCTTTCTCCGTGAGTGAAATCAGAGAAAGCTGATTGGGGAGAGGCTGCTACACTTGGTGCCTAGCTGCACCTTGGGCGAAACGGTCTGGAATCTTCTCTTCCGATGCAGGAGCAGGCGGGGGAAAGGTCAACTTCCACTCGGTCTACTCTAAGTTTCTTCCTGGCAAAGCCGGCCCCGGCGGCGTGTGGAAGACGCTGCTGGGAACTGGGAACGCAGGGGGTTCCGGTTTGGAGGGGCTGGGCAGGACCGGGCTGACGTTTCCGCAGCCCTCGGGAGACTCCCGTGTGGGGGAGGTGTGCCACACCTGGACAACCGGGGAGCCGGGCCCCTCGGCTGAAGGACTTCCTCCCCAGTGGGGCACGTGGGTGGAACCCGTTGCGTGGACGGCCCATACCCCGAAGTCCCTCTGGGGAGAGCTGCCAGATGGCCGCTAGTGAGACCACCAGGGGTCTGGCAGGGCCTGGAGGGGCATCCTGACAGCATCCCAGGGGACAGAGAAGAGAGGGGTTCCCAGGCCCCCAAGCTGGCCCTCCAAGCTCCTGTCCTCACCCCCCGGCCTGATGGGAACATGTCCTCTCCTCCTCCACAAGCCATCCGTCTTTCCCAGTGTCCCCTGGATCTGAGCTGCAAGTCTAGCTGGCAAGAGCATTTCAAGGCTCTGTGGTTTGAGCAGATAAGTGTGGGATGACTCAGAGCACGTGGGTGGCGACAGATGCCCGCCGCCTGCTCCGGGCCAGGCCTGGCGGTTCCGGGTGAGTGCTGGCTGGGGTCTTGGCCTGACGTGAAGGGCAAATCCCACCAGGGGCCAGGGGGCTCCGCAAATGAGCAGGAAATAGCGCCAAACAAGAATCCTAGCTCAGCCCCGTCACCCCCACCTGCCAGCCCCGTGTCAGCCGAGCATGGGCAACAGGGTCACCAGGAAGCCCTGGCACGTGTCAGGAGTCAGGTCGTCTCCCTCGAAAGGGGCACTGTGGCCCCGCCTAGAGCTGGGGGCGGCGTGGGGGGGCTGCGCCAGGCTCCCCCCGGCGTGTGGTACCCGGAGGCTTCCCTCTCCTCACCTGCATCTTCTCAGCCTCCAAAGCTTATCAACCCCGCTCATTGCTAACAGGCAGACGCCCTGCCCGAGACACAGCCAGTCTCCTCCCGGTCAGCTCGCTCCGGACTCGGAAACAGGGACACTTGCCTGGCTGCTGAGTCCGGTCCTCCTCACTGGGGGAAGGGCCCGTGACCCCGAAAACTCACCTTGGGCATCGCTCGTGTCCTGCCGAAGGCGGGAAGGGAAGGATCAGACGCCAGCAGTGGCGGTGAACGGATTACACGCAGCCTGATTGTTGGAAAAGGAAAGATCGCCCTTCCGATCCTCATTGGTGAAAATATTTCTAAAAACACCTTCACGCGCCTCCCAGCTCGGAGAAGCTGCATAGGTGGGCGTATTTCACATCCGACAGTTGAGGCTCTACCCCGACCACCCTCAGAGCCGTGGTGACATGTCCCAGGGTCAGTGTCTCTCTCATCCAGAAGGAGCCGTTTTGCCTTAACCCATTCTTTCATGTTTTGTCATTTTTTTCCTTCCCAAGAGAGGGCGTCCCACACCCACCGTGACTCACGGAAGCGTCTGCTTGCGGCCCGGCAGTTTGAGCGCTGTGCTCTGTCCCTGCACTGAGGGAGGACCACGACCTCCTCCTGAGCACAGGCTGCCCCCAAGCACCCCCAACGCCCACACGCATCAGCCCCCCGCTTACTCCCTGTCGGGACAACGTGCCTTGGCCGACGCGGCTTGCAAACCCTGGAGAAAGTCTGCGTGTGAGGTCCCAACACGCACGCTGCTTGGGTTACGAGAGGAGAAAAAGCCGGACTGAGCCTTCCTCGGCGGGGTGCTTCGTCTCCCCTCGTCCCTGCTCCTGATTCCATATCTGGTTCTCTCTCCGAGATGCAGTGAAACTCTGTCCAAGGTGCCCCAACCCACAGGGGTCCCGGACCCAAGAGGAAAGGAGGACCAGGCCGGGAAAGAACGGGGCCCCCAGGAACCCCCGCCAGGGTGCCGGCGCCCACCACGGCAGTGGGGCGCCCACGAGCAGCCCGCAGACGGCGGCTGGCTCTGCTCCGGTGGCCTCGCTGGCATCTGTTCTCTTATTTACTGAATCTGTATGGCGAGGCTCTAACTCACGGGTGACTAACAAGCTGAAGCCTCTATTACCAGGCAGATGGCAGACTCCCTTAAAAGCAGACATTAAGCAATAAAATGCCACCACGCACCTCGCCTGCAAAGTGAAGGCAAAACAAAAACCCAAGTCTGGCTTTGTTTTTTTCTCCTACTTTCTCCCTGCTCCCCCCCCCCACCCAGGGCTGTATCTCCCTCGTGGAAGATGCTAAAGGAAATCAAGAAGGGGATTTGTGATGCAGGGAAGATAACACAAACGGGCCACCGTGACCTTCCAAAGAAGGCTCGGCAGGGGAACCACGTTGAGATAACAGTGAGATAACAGACAACCCACCAGAGGACAAACTGTGTCCAGTGCCATAGGCGGGGGGTGGGGGGGGGGGGGGTAGGGGGTGGGAGCTGGACTCGACCATCGCCAAGGACAGGGGAAGCGCTGGCTGGACTGGAGTGGCAAAGGGACTATATCAACTTGACGGAGCCCACGGCCTTCCTACCTCCAACTCCCCATGAGTAATCGAAGTGCTAAGACCCAGAGAATGCCGTCCGAAAACCAAGTTGAGGCAAGGCACCGCCGTGACGGGTGCTCTGCCGGGCTCGGCCAGGCCCCCCCACAACCGACGGCTCCCCTCATGGGTGGGCGGCTGCTGTTGACGGGGCATCTCTGACGTGCCGGCGACCGGCTTGGTCAACCGGTCTTCACCTCACCCCTGTGATACCTCGCCGTGATCACCACCTTTAGAATAAAAATCAAGCTCAGAAAAGATGAAACGATTTGCCCGTGGTCCCCAGATGGTAATGAGTAGGACAGAGACTCAAACTTCAAGTCTGAGGGGCTCTGGCGTCAGGGGGCAGGGGGTGGGGGATACTGCCGACCAGTTCCCTGGGCCCTTCTCACACCTCGGTGACGAGGTCTGCACCCTGCATTCTGTCATTAACCCCCTCCAGGGCCCTAGGTCTCAAGTCGTGCTCACGGGAGAGGTTTGCTCCAGCAGACGTGAGTTTTGCTGGAGAGCATACAGAATTCAGGGGCGCACGCTGCTCACCCCGGGTGTTAGGAAATGAGGACCTCAGGCTGGAGGGGTGGGGAGGTGCAGAGCCTGCTGGGAGCCCCTGGCCCGTCGGCCCCACTGCGGATGCTTGCTAAGCCACCAGGCCACGATAACAGTGAATGTGCAAGTCCATCGCCAGACACTCACCACATGCCCGCACGGTGCGGAGTGAGGGGCACCCCGGAGTCAGAGGGCCGGCTGTGAACCCTAGTTTGCCGATTGCTGGCTGTGCGACCTGGCAAATGGTCCGAGTTCACAGAGCCTCACTTTCCTTATGTGTAAAATGGGAATTAAGATGGTGAGCATCCAGTCTACGGCCCTGCCACCCCAAGCAAGCCCGATCCCATCTGATCTCGGAAGCGAAGCAGGGGCGGGCCTGGTTAGTACTTGGATGGGAGACCACCTCGGAAGACCAGGTGCTGGAGGCGTAAAAACTAAAAAAGTAAGAGATTGTAAGCCGACAAGGTCCTTGCGATCTGTGAGGTCACCCAAGGGTTGCCTCGCCTAAAAATAAAGATAAAAATAAATAAAATAATGAACATCCATGAAAATGTCAAACATGGTGCCCGGTGCCTAAGACACGGTTAATAAGCGTGTACCAAAACAGAAGCCGCTGAGAGCCACGGACAAGGTGCGAGGGAGACAAATCCTTCCAAGAAACGGAAACCCTGGCTGAGCAACGGGAGTTACCAACGGACTCCACCTATGAGAACCACCTGAGACAACCCGACACAAAACTGTGGGAAACAGACGGTGCAGGCCGGGGGTGGGGTGCGGGACGGGGATGCGGGGCTGCTCTGCGCGGCTGCCCTGTGGGCGACGAGAGTCTCGCACTGTTAATACTCGTTTCCCCGTCCGCACTGCGGTCAGCAGCACCGGATCAAGCCTCCTCCTTCGGTTGTAACACCTCCCGGGTCCCTGCCGATCGCCAGGACGCTGGGAACCACAGACTCTGCACCACGCCCCTGGCTTATGGGGGTGACTACAGGGCAACACCCCCCCACCCCAAACCAAAACGAAGTGGCTTGCTCAACGCGCCGGGCACACAGCGGCAGCGGCGGGGGCACAGCCGGCTGCCGCCGCGTCCAGCCCTGTCCAGCGGCAGCTCCCCTGGCTGCCTGGTCTCACCGTCCACCCCCTGTCGCCACCAGGGAGCCAAGCTCAGTCCTGGGCGAAGCCCCCTCCCATCTCCTCCTCCTCTCCCCCTCCCCCCGCTTCTTCAGTGTGCTCCCCATCAGTTAAAAAGCAGCAAGTTCGCTTTCCGGAGCCCGGCCCCGCTCCGGCAGGAGACCAAGTGGCTTGTGCCTGTGGTCAAGAGCCACCCAAGGGACCCCACGAGCCATGCCCAACACCCTTCCCCCACCCCCATCATCCTCAATCTCTTCTGTTTGGGACAAACTGAATCAATGATGACTCAGGGAGAGGGGGAGGAAGGGCAGGGAACGTCGAGTTCGCTGAGACTTCAGCGAGGGCACTTGAAGCCGGGGTGGCAAGGCGGGGAGGGGACCCCACCCGGCAGGAGCCAGCAGCTCCGCCCCCCCCCCCCCCCCGCAGCTGGTAAGGGAGGAGCGACAGGATTGCCGAGAAGGCACAGAGGTGAACACGCCCCCACACATACCACCTTCTCCAGCTCTTCTCTGCAAAGCACCCAGAAAAGTTACATAATGAGAAAACACACAGCCCCAAGGCATGGAAGGGGCATTCGGTTCCTCCCGGGGCGTGCGCTTTGATCAGAGGCCCCAGCAGAACCACACGCAGCCCAGCATCAGCCGTGCACGGGGAGGGGGGGGAGGGGGACAAAGCACCGCGGAGGGCACGGCCACACCCCGGCTCCGGAGCGTCTGCTTACTGCGCCCCGAGCGTCCTGCAGGCCTCCCTCGGCGAGGTGCTGCTCAGACTGCAGGGCTGGTGACAGCGACACACGCCGTGCTCCCGGCGCTCAAAACTCCTGCTGCCTCGCTCCGCAGGTCCGTGAAACGGGGGCTCCCCGGCCCCTGCAGCCCAGCCGCGTGCCAGGGTTCGGGGGCTCTCGGAGCTGCCGCCTCGGCACACCCGTGACAGACGGGGCCCAGGGCTCCGTGGGTCCCCAGTCCCCAAAGCCGTGTGACAAGCAGACGGCTGACAGCATGAGCTGGCCTGAGGCAGGCAGCGCAGGCGACAGTCCTGTGGGCCAGGGCTGGCTCCGCACGCGGGCAGAGCCCCTCGCGGACCGGCTGCCGCGCACTGAGCGCCCGTCCCACCTGTGCGAGGGGCTGGGGGCGGCGCCTCCTCACTCCGCAGGCCAGTGAGCCGGAGGGGGGGCCGGGCCGGGAGTTTTAAAAAGACAGGCATCCAGGCGGATGAAGGCGGGAGAGGCCCGTGATGGGGGTCGAGGGCATCTGGGCTTGAGGTCTGGCGGGCACCACAGCCGCCACCCCCCCCCACTGTCCCCACCCCCCTTCAGGCAAAGGCCGGGGAGCTGCAGAAGGAAACAAGGCTGGGGTTTCGGAAACCGGGATGGCCCCTGGGGACCCCTGCCCTCGGGGATAGAGAACACAGGTTTTTCTGGCAAGAATGATGGCGAAGGTCCTTCTGAAAAGCTCTGCCAGCGAAATCTGAAGCACCGGTCTGCCTCCTGCCTCCTCCCCGCCCCCTACCTTCCCCCCAGCCCCCGCCGACAACCTGCAGACTTCCGGAAGGAAACAGGCGCCCGCCCGTGTGTCAGCCACGTCTTACCGCCCATCGTGCTGAAGCTTTGCCATATGGGGCCTGCTCCCTCTGGAGGGGCCGCCCACCCAGCCGTGGCCAGTTCCCCCAGATGGCAAATCGCTCACCTGGGACGTGCCTCCCGTTCACAAACCAGCCACCGCCGAGCCCGCACCCCCATCTCCTCCACCATCTCCCCCACCCGCATCGCCTGAGGCAGGTCTCGGACAACCTGGGCGGTCCCCACGCCCTGCGCTGTCACTCGCCAGTCCTGGGCCGCCCCGGCCTCCCCGGCCTCCCCCGGTGGAGCCCCTGCCCGCATCTTCCGCTCCCTGGGCCGCCTGACCCGCTGAGGCACCACCCCGGGGGCCGGCAGAGCCTCTGAGGGTAAAGAACTTCTCGCTGCTGGTGTCAGTGTGTCTCCCCAAACCTGAGCAAAGACACATCCCGGGCACATCCCGAACACACTAGCTGCCCGAAGGCGCGTGCGAGCCGGAAGGGAAAGAAATGGACTCGGCTCGTGAGGAGAAAGTGAGGGTCCCCCTCTCTCAGCCCTGCGCTGCTCACTGGTCCAGGAAACGGACGCGCCCTCCTCTTCCGCGATGGAGGGGCTGCCTCGAGGACAGCGAGTGACCGTCGCTACAGGTGCTCGTGCGGAGGAGGGCTCTTCTGTGAAGACTCCGTTCTTCGACGACGATGGGATTCGACTGGCGATTCTGTGGCGCGGTCAGGGTGACAGACAGGAAGGGCAGACGTGGACGAGGCATGACGGAGAGCTTCCCGGAGGTGGCAGAAGGTCGCTGGACGCCCATCCGCCAAGGGTCGCACGCAGAAACGTGGCTGAGGGAGGGCCTGGAACTTCGGGAAACTTCTAATGGAGTTTCCTAAGGTGCCTTTCGATGGGTAAAGGGCAGTCGGTGTCCGGCAGCAGAGGCATGGCATGGTGGTGAGGTCTCTCTGGGTACCGCGAATCCCGAGGCCTGCCCCCGTGTGGCCCCACACGGCCGATGACCTGAGAAAGTCATCTGAAGCTGGAAGGCTGCCCCCTCACCCGGAGAACGAGCAATGTGTCACCTGACCTGAAGGCCAGCATTCCGTGACCGCAGCCCAAGGCGAGGCCCAGCTCGGCCACTTCTCTGATCCTCACGTGCTCCCCCGAGGAAAGACTCCGAGTGAAAACACTTGCTGTGCATATGCCCAGGGCTGCGTGGGGTGACAGACAAGCAAGCATGGGGACCAACGTGAGCACTGGCTCGGGATGCGCAGAGACTGTTCCCGAACCACGGGGCAGTGCCAGCGTCCACTCTTGGTTTAGCAAAAGCCGGATGCCATTTAGTGACGAGCGAAGGGCCGCCACCCTGCAGCCAGCGTGGGGCCGCTGGTCGGAGTGTCCAGCGGAGACCCAGCCAGTCACAACGTGTTCTCCTGCTGGTTCTGGAGCTGGCCTGGCTGGCTTAGCGGGCCTTGTTTTATCATCTGTGTGCTTTATTCCAAAGCATACAAACAAGCCCGAAGAGAAAAAAAGAAACCGTCCTTGGTTTTGCTTGGAATCGCTGGACATGCCAGGAAAATGGGCTCCACCATCCAAAGTGTGCAAAGCCGGCTCCGCGGGAGCCCGGAGCCTGGAAGTGACGGACGGGGCGTCGGGGACTTGCCGCAGGTCTGGCTGCCAGCAATCCCGCGTCTCGGGAGCCCAGTGTGTGTGCCTCAGAGACGCAGCAGTATCAGGCGCTCGGCTCTGGTGCGCAAGCTCCTGACCACAAACGTGGTCATTGCTCCTACCTGCGTGTCCTCGCTCCCCACGCCTCCGCGGCACCCGAGGCTTTGCGTTTCCTTGTCAGGGCTCTGCGCTCTGCCCCCACCTGCCCTCCATGGAGGCGGGAGGTCACCACCACCCCCGGAGGAGAAGCCTCAATACATCAAAGACGTCAGCAACGCCGGAACCATCGTCGGCCCAGCCTGCAGGTCTTGGGGACAGTCCTGCCCGGGGCACGTCCCTCTGGTCCCCACCACGACTCGAATCTTCCCGAGTGCCGCTTTCTGAGCATGACTCTCCGCGCCCTCGCCAGACGGGAAAAGACAAGACAAAACCCAGAACACGGGCTCCGCGCGACCTAGAGAATAAGCTCCAGACCCTCGGCGGGCCGCGGTACGCCAGGCCCTCGGGGGCCCGGCCACGGCCGCCCAACCTTCCACCCTCTCGGGCCTGCACAGAGCTGTCACCCAGAGTTCTCACGGGTCCCCACAGGAAAGCCACCAGGCTTCCCGGGCATCTGCAGGTGACAGCCTTACCTCTGTTCTGGAACTGATGTTTTCCCTGTGTTTTTAGTGCGGGGCATGTACATAAGCTACACCTCAACTTGCCCAACAGGGAGATGGGTAAAATACTCTATGTCACGACGAGGAAACCGTAGCGCAGAGCGGCGGAGTCCCCAAGGTTACGGACGCATCAGCAGCAACGTCAGGACCGATCGCAGGCCCCTTCCCTCCAACGCCTGGCTTCGCCCACCTCGGTTCTAACAGGCTCACACCCCGCCCCCTTCAATCTATTTATTTTTGCTTCTTTGTAGCTTCTGGTTTTTTGGTGGCCCAGGCTCACCCCTTACGTGTGTAATTGAAAGTTAGAGTCATACGTTCACACTCTAGAAGTGGGCCATTCCCCTTCAGGGGTCCATGCCAGGGGAGAATCTGAACGGCACCCCAAGCCATGCATGAAGACAGCGATGGGGAGGAGGCGGACGCCGGCCGGGGGAGCCGGGACCTGGGTTCCATCTGGCGGCTCCGAGGGAGCCCTGCCCCGCCACAAGGGGAGCCAGGGCAAACCGCAGCGATGACGTCGAAGGGCCACAAGGACCTGGGACACGAGGCAGGACGCTCTCAGACCCCACGCACGTCACCGCGGCAGAGGCGACCGGAGCTCGCCACCCAGGAGCCGGCGGCGCGTGCCCTCCCCGCCCCCTCCCGCCCCGGCCCGTGTGGGACGGACCTGGCTTCACACATCTCAGCGTCCCCGGAATCCAGCACCGACCCTGTGCCCAATCCTGTGCCATCTGCAGCCAGGAGCCCCCAAGCCAAACGCCGTGGGCCAAGCTTGTGCCTGGGATGAGGTGCCCCCCCAGCCCTCCGGCGAGGGGACCCGCAGCCGCACGGGGACACTGGCGGGTCGGGGACGGCTGCTCCGCGAAGCCTTCGTCCTACCTTCTTTTGCCGGTGGTGACGCTGCCCTCGCTCGGACGCTGCTCGGACCGCGAAGCAGGAGCCTGTCACTGGGGAGGCACGTCCTCACCCCCGGCGGCACGGCCGGCCCTTCGAAGGCCCCCTCTTTGTCCGCTTTCATTTTGTCGTTTCACGCAGGACGGGCTGCCCGCTTCACGCCGCGCGCCCTCTCCACGGCCACCTCGTGCTCGCTCCCTCTCGGTGGCTCCTCTCCTAATGACGCACATGCCTGGAACCCCGCAACCAACTCGGGGGCGCTAGGCAAACAGAAGGCAGGGAGACCCGCAGCCTCGTGCACTTCGGTCCTGGCCGGGAGGAACGTCGTGGAGACGAGGAACACGCAGGCGGAGGGCCGGTGCAGCGCCCCCTGCAGCACAGACGGCAGCCACCACAGAAGCTTCCAGAGGAAGCAGCTGCTTTGAAAGGAAGCCGTGAGGAAGAGCTTCGTGAGGGGCGCCAGGCTGCGAGCTTGCGCCAGGAGCAGGTAAGAACAAGAGGCACCGGAGGGTCTTACTTTGTGAGATTTCCTAGCACACGATGCCCTCTGGTCCCTGACATGCTGCCAAGGCTCAGGAAGGCTCAGGAAGGCTCAGGAAGGCTCTGGAAGGCTCTGGAAGGCTTGCGGCAGCTAGAGATCCCATTTAGGCCACCAGCCAGGCTTGGCTCACCCACAGCCGAACGCGGAGGGGCCGAGCTTGGCCGTCTCAGGCGGGTGCTCCGGTTCTGAACGTGTGTGACCCGAAATTGCCTCGAGGGCCCCGTGGAGCAGAAGGCTCTGGGCTGGCACGTCACACGCACCGTTCCTCCCCATGTAACTGAAACTGACACAAATCACACCAGGGCACAAAGCAGTCCTCGCCGCCAGACTGCGCTCTCCAGCCGGGCCCCGAAGCTGTCGTCTCAGACACGCCGGGTCACCTCCTCGAGCCTGCCGCTGAGGGTAGAGTCCTTCACAGTCCCTCACTCGTCCTCGGCGCTGGGGGCTGAGTGCGATTTTGACAGGGAGCAGGCAGGAGGGGAGGGCAAGCCCTGAGAAAGGGTCTGCGTCTCCAGGTGCCCGAGGTGCTGGTGGGCGGTGGGCGGGCAGGTGGCACCCCGAACGCTGAGCGGGGCCCAGCAGCAGCCTGGTCAGTGTTGGGGTGCCACGGCCAGGCTTCTCTCTTTCCCAGACATGGCTGCTGGGGGCAGATGGAACAATAAATCCACAACAGGAAAAGGTCATCCCTGATTGAAAAATAAACCACCCTCCAGGAATCTGTCAGCTTGGGGAAGCTGGGCAGCCTCCAAGCGCGAGGGCATCGCTGTGGACGCCTCGGGGTCCCCGAGACGCCTCGCAGCAACCTGGTTTTCAGCTCCCGCCGCTCCCCGCCCCCACGTCCCAACTGCAGAACCTGCTCCCCAACCCTGGCGGCCACATTGGCAGGAGCCCCAGGCCCCGCTGGCCACAGGGCCGGCACAGGTCGGTCCCCACACGGCCACCACACGCCCTCAGGAAGAAACTCAGGAAGAACGGGAAACTTCCCGAAGGCAGGTTTGTTGCCTAAAGGGATCGCATATGGAATAAAGATGAAGAAACACTGAAACTTCAGCTGAAACTTTTGAAACCGTTTGAGAATGTTAAAGGAAGCCTCTCAGTGCACACTATGGTAGTCTTCCTCATGGCTGTGGGCTGAACTGTCCCCCTGCCCCGCACCCCAGAATGTGCCCTTATTTGGAGACAAGTCCTCACAGAGGTCACCAAGTTAAAACAAGGCCACTGGGCTGGGCCCCAATTCAAAGTGACTGGTGTCCTTGGGAAGAGGGAGGTGACAGCCGGGGCCTCCAGACGGAGCACAGCTCCCAACTCCAGACCCTGCAGGTCCCTGTGGGTGGCCCCCCGTGGGACCACAGGGCACCCATGCGGGGGCGGCATCTCCCCGGACGGTCACTCAGGCCTGGGGGTCAGAGGTCTGAAGTCAAGGTGTCGGGAGGGCCGTGACACTCAGGCCCGGGTCTGCAAACCTGTCGTCATGGGGTCAGTCTCAAGCAAAGCAGCACTCCGGGCACGTCCTGAGATCAAACGCACGAGGCACCCTCCCCAATCCCCAGTCCCTGACGGCACGGACCTCGCCCCGGGACAAACCTGGTGCCTCCAGGCTGGTATCTGGCTTCCCAAGGTCAGGGTCAGGGCCGGGGACAAGTTCCCTTGGGAGACGGAACAGGCAGGTCCTAGGTCACCCCTAGCGGTGGAGACCCTGCAGGCCTCCTGACCTTAATTAAAGGACTGGCTCAGCCCACGCGCTAAGGCAGCCCAAACGGGGGTCACCAACCCCATGGCCCCCACTTCCTCGAGGGGCCGTTCGTTTAAAGTCCACTCCACCCTGCTCTGTGTGAGGCCAGCCTTGCCCAGGGCATCACCCCAGGGCCGGCTCTTCATCTCGCTGCTGGAACATGGTAAGAAAGACACACCGTGTGTCATACGTGTGACCTCCGTGACCCATGTGAAAGCCTCGTGTCCGCTTTCCGCCCCGACCAGGGACAGAGAAAGCCAAGCGGTTTGGGGTGCGAAGCTGATTGTTTGTTTGCTTGTTTTTTAATCAAGGAGAAAGTTAAACTTCTTCAAATAATATCACGGATGTTTCCAATCCCACTCTGAGGCCAGGTCAGGGGTGATGGGGAAGGACAGGGAAGAGTGGGCAGGAAGACGGTATCACGGAAGAAAACAGAGGAAAACCCCGGCAGCTCATCACAGAAAGCGGCCGACGGAACCCAGACAACTCCCCCAACACCCCACGTGTCCCCCGCACCCCAACCGTTTCCCCAAAGCATTCACGGGGTCCCACAGTACAGACAGAGAAACGTCGATAACAACACAGAAACGCGCCGTGTGGGATTAACATGTGCAGAAAGAGTTCAAGGCAACATCGTGTCAAAGAGTGGAAGCCGTTCTGGAACAGAGGTGCTCGGAAGGGCAAGACGAGGACAAAGAGGAGCATCTAGAAGGTTCTGCAGGCCACGCTGCTGCCCGTTGGCCTCCCACAGCCCGCAGGGAGCTCTCGGGCCTGCATGACTCCCTTTCAGACGCTGACCGGCTATTAAAACGATTTCCGGCTACCTTCCCTTCAGCCACCCACCTCCAGGAGGTCCCCCTGCAGGGGGCGTGAAAAGGGAGGGGTTCCGACTAGAGAAGGGGGAGTTGGGGGGGCTCAGGCGAGCCCCCCACCCCCACCCCTGGCCCACGGTTCCCTGCCCCTTGCAACAAAACCAGCGTGGCACCCACCACGGTGCTCACAGCCAGCTCCTCCCGGCCCAGTGGAGATGGGAGAAGAGAGAGATGCCTCTGAGAGCCTCTGAGACGTCCCTGGGGGGCTGGGGCTCTCGAGGGCTATGGCCCGAGGGGAAGGCAGAGGGGCAGGAAGTGCTGTAACCTGAATTTCAGCTTTTCTTCCCTCTTTCTCCAGGCAGTTCCTTTATTTCTAGAAGTGACAATGGTGGCCCACTAGACCCGGGCTGAGAAGAGGAAGGCCGGAGGCTAACTCCCATCCCTGCGGCCTGCGGGGCTGGGGTCAGCGGGGTGCAGCGTTGCACAAGTCCACAGGCCCCGTTTCCTAGACTGCAAAGGGCCTGTGTGCCCTGGACTTGGGCAGCACAGCAGCTCGGCCTCGCCGGCCGCCATCTGTCCCCTTGGCCCACTCTGCCCGAGCGGCCTGAGGCCGTCACCCTGGTCTCAGGCAAACAGGTCTCCTGGACTCGTCCCAGGCGACTTACTTGAGCACAAGGTCATCAGGAGAAAGGGCGGGCTCTTCCGGCACCCAGTCTGCAGCCCCGCAGCCCCCGGACCCGTTAACCAGGTCATCGCCTAAGCTTCTAGGAGTGGGATGTGCGTTTAAGTGTCACCCGCCCCCCCCCCGCCCCGGTGATCAGTAGACCAAAATCTACCCAGAGAAACTTACTCTTTAAGAATAATGTGACTTCAGCCAATTACAGGGACTATCCAGAAGAAAGAAGAAATCAAATGACACTCGACAGGCAGTGTGGCTTGGTGAAGGCATCGGACTGGCCTTCTCACGGTGGCCTGCAGCTCAGGGCTGACTGCGGCCCTGGGCACAAACCCCCCGCCCCCCCCCCCCGCTCTTTGGGCCTCAGTTTCCCCACACGGGGAAGCGAGGACTGCCATGCACCTGCCACTTCTCACTTCTCTTCCAGCGAACCCGCATTCCGTGCCCATCACACGTAGGACAGTAGTGTCTGCAGTTCCAAAGACCGGACGCACCTCACTCACGTGGTGCCTTCAGCACTGCCCTGTGAGCTCCCAAATGCTTCCCCTACGCGGTCTCTCTGCTCCGCAGGGAGTGACGGTGTCCAGGGTGTGGGCCTCAGACGCCGTGACCCCGCACCCCTGGCCGAAGCGCTGTCCAGCACCGAGGGTGCTGAGTCCCCAGCTGCCACACCCACCATGTCCCCCAGCGGCGGAGCTGCTGGACCTCCAGGGACAGCCCCGCATGGAGTGCTGTGCCGTGACTCCTTCCCTGGTGACACCGAGTGGCCCAGGAAGCCACGGCAGAGAAGGCTGCGTGTGTGTGTGTGGGGGGCGGTGCCCTCTGAAGCTCCGGGCCCAAGAATTCTTGGGTATATGGGGGGGGTGGGTAAGAGGGAGGCCGGGCTCCCCCTGATAAGGCACATGGGGCCAGGTGCCCATCTGTTCGGGGTGTAGGCTTCCTCATCTGTCAAACATGAAGATTTAGGTAAAGAAGGTAAAGTCCCGAATGAATGCAAACTCACGTGGGATTTAGAGATTTCAGGCCGGAGCCACCAGCATGGCCCCTAAACCCAGAGAGGAGCTGGTGCACGGTGTACGGGGTGACGCCCTGCGATCGGCAGGGGCTGCAGGACCGAGGACGAAGCCCCGCCCACCCGCCCTCACCATTAAAAGCCGCCCGGGGCTCACTGAGAGCGCTCCACACGCCACCCTCCTCGTAAGCGTAAGCGACTCGCTGGTCCTCAGGGATCAGGGCCGAGCACGCCCTCAGGACAGAGGACAGGTAAGCTGCGGGCTTCCCTTCCAGCGCCAGGGCTCCGCTCCACTGGCCCCATCGCCACCTGCAAGTCTGGGCGCCTGTGGACAGGTCCACGAGCCAAGACGCCAGGTTTAAAACCCCTACGCACACACGTGCAGACAGTTCCGCATCCAGGCACACGCACCGGAAAGTGCACCGTGCCCAGACGCGTGTGCATGAGGGTAAGCGTGCAATGCCCCGGTCAACCCCAGGCGCGGGTGCCGGCCACGCGCACACGGGGCGGACCACGCGGGCGGAAGGGATGGGCCACGCGTCCGGAGCCTGCAATAAATCGCGACGTCGGCACGTAAGAGCACGTGCAAGCCAGCGCGGGGCTGGACCTCGCCGCGGCGGTTCGGAGCATCAACCGGCGAGACCCGCGTTCCAGCTCCGGGCTCCGGCAAAGGAGCCACTGGGCTCCCGGGGTCCACGCCGCAGCAGAAAGGCCGAGCTGTCACGTGGCCAGAGCTGTTGCTATGTTTTTCCAATGTGTTGCCCTGTTGTTTTCCCAAAAGTTTAATAAAGTACATTGCCAAAAACAAACAAAAAAAATTTTCTGGGGCAAAGTTGAAGTGCTATCTTGCTGGTCTGCTTCCAAAGAGCAGGGCTCACGCAGCCTCTCTCTGTCCACACTGGGGTGGGCCTCCCGAGGAAGCTTAGAACTGGAATTTGAGACCGCGTAGGGCCAAACGAATTCACAAAGCGAGTTCACTGGGAGTCAGCAGACTCAAGGTCGAGGAAGCCTTGGACCCAATTCAAACATCTGGACTTGAGCCGAGGCGCTTGTTAAGAGCAGATGGAAATTCACGCTTTCACCTCCCTCACTGGCCCACGAGTGGACCGAAGGTGCCGACGCCCTCACTCTCAGCTGGGCCAGGGACCCTGAGGAGGAGACACGAGACCCAGACCTCAGGGGGCCTGCGGTGGCCGCCAGGAGCAGACAGTGCAGGGGGCGGCCCTGACCTCACGAGCATGCTTCTATGGCCTTGGTCCACATCTGGCCACACAAGGGAACCCTGGGACGATCTTTCACTGGAATTCAGATTCTAAGGCCTTGCCCCAGACCTCTCAACTCTCAGATGCGGTTTGGAGGGTAGGGGTGCAGAGAGAGGGCCGTCAGGGAGGACTCCGCACAGAAATCACCCCTTCCGTCTCCCCACAGCTTTGCTAAGGCTTCGGGGAGAAGCGAAGCGTTGGAGGTGAAGGTGAGGGCTCAGACCAGCTGCTTGGCCTACGGTTTGCAAGGGCTGGGCTGGGAGTTAGTGCGTCTCTAACACCTCTCCAGCTCTCAGCCTCCATCCTTCCCTGAAGTCGGTCAGAGGAAGTCACAGAGGGCCTGCAGTCCGAAGCGAGGCAGAGGGGGGTAGACTGAGAATGGGAAGACACCCCCTCCCCGATTGGCTATCAAACACCAGCTCCTCTCCATGAGTGGGCCAGACAATTATTTAGAGTGGGCCACACTGCACCAGTTGTTTTAAAACACGAAATAGGACAGAAAACATCAGAGTGCCCAGCACAAAGCGAGCACTATGTAAGTATCAGCCATTATTACTATCATCATTCTCATTAACGTTATTATTTCTATTGTAGGTTTTGGTCCAAAGTTTGAAATACTCGCCATTTGGCATTGACTGTCTCTATTTCTGCACTGGCATACGAGCCCCGCGACCTGGGGATTTCTGACAGTTCTGTTAAGTTACAGCCGCAGCCTCTAACACAGTGCCTGGCACAAGGCGTGCTCAGTAAGTATCTGCCGGGCACATGGCCTGGTCTCATCTCGTGACACTGAGGTTGCAAACATACTCAGCCCCCTTCTCGGGCCAGGCGGCCTAGGTCTGCGGTCTGGCTGGTGGGCTCTGTGCTTGTGAGGTGTGTGACCTTGGGGAGGGTCGCCGGATCGCAAACTGCCGTCCCTCACGTGGGGGCTGCGAGAGACACCTGCCTCCCCCCCCCCGACGTGTCCCCAGGATGTGACTGTGTTCTCACCCCACAACTCTCCTCCCTGGCAGCACCGCCGCTCCTCACCCCTCCCCCGACAGCGCTAAATGCGGGGCTCCCCCCCCCCGCCCCCGACCTTCTGCTCGCCCCCATTTGGTGGCCGCCATGGCCAGCTGCCTCTGCACTGCTCACTGGTCCTGACTGGGAGTTTCTCCAGCGCGGCTGACTCAGCACTGGCATCCACGAGAAAAGCAGGCTCTGCGATCCACACGGGCCAAACGCACCGGGACTCGGGGTGGGGCCCCGCCCTCCAGGTGGCGCTCCCGTGTGGGCGCCCCCCACTTCACCTGTGAGGAAGGACAAGGTGGGGATGGGCCACCTGGCCGCTGCACCTCTGAAGAGACGGTGCCGAGTGGCCGGGGAGAGGCCGGCAAGTTCGGTGACCAGGCCGTCTCAGGGAGGGAGAGGGAAAGAAGAAAGCCAGGTGGCAAGGGCACTCTCACACTCTGCCCGCCTCCTGCCCTCCTTCACAGAGGAAGTGGACACGGAGGCGGGCACAGGTGGGAGGGGAGGCGCTCGCCAAAGCACTGTTTTGGGGAAAGGACCCACATAAAGGTCAGAGTCCTTCCAAAACCCTGATGGCAGGACCCCCCGAGCTCACCTGCTCCCCCGGACAACCAGCACCCCCAGCCTGCTGCTCAGGGCCCCACTCCCTTCCTTCTGGGGCGGAATTCTCCCTGGACCCCTGTACAGGGCCACCAGAGCAAAGAAGACGGCTGTCATCCCGGGCAGGGCCAGCAGGGGGCTCTCAAGAGCCCCCCCCACCCCAGGTCGCAGAGGTGACTCAGGTGGCTTCCTGAAGGGCACAATTTGCCCAGGCTTCCGAGTGTTTGTTTTTGCAGTTGGTGGTGAGCCATGCTGCCTTTCCTTTTCTGCTAGCCGCAGGGTGCTTCTTTTAAGAACAGATTTAGGCTAAAAAAAATAGTACTTAGGATAAAACTTGCAGGTGTGAATGATTCCGTTTGGGACTACCCCACCTATCCCACAACGGCTGCCTCTCCTACCCTAAGAGGTGAGGGGCTTAGGACACGGGCAGGAGACGGCAGCGCAGCCATGGATGAACACACGCGTGTATGTATGTACGTGTGTGTGTCCACACGCGTGTATGGGTAGGTAGGCGAGCTATATGAACCCTACTCTCACAATCACCTCGGGATCCAATAAATAGCACGTCGCACCACGTTTTACACGTGCGCACGTCGCCAAAGCTACATCCTGGGATGTTTCCACGATGGTTCTGTGAGGCGGGTCACAGATGAGCAGCCTGCACTTGGCAGTGGGGTCCAGATGCTTTGCAAGGGGATTTGTGCTTTAAGGACACAGCCGTGAGTCCCCACGTGCTTGTTAAACCGTTCTCAGGAACATCACCCAGGCTCTTAATAAAAGTGGGCATAGGAGCGAAAGGCTGGGGAGAGGGCCACCTGCGGGGAGGGGGGACCCCCGGGGTAGGACAGTGGCTTGGAATGGTTATGGAATCTCCCAGTGAACCCCAAACGGCGGGACCGGCAAGCAAAATGTAGCTCTTGGGCACTGACCCACCAGAGGGACGCAGGGACAAACACCTCACATTCTTTGATCTCTCTCGAAAGGAGACAACAAAACCAGGGATCATGTAAATAACGTTAGAGAGTAAATTCCACTCTGGCTAGGCTTGGGCACACCACCTCATTTGATCTTCGCAGCCTGCGAGGGGCCGCCCATCCTGTCGCAGGTGAGGAAGGAAGGAAGGGGCTGGCTGGCGGAGCCGGAAGCTGGGGAGCTGGGGAGCTGGCCCAGGCAGGTCCTGGCCCCCCGCTTCCTGCTCCCACGGGGCGCTTCCCACCAGCGTTGGCGGGAAGCGCTGAATAAAAGTTAATTACCGTTTAGGAAGCTGTTTATGAGCCATGATGGAAACCAGAGTGACAATGGTATGGAGAGACAGGCACAAGTGCAGGCACACTCCCCCGCCCTGGCATGCTCACAGCCCGGAGAGACGCAGGCCGCTTCGGAGAAGGATTTCCCGTGGAGCGTCCCTGGAGAAAGTTCTGGCTGGCCGGGGCTCCTGCCCACACCGTGCTCAGCAGCTGCCCTGCTGCCCGGTTCCTTGACCTTGGCCCTTCCTACCCAGAGAAGTCCAGGGATCTCGGAGGCCAGAGACAAGCTCACAGTCACACCTCCCACCTCTCTTCTCCCTGCCCCCATCTGTCTCTGTCCAGAGGGACGGCAGAGCAAGAGCTCTAGAGAGAACGGACCACAAACCCGGCGGCTTCAGACGACAGACTGCCCGTGCCGGGCGGGCACCCTGACCCGTCGTCCGGGGACAGCGGGTGTCAACCAGACATGCCCAGGGCGAGTGTCTCACTGAAAGTGCCCCCCGCGCCCCGAGATGTTTCTCCCAGAAGAAGGGATCAAATTTGCCCTTTTATTACAAATGCGAAGCAAGCGATCGATGAACATGAACTTACTTTTCCTTAGAAAGGAAGAAATTCACAGTAGGCAAAAAGTCACTTGTCCTGTGCTCGGCCTCTGAATAACCAAAATGGTGGGAAACGGGGGCTCAGAGACACGGCTGGCCTTGCTGGGTAAACCGGCCAAAGCGCACGGACCGTGGAGGCACCCCAGGCCTGGACAGGGCTCGGCAGTCACATTCCGAGACCCCTAAGCTTTCTGAGCTCCTACACACCCTCCTCCTTCCACTCTCCTGTGTCCGGGGACAATGTCCCCGCTGCCCACCACCTTCCACCTCCTCACCCGGTCATCAGCCAGCGAAGCACAGAGGGACGGTCAGTTTGAGTCCGTGAGTTTTGCTCAGTGTGTATTCTGGGGGCCAAGGAGGGGAGATGCAAGAGTTTCTGACTCCCCTGGGAGCCGGCCAGAAGGGCTCATCGAGCTGCCACGATTTCACCTCTGGTGTTTCTCAGCCTCCTAAGCCATGACCTCCATCTGCCTCCACCCTAGAAGTGAGGGGGGATCAGATCGACTCCTCGTTCTCCGGCAATGACAGCCAGGCGTTCTGTTAAATGCCTTTTCTTCTTTGAAAAACAAGTGGGTGACCTACACCCTTCCGTGTGAGACAAGTGTCATCGAACAGACTTTTAATGGCCTGGTAGGGAAATATCCAAAAACACACAAAGCAAAGAAACCTAGCAAACGCCAGGGGCCAGCTCGGTTTTGGCAATAAATTGGTGCCTCAGCCACCGCCCCCCCCTTTCCCCAAAGGCCGAACCCACAACTTTCTGGAGCTGAGGTGAGTTTTCCTGTTGGCAACGCCCTCGGGCATTCTGCTAAGAACAAGTTTTCCCCGTTTGAGAGTTCGGGGCCTCTGGCAAACAAGTCACTTCTGCTTTTGACAAGCAGCTTCCCCTTTTCTGGAACCTGCTTGACCCCCCCCCCCTTGCTGTCTGGCCTTTGCCAATGGCAGCCGCTCCCCCCGCCTTGATTCTCTGAGTGTGCTACAAATGGAAATTTCCGTACGGCCCTGTTCAGCAAAAATTCTGGACCTTTGCTTTCATCATCACTGTCAAGCCATTAACCATTAAGCCCTGACACCCCGTGGGGCCCAGAGCACCCAGCCTGGAGCGCGTTCCTAGGGCTGTGGCCCTGGGCGGGGGAGGGGGTGGGGGTGGGGCGGGTCTCCCGTGCCAGGGGGCCCAGAGTGAGTGCTTCTGGAGAAAAGGGTTGGAAGGCTCCCCCTCCACATCTCGTCCAAATGTCTCACTCTGCATTATTCATCTTCTGTAAACTGAGTCAAGCCCATTACTTCTGAAACGCACTCGCTCCTCGGGCCCCTCTGCTCCCCAGGGCACGAATGGGAATGGGGGGGGCTGTGGCTGTGCCCTCTCTGCCCCGGTGAGGGGCTCAGCTCCGCTCCCCACAAGCGGGGGTCAGGGGATGGTGGACATGTGGGAAGCATCCCATCACCAGTTATGGGATGTGTTAGGGCCGTGAGGCTTACAGGATAAGGAGCTCTCCCCAGGGGCCTCCGATACAAGCCAGGAGCCTGGCATCTCCCACAGCAACGCCAGCACCTTAAAAGAGCTCCCACTCCACAGGAATCCTGGGGAGGGGTGTTTGGAGGGGACTGCACACGGCCATCGGAGAGGAATGGCTCAGGTCATGACACCCGCCCCCCAACCCTTGCTTCAGAGCCTCCTGCAGCCCCGCGCAGCATGGATCAGCTGAGCGGAGGGAGGCACAGCCCTCCAGACAGCCGCCCGCCCGTTCTGGGCGGGCACTCCAGGAAGGCAGGGGCCCCGAGGTCTGCTCCAGCTCCGAATTAAAGTTAATTTCACGCTGGGGGTGGGGACAGCTGCCCCCACTGGCGCCCTGAGAGTTCCACGTGGAAACCAAGGGCCTCCGGGCTCAGCCCCCGGTCACTCGTCTGTGCGTCCCTCGCAGAGCGCACACCTGGGGGACGCGGGTGCGGCCACGTTCTCTCTACGCCTTTGTGAGAGCAGGGGAAGCCCGCCGCGGGCTCGGTGCGAGCAGCGTCCTGAGCCCTGCATCTTGGCGGGGAGGAAGAAAGAGAAGGCCCTCAGCTGCAGGGAGGTGGTGGGCGCCAGAAAAGGGAAGAGAAACACTCGGTTTCAGCAAAATAGGAAGAAAAAAAATCGAAATCACAGGGTTGGCAATAAAATAATTTGCATTTTTGAAATGTAGCTGTTTAAAAACTGGTTCCTAGAAATAATTTTTTTTTTTTTTTTTTGTATAATGATTTCAACAATTTTATATGGTGGATGGGTCAGGCCTTAGGTTAAAGTCTGTAGACTGTCATTTTTCGGGTCAAGAACATGGGGATATTTCACATGGTTTCACCTAATGTCATCAACTGCTTTTCACTGCTGAGGAAACAGGACATGAAGATGGGAAGGATGAGTGTGACTCCAACCAGCGCCGTCTCCCTCCCAATCCAGGGCCTTCCTAGAGACCATGATGCTTCCTGCCCAAGGCCACGACAGAACCCAGGCCGCCCCTCAGGCCGCAGGCAGAAACAGGGGCCTCGAGGCTGGGCCCGGCGACGCCGAAGTCATTAGCTGCAAAGCCAAAGTCACAATCCTCGTCTTTACCCCAGTTTGCTTCTCACTGCACAGCGTCACCATCTTGCGCCCGGCTTGGACCACGACGAATGCCTCCAGTCCCCCCCGGCCACTGTCACTGACTTCTCTAAAGATCATACTTAAGACGAACCTCCAAGGAGCGTGACTCAAGCCACAAGCTCCAGACCCGGGACATTCTGATTCCTGGCCTCTGTCTACATGTCTACGTCCGCACATCTCTCAGTCTCTCTGTGTGTACACGCACGCACGTGTGTGCACGCGCACAGGTCACCCTCCCATGCTCAGGAACCGCGTGCTCTGAGGGGCCGGCTGCGGGGCTGAGGGCGGCCTGGGTGTCACTGTCCTCCAGGGCCCACGCGAGGCCCAGGCCTAGGGAGCCTCTGCCCAAAGTGTGGCCTTCCCGGAGCTCGTGCACATCCCCTGGCCCGTTGTGGACACCCGGACACAGATTCGCGTCCCCGGGAGGAAGAACCGTGTGACAGGTGTGCAGCCGCAGCCCTGAGGGGTCGGGCAGGAGGAATCTGGCCTCCAAGAGTGCTTCAGCCTGAGGGCTTCGCCATGTCACATCCCAGAATGAGGCCTGCGGGGGCTGAGAGACCCCGCCCCAGCGTGTGACGCCCAGCTGGGGACTAGACCCGGCTCTGCTGGCTCCCAGGGCCCCGAGCAGCTTCCGCTGCACTCAGTGCACAGGAGCCCACAGAGCCAGGGGACGTGCAGGGGCATGCTGCAAGGAAGGACAAATGCCCAGTAGGGACATCCTCTCCGCCTGGTTCTCGACGGGACCTTGCGGGACCTTGTCCCTCCTGGGCTGAGGCCAGATGCCAGTGTCCCAACCACGCCACTGTCTACACCCATCATCCACACCCCACCATCCACACACCCCCCTGTCCACACCCCACCGTCCACACACGCCCCAGTGAAACATGCACACTAAGGAGACAACAGGAGGATCAGGCGTGTGCGGGACGTGCCACGAGGGAAGGTGGGAGGAAGGGCAGGAAAAGTGAGGGCGGAAATAAAGAGGCGTGGGGCCCAGCTCCACGCCCCGCCCCCACGTCCGGACCAAGAGCTGTTTGTTTGCTTAAATGGAATGCTACGAGTCGCAGTGATACTTATTTGTACCCCGTCTTCATCACCTAAGGGATGCCGCAATGCAGTGAGGTGAACTGCCTCACAAGGAGAAGCAGCAGCCAAAGAAAGACCAAGCAGGCGGCCCGGAGAGAGGCCCACGCCCTGGCCCACACGGCCGAGTGCGGCTCGTTCTTGGGGCTTCTGCAACACTGTAGCCAAAAATTGAAGAGGATGTCATTGTAATAATTATAACTCATTCACCTGTGCCACTTGCCAGGTGCTCTACGTGACGTCATTACTTCTCACACCAGCCCTCGGGTAGGGATTCTCACTGGTTTACAAACGAAGCCACTCAGGTTCAGGTGTCAAGGAGCTCGAGCACTTAGACACCCAGCAGGCAGGAAGCCCGGGTGCCCAAGCCCCAGCTCGTCAGCATGATCCTTCCAAGGCCGTAACCTGAGGAAGGGTCCTGGGGTGCACACACAGGTGGCCAGCCATGACCGTCCCGTGACGTCGCAGCTGCCAGGCAGGCGCGCCTACCTTTCGCATAACCCCATTGGGACTCAGGGGTCGGGGGGGAAGGAGAAGAAACCCTGCAGGGAGCAGAGTGCACCCTGGGTGACCACCAGGCCCACTGCACGTGCTGGTCTTGCCCCTCTGGGTGAGTCTTTCTGTCTACCTGAGCCTCGGTCTCCCCAGCTGTAAAAATGGGGACAACCACGAGACCCAGGCAGACTTGAGGAAGCCTGAAATGACAGAGCATGTGGCAGAGGCTGTCACGGCACCGAGCGCCCACCGGAGTGCCCAGGGAGTGTCTCTTTCACGCTCCCATTCGCAGGTGACCTACGGGTCTGGGCAACAAGCGGAGGGCCGTGCGGGCCACGGCGGCGCCCCCACCGAAACACGCCCTGCCCGTGCCTCCCAGCTGGTGTGGCAACCACGGGGCAGAGAACTGGGTCAGAAGGCAGGTTTTTCAAGCTTGGTGAAATCTAGCTGTAAAGGACCGAAGCGAAGGACGAGCAGAGACACCAGGCAGGGAGAGTGACGAGGAAAACGGATGACACAGAGAAACTACTGTCCTAAGCATCAGTCCGTTTCTTGGCTAAAAGGTGGGGCTCCTTCAGGGGTCCGAAGACCCCGCCCAGGACGATTTTTGGAAGGCGGCATTGGAAAGACCCCTGAGACCCAGCAGCTCCACCAGCCAAGGACCGGTCACTACGGCTGGGAAGGGGAGCGAGGCAGGGCCTGGCCGGGCTGCAGGGTGGTGGGGGTGGGGGGTGGGGCGGCATCACGGGTAAGATGCCATCGGAGGAAAAGGTCGTTTCTCTGGGCCAGGTGACATGCAGAACCTTTCTTCTCCGGCCAGAGGGCTCCCTGCTGCAGACACGGTGCCTGAAATGGCCCAACATCGGCCGGGTCCAAAATACGACCTTGGACCATGCGTGTGAGGTCAGCCCAGAACAGTGCTTGGAGGTGGACACCCTGGTCCCTTCCACGCATGCCCACGGGCTGCAGGGCACAGGGGTGCGGTGTGGGGGTCGGGTGCCACACTGCGGGGGCCTGGAGCCTGGCCTTGCTGCAAAGATGTTCCCTTCTGGAGAGTGGGGATGATAACAGCTGTGACTCACGTGGCCCACGTAAGCGGGTGCACACACGTGAATGTCGGCCTTTTCAACTTGACTAACGACATCTGCAAATACCAGATTCCAAAGAAGGCCACATGCACAGGTACCAGGGGTGAGGCCTTCAGCCTGTCTTTCTTAGGGCGCAATTCAACCCATAACCTGTTTGTCTCTGTATCCTCGACGCCTAGCATAGCGCCTGGGAAACAGACATAAACGAGCTGACCGGTTTCCAGCGCCGGCCCTGACCCTGCCTGAGCATGCACATGGTCCTCAGCTCTCCGGCTTTCCGTGTCTTTACAAACTGAAACGCTGGTGCCCCACTTTCTCTGCACGAGTCCCCGCCATGCTCCCCACAGGAGGCTGGCAGAGCTGCAGGGCTCCCCGCCGCGTGGCCCTAGCCTCTGCCGCGTGGAAAAAAAAGGCTGGACTCCTGGGGATTCCAAAAGCAAATTGGTCTCTGTTGAACATTCACCGGCAACTCTGTGCCAGGTCAGAGTATATCAAAACACAGAGGGCTGGCACAAGCCCCAAAGCCCGGATGGCATCTCATTGGTCTGGGACAAGCCATGAGTTGGCAGAAAAGGGCTTTCTGTCCACAGGAAGGAAAGGATGGAGATCAAGTTATTTTCAAAGGACGCAGGGGAAGAAAGAAATGAGTGAGGTTTGGATTAACCATTCCCACACAGGGCTCGCCCAGTTGCGTGTAAGATACCTTCTTCCCACGGCCGGTTGGCAGTCAACCACTTCCTCTGGTCCGGCTGCGTGCGCTGTGCGGCGGGGTCTCTAAGAATTCCCGGTGGTTACGCCTCGGGGACACAGCCTAACTCCCGCCGTGGCTCCTCTGCCCGTCTTACAGCACGGTCATGGGCAATTAACCAAGCAAATTAAAAGACTGTGTCAGTGTAACTACTCGCGTCCTCGGCCTTGGTTTGTGCCAGACGTTCAAAGACGGTGGCAACACTTTTTCATCTGGTTCCGTGTCCCGGGGTTATCAAGACGGGTTGGTCCACCACCCTCCAAGAAGCGGGGGACGTCGCTGTCCCACGAGTGCTCACGCGCACCGTGGTGGGAGGCTGGACGGGGGAGAACGGGAGGAAAGGGGGTCCGGATGCGAACCCAGCCCTTCGGAGGGCCTGCAGCATCCTCCGTGCCTGGAGCAGCCCCCCGCAAAAGTGAGATGGAGCCCGGGAACGAAACGTCGCTGGCGGCAGGCCGGGTGGGTCGAAAAAGGGGGAACGGGAAAAGTGAAAGGAAGCACGCCGTCAAGAAACGGCATCATTGAAGAGCACAGGTATTTTCCCTGAACGGTTTAGAGAGGGTACGAATGGATCCAGAAGTCGCGTGAACGAGGTCCGAGCCGGCGAGACGGCACCGGCAAGGACAAATCACATCCGAGTCCCTTCTTCAGTCGACCGAGTGTTCAGCGTCGTCAAACGTGCAGCCCTGGGTGGAGATCGGCAACAGGGCATGGCGTCCGTAGGGCCTAATGAATGAAGGCAGCTCGAAGTAAACAGGCAGGGAAGAGACCTGGAGGTAAAGCAGGGGCCCCAAGCCCCGGGCCGCAGACTGGTACCGGTCCGTGTCCTGTTAGGAACCGGGCCGCATGGCAGGAGGTGAGTGGCGGGCGAGCGAGCGAGCCAGCGAAGCTTCGTCTGGATTCGCAGCCGCTCCCCAGCGCCAGCATCACCGCCCCAGCTCCACCTCGGACCACCAGGCATTAGGTTCTCACAGGAGCACCGGTCCCTGGTGCCAGGAAGGCTGGGGAACCCTGCTGTGAAGCACTGGGAACACCAACCTGTCTGCGATAAGCGGAAAGACAGAGCCCACGAGCTCCGCCAGGCTGCAGGTGTCGTTTTCCTGTAAGAATGACCCAGGATGGCAACCGCTGCGTTTATCATCAGGCCACTATGCAGGACTCGGAGCAGCTGGTCCCTGGAGGTCTGTGCACGCTCTGCAGGGTAGAGTCTTCAAGGACCGTGAGGCCTAGGTCGGTTCTCTACCTGCCCATTTCCCCCACAGACCCGGTGCTGGCTGTGCTTCCCTGGCATTCAGCCAGCATGCAACGCCCACGCTTCCGGAAGCCCACCTCCCAGAGATTTTTGACTCCGTAGGTCTGGGCTGAGACCTAGGATTTTATATTTTAAGCAAACACTGGGTCAAGGAGCCACACTTCAAGAAACACTGCCTCAGACCCTAACCCAACAAATCTTGCTAAAGGTGGTACAAACGGACCAAGGTCAAGGCCAAGGTCAAACTCACACACACACACACACACACACACACACACACACACACACACCCCTCTGCACCACATGGCACCCCGTTCCCTTCTCTGAGGCTTCAGCTCAGTGGTGATGTCATGGGCAGTGAGCACTGTGGTCACTCTGTCCCCAGCTTCGGGGCTGGGCGGCTCCCACTCCCGCCCACATCTGGGCCACGCCCCTCCTTCGTCCAGTGCGGAGCTAGCGGTTCTGGTTGGAGAGGTTACTGGTCGCAGGCCGGTCGCCCACGTGGACGGGAGAGGGCCCCACGCGGCTGGAGGCTCCCTCTGGGGACAACACGAAGGCATCACTGACCACAGGCCTGTCCAAGCCGAGTTGTGTCTCCACAACCTTCTGTGACCAGCCAGCTGCTCTTGGCTCTATTTTTAGTTTGTCTCAAGTGACTGTAAAGGATTTCTGGAGCACCTCTTCCAAGAGGCCCAGGGACATGTGCAGTGATATTTACTGTCAGCAGAAAACACTGGGCTGCTGGATCAGTGTTCCCAAAGCCCCCTGCATGCATGGGTCCTTCTCTTGGAAACCCTCCCTTCCCCTTTGGCCGCTGGCTCTGACATTGCCTTGTGAACAGCTCCGAAGACCCACGACGTGGTGGCCAACGGTCATCAATGAAAATATATCTGAGATATATGGATTTTAGCATTAATAGGGCCGCCGCTTTTTCTTGGACCAAGGGGCACAGCCAGGCTTCTAAGGAGTTACCTTCCAAAGCCATTCCCAGTCCCTCGTTATTATTCTCGCTTTCCGTTAGTGACGGAGGCTAAGAGCAGGAAGCCAAGGCGAGGTGCCGACGCCCCAGGAGTCTAAGCACTACACCCACCTTGCAAGTTTTAAAAAGACCCAGCGCAACCGCGAAAGGAATCTCACTCCATCTCCTCTTCCTTCCCTCACAAGCTCTCTTTTCCCCGGAAACATCCCCCAAAGATGATCCCAACCCCCAAGAAAGAGGGTAAAACCTGGCAAAGGCTAGGTCCCCTCTGCGAGGCCCATGAGCCATTCTCTTTCCGATCGAACTCAATTGCTAAGTTGCTTTAGGTCATGATTCTAGGTCTCCACTGCCCGCTCGGACCGTACGCCCAAGGCTATACTGCCTGAAATGAAGTCTGGCTCTCCGGTGGGCCAAGGCACAGCGGGAGCTTTGGGCAGGAGGCGGGTGAGATGGTAGGAGACGATCAGCGCCCGCTTTGGAGGTCTGCAGGGATGTCCCCCAGCCCTCTGGGGTCACGGTTCCGTTTATGCACCAGACACAGGGTGCAGACTGAGGCCGGTTATGTCCAAAAGTGATTCAATCCAATTCGGTGGAGGGACAAGCCGCTTGGACACTAGAGACCTTGGGAGACCTCATTGCTGGAAGTGCCCCTGGACACCACCCAATGACCCCACCCACAGGACTGCTAGAGCCCCTCTGTCCTGTAGGAGATGCTCCGCAGAATCCCAAACGTCCTTGGAAGCGGCCTGCTCGGCCCCAGTGAACAGCTGGTGATGGGGCTGAGGACAGGTGTGACTTCCCTTCCGTCTGCTGCCCCGGCCCGAGTCCACCGTGAACCCAGCGTCTCCCCCGAGAACCGGCTCCTTCCACCAAGTACCTCGAAACCGCGAGATCGGCCCAGCTCCTGCTCCCTCGCCGTCCACCAGGCACCCCGGCTCGCCCAGTCGCACACTTGCCCTTCGTCTGTCCCCTCCTATCATTACTGGGGTTCGGCCCCTCGAGCCCTCATCTCGGGTTTTCACCGCAGCGTTTGTGTCTGTTCCCCTCACCCCTCTTCCCAGGACTCCACTTTGCACGCTGCCCCAGGCTAAGTCCCCTGGCACGTGGCTTGCATCACTTGTGATTGCTTCTTAGGTTAGACTGCTCCCTCCACCCCTGAGTTCATTAACTTATCCCAGGGAGGAGGGGAAGCGGCCAGGGAGGGGAGCCAGAGCAGCCGGCAAGGGCACGCGGATGAATGCACCACCGCCCGTAGACAGCGGGGCTGGACCCCGAGGGGACCCCCGGAGGCATCCTGAGGAACACGTGTCAGAGCGGTCCGCCAGCACCCCTCCTGGCTGAGGGTCGCCGCTCAGGGCACAAACCGACCCCAGCACTTCCAGCCCACCCTGTGCCATCCAGGAGGGTCCCTTCCGGAAGGAGAAAGACACCGGGGAGGCTGCGGGATGGCACGGAGCTGTCCAGCAAGGCCGCCGCGGACCCTGGATGGGCCCTGGGCACATGGCTAGGCCACCGGCAGTGGCACCACAGCTTCTCGGCTGCTGCGGGAGAGGAAGGCCTCGCTCCCTGGGCCTGCCTGCTGGGTAGGGCTGCCAGGTGAGATGCAGGACGCCCAGGTAAATTGGGGTTTCACGTAACAATGGATAGTTTTTTAGTATAAGGTCATCGCACATGGTGCGTGGGACATTCATATACAAAAATGTTATACGTTGTTTACCTAAAACTCTAACTTAGCCAGGCAGTTGGTATTTTTATTTGCTAAATCTGGCAACCTGACCTCAAGGCCCTCCTCCACCCTGATTCTGAGACTCCTTTCCCCTCAGGAAGGGGCTCCTCTCTGCACCTGGCCTCAGTCAGCACCCCAACTCCATGGGGTGCTCAAGCTGGTTCCCTGGTGGGGTCCCCCACTTCTCACACGGTCTCTGTCCTGCCTACCGTCTCTGGGTCTAACGTCTTGAACAGTCAGCATCCTGTCACCTCTCCTCCAGAAGCAGGTACTGTTTGCCCTGGTTACCTGAAGCCCTTGCGTCCCCTTCTAGCATTTGTCTGAGTGCTGCCTTTCCCCAGCTAGACTGTAATTCTCACCCAGCCCCGCCTCATGATCAACAGTGAGTACCGGCTGGTCCATGAGGACGGCCCCTGGTCCCAGCAGGAAATTCACGCCCTGTGAGGAGGAACACAGACCCCTGGTGTACCCCGGATCTCTCCATCAACCGGTGGCCTGCACACTTGTGTGGAATAACTGGGTGACGGGGCTTTGGGTCAGGGCTGGATCATGCCGAGGGTGTTGTCTGAAGCACCCAAGGTTGTCGCCAGCAGCAGGAAGGGTGGCAGCCCCGCGCATCACCTCCACGGCCTGGCCTCACAGTCCCTTTCCGGGTCTGGACTTAAGTCCTGCGCCACCACCAGCATCAGCCCTCGAACGCCCCCTCCCCCCCACACACCCCACGGCACGTGTGGGACCGGTTTCGCCATCAGCCTGAACACAGTACGGCCTGAACGCCCGACGGTGAGCCGCTTTCTTTTCTCCTAAATCGAGTGCTCTGATGTAGATGTAACAGCCATACAATAAAACAACAAACAAACAAAACAAAACAAAACCTTGAAATCTGTAAGAGCCTTCCTGTGAGTTGTTTTCTCTAAACATCCTTGTAAAGTAGGCAAAGAAGAGTGATGTCTGACAAAGAGAACCTAAGTGGTTTAATGTCTGATTCAGGTGATCTCAGCTTTCTGGAGGTTTGTAGACCAATCTCTACCTTCTCATTTACACAGGTGAGCAGTGTAAACAGGAATATTTCAACTTCAACCGGAATGCTTGCTCATTCAAAGCGATGCTGATGCCTGCACGTTCGGGTCACCACACTGGGAGCCACACACAGCTGGGGGTCTGGCACCTGCTCCTGGAGCTGCCCCCAGCCAGGGAGGGCTGGCCAGCCGCCCCAACTTCAGGCTGCTCCTCAACCCCCCAACAGAAGTCTGGGATCCGCGCCCTGGACTTCCCTCTTCCTCACCCAAGCAGTGGCACACCCGGACGGGAAAGGAGGAGCTGCGTCCAACCAGCACAGGAAAAAGTGCCCGATGGGGTTCGCAGTGGGAAGCCAGCGGCCGCCGCCCTGGCGACCCCACCCCAGCCCCGCCCGACGCTGTCAGGAAGCATTATTTTAATGAGGTGTCGGAGGCAGCTCATTGCACACCCCCAAGACCGGTCATTCCGGAGAGAGAACCAAATCACATTCCTCACGGAGCCCTCTAGTGTGCGTGCCTGTGTACGTCTGCGCGCGTGTGCGCACAAACATTTACTTGGTTGGCGGAGGCCGGGGGGTGTGACCCAGTTGGGGGTTTCCTTCGGGTGAAGGTAAGGGCTGCGCCGCACGCCCCACCACCGCTCCCTCTCGGGGAGGCTAGGGAGGCTGCATCCGGACGAGAACAAACGGCTACCTGGCGGGCTACCTGGGCAGGCAAGCAGCAGGTGGGGAGCACGACCCCGCCCGCGTTCTCTCAGGCCGGACAAAGTCAAGCCGCAGCCCGATCGATGCCGCCAAAGTCCGGGCCGGGCTGCCGCGTGCCCAGGGCTGAAGGCGCCGCAGCCCTGCACACGTTAGGGATCCCCGATCCCCCTAATGCCCGAAATGTGCTGGGGAGGGGGTCTGGCAAAGCAAACGGCTGCAGAGGAGCCCCTCGCCCCGGGCCCAGAGAGACACCCTGAGGGAAACTGGGGAGGAAAAAGGTCCATTTGAGGGCGCAGCTACACAGCCACCATCCCCCGCCCGCTGTCCCCACCCACTGCCCCTCCCCTCCGTCCCCGGCGGCCGCGCGCGGCTCCACCTTCCCGGAGCGCAGTCCACACCGTCCTTCTTCAAAACAACACTACGCACCGCCCTCTGCTCCCGCACCGGGCGGGACACGGGGCTACGCCCAGCCCGCCCCGAGCCGGGCCGGGCCCGGGAGCGCGCCCCGCGCCGCTCGCCCCTTGCCTCGGCCCCCGCGGCAGGCAGTCGTAGACCCCGGTGCACGCGGGTCGGGGGAGAGCTGGGGCTCCGGCTTGGGGGCCCGCCCGGCCCTGCGCCTCCACCTCGCCCGCGACGGCCCGAAGTGACAGGAGGGGGACGCGCCGCGCGGGCGGGGAGCCGGGGACCGCGGTGCGGGGACTCACCGGAATGTGCACTCGCAGCGGCCGCCTCTTCTGGCTGGGATTTTTCTTGCCGTTGCTCCCGCCGGGGCTGCAATCATCCTTCTTCTTCTTGGTGTCCATGGCCGCGCTTCCCATAACTTTAACCAGAAGTTAATTCCGGGGGACTCGTTCCTGGAATACGGCCCCCTCCTCCCTAGTCCGGCCCCTGCTGTCGGCCTGGAGCCGCGTGCTCGTTATGACCGTCCTTCCCCCTGAAGACACCGCGTGGGGACTTCCGCGGGGAGGGAGGAGCAGGTACCGCGGGGCCGCCGCCCGGCGCCCCGCAGGGATGGCGGCGGTCGGGTGCGAACGCCGAGCTCGTGCCCTGGGCCCCCTACGGGCTCATCGGATGCCAAAGCAAAGCCACAGGCTGTCCCGGCTCCGGTCCCTCTCCGGGTCACGCGTGGCAGAGGTCTCCGGCTGGGTGACAAAGTTTTCTTCCTTTTGCAAAGCGAAGCAACATCTTCCACCCCCGGCGGCTCCTCCCACAGGTTCCCAGAGGTAATCCGCAAGGCAGGTGCAATTAAAAGCAGGGATCTGGAAGCCGAGCCTCCGGTGCGGGTGCCGAGGCGGAAACCCGGGCGCGCCGGGGCGCGTCTGCGAACGCCGTCCTCGGCCGCAGAATAACCGAGCCGGAGCCGGGATCGGGGGCCGTCCTCCCTGGCGAGAGGGAGGGAGGGAGGGACCAGGGGAAGAGGAGGCGCAAACGCGGCGCTGCCCGCGGCGGGGCTGCACCCCGGCGGCGGGCACAAGTTCTGGCGCGGCGCGCGCGGCCCCGTGGGCAGAGGGGGCCGGGCGCCGTCCCGCCCCGCCGCGGGCCCGGCGACGCCGCGCGGACAGCGGGGCCGGCGCAGGCCCGGGAGCGCGGGGCGGCGGGCGGCGGCGTGCAGCGAACAGGAAGTGCAGGGCGCGCCGCGCTCCCCCCGCGCGCTGTCGCGTGCGCGGCGGGCGGGCGCCCCCAGCCGCACCCCCACCTCACCCCACCCCCGCCCGTGCCCCGCGACCGCGCGGGGCGGGCGCGGAGCCGCCCCCCGACCCGGGGCGCCCGCCGCCGCCCCGGCCGCGGCGGAAGCGGCCGCTCGCGGAGCGATGCGCGTGGATCCGCACGTGCGGCGCGCGCGCGGGGCCCGCGGGGCGCCGGCCGCGTCCGCGCGGGGAGCGGGCGGCGCCTCGGGGTCCGCGGCCGCTCACGCCCGCCCCAGCCCGCGCCGCTCTTTTCGGGTGGCCAGGAGTGGCGCAGTGGCCCCGCGGTAAGTGTCCGGGTGCCGTTCTGCAACCCGGCGCCCCGGGAGGCGCGGGGGGCCCGGACTGCGGAAAGAAGCGGCGGAGGGAGAGGGCTCGAAACCCGGGCGAGGCCTCCACGTGCCGCCAGCGCCTCGCGGTTCGGGCTGCGTTGCGGAGGGCCCGCGGGGATTCCCCGGGGCGGCGGTGCTGTCCCCGCCCCTCCCCCCATCCCCCCCCCCCCCCCGGCAGGGCGAGACCTGGGCCCCGGCAGAGGCCGCGTGAATGCTGGGTCCGCTTCTGAAGACGGTGGCCCCCAAAGCCACCCAAACGCCCTGGATGCTGACGTCAGCCCCGCTGCGCCCCGTAATCAGTAATGCGGGGAGGCCACCCGGAGAAAACGCGACACAAGTCGCTCTGGGAACGCCAGGGGGCCGGAGAGGACAAGGTTCGCAAGGGCGTTCTCTGAGCGAGAGGGGTCCATTAGCCTGCTTTGGGGACACCCGTAGGGGGTGCCTCCCACCCAGCCACAGCGTCCCCTGTTTCGGCCATCTCTCCCGCTTCCCTTTCCAGCCCAGGTGCCATCACCTCGTGTGAAATCCCCTGCAGTCTGGGCGACCTTCCCGCCAGCTGCGTGGGGCAGCCGGAGCCCGCCTTTCTTCCATGTAGACGCTGGAAACCCTGCTTAGCAGTGGCAAGGGGCAGGCCTTAAGCCTGGGCCGTGGAGTTTTAAGGGACCCACGGAGCCCACCCTGCCCCACTCACGATGACTCCCCGACTGGCGTTTAAGTTTCATTTCTTTAGTTGAGAACTTTACTTTCTGTCACAGTGATAATTTGCCAGGGCGTGCAGATCGGATGGTAACTGGCTTTGAAGGGGTAAGCTGGAGAAAGGCATGGTGGAGGTGACAGGGAAGGCAGAGCCAGGAAGGGTCCCCTGGGAGCGGATTCAGAAAGAGGAAGGCACTGTGTCATTTCCCACACTAAGCACTTTGCCTGGGGCCTGTCCTGGTTGATGGGCCGGTTCCATAGTTGTTAGGGTATGTCCTTTAGTCAGCTGGTTTGTGTAAATATGCCCAGTCACTCATTTAAAACATTAATTTTTTCTCTGAGGCTTTTTTTTTTTTTTTTGGTCAGAGTGCAGATTTCTGTGCCTGGGAATCCTAAATCAAAACGTTTTACCATATCGCCTGCATTTTAAGAGCTCCCCCTATTTTTTTTTTTTTTGGTTCCACATGCTAATATTTCTGAAATATGGGTGTTTCTTATAGAGGATGCCAGAAGACGCTTACCAGCCATTTTTTTTTCTTTCTGAAAGATTAATAAGTTGATCGTATATCTGCCAATCAGCGAAGTCTTAGAATGGAGAGACACAGTGATTGTCTTGCTTTGGGGTGCCCTCTGCCTTGCAGTTTGCACAGTTACTTTAGCCAGTAGCTAAGTATGGCATGCCTAAACAACAGCGTGCATATAATGGCCCCCACCCTACTCTGTGACGTCCTTCTCAAAAGTAATGCAATAAAATCTCCACTGAACAAAATATCACTATTTTAAATAAAGAAAGCATTACCGATTTTGCCTTTTGCTTCAGGGTCCAGTATGGCTCAGGTCAGCACTGTTACTGAGCCTGTCTTTATGAAAAACTTCTGATTTTTTGGTATAAAATAAAGTACACACACACACACACACACACACACACACACACACACATATGTCTACCCCAAGAATAAAGCAGAGGCTCTTGATGGTCGCCAAATAGCTATGTGATCCTCAGCGTTTTCCAGGAGACCCTGGCGGTTAGATGGGAATATGTAATTCTGGCCAATGAGATGTGAGTAGAATTAGTATGTATTACTAATACATAGTAATAGTTGGTATGTCTCCTCCATTTTTTCCTCTGCTGCCGTGATCTTGCAGGTCACATGTTCCAAATGGCATAGGGCATGATGGTGGATGGCAACTCACCTTGCAGCGGGCTTCAGTTGGGTTGAGCCACTGAGATTTTGATCATTATTTACCACAGCATAACTTAGCTTATAAAAAAATACATTGAAATAGTATTTATCTTGATGACTGGGGGTTTGGGCACAACCTTAGATTTGTATCCAGGGCAAATGTCTCATGGGCCTCACCCTGGTGTGGCTCTGTCCTTTTGATTGGTAGAAGGCTGAGGAGAGGTTGGCCAGGACCGTGGGCTATCCTGGGAACAGCCTCGCATCCTTCAGTAGTACGACTTGAGTCCTGTCCCCGCACTGCCACTGATCTGCTGTGGGACTGTGAGCAGGTCACTTCGTTTCCCCATCTGTGAGAGGGGAGAGATGGTCTTTGGAAGATTTCTCAGGCCTGTTTATTGGGAGCTCATATTTAGTCCTCATTGTATTTTGTATGACTTTGTTAATTTTATTGTGCTAATCATCTCTTTTAGGTTGAATTTTTTAAAAATATCATTGCATGATGAATTGAAAATTTAAAACAAAACAAACAAACAACACAAGCAAATAAAAGCCCTCTGGGCCTTCACCAGACATGGTTTAGGACAGTGCTTCTCGGGGGAAGATATTTCCATTTGGGGCATCTTTTATCTAGGCTGATAACAGTGAGATGCCAGGCATCATATTAGGTAGTTCATATTATCTTTCCTAATTTCTACGAAAATCCACTGTTATATACATTTTACAGATAGGGGCAACAGACCTAGCTGTCTGCTCATTGTATCTATTTAACTTCTGTCCATTGATCGTAATTTCCTGGAAAGACATTTAAAAATGTGGCCCCCTCCGGTTTTAAAAGTTTTACACAAGGCTAAATACTGTTTAGGGAACTCCTTCAGGTGACCTTGGACAAACTGTTCAACATCCTAGCGGCTTTGGTATCTGCCTGTGACACAGAATTGGGAGAGAGCAGTGGTTTATGTAGTCAGGAAACCAGTGACTCAATTCTGGGCAAAAAGCAAGCAGCTCTTGGAAAAATGAAACAACACAGTCTGGACTGTGTAAACGCGTGATAACTCACCAAGCGCGAAGGGAGTGTTATCTAATCATGAAAACCAGGGCTAAGAGTCACATTCCGGTTTTTATTTTTCTCTAAGCTCGGGCACCGATTCGTAACCTCGTGATAGCTTTTGCTCCTGGCGCACATGGAGCCAGCAATACCCAACCAAAGGGACAGATGGAGGCTGGCACTGAGGGCCAGCTGGGAGGGCTGTCCTGGGCCAGCACAGCGCTCAACAATGCTTTCCCGGGTCCCTTCGGATTTTCCGGGGAGCCCATGTCAGCCACCTTCTGTATCTGTTTCAGGTTGTTCCTCACCCATAACGCCTGTTAGCCATAAGGCCATCCTGATCACGGAATCCAGCAAGCATTTTGAATTAAGGTAAAAGTAACCCTGTGGCAACATTCTCCCAAGGGACAGACTTGCTGTTCACAGCTCGTCTCTGGAGGACAGCCTGGCGTCTTGACCAGCACTGTGCCGAAACACACACTCAGCAGTTCTAAAGAATGACAGATTCAGCAAGCAGGATCTGTGTGCCCAAGCAGCTCTGTGCAGTGGGGAGCTGTCTGTCTGCTCAATAAAAGAACAGACGACCCCAGCAATATGCTCCCTTCCTTGACTAAGGGCAGTAGTGACAGAAACAGCGTTAGTTGGGGACAGTCTTTGGTTCTGCCAACGGCAGCCTGCGTGCTTGACTTTCCCATGTGACTCTTGTCCCGGTGATCTGACATTACCTCGCGGTGGGTGGAGGATTCCGGCTCTGTAGGCTACGGGCTTTGAAGAGAGGCCTGTGCGTGTTGGTTTTCGACTGAGTTCTGAGCTTTGACCACACTGAGCACACAGATTAACCCTGCGAGGTGCGAAATGCCACCGCCACCTCGGGACGGGTTTCCCCTCCTTCTCGCACCCCTGTCTGTTCAGGACGTGATCACATAATGCAAGTTAATTGTGATGACTTTTTGAGCAAATGAAGTCACTTTGGTATTGATGCTGGTCCCAGACTTCATACAGCATAGCGCAGATCTGAGCATGACTTGGATGGGAGGGCGCGTCTGAAGCTCTGGGTCACCAGCGCCATTGTCACCATTTGTACAAGTGACTTGGAGCTGATGTCCAGGCCTGGCCTCTAGAATGCCAGTCATGGCTTTTCAACAAGACTTCAGAAGAAGTCTCCTTAGGCTCCCTTGGGATCGGCAGCGTTCGGCGAGCGGAGGGCCAGGCGGTGTCTGGCTTTTCGGGTGTGTACAGACTTAGACCTGGTGACCGCCAGTGCCATTGCAGAGGCGGTGCTCATCCTGACTCTCCGAGGAAGCCCTGTCCCACCCAGAAGGGCCTGGCCAACCCAGAGTCAAACCCATGCACGCCCTTGCCAGCATCCACCCGTCCTGGTACCTTAGCACGTCACACCATCATCAGTAGAGGCCCATTTGGTGCACAGAGCCCACAAGATGCTCCGTTCAAGGACTTGGGACACATAGGGAGGCTCTCAAGGACGTGGTGGCTTTTAACAACCTTCCTTGTGCCATGTGGGTCAAAAGGTATTTTGCAAAACGTTCCTAAATATAACTCCCGAGAGTTGCATGAGGTCTCGGGAGAGGCTGGGGAGGGGGAGGAACGTTCCAAGTAAAACTCTGTGCGTGGGCTTGCGTAAGGTCACTTTGGGTCATTGCAACACACACTCCCATGGCACCGCTGAGCAAAAGGCCTTGCCTTGTTTTTTCCTATCCCCACTCATTGTAGGTTTTTTTCCTTGTAGATATAAAAAAAAAATACAGCATAATGGCGAAGTTCGTGGTTCTTTGACCAGCCCGAGAGAACAGCTTCCCGTCCGTATAGCTCATTCCTCCGTGACACAAGAGGTTCCCCGCGCCCCGTGGGGATGGGTGCAGCAGTTTCTCTGGGCACCTGCGTGTCGTGCAGGGCTGGGGGTGGACCCCGCTGACGGGGAACTGGCGCGGACTCCGGGCTCACGCCGGTCCCGGACCCGTGGCTTCGAGGGGAGCTTCAGGGAGGGCCCGCATCTCCAACCAGCCCCTTGGTTCTAGGTGTCTTCATCTTCGCAGGTTTAAGAAACGGAGGTAAGCCATTCACCAGGCGCTGAGGCAGCCCGAGCACTGAGTCGTTTCCACCACTCCCCGTGAGAGACGGGTTTCTCAGCCAGTCCGCAGACCCGTCCGGCTGACCGGCGGTGGGTTTGCGTGGTTGCTTGCCTCTGCTCTTACGTGGGCCAGGCGGTGAGCCCTTGCTTGGCGACATAGGCAAAGGGGGCGAGATGCCACCAACAGAGTGGCCGGCCTCAGGTGGGACGTGGGGCAGGGAGGAGGGGCACGGACAGGTGCAGGCCAGGAGCGGGGTCCTTTTCCGGTGACGAGGAAGCGATGCCACCCGCCGATGGAGTAGAGGCCTGGGTTTGAGGGGAGATGTGAGAGGGTGAGAGCCTCAGGCAGGAGAGGGAGGGTGGCGCCCATGGGGACACTTGCCCATGCAAACAGAAGTGTGCCGGAGGCGACGTGCTGCACCTTTTCAGCTCATCACTACGTCTTGAAGATTGTTCACATCAGCTTACAAATGCTGCTTTGTTCTTGGGAATGGCTGCATAGTATCCCGTGTTCGAAACACCGCGTGACGTGTTATGATGTATGATGTCTTACATGACACCTCCTTAATCTGTCCCCTACGAATGGTGTGTACAAATTTTGGTGGCCTACGTCACCTCACACATCTGACAGTGTTCGGAAGGATGCACACTTAGATAGGGAATTGCTGGAGCAAAGCGTACGACCCTGATGGGTTTCAGCACACAGGTGGCCTGTCCTCAGAGGCAAATGCTCTCATTTGCATTTCCTTCCTAGCTGCCCTCCTGTGAGGTATCTGCTCGCGCGCTTCGGCTCATTGTCCTATTGGGTGGTGGTAGGTCCTTTCTTATCTACTTACGGGAGTTCTTTAGATAGTGGAAAAATGTTTGCCAAGGTCACAAACATTTGTCCCGGTCTGTCCTTTGACTTTGTTTATCTTGCCTCTTTTGTCACGTAGGATTCCCCCCACCCTTTTTATATAGTTTGTTTTTGTTAATTGTGTACGGCTGCTGGAGTTTCCTGTCACGTTTAGAGAGTGTGGTGGGAGGAACGTGGACTCTGGGACCAGACCTGCCTCTGCCACTCCCTGGCGGTATCACTGCAGGCAGGCCGCACAACCCTGTAAACACGGGGACAAGCGCACCTGGGGGTGCACGAGCACCCTCACCTGGGGGATGCTCAGTAAGCACGAGTTCTTTGCTTCGACGTCGGTCCCCAAAGCAGAGCACACAGCGGTGGCATGGCCAGTGCTGTTTGCTTCCCAGAATTCTTCTGGAATATTGCAAAATAAGAAAAAGTCCATCATTTCCTGGGCACATGCCCCGTGGCCCTCTGAATTCTATCCAGCCTGCACTCAGAGGAGACACTCAGCCCAGAGGAGAGCGGATTTCCTAGAAGTGCCATTCCGAGGCTCTGCGGGCACAGGGACTGGAGCAGCGCATTTCAGGGAGTGGCCTGAGCGCAGGCACGTGCTTCAGAGCCCCCGGGAGCCTCCCGGCTCCTCTCCCGGCCTTGGTTGGCCATCTGGGGCAGACCATGTGCCCCACATGCAGCTCGAGATCCACTGCACTGACCCTTCCTCCCATCCTTGTCCTGGGAGACGAAACAGCTGCACGCTTCGCTCTGTCTTCCCTGCCAAGAGGCTCGCGAGCGCCGTGCCTGCCCGTCGCCCAGCAGAAGGTGCATGGCTGTGCAGGACAGCCTTGGAGAACAGCCTGTCCCCCAGGCGGGAGCGCACGACTGCCTCCCACGGAGCTGGCAGTGCGCCGGCTTCCCAGCTGTGTGGGCTGGAAGCCTGTCCGAGCTCCTCCCAGGATGTGCTGGCGGGAGGAGGTGGGACGGGGAGGGGGGGAGCGGTTGCCAACATGCGTCCCCTTATGTCCTTTTAATGTACATAACATCTACACCCAAGCTCTGCTGAAGAGAGATTATGTCGTCTGAGATGCAAATGCGGGTTTAGGGTTGTTGATTCTCTAAGAGTCTTTCTACAGTGACGCTTAGAGCATTATTGAATGACAGGGCGGTGAGCTAGCGGGTTGCAAAGGAGACGCTGCTTAAGGACCAGATGGCACGAGGGGTTTGTATTAGGGCAGAGGAGGAATCACACGGGATTTTGGAATGTGTGGTGAGTTTTGGATTAGGGACCCGAGAGGGAGAGGGTGAGGGTTAGAGGATTATTCAGGCGATGCTCCAAGGAGGGCAGGAGACCCTGGTGGAGAGAACCCTTTCTACCTAGAACTGTGTCTGAAACCCCATCATAGAGGATTCCGTGGTATTAGGGCCAAGGCCGGGTATGGCCAGCCAGCTTGGGGATTTGATCGTTTGAAACAGGAAACAGACACATATTAAGATCCCCAGAGAGAAATTCCTGTTTGGGTCTTAAAACTGAGAGCAGTTGTCTTTCTCCTGAACTCTTGGTTGGTTTGTTCCTGTGGGCCCCGGATCCGATCCTCGTGTCTCTTTCCCGAGTAGCCCGCACACAGCCTCACAGCTGTAACCCACGCATCGGGTGCTTCCTCTTCCTCTTTGGGGAGCTTAGCCTCCTCCACTAGGAAGGGCAGCCCTCCCCTCTGAGCAGGTCATGGTCCCCGCCCACCAGTCCAGCCAACCATAACCACCCTCCCTCGGGGGTGTGGTCCTGGGTGGCCAATCACAGCCCTTCCCTGGGATTCTGACTGGAGCTGACAGAGCCCTTGCGATAATGAGCCCAAAGCTGGAAGGCTACCTCCTATGGCTGCCCGCACTTGAGTGACAGTAGCCTGAGAGATTGAGTGCAGCCCTCAGAAGGAGAGATGAGGAAGACATGGATGCATTGGTCCCCATCATCGCTAAGACCACTTCCTCTTCTCCTCCCAGGAAGCCAGTCCCATCTTAAGAGTCAGATTTCTGCCTCTTGTAATGCAAGAGTCCTTACTCATAAACAGCTCGCTTTTAATTAACTTCATCTCACTGTCCTCCTGTAGATTATTCTTTCTAGAACAGGGTGGGGGAGGAAAAGAAGGAAGTCAGGAAGTGGGGAGAGAAGCAAAGAAGGAAAGGAAGCTGTATGAGCAGTGTTTGTGAACAGTACGAGTACCTGGAATTCACCTGTGCCAGCCTCACCCATTTCCCTCAGCCACTGCCTGACCCCCCTTTCTTCACTTTGGTCACGTCGCCCAGGCCCTCGTGACTGGCCATCTCCCAGAGGGCCTGCAGCACCGGGCTGTTTATCCAAGCAGCTGTGGGAATGGAATCCCCACCCTGCATGTGGCTGGGCAGCTGCTGACCCCCCCACCCCCGGGTCTGTGAGATGCCAGGGTAGTTTCCAGAGGCTGGACTCAGGCAGAGGCAGAAGTGGGGGGGGGGTGTTCTTGTTACTCTGCAGATTCAGATGCCTGTCTCCGATGGGCGTCCACACAGCAGGCGTGCCTAAATCTCCTGAAGGACAAGGACTTCCCCTTGGTAATTAAGGAAAGCCCCGTTAAACTTACTGCAGACTGCGATTATCAATGTCCATTAGTAAATTTTTCAAGTTACCTGAGCAAGACAAAAACACCGATTACAGAAGCTGAGAGCCAGCAGCGTGGAGCAGACACTGGCCGTGTACCTGGACAGGCGTGACTTGGTCCTCTCCGATCTTGGCTGACGTCTTGTGGCACCGTGACCTAATAGCCCTGGGCTGGGACGAGGGGCTGAAATGTGAGGAGAAAACAAGGTTGTTGGGTGGATACAAACGGTCAGATTTCTAATTCGGAGAAGTGCTGAGGCCTGACGTGAAGGAGCTCTCTGGTTTACGCTTACTACATCCTCATTTTTCTTTTTTACCCTTGTATCTCTTTCTGCTTTTAAATTCAGATTCACCAAATGAGTGGTCCCAGGGCCCCGTGAGAGTGCGAAGCACCCTGCCTCACATTCCCCGAGCATCTGCTCCCACCAAGGGAGAGGTGACGAACAGCGCCGTGTACTGGGCCATTAGGAAGGTCTGCATTTGTTCTAATGATTTCTCCCATCGCTCAAACTATTTTGGAGCTCTTTAAAAAAAAATTAATTTAGGGCCGGTGTGTGAGGTGCAAAAAGCAAAAACATCCACGTCAATGACCGAAGGCTGGTGGAAGTTCACAGCAAAGCCCTTACAGGGGAGATGCGTGGAGGGTCCAGGGGGTACACCCATGGCTGGTCAGAATGTAGTTCCTTTGTCACAGTCTCTGCCCACATCTCACCAGTCTGTGAATTTCGCCCGAACTGAGCCTTATTAATGAAAAATTGGGTCAGTTTCGGGCTGAGCCGCCAGCACCCCAGGGACCACTCAGTTCCCGTCTCTCCCTCACTGTGTAAAGACACGGCCACTTCGAGGCCCCCCCTTGGCTGCCACAGCCACGTCAGCTGGGGTCCTCTGGAGGTAGATGCTCAGACAGGGTTAATGTGCAAGAGGTGGAATGTCTGTGAAGGATGGCGGGGGAATGGGCAGCAGTGGCGGGGACAGCCTCTGGCCCCGGCCCAGGTCCTACACCAGTGGAAGGCTGGCGGGAGGGGAGGGCCGGGGAGGAAAAGCCTCGGGCCAGCGCGGTTCCCAGAAGGTCTTGGCCAGACCAGTGGGGAGTTCTGCCCGTGAACAGGAGAGCCCAGTGCGCTGCCGTTGGCAGACACCCCCTGCATTCTGTCAGGCCCACGCTCTCCCTGCTCAGGCACTTTCGCCTCCTCTGTCCTGCTCCCCGAGTGCTGCCTTTGCTCACGCCCTGGTTCTCAGTCCTGGCTGCACGTTGGGACCACCTGGTGAGCTTTAAGAAAAGCAACGGGGGCCCTGTCCCAAAGATTCTGACTTAACCGGCCTGGGGTTCTGCCCAGACATCCAGAGATGTAAAGCTGGCCTGTGATCCTAACGGGCAGCTCGGCCAAGAGCTTGCCTTCCAGCTGGACAGCTCCCGCCGGTCCCCAGCCCACACCCGGGCTGTGCCGACGGGCCCAGGGCCCCTCCTTGCTGCGGCTTCTCTGACCCCCTCACAACTCGACTGCTGCAGAGAGCTGTCTGCCCCGCACTCTCTCTCCCTCCCCCTGAGTTTCCTCTTGAGACCCTCCTCCAATCAGCCTTCAAGCCGACAGGCCACTGAAATGCCGGGGCCACCTTTGCTGAACCCCGGGTGGGTCCTCGGTCCTCATCCGACTCACCTCCCGCTTCCCCAGACACTGCCTTCGCTTGCCGGCTCCTCACCGGCCAGCTGGCTTCCTCTGCCTCCGTGGCTGGTCCCGGGTCCTGGTGGCGGTGGCCCTGGGCACACACGCCCTCGCTGTGCCCATGCAGGCCCGTGGCTTTAGAACACCTGTTCCCCAATGTGTCCCAGGCCTGCCTCTCTGGCTGGACCTCTTTCCATGACCCCTAGACTCACGTATCCAAACCCCCCGCGAGACATGTCCTTGTGGGTGTTGTAGGCGCAGATCTCAAACACACACACACCCACCACTGAACTCCCGCTCTTACACACGCACACGCACACACGCACGCGCACACGCACATGCATGCTTCTTCCTCAGAAACTTCCCGCTGCCCCGTGGCCTCGCCGGCTTTCCTGCTACCCAGGCCGGAGTTGGAGATGTCTTCAGTGGCTCCCATCGTGCTTGCTTTCCACCCCACCAGCGAGTCCGGGGGCCCTGCCATCACAGCCTGCCCCGACACCCCACTTCTCACCACCTCCTCAGCGCTAGTCCGGGCCAAACTGGGTCATTTGTCACCTGGTCACTGGTTTTTATTTCCAACCCTGTCCCTGTGGTCTGTTCCCAAATTCACATGGAGTGAACGTCTGCCAGATACTTCCCCCCCCCAGGCTCATCCCCCCTACCCCGGGCTTCACGTGACACTCACGTGGGAGCCCACGGCAAATGATGTTGTTATTGTCGGGAGAAACCATAAGACCCATGAGCTCTTAGAAACTGTTTCTTCAGCGCCCTACTCAGAGACTCAGAGTGAGGGGGAGGGGGGTTGAGCCCTGGTGAAGCCAAACCCAAGGCAGGGCCAGGAAGTTGGGGAGTGAGGCAGGAATGTGGGTGGCGGGGGTTTGGCACCGCACCCAGGAGGGTAGGGGCACAGGCCGGCAGGGATGCCTACGCGCTGCGGCCAGTCAGGCCCCTGGTGTCAGCCACTGTTCGTAGTGAATCTCCCCGTTTTTGTCCCTTGGCCCCAGACAAGAAAATAAAGAGTGATTTACGTTCGGGGTTACGGGCTCCTGTCGGCCTGAGCGGTTTCTCGTGGGCGGGCCTGTCTCGAAGGAGGGTCTTTGGAAGGGGGACAGAGGGAAGGTGTGCAGACCGGTGGTCAGTGGCTGGGGGCGGGTCCCGTTTCCAGTCACACCAGTGATTCTGCGTCGCCATGGCAACCATTCTGGCCAAGGGGCATCGAACGCAGACAGGCGCGCGCTGAATGCGCTTTTTAACTTGAGCTCGAAATGTTGAAACCGCAGATTTTGGTGTCAGGATCCCAAGCGGGGAGCCACAGCGCCCCCTTCAGGAGGGGTCGGTTCCCACCCCTAATCGATACCCCAAACTTCAGCTTGGATGGTGCCCTTCCCGTCCACTCTCCCCCCGCCCCACATCCACCCTCTCCTCCCGTCCACTCTCCTAATCGGCTTCTTCTTACCTCTCTATACGCCCCGGGGAAGAGAAAAGGGGGCAAAGAAACAAGGGACGAATCGGCGTGGAATGTTCCGGAAGCGCAGCCAGCTCCGTGCGGACCGCAGCGCGCGCGGCAGCGTCGGCGTCAGTGGCGCCATGGGGCGGGGTGAGGAGGAAGGACCTGCGGGGTCTGCGGGACCAGGCGGAGCCGGCCCCCGCCCCCCGCGACGCCCGGGCGCGTGCTCCAGCCACGTGACCTCCCTTTGCTCCTCAGCCGGTAGAGACCGCGAAGGACCTGCGGGGTCTGCGGGACCGGGTGGAGCTGCCCGCCCCCCCCCCGCAACGCCCGGGGCGCGTGCCCCAGCCACGTGACCTCCCTTTGCTCCTCAGCAGGTAGAGACCGCAGTGCCGCCTCGCAGGTCTGTGCTGAGACGAGATGCGCGTGCGTCCAGGTGTGCGACAGTGTCCGCAGGGCAGGGTCGGAGGGGGGGGCGTGCTCCGCAGCAGGGATCCGGGTTCTGTTAGGGGGGTGCTGGGAGTCGGGGGGGAGCTGGTGCTGCTGTTCACCCGTTGCAGCAGCGACAACACACTGAGGCACAGCGAGGTTAAGCCGCGTGCTGACGGCCACGCAGCGAGTCGGCGGCGAGCTGGATTTACCCCCCGCACTCAGCCGCGCCAGTGGGTGTCCTTCCCGCGCCTGCGCGCAGAGGGGCGGAGGGGCCCGCCACACGCGGCGACGTCCGCGGGGAAAGGGTCGTTGCTGTCCAGAGGGAAAACCCGGGTACCGAGCGCTTTTGTGTGAGGCTGGCCAGGCACCAGGCCAACCTCGCGGGCACGTGGAGCTTGGGAGAGGGGGACCGGGACTCACGCAGAGCCTCCCAGGCCCCCTGAGCGAGGGGTGGGTACACCTGGAAGGGAGGGGCCCTGGCGTTAGACTCGGGAGCGCTCACGCACACGCATACAGCGGAGCATGTGGCCAGGAAGGGCCTCGGTGGGGACCCAGGCCGGAGGGCTGGCCGCCTGGTGGGAGGAGAGGTGCTTCGAGGTGGTTCTACCGAAAGCCCCCAAACCAGGCCCGTCTGGCTCACTCAGCCATCGAGGAAGGACCTCCTTAAAATCACGTTTTTATGTCAGCCGAGTTTTCGGACAGGCCGTCCGTAGCTCCGTGAGTGTGTTTGCTCTAGACCTTGCTCCCTTCAGTAACGTGGAGCAGAACGCTGTGGAAGCACCCAGCGCCCTGCGGATTCGAGGGGCTCGGGAGGGACGCTTTATTCGTGGAGGAGGCTTTTCCGAAGAGGTTCTGCACCGGTCCCTAACGTGTGGGCCAGGTGAGGGCTGGGCGTGCTGTGGGCGGAGCTGGCCCCCAGACGCCGCGGCGAGGCCCTTGGCTGCGTGCAGTGCAGGGTTTGATCTTGTTGGTTTTGGACGAAATCACTTCTCCTCGAAGTCAAAGTCCAGGGAAAGCGCTGAACAAGTAGTGTTGTTTTTTTTTTTTTTCCACCTTGTTCTTCAAACGGAAACTGTATGTTCACAGAGGAAGCCCGGTTTGCCGTGTCTGCTCAGAATGGACTTTGTTTGCCAGTGAACAAATAAACGATTGAGACCCTTCCATCTAGCAGAGCCCCGACCCTGGTCTACGGGGAGGGGGGGTGGAGGTGCCACAGGACGCGGAGCCGGGTTCTGCCCTCAAGAAACTTCGTTCTGGCAGAGGGGAGGGGCGAAGCAAGTAACGGAGTAAAGGTCGTAAAGGTCGCGTCAGATGCAGCCAGGGGCCCTGAGGACTGCATGGCCACGTGGCACAGGGGGTCGTGCAGGGCCTGTCTGCAGACACCTGAGCCAGGAGGAGGGGAGGAAGCAACCAATGCCCTGGGGGACGCATGGAGAAAACAGACACCGAGCCCCTGGGCCCTGAGGGTGGGACCAGCCACCCCTCCTCAGGAGACCGGGCGGAGGCCCGTGTGGGCGAGCGGAGGGCAGCGAGGGGCAGCGGCACCCTTCCTGGAGTTCGCCTTCTGCTGGAAGGGCATCGGGGCAGCCGACCCCGAGCTTCTCATAGGACCACCCCCCAGCATCCGTACGCGGGACGCCCCCGACGTGCACCGAGCGCAGAAGCCGAGAACCAGAAATGGGGCCCGGAGAGGGGCAACGAGCCCGTGAGCGACGCCGGTGCCGTGAGAGGCCCCGGTCCAGGGAGGGAGGGCGCTCAGGTGCAGCGCAGGGGTCCCGGGGAGGGGCAGTGGTCTGGGTCCCGATGCGTGGCACCGTGGGGTGGCCGCGTGAAGGTGATACGCTGCTGCCCAGCCTGGTGAGGAGGGAGGAGCTGACCGGCAGGCAGGACAGAAGGGAGCGCCATCGAGTGGGGGTGAGTGACGCACGGGAGGGGGTGGCTCCAGAGGGGAGCAGGGACGCGCCGGGCTCTGTCCCAGGACGGAGGGCAGGACGGGGCGTGGGGAGGCGACAAGTCTCACGTGGACGGCGGATTTCACTCGTCAGCTCTGGCAGGTGGAGAGCTGGGGCGAGGGGCAGGGGGCGCCGCAGGCCGGACTCAGGGGCGTGGGCGCTAGCCGCAGCCGCCCGCCGTCGCCAGGCCCACTCAAAGCCGACGTGGAGGGAGCGAGCTCAGCGGCCTCTCCAGCCACACGGGACAGCGGAGGGTGGTTGGGTTTGCTCATCACTGGGGTCCTGCGGGAGGGAGGCATAGCAGGGGAGGTGAAGGGGTCCCGGAGGCAGCGGTCACAGGGGCAGCTAGGCTCGGCGGCGCCGGAAGTCAGCCGGTGGAGGAAGCCGGGACATGGACAGACGTGTGGCTGTGGGTCAGAAGCCCCGTTGGGGTACAGAGCAGGAGGGCTGTGAGGATGAAAGGGGCGTGGTCGAGATCTCAGAAGAAGAGTTACCGTGTTTGATTGTGATGGAGTCTAGTGCTTGCGGTGTGAGTGGGCAGAGCTGAGTTGGCGAAGGAACCAGGGGGCCAGGGTGACAACCCCCTCCCCAAAAAAAGGCAGAGGAAAGAAAGCCAACACTCATCACCAGGACTGGAGGGGCCAGGAGCCCAGAGAAGGGGGTCTGTAGGGGAGAGAGCCGGACACTCAGTTCTGCCATCCAGGCATCTCATAAATAAATCCTAACAACCCAGAGGCCCAGAAACCTGGCAGAGCAGCTGCAAGGGGGCAGGGCAGCCTGGCCCACAGTGTCACAGAACTGGGGCCACAAGAAACCCGGGTCGTGGCCCTGCTGGGGGAAGGAAGCACTGTGCAGACTCGAGGGTGTGGGGCGGGGAGCGGCTGGAGACAGACCATCCAGGTCTCATCCAGGTTCGAGATGCGGCTGGAGCCGGGAATGAGGGTGGGAGCGAGGAGCCAGGTGCCAACGGAGGAAACAGTGAGCAGGAACGGGGGTCCCAGTCACCCGCTGACTGTCCTAAGAAGGCCAGTGAGGGTTTGCTTCCCGCTTAAACTCTCTGAGGCCCTGTCGACTCTTCATTCTAAGCTGGGAGCAAATTCTCACGTGTTTTATTTGACCATTACGCTTGCGATAGAAAACTTTTTCTGGATGACATTCCTCGGGTGAACCAGAGGTGGGCTTGTGAAATGTTGAACAATGAGGCACTTGTAGGAATTAGAGGTGAAAGTAACAAACGTGTTTGTCTTGGCAAAGCGGAGTCCTGAGTCACAGGGCCACTCCCGTCTCCTGGCCACTCTGTTCTTCGGTTTCTTTCCATTGAAGCTTTAGATTCTCCTTGATCAAGTACTTGGCCTTTTTTTTTTTTTTTTTTTTTTTGCATTTCTTTTTCTACCTCTATGTAATTGCATGACCAATTCTCAGGTAGTAATGGCTCCTGGAAAAGAGGAGAGGTCAATACTTACAGAGCTGCAAGGATGAGAAACAGCAGAACCATTTGCAAAGAGGGACCCGAGGCACAGAGAGATTGACGTGGTCTTAAAACCTGGGAAGCCGGGGAGGCGAGCGTTAGAGTTAGACCCGGCCGGGGTTGGTCGAAGCCCGCACCTTCCCCGCGTGGCCGGCTGCCGCCTCGCCAGGCCGGGGTGGCACATTTGTCAGCGCCCTTGGCGTCCACGAAGGATGAGAGGAAGTCGTAACGTTCCGCTATGCTGGCTTGTCACTCACTTTTTTCTTGGTCCAGCAAATACTGGTTGAGGACTCGCTGCGTGAGGAGTGGGGCCACATGTGACTGACCCTGAGCCGGACTCAAGTCCTTGAGCTTGGGGGGGGGGGGGGACAGTGAGCCTCAGGCCAGCTCCACCTCTTTCTGGAAGGGCCTGCTGAGGAGACAGTGCCTCGCGGGTCCCACCTCGCAGGCCCGGATGGCCCGCCTACCTGGCTCGGAACCCTCAGAGCCTTTCGGGCCTGAACAGTGGGAGTGTGACTCTCCCCAGTGGCATTCCTTTCTTTTCCTATTATTATTTTTTAATTGCAGCAAAGCGCACGTAACATGAAATTTGCCATTTTCACGTGTGTGAGTCGCTGGTTGAACACATTCGTGTCGTGGGGCACCTGCCACCACCGCCATCCCAGAGCGCTCTCGTCTGCCCAGACTGAGGCTCCTGCCCTCAAACAGTGACTCCCCACCTCCCCGACTGACTCCTGCCCAAACAGTGACTCTCACCCCCCGCCCCCCCACCCCGGCACCCACTAAGCTGCATCTCATGAAGTTGCACTTGCAAGAGCTGCATTGACAAGTTGCGTTCTGCTTTCTGTCTCTATGAATGTGATGACTCCAGGTCCCTCACGAGCGGTCTCACACAGGACTTGTCCTTTTGCGATGGGCTGATATCATGCAGCGTGTCCTCGTGGTTCATCCACGCTGTAGCATGCGACAGGATCACCTACCTCCCTTTTGAAGGCTGAATAATATTCTATGTCTGCGTAGACTGCATTTTGCTTATCCATTCATCTGTCGATGGACACTTGGCTACGGCGTGAATTTAACGAATTTTTTCAGATGTTGCGGGCACAGCATTTGCTTCTGCAGATGAGACTGTTATTCGGGTAGACAAGGGGGTCCCTGCCCAGAGGCAGCGATGACGAAAGTAACGGCTGTTTCTTCCCTGCTCACAGAAATACCAGCGAACGACTAGTCTTGATTTGCATATCCTCCACAGCTTTTAATAACACCTTTGGCACCTGATTGAAAAACAAATAAAACCAACAGCAGAAATATTCATGGGAAAGCTTGCAAATCACCCGACACGCTTCAAATCTTGGAAGGCGGCTCCTCATGGTAAATTTAAATTATAGCTGTGAGACAGCCGTGCTCATCACTGGTTAGATTGTTTCTGGCTGCAGTGATGGGACCAGTTCTCTCTGTTCCCTGGTGTTCCATAGAGAAGCGGAAGTGTCTGGTTCTCACAGGTTCTGGGGGCCACTGCGTGTTCCCCACGTTTGCCTGCTGCCATGTGTTCCTTACTCTGCAAACACCTCATTAAGTTGTATTTTTAAAACGCCGTTCAGGTTAACACTGCATCCTGCGATGTGTCTTCTTTAGCATGAGTGGTCATCCTCAGATTTCGGACAGAGGGCAGACAGGAGTCCCTGACAGTCCCTGGTTCCCGTGGCCTTCAGCACAGCTTCCCAAGGAACTGTTTGCCTTTCTATGTCTTTATGTATCTGGTGCTGAATTGTTCTAGATCTCCCTCTTGTGGGCCGTCTATGAAATAAAACACACCAAGTACTTTTAATAGATATGCTGGAGAATCTTAAAGATTGTGAGGAATTGATTTTTGGGAATCCTGTGAGTTGAATAGGACCTTTCATTGTTTTTATCATGAAATATCACGAACTTAGAGAAAGCACATAGAGAATAACATAAAAATCACCACACGGTCACACACCCGCTTTATCAGATCTGGACATTTCGTCCCATATTTACGTTAGATCTTTTAAAAAATGGCATGGATACAGTTGAGGGCCCCTATGTACCCTCCCCTTCTGCACACACCCCTTCCCAAGGTAACCACTATTCTGAATTTGTATTTATTACTCCCATTCGTATATTTATCCCGCTCTACGTATGTGTGCACCCATACGACAGACTCTTACTTTGCATTTGTTAAACTTTATCAAGATGTCACGACACTGGATGCCTTCTTCTGCGATCTGCTTTCCTCGCTCAGCGGTATCCTGTTGAAGTTGATCCTCGGGGCTCCCACCAGTTCTGCCGATTCTTATCCTGGGATTTTGGGGTGGTTCTGAATTTTCCTCACAACAACAGCGCTGTAGGTCATTGCCAACTTTGCTGCTGTTGCCGAATTGCTCGCAGGACTCTCCTACCTTACATCCCACCAGCACCCGGAGCCCAACGTTTTCCTCTCTCTCATCCTGCCTCCCCGCACCCGCTGTGGGCAGGCAGCCTGTAGAAATACCACGTTTCAAGCCTTGGCATTCATTTTCTCATTGAATAATGTCAACAACCTCAAGAGGCAGGGCTCAGAGAGGCCCCGAATCTGCCTGAGGCATCATTGCCCTGACACGGCCTGTCTCACCCCTGAACCCTGCTGCAAAGGTCACTGCAGAACACAGAAGGATGGCAAGGAGACACCCCTTCCATGGGAGCCTATCGCCAGGTTGCTGGGAGCCGAGAGAGAAAGGGGGAAAGAAAGGGGGAGCCATTTCATCGTTTAAATCACGAAAGTCATCCCACATGCCACAGAGAATATTTAACGTTAATGTATAAATTAAGGAACGGGTGGTAAGAAGGGGGTGAGAAACACGGACATGAAAGGCATCCAGAGACCTACGAAAAACAGCCTTCGCCTTAGGAAAGCAGCTCTGGAAAACTTTACGTTTCAAAGCACGCACGAGTTGCCCTTTCACCGCGGGACTCGAGCTCACTTTATGACCGCAGGGTCCCCACCCCGCTTTGCCCTCTCCCGGGTTACATGCCCTAAGCAGTGCGTGGGGGAAGGAAAGAAACGGGAAAGGCGGCCGGGTTCTGCACGGTGTGCGTTTGACCTCGACCTTCACGTGGCTCGGCACACTTTCTAATCAGACCCCCCGCTTCTGTGTTTCCGGAGGGGAGAGGTTGAGGGATCCAGAAATCATCTCCGACATCCCCTCGAATGAAAGGGGAACGACCCCAGGGTGCTTGCTTGTTCGCTTTCGTCTGCGTGAAGACAGAAACGCGTGGGCCGTTTGCTGGGGTCGTGCATGTGCGCTGCACTTAAAGAGAAGACGCGTGACAGGAAACGAGCGAGCGAGCCAGAAGCGAAAGCTGGCAAGCGGGACAGGAAGTCGCCAGGAACCGAAACGTGCGGGTACGGAAGCGAAACCGCCTTGTGTGAAGGAACATCGAGGACGGAGTCGGGGTGGGGGGGAGCGTTCCTTCGCGCGACTCAGAGGATGAAAAGCACCTCACGTCCGTTCCGCCCCCAATTTCGTAAATGGTAAAATACACATAAGAAAAACGTACCGTCCCAACCATTTCTAAGTGTGTCCCATGCATTGACACCGTCATGCACCCGACACCACCCTCCATCTCCAGGACTGTCCCCTTGGGAAACTAAGCAATGACGCCCCCTTCCCCCTCCCCTCCCCCAGCCCCTGGCCACCTCCGTTCGACTTTCTCTGTGCTTTTGACTACTCTGAGTATCTCGTATAAGTGGAATCAATCAGCACTTGTCTTTTCGGGACTAGGTTGTTTTACTTGGAATAATGCCCTCCAGGTCCATCCGAGTCCTGGTGTATGTCACGATGCCCTTCCTTTTTAAGGCCGAACGGCATTTCATTATGTAGAGACCACGTTTTGTGTATCCACACGCCCGTCGGTGGACTCTGCGGGTACTTCCACATTTTAGCTATTGCGAATCTGCTGCCTGAATCGATTATTATTTGGCATGTAAAACCAAGCTACCAAAAGTCTCCAAACAGGCTATTTCTCATTAAATCATTAATAGTTCAAACAACTGACACAGGGCCCTAGAGTTTATGTAATTCTCATCTTTAGGGCATCTTTGCCCGACAGATGCTCTGGGCACCTAGAACCACAGTTTTCTGCTTTTTAGTTAGCTGCACACAGAACTGACTGTTCATCCAAGATATCTCCGATTAGCATCAGCCAAAGGCAATTCTGTTGTTACCTTTTCCAGGGGAACTGGCCTCATTTGGCCAGACCCATTCGTGAGATTTGAACCAATGTCTTGAGCAGTGTTTTCTTGCCCTGCGAAGACGTGACCCACCCAGGTTTAGGGACTGTAGATTCTCTCTGTGTCCCTGGTGTAGCCTGGCACCTAAAAATGAAAATCAACAATACCTCCCCCTTGCTTACAGACTCTCCTGTGTCCTGTACCAGGTGATGAGCTCAAGCAGTCAGCAGACTGTTCATCAGATAAGATGGTCCTGCTTGGGGACTGGCCAAGGGGAGGCCACCGCTTGGCTTTATTTATTTATTTTTATTTATTTATTTATTTATTTATTTTTTATTTTACCAGCCCCACACCCCCAGCCCCAGGCCCACAATGGTTCCCAACACTTTACGACAGCAAGTCATTAATTTTGAAGGGGAGCTGCTCATAACATCCTGCTTGTGAGTTTCCTAGGATAACGGGCCCCTGCCACGGAAGAGCTCACTGCGCGGTGACTGGAGGGAAAAGCGACTTGTGCCTGAGACCATCACACCCCAAACGGTGGCCTCAGTGGAAGGATGGGGTGGCTGGGAACCAGAGTGGGTGGGGCCTGGATTCTTCCGAAGGGTTTACAAGGTAAGGAGGAGCATAGGTTGGCAAGGTCAACCAGTAACATACGGAGGAACTTAGAGGTTGGAGCGGTCTGTTGGGAAGGTCTGTAACCCTTTCCCTTCGGAGCAAAGAATGGAATTTTTGGGAAACGAGCCCAGTCGAGCTGGTTGGAGGGAGCTGGCAGGACTGAGACGAAGGTGCCTTCATTAACTTTTAATTCTTTTTTCCCTCTTCCCTCCTTTTGTTTCCTTAACTGCCCCCGCCCCCAAATTGGCATTACTCACCAATTCCTGTGTTTTCTTAAATGTGACAATTATTCCAGAACTGATTCAGTGACTGACTGCTCGCTCCTCTCACGTTAGGTGCAGCTGCGTGAAACGGAGAGATGGCCGAGACTGGTCCTGCCCTCCAAGAGCCGACAACCCCCCAACATGCTCGGGATGGTTTGCAGTAATGGGCAGATATATACTCAAATGTTTTCGCTTGTTTTCTTTGAATTTGCACCCTGTGTTTCTGCTTCTCCGCCCTTGTTTTACGCATTGCTTTATTTCCCCGTGGGAGACAGAGGACCAGAAAGAAAACAGTTTTCCTGGCTCTCAGTTGGGAGGGTTCTCCCTACCTCAACGCAAGGTTCTTTTGTTACCTTTTGTACCTTCTCCATCTGTGTTTTTTTTCCCTTCTCAACCTGAGACTAAAGCTCAGGGCTGTTTTGTTGTTTCTCCCTGTAATTGTTTAAGTAGAATTGACTAGGATGAGCCTTGCCTTCTCATTTGAGAGAAAACAGGTACTTTTCAGCCTCCTAATTTCCTTCTGGTCACAAGGAAGGTTCCAGGAAGTCGCCACGTTTATTGATGTCCGTGGTTGCACATAAACCTAACCCTCCTCGTCAGCCCTGCCCGTGAGCTTGGTCTTCCTCCTCCTCCCTCTCCCTTCTGCTCCTGCCAGCCCCCGCTTCGTGCTGTGACTTCGTGCCTTTTGTTGGTTTCGTGACAGCATCCTCTCTCCTTCGGGATCGATTCCAGCAGCTGTGCCCCGACTGCTGGTCCAGTGTTTTCCCTTGTCACCTGGCTGTCATGGCGCAATACTTTCTCTCTTCCACGTCCCCTCATTTCTCACATGATGAGTCTATTCCCTGGTGGTCCTCAGCGACTCCTGGGCAGCGCCCATGTGTTCTACACCCTCTTGTCCAAAGCTTGTGCCCCTCACTTTTTTCTCCTTAATTTTTTTTTTAGGACGCAACGTACCTACGGTGAAGTGCGCCAACCTTCAGCGAACAGCCCGAGGAATGTTTGTAAATATGCAGGTTCCGTGAAGCCTTCTCCCAGATCAAGAAGACATAGCCCGTTCTGGAAGGCTCGCTCTTGGCCACTCTCAGAAATAGGCACCGCCCCCCCCCCGAGGTCATCACCGCTCTGATTACTTTCACTCCAGATGAGTTGTGCCTCTTCTGGAGCTAGAAGCTTCCGTTGCTCAGCGTCACGTCCGAGAGCTTCTCCCACATTGTCCGTGTGGCTCTAGTTCCATCATCGGGTTCCTGTTCGGCACGCGCTTGTGTGAATGACCGCAAGATCTACTACCAGTGACATGTCGGTCGTTTCCAGTTGAGGGCTATTATGATAAAAGCTTTCTTTTTTAGTATTACTATTATTATAAAAGGGCGAAGGAAGACCTTCCCTGCTAGCCTTTCCGAAGGAGACCTGGAGTGAGGCCTCATCGCTGTCACATCTGCCGGGGAGAGGTATGGAAGGCCCCACCTGCCTGCCCCCTGCCTCCCACGGGCTCCTTAGCGGACATCCGCTCCTCGCAAAACACTGAGTCAGCCTCAGGCGGGGAGGGTCGAATCTGCTCAGACATGTTCGGAAAGAGGAAATTTCACAAGCTTTTTGGCCAAACTCAATCTGCTAATGTCTAAATGTTGAGCAATGTAGAATTAAAATTAAAAGGCCGCCAAATAACCCTTTCGTTCATCTGTAAGCCACTCCCGGTGTACTTAAAGCTTGTTCTTAAGTTTATTTCGAAAGAGCTACAAATGAGGCCTCGCCTAGAGAGGGCTAGGATTTCGCCTTGCCCAACACGAGGCTTTTCCTGTTTCCTCAGCCGAAGGAGAGACTTCCTCCAAGGACCCTGGACCTTCGGACATCCTCCATTCCACCTGCTGACGGAAGCTTCCAGGCGGGGGCCGCGCGGGGGCTGGGACATCCTGTGTGACGTCACAGGGCTTTGTGAGGCAGCCTGATGCTGTGCATGGAGCATGGCCATGCAGTGCAGGTAGGACCACCCCACGCAGTCAAGCATTTTCCCAGGACCCGCGGGCCACCAAGTCAGCCATTCAGAAAAGTCCCCCCTTTCAGACGGTGCAGCCGACGCTCCTGCCTGATTCCGCCTCTGACTCGGCCTGGAAAATGCATTAACTGCGCAGTGGCCACTGTAATTGCATCAGTGGTAGGCGGGCGAGTGGGAACGGCAATGGGGGGGTGGGCGTGGGGGGCTTCCCTCTCCAGGCCATGGAAGCAGCATACTGGATCGCTGAACCTGGAGTGAGATGCTGGCTCTGGGGATTAGCATTGAAAGGATCCGATTTTTTAAGAAACAAGCGTTCTGGCTCCCAGGCTGGGTAACGTCAGCCCGGAGGCGGACTGGGCGTGGCGATGACTTCGGCTCTTGAAAATCAGTGCCAATTTTCATTTGATACCCCTTGTGTTTCTTAAGATTTACACCGAGCGACAGTGTTATTTACTCAATAAAAAAAGAGAGAGAGAGAGAGAGAGAGAAACAAGCCCTTCATGGTATCGGAAGTCACAGGTCTGGTATGGAGATCTTACTACGATTGTCCTAGGAACCGAGGGTTACAGACACGGGTTATTTACAGAAAAATGAGTTGTGATATCATCTAGAGCACGTCAGGTTTTCCTGACTCTGAAGACTCCCAATTTTAAACAAAACTCAAAGATCGCATCCAGACCTAGTTTAGGGTTCTGGTTTCTCGGCGGGGGTGTGCACTTGCATGTAAGCGTGCGTGTTAGCAGTTATTAGTGGCATTGTTTTCCTCTTTACAAGAGTCTTTTAATTCACGCCTGGGGGGGGGCAGCGAGGTTAATGCATTTTGTTTGCTAGACATACAAACCGTCGTTGAACTATGTTTTATAAACTCTATTTTTCTAGCATGTGAATTCAACATATTTTCGAGAAGAAAATAACTGAACATGGCTTCCTTCTGAGGGGACTGAGTCGAAAAGTCGACCACAGACCTCCGATCTGCTGTTCGGTAGGGTTTTGGGGGGCCGGGGGGGGGTGGGGGATGGTGTGCATATTCCAGAGATCTGGGGTCTGCCTTAAGAAAAAGGTAATACAAGAAAACGTATATTAGGAAAATAAAAAGTTGGGGCGGGGTTTATAAGCGTTCACATCTAAAGAGAATGTCTCCCCAATTTTTCTTCACATAGTGGAATCCCCATAGGAATATGGGTTTATTTTACTTGTTAGTAACAATACTGTTAAATGAATTTGTGTGTATGTTTCGTATATCAATGTATATTAAGTTCGGTTGCCTCCCCTCACCTATGTTCTCTTTTAATTAGTTTCTAATTACTTTTAGTTTTTGGGAGAAAGGGGACAAAGAAGTCTCTCAAAATTTAGACATTTAACCGGAAGACGTGGTGGTATTTAAAGTGAAAACAGCTCCGTTCTGTTTTCAGTTGTTTTCATCTTCTCTTACACATTTGACCCTTTCTCTTTGCATAATCGGAGAGTTCAGCTTTAGAGTGTCATCCATGCCATCAGTAGGCCTCTCTCACGCAACCGGGATGCTGGTCAGGGCGTCACGTGCTGCGTCCTCGCAGAGTGTTCAGGGGCTCACGGACTCTCCCTCACTCGGCTTTATACCCACGGGTCATCAGGCCAGGCCCCTGACCTGCTGGGTCAAGTCGCCTGGTCCTGCAGTTCTCTGGGGAGCACCCCCTTGCTCCCCTGAGCTGGCTTAGCGCCATCCCGGCCAGGCTAGGTTGTAACTCGATCTTCGTCGTTGCCCTGGTAGCCAGGAGGGGACTTGAGGGGTGACCCCGGGGGAGGGCACGTGTTGCCTTGCAGAGCTGCCGCCTCTCCCTCATTCTCAAGCAGCGGCGCGCCTCCATGAATGAGGAGGCGCCATTTCTGTAGGCCCAGAGGGTCCCCGTGCACCGAGGGCTTCAGACTTGTCCTCACCCAGACACCCGCATGCCAGGCTCAGAGTCTGCCCCCTTCCCTGGACAGACAACCAGCCAGGGCTGAGAGTCAACCCTCCCCAGAGCTCTGCTGCCCTCAGGTCCAGCCTCGGGCATGCCCCTCAGCCTTGTCTGTCCTTCAGGTGCAGGAGACAGGAGTCCCTTCTGGTGATGCTCAGGACGCCCCGGGACTGACATTTTGCCTTAAATTAGTGACTAAGCACCCTCACCTCATCGCCTTTCTCCGATGCACCCGTAGCATCCGCGACAGCCACCTGATTCCTCGGTGTTTCTAAGTGCTGCTCCTTGTCCCCGTCCTTCAGTGTGCCAGCCAGAACAGTCCCTTCCACCCCAGGTCACTGCCAGTGAAGGGGTGACAGGTACACCGCTAGGCATGACAGTCCTATCAGAAGGCCCCCTTTCCACCAGCAGAGAGTCCTCGGGCCCAGCCAGCCCAGCAAGGACCCAGCCCCCAAGCCCCTTCTTAGCCTCCTTCCCAGCGCCACCTCCCTTGGCTCACAGGTGGCCACCTGCTCACTGTGTCCTCCCGTGGCCTGTCCTCTGCGCTCGCTCCCCTGGGGTCTCGTCGGGTGGTCTCATAAGGACACTGGTGTGGACTGGCTTAGGGCCCCCGTATGTCCCGGTTTAAGCTCTCCCCTCTGTAAGACGCTGCCTCCGAATGCAGTCACGTGGGAAGTTCGTACTTCAGCAGGTGATACTTGAGGGACACAGTTCAGTCCATAACGGCATTCCATCACGATTCAAAAGTGGGGCACTAACCCGCCGATTGGCACCTCGGGGTGCCTGACGTGAGCCACGGGGGACGTCTTCAGCAGGACACTCAGGAGGCGGCTGCCCTGTTGGTCACGCCCACATTTCGGGGTGTGGAGGCCTGTTCTCTGGAATGATTCTCCCGTCTCCCGTCTCCGACAGCCTGGCTTCCCGGATCCTCACCCATGGGGGCAGCGTGATCCAAACGCCCCACATCGAGTCTCCCTTCTGCAGAGGCCAAGCTCAGGCACTTCCTTCTCCAGAGGAGAAGGTGCCGGGCTCCCCCTTGACTTTTCTGTGCAGGGGGTGGTGAGGGGAGCTGACTGCTCGGCACGTGCACACACGGCCTTTCCCAAAGCCGGCCCGTGCATCCCCTGCCGTGCCTGGGCCTCTAAGCCCTCAGCTGCCCCGGGGTGAGCTCGGCCCATTGCACGGCACACTTGGACTTGTGACTTCTTCTGTCTTTCCACATCGTCATCACACGTCCAGTGGCTTCCTGTCTTCCCAGCGCAAGCTGATATCGGCACTGGGGTTCCCTCGATCACGCTCTCCCCGGGGTGGGGTGGGGGCTGTTGGCTTCGCTTTTATTCCCAGTGGAGCCAGAAGAGAGTGGAGACAGGCACAGGTGTCCCATCCAGCATCTTGAAAGGAAGCCCCTCAAGGCTTTATTCTTCTTTTCTGATAAACTATGAAATATTTCCAACATAAGGGAAATACAGAGAAAGGTATCATGAACGCTGTGTATCTGTCATCGAGCTTGATCAAGCCTCATCACTTTGCCACATTTATTTCATAGCTTTTTTTTTTTTAATAAGCATTAAGAACTTAATAGGAACTCTTTATTCTCCTCCTCAATATCCTCCCCCATGGAAATAATCGCTACCCTACATTTGTGCATGCACTGCCTTTTCGTGTATTCTAAACACATATAGGTAGCATAGTACCTATCCTATTTGTGTGTGTGTGTGTGTGTGTGCAACATTGTTCTTTTAGATTTTACAACGTTAACACAAGGAGCTCTAGCTGGTTCGTTTCCAGTTTGATGAATAGCCCCACTTATCAGCTCTCTGCTGAGGGAAACTTAAATTGTGTCTAGTTTCCATTACAAATATCGCTTCAATAAACATTCTTGTCCTTGTCTCACGAGAATCTCTTCAGGGTGTACTTCTAGGGATGCGTGTAAATTCATCTTAACTAGATGTTGCCAAAATGGTTGTATCATTGCATAGTCCCCTCACTGATGAGCCACGATTTTAATTGCCTGCTTTTTTTCCATCATGTGATGTTGTATGTTTATATATATATTTCAGTCTGACTGTGTCAAATCTGATTTTTTTAACAGAGAACTAGACTGTCACTCCAAGATGGATTGAGCGTGTATAAGGAACGAATATACCTTCTTTCCCATTATTTCCTTTAGCTACATGCTCACGTGCAAGGGCCAGTGACTTTAAATGATATTATTATGTGTTTTAGAAGCATCTTATGCATTTTGATATTACATAATCTTATGCATATCAGCTTTAAAAGTTTTTGATAATTGAAAAAAATACATTTTATCAAAGTATATGATAAACACTGCTATCAAAATGGTTGTTTTTAAAACTGAAAATTGAACTTAAGCCAAGTAGATGATCTGCTGAAATATCTAAATATACAGCTTCTCTTAAATCCTTCTGATTTAGGAAATTGGACGGACCCTCAAAAATGCTAGGTTTACAATGAGACATGTCATAATTCAATGTTTACTCTGTGGATCTTTGACATTTGGGATCTGGACAGCTCTGTCATTTATTTATTTATGCCATAATTATGTGAGCGACTGGCCAAAGAAAACCCAGGAGGCTACGTCAGTTGGGTCCCTTGATAAACAATTGCAACGGATAATTCTCCACGGCTCAGGGAAAACACCAAAACCACGTGTAAGAGTTAAAAGGCCTAACAGAGATGAAACTGAAGAAAATGAGGCACTTTTAAAATTAGGTGAGTATTTTTATTTTCTCTGTTAGCCATTTTAAGGGGAAAACGACATAAATTTCATGTTTGGAAGACTCAGAGAATTTTTTTTTAAAGAGCAATTTGATTTTTAAATTATGAAATATATACTACATACAGAAAATAATAAAATAGGCATGTTGTATGTACCTCCTAAATTGGGCAATTTTTAAATATAGTTTGCAGTATTTGTTTTATATCACTTTGTTTTTCACAGACATAAATCTTAATGGGTACAGTTAAAAACTTTGCCCCTTTACCAAAGTGATGACAGTCAGCCAAAACTTATGTGACTCTAATTGCCATTTCTTGCAGTTAAGAAGTTTAACTATACGGACCCAAAACTTGTTAATGGATTTTTCAAATATGGATTTAATGCTGTTGTCAGTGAAAGCTTGGGCATAGAGAGACTCGTGCCAGATACCAGGGATAAAATGTATGTTTCTCCTGATTTTTTGTATTGAGATATAACTCACGTATACTGTGTTAGTTTCAGGTGTACCACGTAACGATCCGATGTTAGAATATGCTGTAAAACAATCACCACAACAAATCTAGTTAACATGGGTCACCATACATAGTTGCAAAAACATATGTGTATCTATTTTTTTTCGTGATAGAACTTTTAAGATCTACTCTCCTAGCAACTTTCAAAAATGCTGTACAGGGTTATTAACTACCGTAACCATGACGTACGTCATGTCCATGATTTATTTATTTATAACTGGAAGTTTGTACCTTTTGCCCCCCCCCCCCACTTCACCCATTTCACCCACTGCCTGCCTCTGGCAACCACCAATCTGTTCTATCTGTAAGCTTGTTTATTTTTTAGGGGGGTGGGGTGAGTTATTGGTTTTTATTTGATTTGACTTGTAGGGGAGATCATTCACATCTGTATTTTTCTGTCTGATTTATTTCAGTAGCATAATGTCCTCAAGGTCCACCCACGTCGTCATAAATGGCAAGATCTCTTGGTTTTTAATGGAACTTTTTGGGTCATCTCTCTCTCTCTCTCTCTCTCTCTCTCTCTCTCTCTCTCTCTCAGCTCATGGTTTTTTATCCATTAACCACGGATGGACACTTAGTTGTTTCCATGCTTTGTTGGCTATTGTAAACAATGCTGCAGTGAACAAGGGGGTGTGGTTTCTTTTTGAGTTACTGTTTTCTGTTGTTGTTGTTGTTGTTGTTGTTGGAATGAATACCTAAAGTGGAACTGTCGGACCATATGATAGGTGTATTTTTATTTGTGCTGAGTAACAGTCATTCTGTTTTCCTTCCTGGCTGTACCAATTTACGTTCCTACCGACAGTGCACCTCACCAACACTTGTTAGTTCTTGTCTTTTTAATAACAGCCATTCTACCAGGTGTGAGGTGATATCTCATCACGGTTTTTTTTTTTTTTTTGATTTGCACGTCCCCGATGGTTAGTGATGGTGAGCATTCTTTCACGTACCTGTTGGCCATGTGTATGCCTTCTTTGGAAAAATATCTGCTCAGGTCTTGTGCCCATTTTTTAATCAGATCGTTTGGTTCATTGGTGTGTTTCCTATTGAGTTGTATGAGTTCTTTATATATTTTAGATGTGAACCCTTTGCCAGATATGTGATTTGCGAACATTTTCTCCCGTTCAGTAGCATGCCTTTTCATTTTGTTCACGGTGCCCTTTTCTCAGTGGAAGCTTCTTAGTTTGATGTTGTCCCACTTTTTTATTTCTGCTCATGTAGCCTTTGCTTCTGAAACAATCACTGCCAAGATGGGGGTCAAGTTGCTGTCCGCCTAGGTTCTTCTGGGAGTTTTATGGTGTCAGGTCTCACATTCAAATCTGTAATCCATTTCGAGTTCATCTTGGTGTATGGTGTAATATCCAGTTTGATTCTCTTTCAAGTGGCTATCTGGTTTTCCCAACATCATTTATAGAAGAGACTGTCCTTTTCCCACTGTACATTCTTGGCAACTTTATCATAAACTAACTAACCGTACATGCATGGGTTTATTTCTGGGCTCGCGATTCTGTTCCATTGATCCACGTGTCTGTTTTTAATGCCAGTGCCATGCCGTTTTGATTACTATCGCTTTGTAATATGATTTGGAACCAGGGAGCTGAGATTCCAAAACATCTAAGGCTTTGAGATGAACCCTTCTTTCCCCCCCTCTTGTGTGTGCCTGCAGGTGTGGTAGGAAACATTACCCGATCAGTCTGCCTACTGCCAGCATTGTCATTTGTTTCCACAATGAAGAATTTAATGCCTTGTTTCGGACAGTGTCCAGTGTCATAAACCTCACTCCACACCGTCTCCTCGAAGAAATTATTTTGGTAGATGACATGAGCGAATTCGGTAAGACAAAACAACAGTCTGTCTAATCTGCTATGAAGGCAGTGCTCTCTCTGATGGCGTGTGAGTTATTTTATACAAAGGACGGTTTTCGGTGGGCGTTGAGGCGGGCACTGTGCTCAGTAGCGGTGTAAGAATCGGTCCTCATCCTTGTGGTGGGCTAGTGGGGTGGTTAATGCCCCCATGAGGTGAACGCAGGGGCACCAGCCTGGTTTGCAGAGATACCGGTGACGTTCAGGAAGAAGTGTCATCCAAAAAGACAGATGGGTAAGTTGGAGTTATCCCTGTGGAGAGGAACAAGAGAGTGTTTTAGGCAGAGGAAACAGCTTTGTAAAGGCCCGGAGACAGGAGGAAACATGGCGAGTATGGAGTTCTATATTTTGGTCATTTACACATGAGTGTAGCATCGTGGAGGAGGGCTGGACGTAAAACCAGAGTATAAAAAGGCAACTGCTTGCAGAAGGGCTTCGTTTAAATTTTATCTGGATAAAATGCCAGGAAGAGACACGATCCAGTACTGCACATGAAAAATTTCTAATCGGACCAACTACAGTTGCATGCTTCTTCCTGCTCCCTGGTTTAAAGAGTCATGAGATGAGTACAAAATCCAATTAACTGCACTTAGCATTTGAAATTAGTTGTATTTTTTACAACTTAATGACAAACCGGAGGCAAGCCAAGAGGACCCAGATTAGTGAAGAGAGCCTGGAAGTTTGCGGGCCCCTGAAGCACCCATGTCCTGTGGCAGCAACGATGAGTCAGGGTCACACAGGTTTCCAACCTGGCCGTTTTCTTAGCCCACTGTGAATCAGACCCACTGCGGGGTGGGAGTGAAAAAGAGGAGAAACAGCAGGAAGAACAAGAAAAGGAGGCAACTCTAGATGCCTCAACTCAAAGGTAGAACGTAACTCAAGCTAATGGCAGCCATGCTTAGGAATTTCCCACGTCGGCCAGGCACTGTTTCTGCGGGAGCCGCCCACATCGCAGGGGCACAGTCCTGCTTCTTTCTGGTCTCGTGCCCAGGAGGGCACGTGGAGAGATGCTCGGGTCAGTAGTAGGGAGCAACACATGTGGCCATGTGCTGGGCGGGAAGCCCCCAGCAGAGCCATGAGCAGCAGGGGACAGGGTGGGATCTTCTGCTAGACTGTGGAGTTGTACCTTCTCACCCAGAAGGGCAGGGGTCGTGCCGTGGGGATGCCATCCCAGGACGGCCCCAGGACACCTCCCCCAGCCTTCCAGAACCACACTGTGACTTCAGAGACGTACCTGGTGACCCGCTCACACATTCCTTAGCCATCAGGGCACTCACTGCTGCCAATCACGGTGTGGCTGTGCAGTCAGACCAGACACTTCTGCGTCTCCTCCTGGATCCACGGTCATGTGGCTTGTGGCGGTTTCACCCACCCCCCACAAAGCTCAGTCTTCGACTCCCACAGGGCCTCGACCCAGAAAACGCGGGAAACGGGGCGTTCCGAGTTCCGATGGAGCCGAGGATGGATGCATTCCTGCTTTTAACTTGCAGTGATTTCGCTTGGGCTATAGGAGACGTTTCTGAACTGCAGCTTGCCTTTCCCAGCTGACACCAGCAGGCACTGCCGATGGCTCCCTCAGCCTGGGGGGCAGTGGACGGGCCTGGGGACCAGCCCCCACTGAGTTACCTGAGAGCCATGTCCAGAGCCGACCTGCTGCCATCCAGCTCATTCAGAGCCCTGGTCCCTGTTGACAACAAACCAGCAACATGACCATCTTCCGAAATACCCAGGCCCTCCACTTGCTGTCAGAGATCACAGCTGCTAGAAGGCCTTCATCTCCTCGATCCAGCCTTCCTCTGCGTCCTGGCTGTTGGAGAGGTGTTTGCAGACATGGGCGCCGTGCCGCCGCCCCTACCCTGTCAGTGCCTCTGAGCAGGGCCCGGCCCTCTTCTTAGAGACAAAGAAGGAAATCTCTCCTTCGCCCAGATGACAAGGAACCTGCTTCCGCTGAGGCCCCACCTCCTGGTCCAGAGTCCTCGGACTTAGGAATTTAAATTCTGGAGCATCTGCATCGTCTCACCTGAGCCCAGCCTCCTTTATCATCATCATATTAACCTCCAAATATTAAGTGGCTGTTAGGTGCAAGGCCTCTAACACCTCCTCTCACTACAACAAGGCAAGGAATACGGTGGACATACCTTCTCGCCGACCAGGAAACAGACTAGGGGCTTGGCAGCTTGCCTAAGCTGTTTTAAGTACCGCTTTTAGTAATAAAGTCAGGTTGCTCCAAAGTGAAATAACTCATACCTTTTCTGTTAAAGTTTCAATAGTGATTTATTAAAATTGAGGTATTTCGCTAAAAACGTAGAACAATATTTACAGTTGATTTTGATGCCGAATCACTTTTCTTTCTCTTCCTTCCATGAGATAAAACTTTCTTTTAAAGTTAGGACGTCTATGGATTAGCATGGTTTTTAGGAAGCAATTGAAATTATGACCAACCGTTTTCATTTCTATAGTTACATTTTTTAAACTGTCAAGTGTTGGATTTTTTTTTTTCCTCCCCTCAGATGATTTGAAAGAAAAACTAGACCATCACCTGGAAATGTTTCGGGGAAAGATCAAATTAATAAGGAACAAGAAGAGAGAGGGGCTGATTCGGGCGCGGCTGATCGGAGCGTCTCGTGCTTCAGGTACGAACGTTTCTTTTGGGACGTGACCCAGTGACTGCGTCACAGGGATCTTGCTGCCGGTGCAGAAGTAACCCTCGTGGAGACACTCCACGTCTCCACTGGTGTAAGCAGAGAGCGGGCATGGATTTCCGTCATGGGAGTCTTTAGTCTTCTTTTGACTCCAAGTAGTTCATTGGTTATTCCCAATAGGAGATATTCCTTTGCAGGGACCATGATGTCAGCCCCTGTTAGAGGGTGAGGCCCCCAGATGCAGACTCCGAGTGGAGCCGGAGACCCAGGGAACCCCTGGGGGTGCTCGTGGGAGCCACGCTTGTTGGGAGTGAGGGAAGCAGGGGAGAAGGCCTTGCTGTAGATCCCGAATAACAGCAGCATCGGGTTCTCTTTCTCTGTGTTGGCCTAAGCGATGGAGACATGCTCTTACCTGATGGCACAGACAGAACACGTTCATCGTCCCGAACGCAACACAAGCCACTCACACAGCGCGGTGCGTGCGCTTCCAGACCGTGGGTTTCGTGCATGAATGCACGTGTGTGTCTACGTGCAGCTTTAAGGATTTTTAGAGATAGAGAATCGCACTGCGTTGTCCTGAGACTCCCTCTTTTAATGTAATTTTAATGTTTTGGAACTTTTCCCGTGATAATACTTCAGACTTAGGTCAGTTTTTTGATCATAGTGTGGTCATTCTGTATGGCTTCCATGAACGGATGGCCACCATTTGTTTAGCCATTTTTCAAATGAGTTTTATATTTTACTATTCCTCAAAAAAAAAAAAAATGCTTCGCTGGCACTTCTCGTCCATTTATCTGTCTCTGTGCAAATGTGTGCTTGTGCCTGTGGGATAAATGGCTAAAAGTGGAATTGCTGGGCAAAAGGAATTCTTCTTTTACATTTTGCTGGATACTGCCAAATCATCCTAAACAGAAAAAAAAAAAAAAAAAAGATTGTGCCAAAGAACAGCCCCAGCGCTCACGCTGGACGTCACCAAACACATTTTCTGTTTTCTTTATGTTGGCCGTGCAATTTCCCCCACGTTCTCTGAGCAGAATAGAACCTTGTTAAAGCTTGAACCCAAGAGCAGTAATAATTATGCATCTTTGCATCCCAAGCACCACACTAAACCCCAAAGAAAGTATCCTCGCAGTAACATTTGCTAAATTGAGCTGACCTAGCAAAGCCAAGCTAAACTACGTTTGATCGAAGGCTAGCTCTGTTCCACCTGCTTCTTTAGAATCTCCCCGAAACCCGCTCTTGACCATGCTCACCGGCGACTTCGGAACAATCCGTAGCACACGATGTCCCACGTTTCTGGTTCCAAAAAGCGTACGTGTTTCCTGTCTCCCCCGACGGAACTGAAAGCACCTAGAGACCCAAACACGTAGCAAATGCTCGACAAATGGTCGTTCCGAACTTCGATGTGGGTCGGTAGATATTTCGTCCGTACGGACCGACACCGGCCTGTTCTTGCTTCCCCAGGGGATGTCCTGGTGTTTCTGGACAGCCACTGTGAGGTGAACCGTGTGTGGCTGGAGCCCTTGCTGTATGCCATCTCCAAGGACCGCAGAATGGTCGTGTGCCCCGTGATAGACGTCATCGACTCCCTGACCCTGGACTACAAGCCCTCCCCTCTCGTGAGAGGCACTTTCGACTGGTACCTGCAGTTTAGATGGGACAATGTTTTCTCCTATGAGCTGGATGGACCGGAGGGACTGACTAGACCCATTCGGTGAGATTTCCTCTGGATGGGGCAAGTGGCCTTGTGGGCACGCCTTCAATTTCTTGGGCTTAATGGGTTTTGTTGTTTAGCTTGTTTCTAAAAGTGTGTGATAATAGAATTTGGTAGGTTTCACGTTTTCTCCATTGAGCATCGCGCCCCAGTTCACAGCAGCCCCCGGGGGCTGTCCCCCTGATCACAGATGTCCACCTTCGGAACGTGGCCTCGGGTCTCAGGAGCCACCTGTGTGCCGGTCAGCGCTGTGGGCGATGCCTTTGCCGAATTCGATATAAAATACTTATCCCAGGGCTTCTACCTGTTCCCTTCACAGGTCGAGATGAACCTGATTTTCCGAGATTATTAGCCTTGACATCTGTATGCCTAAATGTGAGAACAATTTGAATACTGTGAGTTTGCACGGCATTCATGAGGCTATCGTCCAGGTCACTTTTCACAGTTATTGATAACGTTGGCCACCAAGCCCATTTCTCTTCTTTTCCTCTTAATCTCCTCGTTTTACAAACCACATGAGTAAAGTTTCTCACACTGTGGCCGGGGAAGTCCTTTATCGTCGCCTCTGTTAACTCTTGTCTCTTAAACACGTTGTAATCAGGCTTCGTTCCCTCCCCCAGCCAGACCTTGTTAATGGCCTTTGCAGTGTTAAATCCAGCATTTGGTCCCCCGTCCTTGGCCCTTCTGGCCTGCCAGCAGCGCCCGTGGGGTGGACTCTCCCTTCTCTTCGACAGGGCTTCCTCCCTGGCCCCCTACCCCACGGCCCCTGGCCTCCATCTCCTCTGCTCGTTCCTCCTCTTCTCTCCAGCCTCCGACTGTCAACTGTCAAAGTGCCCAAGTCTCAGTCCTTGTCCTCTTGCCACGCCCCCTCCTCACAGAAGAATCTGGTCCCCCTGACGCTGGTGACTCCCCTGTCCACATCTCCAGCCCCGACCTCTCTCAGAAGACCAGGCTCACCCTTCCGACCGCCTCCTGGCCTCACTGGAGTGCCAAACAGACACCTCTGATATGTCCACCTTTCGTCTCCCCGCCAACACCCTGCTCCGCCCCTCACAGCGCACGGCACCTCCATCTGCCAGGTACCCAGGCCCCGAGCCTTGGCGTCTCCCCTTCTCTCCTCCCTCCAACACCCCACATTCCCACCCACGGGCACATCTGCTGCTCCGTCTTCAGAATACATCGCGGGTTTGGCCAACCGCACAGTCTTCGTGGCTATACCGCTCTCCAGGATTCCATCCTCCTCTGGGACCACGGGGGCGCTCCGCCTGACATCCCGACTTACGCCTCTGCCTCACTCATTCATCCCTAACACATGATAGGTGCTCAATAGACACTTTTTTTTGAACAAATGAATGAATGAATGAATGAATGAACGAATGAACTTGTAGTTATTTTAATTTTCAAACTATTTAATTTGGTATATTGGGCCCTCTATTGGTAGAAAAAAAAAAAAAAAAAAAGGATGCTTTGTAACATGATTGTTTTTTCAGAAATAAATATTACAATTCACTTACTGCTCTTAGAAGGGGAGGGTGGGTCTCTAAACTCTCTCCAGTTCAATTGTCATCCCCAGGGCAAACTCACATTCTAAAGATAATTTTCCCTCTGAACAAGACAACATTTAATATATATTGCCTGCACAACTTGATGAGAGCTAAGTAAAAATTATTGCCTTCTTTGGGGTCACCATGGTTTTAATTTAATAATTTGTACATACTTAAATGTATGTTAGGATAATTTCAGCATTAGTCAATATGGTGGTTTTCTAGTTTTTAAGTACATTATCACCAATGTTCAATATAATCTTGGCAGAAATTCGTAATGACTGGGTCTTGAAATCGACTGACTGTTTACGTGTCCTTTTTAGGTCTCCTGCGATGGCCGGAGGAATTTTTGCTATAAGGAGGCATTATTTTAATGAGATCGGACAGTACGACAAGGGCATGGACCTCTGGGGAGGGGAAAATTTGGAGCTTTCGCTAAGGGTAATTCAGATTTTGTTTTTTAAATAGTAACCGTTGTACATAGAGAGCGAAATCTAACTTTAAGTCACGTAATCTGCTGTGGCAGTTATGCCATTTTTCCTACACGAGTGTCCAGTACCATTCTGATGTCTCACGAAATATGCAATTCATGAGACTCCTTGCAAAAATTGAAAACACTGACTAAAACTTCAGATTTTCTTACCGTATGTCATTTCTAATGCATGGTATCAAATTAATATAATATCTTTAGCCTACTTGCGGAATTCTTTTCTATTATCCTGATAGTCTTAGTTCGACTGCAGTGGGAATAACACAGGATTAGGAGGAGGGCACCTGGATGCCACCGAGTATACAGGCTATCTATCGTAGTTCTCAGTTTCTCCATCGTTAAATGGCAGGACTCGGGAGAGGATGTCTGAATTGCCTCCTAACTCTTAAAGTCTCCAAAACGGAGGAAACTTGGCATGATTACGGCACGCGGAAGAAGCCAGCCGCATGTTTATATGAGTCCATTCATGTGAAAGATCCAGACTAAGCAAATCCATGGAAATGGGAAGTGGATTCAGGGTTGCCCGGGGCTAGAGGAAGGAGCGGGACTGCTAAAGGGTCCAGGTTTCTTTTTTCCGGGGGGGGGGGGGGGCGGCTAAAAATGTCCTCCACGGTGGCAATGCTTTCCCAGTGTCGCGAAAATGCTGAACATCATTAAACTGTTTGCTTTCAAAGGGCGAATTTCTTATAGCATAGGAATTCCAGCTCAAAAAAAAAATTTTTTTTTCAATTTTTAAAAATCCTATGATGTCAGAACACTGGGCCTTGGGCCTTAGAATGAGTCCCAGCCCCACCATTTACTTGCTCTGTGGTTCTCGGCAAGTCATTCATTTTTCTGGTTCTCAGTTTCTTCACCTGTTAAGCAGAAGTAAATATACATGCCGTTCTTGGAATCTTACGAAGATTTAATGAAATAATTGGGGTAGAGAATAAAGCACGAAGTGAATCTTCCTGGAGAGGGTCCCAAGAAAACATAAAGTACTGTTCAAAGGTTTGTCCTATGATTATCATGTGTAAGCGTTTGTTTTTGACTAAGTCCTAATCGGTTTTCATAACGATCACTTTGGACTGTGCGTAAAAATCTAGGCTGTGAGCTCACCGTTATTACCCTTGCCGTTTTTCCCCCTCATTTTTCTCTGTCTCGTTTGTCTCTTTTCCCAACAGAGACATGTTAGTGTAGAGAAAACAGCTTAATCCATGAATTTATAGGAGCTGAGGAGTGAGCGACAGCCGTTATTATCCAAGTTTAAATTTTGCCATCTGTTCCTTGTGCTCTGTGAAGTCATCTGCAGAGGCTGTGCTTTGATTTTCATATGTTATCTTGGCACGTATTAAATTGTTTACCGCATTTGCTTTTTGTATTTTCTTTCTCTGAATTTTTTCTGGTTTGGATTTTATCTCCCTCTTCCTTCCTTCCTTTTGGCTGGTTTCAAGTTACAGACTTCTTCCATAAAGCTTTAGATACTTTATTATGAATACAGGAATACCTAGAGCAGTATATTTTTCTCCAAGTCCCTATTCGGCAGCCTTTTGTAAATTCGTTATTGTCATTGCTGCTGCTGCTGCTTTTTTTTTTTTTTTCCATTCATGTCTTCTCTTTAGACCCAGGAATTGTTTTATAACACCCATGCCTTTTCTTTTTTTCATTGATGATTCCTCATTTTATTGCCTGGCTCTGAGAATATAGTATATGGAATGTCCCCTGTCTGGACCTGCTAAGTTAATAAACACATTCTTGTGTCTCAGAATAAATCAATTTCGTGCATGATACATGCATAGTGGAAAAGGGAGTGTATTCCTTTTTCTGGTTCTGTATTCTCTCCAGATAGTAATGACAGCTAACTTATTCCAATGTATTAATTATCCTCGCTTCAATATTTTCAAGCACTCCATTCTTAATGGCCCCTTCCAATATTTTTGGTTTGCTTGGATCTCCCTTTTTCATAAACAGACATCTAATTAATAAATAGCTAAAGCACTCTCTTGACCCTGGCAGTGGTCTCTGACCAAGATAAGTAAGCTGTCTTTCCCGAGAAAAAGATCATCTCTGCCTGTCTATACATCTCCATTTCTCACTTTCTCTCCGTTCTAGTAAATCAACACCCCGGGGTCCTGAGCGTCTTGTGATGTTATTCTGGGACCTGTCACCAGTTTAATATTGGTGTGTCTGATGGATGGCTCTTGGTCTTCCATGTACTTGAGGTTACAATGGCATTAGACACTGCAGGCCAGTCTTTTTCAGAAGTTTTTTGGATTTAGGACATTTCTTCTTCCCCTTCCATTGCTTGCTGGGGCTGAATTTCCTTCCCAGGACTTCTTCTGTGCATCTCTTAAAAATGGGTATTCCCAAGATCGTTGTTCTGGTCGACCTCTCTTCTCACCCTATGTGCTCCTCAGAGTTCAGGGCTGACGTCAGCCATTTTGCACCTGTGAAGCCATGTTCATGGTTAGTACTGTCCATTATTTCCTTATCTGGTGGGAAAACACCTCTACTCTGAGCCATCTGAATCCCTCGCATCTGCATGCTAGAGCCACCAGGACCCGTGGTGGCACCTCTGCTCTGGTCGGCCAGCATCTGTATTCGTATTTTTCATCACGTACCCACGTCAACTCCCATGGCTGTAACTAACACCTGCAGGGTGACCCCGTTCAAATCTAAAGTTTTAGTTTGGGACTCTCTCAGGAGTTCTGCTTGGGTTAAATACAGCCATCAGCTGTGTCAGGCTGTGCCACATGCTGGACTTTCGGGAGATGACACAATCCTCATTCATTCACTCGTTCATGATTCCACAGTGTTGACTGAGAACCTGTTACGTGCAAAGCTCTGTGCCGGGCGCTAAAATACAGCAGTGCACAATGCGAAGTGGATTCTCACATCATAGAGAAGCGCGAAGCTTCCATTATTCGTGGCCTGTCTTCGGGGAGGTGTGTCTTAGATGGCTCCCCTATGAATGGGACACTTAAAATGTAAAGGCGAAAACCGCGTTTCCTTTATTTACCAAGTTCTGGCTATGTGTGATACGCACTGCTCTGCAATCTTGCAGGTAGTAGTGACTCATTTAATCTTCATAATATACCTGCGAGGTCGGGTACCACCATTATTTCCTATTTATGATGGGGAAACTGAGGCACAGAGCGGTGGAGTCACAGAAATCATAAGCAGTGTGCTCCATACTATCTACTCGAGTTCAGGTCTTGAGACCGGCTCGAATCGGCCATTTTTCTAAGTCACTTTTCTCGGTAGCCTCCGATGCTCTGAGTTTGTTTTCGCTGCTCGGATCTCAGAGTTACTATTGCTCGTGGCAGGTGGTGCCACTCACAGGAGCCCAGGGCGCTGCGGCCTCGCGCCCAGCCTCGGAGTGGTTCTCGAAACCCGGCTCCTGATTGCCATTTCGGCTTCCCCGGCAGAGTGGAGGCCAGCCTCGAACTGTCCCTAGCGGCCTGTGGCACGGCCAGCCCCATGGCCCCCGGGGCCTGTGCTCCATCCTGGCGTCCTCAGGCAGGGGCGAGGGGCAGTGCTCCAGGGACCGAGGCTCTGCCACACACTTGGAGGACCACCGGCCACGAGAAGCCGGTTTCTCTGCCTCCCCGAGACCGAAGCTCTTAAATGTTCTGCCATGTTAGCTTCGGCCCAGGCTGGCTGAACCTCCTTGGATGCTGCGATTGGAAAACCCCCCACCTGCTGCGCACAGAGGGCGAGTGAGGCGGATCTCCAAGTCCGTGAACGCGAGGAGGAGGCGGCCCCCGGCGCCCCTGCCGCGTCGCCCTGGGTTACCTTCCTTGGCCCACCTGCCCAGCATCTCCGCCCCTACGGGGTTTCCCCAAGGCCCTCTTTCTCCTCTTCCTCCTGCTCCATAACCTTATCCATTTCACACTCCAGTGACCGTCTTTATGCCGATGACACCAGTTCTAGCTCCTCCCCCTGCCTTCTGGTCAGAAGCGCAATGCGTCCTGCTGCCCACAGGGCCCCCTCATTCGAATGTCCCGTAGGTGTGCTAACCCCAGCAGTGCAAAAACAGAACTGTTTTCTAGTCCCTCTAGCCCGTTCCTCCTCCCCTTTACGGCAGACGACCACGCCCACTCCGTGCCCACCCCACATCCCCCTCCCCAAGGACCTGCTGGGTCTCCGGTGCCTCATCTCCCTCAGCGGATCTGGCCAGTTCACCTCTAAATCACGCCTCGTCTCTGTCCACTTTCGTCTGTCCCCCGAGCCATGGCCCACCGTTACGGCTTTGATGTAGTTTCTTCAGGAAGGCGTTGGTGACCTCCCCCTACACACATGCACACACACACACACACACACACACACACCACGCCTATGTGTGCTTCACTGTTTTCTACCTAGATGAACACTAACTAACAGAGTGTTAGGACGAAGAGTAATTTTTATTTTCTTCTGTGTGCTTTCCCACATTTGCCAGTTTTCCAATTGTCACATTTTACTTTTACGTAATAAAAAAAGTTATTTAAAGTCAGTGCTATAGAGCGTTGTAGTACAAAAAGATGAATAATTGAATTCAGCCATGGTCAGCCTTTCTCTCCTTACTTGCTTACATCCAGGAATACTCAAGTGCTTCTGAAAATGGTACTCTCAGAGTGTCGTTTGAGAATATTTTAGGACACGCTATCTTCCCACTCTTCACGCTTCATCAGCATCAGATATGAGAGGCAGAATCACTTAGCATCGGAGCGCTGGCCACGAGTTTGAACCCTGTGCCCTGCCGCCCCAGCTCTCTATGTCACAGGGCAAACTTCTTAACCACACTACATATTAGTTTTTTCAACCATAAAATGGGGATAATCACAGCACGTACATTATAGGGTTGTCGTGAGGATTACCTGAAATAAGAAACTTCGTGAATGTTGACTATTGTTATGTTGAAACAATTCAGCAGTTGCCCATCCCTGGCAAACGCACATTAATATGTTTTCTGTGTTTCTTATGCCTAGATCTGGATGTGTGGGGGCAAATCTTTATACTGCCCTGCTCTCGAGTAGGACACATCACTAAGAAGCTCTTCTCTGATCCATCCGAAGTTATCAAAGCCATGACATATAACAATCTCAGACTGATGCACGTTTGGCTGGATGAGTACAAGGTAAAGGAAACGTCTCTGATCTGGAAAGACGAGAGTATGGAGTGGGCTTGCTCTAAAGGAGTCTTCTACTGCATTTCCAGATATCAATTCCCCGCCCCCCCCCCCGTTTTCCTTAAATTAGCAACACCCCTTCCACGACTGGTCCTCCATCTCCAGACCATATTCTCAATGAGTTCATTCTAAGCTGTTACACTTGTACCAAAATTCAGATGTCTCAGAAGTAAATCGGCCAACACAAGAGTCCCTTCTCCCCTAGATATGTTCTCCCCCCATCCTGAGGATTGCCCCTCTGAAGCAAACTCCTCTCCGGCTGTCAGCCCCAGGGGCAAATCCTTAGATTCTCATCCTCCTCCACGAGGTTCCCCAGTGACGTGGCTGCTCGAGTCTGGGGACCATGCAGGAACCTCCACAATCTCTTTTCTACCAGCGGTCAGCGATTTCTGCACCAAAGCCACGCGCCTTCGTTTGTGCATCTCCCCAAGGCTTAAGCCCCTTGCCAGGACCTGGAAGACTACACATACAGAGGACACATAGTTGTGCCTCCCTTTTAATTCCCAAGAATCCATGCACAACAAGCACAGTCTGTACCCCCCAAAAGGCCTCCTTTCAGAAACATGGGTAGAAGTATGGAAGAGTCTCCGTGATATTATAGGTCCTGGTCTTGATCTAATGTGTCTTTAATTTATTATTTTAAGTGATTGAAAGTCATAATATTCACTTTCTTTAGTAATCAGGGCAATGGGAATTAAAACCTAAAATGAGAGATTTCTACACAGCCGCCTGGATTAAAAAAAAAAACTTAAAAGTCTAATAGGACCGAGTGTTGGCAAGCAACAGGGATTCTCAGACACTGATGGTGGGAGTGGTAATCATTACAAACTCATTTTGGAAAACAGTTGGACAACATGAAGTAAAAGATATGACTACCCCAGCAATTCCATTCTGTGTACAGGCTGCAGAAACGTGTGGTTTTGGGCACCAGAACACGTGAGCAAGAATGTTTATAAACAGCACTGTTGGCCCCAAATGAATAGAGCCCAAATACTCATCCAGAGTAGAATGGATAAATGTGACATATTTAATCAACACAGCAATGAAAATTAACCAACTGTAGATACAACAGTATGGGTAAATCTTAGACATAATGACGAACGAAAGCAGCCAAACACAGTAGAATATATGGTGGTATTCCATTTCTATAAAGTTAAAATGGGTGAAATGAATCCATGTAATCTGGGTATGTATAATTAGATATCAAAGTTAGAAAAACAAAGAAATGAACCCATAATCAGCAGAGCATTTAAAACTAAGAGGAAGGATTCTTCTGATCAGGAAGGGCAAGGCAGGGGCCTCCTGGGATGCTGGCAAAGCTTTATTTCTCAAGCCAGGGAGCATTACGGGGGTCGATTTTTCAATAATGCATTAAGTTGCACATTTATATTTTATGTACTTTTTATATGTTTATTATATTTCCTGATTTTTTAAAAAGGTAAAACCTACTCATTCAATGAAGTAAAAAGTAAGCTTTCTGAACCCATAGTTCCACCTCTTGAAGTCATTGCTAAATTACTGTTTATGGCTTCTTGTTAACACACATATACTCACAGTACATATTTTTTCTTTTACATAACTAGATTTGCACAATATTTTTTTCTGCAATTTCCCCCCCATTTGTTAGTATATTTTAAAAACATATTTTCAAGGTCTTTCAACATCAGAACATATAAACATATCCTTTTAAATATTTCCTTTGAATGGATCTACTAAAATTGATCCTGGTAATAGTCCCCCATTGATAAATATTCTGATCATCTCAACTTTTGGATTTTCCTTAAAACTGCTGAAATGAGCATCCTTTACACATATCATTTTGTGCATTTGTGCAGCTATATCTCTGGAATAAATCTCAAGACATGGATGTCCTGGGCCACAAGTTCATGCATTTTAAATCCTGATGGTTAATGTCCATATTGTCCTTCACTGTCTAGATTGTCACCTATACTGTCATCAAATGTACAGGAAAGTGCCTGTTTCCCCGCAACTTTCCCAACCCTGGTTTTAATTAAACTTGGTATTTCTTCTAATCTGATAGGTTAAAATCATGTGTCATTGTTTAAAATTGTATTTATTTAATTACAAGAGATCTTGAGCTTATTTTTTATTTTTTGATTACTTTTCTGTGAACTCATCACAGATTTAAACAGTTGGTTTGAACACAGAAGCTCGTAGTTTACCGAATTTCACAGAGGATATAGTGACAAAAGGTTCCATCGAACTTACAAAGCATGTAATATTTGGCAGAAAATCAATGCCTTGTTTGACACGGCACACTGGGAAATTTAATGAGTGACATCGGACAAGAGAGGGCTTCAGACAGGGAGTTGTGGCCTCAGGTCTTACCAGCATTCGCTCCAAAATGCTGACACCTCAGGCCCATCCCTTGCACCAAACCTCGCCGGGGAGCCAGGACAGGCACGACACTGGCCGGTCCCACAGCTGTCAAGGACCCCTGGGGAAAATCTGAAGCGGCATGCCTGTCACATGCTAATTTAGATACATAACCGCCTTCTCTAGTTAACACTATCACTCTACTTGGTGCTGGCCCTCGGCCACCACACCGTCCCCTATCTCTGAAAATACGGAAGTCTGTCAAGACTGGGAATGAGGGTTTTGGTCCTCGAGTATCATTGAGAAGAGCAGGAGGCTGTGATTCACGGGCTCTCGAGAAGCAGGACCCAACCCTCCCGACCCTTCTACTCCACCCCTGCTGCGGTCCATCCCAGCACAGACTGTGGGTGAGTGAGTCCCAGGGCGTATGCATGTCCCTGTACAGAGGAAATCGAAAGGTAATTTTTTTTTTTTAAACTCAGGTGATAAAAAGACATACTGCTATATTAGCTGTCATGATTTGATCGCCTAAGATCTGTTCGGGTTAATGAAACTCTCTTTTTTCCATTTAGGAGCAGGTTTTTCTACGAAGACCTGATCTGAGGTTCATTCCCTATGGAAACATTAGCGAACGTGTCGAGTTAAGGAAACGGTTGGGTTGCAAGTCCTTTCAGTGGTATTTGGACACTATCTTCCCAGAATTGGAGCCATCTAAGATCAAATGATAAAAGGAAAATGAATCATTCCCATTAATAAAGAGTTAAAAAGTCCCCTAGCCCTTCAACCCACAGACGAGGCTGGGTCTGTAACATCATGAAGTTATGCGAAGTGCAATAAGAAACACAACCAGAGTCATGTCTTTCCCTTCCTGTGGCTCTGGCCTGCAGCTCTCCTGACACTCCCTGGATCGCATGCCTCATTGGGGGTCAGGGCAAGCAGCGGCTGGATACCATATCCATCCTGTGTGGACACACCCCCAGGGGTCTAAAGCATGTACTGCTTTTGGGTGAGAGCGATGGCCGTTGCAGTCACCGTGATGCAGGTGGCTATATTTAATTCACAAAGACAAAGAGAATGAGAAAAAGAGTGAGGAACACATTGAACAGAGTAAAAAAGGAGTGGCGGGGGGGGGCTGAGGATAAGATCACTCACATAGCCTACGCTGGAGAGAACATAAGCCAGTTTTGACAAGCAAGAAAAAAACTCGACTCATCTATTATGCTCATTCAGTCAACAACTGAGTGGTTATCTTGGGCCAGGTGTCCTCCTAGGTGCTGGGGTGCAGCAGACAATGGAGCAGGCAAACACCCCTCCCTTCATGGAGCTGGTGTTTTTTGAGATAATATATACAATGTAAAGAAAAAAGGGCCAGTTTATGATCTTTTTATACCTATGTATTTAGCAAAATACTCTCTAAGATCTGTTGCTAGAAATACCTGAGCTCACATACTACAGATGGATGGGGTAACTTGATTGAGCCTTTAAAAGGTCAACCTGGTGGCACAGAATAAGCACCATATTGTGATTATATTCTTGGCCCATATTTCTACCTTAACTGCTTCTAGAAAGTAGTTAAAATTGACCACAATAAAGCCATGAATCTGTTAAAATTAGAGTAACACACAAAATAGAATTCTATAGTGGAAGGGAAAAAGAATTACAGTAGTCTATAGAGTATCTTCTGGAAGTAACATTTTGTTCTCTTGTTTTGAAATTTGAGAGTAATTTTTTTTTTTTGGTAAGCGTAAAGGTAGATATTGTAAACACCAGCTTTGCAGAAAGAAATGTTCTTTTTCTTAGAGCCCTGGGCCTAATATTAACTGTTTTGTAATAATTTAGTTCAGGTACTAGCTCACATGGGTAAATCTTAGAAATGACATAGCACATTGTTTAACAATCTCTTGGATATAGTTTCAGCTGATTCTGGAACAGAAATAAGTCAGTATCGACATCCAACTATTTGGAGCGATTGAAAGGAAATCCATACTTGCCTGTAGTGGGGCAATTACTGGTTTTTGTATGGAAATTAAAAAATCTGGTTTGTATTCTGGAGCTAGTTGAGAAATATCTGCTAACTTGCTCAAGGCTTTTCACCAAACACTGTGTTTGGTATGATCAAATGCTCAGACAAGCCTTAAATTAAGCCTGGAAGTTTTATAACTAAAGCATACTTGTAGGAATTTCTCTTAACACACACCTGTATGAAATAATTAAGAATTTACATTTATTGAGCTCTCATGTTGCATACCCCATGGTAAATCCTCTGCACAGATTAGATCTCATTTCGTTCATACAGCTTTATGAGACAGGTCCTATTATTATCCCCATTTCATTGGATAAGGGTGGAATTTGTCGGGTTAGGATTTCACCATTGAGCAAATAAAAATACAGTAAGCTCAGTTAAATTTGAATTTTGGATAAACAATAATACTTTATTCTTTATCTGAAATTCAGATTTCAGGTCTGTATTTCATCTGGCAACTAACTGTAACTAAGGTCAAACTAGCGCAGCCCATATGCTGGCATAATGAGCCCTGCCTCGAAGGCCCTGGGTTTAATCACAGTGCTACACTGCAAAGGACTTTTTAGTGGCATTTGTGCTACATCAGTCACCTGGTGGGCTCGGGAAAATGCAGCTTTCCATTACCAAGTAGGCCCAGGCCTTAAGATTCAGCATGCTTGGGAAGCCCAGGTGACACTGATGAAGCTGCACGGGGCCCTTGCTGCACGTGAGCGCTTTATTTCGCACTCAAGCGCCAACGCGTGAGGTTTTGCACAGCTGCCCCGAAGGCGGTGTTGCCACGCCTTTCGATTTAACCCACATTTCTTTCATCATAAGTGAGTCGAACATGTTTTCATGTGTTGCAGAGCATTTGTCTAACATAAGCATTTTTATAAGAGAGAAAAGCCCAAAGGCAGCCCAGAGACAAAACTCAGCCACCGGGCCCACGCGCGAGGCCTCGAGAACGTTCTGGACAAGGCCCCGGGCCGCGGCGCGCCACCTGCGGGCGGTGACGTCACCCGCGGCGCGGAGGGGCGGGGCCTGGGTCACGTGGCCTCGGCGTGCGCTCACGCTGCGCGGGGGCTGCGGCGCGGGCACTGGGCGAGCCCGCGGCCGCCACCGCTCGCCGTGCTGCGCGTCCCTCTGGGCACCTGCCCGCTGCGGCGACCGCGGCGCGGACCTGGGCTGTGGCGGGCGCGAAGATGCCGCAGCCCGCGTCCGGGAAGGCCGGGCTGCTGCGCCGCCGGCGTCGGGGTGAGTAGCGCGCGGCCCACGGCGGCGTCTGACCCCGCGCGGCCACCGTGCCCCGGGCGAGCGTCCCCGGCCCCGCGGGACGGCCCTGAGGGCGGGAGGCGGCGCCGCGGGCCTGGGAACCGCGAGCGCGGGTGCGCGGGCGCCTGCGGAGACCGAGGGGGGCGCCGGAGACCTCGGCGCCCGCCCCGGGCGACTTCCGGCGGGGCCCGCGCCGTCCCTGAGGGCGGGGGCTGCGGGGAGCCCCGGCCCGGGCTCAGGGGACACGGGGGCCGCGGGCTTCCGAACGAAGGCCCGAGCGGCGCCCCAGAAACGAGCGGGGAAGATTGCAAGCATGGAAAACCTAGCGGAGCTTGAATAAGGCACCCCGCACCCCACCCTCAGCGCCCACAGCCTTCAGGCAGTGTTCACGTGTCCCCGAAAGTCTCCGGGGGGGGGGGGGAAACAAACTTCGCATTTTTTTTTTTTCCGGCAGCCGGTGTGTGCCAGTCAGGATTTTAGCCAGGTCCACACGTGGCGTTGGGGTGATGACCCTCTCAGGTTTCCCTTTTCGTTTCTTTTGGACCATACTTATTTGTCTTGTACAGTTTTCCTCATAAGATTGATGCCGTTTGGATAAATATAAAAATAGCCAAGTCCCCACCCTCCAATTCTGAGAGACTTCACCCTTTGAGGAATGTTACACTCGCGATGCACGAGCTTTGTTTATTTTTATCATCAAAGCAGATTCGGCCCAGCATTCCTTTCTATCTCTAGATTATGGTTTGGTTTTCCAAATATAAAACGAAATTATAACTTGGAGTATGCTTTTCATGCTGCTGTGCACCCACAAAAATTTTTCAGTTTCCCTATTTTATCTAGAAATGCTGGGTGCTGAGATCTCTGCCTTCAGAAAACAAAACAACCCGCCTTTAAACATGTATGAATTGAGCTTCACAAGTTCAAGTTCAGCAAAGAGAACACACTCTGCATATCTGGACAGTTTCTTTGCTGTACCTTGCAACTTGGGTTCTTTTTTACTTCAAAAAATGTGGTAAAATACACATAACATAGAGTTTATTGTTTTAACCATTTGACGTGTACAGTTCAAACACATTAAGTACATTTGCAATACAATATTGTCACCGTCACCACTCTTTTTAAAAGATTTTCATCATCCCAAACTAACCATTAAGCAGTACTGCCCGCTACCCTCCCCCTTCTGTGAATTTGCCTGTTAGAGATGCCTCACAGGAGTGAGTGGTGCCGTATTTGCCCTTTTGTATCTGGCTTATTCATGGTCAGATCCACCCCTGTTAGAGCACATAGGAGACTTCATTCCTTTCTGTGGCTGGATCAGACTTGTACAGCTGTATCACAATTTGTCCATTTATCCGTCTCTGGACACTGGGTTTCTGCTTTCGGCCACTGTGGATAATGCTCTGCATATGTTTACATGTATCTGTGAGTTCTTTGGGGGATGTACCTAGGAGTGGAATTCTCGGGTCGTATGGTGAATTTATATTTAAGTTTTTGAGGAACTCGTAAACTTCACATTTTAACACTGCTTTTTTTAAAGACCCTAATTAACTCGGCTCTGCTAAATCTGACGACTCCACCTTAACTTGCGGCAGCTGAAATTCGCTGTAAATCTTGACAGCTGCCGTTGCTGGTCCAGCGCACCCTCCATAGGTTCTCCCGCTTTGTGATTCTCCTCAGGTCCTTCCTTCTCCGTGGCTCCTTAAACGTGCATGTCCGCAGGGCTTCAGTGCTTGCGCCCTAATCCGTTTTTTGCCCTCATCACTCAGCCCTCCTCAGCTGTTATTTCCGTGTAACTGAAACGATCATTCTGATGTTTATTTTTAACTTCTGAGACTTAGATTTGAATTTCAAGCTATGGGCACCTTCATATCAGTGTTGTCTTGAAGGTAACATGTCTAAAACAAAATGCATCATCTATTAATCCTCCCAGACTTGTGCTCTTTGTGCTCCCTGCCACTAAGATTTGAAAGCTGGGCGTTGTTTTATCCCCCCGCACCCCGCCCACCACCTCCCAAGTTCGGTCAAGTTGACACGTGCAGACTGTTATGCCTCTGATCTGCCTTTCCACAGACTAGCTCAAGCCGTGACTGTCTTAGTGGAATTTTTCTTACGGGACTTCATGGTTCTAGATTTTGTTTTCTCATATATTCCAAACTGTTTTGCACACTGCTCCTAGAATTTTCTTCATAGCATATATTTGCTTAAAGATGCTCTCTTGCATGTAGAACAAGTTAATTCTCATCCTCAGGGTCAGAGCCGCAGCCTGTCCTCGTAGAATTAATCACCTATCATTAGCCTTATCTAGCCAGTGTATTCGTTTTAGCCAACCATTCTACTTTTCTGTTTGGAAAACGGAAATACATGTTGCAGTTTCCCAAGCTAGACTTTCTGCTTGAAATATTTCAGTATTTGGCCATTGACTTTTTTTCTTTAAAGTCGAACTTAAAATTTTTTTATAGAAATTGAGATGTAAGTTTTTCATGCAAAATTAATCTCTCCATTCTCATTTCTATACAGTTTGTTTATGTCTTTATTGTACTTTTTAGAGTTTGCTTTAGGATATGACCAAGTTTTTCACCTGATTTATTATTTCTTTAGGATTTTTGTTCTTAAAATGAGATTACTGACCAAGGGTTTAAAAGATTTTAAGGCTCCTGTGCCATTGTCAAAGACTTTTTTAAAAGGCCCTGCAGTTTGTAATTTTATCACCGATAGATGTATCATTTAGCAGCCTGTACTGTTATACCTGGCTTATGACGCAATACCACTTTACTTTGTTGCTCACATTGTTTTAGCTTGGGCATCCTGAGCTCTTTCAGTTGGTTTCATCTATTCCTTTGACATATCCCATCATTGTGGGTTTTTGTTATTTTTAAGGGTTTGTGTGTGTGTGTGTGTGTGGGGTATTTTCTTACTTTCTGACATTACAAGGTGCTCTAGGCTCATCTTGAATATTTTCTGCCTCAGCCCTAGAATCAGTCATTTCTCCAAGGAGCCTTGGTTCCTTTATCCTTCTGTGCTAATAGAAACTAAGATTTAGACACTAGGAATCCTGTGTTACTGGGGTGGCATGAGTCTAGGCCCTCTCAGCTGACAAAATGTATGTGTACATGCTGTTGTATGTAACTATGCGTATATTATACATATATTTATATGTGTAATTATCTGTAACTAAAGCTAACATATTATTAGGCTAAGCATTTTTATATCAAGATGTCTTGAACTCTAATCTGTCACCACATGGATCATTCTAGCTTTCTTCCCTTGTTTATCTGTAACCGACTCCAGCGATTAGAAATTTGGCTTCCACCATCCATTTACTTAATTGTTTAGTTCTGTTATGCAGTCATGAACTGCATGACAACTTTTCGGTCAACAATGGCTTGTCTATGTGACAGTAGTCCCATAAGATTATAATGGAGCCGAAATGTCCAATCACCTAGTGACTTCGTAATGTTCCTAGCGTGATGCGTTACTCATGTTTGTGGTGATACTGGTGTAAAACTGCCCGTCCCATAAAAATATAGCACATGGAATTACGTACAGTGTATAATACTTGATAATAATGACCGCGTATTTACTATTTATCCTTTTTTTTAGAGCGCTCTTTTTGTACTTAGAAAAGTTTGTTGTAAAAGTACACTGTTCCCTCAGCAGAAGCCTCATATATCATGTTTACTGTGTCTCTTTTTTTTTTTTCATTAAATTTATTGTGGTACCATTGGTTAATAGCATCATGTAAGTTTCAGGAGTATAGTTGTGTAATACACTATTGTATATTGCATGTGTGCTCACCACCCAGGGTCTCCTTTTGTCACCATGTATTTGGTCTCCTTTACCCTCTTCATTACCCACCCTCTTCCCAACTCTGGTCACCACCATGCTGTTGTCTGTGTCCGAGTTTGTTTGCTGCTTTCTGTTTTATAGCTCATGAATGAAATCATATGGGTCTTATCCTTTTCCATCTGACTTATTTCACTTAGCATGATGCTCTTAAGATCCATCCGTGTTGCCGCAAATGGCAATATTTCATCCTTTTTTATGGCCGAGTAGTATTCTATTTTATATGTGTCCCACATCTTCATCCAGTCATCCACTGAAGGACACTTAAGTTGGTTCCATGTTGTGGCTATGGTGAATAATCCTGCAATGAACATAGGGGGTACATATATCTTTACAAATAAATGTTTTAAAATTTTTTGTGTAGAGACCCAGAAGAAGGATTCTGGGTCATATGTTAGCTCTATTCCTAATTTTTTGAGGACCATCCATATTGTTTTCCATAGTGGCCGCACCAGTTTATGTTCCTACCTGCGGTTTGAGAGTTGCTTATTCTCTACAACTCTCCAACACTCGTTATTTCTTGTCTTATTGATAACAGCCATTCTAACAGGTGTGAGATGGTATCTCATCATGGTTTTGATTTGCATTTTCCTAATGGTCAAGTTGAGCATCTTTTCATATATCTGTTGATTGTATGTCTTATTATGAAAATTGTTGAGTCCGCCGCCTGCTTTTTAATTGGATTTTTCATTTTGTTTGTTGTTGAGCTGTACGAGTTATTTATATGTTTTGGATGTTGTCCCCTTAATTGGAAGTATCGTGTACAAATACCTGCTTCTGTGTGGTTAGTCGCCTTTGTGTCTTGTTGATTTCTTTTGCTCTGCAGAAGCTTTGTGTGGGATGCAGTCCCATTCCCCGAGGTTTGCTTTCGCTCAAGTTCACAGAAACCTCTGAGACCAGGGCATATAAGTGTAACCTGTGTTTGCTCCTGTGCACGGTTTCGGATCTTCGGTCCGTTTTGAGTTAACCTTGGTGTGTGGTGTGAGATAGTGGCGTAGCTTTAGTCTTTTGCGTGTGGCTTTCCAGTTTTCCCAGACCGTTGGTTGAGGAGGCTTTCCTTACTCCATTGTGTGTTTTTTGGCTTCTTTGTTGAAAATTAGTTGCCCGTGTGTGTGTGTTTATTCTCGGCTCTCAGTTCTGTCCCATTTGTCTGTGTGTCTCATTTCTCGCTGGCACCACACTGTTTCGATTGAAGTCAGGGAGTGTGAGACCTCCAGTTTTGTGCTTTTTTTCCTCACGACCGCTTTGGCTTTTCGGGGCCTTTTGTGGTTGCATACAAATTTGATGTATTTTTTTGTTCTGTTTCTTCAGAAAATGCCATTGGAACTTTGATGAGGGTTGCGTTAAATCTGTGTATTGCCTTAGGACATGTGGCCTTTTTAACTGAAATTGCCTCATGACACATTTCTCAGGACGTGTCCCTGTTAGTTAAGTGACGTGTGGCTGTACGTGTAGGGTTTTCAGACCCGTTGCCCCACGTCTCCTTGGGTAACTAGAGCGCGGTGCGTGTGTGGTTCCGTTTGCCTTTCGTCTTACAGACTCGATCATTTCCAACGCTAAGTCAGCACCTTTCCTCCCTGTTCCCTTCAGGGACGTTTTTTCATACATTCAGAATATAGATGTTTTCCTTCCCACATTTTGCATTCCGTTCTAGGATCCCTTGAGCTCTCAAATAATTTTTTTTTAATTTGCGTTCATTAAGGTTGACTCTTTGTTACGTCGAGTTTTATGGGTTTGACAAACGCAGTGTTGTGTCTCTTCCTCGGTACTATCGTACTGAAACGCTTCACTACCCTAAAAAGCCTGTGCTTCACCTAGTCAGCCCTCAGCCTCCTCACCCTGGAAGCCCCCTGGCTGCCACTCTTAGCGTCTCTGTGGTTTCGCCTTTTCCAGAATGTCTTATAATTGGAATCATGCAGTATGTACCCTTGTCAAGCCGACTTCTTGTAAAACACACTTAAGATTCTTCCATATCTTTTGTTGCTTGATCCTTCTCTCCTTCCTTTCTCCTCCTCTCCCTTCTCCCTCCCTCTTTTCTTGTCTTTCCCTATTCCTCTTTCTCTACTTCTTCCTTCTTTCCTTTTGCAGACTAATATTCGATGGTATGGTTGTATCACAGTTTATCATTCGCCCTTTTGGGGATGCTTTGGTTGCTTCCAAGTTTTGACAATTGTGAGTAAAGTTGCTATAAACACCTGTGTGGAGGTTTTTGTGTACGAGTTTTGGTAGTTTCAAGGAATTGGTCCATTTTATCTTATATTTGTAGGCATAGAGTTGTTTGTAGTATTTATCCTCTTAATGTCCTTCGTTTTCGATATTGGTAATTTGCGACCTCTCCTTTTTGGGAGTTGGAGAGGAGGTATTGGTGGGTAGCTTACCTAGAGGTTTATTAATTCTATTGGTCTTTTTAAGGAACTAGCAGTGGTTTCATTGGTTTTTCTTATTTTCATGTTTTCAGTTTTACCAGCTTCCATCTAATTTTTATTATTTATTTTCTTCTGGTAGCCTTAGGCTTAAATTGCTCTTCTTTCTCTGGTTTTCTAAGGTGGGGGCATAGGTTATTGATTTTAGATCTTTTCTAATATGTGCATTTAATGCTGTAAATTTCCTTATAAGTTCTGTTTTTGCTACATCCTACAAGTGATATTTTCATTTAGTTCAAAGCATTTTTAAATTTCTTTTGAAACTGTTTACTTTCCAGATATCTGAGGGGTTTTTTTAGCTTTCTGTTATTGATTTCTAGTTTAATTTCATTGTGTCTAAGGAAATACTTTATGTGATTTCTAATCTTTTAAGTCTGTTAAAGTGTGTTTTATAGCCCAGAATGTGGTATGCATTGGTGAATGTGGGCTAGAAAAGAACGTGCATTCAGCTGTTTTTGGATGGAGTTTTCTATAAATATCAATTAGATCAAGTTGATTGATAATATTGTTCAGGTCATCTATTTTCTTACTTTATATGTACTTGATCGATCAATTAATGATAGTATTTTTAAAATTTGCAAGTATAATAGTGGATTTGTTTTTTCTTCGTTTTTCAGTTTTTGCTTCATATGTTTTGATACCCACTTGTGAGGTACTTACACATTCAAGATTATTATGTCTTCTTGGAGAATTGGCCTCTTATCATTCAGTGTCCCTCCTTATCCCTGATTATCAAAGTCTGCTTTTTTTTAAAATTACTATTCTTATTGCAGCTTTCTTTTGATTGATGTCAACATGGCATATCTTTCATTACTTTCACTTTGAATGTGTCTAAGTCTTTGAAGTTAGTTGCTTGTAGACAGCATATAGTTGGATCTTGTTTTGTTCTGTCCATTGTGACAGTCTCTTCTGATTGGCGTATTTAGGCCATTCATGTGTGCAGTGACTGTTCATATAGTTGCCTTGCTACTTCAGTGTTTGTAACTGTTTTGTATTCATTGCTTTTTCCTCTGTTTCTTTTTAATTGGCCATTTTCTATGATTCAGTTTTATTTCCTCTCTTAGCATTTATTAATTTCCCATTGCTGCTGTAACAAAATTACCAAACCTAGTGTTGTAAAACAACACAGGTTATTATCTTAGGTTTTAGAGGTCAGAGGTTTGGAATGGGTTTCTGGGGGTTAAACTTGGGGTGTTGGCAGGCCTGCGTCACTTTCTGGAGGCTGTAGGGGGAAATCCAGGCCGCCTCCTCTGTCTTCAGAGCCAGTGGTAGTGGGCGGAGTTTCTCTTACATTGCATCATTCTCGTCTCCTCTTTTGCTTCTCTCTCCCCAGTGAAGGACCCTGTGATTACATTGGGCCCATCTAGGTGATGCAGGGTCATCTCTGTATTTTAAGGGTAGGTGATTAGCAACTCTCATTCTATCTGCTATCTTATTTCTGGGGATAAGGATGTGGATATTTCTTGGGGACCATTATTCCACTTACCACATAAAAATTTTTTTTGGTGGTTGCCCTAGAGTTTACAATATATACTTTAAACTGATCTGACGCTGCCTTAGCTAACAGTATGTTGCTTGACGTGTTGTGCAGGTCCTCATTGATAAAGTAGTTCTCACTGCTCCCTCCCATCCCTGCGACACTGCTGTCATCTGTCCACTCGTCAGTTTGCTGTGATCACCCAGTACGTCGTTACTTTTATTAGTTATTTAATCAGTTAAGAGCAAGAAAGAAAAGGTTTATTTTCATTTATTCCTTCTTTGATGTTCTCCTTTTCTTTGTGTAGACCCAAGTTTCTGACCTGTATCATTTCCTTTCTGCTTGAAGACTTTTAACATTTCATGCATAGCAGGTCACCTGCTGCCGAATTCCTTAGTTTTGTGTGTCTAAGAGGGCCATTATTTTTCCTTCTCTTTTGTCAGATAATATCAGTGAATACACAATTATAAGGTAGTGGGTTTTTTTTCTTTCATACTTTAAATATTTCACTGTAATCTCTCTCCCCTCTGTGAAGGAGGTGTTTTTCCCTCCCTGTGGCTTCTTTCAAGATTGTTTCTTTTGACTTTCTGAATATGGTATACCTAGGTGAGGGTTCTGTGGGTTACTGAATCTGCTTGGTATTCTCAGTTTCCTGGGGTCTGTCATTAATTTTGGAACGTTTGTGGCCATTATTACTTAAAATATTTCTTCTTCCTTTTCTCTCTTTTCTTCTGATAATCCAGTAATGTGTATGTTATACTTCTTGAAATTGTCCCACGGGTTTTGAATAGTCTGTTTTTCCAATTCCTTTTCCTTTCTGTGTTTCAGTTCGGGACTTGTCTGTTGCCCCATAGTCGAGCTTACGGCTTCCTGGGCTGCACGGAGCCCGTGGAAGGCGTCTTCATCGCTGCTGCACGGCCCTCGGATTTCGGTAGCGTTTCCATCTGTTTACCTTAGCCTGCTATTCCTGACTGTTGCCTTTTTCCATTTGCGCTCTTAACATATTAGTTATAGATACTTTAAATTCTGATAATCCTCAAATCTGTGTCATCTGAGTCAGGGTGTAATGATTGCTTTGTCTCTTTGGAGTGTATTTTCCCTTGTTTTTTGCTGCGGTTTGTATTTCTTTGTTTTTGAAAGACTGACACGTCGTATCATGTTGGTACTAATGGGGTTTGCCTGTGTTTAATGAAGTCTCACGCCAGAGACGTCACGTTCTTCTAGCACCCTTGTTTTTACGTGCCTCCTTGACTTTGGGGTTTTCTAAGTATGGGCTCTTCCCCAGAGTGTGTCTTGCAGCTCTTCAGCTGTAGCCCACGTAGTGATGCTCAGAGCCCCGCTGGTGCTGCGTGGCATGTCAGGGAGGGCGAGGGGCCGCAGCCCTCCCAGTAACCCTCAGCCTGGGGCTCGAGTGCTCTCCACTGCAGCCTCTCCCCCTTCCCCTGCTGCACTTCCAGTCTGCTTCCTCCCTTAGACTGGCAGGAAGGCTAGAGGGGGCTGGGGTGGGACCAGTGCCTTTCCCAGCCACTGCTGCGCAGAGGGCTCTGGGCAGGGGTCACAAGGTCGCTCCTCCCCTCCCCTGCCAGATGCCCCGCCCAGGGAGCCCTCTGGGATCCTTGCCTTCACCCTGAGGACCTGCTGCCTGGGGTAAAGGTGACGTAAAGCCCACAGAAGTCACCCCTGCCCCAGGGAGTTTCTGACTCTCTAGCCAGTCCACACCCAGTTGCCAGCTTCTGCCCCAGGTAAGCAGGCCTCAGCTGTGTGTCTCCAGGTTGTGGGTGGCAGTTCTCTGATGGGTCCAAGTGTCGTTAATTTTCATTCCATCTAGCTCTTGTAAGGATGGGAGTGGGCTTCTAACAGAAGTCACCCCCATTTTTTAAATTTATCAATTAACGGTTGACATGCATTGTCAGATTAATTTCATGCATACAACTTAGTGATTTGACATTTATGTACCTTATGAAGTGTGGACCAAAAAAAGGCTTCCATGGCAAGTAACCTCACAGGGCGACAGGCTGTAAATTCCTGACCGGGAGGTCATGGTAGGTAGGCCTAGCCGTCAGGATGCGAAAATGAATCTTTAGTAAAAGGCTTATCTTTGCCTTAAGCAAGTGCTGTCCATTGTATCTGTGTATCTAGGATAACTACCTTTGAAATGGCTCTTTCTGGATCCCTCTTTCTAAAACTTAACCACCCTCCAGGGAGTGAATAATCTTAACTATCCAGTAATCCAATCCCGGCATGCCTTGCTTTCTCCCACCTTCCTGTAATCTTCCGTTCTCTTCAATTTCAGATGCAACAAAACTTACTCTTGGGAGCATTTGAGATCTCGTTCCCCCGCACATGTCATCAGTTTGGCTCAAATAAACAATAATAAAATTCTCTACAGATTTGGATGTCTCTTAGGTCCATAGAAGAGATCACCCTGAAAAGTCTAGTTCCCGTCTCACACCATAGTTTTTAGCAATATTACTATGTTCCCTATGCTGTACTTGACATCCTCGTGACTGTCATACCTGGCAACTTGGACTCCTTGATCTTCTTCAACCTTCTACACCCATCTCCCCAACCTCCCTCCCATCTGGCGACCAGTTTGTTCTTTGTATCTCTGAGTTTGTCTCTGTTTTGTTTGTTTTGTTCTTTAGATTCCATATATCAGTGAAATTATATGATATTTGTCTTGTATAGGATGGTAAGGCTCACTCAAGAGGACATCCACATGACAGTGTCTGCTGTATTGATTTCCTGTAGCTCGATTCAACAGGATGAGCCAGGCTAGAAATTGGCCATTTGTCAGAACAGTTAGGTTTGTCAGCTTTCTAAACCTCTTGGGGTGTTAGATTGCATTATTAAATGAGTTTTCCGAAAAAGGCCCAACATTCAGTTACATGATTATTTGCTGATGGTCTCTTTTTGGCACTACCTAGCCTGTTAACTTTGAAATACAAAAGCAACAGTTTAGAACATAACTCTGGCCTTGTGCTTCTAGTAATGCCAGACTGTAACCTAGTTTAAGCCTGTCGATACTTCTGAAATGCATGAGAATGTACAAGACACTAAAGAATTATGGGGCTAAAATTTAGATTACAGAAATCCATAGAGGTGAGCATCTAGCTTCAGGCTGCTCTTCCTCCTTGAATTTGCTGCTCAGTGTGCCTGATGGTCTCACAGGAGGAGCAGCAGCTGGAGTCTCTCAGCTGCGTGAGAAGGCTGCAGACTGGAACTCAGGTGCGCGGAGCATCAGCCTCCCCTGTGCTGAAGGCCCGAGTCGCTCAGGGGAGCTCAGCAGATCTCAGGCGCGCAGATCAGACTGAGACGATGTGATTGCTGGTGACCGCAGTCACCTCAAGGAAGCAGATGAAAATCCCCTCTAGTGTATAACGTCCTCTTAAGCCTCAAGTTATTTCTGAAATGATTTTTCAGATACCACATCTAGCTAGTCCACAATCAAATCCATGTAACCAGCATGCCAAGAGACAGCCTGAACAAGAACCAACAGACAACAGGTGATGGAAGGGGGCATTTTACATAGTAGGAAAAGCAGACTAAAGTCACGTTTACTGAGTTCATGGACAGAAAAGCCGGACGCAAACATTTCAGCAAGGAACTAAGTGTTACGTAGAGAGACTACTGTGAAAAAGAACCAGCTAAATACTGGATCTAAAATGTGTAACCGAAAGAGATTAAGGATTCAGTTGATTAATAGTGAATTAGAAAGTAATGAACTGAAAGACTAGAAGAAACCTCCCTGAATGAAGTATGGGAGAAAAAAGATGGAAAACATTGAAGAGATGCAAGAAATACAGAGGAAATAGTGAGAAAAGAACATCATTTGGTCGGAATCCTAGGAGAGGAAGGAGAGTAGAGTTGGGGTATGTGCAGAGATCATGGCCGAGAATTTTGAACTCTGATCCAGAAAATAATCCTGAGCAAGAAAGGTTTTAAAAACAAATTTTTTTTTTTAACTTTTCCATTTCTGGATAGTAGTCTGTGGCACATTTTCCTTAAAGTGAGTTTGCTTCCTGCCTGCTTCCCATCCTTCCTCCCCCACACTCCCCTCTTTTTAGCAGTGGTTTTCAGTGTTCTGCTGAGGATGTTTTTCTAACATGAAGAATTTCACGAGCTTTTACCTTATTTATGTAATTTATATGCCGGAGCTGCAAAACTTTTGACTGGGAAAAAGAATACAGCTCCTATTTGGATTGAAATCCGTTGAGGTAGGAAATAGTAAAGACAAGACAAGCTTTCTACACCTAGAGGAATGATTCTGTAATGCAGGGTTTCAGGCACTAGCTCTCTGTCATGGTCACCATGGTAACGGCCCCCTGGCCGGCTAGTCAGAGAGACTTGCACAGGATGGCGCTGTGCCTGGGGTGCAAGCGAGACCGCTTTCAGCGTCCAGAGGGGGCCGGTGGCAGTTTTGAGTGGTCGTTCCAGGTAATGTAGGAAATGTAAATTTATGTTTCCAAAAACTACTGGATGACGTACAGTTTTTAAAGAGTGGCAAACAGGAGCTCATTGGTCTCCTTGCCAGGTGATGGGATGGAATAAGGAGACAGGTTTGACATCAGGTGACTGGGCTTCGGACCTCAGTTTCTCTCCTAGCTGTGTGTCCATAAAGCAAGTTACTTTATTTCTCTAAAACCAAGAGGAAGAAATATAAACCTTGTTCTCTCCTTCTCTATTTTACACCCTAGACTACATCTTGTTCTCTTTTTTGTTTTAGTTTGCATACTTGACTAATCTACGGCAGCTACTTCGTCAGCACCGAATGTCCCCAAGAAACGCATGCCACACTAGCAGAATGACGTGTGCAGCAGCCGCGGTGTGAGGGCGGCCCGCTCCGCTGTGTTTCTGGGCCCCAGGCCCACGCTGGCCGCGGACGCGCGCGCTTGTGCGTGCGGCCGGCGCCTAGAGCCGCCTTGATCGCTCAGGGATTCTGATATTTCAGAACACTTATTTCTGGCAGCCGGTTTTGTTCCTCGTTCATTTGCTTCACCTTCCTCTGACGTACTTTGGATTTAGTTCCCTTTTCATGGGCAGGAGGGGGAGAGCCTTTCCCGATTGGGGGGTTGCGAGGCGCCACGCACTCCTCTCAGGCGCTGCGGCCTCGAGGGCGGTTGGTCGGAGCTGCTCAGCTCTGCAGCTTGACTTTCCTGGGCGCGGGGGGGGGGCGGACGGGCCCAGCCGCTTCCTGCCGCTCCTCCGTTTCCTCTTGCTTTCCTCATCTGTCGGCTTGGCTTCTGACTACATTTGATTTTTTTACTCCTCTGTTGACATAATATGGGCCATTTTGTTGGGAGCGAGTGACAAAAAGCTGTCAGGGCATTTCCTGAGCATGCCTGGCGATCTCGAGAGGACATGTGGGGTCAGAAGTGAATTGTTCAAGTGTGACAGATCACAATAAAGCAGGTTGACTATGCATAGTAGCATATATAGTTAGAAAGATCTGGAATGCAGGGATTCCGTGAAGTGTTGACTGTGTAGGCCCTTCGGAGCCTACGGCCACGTTCTCGCCATCTGCCGCGTCTCAGCCCTGCGCTTTGATTTCTCCGTGGGAGTGTGGCGATGAGCCCCTGGCGGCCCTGCCGTGTTCACTGACCGAGCAGGCGTCCCAAGTTTCCTTATTTTAAGTGCTTTGTCATACTGTCTGTCCTCTAACTTTTCTTTAGTGTTTAAATTTGCTCCTTTCTCCCACTGGCATTACTATGTGGTTTTCCTCTCCTTTTGAGATGCAAAATATAAACACTACTTGTGTGTTTATGTTGTTAGATTTTCTTATAGAGAGCAGATTCATAAATATCAGAGGGATTTCAAAGGATTATTCCCTGGGAGCACATGAGGTCTGGAATTTGCTCCCAGCCCCTCCTAATTCAGTAATCTCTTCATTGTGATTACAAATATGTTGGTGGCAGTGTTTCTTCTAGTGTGACAGGGTAGATAAGGAAAGGGAAAAAGCAATGTGTATATTGTGTTGTCATCACCTGGCAATTTCACAGGGATATTTAGGAAGGGGGCCCAGTTCTAAGTCAGTGTTTGTACTCAGATGACTGTAGCTGAGTTGAAATATGAACGTGTCTCTTTTAAAAAAGCTAACAGATGTTTGCTATTTGACAATTTGAAATAGAGAGTATACTGACGAGAAAACAGCCGGAAACTACTGAAAGGTAAATACGTAACATTTAACGATAGACATTTTAAAGTTCAATAAATATTATGAAAATTGTTTTGTACTAAGGGAAAATGAAAGCTGTCCTGCTCAGTTAAATAGAATTGTCTCATTAGTCTTGCATTAAAAAATGATGGACAGTAAAAGACGCATATGAATTTCAAACTAGATAATGGTTCATAGAAGAAAGTTTTTCAGATCATGCTTTTAGAATTTTCGATGTTCAAACTTATTGTTTATGCCAAGTTAATGGAATTAAAATATTCCTTTTAGTGTGCTAAAATCCCCTTCGCTTCTGAGATTGACGCAAAAGGAAGGCCATTGTATTTTATTCAGAGCCTTAGTATATTTAATCCTTCAAATTCATTCTTATAGTTTTAAGTTAGGAATTATTTTCCTAAGAAACTTTTTACCTTGATTATTAAAGAAATACAGTCTTTGTAGAAAATGTTGTAAATAAAGTAACCAAGAAATTAACCGTAATGTCACTAACCTGAGTCTATTAAATTTATTTTTCAGTAATTGCCAATAGCATTATAACATTTTAAAGCTAGTATAGAGATTAAAAATAAGTAGAATTTATGGCAAAATATTAATAGTGGTGAGATTTCAAGTGGTTTTTAATTTTTAGCTTTTTGCTCATCTGTATTTTCTGATTTTAGCATGATAGCAGAGCTTAGAATACTAATCCAAATATTTTGCATGATATCTAGCACATAAAGCTCCTACTGTGTTCTAAGTATTAACCTTTTCTTTAGGATTACTTAATGATTTTTCAGAAGAATATGCTGGATTGTTTAGTACATTGAATAGGCTATGACCGGAAGATTAATGGAATGATTTAAAGTATAACGTGACACTGTAACAAGCATCGTCTTAGTGACCTTTACATAATTTAATTATGAAGCATAATTTAGCTGATGTGTACTGTGCTTTTTTTTTAATGACTATGAAAAGCATCTCAAAACGAGTCTTCTTAGGTCAGACTATTGCACAATAGCGAATACCCCTCTCAATAGAGAAATACCCCTCTAATCTGATAATGATGCTGGGATTTTAACTGAGTGAGATCTCATGAGATTTTAGACTTTTGTGATCTAAATAGTCGGCCACAAAGCTTTTTCGAGATAACAGCAGATGGTAACAGTGACAACAGGTTTGGTTTTGAGGTATGCGTGTACCTTAGGGGGATGGGTTATCGGGATAGCTCCGTTCATGTACCCAGAAAGGATTCTTCTGTTGTGAACTGTGCCTCTCCACAGCCTGCGTGCTGGCACCTCATTTTCCAGCCTCCACGCTCAGCCTTTCCAGGTCACTTTCTCTGGTAACGTAACAATTACTCAGCCACACCAGGATCTCTGCCCCACCCGCCCCTCTTTGGCGTTTTCACCCTGCCCGGTTCTTCACGTCTCCACGCTTGCCTGGCTTAGATCTCTGCCTGTCGTCGTCATCAGCACATTGCACACGCTGCTCTCCATGCTGCTTCCGGACGTCCCTGGCAAAGCCCTGACTCTCAGCTTACAGGGCACCTGTCGCTGGGCGAGCTGCCAGACCATGACTAAAGAAAAATGAAACCGCACTGCCGTGTTTCACTGAAAATTCAAGTACACAGCTGGGCAGCCTTTTATTCATTTACCTTTCGAAAACGATATTACAGGGCTCTCTGCTGAAGTTTGGGGTTAATGAACTGTCGAAGTTTATGATTGAAAGAATTTGTACACTTGTCGTTTTGTATTAACTGACCTTAAATGTCTGTTTTGACCCCCCTTGCTTATTGAAGCCATTGGTACGTGCTTGTAGAAGGAGTGGCTAACAGTATGATAGATATGGATTCATTATTGGTTAGCGTAGATTAGATCAAGTTTTTAGTTTCTGATTTTTGTTTGGGTGTTTTAATTTCTTAGGTAGCTAAGAACTTGTCATTTATTAAATAACAAACATCGGATTGCTTTTCACTTTTCTTCATGTTTACGTGTCAACTTCTTGATCTGTCTAAAACCCAAGCGTCTTTGTTGCTTTTGAAGACTATTGTGGTCTTCAATCTGATTTTATGCTTTTTTTTATAGGCTCCTTAATGTAATGATTCACTACATAAAAAATGTTCTCTGGAGAATTTCATATATGACCTGAGGGAAATAATGTTTACCTGAGAGTTAACAGTGTGGGACGTTTCGTGGGTTGGGAAGCGACTCCTGATGTAGAGCCGCTGGGGTGAGGCTGAGCAGCCTGACCATGTCGCAGGGCCTGTGGGTGAGGGTGAGAGGAGAGGGCTTTGTTTTGCCCCTGAGGTGCGTCAGCCAGGAGGGAACCCAGGATCGTGCCGTGGGCAAAATGGAAAGTAATCTGCGGTGTTTGTCAAGACCTTTATTTTGACGTTGGTCAGTGGAAGCCTGTTTTCTTGTACCTTTGCTAATAGTAAATTTGGCTAGTTCTGATCTCCACGTACAGCATGAAGGTATTACTTGGCCTCAAACAGGATAGTAGTACATTGTTTAGAAATGCGTGGCATTTCACGAGCATATTGATGACTATATTACAGTAGTTTTTTTTTTTTCATTAATTTCAACAAACATTCGTTAAGAGTTTGCTGTGTGCCAGGTTTCGTTTTAAGCTTATGGGCTACTGCAGGGAATGGAACAGACGAAAGCTCTTGCTCTGACAAAGCTCATTTTCTAGTGTGGGGGAGAGAGATGGTGAATAATAAAGGTAACAAGGAATTGTGTAGTACGTAAGAAAGGTGGCAAGTTGTACTGCGTAGGGAGAAATCAGAAGTGCCGTATTCGGTAGCTGAGTGGCAGTTTAAAATGCGGTAGTCTAGACAGAGCCTTATCGAGAAGGTGATACCTGAGCAAAGATTCAGCAGAGGTGAAGCCAGCTGGGACGAAAGTGTTCCAGGCAGGGGAAGAACCGATGCATAATTCTAAGCGGGAGTATGATTGACTCATTTGGTGACTCAGAAGGCGACTGGTGTCTAGGACGCAGGGAAGACAGGAGGGGAGTAGTGGGAGATCTGGGTAGAGAGGTGATGCCTGATTACGTTAGGGACTCCGTAGGTCACTGTAAGGAACAGATGGTCCTGTATACCATTTATAGTCTGTGTTACATTCAGAACTAATGTAAAGGAGGGAAAACTTAATTCGTTGAATTTCTGCTATGTTTTTTCATTCTGTAGATATTTTTTCAGTATCTTCTATGTGCCATTCATTGTGCTAAGTGAAAGGAAGACAGTAAAACAAAAATTAGCCAATTTGTGGAAATTGTCTTAACTCCAGTGCAAAATCATTGTGTTTGTGTTAATCATTGTACCTGATGCTTTATGTATATTCCCATATTCTAAGGATTTCATTTAATTCTACGTATCTTCTTAAGATAGACAGTGTTGTTAACTTGGATTACAGTTGATTATAACGCGGCTAAGAAAATTTTGTCATTTTTCTGATGTTACACAGTCAGTACGAGATAGAATGGGATTCGAACTTAATTTTGTCTTTTTATTATACCATTGGTTCCCAAATGTGGTTGTGCATCAGCGTTAACCAGGAGGTTTATTAAAGCTGTAGATTCCTCTGCAAATTCTGGTTTAGCGTATTTGGCACAAAGCCCCAGGAATCTGTGTTTTTAGTGAACACTCTAGGGATTCCAGTGTTTTGGAACGATAGCCTCCAATACTGAATTTGTGCTAGTGTGACACAAGCAGTGACGTGGCATCTCTATCTTGTTCTCATTTTTAAAGAAAAATGATTTTATCCTTTTACCATTGAGTATCATTTTTGCTGTAAGATTTTTGGAGATCTTCTTTTTCAGAGTAAGAATTTCTCTATTCCTAGTTTGCTAAGAATTGAGTGTTGAATTTTAATAAACTATTTCCACTAATTATATTTTTCCCTTCAATTCTTTTAAGGTTGTGGTTACTATAATAGGTTTTCAAATACTGAACCAGCTTGTATTCCTGAAGTAAATACAACTTGTTCATGGTGTATTCATTTGTTAAAATGTTGTTTTCAGTTTTAATGGTTTTTAAAACATTTTTATGATCTCTTTGAGCTCGTCTTTGATATTCCATTCTTAGACTGCTCTCGATCTGAGATCAGGGTGGTAACAGCCTCAGGAGGTGGGAGAGAACGTTTCCTCTCCTGTCCTTTGGAGATCGTCATCTTTTCCTCAAATGAACTCGTAAAATCACCTAGAAGTTTTTTTGCGATGGTTTGGTATTCACAAGGATTAAAAAGCCATCCAGGATTCCTGATTTTTTCCAGCCAATGCATTTATATTTCTATTTTTCTGGGAATTTATCCATTTCAGTGAAGTTTATGAACAATACTTTTAAGCTACATTTATGTGCCCTCTTTTTCATTTTCAGTATTGTTTATTTCTGCTTTTTCTTGGTTAGTTTAGCCAGTGCTTTGCTAATTTTATCGATCTTTTCAAGAACCAACTTTATGCTTTTATCTTATTTCGTCTTCATTTTCTATTTCTGGTAAGTTGTTACTGTTTTCTTCTTTTGTTAGATTATTCAGTTATGTTTTTCTAAATTCATAGTTTGTGGTTTGTATTTCCTGAATTAGCATCCCAAACTATAACTCCGGTGTAGCCGGTTTTGAAAAGTAGCATTTTCATTATTTAGTTCTAAATAATTTCTGGTTTCCATGTAGATATTTCTCATTCTTTCTAGTTATCTTTCTGTCATTGGTGTTAACTCAGTTGTCCTGTGACCGGAGCATGTGGTGTGCGTGATGCAGACTCTTCGGCCTCGCCAGGTGCGCGTCCGTTTGAGGCGAGGGCCTTTGCTTCTGCTCCGTGCGCTCCTGTTCAGCCTGGACAGAACGGCCTCCTCGGCCACCCACCTGACGCTTCGCGTGTCCTCTGCTGCTGCACGGTGCTCTCCCATGCCGTCCTCCCTTCACACTCAGCACTTCGAGATGCTGTCCGCCCTGCTCCCGTCCGGAGAGGGAACGAAGGGAGCCCGTTTGAGGGTGTGCACCTGTGCCGGGGGCAGAAACGGGAGAGATGTGAGCTGTGAGGGGGGAGGGGTCGAGTGTCTGGGGCGCCGCTGTGAGGCCGAGGAGCAGTGGCCGGGTGGGTGACAGTGGCCAGGGGGAGTCAGGGTCGAGGCCAGTGGGATCGGCGAGGGTTGAGGGTGAGCAGTCAAGGAAGTTGCGCAGCCAGGGTTGGCGAAGGGTTCTGGACGTCGCCGACACGCTGGCAGGGTTAGACCAGTCAGGGAGGGTGGCTTGAATGGCGGAGTGGTCCACCTGCTGTTCCGAGCGGCCTGGTGCACTAGCCCTCGCGTAGTGTCCTCTGGCTTCTTCCTGCCATGAGAAGAAGGATCGGGGTTTTCCTCTCGGTCCTTCTGCGCGGTTCCCTTCTGTGTTCGGGGAGGGAGGCCGGGTGGAGGGCAGGCCTGGAAGGTGCGACGCGAGCGGCCTGGATAGGGGTCCGGTGGTGCGGGCGGAGCGGTCGGCCGCCGGGCTGCAGCGCTGCTGCCGGGACCAGAGCCGCCTGCGCAGCTCGTCTTGCACTGCATGTCATGGCCCCGTCAGGAAACAGCTTTCCTTTCTGGTGTTTGTTTACGTAGGGCGGTTTGTTTTTTTTTTTTTGGCCTTTAAATATTTTTGCCTACAAATGTTTTTTGTTTTTTTTTTTTTGCAAGCAAATATTTTAGGAAGTTCTAATGTCTGTTCTAGCTGAAATCTAATGTTTCACCTAAATGTCTCTACTCTGTATTCTTTACAGCATTTTTGTGGCAAAGTGGCGAATTTGCAACTTCGTTTTCTCATTTGTCTTGATGGCTCCAATTATCTTGCTCGGAGAACATGTTCTTCTGAATAAAGTGGTTTTTAGGTGCGTGCGGCTAATTTAGAGGTGGGCACAGCTGCACGCCAGCACGTCCGCTGGTCCCTGACTTGCCGCGCGGCGGTCACGTCCCCTGCCCCTTCGCTGTTACCGTAGTAGTTTTTCATTTGTTGAGTGTTGTTGTTTTCTTTGATCTTAAAGCTTTTTGATATGTAGTAAAATAACTAATAGTGCTTGGTTCGTAGATAGTCAAGAAATTGAGCTGTTCTATCTGCCATCTTCTGGGCTTATGGCATAACTTGTACTAAACAGCTTAATTTTTGGAGCGGGGCTTACCGAAGCGGATTTGTCCTGATTATGGGGGTGGGGGATGTTATTTCATACTGGAGAAGTAAATAATGTGTGAACAGCACTGCTTCCGTGCGCACATTATGCGGAGCTTCGCTATCTCTGATGTTCGATGAGACTATTTTGTACGTGTATTGGGCTCTTTTCCCAGAATCCCTCAGGACGTTGCGTGAGGCTTCTGTGAAGACCAGATGTTGTCAGAAAACTTAGGGAGAAGTTGCTGATTGATGCCATGTTATTTATAGGACATCAGAAGGAGAGGAAAAATAAAATTGCTTGAACTCTTAAGTTATAAATTTGAAATGTAACTGTTTAAGAGTAGGCATTTGGGCAGGTTTAATCTTTGATTAGATAGTAGAACTATTAAGTTGCTTATTTTAATAACGTTTTAAGGTCTTTGGGTTGAGTCTTTTTTTAATCTTTAAAAGAACCTTGCAGTTTTAGTTTCACAGTTGGAAGGGACCTTGGCTGTACCAGCACGACATGAGCAGTACTTGTGTTTTCCTCATTAAAAGTTAGAAGCTGGAAACACCAACCCTAAGGCAATCCAGGACAAAGGTGAAGAAGCGTCCGTTAACACAGGCAAATGAATAGGCAAGCTGTTCTGCCGTCGGCTTTCTGAGCACTAACGCACTGGTTTTAATTGTTGGACCCTTTTCTTTTTAATCCAGTGCTATCCATAAATCTTCTGTCTGACTCTTTGTTAATGGTTTGCACAGGGGTCCTAAGTAAATATTCAGAAGTGCAACTTGGTGGTTTGGGAAACAGTACAAGACTGGTGGATGATTTACAGGTGTTCTCAAATGTCTAACTTATTTGTTCTTCTCTTGCAGGAAATTGAAAATGGGCCTTCAGCAATGCTAGGTCTATAATGGGAAGCATCACAGTTCGATACTTCTGTTATGGATGCCTTTTTACATCTGCTACCTGGACGGTTTTGCTTTTTGTTTATTTCAACTTCAGTGAAGTGACTCAGCCACTTAAGAATGTGCCCATCAAGGGGTCTGGGCCTCGTGGGCCGCTCCCCAAGAAGTTCTATCCCCGTTTCACCCGAGGCCCGAGCCAAGTATTAGAATTACAGCTCAGAGCAAATGAAATTGATAACGTGATAGATAATCGTATTGAAGATCCAGAAAAAGGCAATGTGAAATTCTCTTCTGAATTGGGTAAGTGTATTTGATTTTTGCCAGGACCATGTCAAAATATCTAATCTTTGGAACTTTAATTGCTCTTTACATTGTCGCTCATGGGATTAGAAATGTCATTCCCCACCCCCTCAACTTTTTTCATTCATGAACTAGCTGAGGTCCGTGTAATTTTTGCAGACTCTGGAGAGTTATATTCTAATATGTCCAGTTCTGACTTCAGTATTTTATGAGGACTTGGGAGAAACTAATAAGGTCCAGAATAGAAAAACAGTGAAAAATTAAATACCTGGAAAGACAGTGGAACCTAAATGGGAAGATTCTAATTGCTGTCGTTATTTAAGAAGGGAAAGAAATGGCTGAAAGACAACTCTATTTCACATCCTTTGAAAGGCACAGAGTTAATCAAAACAACATAAGCCACTGAGTTTAGAAATCAGTTGAGAGTATGTATAGCTAGCATTTCTACTTGTAAGAACTATTAAGGTGCTAGAATATATTAAACGTAGGAATTTATAAAATCTGAGTATAAAATAGAAACTTCAAAAATTATGTTCTGTTCAATTTGGTAGCAAGACTCTATATGTCTTTGAATATTAAAAATCTAGAGTACTGGTTTTAGCAAACTTTAAGGGCCATTTCGGTGTCAACGTAAGAAACGTCCAAATCTGCAGAGAACTTTTATGAGTTTATCTCGGCCAAACTCCCGGGAAGCGAAGTCTCAGTGGGCTGAGAAAGCGCTTGGGAGAAGGGCGGCTCTGCAGCTCCCGCTGGACATCAGGGTCGCAGGAGGGAGGAGAGGTGAGGAGGGTCACACGGGGCCCATCGGTGGTGGATGAAGGCAAAGGGGGGACCCCTGGGGTTGGATGAAAGGTGAAGGGAGAGGCGCACACTTCTTCCGTGTGGCGGGTACGTTCACGGCCCAGAGAGATGGCAGTGAGGGCTCTGTGGTCTCCTCTGGCGCTGCGGTGTGCCCGAGGGGCCTGGAAAAGGTCCCGGTGACATCCCGGCGTACGTGATCCTAGATGCAGAAGGACAGTAGGCTCGGTTAAGGCAAGGTCGGCCCTTCGCCCAGGAAGCTGCAGCTCTAGGCCGTGACCGCCTGCCACGGCCGCTTGTAGTTGGGAACTTGTGTGTTCGGACCACCCCGTGTGGCTGTTTTCAGTCTGACTGTGTGGGGTCTGCCAGGCTGGCTCCCCTGAGCTTGTCAGGTTGAGTATGTGGCCCCTTTTTCATACACATTGGTTTTCTTTAAAACTTAAAAAAACCCTTTTCTCTCGTCATGGAAGCATTAATAAGTAATGTGGAGTGAGAGCAGACAGTAAGAGATTCTGAGATTGGAGGGTCCGCAGACTGAAGGAAATGTTAGGCTTTTTCCATGTGAGCGCAGTTTCAAAGCAATGAAAGTTTCTAGGAGTTCATTTCCTAATGCACAAAATTAAAAATATTTAATATGAGGAAACAAAAGCAAATACTTGAATTTTCATAAGATAACACCTGATCTCTTTCAGCTAGCCATTTAGACAGTTTCTAGTCTTTAGAAGTCATTGTTATTTTGGTGAAACTTTTATCAGGAAGTACCATTGGGTTTGCCGTTTCGGACGGACGTTTTATTTGCCATCCCGGGTGCTTCCTCCCACCGTGCTGGCACGGCCTCACGCTGCCTCAAATCTAGCGTACAGGAAACTGCAGACTGCTCCCCTCAGAAGCGTTTTTTCTGTCTGTTGGAATCTTGCTTCTAGATGTATCCTTTTTTGACTCAAAGTTTCATAAAAATTCTCTGCACGTTTGGATGTTTCTTGTGTCGACAAATTCCATATTAATTTTCGAATCAGCCTTTCCATCTTTTCAACAACGGCCGTGGGGATTTTGATAACGTTTGCATTCAGTCTGTGGCCGGTTCTGGGAAGCGCTGACGTCGTTAACTGTAGTTAGTACTCCAGTCCATAAACCCGGGAGGTCTTTCCATTTATTTACATCTCCTTTTAGTTTTTTTCAGCGATGTTTTATAGTATACAAATCTTGCACCTCCTTGGTTAAATTTATTCCTAAGTATTTCCTCTTGGATGTACTGTAAATGAAATTGTTCTCTTAATTTTATTTTCAGACTGTTCATTACTAGTGTAAAGAAATAGAACTGTGATCTGGTACCTGCAACTTTGCTGAATTCATTTATTAGCTGTATTAGGTTTTTTTGTGTGTGTATTCTTTCGTATCTTCTATAAAGAATTTAGTTGTTCAGGCAATTTGGGTTTGTCACTTCAGATAGCTACAGTCTCTCACTACTTTCAATGGCAAATGGAAGGTCCATTTTATGAAAAAACTTTAAATATTTTTGACTTCATGTATTAGAAAATCATTAGCTCCTAGGAACTTTTCTTTGAAACTATGATCAAATGAAAAAAACGTTTTAACATTTCCTTTATAGTCTGAGGATCTTCTAGTCTCTTAACATCTCTTAGTACGTGCTTTTACTCTACATTGCTTATTATTCGATGCTGTATGAGGAAGACTTTCTTAGCTATGATGCTGATTAAGTCTGGAACCAATGGCTTTTTATAGAAAGATTTATCAAGTCTTTTTTCGGGGAGGGGTTCATATACACACTCTTGCCTGTAATTGGGACCTCTTGAGGTCTATATGGGTTCTATAATTATTGCTTTTATGGAAAAGATCAAGTCTCTCTTCTTGGTCAGAGGTAGGTTTTTCTCTTGAAAATAGTCTTGAGTATGGCTAGTCAGAAGGTGGCATTTATGGTTAAGGTACGCTTGCTTTTTTGAGCTGGGCTGATAAAAACTTGGCTCTAATCCCCCTTTTCTTTTTTGAAAATGGAGACACCTACTAGATTTGCAAAACGTGGCTATTATGAGAGGGTAAAAATCAAGATTTTATTACGGTCCTAACAGTATTGTAGTAACTATCCTTTGCAGATTTAATGTGCTGACTGCCACTTTACTCTTTTGCAGGCATGATTTTTAATGAACACGATCAGGAGCTGAGAGACTTGGGGTACCAGAAGCATGCCTTCAATATGCTTATTAGCGACCGCCTGGGCTACCGCAGAGACGTGCCAGACACGAGGAGTGCAGCGTATGTCCCTGCCGCTTTCTGCTGGGGGCTTGAGCACCGCGCTCAATCTGTTTTGCAGTTAGGCTCGATTATTCGGCATAGTAGGAAACTGGACAGATTTCCACTCTTACTGTGCTTGAAGCCACGTGGTCTGGAGCCTGCCACGTCTTTTAAAAATTCTGTGGAGAAAAAGAGAGGCTCTAAGTGCATGAAATTAAATAGCCTTCTGAGTATAAGTTAGTTTTAAATGTGTATTGGATTCATGGCAAAAAGGATAAAACCAATGAAGAATTTTACTCATCTCACTTTCCTGTTTTCATTATTTTTGTTTCTCGAGAGGCTTTTCATTTGGTTTTCATATGGTTGATCAGTCATTCATTCCACAGACTTTATTGAGCACCTTCTGTTTGCTAGCTGCTGTATTAGGCCCTGGATGTAAACAGTGAGACACAGCCAGGTCCACAGGGCTTAGAGACCAGCAGGGGAGCTGAATAAGGAAACGAGTAATTGCAGCAGCTGCAGAACGAGGGCTGTGAGGGGGGTGAGATGGGGCTCCCCAGCCAGAGCGTCGGGGGAGGCCTCCCCGGGCCATGAACGACAGCGATGCCCGTGAACCCACGTGGTTTGTCGGAGCAGCCGAAACCACTGGCTCCCGCCGCCGTGGAGAGCGGCGGGCAGGGCCCGGCTGGGAAGGCTTCGCACGCCACGCAGAGGCGGCTCCGGACCATTCTCTCTCGGCGGTTTTTGGTTGTCGTACAAAGCCGCCTCACTCTTAGTGGCTTACAGGGAAGCTCTTCCATTATCTTCATATGTATCAGTTGACTCGGGTTGTTTTCTATTTGAAGGGCCAAAAAACCCCTTCAAATACAAAGTTTTACGTTATTTCCTTCAGAGACCTTCGGGAGGAGAAGCCGAACGCCAGTTTACAAGGTTTTTAAATGTTGATCTAAAAATAAGTGGCAGGTATTGGAGGAAGAAATTATTAAATGTAAAACTCTTGAGTAAGAAGCCACATTGTTTCCTTAAATGCTTTAAAAAATTGTTACAATATAAGAGGCTGAACAAGGTTGTAATTAATGTTTCTTGAATAAGGAAACATTTGAGCCTTTTCTTGTATTCGTGTTATGTCGTTATAGGTGCAAAGACAAGACATACCCTGCGGACCTGCCAGTCGCCAGTGTTTTTATTTGTTTCTACAACGAAGCCTTGTCTGCTTTGCTGCGGACCGTGCACAGTGTCCTAGACCGCACGCCGGCCCGGCTTCTCCATGAAGTCATCCTCGTGGACGACAACAGTGACTTCGGTGCGGCACGCGGTGACTGCTGGTGTGGGCGCTCGGCCGCGGTCTCTAGTGTCGCAGCTGCAGAGCTGACCATACGTAGTGGGTGGGGGGACCTCATGCGTGCAGTTGCCAGGGAGCCAACCACAGATTAGTGCCTGTCCCTCGCCGGTAGGATGCTTTCGAAGGAGCTGCACGTGCGCCCTTTGTAATCTTCACAAACAGCGCTACCCGAATGTGGACCTTGACGTTTTTCCCTTGCTTGCCTTTTTTTTTTTTTTTAAATCTTACTTTGAAACCTCTATAGATTCACAGTAAGTTCCAAAGAGGTCCTGTGTGCCCCTTCACCTAGTTTCCCCCTTGGTGACGTCTTACATAATGAGTACAGTATCACAACCAGGCATCTGGCTTGGTGTGTGTGTATATACAGTTCTGTGTCATTTTACGCCATGAATAGACTGCTGTAACCAGCACTGATCGAGTTACAGACCACGCCATTACCCCAAAGAGCTCCCTCATCCTGTTACTTTATAGTCCCATCCACTTCCCTGTCCCCACCATCCCTAATCCCTGGCAGACCCAATATCTGTCCTTTCAAGAATGCTGTATGCACGGAATTGTTTGTGTGACCTTTCAAGATTGGCTTTTGCACATGGCGTAATGCCTCGGTTTATGTTCTGATGTCTGTTAACATTGAGACTGCCCGCAGGCAAAGTGGGTTACATTCTGACAGCCGGTAGATGAGCTCTGAGTGCCATCATGAGTCAGTACAGATTTTATACACCTCGCTTTAGTTCAGCACAGACTTCCTAAGGATGGTTCCACGTATATGCGGCAAGATGGGGGGCTTTTCATTTATGCTACTCATCCAGCTCTCGACCTTGTGAGACAGGTCGTATCCTCATTTTACAGAGGAGAAAATAGCATGTAATTTCTCCAGATCCCATAGCTGTTCCGTGATGGAGTTGAAATTAGACCCCTGGTCTACATAGCTTCGAGCTTTCTGCTCTTGTCATTGCAGTAAGGTGAAGAGACACTGATAAACTGTATGCCAATCGCATGTTTTTTACGACTCAGGTGTTTATTAAGCACCTTTTATGGTGACAAAGTTGGCAGACCAGCACACTTAAATACACCAGCGGGAGTAACATCCTTAAACCTTGGTAAATATTATAACCTCACAAGAGAAAATTTAGAAAGGTTAATAGAAAACAAGACCTAAATTCAACACTGGATGTTTAAAAAAACTAGGAATCTGAGTCTGGGCCAAGTAGAGGTTGGCTAAATGCTAGATTCTAGAATTCGTGGTATCAGTGTTTTTTTGTTTTTTGGGTTTTTTTTTGTTTTTTGTTTTTTTTGGTAAGTCAACCTGTTTTTGTTTCTCACTTATAAAAACATTTGTGCGCTTGGAAGGTGCTAAAGTAATAAAAAGACATTTACTGCTGCTATTATGTTACTTTCTGGTAAGGGCAATAGAAGTTGTTCCTTGACTTCTGTATGACTTGACATTTCTCATTTCTCTGCAGTCAGCTGAACATTCACTCACGATGTTCATTTCAAACTTTTTTATGCAAAGCAATGTGCTGGTCGCTTTGAGATAAAAATGTCTCTAAGGTAACTATTCTTCTTGGCTAGTATTCCAGCTCTCACCCTTCATTTCTCCCCCTTTTTATTCTTACAAGATAATCTACGATCTTGTAAAATAAAGCACAAGAAGATTCTATAATATTTACTTGACAATTTGTTGTAGCAAGTACCAGACACCACTTTAGAATAGCTATAAAGTGTCTTTGCATGTGTCTCATGTGGTTTAAATAATTGTGGGATTCTTCATTTTCAGATGATTTGAAAGGAGAACTGGATGCATTTGTCCAGAAATACCTCCCTGGAAAAATTAAAGTCATAAGAAACAGGAAGCGTGAGGGGCTGATTCGGGGAAGAATGATCGGAGCAGCCCATGCGACAGGTACGCCTTCCCTTTGGGCTTCCTGTCCCCAGAGCCCCCCGTGGGAAGCGGGGGTCTTAGGCCTCACAGCGGCGACGAGGCTCCACCTCGTCTGGCAGAGGCCGCTTCAGAGCCCCGGCCCTGCTGCCCGGTCACCGCCTCCGAGGCTCTGCTGGCACAGTGGCCCTGACTGTGTGTGGCTGCCCGCAAGTAGGTCTCTGTCTTGTTCACTTACGTAGGCAAAAGAGTCTAGACCACATGAAATTCAACTTCTGTAATTTTTTAAATGTAAAATTTGAAATACAAATTTGAATTATGTAAAATTTGAAATACAAATTTGATTTGAATTATGCCAATAATTCTTAAAGTATGAATGCATACCACTGGTGACATGCATTATTTCTAGTTGGATAAATGGACGCTGTTAAAAATTGACTTAGATAACTGTAAGGTTATTTTCCTTAAATTTCTTCTTAATTCTTATGATTCCATCAAGGAGAAAGTCTCCATTGGTACTAGATTTTTAAAACCTTTCCAGCTTACACTGATCTCCCCTTAAAAGGAAGAACAGGTACCAAATCTAGAATGTTCTGGAAATGCATCTGGTTAGCCTTCAGTTTTATTGATTCCATTGTATTTTTATGGTTACCTCCATGTAAGATTGGGGATCCTGATTTTCATTTATAATTTTAGTAAAAAAACTTTCCTCTTAAATTTAACTTAGTTTAGAAATATTAGTTATATAATACTACACCTAGTACATGGATCTGGCCCCCAAAAATCGTCATGGTAATTTATTCAGGTACGAATGCCCGTTCAGCCAGACGATGTGTTTGCATGGCATGGAATATGACCACCGCCCTCCCAGCCAAACGGTCAAACCGTTACTTTATCCCCGGTCAGAAACACGGACGTGTTTTAGACAGGAATTCTGCCTGGAGCGTATTCGTTATGAGGAACATGTAAACAAATAATAAACACAACTCTTGAAAAAATATATGGACAGTTCAGGTTCTCCTCGGTGGTTCTTTGGACAGCCAGGTACGGAGTGTGGTGTGGTGACAGTGGCCAGCTGTGTGTAGATGTTTTCATTACAGTTATGCTGATCGAACCGTTTCCAAATTTCGGATACGGTTCCCCGCCTGAGGGGATGGAGCGCGTGACTGCGTTTTCATTGGTGACTCAGAAACACGACTGCTCGTCGCTTGCTGCTGCAGCGCGGCCGTGCGCGAGGCTCGCACGCTCTGGTCACGGTGGCGCCATGCAGGTCCCGCGCCCCTCTGGTTCCCCGGTCACTGCCATGCCTTCATCTTTCTGTCGTTTCCCACCTTTCCTTGTTAATTCCTTCAAGCTTGTTAGCTGTAGTCGCTCTCATCAGCCAATGGGATGCGCTTTTATTCTAGTAAGAAAAATTAAACCTAAGATTTTATCTTGCATTTTTAACTCCTCTTGATAAAAGTGAGTGGAAATGAGGGTTTCTTTGATAGTTCTTGTGGTTATTCTTTATTCTAAAGATTTGTCCACGAAAGGTATCACTGTAGATTGCACACGAATTACTTGAAGCGCTGGCGCATCCTGTTTCAGTTAGTGACAGCAGACGTCCCTCAGGCAAGAACGTTTCCCATGACGACAGGCCCGTCATTGTCTGTAGAGCGCACACCTCACCAGGTGTCAGTTTAACACGAGGCACAATGGCCTGTGCGCTGCGCAGTGTGAAGCGAGGAGACAGTGAACGCGTAGCTTTTCTTAATTCTAAAAATGCTACTTTTTCTCAATACAGCCAGTTTAACTGAATGAAGTAAGATTACACATGGTCATATTGAGCCTGAGACTGACTTATTTCTAACAGATCCTAAATACATTTATTTGAACAAGGACCAGCAGATCATACTGAGGAAAACAAATAAACTTCAGTTATTGTTACCTGGGAAAAAACCACCCAGTAATTATGTAATGTAATGGTACAGCGTCTCAAATGGCATGGTCTTGCCGTTCTCCACAAACACCCCACAGTGCCCTGTCCCGCTGCTTTCGATAATTCACAGCCTGGTCGGTCTCTGGGTAGAATCTAAAGGTGAAAATCATAGGTCTGAATTCAGTCTGCATGTGACTGCAGACGAGGTGAAGGAGAGTTACTTCTCGTCTTTTGTTAAACCTACAGTGAACTGAAGCAGTTAAGAGGAAGGAGGGAAGAAGGGTCCAAAAATGAAGTCCCACCTAAGCCAGCAAATGGGACCATGTGTGTGCAGGAGCGTGGGGGCAGCAGATGTGAGTTTTTAACGCGCCGTTGTTTGCCGCCTCAGGGGAGGTCCTGGTGTTCCTGGACAGCCACTGCGAGGTGAACGTGATGTGGCTGCAGCCCCTGCTGGCCGCCGTCCGGGAGGACCGCCGGACGGTGGTGTGCCCGTGATCGACATCATCAGCGCTGACACGCTGGCCTACAGCTCGTCCCCCGTGGTGCGGGGAGGGTTCAACTGGGGGCTGCACTTCAAATGGGATCTCGTCCCCCTTCCTGAGCCCGGAGGACCAGAAGGAGCCACCGCGCCGATAAAGTAAGACCCCCACCCCCATGTGCTTGAAAAACTCTCACCAGAGCTGCTTCAAAGAGTACTCTGAAGATAACTTCCTGCTTGCCAAAGGCAGAAGTGCGGGCTTAATTTGTCCATTAAGATTCTTGATTGCTGGCTGGATTTTATGCACGCTGCCAAGTCCCAAGGGAAGATTTATGAATAAGAAATTGTGCTTTCCAGCTTAGTGAGAAAGGCAGACAGAGCCAACGATATCTGGGGACAGTTGTCACACACGGTACCGTGAAGTACTACCCTGTGTTTTGTGCTGTTTATGCGCACATTTTTACGTTCAGGTCTTTGCCAGTGTGAATGGTGCTATGGAGAATATTTGATGCATAAGCTTCTTCTACAATCAGGAGTTTTAGGAGAGATTCCTACTAGTACAGTCACTAAGTCACAGTATGCGAAGTCTTCACTTCTCATCCGTAGTCGTTCATGTAAACCTCTTCCTTGTTATTCCCTTTCTTGTTTGTTTTCTTTTACATTCTCATGTTGATTTCAGAGGGGGTTTGTCTGTATTTCTACTTTTTAAAGTTCTCGAACCTACTCTTAAATATTTTTCTTGTAAAAAAAAATAGCATATGCAAAAAATAGCATATGCACACAATGAATGGTTACAATTGTGCACATCTGTGCAGCTACCACTCAGGTCAGGAAACAGCACCCCGCCGACCCCAAACATCTCTCCTGGTGACAGCCCCTGAACGCGTCCCAGGGTCGTCCCTGCCCTGAGTGAGTGCCCCCGCCCTGTGGCAGCCTCCCTGCTGCGGGTTTGTCTCCTGCCGTGCGGTTATGCCTGCAGCCAGGCTTCCTGTGAACAAAGCCGTGGGACTGTTTTGTCTCGCTTTTACTCAGCATCGTTCTAAAACTCCATCCGTGTTGGAGTACACAGCTATAGTGGATTCACTTTCACTGCTGCATACTGTTCTAACTGACTTACCCAGTTTACTGTTGATGGCGCATTGGGTTATTTTCAGCTTTTGGGTTTTTTTATTCACAAACAGTGCCGTTACCAACATTTTTACTCATGGCTGCTGGAGTGAGAGCGCCGGGTCGTAGGGCGCCCTCTCCTCACCTTTGGCAGGTACTGTTCTCCTAACCCCTCAGGCGGCCGGCATGCCCTTGGCTCCTCGGCTGGCATTTTGTCTCCTGCGAGCCAGACACGGGAGGGTGATGGAGACCCTGGCCGGTTCCAGGTGGCTGATGCCGTCTGCGGGTCGTCGTGTCCTGGTTTGTGTGAGAAGCTGTGGCGGCTGTGTGTGACGCCCAAGGACTGAGCACACCCAGCTCTCACTTGTCTTCCTGTCCTGCGTCCTTGCAGCTCTTCCTCACAGTACCTACGGGGGTCAGCGTGGGTCACTACCACCGCCCCTCCTTGGCTCTGCAGACAGGAGCCGGGTGCCGGGGCCCCTCTCAGGAGAGCAGGGCCGCGCCTGGGGTCTGCCTGCTGCATTCCTGGTCCCTGACCTCCTGTCCTGTGGTCGGTAGATGGCAGCGGTGACTCCATTTGTCCCGGCCCTGTTTTCTTCTTCAGGAGGAGAAACGTGTGGTCTAATTAGCTATTTTTAAAGGTTTTCTTTGCCAGTGCAAGAAGAAAGTACTCCAGACTGTTACATTTGTTCTCATTCTCAGCTTCTGTGCACTTGCCAGTTTTGCTTAGTTCATCATCTTCATGGGTATTTGTTTCTCATGTTTAATTTTTAGTATTTTTCATCAAAAACATTATTCATTAACGAATCAAACAGAACTTAGGATAAAAATGACCTCTACCCTTTCTCTTCCTAGTCTCAGTCCTTGCCCCGGAGGCAAATTCTTGTAACCGTTTTTATTTTTGGTCTTCCGTTTCTCACTTCGTTACCGCTAGATGATACACAGACCCCTTTCCAACATCAAACCAACGTAGACCCTCTCCTCGGAAAGCGAAGGTCTGGCTCCCTGACGTCACTCCCCAGTACTGGCTGTCACCCGTGTCGTTTGGTTGTTCGTAGTTGTAGCGTTGGTCCCTTTCGATGCTTTTAAGCTGTGTTCCTTTTGACAGCACTATCCGGCGTTCCTCCCCCCGCAGTGAGGGCGTTAGCTGATGGAAAGGGTAGGAATGGGGAGAAGGAGAAGGGGCTGTTTCACTTTATTGATAGCAGGTTGCTATCTTTTTGACTTAACGTTTAGATTTTTTACACTTTCAGCTTTTTTCTTTTTCTAATACGTATATTTAAGAAGATAAATTCTTCTAATGGCTTTAGCTATATCCCACAAATGATATATTTTTTATCATTTATTTCAAATTATTTTAATTGTGTTATCTCCTCTGACCCATAGGTTATGTAGCAGTGCCTTTATTTCCAGACAGAGAGATTTCTGTAGATGTTATTTATTGCTAGCTCAACTATACTGTGGTCAGAAAACATTCTATATGATTTTAGTTCTGTAGAAATCGATGAAATTTGCTTTATGGTCTAGCATGTGGTTAATTTTTGTAACTATTTGTTGTGTGCCCGTAAAGTTTGTATTTTCGCCAGGTGGTAAATACGGGATTCTGTAGCAGTTTCATCGTTTATTGTTACTGAACTATTCCATATTTTTGTTTTTAATTCACATGTTCTGTCAGTTATTGAAAATGGTATATAGTTTCCCACTTCAATTGTATATTTGTTTCTCCTTTTAGTTTCTATTTCATGTTTTAAGGCTTTGTTAACAGATGCCTGAAAGTTGAGAATTATTCACACTACTTGTCATTATGCATTACCTTTTGTTCTATACTTTCAGAACAGTGAAGCATTTGCTTTGCAGTCTGACGTTTATTCTCATAGCTGTTCCCTTTTTATTTTTGATCCATCTTTGCACCGTGCAGCTTTTCTTCCCTTTTGCTGTCAGTCTGTGGTCTTACGTTTAGATGTGTCCCTTGTAAGTAGCATTATACATATGTTTTTAACCAGTGTGAAGAAATTTAGGGCATTTAGTTGATTACCTTCGGTAGTATGTTGTGTTTATGATTACAGTGGTACTATTGGCTTTTTCCCTTACTTTTTTCTCGTGCCTGCATTTGGTCTGCGTTCCTGTTATTCTGACCCTAACAGCTGCCCCATCATTAGGACTTACACCTTCGTACATGCTGTTCTTCTAGTGGTTGCCCTGGAGACTGCAGCCATCGCCCCTGACTTTTCAAAGTGTGATATGGATTGGTACTTTCTCCAAACAACACAGGAATCTTAGAAAGTCCATATTTTACTTATTTCCGTTCAAGTTACATTGTTAAAATACGTGTGTGTGTATTTTTAATCCCACAAGACATGTAACCATTATTCATTTAGGTTTACCCACATATTTCTTTCTTTCATGTTACTCTGTATTCTTTCTGAATCTGCGAATTTCCATTTAAGATTATTCTGACTAAAAAACACATTTAAGTATTTCTTTTGATTGGACCTTCTGGTGATTACTCCTGTCTTTTTCTGAAAATGTTTTCGTTTCCTCATTACTTTAAAGAATAATTTTACATGATATCTAGTTCTAGATTGGCAGGTATATTCTTTCAGGCTTTTGAAGGTAGTCAAGAACCTTCTGGCTTCTACTGTTTCTGGTGAGAAGTTAGAGACAGAATTATTTTTGTTTCCTTTGAAGGTAATCTTCATTGGCTGCTTAAATTTCCTTTCTGTCTCTATCAGAAGTGTTTTTCGGATATGCATAGATTTGGTTTCATTTTTGATCTTTCATGTGATTTATCTTCCTGATTCCCTGGTTATTGTTTGCTTGTTTATTGAGTCCCAGACACAGTATATATGAAAAATGAGAGAGACGCATTCATAGCTGGGATGATGTTTTTTCTTGCAGAGAGAATTTTGCCTCACTTCCGGCAGGCAGCTTGGGACGCTAGAATCTGTGATCACCCAATCCTGTTTTGGGGGGCAAGACGCCCGGAACCAGGGCTCGGCTCCACGAGGGCCAGTCTGCTTCAGGTTCTCCCACTAACACAGGGCTCAGTCTTCTCGGCAGTACTGACGTTTTGGGCTTGATAAATTCTTCATTTAGCAGCATACCTGCTCGCAACCCATCAGGCGTCAGTAGCAACCCCCACCCAGCTATACCAGCTAAAGATGTCTCCAGAAGTTGACGACATTCTTGCTTGGGGACAGAATCACCCTGTTTGAGAGCCACTGGTCCAACACGTGTTTGAGTGCAATTGAAAGTGGCAGGTTTGTCTGGTCTCACCTTGGCAGGCCGTGGGGAGGTTTTTATCCCAGTGGTTCTGCGAGACTATCAGAGGAATTAAATAATTCATTTCAGGTGGACCTTTGTCAACAATAGTTATAATAAAAAAGTACTTAGAAAATTAGCCGTTGTTTGCTAGGTACCTAGCATATCTAGAAATTCAGTGATGTGGCCTAGTTCACTCCCTGATGTTTCATAATGGTTAGTCTAGCTTTTATTAGTAGTATTCCAACGGTGCACTGAGTTTATAGTAAGTAATTGACTACAGAATTGACATGGTAATTGTTTTCCTTTTCTAGGTCACCTACAATGGCTGGAGGATTGTTTGCCATGAATAGAAACTACTTCAATGAGCTTGGGCAGTATGACAGTGGCATGGATATCTGGGGAGGAGAAAACTTAGAAATATCATTTCGGGTAAGTTTGTTTTTGCATGCTTAATTATTTGTGTATAGTAATGTAATTTTCATCCATGACCCCATATTTTCTGTAAATTTTTTGATTCTTTTTATTAAGAAATTGTCTTTAACGAACGTTACTCTGTTGTACCCTGTGACATATAATAATCCTTTAAAATGTCAGAAGCATCTGAGAAGGCCCATGTATGTTTTACGAGGATTCAGGAGGGCTGACTGTAGGGTGGCCGAGCACGAACACAGAAGACTTAACGTGCGTTTACCTAGAGCCCCGTTCCTGTCGCGCCGAGTTGGGGCGATCGGATTCCCCTCATTGCCAAGGCCACCCTGGCTCACACCTGTTACCAGCAGCCCCCATTCCACTTGCAGAAGGCGCTTCGTGTAGATAACAGATCACATCACTCCATGTGTCGCTTACTGAGTCCTTTACGGAGTCAGGTACCTCCAAACCTGAGGAAGAAATTCACCCTCCGTAATTTCTTCTCCAACTGCTCAGGTTGGAAAGATGGCAGTGTAGGTGGGGTCTGTGGCTCAGGGAGCCCTGGGGGTAAGACCTTCCGAAAAGGTAGGTGGGCGGGGGGGGGGGGGAGAGGACGGACTCAGACTTCTTCCATTTCCCGCCTCCGGTCTCCTGGCCTGGATGGCGGAATCCCCAGTCAGAGACTAACACGATATCTTGTGCACATGTCATTTTGTATTTTCGTAAATGTATTGACCACTGTGTTTTTAAAAGATAGATTTTCTATATAATCTTCAGAATTTGAAAGGAATAATAGATATCCTTAGTTCAGTCTTATTTTGTAGATGAGGTAACTGTCCTACAAAAATTAAAATAACTGGCTAAAGCAACTCAGAGAAGTTAAGGGCAAAATTTAGACCAGAACTAGGATCTTTTGAATCTTAACCTAGATTTATTCTGTATATTTTTTTTCCTCAAAAAAGAAGTTTATATACATTTTCTAGGAGAGTACCTGTAAAGCTGAAATTAGAGGACCAGTCGGTAGGCAGTCCTTGTCCCAAGTCCTAAAGATCCAGCGTCTTCTGGTAGAGCGTCAAGGGCAAGGGCGTGTTTAGGTCCATGCTAGTACGAGAGTAGCACACGTGATGGAGTTAGGTTCTTTTTAGTCAGAAAGACAGGTTTTTAAAAATACACCCTTGACTTCCTTCTATTTAGAAAACATCTTGGAAAGTCTCCCACTTACTTAATAAAGGTTAATTTCATGAACATTCTTACGTTGATTGCATAGTGCTGCGAGGCAGCCATTAACACATGTTTCGCTTCTGCCCAGATTTGGATGTGTGGAGGTAAACTCTTCATCATCCCTTGCTCTAGAGTTGGACACATCTTCCGAAAAAGACGACCGTATGGCTCTCCTGAAGGCCAGGACACCATGACACACAACTCCCTGAGGCTGGCACATGTTTGGCTGGATGAGTACAAGGTGAGCTGGAATCTCTCACTGAGAAGGGACAGGAAGGCCACCACTCCTTTGGGAATGGTTCGGCTGCTTTTCACTCACATTTCTGTTTGAGTGACTGTCTCCTGGGTTTCTTCTGTCCTCTTCACTCAGTGTTTCAGTCATCGTTTGTGTTGACTCTTAATTTCCCAAGTGACCACGCAGTAAGAGGTGATAGAGTCAGCATCAGAAGTTCTGTCTCCCGTCAGTTGTTGGCCCCTCTGGTCCGTTTCCGTCCTGCTGCTCGCTGGGCCTCCCTGTGACCTGGGCCCAGCTTCCCCGGTCGAGTCGACACACCGTGGCCCCCCCCCCGCCACCTCCTCTGTGAGGCGCAGCTTGCAGTATTTTCTTTGGAACAGCTTTACTGAAGCGCAATTCACAGATCATTTTTAGAACATTTTATCGCCCTAAGAAGAAACTCCATTGTGCTTCAGCCACCATCCCCGCCTCTCCCCCAGTTCTAGACAGCCACGTTGCCTCTTTACTTTATGGATTTGCCTATTCTGGACATTGTGTACAGATGGAATCTCACAATGGTGCGCTCTTTTGTGACTCTTCTTCCACTTAGAATGATGTGGTCAGCTTCGTCTATATTGCGCCAGGTTATTTATCAGTACTTTGTTTTTACTGCCAAGTAATATATCCCGTTTTGTTTATCCATTCACGATGTGGCGGACATTTGAGTATTTTAGATTTTTTGACTTCCGAAACATGCTGTTGTGAACGTCTGTGTCGTTTTTTAAACAAGCCTTTACCGAGCACCTACTATGTAGCAGGCTGTGTTAGGTTTGAGGGGTGCGCACAGTGATGTTTGACACGGAGGTCAACGCCAGTGGAGGGCAGCAGGCCACGTGCGGCGAGGACAGGCGCGTGAAGCGCTGGGGGGCTCAGGGGCCCCCTTTCCCTCCTCCCTCCGCTGCGTGCCTCCTTCAGCGGCAGCAGCTCTCAAAATACAGTCCGCAGCCCACACTGGTGGGTCCGCTGGGCAGTGCTCTTCACAGCCAGGTTCGGAGTGGCTGACGTCACGCTGACGGTGCAGACGCAGCACGGAGCGAGGCGTTGGCACCAAACGGTCCTAATAATGCCAGGCCCACCTGAGAATGTCATCGGCGAAGTAGCGAAGGTGAATTGTCTCCCGGCGGCCTGCGTCCGTGTTCACGCCGGGCGCGCGCACGGCGCTTTTGCTGTGCGCTGAAGGCAGCAGTGGCCCCGAGAGGGACGTCTGTGCCGTGCGCGTTTGCAGCCGGACCAGCCCCTCCTCTGCAGGGAACACTCGACGAGAGAGAGAGACTCTGAAACCACGGGCGTTCGTATTTGCGAGTCTGGCAGACGTTCTCTCAAAAACGAATGAACTGAGCCTGTCACTTCAAGGAAAACAACTTACAGTGTTTGTTGTAAACGATCAAATTCAGGCTTTTCAGGTGAAAATTAGAATTTTGGAAAACGTGCATCCTTCACCATGAGCTTGATAGCTCCGGTACTTAAAATCCTTTCTGATGAGATTGGTAGTGATTTGTGAATACGATTTTGGGGTATTATATATGTGGAAGAACTTCGCAGCCTACCAGGACCAGTGTTTTCCGAAGGACTGGTGCACGGAGTTATCAAAGCCTCCGTGGTAAGATGCCCATTCAGAGAGCGGGACGCCTGGCTGGCTCTGAGGCAACAAACACTGCGAAGGGCCCCGTGGTGCGTCTTCGTGGCGCGCACGGCCACTGACCTTTAAACGTTACTGGGTTTTAGCGCAGTATCCAGAGTGACCACCGTTACCTGAAAGTTATAAACACATTCATGAACTCGTTTTAGAAATAGATTTAACCTAAGAACCTGTAGTAACCGGTTGAGTATAGGTAAGAGAATTCAGCTAACTTTTTAGCCAGACATTGAAAAGATTTGCAAAAAAAAAGTGGTGTCACTGTTCTCAGTACAGTTTTTGTTTTTGTTCGAAGCATGTTATTAAAGTAAGTGGGTAATGGGTTTGTTGTTGTTATTTTTAGTGAGTTAACCAAAGGTTTTAAATATCTGAATTATAACTAAATGGTAAATAGCAGTAGACAGAACCCTAGAAATATTACTTGTTTGGAGTCTTCAGTCATATTTAATATAGAGTCCTGACATCAGACAGGCTGAGAACTGCTAATCTCTTATGTAGCCGTTTCATTGATTCTGAGATACACGTTTTTATGTCTCTAGCTATTTCTAAGGTTGAGGTGCATCTCACAATCTACGATGTCTTATCATTGTCAATTATGGACCTAATCGTGTAACACTTTCCTTTTTTTTGGCAACATTAAGAAAACACTGACATAAAAAATGTTTTTGGTCATCCATGTTTTCAGTTCTTTGGACCTCAGTATAATTGATAATATTTATTTTAAAAATCTATTCTCTTATTTTTCAATTTTCTTTTAAATTCAGGAGCAGTATTTTTCCTTAAGACCAGACCTGAGGACCAGAAGCTATGGGAACATCAGTGAGCGTGTTGAATTGAGGAAGAAGTTGGGTTGTAAATCGTTTAAATGGTATTTGGATAATATTTACCCAGAGATGCAGGTATCTGGACCCAATGCCAAACCCCAGCAACCCATTTTTATCAACAGAGGGCCAAAACGTCCCAAAGTCCTTCAGCGTGGAAGGGTAAGGAAGCAATCTTCTCAAAGCTGTAAGATACAATGTCATTGCAGACCTAACAAAATATTAGTATGAGAATTTCCTCCACTCAGGTATAAATCCTTAGAAATTTAGTATTATCACTGTTAATAAGATTCTTTACCTGTAAAGGGAGCATGACTTTTATGAGTTATACCGGCTCGCTCCTTAGAATACATATAAATATACAAATAAAGGCAGAGTGTAAGTATAAAATTCATTTGGCAGAAACCTGCCCAATGAGGAAAACAAAGGAGAAACGAGCAGCTGGACACCGTTCAGTTTCAGCTCGGGCACTGACCACAGACGGGAAGTGCAAGTGGCAAGGGTCTTGGCGGTGGCGTGAGGTGAGAGTTCACATCTGTTCTGGGCAGTCACCTGAGCTTAGAAAGCCCACCGATCCACCACGTTTCTCCAGATGTTCCCTTTTGTTTCCTATAGAATTTCTTCGGTTTTATTATCACCCTTAAATTTTAGAGGCCTAGCCAGAAAATCAGACCTTTTTCCTGAATCATTTCTTAGAATTTGCTTTCTGAAAGTTAAATGTAGGTATTATCAGTTGTTGCCAGTTTTCTCTTGTGTTCAAGAAGGCACTTTTCTGGATTCTTCCACCGTGCCGTTCTTTGACCTATTAAGTGGCTGGAATTAAGCCTTCTTGTTCTGTCTTATAAGATTAAAAAAAAAAAGTCAAGACGTTATTAGGTGTTTTGTCATCAGAAAGGTACCAGTGTTATGTCCACATGGTTGAAATCCCTTATTATTCTTGCCCTGTGGCTCTAATCTCATTTAACCCTTCAGCCCCTTTATCCAGACTAAGTCGTCTGCTGCTTTTATGCATCTCACTCTGGGCATTCCCGCGGCCTTTACCTCAGTTCAGTGCGCATGTACACTTAGTTATGTACTGTTTGCTTGACGTCTTTTGTTCTTAAGGCTTAGTGCAGAGATCATAGTTTTTTTCCTTCCATGTAGATTAGCAAACTCGTAAGTAGAATTCCTACTCACACCGCCTGCAGATCCCGGTTAGGTGCCCTGTAACCTGTCACAATGCTCGTACGTGCCAAAGCTAGAACCGCTGTTTCCTGACCTTTGGAATCCATGCCTCTGGATAGTATCCCACGTCTCACGCAGAGCCTTTCGCAGCACTGCTCAGGGCGCTCTCCGACCTGGTCTGTCTGCGTGCCGGCTTTCATGAGTGTTGTCTTCCTTTACAGCTCTATCACCTCCAGACCGGCAAGTGTCTGGCGGCCCAGGGCCGCCCCAGTCAGAAGGGAGGCCTCGTCGTGCTTAAGGCGTGTGACTACAGTGACCCAAATCAGGTGAGTGAGGCGTCTGTGCTCGCAGCCCATCCGCAGGTGTCCGTTAGTGAAGGGACTGCCACCGGTCCTTCCTGAGGGGCAAGGCAGGCATCAGGGTTCTAACCTCACCTTCAGTCATACAGCTTAAAAGTGGGATGAGTCGAGAGACCACCTGATCCGACTGTTTTTGTCTCTGCGTACTTTCCTACCTCTGATCAGTTTGTCACAGTAGCATTCTCTTTGTCCAGAGCATCGTTTGTCCTTTTCAGTTACGTAGAAGTGCACGTTCTCCATCTGCGGGTCTGTTCCTGGCTTTCGCTCATTTTTTTTAGGTTCCACACGTAAGTGAGATCATAGGTATTTGTCTTTCTCTGATTTCGTCTCACTTAGCGTAGTGCCTCCAGGTCCATCCGTGTCGTCACGAATAGCGAGATTCCATTCTTTATGGCTGAGCCGTCCCCGTGTGCATCTTCTCTGTGTGCTTGGCCAGTCACGGCCGGCGAGGCTGCTTCCGCACCGTGGCTTGCTGCAGACAATGCGGCAGCGAACACGGGGGCCTGTTTCTTCTAGAATAAGTGTTTTCCTCTTCTTTGGATAAATGCCCAGAAGTGGGATTGCTGGGTCATGTGGTAATTCTGTTTTCTATAATAGCTACACCAAGGTACAGCCCCGCCAACACCTGTTCGATTTTTTTTGATGACAGGAGTGAGGTGATATCTCATTGTGGTTTTAATTTGCATTTCTCTGATTAATGATGTTGAGCATCCTCTGTGAGGAATATCTGTTCGGGTCCTGTGCTCATTTTAATTGGATTTTTTTTTTGGTATTAACCCTTTATTGGGGGTATCCTTTGCAAATACCTTCTCCCATTCGTTAGGTTGTACAAAAATGTTTTAGTTTGATGTCATTTTTTTCTTTTGTTTCCCTTGCTTGAACAGATATTTCCAAAAAGATGTTGCTTTTTTTCTCCTAGAAGGTTTATGGTCTCGGGTCTAACCAATCCATTTTATTTTGTATGTGGCATGAGAAAGTGGTCTGATTTCCCCAGCACCACTTACTGACGACTGTCTGTCTGCCCCACCATACGTCCTCGCCTCCTCTGTCCTAGACGGACAGTATGAGCAATGCCATTGCTCTGTGTCTGTTTTTATGCCAGTACCATACTGTTTTGATTATCGTAGCTTTGTAGTTTGATATTAGGGATCACGATACTTCTCGATTTTGTTCTTTCAAGATTTCTTCGGCTCTTCAGGGCCTCTAATCGTAAACATTGTATGGAACCACAAGTTCTCATTCTGAGAAGAATGCCATAGGGATCGCACTAACTCGGTAAATTTTTAGGTAGCAAGGGTATTTTAACAACATTAATCCTTCCAATCTATGAACAAGGTATACTTTCCATTTATTTGTCTTTTGACTTTTCGGTGTCCTACAGTTTTCAGAGTACAGTTCTTTTACTTCCCTGGTTAAATTTATTCTAGGTATTTTATTGTTTTTGATGTACCAGTAGGGGATTATTTTCTTAATTCTGATCATTACTTGTGTGAAGAAACAACAGATTTCTGTATGTCAATTCTGTATCCTGCAGCTTAAGTGATTTATATAATACTGTGAGCTTTACTTCTTGTCTGATTGCTGTGGCTAGGACTTGAGGTTACGATCTGTTATTTTCTTCCTTAGATATGGATTTATAATGAAGAACATGAACTGATTTTAAGTAATCTCCTGTGCCTGGATATGTCAGAAACCCGCTCCTCGGACCCACCCCGCCTCATGAAGTGCCACGGGTCAGGAGGGTCCCAGCAGTGGACCTTTGGGGTGAGCAGTGATGGGGAGGAGACAGAAGGGGCTGAGGGAGGGGCATGACAGATGGACACACTGTACCTTGTAGAAGGTAGTTCTGAGTTTGTAGCATCCCGCAAGCAACCTTAAACGTTCCACATCTCTTCTGGGTTCCTGGAGCTTCTTTACCATGGTCTGCTGTGTTTTAACTGGTGGAATTCTTTTCTTCCAGAAGAATAATCGGCTGTACCAGGTGTCAGTTGGCCAATGCCTGCGAGTAGTTGATCCACTGAGTCACAAAGGCTATGTTGCTATGGCAATCTGTGACGGCTCCTCCTCACAGCAGTGGCATTTGGAAGGTTAAGGTGGAGGCCGCGGCTGGATGGTGACGCATCGTGCTTGTCCCATGGAGATGCCTGGGAAGATGAGGTGAGACAGCAGATGTGCTAGAGACTGGAGCACCGCGTGGCCGTCAGGAGGTGAAGAAGTGTCTCACCCAGACAGGGCATTTCTGAGCTGCTGCTAAGGAAGGAGGTCTTGCTTATGGGAGGAAACCAGAATATCGTTTCACTATAAAGAGGTCTGTGTAGAAGGGAAACATCCAGGACATGGCTAGGTCTATTCAAATTGTGCTTTTTAAATCCCCTCTAATGCCGAAATGGCACTGATCTGGTTGGGAACTGGTCTTGATTTCCTTTCTTAGAAGACTTTGTAGGAGACAGTTAATTTTACACAAACTGATTGAATCCACATGGCTTAACTTCAAGAGGCATTTATAAGATTGTATTTAAGAAGCAGTTAACTTATAAATTATTTTGATGAATGACGAGTACTAGCTACACTTAAAATAAAGGATCCTTTTAATTATTTACCTATCTGCTTATATTGGGGCCTCAAGTCTGAGCTGTCCTATGTGACACATGGAAAGAAACACACTTGGATTCAGCTGATGAACCAGTACGCTAGGTAGGTAGGGTTCACAGTTTGAATTATGCGGATTCGCATACTGGACGTGAGAGTTGTCTGTGAAACATACAGGCAGAGTTAAGTAAGCTGTTGGATGTAGAGGTGAAGGTCTCATTTATCTCGAGATATTAATTTAGGGATCATCTGTGCAGGCTAAATGCTCAGCTGTAAAGGACTGCATCTCAGAGACAGTTCTGTGGGTACTTCGTTATTTTATCTTGAACCACAGCAGCTTAAGCACCTGATTAGGACCATGCTAGAGTCCTATCTGTACCTTAAACTTTTTGTCGATTTTAATAATCTCATTAAGTGTAAATGAAATGCCTCATTTAGAAGGCAGCCACTGTCAATTGGATAAAAACGCAGACCCACCTCTACGCCTATAAGAAACTCACCCTAGCACTTTAAATGGGAAGACACAGATAAGATGGGCAGACGTGTGCGTGGTGGGCACTGCTTGAAAGACGTCTGGAGTGACTGCATCGTTATTTGTCAGCTCTTTCAGAGGGAACAGTCTCGAGCAACTTCAGAATGCACGCCACAGAAATTATTCTCCCAGAGTTCCCAGGGGAGGCATTATCCACAACTGTAATGAGATTTCAGCATGCCTCAGTAATCGATGAAACACGTAGACAGGTGATCACAAGCAGGATAGTCAAGTTAACATAATTAACAACTGTGGAGCCCCCTCACCCAGTAAGAACACACTCATCCGTGTGTACATGGAACCATTACCAGGTGAGATTATGTTCCCAAACATTAAACAAGTCTCAATAATTTATACAAATTCAACTCATGAAAATTATTTTAGAAACCAATAATAAAGATAACTGGAAATTTTTCGAATATTTGAAAATCTACCATGACATACTTCCCAACAGCCCCATGGGTCAGAGAAATCAAAAGGCTATTTTGAACTAAAAACACACAACATTGCAGAGTTGGTAGGCTGCAGCTCAGTGCTTGAGAAATTTATAACACTGTTTAAAATCAGTAATTTAAATAAAGAGTATCAAACTGCTAAAATCACCTCTAGTCCAAAAAAAGACACAAATTGCTAACACATCAGTAAAGACTGGCAGCCTTACCAGACATTCTGCAGATGTTAAAAAGAACAAAAAGCAATAGGAACTCAATCATTGCTACTGGGAACCCAAAACGGTATAGCCATTGTGGAAGAGGACTTGGTGGTTTATTAGAAAACTAACAATCACCATGTGACAACAGTCAAGCCTCTTGGTATTTACCTGAAGGAACTGAAAACCTGCGCCCACACAAAAATCTTACTTACAGCGGTTTCATTCCTAACTTGGAAGGAACCAAGATGCCCTTCAGTAGCTAAATGAATAAACTGGTCCATCCAGATAGTAGATTCAGTGTTCAAAAGAAATGGAAACTCGAGGAGCCAATCTAAAAAGACTTTGTACTGTATGACTTCAACGACATGACGTTCTGGAAAAGACAAAACCGCGGAGGCCCGAAGAGGGAGAGGAGCAGGCAGAGCACAGAGGGTCCTCAGAGCAGCGGAACCGTCGCGCGGGATGTTACAGTGGTGGCATCGTGTCATCATGCGTCGGTCGGAACCCACAGACTGTGCACCACCAAAAGCAGACGGGACAGCGGCGGGTCGCTACCACTGGTGCCAGCTGTCGATGGCGGGGGACCTGGGGGCGCGCTCTGTATTTTAGTCAATTTTACTGTGACCCTAAAACTGCTTTAAAAATAAATTGTTTTTTAAAAAAGGACAAGGATTATGACCAACTTTATGCCACTAAATTAAAAGGACAGATTCCTTGAAACAAATGACCCAACTTTCCTATGGAAACAGATAACCTAAATAGCCCTATACGTATTAAGCAAATTAAATTTATAGTTTAAAAACCTGCCCCCAAAGAAAACTCCAGGCACAGATGGTTTCATCGACGAATTCTATCAAACAATGGAGGAAAAAACTATACCAATACACAAAGTGCTGTGAAATTCTGATGATATGAGCAATTTTAAAAGCAATACACCAGAAAACTACAGACCGATTTCCTTCATGAACACAGAAGCAAGACTCCCTTAAAAACGTTGGCAGAGCAAACCCAGCAACAGGTAAGAAGGAAAGTGGGGTTCATCCTTAGGGAGCTGCTTCAGTACCACAGCACCAATCAGTACAGTTCACAATGCAGGAAACAAATATGCCAAAGCTCAACACATGATAAAAACTCGGCAAACTAAAAATGGAAAACTCCTCTACATGATAAACAACGTCTGTGGAAAATGATAGTCTCTGAAGGAAAAAGCAGGAACAAGGCAAGGATGCCTGTGCTTACCTTACCACTCCATTCCGCATTCGCAGCGAAGGTCTCAGCCAGCGTAGTTGGGCAGAGAAGAAAATGAGCACGTGCATTTGGAAAGGAAGAGCCAGAACCAAGACTGTGGCCAAGCACGTAGGAAGTCAGTGAGTTCTCAACACCACTACAGGTAAACAGTGAAAGGAGTTCATTAGGAGCACAAAGTAAAAGGTCGATATAAAACTGAACTGTACTTCTACACGGAGGCAACGAGCAGTTCAAAATTGAAAGTGATGGCATTGCAATTGCAAGTCACAGTATCAAAAATATGAATCATAGAAAGTATGAAACATTGCTGAGCGAGAATAAAAGACAAACTACATGAACGCAGAGCTATACTAGATCCACAGGTTAGGAAACTCGGTATTGTCAGGATGTTAATTCTCCACAATTTGATCTACAGATTTACATGCTATCCTCCATCAAATCTCCAGCAGGCCTTTTATGCTTCATCCAATATTCAAATTTACATGGAAATGCATACAACTGAGTGGCGAAAATAAGTTTGAAAAGGGTGAAGTTGGACGGCTTGCACGAATTGAGTCTGGCTGCGACCCCGGCTGACGGATGACAAATAGACTAGAGGAACAGAAACAGACCCCCACGTATCTGGCAACTGATTTTCAGCAAAGGAGCCAGTACGACTCACTGGGAAAACCCTGGTCGGAGACGGCGCCCGGAGAGCTCCGTGTCCCCATGGTCGGACGTGGAGCCTTACGCTGTACACGGGACAACTCCAGAACGGGTCACAGCCAAGGGGAACACGCAGCAGGATGGGCAAAGGTTAATTAGGTGAGCCACAGACTTGTATCCAGAACTTAGAAACAGTACTTAAAATTCAGCATAAAGACAACTGTATTTTTAAAATGGACCAAATAAATACTTGAATAGACGCAAAGACGTATAAATGGCTCAGCATGTAAAAAGGTGTTCAGCGTCAGTCATCAGGGAGAGGCAAACTAAAACCACAGTCAGGTGCCAGTTCACACCCATGAAAATGGCAAAAGTAAAAAGGGACTGACCTGGGTTCCAAGGACGTGGCAGAGAAGGTCGTCATGGCACAGCCGTGCACTCCGCCGTCAGTGCCCAGAGCACTCACAAAGCAGCCAGGTGACAAGGTGACCCCACAGGCTCTACGACAAAGTGGGTTGGGGAGGCGTAGTAACCGTAAGACCTGTGTGTGATCGACACTTGTGTGACAGAAAGCAAAGGGAAACAAGCACACGACCCAATTTCCCTTAGAAACAGCCAATATATTAAACCAATTACATTTGTAGTTTAAAAACCTTCCCACAGAGAAAAGTGCAGGCACAGGTGGTTTCACGGGGCGCGCTGTGCGCACTGGTGCAGAGTCAGAGAACCCGAAGCGGGCAACAGGTATCAAAAGGGAACGGGCTGCATCCAAGAACCACGTGAGCCCCGTGGGTGAGTGTGAGGGCGGGAGCATCCCAGTCCTGGGGACACTTGAAACTTAGCTCCAGACCTGCTTTGTAGGCCAGGTCCCAGCGGGAGCACGGACTACTGGGAATGGGATGAAAACTGAGCAGGACAGGGAAAAAGGAGAAAGGAAAGATAAACCTTGGCGAGGTGGAGGAGGGACGCAAAGCTGGGTGTCTCGCAGTGAGCCACTGTGCTGCCGGGACCTCACACGTTAGGGGTGGCACCCTGGGGAGGTGGAGCCGCCGTCCAGACCACCCCTCCTCACACTTTGGCAAAACTGAAGTCATCAGTGAGCAACAGGAGAGGGTCACGGTCAAGTCCCATACAAGGTTACTATGAGAATGAAAAAAAGCTCTAGAAAAACCCAGTTCCTTCTCCCTCTTTGTGGGTCCCCTTCACTGCTCACACCTCTGGTCCCCAGACGTCCAGCGTTCAGCCCACGCCAGGCAGTTCTCGGACACCAGCGGGGCGTCCCGCACTTCACCTCGGCTGGGACACGGTCTGCCTGGAGACAGCACCACGCCCTGAAGTCCCGGGGCTCAGTGGCTCAGGTGCCAGCAAGTCCGGGGTGCCACCCACGCGTCTGACACGTGACCCCGCACTTCGCGTTCAGTCAACGTGCTAGGACCCGCGCACATCAGGTCACGCAGCGCCTGCCGGCTCGTGACGCAAGCGCGTGAGAGGACAGCAGTGAGCGCGCAGAGGGCGGAGACGAGGCGGCTGCGGGGCTGGCGGGGGCCAGCGGCTTCCACGCGCCCACCAGCCCGGGGCCTCCCGCCCGGGCCTGGCTGGGTTTCGGAGGCTTCGTTACACGCGTGATTGCGTAAATCTATCCCTGGCACTGGGTTCGACCATCGGCCCCTCCTCCTTGCGCAGTGTGGGGGTGAAAGCTCCCACCCTCTCCCCCGTACCGTAGTAACACGCAGACACCTTGATCAGTCCTGTCACTGAGGAAACTCCAAGCATTTCCGGAGCTGTGCCAGAAATGGGACAGAGACCACGTACGCGTCTCTGACTGTGAATCAGTGTCACCCTGGTTCTCCCCTGGCTTTGGGACGTGGACCTCTGACAGCAAAACAGCTGTCACAGTCGGACAACGGTGGCACGCCGGGGGTGTCAGTCGTTCGTAACGCCGGCCCTCACTGCAGGCTTCTGTTCCCCCTGGCGGCTCCCAAAATCGGGAGTGGCTTCCGCTGGATGCCGCTGCCCTTTCAGGCCTCTGGTGTAGTAATCAAGCTAGTGACATCTCCCGTTCTCAAGGTGCTACTATGATACAAGATTCTCTCGTTACGTGACACAACCCACTCATGCCTTTAAGCTCAGCTCCTAGTTTTCCCTTTTTCTATTTGTACCCCAATTCTTCCCACCTTTGGAAGGTACGTTTGGTCTGGTCACTGCTAGTCTGGTAAGCCCTGCCCCCTCCTCCCGCTCCTGCTCAGACAGGGTCAGGCTCCGCAGGAGCAGAGCAAGTGGGCCTCCATGGCCCTCCACAGCTCTTTCAGTCTTAGCCCCAGCTCTGTCGGATGGGGTGACGGCACATCCCGCCCCCTCGGGCCTTGAGGAATTCTGACGTAGAGGTTAAAAACACAGTTTCTTAGAAATCATCCCTGTTTGCAGCCCTGGTCTGTAAATATTGCAAGGGTGGGTGGTGGGGAGAATAAAGCCGAGGTGATGAGGGAAGAGAGCACACAGGACGTGCTCAGAGAACTGATCAAAACTGTAACACCTGTTCAACAAGCTACAAGACATGAATAGGAAATGACCCCGAAGCAGGATTTGAAAACCCAGAAAGGTGACAGAACTCAAGAATTAGAAATTTAAGAAACAATTTTAGAAATTAAAGGAACATGGGGCAAAGAAGCATAACAAAGCCTTTAAACAAAATTGAATTCGACAAGAAAAACTTTTAAATCAGAAGTGAGAAGAATTCTGCCTCCAGCTGAGAGGGAGTAACAACATCTATACGCGTTCTGGGGCAAACAAGTAGAAAAGTAGACAAAAAGTAGACAGGGGACTGCAGGACGCTGTCCCGAGAGACACAGCACGCGGGCGAGGGCAGAGCTGGCAGAGGAAGGGCCCGAAGTGTGCGTGGGGTCTGAGTCTGCTGTGCGTCAGTCAGTCGCAGGTAAAGCGTGACTGTCACACCTGGCCGAGAACAAGAACACACGTACTAGAGCCACTCCCAGAGGCCCCATGGGGCTGGAACAGGCCAAGCCCCAGGGCGCCCAGTGTGCTTCTCGGGGGCCTTAGGTCAGTGGGGGGGGGGCGAGTCAGACACAGCCCGACACTGCTTACAGGACAAGCTTCGAAGGGGGAAACCGATTCTCGGGTACCTTGGATGCCACCAGAGTAAAGTGACACTCTAAAGGGCAACAACAGAGGCGGCTTGCGCAGGGACTCCGGACTCCAGCACCCATGCGAGGCGATGGAAAGGCAGGAAACTGCCCCCTGTGAACCACCAGGAAAAGATCGACTAAACAGGCCTAGAAATGAAGAGATGACAGAATTTGCAGGCAGTGGTATTAAAAATAGCTATTATATATGTACGTTCAGTGCACTGAAAATCTTTAAGGAAAACCTGAACGTCATGAAGACTGAGACTGTCCAAGCTGTCAAGGGCACGAACAAGGCAAACCTGAGACACTGTCGGACCAGAGGCGACTCGGGAGGCGGACGGCCCGATCGGCGTGCTGCCCGGGGCTGGCGCCGGGAGCGGAAGGACCGCACCGCCGAGCCGGCCAAGTCCGCAGCGGCCGGCAGGGCAGCGACGCCCCGAAGTGCACGCTGGTCCTGGCGGCTGTCACTCGGTGAGATGCGAGCGCTGGCGGAGGCGAGGGGGCGGGTGTGGGGCCTCTGCGGCTCCTCTGCGGCTTCTCTGTAAACCTGAGATTATCCCCAAATAAAAAGTTTACTTGAAAGGCCAGTTGCTACAGCGCCATTTCCTTAACGTACGTATCTGACCACGTTCATCACAGCGTTATTTGTGAGAAAAATTTGTGAACCACCTAAACAGCTCTTAGGGGGTTTATCCTTCCTTTCTGTTTTTACTCCCTCTGTTTGTTTTGAAGGCTAACAGGGATTTTTTAAATCACAAAACGTTATCAAATATTTTTACACGATTATAGTAATTTATACTGTCAAGAGTGATGTAATTTATTTCAGAACCTGACTGTCTTGCCTTCCTGTGTCAGGGTCCCAGTGGGAAACAGAAGGCTCGGTTCTCGGTGGCTCTGAGGGGACACTCACCGCTCTGAGGCCGCGGGGGCCCGGAGGGGCTGCAGTCCCCAGCGCAGGTGCCTGGTTCCTCTGTCCTGCCGTCCTGCTTCCCGGGGGCGGTGGGAGGCAGCCGAGAGCCCCTGCCTCCAAGAGCAGTTTGAGCTGGTTAACTGCACGTGTCACACAGCGGGACAGGAGGGCGAGGAGGGTTCCTGGGGCCATCAGGGAGGACCCCGAAGGAGAGAGTTCGAGGCGAGATGCAGATGGAGCTCCGAGGGCCTCAGCGTGCACATCCAGGTCTGGGCCAGCACTGGGACCTGACTGCGAGGTGGCATGCTGGAGAACGGCAGGGCGCCTGCAGGGAGCAGGCGCCGCTAGAGCGTGACCGTCCCCCAGGCGGACAGCGGAGGCACCGACAGCCGGGGAGTGCTGGAGGGGCAGCTTCGGGGAAGATGGAGGACTGAGTGTAGCTTGTACGGTCACGTGAGCAGGCTGGCACCGGGATACCGGGCAGGGTGCTGGCCCTAAGGGGCTGGCGTTAACAGATGCTGGGAAAGTTGTCGCCACAGTGGACACATCAGATGAGACCCGCGTGAAGAGCGCAGAGGGCCACAGGGCTGAGGACGGAGGCGTGGCGACTGCGTGCTCCCGCTGCACAGGCGGGAGGCGGTAAGTTGCAGCCGTGGGGACACCGGCAGCGCGGACACCGGCTGGGCGGGCGAGCGCGGCGGTGGGGGAGGCGGAGGAAACCGTGCGCAATGGGCCTCAGGCGAGGGGCGCCCGGCTTGCGGCCTTTCCCCCAGGGCCGCCAGAGCGGGGAGCTCGGCCCACGCTGCAGAGGCTGCAGCAGAGCTGGCGGCAGGGGACCGGCGCCCCCGGAGGCAGGTGCCAAGGCCTCGCGTCTGCAGGTGGGGCGCACAGAGGCGCCCCTGGCGGCGCCCGCCCGGAAAAGGCTACGAGAGCCAGGGACAGACGTGGCAGCACGTGAGGCTGCGGCCACCTGTGCAAGGCCTGCGGAAGCCGCCGGAAGCGCGGCTGTCGGGGGCAGGAGGAGCCGCTGGCCTCCACCGAGCAGGACGGGCCCCGGCGTGACGGGCACGTGCGGCGCCGTGCCTCTCCCGGTTGCCCAGACGACACCAGTTTCCTCATCGCGAGGCAAAGAACCGTCTGGCTTTACTAGAAGGTGACGGGGGTGGCTCTTCGCGTTCTAGAGAAACCTGGGGGAAACTGCTGACGCCCCCAGCTGAAGCCTTGTGTCCCATGCTTACGAAACCCTAGTTTTCGTGCTGCGGCGCCGGGCCTCACCGTCTGGACGCCGCGGCCAGTGCACGGCTTTCGCAGCAGGGGCGAGAGGCCTGGCGCCGCAGCGCAGAGGACCGCCCCCTCCGTCCCGCTGCTCTTGTCCGTCTGCGGTGCTGGGTGTCGCCAGCCCCTTCTCCGGCAGTTGTGTTGCTCTGAGGAGCATGGAAAGCTGCGCGGGGGGCTCGCTTTAGGGTGTTGGGGCCACAGAAGCCGGGGGAGTGCGCAGCCGCGGTCTCCCGGAAGAGGTGATCGAGGCGTCGCCTTGCAGGTCGACATCACATAACTCTTTACATTTAAAAAATGGGTCGAGTCCTTTTAGGGAAAAGATTAGGCCGGAGAAATGGGAAGCCACCCAGGAAAGGGCAGAGGTCCATGACACAGGTCCGAGTTGCACAGAGGGCAGTGCCTGACCCTGTCACCCGTGACAAACTCCACTGGCCAGAGAAACATCAGCTGCGTTCGGTGCCACGCGACCAGGGTATTTCTGCCTGGTGACTAGGAGAGGGGGGCGCAGCAGCCAGGTGACAGCAGGCTGACGAGGAAGGCCAGGGGATGGGAACGAGGGGTCAGGCGGGCGGCAGGGCTGAAGGAGACGGGGCTGTATCTCCTAAGAGCTGAGCGAGTCTGTCTGCAAAAAAGCGCTACTGCCTCTGACGCTCCCCGTCTCCAGGCCCCGCCTCGTCCAGACACGCGGCCCTACCCGGGTCTGCGCGGCCCGGACAGCCAACCCTCTGCACGGCAGCCCGAGTCACCTTTTCCTGGGTCAGAGTCACAGCGCGTCCTCCTGTGGCTCCCTGCTGCGCTCAGCTCTGACTCCGTGACGTGGCCCGTGCTGCTCTCTGACGTCGCCTCCTGCCACTCTGCGTGCCGGCCGCCCTTGCCTCCACGCCTGCTGCGCCTGTCTCACCCCCCAGGGCTCAGCCCACACGTCACCTCCTCGGGGAGGCCACTCCCGCCGCCCAGCTCACTGCGTGAGATTTCGCTCTGAAATGGCCCAACGTCATCGCCCCCACTAGAGCAGCTGCACGTCGGCAGGGACCCCGGCGGCGCGTCCGCTGCGTCCCAGGGCCTTTCAGGCCTCTGACGTGTGGAGCGCATGTTCAAAGGTGAGCGAGCAGGGCAGCGCGCCTGCTAGTGCAGCCTGACACGGAGGGACAGGCCCTGCTGCTCCCTGGACTCGGCGCCAGCATCCACCGCACAGGGCCACGCGCAGAGAGCCCTCCGCCCCTGACCTGCGGTGTAACAGCACTCCACCCCGAGCGGTGTCTCCTCCCACAGATCTGCAGCCCCCGCTCTCCCGGAGAGCATGCAGACTGGCAGACCTGATGGCTAGAGGGCCCCTTCGTGCCGTTCCTCGAGTGGGACCGACTGGCATCTGCTCCAGCAGGACACAGATCCCAGGCTCTGTGATGACTCACACAGGTTTCCTTTCGTCCATGTCTGACAGAGACCAAGTCCGAGGTCAAGGAAGAAAAGGCTGCACCGACAACAGCTTTAAAACCTGGCGCAGACCGTGAACACTCTCCAGCCTCGTAAAACTGACAGTTTCACTAATGAGACATGTTTTAGAACAATATTCAAAAATATTTTGCCAGATAATAGGAGTTTTGAGAATTTCTGTTAAACCACACAGTACAAAAGCTTGTTATTTTAGGATGTTCATGAAGCACAAGCTAAAAATCTGTCGTGAAAATCTTGAGGGTGCATTTTTGCCTAGTCACAAGGGCAGAGCAGGTAGACGCTGTGCCACCTCCTCTCACGGCCACATCAAAATCACCACTACAGAACGGCCATCATTGGGAGCTGCCTGTAGTCTAGCTGCACAGAAATCCTACAACCGGGAAGACACCGAAGAGGCCACCTCGAGACCGGTAGGAGGGGCAGAGATGCGGACTGGGCCAGTCCCACATCCACAGTGTGGCAGTTAAGAATTGGGAGGGACATCGTGGTTGTGGGGGTCCCCCCGAAGAAAGGAGGGCTCCCCAGCTCAGGGTTCCAGTGCCAAAAAAGAAGTCCCCATAACACGTGGCTGTGAAAACCAGCAGAGATGGTGGCTGAGTGAGACGAGGGGCTGCTGGGGACCGAGGCGCTCCCCTTAGGAGGACCGCGCGCGCGCACTCACATACCCGTGTGCCCTGAGCTCCAGTGAAGGGGCAGCAGCTTGAAAAGCACCCGGGACACACAGGAGAAAAGAGATTAACTTAGAGGCAGAGGGGACAACTCTGTTCAGGGACGGAAGTGCCACCAATGCCACTGTTCCTTTGTTGGTGCTTCCTCCTGCCCAGCCAGTGCTGTGTCTGTCTCTGTTAACCTGGCTCACACCATTCGCCGGCCCTGGTCAGCCTCACCCAGCCTGAACCTCTTCTACACAAGCGGCCAGCTTGGCGCAGCCTGTGGACTTTCCGAAAACCTCTCCAGGGTTCACACGCCCCAAACAGGCAGCAGCTGGCCTCAGCATCCCTGTACCTCTTGCTACACGGTCCCAAGCCCGGGACTAGTGGCCATCGACCTTGGTTCGTAGCTGGCCTCTCCTAGGTGCCTCCAAGCCTAGCAAGGTGGCAGCCAGCCACAGATCACTATGGGGTTTATTCTCGGCATGCAAGGTTGGTTCAATACCCACAAGTCAGTTAATGTGATACTTCACAAACAATGAAGCGTGAAAACCATATCAATAGATACAGAATAGTATTTGAAAAGTCCAGCTTCTGTTTATGAAAAACGCTCAGCAAAGTGGAGACAGAGGGCACATACCTCAGCATGCTGAAGGCCATATACGACAGCCCCACAGCTAACATGCTCAACGGTGAGAAGCTGCAAGCATTTTCTTTGTGGTCAGGATCAACAAGGATGTCCACTTTCACCACTTTCACTTTTATTCAACGTAGTATTGGAAGTCCTAGTCACAGCAACCAAATTAGAAAAAATAAAAGGCATCTAAACTGGAAAGGAAGAAATTGAACTGTCATTACTTGCAGATGACATAGAACCCCGAACATTCCACCAAAAAAACTATTAGAATAAAACTCTGAGAACTCATATAGCTCAATACTAAATAAGTATAAGAAAATGGGCATAAGACCTGAATAGACATTTATCCAAAGAGGACATACAAATGGCCAATAGACATGAAAAGATGCTTAACATCGCTCAACATCAGGGGATTGCACATTACAGCCACAAGGAGATACCGCCTCCCACCTGTCAGAATGGCCATCATCAGTAAATCAACAGGCACAAGGGCTGACGAGGACGTGGAGAAAAGGGAGCCCTCGTGCACTGTCCTTGGATTGCAAACTGGTGCAGCCACTATGGAAAAAGAGTGTGGCGGTTCCTCAAAAAATTAAACATGGGACACATGAACCAGCAGTCCCACGCTGGGTTTTTATCCCAAGACATCCAAAACACTGATCTGAAAAGAGACACGCATCCCTGTAGTCAGTGCAGCATCACTGACCCTGGCCAAGATCATGGAAGCAACGTCAGTGCCCATGAATAGACGACTGGATAAAGAAGCCGTGGTACATATATACCTGGACTACTACTCGGTCATAAAAACATGAAATCTTACCATTTGTGACAACATGGATGGACCTAGATAGAAGATACAATGTTAAGTAAAATAAGGCAAACACCACGTGACTTCACTTATATGTAGACTCTAAACAAATAAATTCACACACAGAGAACAAACTAATGGTCGCCAAGGGGTTGGGGATGTGGGTGAAAAAAGGTGACGGGCTGAAGATGCACAAATCGCCAGTCACAGAAACAGTTATGGCAAGTACAGCTGAGGCAGTGAAGTCAGTGATGTTACAACCATGTGCGGTGGAGTGATCACTTTGTAAGTGATATGTCTAGTAACTATGTTGTTCACCTGAAACTAGTATAATATTGTATGTCGACTATAATTGAAAAATAAAATATTTTAAAAAATAAATGTAATTTACATTGCACGTAGAATTTTACTTACTGAAAGTAGAAAGAAACACATAAAGGGCCTTGGGTTTCTTCACAAATTGTACTCTCTCTACTAAGTAAAAAAAAAAAAATCAAGGGGTATTCTGACCTAATTTAATTCTTAGCAACCTCTTTAAATATGTTAAATATTTAACAGAAAAAAAAAAAAACGTATTAAACAAGGGAAGAAGCCACCACAGATATTTTTAACTAGGCCTTGGTAAACTAAAAAACCAAAGTTCCCTTCTTTATTCAGCTGCAAGGATGACAGAGTCCCTATTTGGAACGAGTTACATACATCTAAAGCTTTTATTTGAAAAGAAAATGAACAGCGTTGATAACAATTGAAATGCCAATAACTCCAAAAAGAGAGACCGTTGGAGAATTTGGGGCCGTCATCGGTTTCAGAGCTGAGATCAGAACACGAGAGAGACTAACAGAGACTCAAGGTGCCGTTCATAGATGTAAAATATTTTATTTGTAAATGGAGATCTTCTAAATCTGTGTCCACAAATTCCAAAACCCATAACACTCTGTATACTTCAAAAAATTCAATTTTTGCCAACATTAGATACTATTATACAGAACAGAAAACAAAACAAAAACCCGGGCGACAAATACTGGTAGGATGTCAGAATATTGTACAAGAGAAGAAAAATATTCAAGAAACAAATTTCATACAGCTATTTATCAAGAGAAAAATATATACAATTGATTTATTCTGTAAGATAAAAATACATCATGCCATATACATTACAAGTTCAGAACTGCATCACTGAATTGACCAACAGTTTACAGTCCACTTGAATTGTGCACACAAAAACTTCATTTTATACTTAGTCTGTGAAGTGTCAGTACCAGAATTGTAAGTACAAAATAAAAAGCTAACCTGGTTCAAAATGCTGATTAAGTTTCTACAAGCAAACACAAAACAGTGTGTGTGTGTTTTTTTATTAAAGAAATGTAAACAAACAGTTCATACAAACACATTTTTAAAATTACATCTTCCAAAACCCTATTGCCGGAGTCCTGCAGCTTGCAAGCGTAATCACGTCTCCCCCAACCCCTCCCCCTCTTTTTTTTTTTTTTTTCCAATTTCTATGTTAATAGAAGGCGAGAGAGTCAGATCTGAGCGGCCGCTACACGATCCTGTACGTTACATGATTCCTCGTGGCCGGAAACAAAGTTCTAATCAAAACTACTTCTGCTGAAGAAAATTCAGCCTCCATTTGGGTGTGTTTTTAAGCAGTTATTCACAGTTATCACAAATTGTAAGCACAAAAAAACCTGACTGGAGAAGTAGGGATGCAACAATATAATATGAAAAAATTAAATTACCAAAACAGCTATAAAAGTTGTAGCCATGGCGTATGCTCCGTCCTACCAGAGTAAGGTGTATAAAACAAGTACTAATAGACCGCAGTTTCCAAAAACCCCGAGCACTCTAGGGTGAAATTTTGGTTACTCTAATGGCATATTTAATAACACAAAATTATATTGTCACATCCCTATGAAGGTTTTATAAGCACCGAGCTGCTGCAGAGCCTGGTAGCATTTGGTCAATAACTATTTTTATACTGTATTTTTTTCTCAAAATATTTACATATTTGTACAAAGTAACAGAGTTTGTTAGTTCTGCAGGTAACAGCAGCAGCTTGGCTTTCTTCTAACTTTTATTTAAAAATAGCTTCATTCACTTATTCAATAATAAATACAAAAAGTTTCTCTTATTTTACAGAAATCAAAAACTACAATAAACTGACTCATGGAATCAAGTATTTAAATGTATTTTAGTGCAAGTTATTATCCCTTAGCTCTATCCCTAAGGAAGTCATTTCAGTACATTCCTTGTTCAGTGGTGTCTACTTTATTTAAAAAATTTTTAAGTTAGAGGGCCTGCCCCTTTTCAGATAAGGCCGTGGCCAGCACTTTGGACATCTCCCTTTCGCTGGTGATTTCAGTCTTACATTCATAGGAAGGGCCTGCCCCGGGGCAGGGCCGCAGTCGGCTCTTTGCCCCAGTGAAAGTTTCTCCTCAGTGAGACTAAATAAAACAACAAAACAACCCCACCCACAAAAAGAAAGAAAAAAAAAAAAAGGAAAAAACAAAAGTGCTGGACCGTCCTGGACCCTGGTCCACCTCCCGGCTTCAGGAGGGCGGCTCGCGTCGCCGCCTCCCGTGCCACTGTCGCCCGAACGGCCGAGGAGCCGGAGCTCCCGGAAGCTAGTTTGCAAGAAGTCATAGAAAGAAAACAAAAATATCTTTCTGTCTGCAAAATCCAAATGGTGTATTGAATCGCTTCTTCCTAGGGACAAGCCGCCCGCTGAGACAGCAAGGAATGCTTTCAGTTCATCCACTTGCGGCAGTTCACGGCGCCACAGTGGCACGGGATCTTGTGCTGGTCGTCCTCGAAGTCGAACTTGTAGTCGTAGCAGAGCTGCCCACGGCAAAGACACAGAGTGAGAAGGGCCAGAGGCGGCCCTGGCCCGCATCTGCCCCCGGCCCCGGCAGCCAGCAGGGCGGGTCTCGCTGCTGGGGGCCCGTGGGCCGGGAGAGGGACAGAAACCAGGCGGCGTCCGCCCGGCCCCGGAGGCGCAGAGGGCCCCAGGAGGCTGCAGGCAAAGCTCGCACTGTCCCTGTGGGCTGAGGTGACTCACCCTTGCCAGCTAATGACCTCCTTCATCTTTACTGAAAAGAACAGTTAAAAGTGCATTCAGGGTTGCCAAATGGTCACGAACATCTCACATGGACTGTTGTCAGGTAGGGGGAGTCGCCCAGTTTCCAGGGCACCAGCGCCTGGGCCCAACAGGCCTCCCTCAGGGTCCTCTGAGTAAAGGCCCCTTGGCAGCCCCCTAGGAAGATGCCTTTCTGCACCGGGACAGAACACGCCACAGTGTTCGGTGAGCAGCTTCTCCTAATGACGACACTGCCCCCTTCCGTCAGGCATGTGCTGAGTTCTCCAAGAGGCTCTGCCAGCCACCGACTCAAGAAAGCTCAACTAGGGAGGGGCGGGGCCTGGGGCGACTGCAGCAGCCTGAGGCCGCCAACCCCCCACCCCGCCCGCTGGGGACCGCGCCCACTTCCGCTCAGTTATGCATCAGGGTGCTCCGAGGTGTGCGACACGGGCCCTGGGTCAATTCTTGATTTTAAACAAGGAATTCCAAAATGATTAAAAAACACACGTGTGATCCCACAGCTCTGCTCAGGAAGGGCTGGGGGCTCCAACTCCCAACAAGAGTGGGTCCCCAGAAACCCGCACGCCGGGAACCCCAACTCCGGACCAGGGCCCAGAGTCAGGCACTGCCGCGGCACGTGCTGATCGGTCGGCCAGAGACAGTCCAGAACCGTGGGCGAGGCGATTGAGACCAACGAGCTCTTGCCAGGTGACATGCTAGGTCAGTCGTGTGTGAGACCAAAGAACCACCAAGTTCAGTGTTTAGCGTTTTGAAGAAAACAGAATAACGACGGCCAGACTCAGAGTCCACTGCTCTGCAGACCCTGTGTGCGCGCAGATCACAGGCGTGGCAGTGAGTGGTCTGGGGCCACGAGGCCCCCAGACTGCCTGGGCCTTCCTGTGATGTCACAGCGGCCACAGCTTTCCCAAGATCTCAGGCAGCAACCCCGCTCAATGGTTACAGAGAGGGGTCCCGCCCAACTATGACCGGGGGAAGGGGGAGGAGGAGCCAGAGACAGAGGACGTGATGCCACACGAGTGATGTGGGACGCAGCGTCGGGACGGAGGGGTGGCGGTCAATGCGCTCAGAGCTCCGTGTGGGGGAAGAGGCTGGCCCCCCGGGGTGGCCTCGGGCGCCGGACGCCACTGGCTTACCTCCTCTCCTTTCTGGATCCTGCGGCTGGAGCTGATGATGATTTTGTGTCCTCGCTCGAAGGTCACCACCTCGGCCACACAGTTCGGCGCACACGAATGGTTGATGTATCTGCAAGCCACCATTTCAAAGAGGTTTATTGTACAAAAACTGCAAGAAGCTCGGAACAGAGTTTTTAAACTTTCAGTCTGTGGGGAAAAGTCTAATTACATCTCTTTACTCCCCATACAGAGACTAATACACGCTTTACACAACACTCCTTTGACACGTGTTGGGACTGTGCGCCCGGCCAGACCCCTCCTCACCTCGCGGGCCCTCCCGTGAGCGTGGCGTCGATCACGTGGTCGCTGTCCATGCGGAACATGTACACGCCGCGGTTCTGAAAGAGACGGGCAGAGTTCCTCCCACGGTCATGGGCACGGCGGGAGCCTGGGCTGGGAGGAGCTGACACACGCCCTGACCACTCCCACCGCGGGACCCCGGCGACAACGGGGAGCAGAGAGTGGGGGTGCTGCCTGTGAAGCCGGCTCACTGCCTGACAGTCACAGCCATGCAGGCGCCACCGCCGACTGGAAAGAGCGAACGTCCAGAACACTGCGCCCCGCATGACCGGCCGCTTCGGCCCTGCCCTGCAGGGGGTGTGGCCGTCACAGTGACAGGATGGCTGCGGCACGTACCTGAGACTCATAAAGTTTCTCTTTTCTGTTTGCGACTTCATTCCGAATGATGGTCCCAATATACTCAATGACCATGGTGTGCTTCTCGATGTCCCTAGCAGCATACAGGCCCAGTCCCTGGGGGAAAGTGCGCACATGTACACGTCACAAGAACACCGCGGCTCCTGGGACAGCAGACCGGCGCTCTTACCCAGAAAGGGCACATCGAAAGCCACGCTGAAGACTTCACCTGGACTCAGGTGACCTTTCTGGTTGAATGATGTGCTGTCATCTGAAACGTAAAGCCACTTGGAAGCTATGCCATCACTGCCCTGTTTCTTTTTCACACAGAGCTCTTACTGCCTGTTTACAAAGTGACACCGCTGATCAGCTGTGTCCCCTTCCACGTGACAGAGTGCTGAGACCTCACCTGCTGGATAGGCTAGTGGCTCCTGGCATTTATCCTGTCCCACCACTATTTCTACGGGGACCTGACATGACGAAAAACTTAATGAAAAAGAAACAGGGCTACCCGTGAGGAGTCACTGACACCCTGTCAACAAGCTTCACGCTCGGCCCTGAGTTCCTGGGGGCCAAGGCGAAGAGGAGACACAGGACAAGCTACTTCGCTCTAATCATCAGGAGAGCTGGAAAGAAAGTTCCCGGGAAAGGCAATTTTTTCTGTAATGTGAAATACTGAGGCTGCTAAAGAAACGCACGGGCATGTGCATGGGGACGAGGCCGCTGCCTCCCCTCCAGCAGTGCGGGCGTCTGTGCCCACGGCCCGGACAGCCACGCACGTGTGCAGCGTCTGGTTTCTGCCAGCACAAACTCTGGAAAACACGCACTGAAGAAAACGTGGGTAACTTCCACGACTGTCCGTGTTTTCTTCCCCCAACCTGAGTATCTGCATCTCAATGAAAACTGACCCCAAAGTAGTGGAAAAAGATGACCCTGAGCCCCGCGCGTTCCTGTCAGGCGGCCGGAGGAAGGGGCCGCAGTCAGTTAAATTATCTTCTTAAAGAAAAATGCGCGATTTATCTGTTCAATTCCAGACGTGACTCGGAGGTGAACAAGTGACGTGAGGAGCATGCGTGAAGAGCGATATGGCTTGCCACGGCAGACGAGGTCAGTGGGGCACGCGGATCCGTGCGCAGAGGAAGATTCGGGGCGCAGGAGTGTGGTCGGGTCAGAAGCCAGGTTAGTGGGGATGGGTTACTTACTAAATGGCTATTCATTAGAAGAAAATAAAATTGTCTTAAATGTAAAAAATCCAATTTCTGGGGGAAAAAAACTTAAAAAATACTGTGTACACAGTCTACACTCTAAAACGAGAAAGCAGAAAACACTCTTTTGATCATAAAAAATTAAAACTTTTTAAGAAAAAGGATACCGTCCTGGTAGCCAGACGTTTTGCAGGGGAAATTCTCTAATGGTGTGATTCTTACGAATTGAAGAATGGGCAAGACATGAACGTGCCGTGTGCTGAAGAGCAAATAAATCCCAGTGGCAGATGTGCAAAGGTGCTCATTCCTCAGCAGCCCGAAGTGCAATTCAAGTAACAACGTCAGTGGACACCCAGCAGGCAACAGGTGAGGATGGTGCTGCCACGGATGGGCGGCCATGACGCCCCCCGCAGGAACGACCTCGCGAGCGCAGTCCTGTCGCCCACGGGAAAAGCACCTGTGCTTTCCGCCCAACGTGGCTCTGGGGGAGCAGCCCGCGGGGGCGACGCTGCCAGCACGGGGTGTTGGTGCGAGGTGTGGGCAGTGCTGCTGCTCCGTGAAAACCGGTAAAGGACACGAGCGCCACAGTCGTGGAGCGGCAGAGTCGCAGCTCGCCAACATCATGGACCGGCACAGCCACGAGCCAGACAGACACGGCTCGGCTGGTCCACAGACTCTGGTTAGTAGGGCAGGCAGGCCCAGGAAGGTGTCCCTGACAGTTCCACTGTGACACACCTGCACGCACGCACACGGACACGCGTACCCTATTAAGACAGCGGCACCTCGTTGCCTGGGACGTGGGCCGAAGGAAAAAGATGGCCGAATGACAAAAGCTTTCCAAAAGAACACGCCCAACACAGGTCGTCAAGAAACCACCACACTGACAGAGTGTAGCGCTGACCCTGAGAGACGAGTGGCCGTGACGCGCTCTGAAACAGCGGAAAGCGGCCGACCCGGCAGCGCGGGGCCCTGCTGCCGGAGCAGAGGGCACACTGACCTGGCCCGGGCGACATTCTGGAGAGAACGGCAGGAACAAGACCTTGTGTCCAAACCGTGGAAACAAGGTGCCAGGTAGAAAACCTAAGAGCGGGAAGTGCTCTTGGCCAACGTTGTTTTCAATACAAAAGAAAGAGCAGGAGGTGAAGTGGACGTCTCTGGACAAGGACACGGAAGCAGGGGAAGGGGAAGGGGAGGGGGAGAGCCCGGTGGCTGGAAGTGGGGGCTGCGGCCCAGGGCCGGAGCAGGAAGGCTGGGACCCCCACCTGCAGGCCGCACCAAGGCCCCAGGATGCTGCTGCTGGAGCCGGGGCTCCACACCGTGAGACGCCAAGTCTCGGGGGCCCAGTGTCTGTCCACGAGTGCAGACAGACAGACGCGTGGGCACTGAGAGACCACGGCGCTTTTCAGACGAAGGCCACCTCGCTCCAGACCGCAAGGGCTCACCAAGTGAGGAGAGCGATATGTTAAAGAGGCACGTTTCTGTAAAATGCCCCAAAATCTTTCAGAGAAGAGAAAGGTTCCAAGGAAGGAAGAGAAATCTGAAAGAACACAGACAAAAGAGGGTGGATCAGATTTTGATGCTTTAGATCTGGGCTTTTGGGCCCAGTTTAAAAGACAATGAGCAGACGGCAGCATCGCTCAGGAATCTGAGCAGCCTGGAGGGCGCCCGGGCCCAGGGCCTGAAGATGTTTGGCCACGTGGGGGTTTCGGGGGTCCACCCCAGGACACCGCAGGGGAGCGCTGCACCACAGACGTCATGTACACGCTCAGCCTGCAGGTGGCTTTATCTGAGACATCCCTTGACCTACCCACCAGGTACTAGGTAATTTCATGACAAGGTTTCCAAAAGATAACTTTCCATGTGGGAGCACCTTCTGAAAACATTTTCACTGCGTTGTTCACGTCACATGATATAGCTGTAGTGACCTCTCCACAAAGCCAGTGTGCCCAGTGCAGTACCACCTGCTGCCCTGGAGGTGCCCCCGACGGCGCCCCGCCTGCGGCTGCATCGCCTGTGCCGCGGACTAACGAGATGGGACGTGGCGTCAAAAATGGGACCCTGCTCCTGCAGCCACGTGACGCCCTCGTCCACACGCCGCAGGTCAGGGTCTCCGACCGCTGGGGCCTGTCCTCCCCCCACCCCCCGTCCCTGAGAACAAAGTCACCGCTCACCTGGATCCGGGACCGGGCCAGGTACACGTTGGACTTCCACTCGGTCTTCATCCTCCGGTACTGTGACGACTTCGAGTGGACGAACTGCTTGCTGTAGGGGGCGTTCAGCTCCCCGGTGACGGTGCTCTGAAACGACTTCGAGGTGCTGGTGCTGTTCAAGGTGTGCGGCCTGCAGGTGGCGGCGTGCCAGCAAGGGAGACAAGAGGGAACTGAAGAGGCCTCCGGCTGGCCGCAGGGCGGCAGGCGCGCCCACTGACACGGCCGGGCCGGGGGCCGCCCCGCGGAGCCATGCGGCGGCCCTCGGGAGCGGCCGGGCAGATGCAGCCAGACGCGGCGGGGTTCGGAAGCAGCAGACAGACCAAGCACGGACCCGCCACGACGCCGAGGAGCCCTGGGCCGTACATGTGAAGTCAAAAACAAATACCTAACACAAACCTCTTGACATGGGCACTCGTTTTAGGCTCGGAACGGGCACAGCCGGTGGGGTTGACGGCGAGGGGCAGCTCCATGAGCGGGTTCCGGCCGTACCGGAAGGTGTAGTTCTCGCATGCCTCGACCCCCGGGAGCTGGAACGAAGCAGAACAGACACACGTCAACGCCTGTGACCGACGCCACAGGCCGTCGAGCTGGCCGAAGGATGGCCGCCTGTGAACGTTTTCCAAGCGTGGTCTCTCAATTCTAACAGGCCAGCCTGCACTCAGGTCTGCGTGAGTCTGAATATGGAAATGGAGTCTCAGAGCAGAACCCGGTAAAACACTGGCCATGCCCGTGGAGTTAAAGGGCAGCCACAGGACCAGCGACACGTGTGCCCGCGGGGCTCGGGGGGGGAGGCCGCTGCTCACAGCTTCGTCCTCTGGCCTGGGCCCACGCAGACTCTGCACCTTTGTCTGGAATGTTAGAACTGTTCACGGCCACCTGTGTGCTTTACTCTCCAGCCCGTGCCTCACTTTTCAGTCTGACCATGATGTGATGAGGTTCCCTCAGTGTCCTAGGAGCACAGGGGGTCCCCTGAGATTTACTGGTAAAATAATTTGTATGTTCAAGGTCTTTTGTACAATATACTTCTTGTGAACGTATTTCTTTACAGCACAGTAGATGCACGTCATTCAGACAGGGCTCTACCACAGGGAGCGGTGGGCCTATCGCTCCGTGGCGTTTGGGATCTTTCGCTTCTCCCAAAAAAAGTCAACCATTATTTCTTATTCTCAAAAACAGTGCATTATAATCAGGCAATTTTCCAAACACACTGTGTGTAGACTCTTGGCAAACATGTTTGTCATCTCCAAAGATGACAAAGTGATGTCAGAGAAGACATAAGTTCTGTAACCCGGCCGCCCCACAGAAGTGCAGGAGAACCGCCCAGCCCCCCCCGCCCTGGAAGAGGACCTGGGAGGCAGGGACGCCTCGCGAGCGAATGCCGGTGGTCCCCAGGCAGCGTCCCGGCCTCCCCGCACCACAAACACCACGGCAGGTGCTCGGGCCAACCGCTGGCGACCCGGCCCTGGGAGGGGGGCGGTGGCGCGTCCCGGGCAAGACACTCACTGATTCCGCTATCCGCGCCACCGCAGGCACCGTCAGGCCAAACAGATCTTCGCCCTTTAAATACGCTGGGAAGAGCTGCAGCATTTCGGACTTTTTTCTCACACTTGCCACGGGCTCCAAAATTTTATCCCAAACACCTACGTATGGACAAAAAAAAGTTTTTATGACTGACTTGCTGTTAACAGAGAGGCAAGCAGGATGCAGTATAAAAACAAGCAGAAGATGACTAACCCGTCACAAAGACTCCCTAGTCCCCAAGACAGGCCTCTGGGCATCGATGCGACTGGTCTCGCATTACCTGCCTCACAGCTGGTAGCAGCTTATTTTAAAGACTTTATGAAATTTTGGGGGAAAGAATATGTTACATTAAGGAAATTAAGCAGTAAAAGTGGAAAAGAAAGTTTAACTGAAATTTATGCAAATAGTTAATTCATTTTCATATATACACGTTAGATTTTCAAATGTCCAATTAATAATACATCTAGAAATAATCCTTTCCTGATTTAAATTAAACCATAAGTCATATTTCCTTTGGAATCACTTTTAAAGCATTTCACATATTTTTTGAAAACAGCTAACCTTTAAAAAAGCAGTCCCTCACTACTTCCCACATCAGTAAAAGTGACAGTGGCAATCGAGACTAGTGTCTGATTTCCATCTTTAAAAATCTGATATTCCTGAGATAAGACAATGTACACACCATGCTTTCAGGATGCGTCCTGCCTTCCAGATGACATTAAGAAGAGGGTCCCCAATGGAAATGACAAGAAACTTTACTGACGAATCATCCCATTTATTTTGTCAGCTCTACGTTTGAACACATCCTGGTTTAGATTAAGTCTAGCGTGTGTTTAGACAGCCACACGGCAGAGAGCGCGAGGTACAACATACGAAGAAATCAGGATTTGCATCTACTTGTCCATGAAAAGGCCACGTCTGTCGTTAAGTATGAAACATACGTGAGAAACACGTGGGCACATTGGTGTCACATAGCTCTAACGTGCGCACGAGTAGCCCCGCGGGGCATGCGGGCGGCGGCTCTTACCTTTGGGCGAGGTGTCACTCAGGACCAGGTCTTCGTGGCCCTGCTCCACGACCCTGATGACGAACACGGGGCGCCCGCCGTCCTCCGCAATGGAGCACAGGTAGCGGCAGCGCCTATTGGGGTAGCGTGTGCTCCAGTAGAGCCGGCTGGCTTCGTAGCCCACGGGGAAGAGCGCCTTCGGTGAGTGGAAGGCCGGCATCTGCTGCGGGAGCAGCTGGCCCAGCGCGTGGAAGATGAGGCTCCCGACGCGGAAGGTGTGCTCCCGCTCCCCCCGCTGCACGATGCTCGCGATCTGCCGCACCTCGTCGCGCTGCACGTACACCCTCCTGAAGACCGCAAAGTAGCTCAGCTCCTGCTCGTGAGTCCCCTTGGGCTTGTGCATGGGGCAAAGCATAGTTTTGTCCTTAAAAAACATGCACTGTGCTTTGATGGCGCAGGTGAAGTGGTAAACGTTGGCGCAGCGGAACCTGTGGCAGCCGCTGGTGGCGCCCGTCTGTGGCAGAAGACACACTTCATCTGCAGGCCCCTCCTCAGCGCCAGCTCCACGTTTATTAAGGCGCCGGCCTGGGTCTCGTACACCTCCGTGGACCACAGGGCACAGTTCAGGTGGACCCACAGGTCGAGGTCCAGGTTGAGCAGCCTTGCTGGTCCGTCTGTCAGGCCGTCACCTTCCTCGTGACAAAAACAGCACTTCCGGTAGTCTCTGGGCACGGGGTCAGGTCTGAGAGAAGTGCCCAGTCTCTTGAGAAACTCGTCTATTTCGTCCTCACAAGGCGGCTTGAACGTCCCCTTGGGGATCACGATGTGAATGCTCCATTTCTTCCATCTCATCCCTCTCCACTTCTTATGCACCGGCCTGCCGTCCTCAAACCCACCATGGACAGTTCTCAGCCGAGGCTTTAACTTGACCGTGACCTTTAGCTCATCTGGCTTTGCCTCCACTTTGGCTGCTTCGAAAGCGGGAGGGAAAGTGGCGGGGGCGATGTGGGGGGCGACGCGCTGGCGGGGAGCTGCGGGAGGCAGTGCACATCCAGCGCCGAGACGTTGTTGCTGTACCGATGGAGTGTTCTGGAAGGCGCCTCTCTCAGTGGCGGTGGCGGCGACGGAGGAGCAGGCTCCTGGGCGGTAAACAGACATGGAAGAGAGGCAGTCACACGCTCTGAAGGCAAGTCTCGTTCAGACAAGCAGCCCGGCGACGGGTCTAACGGCGTGTGAGTTGGGGGCGGAGGGGGGCTCAACGCCTGAGGCACTCGGCACTGAGAGTGTGAGGCCGATGGGAGAACCAGCGCGGCGGCTCCAAACGCCGCCCGCAGCCCGCTCTGCCTCCCCCTTCCCGGGAGAGCCTCTTTCTCACCATGACCAAGCTGCCAGTCAGCGCTGCGGAGCAGCGAGCTAACTTCATTTGTACAATGGAAGTGATTGTGTTAAACCAAGAACTTCGAAATAGCTTCCTCTCTGAGCTCACCCTGCTCTCTGAAATTCCTTCCTGTTAAACTCTGGCTTCATTAACTGGCGTAGGTGTGAAGCCAGGGAAAGACGGGCCCCACTGGCTAATCCGCTTCCATCTTTCTGGCTGCTGAAAGCTGAGCTTAGAGAAGCTCTAGCTGACCCACAGGCCCCCTCTCCTTACACCCGCCTGGACGAGGGATCTGAGAAAAGACACTTCACGTAGGCCCCAGAAGCAGGCGGGGATTACACACTGACAAACTGGTGAAAACACCATTTCTTCTCTGGTATAGACTGACAAGTTCTAAGTTAAAGTCTAAACTTATCTGGCATATAACTTGGATTTCATTATAGTAGGGTCTACTGCCTATTAAAAATAAAAGAGTCTCCAGAACATTCTTCTAAGACAGACACATGAGAGCAATAACCTAGAGGGAGGAAATGACAGGCAGTATTTTTACTGCACCGAGGGAAAAGCTTCCAGCACAAATGATTAAAAAAGAGATCTTCTGCCATACCGATAGCCAACAGACACTGAAAAGATGCTCAATGTCACTAATCGTCAGAAAAATGCAAACCAAAACCACAATGAGATATCAACTCACACCTGTCAGAATGGCCATCATCAATAAATCAACAAACACACGTGCTGGCGAGGACATGGACAACAGGAACCCCCGTGCACTGCTGGTGAGAACGTAAACTGATGCAGATGCTACGGAAAACAGGATGGGGGGGGGTCCTCAAAAAATAAAAAATAAAACGTACGACCCTAGCAATTCCACTCTCAGTATTAATCCAAAGGAAAACAAAACACGAATTCGATAAGGTACAAACACCCCTATGTTCCCTGCAAAGTGATCTACAGTAGCCAAGACTTGGGAGCACCCTAGGCGTCCAACAGTAGAGGAATGGATCAAGAAGAGGCGGGACATGTCTATGATGGACTATTATTTAGCCATAAGAAGAATGAACCTTGCCATCTGCAACACAGACCCGGAGAGTATTACGCTTAGTGAAATAAATCAGAGGACGATGAACACCACACAATTTCACTTGCAGGAAGAATCTAAAAACCAAAATAAATAAAACAAACTCACTGACCAGAGAACACATTGATAGTCACCAGATGGGAGGGGGGTTGGGGGGATGGGTGAAAAAAGTGGAGAGATTTAAGATGTGCAAATTGCCAGTTATAAAAATAACCACGGGGGCGTGAAGTGCGGCAGTGGGAACACGGCCGTGCAGTAACCGTACACGGTGTCAGACGGGCACTGGACCCCTCAGGGCGATCACTTCATAAAGTACATAAAAGCCACTGCACGCCGGAAAGTAACATGATATTGTATGTCAACGAACTGAAAAATTATTTAAAAAAAGATACATTTGTTATAGAAAAACAAATGTCCGCATCAACCACACACTTAGATATACTTAAATGACACAAAATCGAGTAAAGTAGACCAGCATTTCCACCAGAACATGAGCGAAATAATTCCTCCCTGAAACGTATGAATACACCTAAATCAGTGGGATGAGATCAGTAAGAGCGATGTTTTATAGTTATAATTAAATTATTTGTTAAGTGAATACATAAAATTAAAGACGTTAGTGCTTATGTTTTATTCAACTCTGAACTTTTAAGATGTAATTCAAGTCTATCCACTCGTCACAGAAGATGAACGTATTTAATCTGAAATGGCGATGTGGATGGTGGATTTTCAAAACCACTTTCCCAGGCTGAGCAGCTTCTGCCCGGCCTGCCCAGGTGGGGCGCTCCAGGGCCCCGGCCCCGGCCCACCCGCCTGCCTGCCCGCCCACCCGGGCACCCAGAAGCCACGCCCTGCCGCCAACTGAGGCTGTCCGAACTTACTTTGCTTTCTGGGTGTTTTGCTTGTGCGGTCGAAGAATAAAGGATAAAGCAGTTATTACTACAAAACACAACGTCTTTCTCCAGTCTACTGGTGCTGTCTCGGGACTCCTGAAAAGCAGAGAGACACGAGTGGGATCTCAGTGAGTCAGAGTGTAGCTCGCCGTCTTAGAAGAGTAGCTGCGGGTCAAGATTCAGCCCATGATGAATTTAGCCGGAGAGAAAATAATTTGTAAAACGTAAACTTTACTGTCCACATTCCACCCGTTTAAACATGTGGTTCTCGAACTACTTGATGCAGAGCTGCAGTAGCTACCTGGTTTTCAGCTCGAGCACGGCAAACACGCTGGCACTGCCAGCAGGGACGCGGGTCCCGTGGGGCCAGATGTGGGAGCAGAGAGGACCTGGGACGCACCCCGGGGGGACGACCCACTACCTGGTTCACACAGGCCAGGTCCCGGAAGGACTTCCGCACGCCGCCTCCGAGGACAACCACTTTGCAGTGACAGCACCACTGCGTTCTCAGCGCTGTGCTTCCCGGGCCCCCGTGGCCTGAGTCCTTGTATCCGGGAAGGCCTGCAACACAGGTGACAATGCAAGACCGCCTGTCAACGCACAGCGCGGCGTGGGCGGCCGGCCCCGCGTGGCTGTCCACTCATAAACAGCTGGCCAGAGGGGTTCCAGGCACGGCCTCGCAGGTTCTGGGGGACGCCGGCAGCAGGGGGTGTGGCGGGGCCACCCCACAGCGTGCCAGCATCCAGCCACGGTGCGACAGGAGTCAGGGAAGAGATGCGACTATTCCTCGAGGGTGAAGACGATACAAAACGCTTCACGGAAGGCGACGGCAGCGGGCATGGGAGTCAGCAACGAACGTGACTCGGAGTGTTCGGGGGCCGAGGTAAGAACGCGAGGACTCGGAGAGTGCGCGAAGCCTGCAGAACGCCGTTACAGGGCCACGGAGGCGGGAAGGGACGAGCAGAGGGACACGGAGTGGGACAAGCAGCTGGGGGCTACATGTCCAGCCATGTGACCCGGGCCACTCAGGAGGAGCCGGAGGATGAAGGCTGAGGAGCCGCTGGCCGCAGACAGACAGGCAGGCAGGGCAGAGGCGGGACCAGGACGAGGCCAGCCCCAGGGCACGGGGGTGGCGGGGAGGAAGGCAGCAGCACGCAGGCCTGGGGGACGGCCCGCTTGCCTTGGAGGTCAGGCATGCACGAGCAAATCTCTGGGAACAGAAGGACCCTAGGGGGAAAGTGCAGGGGCCGCCGGGAAAGTGATGGTGACGGTGCAGAAGGCGAAGAACGCACGGGAAGACGCGGCCTTGCTGTAGGGGGCGGGGTTGGGGGCGCAAGAAACAAGAGCTGCTTAAGGGGTGCCCTGCACGGGGCTGGCACGCACACACTTCCTGCCTGATACCATGATGCCACATACGTCCCAAAGCACTAAAGGCCGGATCACACCACCGACAGGACGCCCGCGTGAGGTGAACTACCGAAGACCGCACACCTGTTACTTGTTACACAGTTCAGTGAGATTTTAAAGCGGGAAGGCACGACTTGTGGACCGGGGGCGAATGTTGGGTAAAACGCGAACCAGCTCACCATTGCTCGTTGGAGGAAATGGAGCACTAGGTGGCTTCAGCCGGTAGGAAGCAGCTAGTCTGGGAGGGTTTGCGGATCCTGGTGGAGGCCCACGAAGAAATACATGCGGTCGATACTCCAAACACGGGTTCACTCTGTGGCCACTGACCAAGCCCGCGGGCGGGATGTCTGGAGCGGTACTAACCTCGTAGCTGTTAGGGATGCGGACGTGGAGAAGGTCGGAAAACGCAGCCACGACGCTGCTAATGTTCTGCAACACAAGGGCAGATCCTGTGTCACGACCCAGTGACCACCGAAGAAGTCACACTCAGGATAACGGCTGCCTGCGGACATGCTTCACAAGCAAATCCAACAACGTTTCAGACCTGGAAGTCTCAGGAGAACAAGATTTTTAATGGACCAACATCCAAGTAAAACTTTCAGAAACAAATCCTCCAACAGGGATTCGAGGGAGCACGAAGCTATGTTAGATATCGTAATATCTGAGTTGTAAAGGCCACGACCATGAGAAACAAGCTAAACCTTCTCTGTTTCTGCAACTGGTCAGAAGCTGCTTTCGGGTGGGCAGAAGTCTGAAATCGTCCGTGAACAATGTCATGCCACAGCTACGCTCTGCTGACAACCAAAATGGCATGCCACCAGGCTAGTTTGGTCGCCAATGACACGTCTTCACAGAATTAAGAGTTTCAAAAAAAATCCTCAGCAGTTTCCTAGAGTGTGATGTGAGCTGCTGCTACCTATGTTGTTTTAGTAAAACTTGTATTGCTGTCAGTTGCCTTTCACTTTCTACGTGTGAACAGCTATCGAAGAGGTTTCTCTTTGAAGAGTTCTCCGGGAGCACACGTCTGATTATGAAGGGAGAACGCCTCCGGCTCCACGTGCCTCTCCGTCTTGACAGGGGCTGCGATGAATTCAACGCTTGTCTGCAGAGCTCAGACGCGGCCGTGGTGTCTGCTGTGACCATCAGCCCAGGCTAAGTGGACCCCGCCTCTAAGCCTCGGTGCCCCTGCGGGCCCGTTCCGCAGCAAGACCCCCCAGCCCGCCTTTATCGACGGGACACATGCTGTACCGTTAAAAACCCATCTGAGCGTTACCTCAGCGGCTGTCGGGTGCAGAGTAATTGCCACAGATATAAGACCCGACCTGGGACCATTTGGGGAGGAACCAAAAGACGGTGTGAAAAATAAAGTGCCCGGCTCTGTTTTGATGTCATTCCATCTAGATTCTGAACCTGAAAGAGAAAAGCAAAACAGGGGATCAGTGGAGAGAGGCCCCTGGCGGCCCAGCTGTTGCTGCGGGAACGACGCGGCCAGGTGTGCACCCACCTTTCCCAGCCGTGCTGGGGAGGATCGGGATGATGGGTGACGGCACCGGCTCTGGGGGCTCCTCTTTGACCAGTGACAAATCCGGGTATCGAGTCACTTCCATCCCAACCACACTCTCGGGAGAGGACGAGGGGACAAAGCTGTCAGGAGTGTCCCGCTCGCCACCGTGGTCCTGGATCCTGCGTGAGGAAAGCACACGACTGTCAGCACGTGCAGACCCAGGCCCACCCGTGCTGGCCCGCGGCAGGCCGGAAATCTGGACAAGCTTGGCGGCACCTTCAACTACCGAGTGGCTCCAGCGCTACGCTTCCTTCTGACTGAAGCGTCAGCGCCCAGGATTCAAGGCCCGAGGAGGGAGATGTCACGGCCCCACGCGGCACGGATGTGGCGTCCCAGAGCAGATGGCAAGGGCACGCGTGGGGCCGGAGAGGGCAGTGCCCATGGCTGGCGGTCGCGGCCAGCAGGCACACCTGCGCAGAGCCCTCCGCGGACGGGAGAAAACCGTATGGCTTCACAGGCCTCTGTTTTCCTAACCGATGGAGTATGGTGATGAAAAGCAGAGGCCGGTCCAACCCATGGAGCTAGAGGTTACCACGACAACTGGTGCTGGAAGGCAAGTGTGGTCTGGGTCTCAGGCTAACTGCTGTGGGACAGCCCGTGAACCTGGTGTTGCCGGAAGACCTCAGGTGACAGGCTGCCTCCCACGGCCACTCCCCAGCCACAGACTGGCGGCTGCTAGCAGGAAGGTAACGAGAGGAAAAGAGAAGACCCGGACACGTTTTCTCATTACTAGAGGGAAGAACTCGGTCCAGATGACGTCTCATCAAACAGAGGCTGTTATCCAGCTTTCCAAGAAGAGAATAATCTGATGAGGTACACAAGCGCCTGTCCTGACCTACCAGCCGGGCTATGATTAGCTAACGGACACTACTGTCTCCCACCCAGACCCTTGGGGCTCAGGAATGGACACGAAAGCTATGAAGCTCTGGACAGGACAGTCCTTTGATTCTCTCCCACAGCAGCATTCTCTGACATTTGGGACAAGTGCAAACATCAACAAACATCAATCGTATCGATGGCTTATAATGGCTTATAACAGACAATAACATTTGAGATATTTTGCGTGGAGATTCCCATTGCCTTCGTGTCTACTCGATTATTATTTGTTGAACTTCCCATATCATTTAGGATTTCAAAAATTCACGAACATTTCATTTAATAGTAAGAACGTTTGATAAACTTTAAATTCTGAAGAAAATTCACCAAATTCTACCCCTTAAATGTTTGTATGTGCTGTTCCGACAGACTGTGCTACATGCACACCGTAGCCATGAAAGACCTGGGGAAAAGGGCGCACCTACCTTAGGTCCTCCTGGGCGTTGTGAGGTGGCGTTGGGAGCGAGGCTGGCACGTCGACCGCCTTCGGGCCCTGAGCGAGCGCCCTGGCCAGCAAGTCCTCCTGCGGCCTGAACGGCAGCTGGAATGGCTTGGGTCCTAGACTTTTGGTAACTAGAAATGCAAAGACACAAAACCACGAATGAAGTCAGAGCCGCTAAGTGGGCAGAACCTGACAGTCTGACTGCCACTTCACCAGAAGCTGCTAGCAAAGGCACACTCCTCAAAGTGCAAAATCGGGAGGTCACCCGCCCTACCTTCGTGGCTCACTAACACTCCGGCCTTTCCCGCAAGTTCTTCAGTTGTCGCAAAGCCATTTGCCATCTTCTGACAAGCCATAGGAGGTGGTGTAGGAGGAAGAGAGGCAGGGGGTGTTGGAGGATTACTTAAATTATTCTGCTGCAGGAGACCAAAAGATTTTAAATTATATGCTACTGAGCAAATATGCCATGACCTTGCTAAAACTTAGTTCTGTGAATTTTTAGCACATGGAAGCAAGGCTACAGAAATATGTAATCAAGGTGACTCTTCATTCCTAAATGCACACTGAGAAGAAAAATAAATGTACGAGGCCAAAAGGAGGCTTTTTAGTGGAACGAAGCTCACTGTTTGGACATACACTGTCCACATGTTTCCTTTGCCCAGCTCGAGTGCTCAGCTTTGAAGTTAAGAAGCAAATTTCGATTCTGTACAACTCTATACACTTCAAGTTTCATTGTTGTAGCCAGTGACCGATAGCTTAAAATTTTTTTTATTTGAACCAATAAATTGTTAAAAGTTCTCCAAATTTCCTTTACTGAGTTCTCATTAAGATATGCCCCAGTTCTATAAAAACTTGAGAATGTGTGATCCAAATCCTATCATTGCAGTTCACATCCTAGACATGAGAATCTGGATTCTCCAAAATCCTCTACAAGAAGCAAAAGCTGGAGAAATACTAAAATGACTGAATCATTCAGAAATGTTCTTCTTCTCCAAACATTTCCCACTGCTTCACCTTTGTCGTTTACTAATTGATTGTTGGAATCTACCAATCATCATATGAAAATCAAATGCAAGGTGAAACTGCAAATCTGGCAAAGACCAAGGGTTTCATGAAGAGGATGAAGTGCTGGAGAACAGCGTGCGTCAGAAGAGAAGGCGTTTACAAGAGGCAGGACAGGGTCTAACTGAAGAGCAAAGCCAGCACCAGACATAACGCAGCGCAGCAAGAGAGTGACTCTAACTTAGAGGAAGATGAGAAGCCCTCAGGGAACCCTGTGATACTCTCCAGTATCTTTGCAAAAAAAGATCATTTTACGTAAGTCAGATGTGAAGTTAAGAATGTCTAATAAGGCTACCATAAAACTTAAAAAAATTATACTGAAAGATAAACTTGACTTAGTTTGACATAATTTTAGTAGTCTCAGAACCAATGTGTAGTTGCAATTAGTAACTAATTAGACAAAATACACATAAAAATTTTTATCGGTTCCTTTCTCAGGATAAACTCCTAACTACATTTTTATTCTCACTATTTACTATGAATTGATTCATTTTAAGAGTTATAGGGAAATATTTTCTCTACCATGGAAATACATAATGGGTATTTTTCAGTTTTTATTCTTACACAAAAATGTCAAACGTTCATGTTAGAAAACACTTCACCCAGTAACATGTTAGCCTTTGGGTTGAACTGAAGTTTAAATGAGACTTGGAAGATTAGACGTGAACTAGGTGGAAAACAGGACAAGCTCTACCGATGCTGACACGGCATCCGGCGGGGAGGGAGGCGACGCCTTGGCAGAGAAACATACCTTGTAGATCAACTGAGAATAGTAATCCGAAACCCCGTCAAGGGTAGCACTGCCAAAAGCTCCTAGCAGCCGGCTCCCACTACTGAGTTGGCCACTGCCATAAGGGAGAAAGTGCGCAAAGTTCACTCCAGTGATCGGTTCCATTAGAGGGAGCAGAGAGAGCTGCTATTAGAAAACACAGTTGAGAGTGATGAACACGGCAAACACAGGGCGCTTCTCAGCTCCTAAGACCCGAGGCGGCCTAGTCAAACGAGACTTGTGACAAGTCAGACTTAAAAAATGTCAAGCATCGAAATGCTGGAGTCACGTGAGAGAGACTACGGAATCTCTGAGACATACTGTCTTCTGATCTGCCTTAGAGGGATGCTGCCAGGCATCTAACAAGAACACACAGGGCTTCTCTTTGCTCAGCAAGAACCAGGGCGTGAACGGAGGCTTGGCGCCCGTGCCGCCGCCCGCGCGGCTGCCTCCCGCCTCCCGCAGCAGCCCCGCGGGGTAAGAGCGGCTCGCTGCGGGGACACGCCAGCAGCTACACTGCTTGGCATCCGGAGGCACAAATAATGCGAAGTCTGTCCTGGTGCTGAGCTGCTCCCTTTGGCCATGCGTAAATCCTGCCTGTCGCCTGCCACCGCACCCATTTCTCTAACACCCAGTGCCCACAGGACACCGTGCAGCTGTGCAAATGGGAACTCCGTCAGGCTCCCCAGTGAGATGTCTTTTATTCCCATAACTCTCTACTTTAATTAGGAAATGATCACAATAAAGAAAGTTTCAGCTTAACAGGGTTGAAAACTCGTTTGATGTTCTCACAGCCTTGACTTTTTAAAGGCGATCCAAAAGGCTCACCTGTCTCAGGTGGGTAAAAGTGTCAGCGGTGGAATACACAGCCTGCTTCTCCTCTTCATCCTTTCTCCTTTTCTTGGCGCGAGGCGCTGCCTTCTCCCCACTCCTCTGAGTCCGTTTGCTTCGCTGTTTCTTGGTTTCACCTCCTCCATCTGCTTTTGGCAACTGGCTGTTGCCACATCCAAAGCCACCTTGCGTTTGAGTCTCCAGAGTTTGCTGCCGTGATGAGAAAGGTTAAGACGTAAGTGAGCCGCTCATCCGGGCCCAGCCCACGACACACATTCCTGGCACGGGCACTAAGTCAAAGAGGGGAGACGGGGCATCAAACGGTCTGTTCCCTAAACTTGTCAAGCCTCTTCTCAAACACTCCTCTCCAGTGTGGACCCCTGCAGCGGCCGGCTTGGAGGAAGAGCACGGCTGAGGCACGGCCCCCGGGGGCCGGTCTGCACAGCGGTCTTGCCGGGTGCCCCGGGTCCCCCCGTGAGTGGGTGCAACACTCGGTCTACAGAGACAACTCACGGACTCCAAACAGCCCCACAGCCTATGCCTCTCAGGCAAGAAGAGCAGCCAGCCTCTGAGGTCAACAAAAACCGCCAAGGCTGGTCCATCAGCTTCCACGACTGACTGAAAGGTAAGTGCTGCGTGCTGCATGTCAGCGAAAGAGGCTCTGTGATAACCAACCAACCTGTCCTTCCCTGTCTTTATAATCAAGAAGAGAGAATAAAGCAGTCCTCGGAAAGGACTCCCAGGGGGGTGTGTCAACACCTGAAAGTAGGGGCTACTTCTCCCTAAACTTGACAGCTATGCTTTGCTACAGGCAAGTGCAGTGCGGAATTTACTTTGAAGTTGTCTGCAGGCCGTCTTTTAAAGACGGTTTGAAAGCTGTAGTTTCAGTTACATACTAAATGGCTTAAAGCATGGACAGCAACATTTTTCTGTGAAGGGCTAACAGGTGAGTCCATCAGCCTCTGCAGGCCACACAGCATCTGTCGCAGCTACTGGACTCGGCCCTACACTGCAGTGGCTGCTGCGGACAGACTCAGGAGTGAGCGGCCCGGCTGCATCCCAACAGGTCCTTTAAATTCTTGGACACGGAACCTTGAATCGTGTGTGATTTTCACACATTGTGAAATATTACTCTAGATTTTTTTCAACCATTTACAAGTGCAGAAATCGTTCTTTGCTCAGGCAAAGCAAGGGCATGGAGGCAGGCTCCCACTGCCCACGCGGGGCTACGTGGTTGTCCTCAGGAGAGGTCCCCACGGCAGCGGAGTGCGGTCACCTGGGAATGGTCAGAAATGCAGACTCTCTGGTGCCACCTGGACCTACCGAATCAGACCCCTGGGAGTGGGGCCCTCCCACACAGAGAGCCGCGGGCCCCGAGCTGTCCTCTCCATGTTCGTGTGTACGCCTCGCCTGGGACCTGGTTAGGAACACACTGACGGCAGGTGTGAGCTCGCCACGAGACTGCTCACTGCGTACCGAGTCCCGGGTCAAGTCACACCGCTGCTGCCGAGATGGTGCTGGGGCGGCAGCGGCCGGGGCGTTCCCACCGGCTCCCAGGAGGGCGGCAATGCGGTCGTCGGTTTCAGTGTGTGTGTGTGTGTGTGGTGGGGGGGTGTCAGGCACTGCTGAGTGCTAATCCACAGTCCCCAGCCTTTGTGGCACAGAGACCGGGGCTCCCATGAGAATCTAATGCCTGACGATCTGAGGCGGAGCTGAGGCGGTGACGCCGGCGCTGGGGAGCGGCTGCACATGCAGGAGAAGCTCCGCTCACTCGCTGGCCACTCACCTCCTGCTGTGCGGCCCAGGCCCTCACAGGCCACAGACAGCAAGACAGTACTGTGCCGGTCTGCAGGCTCAGGGTTGGGGACACCTAATCTAATCTCAACAACTACCCTAAAAAAGCAAATACTACTGCATTTCAAAGAATGTTTTTAATTTTAGAGAAGCACAAAAGATTAAAAGTCATCCAAAAGGCTGCCTGCCTGAGATAAAAAGTTACTATTTTAATGTACATTTCCAATCTTTTATCTGTATCTAAATATATTTTTTTAAAAACACAATGATTGCACTTCACTTCTTTTGTTCTGGTGGCTGTTCTCTGAACTCGACATGTGGCTGTTCCCGTGACATTAAACATTCTCACACAGCACAAATGCTACGGCTGCAAGGAAGCCCACCGCTCGGAGTTAGACACCCGGACGGAACACTTTCGTAACTGCTGTGGTAACCTTAGGCCGTGTTCCCGCCCTCGTTTTTTCTGTATCGGCGGAGACAGGAGTAGCTATTCAATCAGCTGCATCTTGGCACACGTGAGAGAGAACCTCGTGCCAGATTCCTACACGACAGCAGGTCAAAGGCAGGCACCTTTCGTGGAGTATCACAAGCACAGCGTGTGCTTGAACGAACCCCTTGAAGGCCCGTGGTGACCCGACGTGAGGGGGACCGTGACTGACGCCGCTGTGCGCCTGGCTGCTCCGCTGCTCAGCAAGCAAGGGGCACGCCTCCCCCTCAGTTTCCTAGGAGGCTTTGGAACTGGGATGGGGCTCTTCTCTGCGCCCCGAGTTACAGGGGAGAGAACAGATGGACCCGGCGTGGAAGGCTGGGTCGATCCAACCACGGCCACGACACTTCTGCCGTGTGACCCGAAAGTGACCTGATCTGCCACGTGTAAAAGTGGACAAAGCTGTCCTGCCCCATAATTAGATGGCAACTCGGGGCACGTGCTCATTGCAGCAGGGTGCCTAGAACGAGGGATGGCGTCGTTACCCCGGTAACAGTGTCCCTATCCGGCCACCCTCCCAGACGGGTGCAAGGACCTGTGACAGTCCCCACTGATCCCATCCCTTCTTCTACCATGACACCCTATTATTATTTTTTTTTACACGCAATCGCCAGTATTAGGACTTGACTTTGACTCCATTCACCGAACCCTGACTGTGCTGGACACTGCGCTGGGCACTGAGCAGGAGCCGGGGGACAGTCGCATCCTCGAGGGGCTGTTCACGGGGAGAGGGCCAGACGCCGCTGTGTGAGTGCGTGGGTGACCACAGTGTCTGAGACAGGCCGAGCTAGGAAAAGCACCCAGCAAAAACGAGCCCAGAACTTAACTTAGTTTCTAAAAGATAAAAAGACGCTGACTGGACACAAAGAAGGGAGGACAAGTGGAGCAGCAGCAGCATCTGGCCACCTGCGCAGGGCGAGTCGGACACTCGGAGCCGAAGGCCTGGGGCAAAGGGCGCCGTGGAGAGAGGGTGCAGAGGCTGGGCCTGTGTGCTGGTGACAAGAACGACTGAGAAAGTGTCACAGCTGAAATGTGCTAGAACTGACCAACCTAACTGCTTCTCAATCTCCACAGAACAGTCAGACAGGAGAGAGACAGGCAAGGGTCCAGCACTTGCAGGACAACAGCTGCACTAACCGTCATAAAACTGCAAATCTGGACAGCTGTACACGCCTCTCCGCACCGTTCACCGGACACAGAGCCACAGAGCGGTGTGCGGCGCCGCCCGGAGACCCTCACGAGTGCTCTGGGACAGCTCCCGGAGGGGCCGGGCCCTGGGCCCCGCAAGGGGTGTTCACAAGGGAGCTCTTCCAGCCCACGAAAACGCAAAAGCGACCCCGAGGCTTCATGACTTAGAACAAAGCCACTCACCGGTTGGCCAGTGGGGCCCTGCCCCTCTGCGGGCCTGCCGTGCCCCGCGTGGCCACTGGCGCAGGGGGCGCCCTCTGGCCCCTGGCTCGGGAGGGTGGCCGCCTTCTTGCTCTTCAGCAGGTGCCTCAGCAGCTCGTTGCCTGTGCGCCCTTGGCGGGGTGCCCAGCAGCCCGCGGGGGTGTGTGCCCCGCACAGGCAGGGCCGGTCCCCGCCTTCTCGGCTGCCAGCTCCCCAGCAGGCTCCTCTGCCGCCGGCCCATCTGGGCCTGGGCGCTGCGCCGGCTCAGCCGGCCCCGACTCCGCGTCTCTGGACTGGGTTTGCGGGTCAGAAGTGTCCTGGGACAGGTCGCCGCTGGGCTGTGGAAGTTCCGACTCCGGGCCTGGCTGCCCCACTGCCGCACCGCTGGCCGAGGGCCCAGCCGGCCCCCCCGAGTCGGGTTCTGCCTGCGGGGGAGGCTCGCTGGGCGTGTGTCCCGGGGGGGTGGCGGTGGTCTCCGAGACGCCCGGGGTCTGTGGGGCGGTGATGTCTGAATGGGGAGTGGACGGAGGCCTGGTGGACTCGGCGTCGTCGTCTTTCTTCTTCTTTCTTGTTCTTTTCTTTTTCCCCTTCTCTTCTGGGATTATGTCAGAATACAGCTGGATGAGAGACTGGGTGGGCCCGGAATAACTCTGCGCGTGGGTGGCGGCCGGGTCCTGGGCACACGGGAGACCGCTGCCGGCTCCTGGTGGTGCCGCAGGCAAGGCGGGTGTGAAAGGAGGCCTCGCTGAGGACTGCTGGAAGCTGGCCCCGGGAAGACCCCCGTGCACCTGCTTTGCAGAATGGAAGTTTGGGCTCGAACCGGGAACCGACGGCGAATCAGGAACAAAGGAGGGGGCCCCTCCCAGCCTTCGCTCCCCGGCGGGCATAAAAGGCTGGGCGGGCGGAGAATTCAGGGGCCCCTGTGGCACACCCGGTGGCTGCCGCTGCGGGGACTGCTGGATGGGCCTAGGGGCCTGCATGAAGTCACAAGGCAGATCGGGGCCGTAGAACGGGGCCTGGGCCACGGACGTCCGACCTCCAGGCTCCGAGCCCATCAGGCTGTGCTGCTCCATCTCCAGTCTCTGCTGCAGAGCTCTCTGTCTGTCCACCTCCTGCATGAGCTGGATTCGTTGTCGCTCCTGCTGCTCTCGCAGACGCTCCTTCCGCTCCCGTTCCTGGAAACCTTCACTGAAGGGGTTGTTGTCATCGAATTCCACCCGCGGGGGCGGCCCCCCCTGTGGGCTTGCGCTCGGCACGGTGCCCGGGGCTGGTGTGCAAGGCTTCATTGGTAGCTGGGCGACTGGAGGCTGAATCCTCGGGTTGAGAGGGAGGTGAGCAGGGGCACCGGGCGGCTGCCACCCGGGCAGGCCGGGCATGCGCACGGGGCTGGAGTGGCCGGGAATGACTGCCGAGTGCGGCTGGAGCTGCTGCGGCACCAGGGGGAAGCTGGGCTGGCCCAGGGCTGGCGGGGGCGGGACCGCGGGCATGCCAGCGGGCGGGGCCAGCGCGCACTGCTGCCGCTTGCTGCGGTAGTCCTCGATCAGCTCCGCGTGCTCCTTCTGCTGCTTCCGGATCTGCAACGACACACGAGAGTCTCACTCACGCAGCGCGGGCACCAGGCCAGACACCAGCCATCGGGGAGGCAGCGAGGTTGGGCAGCGGTGGAAGTGATCTGCTTAGGCAACAGCAAGACCCACAAAAATTTGGATCGACAAAACATTAACTAAAGATTACCAATCTTTTTAACAACAGCAATTTTCCAAGGTCCTCTGTAAAACCTCTTTACATATGAAATAACACCATCAAATTTAAAATACATTTTCCTGAAACATAAGGAAATCTTACTGTGAAAGTCAAACTATTTAAACTGTCGATCAAAAAGATAAAACAAAAAGGCCACACAGGAAACCAGCTCACTGTGACATCATCAAGTCAGTGACACACAGGTTAGAACGACTGTGCCACTCAGACGTGTGAAGATTCCACTTCTGAAATGTACAGACAGGCACAAGGTCCAGGTACAGGGCGAGGACGTGCACTGCGCCCTCTGCTGGACGGGGAAACAACACGACTGACGTGCTCGAGTGGCGGTTTCTGAAATGGGGACACTGTGTGACTCGTTCCCAGTCAGGTCCTGACAGACTCATCGGTTCATTCCGAAGCCCTCCGTGCCCCACTCAGCACAGTGCAGGACCTGTCTCTGCACGGACACAGCCAGGTCTTGAGGGCACCGCCTCCTCAGGGACCGGGAGGCACGGTGCAGGATGCTGTGTGCGCCCTTCAGCACCCCTGCATCCCCGGGTGTGCAGATGCCGGCATGCCGACCCCGGCAGTGCTGGCAGGTTTTCAACTCGTTTTCTTCAGTCTCCCTGATGGCCAAGGCCAGGCCAACTCCAAGGGAGCGAACGCTGCTTGGGCGCATGTCCCATTCCCCCCGGACCCCAGGCTCCCCGAGGACCCTGTCCCTGCCTCCAGTGACTGCAGGGGCAGCGAGGGCCTGAATGTCCCCCGCTGCCTCAGGCTTCACACCTGAGGAAGGCGCTTGTCTAAGTCAGGAGGGTGAGACCCGTCTCACGTTGTCACCCCAGGGCTGGGGCTGGCACCGCTGCAGGTTTGGAGGTCTCAGAGCTGTCATGCGTGGACGTGGACTCCCGACGCCCCGAGCACCCCGCCCACCCGGGTCCTCACCTGCTCCAGCTGCTTCTGCACCATGCTCTGCTGCTCCGTCACGTGCTTGAGCTGCTCCGCGTCCTCCTCGGGGAACTCCCGGCCGGCCTTCTTGGCGGTGCGCTGCTTGGCCGACAGGGCCTTCTTAGACTTCCTGTGCGCGCCGATCTGCTCCTCCAGGTACTTCTGCTGCATCTGAAGGAGCTGCTGGGTCTCCTGGAGCCATTCTTCATACTGCTTACGCTGTGAGTCGTCTGAGGGAAAAATGAAAAATTCAGTTGCGTCAACGTCCCAAAACGTTCAGCGATACAAGTCATACAAATCCATTTTCGTTATGCGGTTTCATTATGACCTCGTCATAGGTATTTTGAAAACATTATACTACATATTGGACAATAATGTAACTAAAGAGATTTTAGAAAAATATTTGAGAAAACCAAAAATCACATTTGCAGGACACAGGTTAACTTCATACTCATCAATAATATGAACCCGATCTTTGCAAAGCAGACCTTTCTCTAATGGAATGCTTTTATCCACTAAACTATCCAATTCTCTAACAAACAAGCCAAACTGTATGTTGTTTTATGTGTTTCTTATTAATTCGACTTCACAGATTTTGAAGAAACCAAGACATAACCTACTAAGGTCCAGAGCATGGATTAGGTGTCATTTCCCATGCTAAGTTTCTGGAGTTCCTAAGGTTTTCCCTATTTCTTAATAGTGAAAAAGTGTCCTAACCTGAACAGGAGGGAACCTAGGATGTTTCGGAAAGGACCAACATAAATTTTGTGTTTCATAAAGGAAATTCGTAAGTTCAAAATCTTTGGAAGTTTTATAAAAAATTTGTAACAGATTTCTATAAATAACAAAGGTAGGGAATGATCCAAGTAAAATCTTTTGTTTTTATGACTGTCATTACTATCTCCCCGAATAGTTACATCTCTTCATCTTGTACCAACATTCCTGCTTTATTCTTTCAGGGCACTTTACTTCACTGATGCCAAGTCCAAAAAAAAAAAAAAAAAGTCATCTTATGGTAGTAAAACTCAGAATAAACCTTTTGACTCACTAGAAGACAAAGAAATGAATAAATACAATTCCAAGAAGGACATTAGCTGAAAAATTACATCCATGATAACAGAATATTGTCATACAGTGAGAATGCAACCAAAGCCAATGGGCACAATAAAGCCAGAAAAAGCCAGTTGGTCACAGCAGTTTGGTTTTAATGCAAACACGTGTTCAAATTACGGTATTAATGCAGGGGAATTTCAAAAGGTCAGACTTTGGGTTTGTTCCTAAACCCAGAAGTTCAGCACATGTATGAACGTGAAATCTAGTCTACTAAATTTGAAGGGCATTTGTCAAGAACAGGCTTTTTCACAAGATTTCAGAAGTTCTGCTTCTGGTAGAATGAGACCTACCGCAAGGAAAGCCTTTCTGGTTTCTGGAACCAGGAGAGCAGAGGTGAGCAAAATGAAAAATAATGGTGAAAAAAAAGTTAGCTAAACAGTCTGAAGATTTCAGAAAGGTTCAGTCTGGGGAGAACTTCAATGCTATCCTGAACCGCCTTGGGACCCCTGGAGGTAACGAGAAAGGCTCAGTGGCATCCTCCATCCTCGCCCTTCACGCCATGCTGCTAACCCAACTTATTTCTACGCACGGTCCCTACGTTGTTCCCATTTAGTGTCCTTGTTCCTTACGCAGACAGTCATTAGAGTAAGTAGGTGTTTAGCTCTATGGATTGTAAAGTGCCCGATCTACATATATATATATATATATATATAAAAACCAACAACAACATTGAAGAGAATGGGGAAGATAATTTTTCTGTATTAAAATATTAATCTCTAACTAAATCTTCATGCATAAGAAAAAAAAGCAATGAAAATACATGCCTTGAAGAAAAGATGTCTACTAGAGTTTCATAAAAGATGAGGGCACTTAGACTTAAAATAACGCACCTACGCTAACTCCAAGTTTTCAAAGAACGCAAATGTAGTGCAAACAAGCAATCCCCAGAGAACACATAACTTATTAGATTTATACTTACTGACAAAGCCTGGACCAAAATTTGGAGGATTAGGCCTAGAAAGCTGATGTGTTATACTGCCATCCTAAAATAAGTAAAATTTACAAATAGGTTTATTCCACATTTCAGTTAAAGGGGAAAAACTTTTTCAAAAAAGAAAGAAAGAAAAAGAAATGGAAGGGAAAAAAACCCTTTAATTTCCTGACATCTTTAATGCTCTCATTTTTACAAAAAGTAGATGAATTGGGTGACAACCCAATTTCTGAAAATTTTAAGGTATCTCTGAGCTGTTAATATTTTCTTGATTTAGTTGAAAAACAATTATATTTAAGGTAAGAGATTATTCATCAGAGATATAATAGAGGGCAAAGCAAATATTGTAAGTACTTAGCTAGAGAACCCCTAAAACCTCACTTTTTAATGAGATCTATCTGGGTTCTCTTCTGCAATTAAGACAAACATAGGTTCCAGACTGACTAAATTCCACTCAAACAGTTATAAACAAAAACCAGTATCTCTAATATGTACAAATGACAAATATACATTAATTAAAAATATTAGTCTTATTTTCTAATATCTCTTGTTTTTCCAGGATGACTGAATAGTTACTAATCTTACAATTTCCTGGCAACAATCCGATACATTTAACTTGAAAAAGCTTTTACTCAGTCCTTACAAGTTCTATAAGATAGGCAGGAGCTGTACACAAGGTCACAATTACAAATGGCAGTGTAACAGCTGACAGATCAGCAAGGGAGATTAAAGAACTTGCCCAAACTTGCAGAGTATTTTCATAGTGGAACTGAGATTAAAAATTTAGCTATGAAGCCTATGCTTTTTCCACTGTATGAGACAGTCTCTCTCTTTTCCATTTAATAATATAACGAACACAATTATCAGCAAAATAAATGTAAAGCACAAGTGGCAAAAAAGAAAATTCCAAAAAGACATGTAGAAGGTAGCTTGGAAGGTGGCTTCCCCCGAGGCAGACACTTGAAAAACACTGAAGAAAACAGTACATGAAATGAGCAGTACTACCTTCCCAGACATTAGCTGGCACTAAATATTTAAATATTTATACTTAAAGCCATGATGAACTGTGAATATTTAAAAAACTAAATTACTCCAAGAATAAATAGCAGACATGACTATGTTTAAATAGAATGATTGTAATTATTTTCTATTGTTTATAGCAGTTTTATATTTTAAATGTAGTGAATTAATTTCAAAATTTAGTTTGGGAACATACTTTGTGGACTTAAAGAGTAAATAAAAGCAAAACAAAAAAACTTAAGCATTTGGTTTCCCTCCAGTGACTTTCTACCCTTAAATATACAGGTCCTTTTCAGGAATTGCTGCCAATTTTTTAACCTTAATTTGTCTTTCTCTTTAGAAGTTATGAAAAACCTTTACTTCTGCTGAGCTGATAGCATATGCTGACAGTGCTCTAAAGCTTCTAGGACTCTCTAGAAGTGGCCTCACTCTGGAAAAGAGGCTTGGTGAGAAACACGAGACCCAGCATCCCACAAAGGCTGGTGACAAGCAGTGGTACCTGCGTGAGTGCCTGTGGCAGGAGGCTCTGGCCCTCGCCAGTCTGGGTCCCAGTCACCGATGGCCCACGAAGGGGAACCTGCGAGAAGGAAGAGCTGGGTATCAAACGGTGAGCACCCAGAACTAATGTCATTTTGAGCGCTTAACAATGTCCCCTGCAGGAAGGAAGAGCACCGGCAATGTCACCCCCACCTAGAACAGGTACCAGAGCCCGTTTCCTTGAACACGCCTCTGTGAGTGGGGGCTCACATTACTCTCCCGTTCCTTGCGTGGAAGGAGGCTTCCGAGGCTAGCACCCCTCCCACCAGGCGCGAGGCTGCGGGAGGCAGCCAGCTAGGCTGCTGCGGTGGTTTGTCCCGCTTGACACCTTATTAGACCATAACGTACAATTAATTCGAGTCTTTTGGATAAAAAAAATATATAGTGAAGACATAGGTGTATTACATAAATTCTAAAAAAAAAATTCTTCTGATCTTTATTTAAAAATAATTGGGAGCTTATTTTGTATTCTAAAACTAAAGGTGTAACTTAATTACGTTTCATAGATTTTTGTATATTTTTGTACATTTTTGTAGCTCCAATGTTAAAGCAAATCAGAAATACGTCATTGACAAAGAAAACGTCTATATAAAAATATTTGGCAAAATGATTTTCTAATTAAGACCTACAAAACACTTCACAGAAACATTGCTTTAATGAAAACACTTCCACTAGCTACCAAATGCTTCAACATAACAGATACATATTTATAGGGCACAATGTCCAAATTGCGTATCAAATATTGTACATTAGTATTTAGGTGCTTTTAGAACTGAGAAATATGCTTTTTAATTTTTTAATCAGATTTTTGAGTCACCTCTCAGCCCCTCCCCCCACCAGTCCTGATCTGCAATGATCTCTTAATCCAATTATCACGATTGCCCTTAGTCAATAATACATCATCCCACTTTGAGGGACTATCGCCTCCACTTCTTCAGAGCCCTTGGCGGAAGAGACCAAAACCAATGTGCCTGACATGTGGCATATGTCAGCAGAGCTCTGCTTTACAGAGAGACAGGGTGCTGGACGCAGGTGTCTCACTCTGCGGCCCACCTTTAAAGCCAAGTGCCAAATGGAATTTAGCATTCCCGTTTTGACTACAGATAGCAAACTACATTTTACCATTCACCATTACTTTGAAGTTATGGTAATTACTAGACCTACCGCTAAATTCATTAATGTATTAAGAAGCACATGTACTATAATTTTTAAGTAACTACATTTCAAATATAATCGATTATATAATTGTATGTTTATATTAAATATAATTTTTAATATTTGTATTATACAATTATAATATAATGGTTATATAACTGTAATACTATGTTTTTGTTTTGCATATAAAATGTTTTGAGAAAGAATTTAAAAGCTTCACAGGAATGTCAAAAAGGTTCATGACAGAAAATGCTAAGAACCCCTGTGACAACGTTAAAAGATGCCTGGCGACAGTGAAAATGACAGTGAAAATCACAGGAAACTATCTCCACTTTGATTGCAACTATGTTTCTTACCTGCTTCCAAGTTCTCAACAAATGAAAAGAACTAAGCTTTAAAGGATGTCCAATTTATCTTCAGTATGTTTATCTTAAATTTATGTAGATTTTACGTTCAATTCCATAATCAAGCCCATTCCTTTTCATAAACAGTTTTCCAGTGAGATAATTAGGCTAAACTGAGGCTCCATCCTACTCCATAGACAGACGTGTCAGACAGCAACACACGTGAGGACCACTCGTGGTGCCCGCCACAAACAGATGGACAGCCAACGCCTGCGGACGGTCCCACTCCGGTCTGCAGCGGAGCAAACTCATCTGCATTTAGAAAACCCCCGCGCACTGTCGGTGGCCCACGGTCAAAACTTAAGGGACTGCCAGGAGGCTGTTCAATATCCCTTCGGGGGCACAATTACTCCAATTTCAGAAATCCATACGGTCAAATGACTCTTAAGAGTCACTTCCATTTTTCTGCTTACAAATTTTCCCAACTGCTACCTTTCCAATGTCCTTTAATCTACTCACAGACTTTTTTCTGAGTCGAATTCAGTTTGGGAGCACTTATTTATTTTTTTGACCTTTTATTTATTTATGTTTCATACTGAAATATAGTTCATCATATGTTCTAATACCGCTTACACCTTCCTCTGGTAACTGTGGAAGCTCTTACATGCAGATCCCGTGCTCGGATGTGCTGGTGTGTGCAGTTTGGGTGTTTTTTCTTGAGTTTCAGATGTTCGGCTTACTGTTATTTATGGGGAGAGATCTGTGGACGCCTCTCACTCTTCCCTGTTTCTGACCTGAAGACACTTATTTTAAAACTGGATTCATAGCTGCCTTAAGTACTCAGTAGCTTTACTGAAATGTCCCACTTTTTTGAATGCATTGTTTCTTTGACGGAATAAAAAAATATTCACGGGCGTAAATTATTGTCTATGTCAACACAGAACAGTGTAATTTCTATTTTCCTGCTTATCTTCTCACCTGTATCTCTGTCCCAAGCAGCTCTGAAGCATGAACTACTCTAAAGGTATTTAAAAATTAAAAGCACGCTTAAAATACTTTGGATTTCCTGATTATATCCAACTGACGTCGCGACACATTTAAATACTGTTCATTCCTAGTATACTCTTCCTAGGTACTAGTGATAATTTCACACGCTTCTCGAAGCCAAGCGAGAATGGGAAACAGCGTCACCCACCTGTTCATGACCACTGGCGGCATGCCCATGTTGCTTTGTGCCATTACTTTATTTATGCCCTTAAGGGCCACCATTTTGGCTTTCATTATAGGGTCTGCAATTGCATCAAGATCTAAAGAAGAAATATATTTTAAAGTCACTTATTTCATAGTACTTGGTTCAGATTACACTAAGAGATAATGTAACTGTCACAAACATATAACAGACTCTTATTCCTTTTTATTTAATAATCACTATGAGAGATTTCTAGACTAGGTAAGGAATTACGACATACTAAGAACCTCATCCTGAATTTAACCCCATCTCAGTGACCCATAACTGCAGCCAAGCTTTAATACCTCAGTCCTACAGGAATCAAAACAAGAAGTCTGTCAAACACAAGGGGGATCACCGCGATAATCCGAAGGAATGTGACTCCTTTTCACCCAAACGTCTGCAATGCTACTCAGAATTGCTTCGTTGGTAAACATCACGAACGGGAATCTGCAGTCATTTCTGGGACTAAGGCACTGCACTAAATTAGTTATCACCCTCTAACAAGGGGAAACGTATCAACTTCTGGAGGCCATGTCCTTCAGCAGCACAGAAATACAACAGCTCTGGCCACATGTAATGTTAACACTGGACCCCCATAAGCTAACTGCACGGCACCCTAAAGCCCACAGCGGACACCACTGACACTCGCAGGGACCCCTACCGATGTTGGGGAAGAAGGGCTCTGACCGCTGACGGATCATGGCTTGCATCTGCCTTTGCTGTTGCTGTTCCTGCCTCTCTTGGTCCAGAAGGTCCTGGAGAAGTAGAGGCTGTTCATCCAGAAGGAGGGGCCTCTCTCTACTCTGCTGGGTCAATGCTGGAGGGATCATCAGCTGGTGGGGTCCGGACAGGCCGCCGGCTCCAGACTGACTGGTTAGAGGCACAGTTTGATTCGCAGGTTTTCCTGTCCCGAAACCGTGACTGACTGCCGGCTGACCCTGAATGAATCCTGGATTTACCTGCACACCCTGAGGAAAAGTATGGTTTAGCCTGGAGACTACTGCCACATTAGAATTCACGGCGCTATCCATGACACGGCCAGGTGGCGTCACTAAGGGGGGCGGCAAACCTGACACATGACTGGATGGTGAGGCTGGCAGAGTCGGCGGCGGAGACCCCAATGGCCTCACATCCGGATTATCGGATTTTTCATTAGCAAGTAAACTTGAAAGAACTGGAGTGGATCCGGTGATGCCACAAGGGTTCAGGACATCTTCGGCGGGCAGCGGCGCAGACCCAGGAACACCTGCGCTGGAGCCCGCGGCGTCTCGATTAGGTCTGTGGTCGAGGAGGTCGGCGTCACGGGGCTGCAAGGAAGCATTTCCGCCGTGGTTCGCGTCCGTGGAGGCAGAAGCCTGTGAGCAGGGAGTGTCGAGGGTCCCCTCGTCGCTCTTCACGCTGCCACACCTGGCTTCCCCTCTAGAATTCGGAGACAGCACTTCAGTCTTTATCTCACTGGGATCAGCAGACTTTTTCCACGGAGAATGTTTATCAGAAGGAACCACCGTTTTAACTTCCTGCTCCTTTTTTTTCCGCTCAACAGGAGCACACTGATTATCTAACTTATCATCAATTGGGACATTAAGGTCCAGCTCCTCATTAAACATGCTTTTCTTGTCTCCTAAGTCGAGTTCGGGATCCGTGTAGGCAATGATGTCAAATTCCCCTGACCGCAAGAGGTCATCCAGGTTGGGATCATTCGTCTCCAAATTCCCTAAAGTATCCAGTTCGTCGCCCTTGCCATCCTCTGCGTCTAGATTTAAATTCTCCAGGTCTTCATCATCCAAGTCCTTGACCTCAACCCCCTCCAGGTCTTTGACATCTAGTTCTTTTACAGACGGGTCATCAGAGTCAAGTTTCTCCTCGAGACCGTCAGAAGACTGGGTGGTTACCTGTAAATGATCAGATGACGTTTCAGCCGGTGTAGAAGTTGGCAAAGGGGCCTCTGAAAACTCACCCCCTAAGGGATGACTCAGGGACCTCACGACCATAGAAGATGAATGGACAGGATGACCTTGCTCTTGATGAGACGGTGGCACCTGCTCCAAATGTGGATGCACAGGTAGCTGATTAGGTAGACCTTGGGCAGGTCGTCTCATGGGGTCTGTGTGTCTGGGGCCGGGCATGTCCGGCCGGGGGATGAAGCCGACGTGTCTTGGCTGAGGAGGGGCCTCTCCAGCACCACCAGGAGTGGCAGGGAAGTGTAGTCGTGCCCTCCCATCGGGGGCCCTGTGCCTCAGTTCAATGAATGCATGGCAGGCGTGCTGAACGGGCAGGCTCTGCGGCGGGAAGTGCTGAGGCAGCCCCGCCGGGTTACCCATCTGAGAGTTATTCAGAGGCCTGGGCATGTCTACGGAGACTGGTCTTCTCAGGTGCGGAGGGGCTCCAGACCCTTGCATTTGCTGAGGAGGCACAAGGAAGCGTTCCTGACTTGACAGTGTGCTGTGACTACCTCCTGGAAATGCAAATCTAAAAGAAAAAAATAGCACACAGTTACGTATTTTGTTGAATTTAGAGCTATACTGAGAAAAAGAAAAGTTTTAGACTAAACTCAGATACAGAATAAATACTGCCAAATACTTAGGAAAAATGAAATGATCATGATTAGAGAGAACTTATAAAGTGTCTACATGCAGGTAAATTTTACCTAAGGACCCTATACTGCACACGATATCTGAGCTCAGAAGACATATGCTCAACGGTAGCATGAACGAAGACAAAGGAGCAGCCACCGAGCAGACGGAGCCCACTGTTCAGAAATGAGCACACTACTGCTGGAGTTGAGAAAGAAGCCACTGTTTTCTGTATCTAGGGAGCCCATGGGGGGCCCTGGATGAAGGTAGAGAGCTAACAAGAAGCACCAGAGAGGCTGACAGGCCTCTGCTCGTAAGGCAGAGGCGAAGGCGTGATGACTGGGCAGGCTGGCTACTCGCGCGAAAGGCAGGCAGGAGGTAGTGAGCGAGAAAGAACAAGATGCATCATCTGTAACAACTCAGCAAAATAACAAATTACAAGACTTTTATTATTTATACTGTACCTCATTCTAGAAAGAACTAAAGGCAATTTACAAACACATGTGACATAAAACAGGCATGCATTAAAACTAAGGAGAAAGAAAACAGAAAAATAAGGGTGAGACTGTAACACGGAGGTAGATGCTGGGGTAAAAACATGTCTGAGGGAATAAAATGCCTACTAGCTTTGCGGCCGTATCTCATCCCAAAAAGACCCTAAAGGAAAACATCCTTTCAATGGGGAAATCTCCACAAATATGTACAATGGAAAGTAAACTTCAGACTCAGGGAGAGCATTCCCACTCACGTCTCAGGAGGCTCCGACTGAACACGGGAGTTACGTCCTAGAGGAGTGACTGGTCTAACGACCTCGCAGTCAACACTTAATGACAAAGGCAATCTTCAGAGGTCTCAAAGGTAAAAATAAATTCCGTGGCCTGTCATTAGTGGACATGGCCCTGGTCACATTGCAGAGGGACGGAGACATAAACAGCAACGACCTCCTGGCTGAGAGCAACTTCGTATGTTCCTTTCTGACAGAAACGTAAGTCTGGAACGGAACTGAGAGCGTTACCTGAATCCGTGCGGTCTCACCCCCATGCCAGTGACGTCAGCGGGGTAGGGGCCACGTGGGTCTTTTGGGAAAACGGTGTATCGAGGTGCCAGGGGAGGGATGGCGGGCGACCGGACGCTCCCAGGGTAGGGGGGTGGAGGCCTGGTGAAGGCCTGGCCCGCGGCCTCGGGCTGCCAGCGCGGCAGGGGGCCTGTGTGGGGCACGGCCACCGGGTCCTGAGGCCCCTTCTCCTGCCGGCACGCCATCTTCTTCTGCTGCTGCTGCTGCAGGATGATCTCACGCAACTTCTGCCTCTGAGTGGAACAGAACAAAGTCACGGGAATCTGAGCCAACGGCTCTTTCAGTCCTAAGGCTCCCAGCGTGGGACTACGGCAACGTTCAAGTTACCTTACTACTCCCAGCGTGGGACTGCGGCAACGTTCAAGTTACCTTACTGCTCCCAGCGTGGGACTGCGGCAACGTTTAAGTTACCTTACTGCTCTAACTTTTGGTCAAACAAGCGTTAGTTAATGACCCCACAGGTTATAAAATAGAACTGGATGGTTTGGGTCCTGTGCCTTGCCAGACAACTATCACAAAACTGAAAGCTTTCATGTTTAAGAATTCCTCTATGAATTCATAAATATTGAAATTAGAGAATAAATTCAACTGAATGGGTGTTAATTCTACCAGTTTCATTTTTTTTTTTGGCAGCATGACAAATTCTACAGAGTATGATGATAAACGTTAACATCTGTGTAGAAGTTACTCAGCTCGATGAAATGAACTGCTTCCTCAAACAATTCACTCACATCGCCTGAAGACATACGCCGTGTTTACCTGTCTCAATTTCTCTGCATCTGCTTGAGACATATTTACAGTGTTCTGTGTATCAGTGACCCCTGGAGCTGGCCCAGGTCCAGGGAGCTGGGGGACACTGGAGAACTGCTGGCCTTGAGAGCTTACTGGAGAGTTAGAAGGAGCGCTGAGGTCCCCCTCTGACCCAGCCGCGGCTGCTCAGCGTCGTGGGCGACTTGACTCATTCCAAAAGCGTCAGGCTGAGATCTTGGCGTCATCGGAGTCTGATCGTAGGGATCACGAGCAGCAGATGGGGAAACGCAGCTGAAGGTGTCTGAAAGGCTGGGTCCAGGGGGCCTAGGTGTTTGGGAACACGCATCAGGTGGCCTCACCAAAGGGCCAGGTAAGGCTGCTCCTCGATTTTGCGCTGTTTGCAGGAAAGGGTCCTGACTCGGCATGAGGACAGGCCTCGTCCCAGACGACCGCGTGAACCCCTCCGAGGTCCTCGGCCTTGGCGCTGCTGGTGGCTGAGAATACGGGACAGGAAGCCCGGGTCGCGGTGTTCCTGGAGGGTGCGCGTACGGGTCCGAAAGCCTCTGGTGGGCTGCCGACTGGGCGAACAAGTCGGCCTGGGCCGACGGCCGCGGCGTTGGAGGCTGCTGGCTGTATGGGTCGGCCGTGGGCGGCCGGGGAGTTCCCGGAGGGTGGGAGTAAGGGTCTGGGTTGGAGCGAGATGGGCCCGCGGGCTGGGAGAACGCGTCGCCCATGGGCCGTGGGGCTCCTGGGGCTGGGCATAGTGGTCCTGAGCGGGCAGCCTTGCTCCGGGCCCGGGCTGCGGGAACGCCCGGGCAGGGCGGCGAAAAGCTCGCTGGCCGCGGGGCGCGGGGTCAGTGGGGGCTGGCTGTATGGGTCACTGGACTGGCTGTGAGCAAAGCTGTCCACAGGTCTTGGGGTCAGGACGGGCCTCTCGTAGGGGTCAGCGGGCAGTCGCCTGGGGGCCTGTGACAGCGCTGCGTAGGGATCCTGGGGGGCGGAGCTCTGAAGGGTGCAGGGGCCGCGTCGGGGGTGCGGGCGCGGCCAGCGGGCGCGCGTACGCGTCGGCGCCCCGCTGTCTTGGAAACGCGTCGGCCCGAGGCGTGGGCTTCGCGAAGGGGTCGCTGCCCCCTCTGGCTGGCGGTTCTGGGGGCGCGGGGGCCCGCGCCGGGCCCAGGGCCTTGGGAAGCTGCTCGGCCGTCAGGGGCCGGGGCGTGTCGGGGGGCTTGGCGTAGGGTCGCTGCTCGCGGGCGAGGCGGGGTGGCGTCCCTGGCGGGGGGCGGCCTGCTCGCCGCAGCCTCGCCAGCCGCGGTGGCCCGGGGCGCTGGTGGCAGAGGCGCCCGGGCTCCACCAGCGCGGTGGTTCTTCGGGGGACACTGGGGCCCACAGGAGGCGGCCGTGGGGTGCCGACCATTTTTGCGTACGGGTCCATGGGCGACGGAGGCCGGGAGGGGGACGCGGCTGGAGGGAAGAGCTGCGGGGCGGCGCCAGACTGTCCGAGGGGCCGATCCGGGCCGCGGGGGCGGCGGCGGCGCCTGCGGTTTCACGAACACGTCGTCCGCCGAGGCCGGGGCGCCGGGGAGCTGCTTGGCGAACAGGTCTTTATGGAGCGGCTGCGCTGGGGACAGACTCCCAGCGCCGGGCTGCGGAGTCGCGGGGCTCTGCGCCCGGCCGCACGCCTCGGGGCCCGGCTGGGCCAGCAGCGCCGCCTGCTGCTGCTGCTGCTGCTGCTGCTGCTCGCTCTTCACCTGCTCCAGCTTCTGCGTGGCCTCGATCTTCGCCTGCTGCTTGCTCTTCTGGCGCATTTGCTGTTGAAAATGGAAAGAAACAACCCCGTGGTTAGGGAAGGCCGTGTATGTCACGGGAGGGGACAGCAAACGAAGGGCTTCCCTGCCACCCCACGCGGGCCTCAGCCCTGCAGAGCAGGCCGGCCTGCCCGAGCCCGCCCGTGCAGCTGCCCTACGCCTCAAATGGCACGCGGCTTACAGCGGTTCAAGAAACTTTCCGAATAGACTCAGAAATGTTTCACTGACAAAGGAAAGACTATCTTTAATCGAAGTTCGTAAGAACTACATTCTGAAATAATGACAAAATTCTCTTCTCAGTAAGCAAAACTGCGCCTGAGATGCGCCAGTCACTGAAAGCAAAGGCCACACGTGCCTGCCTGAACTTCCACTCCTGCTCGTGCTCCGACTCCCGCTGCTTCAGCGGGTCTCTGAAGAGGTCGGTGTCCGTGCGCGCCCCCGGCTCACCCCCGTCCTGCTGCTGCTGCCTCTTGGCGGCGTCGCTGGACACCTGCACTTTGCTGATGCGCAGGGCGGCTCTGTTGTCCCGGGCTTTTTGCTTCGTGAGAAGGAAAGGAAGGTTACCTCCCAGTGCATGTTGACATGTTGGCAGAAATAACACCACAGGAACTTTGTCATCGGAAAGCAAGAGGTCAGGTTACGTAGCTGGGCTGTCGCCCTGTCCAGCCCCTCGCCCCACAGCACACCGGCCCCGTTGCAGTGGGGCCAGCGGCGCACTAGCTAGCACGCTCAGTCCCGGCTTTCTTCAAAGACCCTTCGAAAATGGGAAAATTCACGTCTCTCAGTTGAGAGTAAAGGAAAAAATCAAATTGACCCTCCAAATCTGAAGTCTGGAATCTGAAGGTTAACATTAAAGAAAATCGTCTCAATCCCATCCTTACACACCAAAGCAAAAGAAAACAAAGCATTAGCAACACATTAAAAAAACGTTCGCTCTATCCAAACAGTCATTACCACCAACAATACATGCATCGAAGAGCAAGCTGGAAACTAAATGCTCATGTTTTTCAAAACAATAATGTCGTTTTAATATGCCTGAAAATGGAAACGGGAATGCGAATCCACTCGTCAATCTTAATTTGGCCCTTTGGCAAACAACAATTCAGCATCTCAACTGTGAATCTCATAAAATACCCTAATTAATTCCCAGCAAAGCGCATGCTTCCAAATCTCCTTAAAGGTGTCAAGATATGTCTCTTTCAAGGTACGTGAAGATTCTACACTGCACTTAATACAAAAAGAGCGTATCATGGAAGAAACAAAGGCACAGTAATGCAGGCTCAAAATTTAGAACTCTCTGGAAGAGATTAAACAATTTTTGAAGTGAAATGAATTAAATGTGCTCCTAAAATTAAACTGATTTCAATCTTCGACATCCTGGTTCTGGTAACTAGCTTATGAAAACATCACACTTTATATTAAGCCATGATGAGTTAGAAAATCACTATAAAATCAACGTTGTTAATTAATTGTACAAGTATTAACATTTTCTGCAATGAACAATTCTTTTATTAACCTAAGACAATAAAAGTAAGGCTCAAGTATTGTTTTACAGATATAATACATAAGAGATTGTTAAAAGTACCACATAGGGTGCTCTCTCCTGTGAGCTTGCTTTTCTCCACAATTTAGCAATCTGCTTCACTCTAGTTGTCCAGTCTGCAACAAAACAATACATTATACACATTTACACACAGTAACGACACAATAAAAAGGTTGATGAACTGCTAGTGAAACTTGTTCAGATTTTCATAAATGAGTAGCCCTATATTAAGTTCTCTGTATACTACAAAGTTCTTAGCACACAATAGGCCAAATATTTTCTGAATAAAGTGTTGCCTTATTAACCATCTCACTTGTAGAGTTAGTAAGTTTTTAAATCAAAGGGACTGAAGCAGCCAAGATAAATTTAAGCCAAATATAACACATCTCCTCAAACCTGTGAGATGCTACCAGAGTCGAAACTCAAAGTTTTGTAAAATATCTTACTCAAAAGAACTCTATCATTTTGACCGAAAGCAAGCATTATTACAAATAAGCATCTCACCAGCACTGTGCACAATAAAGACATGGAAAAGTAATGATTTCAAGCCACTTCCATGAAATTCACAGTGCAGGACAATATACAAAATGAAGTCTGGTGAGATCTCAGTTGGTGATAAATGTAGAAATGGTTTAGTCCATATTAAAAAAAAAAACTTCACAAAAGCCACTGAAAATGGAAATCAGTTGACAGAGCAACAGCCCCAATGTGATGTTTCCTCAGGTTCTAGAACCACACAGTGTAAATTAAATTAAAGAAAATTACTTCTGAATAAGCCACAGCTCTGTTCTGAGGACGATTCATAGGGACATGAAGTGACTTGACATCACTGGATACGCCCATCCACATGCAGTGAATGGAAGCGGGGTGGTGGGGTGCGGGGGTGTGTGTGTGGGGGGTGCGTGGATCACGTGGGCACACTGCTCTGACAGACACCCCCGTCCCCGCCCCATGGCTGGCTGCCGGTCTCTCCTAGGTGAGGTACCACAGGGAGGCCGAACCAAAGGGCGCCTACAAGGCAAAGGTCACCCCGAGAGCCTACTCCCGGGGCCCCCTCTAGGCACCTATGAGAGCTACGTGCTGACAGCCGGGAGCCCCCGCCAGCCAGTTTCAACAGCCCTCCATCCCGATCTGTCTCGCGACACAATCTCAGGGTAATAAGCTGGCATCTGCTCACAAATGTTCTACAAGTGACATTTCATTAATCCAGATGGTTCATCTTCTGCTTAATCAGAATTTTCAAGATGGGTGCCATTTGCATCATCTGCTTTGCTCCCTGCCCCGCCCCAAGCAGGCGAGAGAGCAGGGGCAGGGAAGATGATGCTGAGATGTTTGACTGGGAACAATACTTAGAACTGCATGGTTCAGCCCAACTGAATACAACTGATTCAACAATGAGATTCAGTTCTAGGAACGGTCCGTGCCGTTGCACACGTGACCCATGCTAACCCCACGTGCTCAGAGAGGCTGCTGGGAGCCGGAAACGCACTCGGTGTTCACTGAAACGGACTTCTGAGAAACACGCAGGGACACAGGCCAGCACTCAGGAAATGCGGGTGCTTCCGGAATGTGGGGGAGACCCCCGGCACACAGCCCCCACCACAGTAAGACAGAAAACCAGAAGGCGTCACCACGCGGGACAGGTGGCCACATAGGCCCGGCACTCACCGGGGAACTCGGCCTTCAGGCCGGGGAAGTTGATGTTCGTGTACAGTACGGGGGCCACCGTTGCCATCTCCCCCAGCGCCTCCTCCTTCTCCCACTTGAGCGTACTCCTCTGCGCGCTGGACAGAGTGTCACTCTCCCCCTCCGCAGGGGCGGCGGTCGGCACCCAGGAGCCGTGAGGGTCACCAGCCATGGGCGTGAATGCTGGGTTTTTGTCCCTGGCAAAGAATGAACAACTTTACTGCACAAACATAAAACAACTTCAACACTATGGTCAAGCACAATGTCACTAAAACCCCTTATCACGGAATGGCTAAAAAGGCTGAAGATTTTCAAGCAAAGACCACGATAAATGTAATGTGCACTGATAATGTGCCCAATAACAGACGGGCATTTACATGGCGAAAATTCCTTGAGCTTCCACAGAAAGTGGAGGTTTTTATATACCTGGCGTCAGTGTACGGGGACTGGGTCATGGCAGAGAAGGTCCCCAGTCCACTTCCAGGAGGCAAAGGGGTATGTGGGAGGTGAGGGCCAGGTCCAATGAGGCCATTCATGAGTGGCATTCGTGAAAAGACATCTTAAAAGAAGAAAAGAACAATCCGGTTTTGCACATTACTCATAAGCGGAAAAGCACCAAGAATAGCTCTAAATAACAATTTGTAACACTATTTAAAAGCTGGGTATTTTTTCAATATTATGTTGTAAAATATTGCTTAAAGAGTGACTGCTTATAAAATTTTGAAATGCAGTCCCTATAATCCTGTTTACTTTGCCACGGTACACTGGAGACAGCATGTGAGTGGGAGGCTGACAGCCCTGGGCTTGCATCTTAATTCCGCTTCTTGTTAGAAGCAGAAATTACTATTTCTGTAAAAGGAAGGTATTCTGCAACGTGGCCGACATCATGTACATATAGGTCTCAGCCTAGTGCCTGATACAAAGCGATTACTCAGTTTGTATTAGCTCAAGAAAAAAAATCCACCTCAGCAAACGCTAGTAAGTTTTAACAAATACTCTTTCCCATCTTTATTCAAAATTTACAAGCAGACGTTCTTCTATTTTACTCTTGTTTCTGTTAACACAAAACACCATCCATGATTCTTGAATTGGCATGTTCTCAAAAATAGTTTGGAACAACAAGCGATATTTCATCTACCATTATCAATTACATCGTTGCTGTTAAAAATATATGCTTCTGTTTTCGACATAAACCTCATTACTCGGAGTTTCAGCTCCCAAAAGCATTTCAGCTCCCTCCAGCTTATTCACAAGCTTCAAATACTTGTTGCCTTTCTTGATGGACTCCAGTGCACCACAATCAAGCCGCGTGTGGCTCCGTCACTCGCCTCCAGCACGTAGCTCCGACCCTCACTGTGTTCTGCCGTCCTCATCTGACCCACTTGCAGCCAAAAAGCAAACCACAAAACCGCACCTGTTTTTCATGGACTTCAAACACCCCTCCCAATTCAGAGACACGCTCTACAGACACAATGTGCCAAGGTCCACGTCACCAGTTACACACGGCAAATAGTGACTGAACTGGCCGGTGCTGTGCACTCGGGCTAATGACAGAGAACCCCTGAGCCGGTGACCGCTGCACCAACGTAAGAAAAACCAACCAGAATAGTGTTGCCCACACAAGGTTTTACACGCATTACAACCCTCCGACTGTCATGCCTCTGAAGCTCAGTGCACCAGCTGCCATGTGAGAATTGAGCAACAGCAGGTTCTCAGGGTTTTGTCTCAAGGACGTCGAGGTCAGGGCTTATCCTACTCAAGGGCAAAGCTGGGCCCACTGGACAGGGTTCTGCAATGACAAAGTGTCTCAGGACAACGCTCGAGTTCATGCCAAGCAATAGGAGTGAGATTTTATTCGATTTTATTCGAAGTAGAATGCTAACTTTCTTTTCAACTTCGGCGAAAGTAGGTTCCATTAAGGAGTATGAGATTTTATTGAGAAGTATCAAATGTCTTTCCTGTGATGAGGATAAACAAAAGTGTCTTTACTGGAGTGAGAATGTGGCCCGTCCTGTGGCCATCTGTCAACACCAGGGGCCGCCAGCACGACACGCCGCCCCAGCAGCCCGCGCCGGCGCCGCCCTCCACCCAAGCAAGTGCCAGGCCAGAGGCTCCGCGTGCGTCACGTCGCTGACCCTCACAACGACCCCGAGTGAGTCCCTTTGTGGAGCTCTGTTTACGCCCAGTGAGCCTCCAGAAGTTAGGAGTCCACCGTACCTACCCCGCCTGGTCACATTCGTTTATAGAAGGAACCTTTCTCAAGATGTGAATCGCAGTAAGAATCGAAAAGTTATCTAATCTTCACCGACAGGGATTTCGAGTTGTTCTGTCTCAGTCTTCTGGACATTCCCGCCCCCCTGCTCTCTGTCTAGATTTCTGTCGACACGCCACACCCTGCCGCCTCCCTCGCCACCCTGCTGCAGTTACTCTGCTCCAGGTGACCAACGACCTTCCTGTCCGATGAGACATCTTTCAGGCACCTGACCCACTGGACAACCGGTGTCAAAGATCCCGCCCCCCCATTCGTGTCCCATCTGCTGCCCGCACCTTTCCGCTTTTGGCTCACCCTTAAAAGGGGGAAAGGCAGTTTCAGTGCACACCTAAACATAAATCGAGGGAGGACGCGGTAAACACATAACTCATTACATTTAATTTTAACAAGTTCAAGAGTCTGCAACTCTACAGAGTTTCTGAGTCCTCTTAAGAGGTGTCACCTTCCGCAACCTGGATGGGAGTCAGCACCCAGAGAGTTCCTCAACTCTGGCCCAAGCCCTGAACGGCTGTGGACGGCCTAGGGTCAAACACTGGCCACGTCCCATTTCCAACCAACTGAAAAGGGCCTGGAGCCGAGTCCTGTGGGGCGGGCCCCACACCCGCTCTGCGCAGTCCTCCCCTCCGCCCTTTTTCCGCCTCCCGTTCCCAGCACGACGCACTTGCTCCGGGCGCTGGCTCCCGGCCCAGCCGGGGCTCCGTGCCCACGCCTCTGGTCCCCTCCACGCCTGTTCGGGGGCCCACACTGACACCATCGTCGTCACCCTTCGTCCCTCCCCTCTCGGTAAAGCCCCGCAGATCCGTGTACACGGACCAACTTTCACCTCGGTCTCAACTGCAATGAATTCAGCTGCACAAATCATCCTGTCTCAGGTTCGTTTCCAACGTTCACGCCAGAGCCGCGTGGCCCACGGAACGCGCCGGGCCGTTCCGCCCGCACGCAGCCTTCGACGGCGCACAATACGCCGGAGGAAAGAGGCCACTGTGCCGTCTTCCCGTCCTGACCGCTGCCGACGCCCAGCTCTGCAGGACGGTGACGCTGTCGTCCTGAAACGCCCAAGTCACCCTGCACGTGCCCCGTGACTTATCCTGAAACGATTTCCTCAAATACGAATGTCGAAACCTCAGTGACTCGAGTTACGCAACCAGGCTGCGCAGGGAAATCATTTAAATAATGGCTGCCAAACCTCTGACAAAGGCCCGCCTCCCTCACTGATCCGGTTTCTGAAATGCACACTTTCGGTTTCAGAAAACAGAGAGGCAGATCCTTTCCACACGCCGAGACGCGACAGGCTGAAGAGTCCTGAACGACGAGAAGGCCTGGGGGCAGGGACGGCAGCAGCACTCACGCGAGCGCCTCCACCCACGGAGACCGCACGTCCGCCCCGCGGACACAGGGGGACACAGGGGGACACGCGCGTCCGGAGCCGCCAACCGACCGATGGACACCACTTTTTAATGACGTGCGTTACGGGGCTTTCCACGTACGCACGACGTCGGTAGTAAGGGCACTGCTGAATTATTCGCGCATTTCCGCTCTGACGCAGAAAGCCTAAGGTTTTGTAAACGCGTCAGCTGCTCAGTCCAGCACGCGATCTCGAAGGAGCAGCAGCAGGACAGAGAGAAATGAGCCTCTGCTCGAGCTGCCAAAACCGGCTGTCACCGACGCCAGAACCCTTTCTGAGAGACCCACCACCCCCGTGCCCGTCCACACCGGCACGCTCCGGCTCTAGGCCAACAGGATCCAGCGCTCCGGAGGACGGAAAAATTAAGGCTGGAAGCCTATTTATTTATGTAGCAGCTGGTTCTGAGGCAGAAACCGATCAAACGACACAGGCACATTTCCACAAAGTCAGAAATGTTGTGGTCGACGGTGGCAGAGAGGTCGCTGACCTGCGCCGGAAGTACGTACTGAGCACGGACTCTGGGGCAGGGCACACAGCGATGGGTCAGGGAGGCCTGGCCTGCAGGAGCCTGCGGTCTAAGAGACCGTAACCACCCAACAGGTGCTCACACTTGACCCGCGTGCTACGAACGGAAGGGTGGGGGTGGGGGCCTGCTAACCGCCGGGGAGACCGTGAGTGAGGAGGCGGGCAGGCTACAACGGTTCCCAAGCACAGGTGTGGGCAGGACCACGTGGAGCGTGGGTGGCTCTGCAACGCTCTCCCCACGGCCGGCAGGGCCAGCAGCGCGTCTGGGGACAAAGCGGACCACAGGTTTCCCGAAGCCTCACGGAGGCAGGACGGTGACCGAGATCAGTTCGGATTAATGTTTTCTGTCATCGCGAAAGAGGGCTTCCTCCTGTCAGTCTGCATGTGTCGTTACTGAGGGACCAGGCCAGCCCTGCCTCAGGGCACACGCGCACACGCACGCGTGCGCGCGCGCGCACACACACACACACACACAACACGAGCACATGCGCGCACGCACGCGTGGCACCCACCCTGGCTGTGTAGGGGCAACGGCTGCGGGGCGGGGGCTGGGGCAGGCTGCGGCAACGCTGGGGGCTGAGCGGTCGCAGGGCTGAGCACCGCAGTGAACAGGTCTTCGACATCCTTCCCGCCAAGCTCTGGAAGAGAAAAACCACCACGGTGCTAAGATTGAATGTCTGCAAGAGCCAAAGAGGGAAAGCCACGTTCGTAAACTAAAAAGTCAGGGCAAAAATACCTGGAATTTTATATAACTTCCCAAGAATTGCTCCTAAGATAAAATAAAGAAATAAAAATATTAACAATGACTATTTCACTGTCCTGATACAAAACAGCATTTGTCACAGAAATGATCAGAAGTTAAACTGTAAGGAAGCATGCAGAAGTGTTTGAAAGTCGTATTTACTCAGGTCTTTTAGAAAGCCTAGGTGTAGGGCAAATGTTTTACCATCTGTGACCATTTTGTCTAGTTCAGGACTGAGGATCCCATCGAGCTGCTCTTCGCTTAGTGGTCGAGAACTCTGATTGCCACTTGGCTGAGGCAGAGAGGAAGGGTCCTCGGCGACGGGCCCCATATCTATTCCTGCTAGAGGAGCAAGGCAAAAAAATTACAAGGTGGATTCTGAACGCTCATACGAAATGCATAGCACGTTTACCTGCGTTAAACACACGACAGCGCGATTAAGACGGAGCAATGAAAAGTCTGGCTGTGAACCAACCAGAATTCTCCCACACATCTGGAGAGCCAATCAGTAAAATTCAGGCACAATGTTATTTATAAGCCTAGGCGCCACTTCGTAGCTATGTTTTAATAAAATAAATGCATTTTCTGAGGAACAGAAGAACACTTCTGCCTCTAAAGTGCTAATTTCCACAAAAATAAGCACCACATTACTAAGATAGGAACCTAAGAGAACATTCAGTGTACAATATTCGATACAAGAATAGTTGCTTTAACTTGGAAAACAGTGGTTTCAAACGCATAGTTCAACTACCATACGCAGCATGTGAAACAGTAGGGGTAAGTTTCACAGGAATTAATGAAAAGCTCTACAATTCTTAATGTTTAGTAGACATCTTTGTAAATAATTTCAACTATAGATCACATTTTGAAATATTCTGTAGTGTCAAAACAAGATGTACATCATGTCCATGACATAACGTACTTTATCTCATAGGAACTTTTTTTTTTTTAGCAAGAACCATATAAAAGGGGTCTGTAATCTAATCCCTTTATCATGCTTCCTCCATATTACTACTACTTAAAAGTAAAATTTAGCCTGTTCATATTTGATTTTGTATTAGGAGCTAACATTCGGGTAAAATTATAAATTATATATTAACAAGAATAAAACCATTCATAAAACAAAACAAAACAAAACAAAACAAAACACTACTAAAAGTCGTCCAAAACCCAGTACAGCTGTACTACGCTTTAGCTGCAGACACGGAGGGAAAAGCAAAGAATGGATTAGTAACAAATTAGCACTATAACAAATACGCATGCACCTACAGGCTGTTTCAGCCGAGATCACTATAAAAAAGACTACTCTAGTCAGCCGTCACCCATCGCTCATGTCTTACCAAATGGAAAAGACGAGCTCTCAACCTGGAAAGTGCATAAATCAAGACCTAAAGACCCAAACCAAATAAAACGGGTGATTACCACCAGGCGTGGGACGTGGGGGGCAAGGCAAACAAAGGGGGGGGGAGCGCGGCACAGCCAGACTTTGAGGTGGCGAGCCTCAAATTTGATGCCATTAGAAAGACAACAGAAAGTAACTACTTGCTATTCTCCCCTTCCCAAGCAGAAAAGTCGAGAGATCAAATTAAATAAGTTCTTTCATACTGACCAAGAAAAAAAATTTTTTTAAATCACTTTCAGAGGAAAGAATAAACTTGTTCCATACATATACCTTTCACTTGTATCACACATAAATCAGACACTGGGCAAACAGCATTCGCATATACCTGAGTGATCCACCGATTTTGCAAGGTCGTCTGAAATTATTCCAAGAATGTCATCATCCGTGTTTAAGACTTCAGAAATATCAGCTAAGGGGTCATCGGCAGTACCTAAACACAGGAAGTGTATGTTTAAAGTCTCGATATTTTCCTAGACATTAAATTCTAAAACATCCTTGCTCGTTCAACCATTCACTACCTATATCTTGAGTACAGCAGATGATGACGTAAGTGCTGGAATCATAAAAAATTAAGATGATTACTTCTGAAGTAAGGGACTTTTCATAGAAAAGGCACTCCAATGTTTTGAATAACAAAACATTAAAAATTAAGACTTTGTTTTGTGACTAAACAAAAAAATTTAAAATAAAAACCTATAGGCAATAAAAGTGAAATAAAATTCTATAATAAAAAAAAGCAAAAACTTTCATTAAGAAGGTAGCATCTCTAAAAGTAACATGTGGAAAATAAAACACAGAAGGTAAAATGTGAAATTCAAGCCCCTTATTTAGAAATTCCTCGTAACGTATAAAGCAAAGTTCCGGCCCACTTCCAGCTTCACCTTACTACTGGTTCCTCATTCACGTATTTGAAAAGTATCTGAGTATCGCCAGAACCAGGTCTACGGATCACATTAGTAGACACTGTTCCAGACACTGGGGTCGGAAAAGTGCCTAAAACCAAGCCAAAGCCCTCACGGAGCTTACGTGCTCAGAGGGGTCCAGACAGTGGTGAAGAATGACCTCAGCACACGCGCTGCGAAGATTTTAAAAAACAAGGGAAAAGGATGAAGACATGGGGACGTGGTCAGTGAAGACCCTTGGAAAGGACACGTGTGACCACGTGTGACTCTCAATGATACCTGGGAGAGGTGGAGATGGGGGCCAGAGTGGCCGCAGCATCACAAGGCGGTCAGTAGGTGTGGTGTCACACAGTAGGTGTGGCGTCACATAGTAGGTGTGGCATCACATAGTAGGTGTGTTGTCACAGTGTCACACAGTAGGAGTGGCGTCACAGTTGTGGTGTCACATAGTAGGTGTGGTGTCACACAGTAGGTGTGGCATCACAGCCGTGAGCACGCAGCTTCGCTCTGCGGTGTAAAGTGTAATGGAAAGCTGAGGGCCAGCGGCCGATATGACTGGCACACTGGGTGCCAGACGGGGGTAGGGAGGGCAGGCAATGCCCGGAGCCTGTGGACAGGTCAGCAGGAGCTGGTGACGGCCTGCACACTCGTGGGAGGGAGAGCTGGGATAGGAAGGGTTGGCTTTGGGACATATTCTGAAGGCAGAGACAAATGTGTGGGTATATTAAATGGGGAACGTGGGAGAATAAAAAGTCAAGAAAAACTCCAAGGGTTTCTGGACTAATCAGCAGAAAACTATTTAGGCTAGCTTTAGTAATTCATTAGTCATTTAAGAAACGTATGATTTAAAAAATCCATTTCGACTGTATTTTTACTGAAAAAAAAAGGGGAAGGTGGACATGTAATTACCACTCCCAATCTTGGCTTAAAAGCCAATAGTCTTGTCCCATTAAACATACACTTCTCAAACAGAATTCACACATACATAAGAATATTATAACTTCTCAAAGGGAAAGCAAATGTAAATTGTGTATGCCCAAATATTCATAAAGTTTTTAGGGAAATAAAATTATTTCAGTAATGTGTTCTCCAGACAACAGTACATTTGAAAGGAAAAATTCTTGACATTTCTTTCAGGGGCCATATAGTGCATGTTTTTAAACCAATGAAATTCTACTAGATAAATCACAACCAACATTTTTTAACAGACCATGTTTAATAAAATCACCACTTCCTGAAGAAAGATTTTATATCTTATCAACGAATCATTAAAACTGATGTAATCGATTATATTGAATGAAATGCAAAAACAAAAAAAAACTTTACTTGAAAATTTCCCATTAAAAGGGCAAAAGATTAGACTCCAAAAAATGTTACATTTAATATAGGTTTGGAAATGGGTGTTACTCTAGTTGTCCATATTTTGGCTTTACCATTCATTCAACCATTCTCTTTTTAGTAGTTTTGTGGAAAAAACAACTTCAAATAAAGAAAAAGGAATAAAAATAACATGCATTGATGTCTCCCGTCACAATGTCTTCTGTCCAATTTCCGTTCTCTACCTTATAAAAACTCAAGTGCACAACTTCTACTTAAGTATTTAAATGGCTAGTCATGACTTTTAGAATATCCTTAAATAGTTAGATATCCTTTGAAGGACCCACAAATCTTTCACTATACGTTATTTTAACAAGATGTTGACATGGATAAGAGCAGGTAAGTATTTAAAAACACAGAATTAAAGTAAAACGATCTGCTAAAGTTAAACAAAAGCATGGCCTTTAGACCAGTGCTTCAATATCCTCACAGACGACAGTGAGACTGAGTGTGAGCATGTGTACGAGAGGGGTAAGGCTGTTTCTAATGCTTTCAAAAGAAAAATAAAAAATAAAAGCCTATATTTCAATCCAGGATAACGCTAAGTTAATAAAGTCATAACTACTTAATGTAGCGGGTCATCATTCAGTGGAAGATTGCCTTAAAATTATTTTCTAAATTGAGTTTATAAAATTAACTGAGCAAAAAACATAATAGCAAAAAGAAAGCTTGTCAGAAGAACATTAACTTATAATTATTAGTAAGACAAAAACTTAGTGGTCAGGAAAAAAGGTGACAACCTTCTCTGCCCAACCGGTTACACTCCCAGGGCCGGCGATGGTAATGCCACCTCACACCCGCGTGACGCTCTCGTACCTCTCCAATTCTAAACGGTCCCTACCCATATTCACTAAATCTAGAGCACCGGTTCTCAGTCGGGGCAAATATTTTAAGTACTTACCTGTTCTCATCCAGATCAGTATGTATGTTGTTTGACTGACATTGATGACAGTTTTAGAGATAAATGTATTTGCCAAATCACATAGACCTGCCCACTTAAACATAGTTGCATTTAGTGAATACACGTTACACCTCAATAAAGTTGACTTTAAAACTGCCTATGAAGCTGAACTAACGCGTGTCAAAGATTTAACTGAAAGGAAGATGAATGTCACGTGACAAGGATGCCACGTACCGTGAGTTCCAGGCTTTGCTGGGGTTGAGGAGGAACTGAGGAGAGGATCGAAGGAAGGATCCAGGAAACTGGGGTTCATGTTTGTTTTGTAGAGAGCGAAGCTGCGTCTTCCGATAGATGATCTAAACTTAGCTTGTTTTGTCTGCTCGTATCTAGAAGATCTTTTCCAAAGAAAGCTTCCTAGGTAAAAATAAGACACATGAAAATGACCAACTTAGTTATATGATTAAAAAAAGACAGGTAATTCTGTCATCGTTTTTGACAAGAAGGCAGCAATAACAGAAGAGCTTAGTATTTATAATATAGAAATCGAATACAGACATATTTTGTCAACTACTTTATATAGATTCCCCTTAAGGTATGATTTTTGTAGTTCAATTATTAGACAAATAAATTATGCAAACAATCACATGATTCTGTCAAATATATTTCTAGTAACAGCAGAATAATAATTCAATAATTCCAAGAGATTAGGCTACAATTAAAATTAAAGATTGCTACATCTACAATACTACTAGCACCTTAATTCATAAGAAATCTAAAGCTTCATGAAATTATTATTGTTATTTATAGATTACATACAGAGACAGTGCAATGACCCACAGCTCTAATATAGACTTCAGGTAGACTTTAGGTAGACTTAGTAATCTCATACTGATTCATATAACCATGTTAAAGACTTAACACTCTATAAACCTGAAAGTTTTTCATACTCATTTTAATCATACTGTGTGCACAAAAATTTACTGCTATTAAAGACATCTGGCTTTTAGTTCACTCACTCGTATTAACACGTCTCCATTAATTTGCTCTACTCTAGAGACCAGTGTTGCAAGCTGGGCTCCTGAACTGCCCAAGAAGCAACAAAATGACAAAGAGGGCCGCTCCCCTACTTTAACCCAGCCACTCTGCTCCAGCCGCTGTCTGCACCGCCGTCCGTGGGGAAAGGGGCCTCTGCAGAGGGCAGCTTTGCAGTGACCGCTAACATTTAGCACACTATTGCCTAAGACACGTGTGACGCAGGTGTGTGGCAGCGTTTGTTTATACCAAAAAGTGAACACAGCCTTGATGTCTGTCAAAAGGCATGCGACTAAATAAATTATAGATACCTATACCATAAACTATGATATGGCAGTTTTTAAAAAGGATACAGAGCTACGCTGTCAAAGAGAAGCACTAAAATACAGAATTGGAAAGCAAGTTGAGTGATAGGTCTAGCTAAACATAAAGTACAAACCAAGACAACTATGACCATACAAACATAAATTACAAATTATAAAAATGTTCCCAAAGACAGAGCACCAGACTGGCAACGAGGCTGACCCCGGATGAACTAGGGGTGAGGAGGAGGGGTGTGAAGTCTGGGAGAGGTGACAGGATGCTTGATGTGAAATTTCCACATTTTTTAAACGAACAAGTTGTTTCACTTTGAAAAAAAACCTGAAAATCCACAAGGCTAGGTCACTGGGTAGCAGGCGGCTTGGTTCTTACACCTGTAATGCTTTTATCATGACCAGCACAAAGCACTGCAGAATTTGAGGACCACTTATTTAATGACTTCAGGAGACTTGAGAAATCTGGGACCGCCCCCAGCAAAAATTTTCCTTTACGTGACTCACGATGGCTTTACAGGTATTTATCAAAAGCTAACACTCTCATTAACTTGGTGCTCTTCACTTCCTGAGGCTAACGTCGTGAACTGGCTGCGTGGCTGGTGGGACGGTGGTGTGACTCCCAGAGCACACTGGCCTCCGATAGGGCTCCTGGGGCCGGCGGCACCCGAGCCGCGGGCAGGCTATGCACATATTTCTATTGGGTAATCACACAGTTATCACAGTCTTGATATTTAATTCATAAAGAAAAATTAGAAAATATTATTACTGAATTCCTAGTTTTTTGTCACTATGTATTGCCCACAATTGATGGTGGGGAAAAAAACACAACTGCCATCCCAAGGTGTCCAAGAAACAATGCCATCACAAAGGCTTCCTTCCATCCCCTAACCCCCAAATAGATATTACCGCCGCCCGACGCCAGAGGAACGACACCTGTGCCCTAGAGGACCCAATTGCGATTGTGTGGAAGAGCCAGTCTGCCGGCTTCCACAGCTCAAGCCCTAAACACAGGTGACACTTTCCAGCGGGGTCCCCGCGGGCAAGGGCGGCATCTACGCACACCCGCAGGAAGACGACTGAGGAAGGCGGCAGGTGGAACAGGGGACAACAAAAAGGCGCAACTGAAGGCAACGCGAACGGCAGGGGCCTAGTTCTCTGACCAGCAAACTGCTATTGTGTATTTGTAAGAGGCAAAAAGCTAGGATGAATGGGTATCTGATGAGTATGGGGGGAATAAAACTTTTATTACAGACAATATTTAAGGCACAGAGTTGAGCACCCTACATGCATAGTTCTATTATTTAACCTCGTAACATTTCTGTGCAGCAGGTATTACCGCTGTTTTATAGATGAGGACATGGGGCCACACGGATGTGGCCACAGCGTTAACTGGCTGTCGAGTGGCATTCTGCCCAGGACGCTGGCGTTAAAGAAAGCTGGTGAGGTTGTATGCTGACTGAAAGGCAATGGAAGTTAAAACTTTTAAACTAGTAACAGCTCACTGGAAGATTAAAGTAAAGAAACAAACAAAAGCCAAGCAAGGAAGAGGCACGTTCGTGAGCCATAGCTGCGTGGGGGAGGAGGGCGTATCAGGCGAGCCGTCAGGCACAGACTCTGAAGTCAGGCGGCCACTCAGTGACGGCTTGCTCCAGCTCAAACTGTACACAGGACGAAACAGAGGCCGAGGAATATGACCGTGCTCAGCACCCAGAACCGGCCAGCGGCCCGGCCGGGGCTCTAAGCTCCATCCCATGTCTACACAGGCCCTCCGCACAGCATGTGGCCTTCCACTCTCCTGTGACCTGCTGTCTACAAGAGGAGCTAGAAAACGCCTATTCGCCCATAGTCTACACCCGTCAAACACAATTTCTTCATTTTGAGGGATTTTTCTGACATATGTTTTAGAAAACAAAACCAATTCTGATTCCATCTTTTGGCGGACTGGCCCCCAGAAGTGGGGAACAACTCTGGGGCTGCAGCAGCGGCACTGGCAAGGGGTGCGCGGGCCGGGGAGCACGCGCCTGTCACTGCTTCGGGAGAGTGCGCTTCCTCAGCTCAGAGTGTCCCTGTGCATCTTATGACATACTCTGAAGTGAAAAACTGGGATATTGAGGACTCTGAAATGTATCAAAGCTCAGAAAAGGCAAATGTTAATCTTGCTGGGCCCCTAGAAGGTAAAAATGACATTTACGATGACTAATTAAAAATGAACAGAAACAAACCTATTTTTCGAAGCACAACACATTGCATTTTTCTCGTTAACAAACTACGTAATAGAATGCAAAGGAAACATTACTTGTAAATAGGCCGGGAAAGTTTCTTCGAGCTTATTTTTCCTTTTGCGGTATCTCTTCTTTATTTTTTCAGTGTTCTCAGCAACAGAAACAGATTCATCAACTAGAGCATCTGGTAACTGCTCACTCCAGCCTGAAACAACAGTCACATTTATGAACATGTGGTACATAAAATCTTCCGACAAATCCACCCAAAGTAATGCTATAGCTTACCAACATACACACAGTTCCACGTCAACAAGCTTAGCTTTTTCTTTTTTCTTTCAGTTGCATTCAGATATATTGATATCCAACACCGTGTAAGTTTAAGATGCACAGCATACTGACTTGGCAAATAAGATTTTTACAAAAGATCTAAAATTTTATTTAGTAACTTTTTAGTATTATGAAAATTTCATTTCATGCCTATTTAGTTCCAGCATGTATCTATTGTCTGTTAATGAGTATTTCCTTACTGGCAAAAACTGAAACTTGTTTTTCTAACCTAAACACTTTGTTAAGAGACTTAAAAATGAAACTGCCCAACACTCTAAGTATGAGGACGCACACTCACACACCACTAGGGGAATTTAGTAGTACAACCTTTTTGTAGGGTTTATGTGGACTATCCAACAAATCTCTTCAAAATCTATCCTTTAATCCAGAAATTCCAAGTTCTGGGGTTTATTGCAAATTAGGTATTTGTAGGACATACATATTGTGATAATATGAGACTATCTGTGAATATGCTCATCAATACGCAATGCTTGATTTTAAAACAGAGAAATGGAAAGAAAACAAAAATTTGGATTATGAACTTAGCAAAGGAATGAGTACACTACTTGAAGCAGATAAATGAGCTTTCAGACGAGACTGTGTCTGCTTCTTACAGCCAACAGCATCTCCCTTCTAAAGATCAGTGTGGGCACTTTTGCTTTCTGACTTTGTGGGTGGACTTTTCTAGATGTGACTAAAAGTAGTGGACAAACATCTCCTAAATAATCTTTTAAAAAAATATCAGTAAGCTAGCCAGAAAATGAAGAATTCTCAAAGTCCAAAAATTAAGGTAAAACAAGAACCACAGAAATAAACAAAGAACCAAATAAAACTCTCTGAAATGTTGCTAAAATCCAGTGATCCTGAACTCCAACTTCCAGAGCCTCATGAGGAGTGGGAAGGAAATGGCGTTTAAGGCCGCTCCCCAAGGTGAAGGTTGCCCGGAGGTGCCTTGTATGAAGGAGTTCATGCTCAGGCCTGGTTTATCAAGAAACACACCCTCCCAATGCCCACTCTGCCTCCTCCTCCCACCCTACCCCCTCCTCATCTAAGGGCAGAGAAATCGCTTGTTGTCTTGTCATAGGATTTGGTGCTGGGCAGAGAGGCTAAAAATGAACATCTTCCCTGAGAATTCATAAACTCAACATAGCCCTAATGTGTAGGAAACCTGAATTTATGTAACATAGGAGCACCAGGAAGTCCTGGGTAGCAGCACCTCATCTTCCTGTAAATGACAAATAAAAACGTTCTCTAATAAAAGAAGCCACCTTCAATGCGATTCTCAAAAAGTTCAGAGAATTTCTAAAGAATATGAATTCACAGTAAAGTGTAAAATACACACACATGCGCACACACACACAGTGTGCGCGCACACAACCTGTATGTCTCTACCTCACACAATAAACGCAACGGAATGAGGCACTAGGAGACGGAGCGAGAGATACAGAGTAGAACTGGACCTGCAAAGATGGCTCTAAATAGCTGAAATGCTAAATCCATTAGAACTGAAACCAGGAGTTAGCTGTACCGAGAAACTACTAGGATACCAAAAAGGCGGTTCAGAGAGGAGGAAAATATTAACCAATTAAAAACTCCACGGATGACTTTGGATGACAAAGGTGAAGGAACAATACTGAACTGAAAGATAAAACAAATTTGGAGGATACAATAAAGGACAGAGATGGAACACGAAACATAACTTCATTGAATCTATCACATTTTTAAACTAGGGCCTATTGCAGCCATAGTGAGTTATGTTAGAAACGTCTTCAAAATCATTATGGGGTTTCCTTTTAAAAACGTGCAGCGATGTCTGATTTTTATTAATTCAGAGGTCAAAACCACAGCCCACAGTAACAGGAGAGCTCTACTCAGAGCTCATGCTGAAAACCTCCATCTTCCTTCCCCTGCCCTATGAAGACGTTTAAAACATGTGAGCGTCCAGTCGTGACCACGCAGACAGCAAAGTCACGACCAGTTCTGAAGCTGTGGCTCAACAATGCTTTAGCTTTCTCTGAAGCTATCAGTGGGGATGACAGAATCCTATTTGGAAGATGTATTTCTAAGACATCACACAATTTTGTTAAAAACTGCTGGGGTATGCTGTCACTTTCAACTACCACATCTAAAAGTTTCCAGTTTTACACCACGTAGCTCAGGCAGTCCCAGAAAGGCCTTTGGGGAGAGGCCAGAAAGTACCTGACGTCCTGACTCAGTCCCTAAACTATATCTCACATAAGAAAAAAGGGAACTAGTTTAAAATCTCAAAAAAAAAAAAAAAAAAAACAAAACCAAAAACAAAAAACAGTCTACTGGATTTAAATCATTTCCTAATCAAACCCAATTTCTAAACCATGGGTGTGAGCCACCTGGCCAGAAGCATTACTCAGGACAGTTCTTGTCACCAGGGGTGCTAAGACGAAGGGGCTGACTCAAGTGGAATCGGGGCCATACCATCGTCTCTGCCAGGTAGCTGCTCACAGACGGAGCCCGAGGAGTCTTTCCTCACCACCGATCTCTTGGCTTTTCCTTGCCCGGTTCGACTTCGCTGCCGCACCATGAATCCGCCGATACCTATCCGGAAGAAACGGGTGGCCAGGTGAGCGGCTCATTTTTGCCTCGGGTGAAACAGCTCAGCCTTCAAAAGTGAGGCAGTCCCGAAATCCAATATGGGCTAATTTAAGTCCCTCATCTCATTTGCATGCAAAAATACAAGAGTTTGGAAATACGCAAATAAAAGAGGTCAGATCTAGTGTTACCTTGTTACTGACCGACCGAGTAGCAATAAAAACTCGTTACAGTACAGAAAGGCCGCACGGACACCCTTCCAAGCAATGCAGGATGTCGCTTCCTTCTCAAACATCAGTAACTCACGTTCCGTCATCTGAATTATTTGCACATTAGTTGAGGGAGCATGGAGAAAGGTACAGACTAGACTACATGATCCACACAAAGCTCGCAGGACTGGAGGGCTGGCTATCTCCTCCTGCCCAGGGCCCTGAGGCACAGCGCATACGGCTCTGCGGTGACCCTCTGCGGTGACTGGCACGCGGGTGGTGACCCCTGGAGCTCTGGTCACACAGCCTGACCCTGGTGACGTATTCGACTTTTCGGTTCCCCCACCAGAAAAACAGGGGTGATGACAGTACCTCTTCAGGTGTGAAGTGGTAAGGATGAACTAAACTAACAGGGGACAGTGCCTGGAGCAGAGCCTGATGCGCGGCCGACACTAACAGCTCTGGTCCTCCGGGACACGGCTAACAACAGGCTTCGTGGCCTGATGGGGCCCTCGGCTCGAGGGACGAATGACTCCCATGTAAGACAGACAACGACAAAGCCTCTAGGAGAATCCCGCAGTGTCTAAGGCAGTGTCCCTGTGAGCCTTGGAATTAGGAAGAAATGATGTCATTTTCTCACACAGCGATTTGGATGACACTAGCAGAGGCCCTTTACAGACGGGGCCCACCTGCGAGGAAGGCTCGCCTTTAAGGCCTTACAGAACACGGACACAGTGAGAAGGTCTTTCCTTACACACCCACAGGTCCTGGGATCCCTCATCAACAACGGAAGCGATCCGAAGAGTAAGGGTTGGAGGGATTCAGCGTACTGGCTCACTGCCTACAGAAAGCTGACAGGATCTGCGTTCCGACCATTTCGATAACTTTTCCCAATAAGGCACATGTAATTTGCAAGCGAGACAGCTTTTCTCTCTACCCCTGAGGCACAGAAAAAATAGGAGAGCATTTTATCACCACTGTATTAACTGGACTATAAATTTCTGGAGGCTTAAGAACCCTGAAGCATCACCTTCGTGTGGTATACAAACTGGGACTTCTATACCAACACTAAAGTAAAGTTTTAAAAAACTTAGAATATTAGAAAGTGAATGCTAAAAATTAAAGGACTTACAGACTACACATCAAGGGAACACTTTATAAGTCCCGGTATAAATAAAACCCAGTCTAGTGAAGCCTCTAACAGAAAGGATCGCGTGGGGACAAGGCATTATTAGACAATGGTTTACTGTGAAGGGACCACACACTCAGCCTAAAGAATGTGTCACCCGAAGAGCACATTCAAGCAGCGCAGTCCATTAATCCACAAACACGAGTTTTAGTTAGAGTGGCTGAGCAGCTGTCACCCTGATTCCTTAATAACCGACTATAACTGACGCCTGCGGAGCGACCGAGGTCGGATGGGACCGCACGCTGAGCGCGGGCGCCGTACCTGGTCGGTACGGCCTCCTTTTTCTCTTTTTGACACCCTCTGCTCCTTCCAGCCCCTTCGTTTCATCATCCACGGCTTCCCGTTCAGGACTAGATTCTGACTTGCCATCACAGTCCATAAGCTCTCCTTCTGGAAAAGAAGCAATGTACAGATAAAATTAGGAAAACTTATCAAGCACATAAATCGTCTGTGCCAGGAACTACAAAGTAAAGCGGCCGCCGAGCCTCGCTGAGTGCGTGTCCCAGCTGGCTGGGGAAGTACAGACAGGGACGGGGACGTCCCCAGTGGCCGTGGGACTTGTGCGACTTGGTGCGGTGAACCCAGGAAATGGAACGGTCACCAGGGAAGGGGAAGCACGCAGGGATGACACTCAAAGACGACTATAAAGCACTCTGCATTAAATCATCCCCTTGCTCTTAATTACAGCTTCAGGGCCAAGACCCCAAGGCTCGCTCTCCAGCCTAGAACTCCCTTCTGAGTTCCAGCTATGGCTGTAACTGGATATTACCTAGTGACTGAAAGCTTATCAAAAATTGAATTACTAACTTAAGACAAACCTCCTCCCTTACCAGTTGTCACCTATCATCATGAAAAGGCATGGAAAGGCACCCTGAAGCCAGAGTCCTGGGGGACTAACCTGACAAGTCCTCAATTCTTCTACAGTGAACACACATCAGTCTCTCTCAGAGGCAGCTCAATTCCCCTACTATCCTGGTCCAATCTCGACTTGCCACAGGCCTGCCTGGCTTCCCTGCCTCCGAGCTCATCCTCCTCTTAAATGTTCTTTAAACTGCAGCCTTAAAAAAACCTTCGTAAGAAATGTGTATCAATGTTCTGCTTAAAAATCCTTTCATGTCTTCCCAGTGGCCTCAAAATGACTTTTCAAACTTAAGGCCCGATGTAAGAGGTTCTTGTGAACTCTCCAGCTTCAGCTCACCCACGCCCCTGAGCTAAACTCAGGGCCTTGAAAGCTTCAAGCATTTTCTTCCCCTCCTTCCCCAACCTGCGCCTTCCGCCCAGTCACCTTTCTGGAAGCATCCTACTGTCAGCGTCCCGGGGAAGGCCTGCGGCTCAGACACGGCCACGTGCCAGGTGCGTGTTCCTGTACTCTAACGTTACGCCTTATTCTAACTGGCTCTTTGAACGCCTGTTTCCTGGCTAGAGTATGTTCTCCATGAAAACATGTGCTGTGACTCCTAGTAACAGGTGCACCCTTAGCGTGGTACCTGGGTGGTGTTTAATAGCTATCCCACTGAAAGAAGACATTAAAATGATGCACACAAAAGCTCAGTTCTTAGAAAAGGATCCTACTTTAACACTATGACATTGGTCAAACCTTTACAAGTTGTATGTGATCTACACTGAGCTATAAGTTATCAAATACATTTAAGATTAAATGAACTCATTTCTCCATTATTCTAAGTATTATACACATCATTTTCTGAGTACCATTCCTAGAATTTGTGAATGTTTTTGATAACATTAGGCTGATGTTTGAGGCCAATTCCATAATAATCTGTACCGGTTCTATCTATTTGACTAAGTTTAAAAAGAAATGTTAACTTCCTGAAACTTAGCAAGCACCAAGGAAAACAAAATATTAATTGTTTACCATAAAATAAAACCACCTAAAAATTTATGAGAGGGAATTTTGGGTTAAGATGGAAGACTAAATTCATGTATCTAATTTCACTCTTCCCGAAACCCAACTAAAGACGCAGTAAAGCAATCTATTTTTAAAAGATAAACCCACAAAGAGAGAAAACAGGAAAGGCAAAAAGTCACAAACTTGGGGGGAAAAAAAAACAAAGATAAATGATAACTGACTTAGCAAATTCTCAGCTGAGAGTGGAAAGAATCAAGAAAAAAATCCAATTTGTAACATGATCCTCAGAAGACAGAGGAAGTACCCAGCCCCCAAATTTATGTCCCGTAGCTTCTCTCTCAGGAAACAACGGAAGACATGCTCCACCAAAACGGGGGTGAGGAAGGAGAAATCCATGAAGCCTCAGGAATGACACGCAGCACAGGAAAGACGAGGAGGTGATCGAGACGGTGGTGAGGAGGGAATCACGGATCTGACCCTGGTGAGGGTGTGTGGCCCCCTCCCCAGCCAGCACGGGACCTGGTACTCAAGACCACCGGCCCTTCAAAGAGCACTCAGGGATACTGGACGCCCGCGCAGCCACGTTCACTGATGAGACTGATGGTGGCATGAAGTGGTTCAAAAGGTCGCCCAAACATGGCTGCTGTCACTGAGGAGAAGGTCTCTTCCATCCAGTGTCTCAACAACGGCCTTCTGATTCCCAAAGGCCGTGGTGAAGAGGAACACCCCACACAGCACAAGCATGAGAAGTGGCCCCATAACTTCACACTTGGATGTGGGCAGACAATCCCTAGAAGGTGACGAGGAAACAGGGGTTCTTTCCAGGGAGGGAAGTGCCCAGCTGGGAGGAGGGCTGACTCTGGCCTCTGCTTACTGGATTCTTTGCAATTTTTATGGCATGTGTAAATGTTACCTACTGAAAACCAGCCTGCCCGACACCCCAAAACGCACACACCCATTGACGGATCCCAACAGGTGAACCAGAAAGAAGCCTGCTTTTAGCGTACAAGGGATTTGCCTCTGATATGCCAATGTGATTGTTTTTGACTTACCTTCCTAAAGATGCACTTATCAGAAGAGTAAAAAATCAAAAAGAACTACAAAAAGGATGGGTGATATTGCCAAATCACAGGAGTGTGACAAGTTCACGTGTGTAACTCAGCAGGACGTGTGACGTCACTTCTGCGGGGACACACCTGCTGACAGCCCAGGTGTGGAAACCGCACGGGCGAAGCAGCGCCTGCCGCCCGCCACTCCTCACAGCGGAAGTCATGGGGAGAGGCTTCTCAGCGCTTTGTGCTGTTTGTTTTGAAAAGGTTCTATAACCTCATTCTTTGGAAATCAATGGGTACTATTAGGAAACCTTTCGAGTTTTGTGAAACGCAGCATTTCCTAGATTTAAAGTAACTATGGAACCATTTTTTCAGACATCATCTAATATTCTCAAAAACGAGAATTCTTCACTATACTCTAGCTGATGGTAATAACATCAATTCCTCGCAGATTCATGAACTATTTCTTCACAAGCCCCAAATCACTTAAGACCTCAAAATCAAATCTTCTACTCAACAGTATTTGAACATCAGTTATACACGAGCAACAGAAAGCTTGCTGCCAGCCACACAGACCCCAGAACACGCTGCTGCAGACGCAGCGCGAGGATTAGCCGGTGAAACACAGGACGTACGAACGACATGCCAACTCTGCACCAAGCCTCTCGCCTGGCCGCACCGCAGCCTCCTAACTGGGCGACCGGCTGCGACTCCCAGGCTGCGTGGTCTACTCGGCACAGTAGTGCTTCTCCCCGTGTGGTGGGAACAGCCTGGTGGGAACAGCCGCTGTCCCCTTGGGGAGTCCCGCCACTCCCAGTGGATGCCACGTGCTCGCGCCCCACCCGGCAGCCCGGAAGACCTCCGGAGCAGCGCCTGTCCCATCGCCTCCCATCAGCGACCCCTTGGCTCGTGCGGCTGGACGCACTGGCATCCGCGATGCCCCTCGAGCACGCGGGGCCTCTGCACCGGCCACTTGCTGTGCGTTGCTCCCCACTCGGAGGACCAAGCGGCGCCTCGCTCGGCTTCGGGTCTGTGCGCAGACACTGCTCTGGGTGCCCCTGACGCCGCGGGCTCCCGAGTCCCCTCGCCTGACTTCTCATTGCAGCTCTTGCCAACACACTGTAACTGGCCTCGCATCTATTAACATCTATCCATTGTCATTTCTCCTAACATTACAGTAAGTTCCACAAGCGAAGGATTTTATTGGTTTTGTTCACTAACATGACTTCCAACACCTGGCACAGAGAAGTTCAATAAATACTGTTCAATGATGAGATCTGATAGAATAAAAATAACCATTACTTTATTTCCAAATCAGCTGAAAAAAGCCATCCTAAAATTAAACCAGCCTGCGGTCACCTGCTTTAGAGATAATCAGCAATATAACTCATATTGAATTTAATCCTACTAAAATTATTTTGTCCTTTCAAGAATTCAGCTAGAAAACCTTCATGTTAGGCCAAGAGAACGTTTATGAACAGATAGTTTATGATAAACACCTGTGAATATAAATTCACACTTGGCAATTAATGCTGGTTTTCCATTTCTAGACTAGCGTGCACGATCACACTTTAAGTTAACCATGACGTCCAAGCTTACAGCACGGAGGTTCATGCCGCCACCCAGCAAACCAGAGTCACGCCCTCTGCGCTTCCCCAGCCACAGCCCGCAATGGCCGGCCCTCCTGCAGGCGGGGCTCCTGCAGGTGGGGCTCCTGCAGGCTCCTGGCCGCACTAAAGCTCTGTCTCAGGAGACACAGGGAAGGAAGAGACCCTGAAGAGACCGTCCCAAGCACACCAACCAGGAAGGAGAAGTGTCACACCAAGGGTTATCGGAGTCAGAATTTACCCTTCAAATAAATCATACGTATTTTAAAGGCCGTTTTATGTGCTTTAATTCTTGCGAAATATTCTATAGAAGATAAATCCGCGTTACCTCGACTATCGTCCATTTCTCCGTCCCTCGAGTGCTCTGACTGGATGTCTGGAGGGGTCTGTAGGACGGCCACACTGTTCTGATTAATGATCTTCAGTTTCAACTTTGGTTTGGACCGTTTTCTTCGTGGAACTGCAGCTGTGAGGCTCTGTAGCTGCGTCATCCCTGATTCGGTCAAACACACACCATCCTGGGTATAGGTCTTGGGTGGATCTAAAATTGTAATATCCGAGAATAGAAATGAAAACTCTAGTTTTAATTCTGATTGATAAGTTGATTAATGGTCCAAAATACCTATGTCAAGGAAATGTGACTTCCACAACTCTACAAAATGCATGAATAATTAACTTAAGAGTAATTAATTAAAACTAAGTAATTGGCTACACTTCCTTGAGTGACTGGCAGAAAGGTTACAAGTTTTCGAAAACTGGTCTTCCTGGAATTTCTTTGCTCATACAGCAACAGAAAGATTTAGAAAGAAAGCACTGAAGCTAAAAGCAATGCCTCAGCTACTCAACTACGAGTCTTTCCTTGAGAACATTTTCAGAATAAAAGGTGAGGATCAATTTATGTAAGAGAAACAAGAATACCCTCGAAGCCCATGTGGAAAGCCAAGTATCAATATGGTCACTCACAGGGAGAGGAAGTAAATAAGGACAAATCTTATGCATTTTTAATGTACAAAACTGCTGTTCATGAGAACAATTTCTGTACTATCCAAATATTTTTGAATCAGATGACATCAAATTGAGGTAACAGAAGAATAATTTAATAAGATATTAAACGTTAATCTAGGTTGATCTGTTACTGAAAAACCAGTAAGAGATTGAATTAATTCTAAAGGGACCAGTTGGCTAACCTGACCTTACTCTCTGCTGATAACTAAGTACAGCCACATCAGCAAGACTGAAGCGCGTTAAGAGTGGTCAGTGTCACTGCCGACGGGGCGGCATGCACAGGACCACTGTCCCACGCCAGCTGAGCGTTTTACACAGCAGCAGCTGCAGCAGCAATACAAACGCACACTGATCACCCGCACGATTAAGGACGTTTTCACACAGCCAGTGGAAAGTCAGGGATGTAAAAGCCATGCACTGATAAGCTTTTGGTAATGAACAGCCAAAGAAAGCACTTCGGATTTTACCTAGTTCTTTAACTTTTGTGACAATCTGTGCTACAAGTGAAGAGTCACAGCAGTCTGAGGAAGGCACTGAAATAAAAAAAAAAAAAAGCATGTAATTTTTTCAGAAAAGGTAACATGTAGTTGAAGACTTACAAATGATTACAGTGTCTACTTCTGCCCCCATTGACTGAAATGCTCGGACACTGGAGTTACAGACTGTCTTTAAAATGACAGCAGTGGAGGAGGGCCCGCAGCGGTGGGGACGCTGACTGGCCCGCAGCGGCGGCGCCTTGCTGCTCCCGGGCCTTAAAAGCGAAGGCCCCACTGTGCGCCTCCAATGCAGGCTTAATCAACTTTCTTTGTGTAAGCGAATTGTTTTCACACATTAAGTTGGGATGAGAGTTCATTCATAAGAAACGATGGCTTATTTTTCGCAAAACCCTGGCCCAGGTGACAGTTTCGCGCAGCGAGGCTTGGGGTGAAGCCCGCCTGCCACCTGCTTTCTCACCATGTGACGCAGGCATGTAGGGTCTGCACATGCTGCAGTCGAAACCGATGTCAGCAACACTTTCCACTTCCTCTTCAGTGTTTAAGTTTTGACAAACTGCATGCATCCATCTAAAAAGACCATGTTTGTACATTTTTTAAAAAAAAGAGATAGAGAACGGTTTCTTTTAAAAATAGGAGCTGACAGTCTGTAGATGTCGCGACCCAAAGTCTCTAATGCTCCCCGTCTCTCGTCCACAGCACCCTCTCCCCTGACCTTGCCCACTGGCCCATAAAAAGCTCAGAGCTGAGGGGTAGGAGGAAGGAAATCCAGGACTGCGAAGGGAGCGCGAGCACAGCTCGCGGCGAGGACGGGCTTCCAGGGCGGGAGCTGCGTGGGGCGGGCGGAAAGGCCCTCGGGAGCCCGCAAATGCTGGGCCCGTGTGCGCCTGCCCCGGCGTGGCCGCGGGTGACGCCGCACTGCCTCTGGCTGAGCCTCGGGAGTCCTGGCCTACTGACGCGCCGCCCCCGTGACTACGGCGTGAGCAGCGCTTAGTGGTGACTGGACCGCAGGGGTCGCTGCCGACACCAGCACCGGTATCGAGTCCGAGGCCGCAAACGACGCCGTAGGAGGGTGCGGGCTGGCGTCTGCTGCCCAGATATTTCATATCAAGGAAAAGTGGCTTCAGGGAAACAGAATGTGAAAGAGTCTAATAAAAGACTCAGAAGCCCTCCGAGGAAAATGCGTAGATGCAGGCAATGATTCTGCATCTGATCTCGAGGGATTCGCAAACCCTCAAAAAGCCCCACGTTAAAAATCCCTAGTCTGGAACGGAGCGAACAAAACGGGAAACTCCTCTAAGTTTCTGGCCGACTGAACACCTGGAGGAACAGTCTTGTTTCTTCCCCTTAAGAGGGAAGAAACCTGTTTTCCAACTGCGTCCTGCTACATCTCAGAGGAAAGCGTGCAAAGGCGGAACACGGAACCGGCACGGCACCTGTCGCAATGCCTGCACTGCAGGATGAGGTCGTCCTCTCTGTAGCTCCGGACGCAGACGGGGCAGGCGGCCAGGCTCGCGCACGGGGCGCACTGCGTGTAGTTGTTCTGCCACTCGCACCGCAGACCCGCACACGTGGCTCCGCAGTGCCTGCACCAGACACACCTGAAAGCCAACACCCGGCCTCGATTTCACTCACTCGTTTGGTTACCGTCACTCAAGAAGATACATGGGGACGAGAAGGGGGAACTTATGTAATGCAGGTTTGAAAAGTGTTTGATTAGCGGTGTCTAGCCTAGGAAACACGTATGATTATGCGACTAAACACATGTGGCTCATTTTTAAAAACGAAGGAGGGAAAGTTCTGAAATGGGAAGGTTAACGAGGGACACGTCAGTCCTTGAGTACCATTTGCACTTCCAGCCGCCCTTGGGAACAGTCTGCAAGGGCGGGTCGAGGCAGTAGGTGTGGTAGCTTATGTCGCAGTCATCACACAGGAGGAGTCTTCCCGGGTCGGTGGCCTTCGCCCGCAGGCCTCGCACACGGTGCACTCCAGACACCGCCAGCCCTTGCTGAGAACCACTTTAGTGATCTGTAAAAGAAACAGCCAATCCGTGTGACTTACGCAGTGACCTGCGCCTGTCGTGCCTACGGTCAAACACGTCACGTAAATGAATACGGTGCTGATGCAGCTAGAAGCAGAAAAGACCCACAGAACTAACACGTGCTGGACAGCCAGCTCTGAGCGGGCCCCATCGATTCTCTTATGGGTCGGAGTAATGGCAAGTGGTACGTATTTTCATGCCTATTTTCTAGTCCATACAACTACCTTGTGCTGCGAATTTTAAGTCTACTTTATAGATCTAGATCTGGTGACTGAATTTTAAAGAAATCAAGTAAACTGCCGCATTACTGCTAATGTAAGATTTAAAACGTATTGATAATCTCCATCTACATGATATGGTTCACCCTTTCGAAACTTGTGCATGCTGCACAGGGACTAGCATGTTAAAATCGATATAAAAATGCAAAAAAAAAATTAAAGACAGATTTCTTAAGAACATTTTATGGTCTTGGAGGCTTTCAGGCTATGAAGCCAGTGATGTCCATTCGCCCCATTTCTCCTCTCTGCTGCGAGGGTCTCAGTTGGTCTGAGACTTGACACTTCTACTGACTTCCTTGCAGCAGCCACACCATGACATTCAGAACTTAGAACCAACTTAAAGATCTCAAAAGACTAGCGTCTATGAACAGAAAGGACCTGCGTTAGAATGAAGCAGGTAAGCAAGGAAGACGCAGAACAAAAATTCAGATCATGAGAAAAAAGAAAGGCTAAAAGCTGCCTGAGAGAAACATGAGTTAAATAAAGGAACAGCGATCCAAATGGCATCGAACTTTCCAACCTCAGCTGCTAAAATAGAATGTTTCCAATGCTACAGGAAAATACTTTCCAAGGTACAATACGCAACCAAGTCAACGAGCAATTAAGTGTGAAAGCAGAATACCTTTAATTACATACAAGGACTCAAAATTCAGCTGCCAAATTCCCCTTCTAAAGAAGTTAGTGTGATGAGAAACGGCACGAGGGTGTGTCCAGGACACGGGAAGACGTGGGATCCAGAGAGCAACACGCCCCGATCAGGACAGGGAAAAGGGAGGTGAGCGAGGGGGCGGGACCCCTCCCACAAAAACAGCTCATGTGAGGTAACTGGATCCGATGCACTCCGGCAGGTAAAAGCGAACGAGAGCCAACAGAGAATCACAACTCCTTTCTTATTGCTATTAAAAACTCCACGAAAAACAAAGGAAAGTCACAATGCTCGCGAGACCTTCGATGAACATTTACTGAGTCAGGGCCCATGCTGCTTGTTTGGTAAATGAATGTAGTAAACCAAGTACACAGCGGTGGGGGGGCGGGGGCAGGCAAATGGTGCACTTAAGAGCTGAATTAGCATTCATTCGTAGCAGAAAGTCAACAAAATCTAACAGATAAAGCAGCAATAGCACCAGCATAATACTCAGCGCTACATAACTAACTTCCGAAGGGATCCGGAAGGATCCAGGGACCGACCACCTGTGGGAACAGCATCCTGTGTGCGGGTGGGGGAGGGGTAAGGCTTGGTCAGTTGCTACACGGCTTTTAAAGCCGATTAATTTCTAAGCATGAATATTTATTACTTTGATTAGCCCAAGAATTCCTTTAAATTAGTCATAGCTGGTCAAGTTACATTATTCACCCGCATGGAAGAAAGAGCCGATGGCGGGAGGTGGGGTGGCTCAGAGCCACGGCCGCAGGCCCTGTCTGTGTGGGGTCAGAGTGAGCGGCTCAGGCACCGTGGGGCGCGTGGTCTGCAGAAGGGCACCACGGTGCCCCAGCCGGGCGGGGAACATGCCCGTGCCCTCAGCACACCTGCGAAAGCAGGCGAGGGCCAGATCGGGGTTGCAGACGCCAGCGGGGCAGCGAGGGAGGGTGAAGGTGAAGTGTGGGACAGAGCCCAGCGTGTGGGGTCACTGCTGCCCGTGATCTTCAGTCCCGTTTCCCTTCACAGACGCCTGCCCGTGGGCCCTCCCGCCCGACGCCCCCGTCCCTCACTTCGGCTTCACCCTTCAACATGCCGCCGTCCGGCTGCTGCACCCGTCACCCCCCAACCACCCGAGCCAGGCAGGGGAGGCCGCCTTACCCTCAAACCCGCGTGACCCCAGCGGCTGTCACTCGACTGCTCTACAGTACTCAGCATGGGAACTATTCCCCCCCAGCGAGACTCGCGCTTGGTCCAGAAGCCAGGGCTCTGCTGTTGGCTCCTTCTGCCCCGCTGACCGGCACGGTCCTCCTTGCAAGAGCTCGTGCAAGCAGGGTGCCGTCTGGCGCTGTGACACCCGTGTGCGCCAGTCCGTGATGGGAACCGGCCCCGACTATGACGGAGTCGCTGCGCCAGACCCGTCTCCCACCGGCAGACGCCAGGATGCTTGGAAAAACGCACAGAGCCCTCGTTCCCAGGGACGGGGGAAAGGCAGGGCAGGACGGTGGCTCCCGAGAGGGAGTGCGGTGGGCTGCGCGATGCCTGGCCCCCCGCACGCGGTCCAGGGGCTCCCCGAGTCTCGGGCATGTAGCAGGGGTGCGCCCGGAGCCAGCGAGCACCCACGGACAGGGCGAGGGTGAACAGGTATCGGAACCTGCACAGTGACGGGGGACACTGGACTGTCGCCCAGCTGAGGGGAAGGAACTGCTGAGGGGACGGCCGGCAGGCGGGGGTGGGGGGGTGGGGGGGATTCCGGCGAGACCTCGGAGAGACGATGCCTTGAGCACAGGACCAGATTGGCGCCAGGCCAGTGGTGACGAGAGCGTCACCTGGGAAACCCCGGGGCGTCTGCGAGGTCACAGCCTCCTTTCATAACAACACGTCCCTTCACCTTTCTCACTTGGATGGTTTGCAGAGGCTACGAGATGTCTACGAGACCACACGACACCACACAAGCTGTGTCTGTATTCTTTCATGTTTTAAAATGTTCCCAGTTAATTTCTAAAACGGTAAATAGTCAACACGTATTATCTTCATGAACAAAAACTCTACTGGGTCCTCAATAATTTGTACAAATATTACTGGTCCAAAGGCTGAAATGCTTAAGAAGGGCCACCTACCTCCCTAAAACCACCCGGAAAGCGTACAAAGCCGCTTCAAAAGGTTCAGACTTATCCACCAATAACTGCCTGCCACGACAAGTCGATACTTTTAAAAGGAACAAAATTCAGATTCCCAACAACATACTATCACAATGCACAATGGCCCCATTCAATCTCAAATTCCCAAACGTAAAAAAGGCAGGAAAATATACCCTAATGCGGAAAAAGAATAGTTAATACAGTAAGAAATGCCAGATACACAGAGACTTAAAAGAAAAAAATGGGAATGAAATTTGAAACTGTAAGATAACTATAAACTGTACGGTATAAAATGGGAGTGGGGTTAAAATTGCCATCTGAGTCAAAAATCCACTGGCTAGACCTGAAATATATTACATACTATATAACAATAAGTTTGGGGGTTATGAAATATATCTATAAAAAAAAAACTATAAAAAAAATACAGATAGAACCACCAGAAAAAATGAATAGTGTGTCAGTAATCTGAGGGAATATCATGTAATTTCTCTCTCTCTCTCTCTCTCTCTCTCTCTCTCTCTCTCTCACACACACACACACACACACACACACAGATTCCAGAAAGGGGGAGGGTTGGGGAACAGAAGAAAATTTGAATAATGGTCACGACTGCAGCAACACTGATTAAACACATCAGCCCACAGATCGCAGAAAGCTGACAGGAATGCCTCGTGAACGGCTGAGGGCAAGGACCGTGACTGTGGGACAGCCCCAGAGGCTGACACACAGTTTACTCATAAGTGCTGCAGATGCTCTCAGCGTTCATCATCAACAGACAGGATGAGTCCACTACACCTGTGCCTTAGAAAACAGTGATATAACGTGGCTTTTAAACGAAGCGTATGCATTTTTTGGTCATACTTTTTCAAGATAACCACCACGATCTTAGACCACAGATTCACAGAGTTCATTTCTTGAGGTAACTGGTCAGAGGCTGAAGGTACTTGAATTCTGTCCCGTCTCAACAGCAGTCCAGACACATGACACCCGGTTCACTGCAAGAACTGGAAGCGGCAGGTGGCCCAAGGCGAAAGGCACGCGACGCCCTGTTAAGCCACTGACGTCGGGTGTAGTTACCTTAATGCTGACGCAGTACGGATGGTAGCACTGACCGCACTGCGAACAGGCCAGCAACCTGCCCTCCGCTCCTTGGCCGAAGCTGCCGCAGACCACGCACATGTCCTGGCAGGGAGAACACACGGGCATGGTTAAAATGGGCACCGCGCTGCGAAGGCGTGACGTGCTCGTTTCGTATTTTCCTGGAAGTGCCCTGAGCGCATCCGGCTCTGCGTCTGGTTGGATGGCTCCTGGGCGTGTGAGGTAGGAGGAACGGGCCACGGGGGACCCCAGGGGGGGCGGTGACCAGCTCAGACCTGCTGCAAGGTGAACCTGTCGCTGCTGGAGAACAGCACCACCGTGTTGTGCATGGCGTTCTCTTCCTCGTCCTTGCTGGAGGACAGGTCGGCAGCGGACACCTGCGAAAAGCAAAGTACGCAGAATGTGAGGCTGGACCGTGCAACCACGTCACACTCCCCTGGGCAGTCTGAAGAGACCCAGTCGAGATCCAACTTCCACCAAGGTCTAGACTGATGATGCCACGGGAGATGACCGCAGCGGACTCTCCCGGCAAAGCCTCCGCCGCGACCTTTCCCAGTCCCCGAGTTCTCTCTGCAGAGTTACAAGTCCCACGGATCGAGAAGTGATGGGGAAAACATAAATTACAAGACTGGACTACTCCAAAATGCTAATCGAGAAACAAAAAATTATACCATGCTTGTGTGTACACACACACACTCACACATGTACACACAACTACGCATACATGTATCCACATATACACGTGTTCTCCTTTAGTGACTCTCAAAATCTGCAACATGCTTCGTCCAAATTGAGATTTGCTGTAAGTATAAAATATCCACTAGATTTCAAAAAATTAGTGCCAAACAAACAAAAGAATGCAAAAACAGAGCATAAACAATTTTGTATATTACATGTTGAAATGGTAACATTTTGGTTATACTGGGTCAAAGGACAGACAACCAAACTAAGTCTCACCTGTCCACTTTTCTTTTCAAATGCAGCTACCAGAAGCGCTAATCACACACGTGTTCCCTCTACATCTCTTCTGGACAGCACCACTGTGCACTGTTATTCTGAATAACGTCAATTTCAGTATCGGTCAAAGGGCTATCAACCACGGATGTTCATTTCTGGACTAAGATTACATCTGACCAAATCAACTAAGTTCCCACTGGCCTGTGAATTCTCTTCAGAGAGGTTATCATAAACAAACCTCTGAGTCGGATGCTAAAAACAGAGAACAGGGAGGCCAATGCCAAAACTACAAAATAAAATCTTCTTCCCTCAAAGGGCTTACAACCTTCTCTGGAAGGATGGAACTGAAGCAGACCAGGTCATGGTCAAAGAAAAGGATGACCTGAGGAATGACGGAAAGAGGAGGAATCAAAGGCACATGTGACAACAATGACATCTGTCAATGTCAACAAGTTCAAATGCGGTCAGAAAGAACGGTACAACTGTTTTTATGAAAGTCCGCAATAAGAACAATTCACAGTCAAAAAGCAACCTAGAACTACAAGGGAAGACTGTAAGCAACCTACATGGTCATCACTAGGCGAATGACTAAAAACTGGCAAATGCAAACTTTGGAAAATTATGCAGCATTTAAAAAACAGCGAGGGAGAAACCCGTATGGATTTCCATGGGGGAAAATAATCACCAAACAACATCGCTGAGAAGAAAACTCAGCTGCACAAAAGTATGTGGAAGAAGGGCGCGATGGTGTGAGAGATGCAAAGCGGTTAGTTACACACAGTCTACTGGCATGCACGGACGGTTTGAAACGTGAGAAAGTGCTCTTTTTGCAGGCCCAAAATGGCTGGATGTCAGCAATGTCATATGGACCCACCTAATAAAATGCACGAAAATGGCAAAAGGAAGAGAATCAGGACTGAGGAGGGAGCACTGGTAGAGAAATCTTTGATCTACCTATGTTTTTATTTTTTTAAGAGGAAACATACATATTTATGAGTGTACTGCAACCTTAAAATTAGCATACGTCTTCAGCACGTCAAAGAAAGACGACTCATTAAAGTGAACTATCATCCCATCAGCAATAATTAAGAGGGAAGTAACCAGGAACACAACCATAGGACCAAAGATACATGGAAAACATTATTAAAATGTGTAACTCTGGCAACGGCTAAAATACAGGTAATAAAAGGATACTAGAAAAAAAAACTATTCATTTCACATCCCCATCTCCAAAGAAAACAAAACAGGTTTTACAATTGGCTAATACATAGTGAGCAGGTCAAAGAAATGATAAAAATGTCATTCTTGTTTTTGAAGGATAATTTAACTATAGAATGCTTTTGTTCAAAGTGAAAAACAGGGATGGAATATGGTATTCCCAGTGTAAACCATAGATGAAATCTGTAGAGAATGCTGCAGTACCCACTAGTCAAGTGTGGGGGAAGGAGCAGCTCTTGGGGGAGTTAATTTACGTAAGTGCTGAAAGATCAGTTGCTTTTTTTAAAATAGCAATTGTACATGTAAGAAGGAAAACACTATCATCTAGCTTAATGACCCGCTGTTTGCATTTTACACTTTATTTTATGACCTTTAAACCATTAGAAAATATGAGCTACCTCAAGAGTGAAAGAGATGATCTTTGAGAAAGTACGTGCTTTTGTTGCCTGGATCGATATTAGTCTGATTGTCCCAAACATGGACCACAGGTGTAAGCCTAAGAAAAGAAAGCTCTAACCTCACAAGTTGGGAGAATTCCAAGCAGTGACAACAAAAGTCAACAAAAAAAGAGCAAATTAAACTCAAAGTAAGAGGAAAGGAAATAATAAAGATCAGAGTGGAAATCAACGAAAACAGAAAGTAGAAAAAAGTAATGAAAGCAAAGGCTGACTCGAGAAGATCAATTAAATGGATAGATCTTGAGCAACACCAACTAGGAAAAAAAAAGAGAAAAACTACCGATGTCAGGAGTGAGGAGGTGGCATCACTGCAGACTTACAGACATGAAAAAGATACTAAAGAAATGTTATGATCAACTCTAGGCCAAGAGATTTGTCAACTTAATACAAAACGTATAAATTCTCTGAAAGACAAATTCATACGACCAACAGATAACCTAAACAGGTCTATGCCTACCAAAGAAATTGAATCTGTGGTTAAAAATACGTCCACAAAGGAAACTCCAGATGTCGCTAATAATTCTATAAATAATAAAAGGAAAAAATATTTTCAATACTTTTCCAGAAAACTTAGAATATTTTTTCCAATTAAGTCTATGCAGCCAGCATTATGTTGATATCAAAACCAGACAAAGACATAAAAAAATAAAACTACAGACCTATATCCCTCATGAACACGGACATAAAAAGTCTGAAATATTTAGCAAATGAATCCAACAATACATAAAAACGATAAAATATCACTACCAAATAGAGTTTATCCCAGGAACACAGGGTTGATGCTGCACCCCAGAAAGCCAATCGATGTTATTAGCCGAACCAACAAACAAGCCACGATCATCTCCTTGCAGAACAAGCATTTGACAGAATCCAACATCTTCTCCAGATTAAAAGAAAAAAAAAAATCCCGGCAAATCATGAATATATAGGCACTTCCTCAAACAGACTTAGGATGTTTAAAAACAAAACAAAAAGCAAAAACTAGAGCAAATACCAAATGTAGTGACGAAAGACTAAATGCTTACTCCCCAAGATGAAGAACAAGACAAAGTCACCTGATCTCATCACTTCCTCCCAACACTGTAGTGAAGATCATAGCAAATGCAATAAAGAACAGAAAGGAATAGCCTCCAGACTGAAAAGACTTAAAACTTTATTTGCAGACAGAATTGTAGACGTAGAAAAGTCAATGAATTCTACAAATAAGCAATGAGAAATAATAAGGGAGTTTTAGTAAGGTTGAAGGATGCAAAATCAATATGTAATAACAGATATTAGCAACCAACCACCATATGAAATTAAAACAACACTACCATTTGCAATAGCATAAGAATATGGAAGACTCAGAGAAAAATCTGAGAAATAGTGTAAAAGACCTTTATATGTTGAAAACTAAAAAACATCACTGAAATTAAAGATCTAAATAAATGGAGAGACACACAATGTGACTTAAAAGACCTCAATATAGTTAAAATGTCAGTTTCCCTCAAACTCATCTACAGTTTGAAGGCAAGCCCAATCACATCCTACCAGGCTTATTTGTAGAACCTGACAAGCTAATTCTAAAATTCATATAGATATACGAAGAATTTAGAATAGCTAAAACATCTTTGAAAAAGCAGAAAATTACAACACTAACAGAGTCTGATTGTGAGAGGAAGTTATAAGTAATTGAGACAGTAGCAGTATATGGCCTAAATATAAACAAATGGAAAATATAAGCAAATGGATCAATGATATAGCACAAAGATTCCAAAATTAGATCCACAAATATAGAAAACTAATGTTCAAGAATGACATGGAGGCCATTCAGATAAATGGTACTAAAACAACTGGGTATTCATTCAGGTTGCAAACAAATGAACTTTGATCCATATCATACCACGCATAAAATGCAAATTGGGTCATAGATCTAAATGCAAAACCTAACACCATAAAACCTTACAGAACCCAGAATGTGTTCGTAACCTGGGGTTATGCAAATATTTCTCAGACACCAAAAGCACAAGCCATAGAAGAAAAAAATTAATAAATTGGACTTCATCAAAATAAAAGCACCTGGTCTTCAAAAGACAAGTAATAAAAAAAAAAAGAAAGAAAGAAAAAATGCAAGAAAATATTTGAATATTTGCAAATTGAACACATGATAAAGAACTTGTGTCCAGAATGAAGAAATCTCAGTGACATCCTCTGATAGGTAAACAGAGGTACAGACTGTGGCCGTCCGTGACAATGAAGTGTTCCCAAGCAACAAAAAGGAATCAACTATTAACACATGCGAGAGCACGGGTCAGTCTCAAGATGATTATGCTGATCAAAATAAATCGGACAAACATGTGTTCTGTATGATTTCACTTACATAAACTCTAAAAAAAACGGCAACAGAGACGGGAATCAGATCAGTCCGTGCCTGGGGGTTAGGGCTGGTGGCCGAGGGGCACGAGGAAACTCTGGGGCCACTGTGTGTGCTGTGGTTCCCAGGTGTGCCCATGTCGACACCCACAAAATTGTGCACTTTAAACATTTTACCTTATTTTATGTCAATTTATCTACCTTAGAAAGCTTTTTAATTCGGGGAGGGAATTTGCTTTTTTTTTTTAAGGACCAGGATCCAAGCTTCCTTACTTTTTTTGTAGTAAAATTAAATTATCTCATATGTCTTCTCAACTTAAAATGATAATCAGTATCTGAAAAACAGGATTCTAGTAAAATAGTTACTGCGCGGAAATGTGTCATCACTTACCAAATTTATGGCTTTTTCAATACACATTTAAATAAAGTCTTATGTCGATGAGGAAATATTTATCAACCTTAAATTAAAAGGTCAAAGATGGTCACAAAATCTCCAGTATCTTAGAGTCCACACTAACCTGCAACATTTCTCATTTCTTCCGTAAGCCACACTGTGGCAGAGAACAACCCAAAACCTAAAATGCCAGCATAATTAAGTTTTTCAAAGAAGTAAGACTGTTACAGGAGTTTCCTTGCTTTTAATAGAAGAAAACATATTATATTTGGATTTTTGGGAAAGGTTGGCATAGAAAGATCAGAATCACAGGGGAAGGCAAGAAAAAAGGATAAGTGAAAACCCAACCAGTTTCTTTTTTTAAAAAAAATAGCAATACAGTAAAAATAAAAATTGGAGCCTAAGTCTGTGACTCTCGGAACCTAGGTGATCGTCCACCCATGGGGCTCTCAGCACCTCAGGACAGTGCGCACAGGAAGCAGCCTTACCCCAGGTAACACGACGGCCCCCATGCCGCCTTTCAGCTTCGACCTGCCTCTGCCGCCTCGGCCCGACAGTCCTGCTCCGCGAGGCCTCCGCTTGCCCGGAAATCCTGACCCACGGCCCTACATGACAGACAAGGAAAGGTCAGTGGTCTGTGCGCATACCCAAGAATGTTCAAATGCAAACCTGAGGCAAATCATCTCATTATCAAACAGTTACTTCTTTTATCCTGATAAGTGTTAGGAGACCTGGGTTATTATCTGTATCTTTCAGTGTGTTCTGGTACTATAATGTGTGTGAATGTGTGTGGGGGGGGGAGGGGTGGAAAGAGAGAGAGAGAGAGAGAGAGACTGACTTGGATAGTTTGTTGTTTTGTAAACAGGTATAAAAGTTTGTTTTTGTTTTTCAGTTCAATGACTAAATCAAGACTATGGTAATCTTGTAATTCCACTCCCCAGCCCCCCCAAAATCCAATAACACAAATAAGAATTAAAAATCGGTGATATTTGCTTCAAAATTTTCACATCTTTTATACTCTTAAAACAAATATATACTTTTGACATTTTGCGTATCAGTTGGGGAAAAGAAGTTCTTCCAATGGTGACAGAAAAATAAGGGAATCTAAAATTCCTTTGAAATCCTTGAATAGTCTACAACCTCATTCCAGAATTACATTAAATATAGAAGATGAAGAAAAATTGTGTCCTCTAGTCGGTAAAATATTTTAACTTTTCAGATGATTAACACTTTTTCAAATTAATTTTTTACTCTTCAAAACGCATCGGACTACTTAACTTACTTCAAGGACTAGTACAGTCATCCAAGGACAGGGAAGAGAGGTCCTATGATTTGGAGTTTAATACAATGAAATGTGCTGCGATTCTGGTATTTCTTCTCCATTCATACATGAACAGATTAATGCATTTTCTCTTCTGTTCTTTTCCAAGCAACAAAATTTTACAATATCATGAATAACCAAGTCTTTAATTACTTTATAGCCTATGTGAGAATTTCCCCCCAAAGAGTAATGACAACATAAAAAGAAATCATTTAAAAAGGTATTAAAATTTTACCCTTAAAATCAGTCCTGTAAAATTACAATTTAATGTCCTCCTAATCCAGATTTTTAAGTACGAGCAGCTTCTTCATATTAAAATTTCTAGATTTTAGAAACTTGGCTGTGGAGGCTGAACTATTTAGAAAGGAAAGGTTCGATCTTAATTTCTACTCAGAAGAAAACTGACCGGAAAGAAGTGATACATGAAGGTAAACGCAGTTTTATTTACCACTTTGATGCTCCAAATGGCACTGCCAGGAAGCTGCCTGTGCTTAAAGGCTTCCCGCGCGTCCGCGGCGTCTGAGGGCCAGGACGGCGAGCTCACTGCGCTGTGGGTGCTCCAAGCCCCCTAGGGTGTGGCAGGCGAGAAAACAGACGAACAAACTCAGCCATGGAAAAGGTCACAGCCAGCAACTGAGGAATTTCAGAACAGCACAAACAAACGCGGACGCATGGAAATTTAGGACAAACTGCTTCAGAGAGGGAAAATAAGCTTATCACTACAGTGACTTTACACTTTAAGGTTTGCAGCAACCATTTACATTAAATATTCCGTTCTGGCTGAAACAGCGCAACGAAACATTAAAAATTAAGGCTTACATGACATCAATACTGACTTATGAACTACAATTATAGCGCCAAATATAAATAAGTCAATTGAACTCTTAGAATTAACACTCTAAAAATCTACTTTGGGATTAAATTACTTTCTTCTAACAACTTATCACTCTGCTGTAAAGGAGAACAGGGTAACCATGAACCATGCTATGCACGTCCTGCTGCAAACAATCACAACACTCGGCCAAAAACGGCAATCGGAAACACGAGCAATCAACATGGTCCCTTTTAGATGGTGGAAAGTTAGGTTGTAACCTCAGGATGCAGATACCATCATAATTCTAGCATTTAACTACTCTTCCTTCAGTGACCATTAGCTGTGGGTTTTGGTTTTGATTTTGATTCAGGGGACTATTACACTTGGATTACATCCAAGGGAGTAATTCGAAAAGTGAAAAATGGTAAAGCAAATTGTCCTACATTTGCAAAATAAAATGCCTAAAGTACCTGATAATTAATACGAAAAACTATTATTAAAATAGATAAAATAAAACTAAGACATTTTACTTCCAAATAACTACATTCGGCAATAACCTGAACTAATATGATGAAGAACTAAGCAGCATAAAGAAAAACATTTACTCCATAAAGATTTTAAAGGAAAACACAAAACAAATGTCAAACAATAAAGAACCTAATTTGAATTAGGTAGTTTCAACAAGGCATGCTATAAATTTTACCAATTAAAAAACCAAAACTTAAAAATAAGAAACAGAACTTACCAGGTTTCTAGAATATTATCAAACTGACAAGTAATCACTTTAAAGAACCACAGAGAATTTAAATAACCAACCAAAAAGAAGAGCATGGCTACCCTCCGTGGAGCAGGTAGCTAATGGGATAACAGGATTTGGGGACAAATCACGCAAGGGCTGGCTGGACGCACTTTAGTTAGCCTGCCCCGTCTCAAGCTCATGGCTCTGCCAACCTCAGCGACGAGTCACCCCGTCTTCCACTGTCAGATCCACTCGCACCCCCCCCCCGCCCGCACCCAGGGCCTCTGGTAACCTCTGTGCTGCCAAAAGCCACTTCTCTATTCTGCCACTCATTCTCTCACCGTCCCACACAGCTCTGCTGGCTTTGGGGCAGCTCACCCATGCCAGGGCCCCCACCCTCCGCGCCGACCTTCCTCAGCGACCCCCTGACCTCTGAAGCCTGGACGGCCGCCCCACCGCCCGGCTCGCCCCACCCCATGTCGTCTGTAAGGAGGGCTGCAAGCACCCTTGGGGGGTGTCGTCCCCCGGCTTCATGTGTTCTGAGCTCCCCGTCGGTATCATTTTCAACTTCCTTCCTGGCACTTCCGCTTGGCCACATAAAACCCACGTCTAGACTGACCGTCTCCCTCACCCGGCCCCTGCCCCAACCCTGGCCCCGGCCCCACGCTGCTGGTCCCATGACCTTCCCGGCCCTCGTGGCTCCCCTGCTTCTTCAGCCCCACCACCCCCCGTTCCTCCACCCAAACCACCGTGCCTGCTGCAAAGGGGGGAGAGCAGCTCCTCCGCCCCTCACCTGCGGCTCCTTAGGCCTTTCTCCGCGGTGGCCACAAACCTGACCAGGCAGGGCAACGCCCCACGTGACCGTTCCCGTGCCCCAGCGCTCGGCGCACCTGAAACGCACAAGCACCTGGCCCTGCCTCCCCGCCCAGCCTCGGCCTGCTGCGTGCTGACGCCACCCGGCTTCCCACCAACAGAGGCCCCCTGGCTCGGAAAGACCCCAGCTCAGCAGCGGCTGCTCCGCCCAGGCCTTCACAGCACACCAAGTAAACCCTCTCCCCGCACTGGTCACAGGCCGGGCTCACGTGCTGGTCTGTCGTGTTTGTTTCAGGGATGGAGAGTGGGAGCAAGAGACATCGAAACGCATTCTCAGTATTTCCACTGGTTTTTCTCAGAGGATATCGGCTAGTGTACATCTGAAATGCCTTTTGATGACGTTAAATGTCACGTCAGGAGACAGTTCTTGAAACAAACCATAAAAAGTCGTACTCTCAACTAATGTTATACTAATCATCATAGTTTAAAAGTTAGCTTTGATGCCAACATTGTATCTCGTTTTAAAAAGCATCATACTTCATAAAATATGGATGAACAAAATGAGGGCTCTGTAGATCAAGAATGTTTGGATGTCATTTCTGGGATAATTAGAAAACCACTCAACTGCTATGAAGAACTTATATAATAAAAGTGTTGGTAATTACATTATGAATTTTAATAAGTACATTATCATAAGACATTGGAAGATGGATTGGATGCAGTTTTATAGGAACTGAAGAAAAATTATGATATACTTTGATATTTTGACAAAGAAGGGGTTACTTTATTCTTTAGGCCTTAAAACTAAAGTGCGGCTGTAGTTATTAACGTGAGTTATAAATTACCCTCCAGATCTTGGCTCTGATCAGAAAGAACGCAGACCGCCCAGAGGAGGTGGGTGCCCCCCACCTTCCGCACGGCGTCTGGGCCATTGTCGCACGTTTTACCCTGACTACACTTGGAGGACGAGCTTGAGGAGGAGACCTCGCCCCTCCATTCACTGTGTTAAGCATTCGGTTTGGCATTTACTGAACCTCTATTTCTTTCTGCTGAGTACTCATCACTTTTGCATACATGTTTCCATAAAGGCGTCAATGAACACTGGAGCTATGATACAAAACATAATAACTCACGCACCAGTTACAGCCTAAAGTCTTGGCTATCCTCACCTATCAAAAAGATCACCGATCTATCCAACGCATTGTCACTCTTAACTACTCACCAGCAGAATTAAAAAGCAAAAGGGTTTAACAACGTGCAGCCATCAGGAGATGTGGAAGCTAAACTGAACCCACTTCTTATCGAATCCTCTAAAACTAAAAAAATACGAACTACTTGGCAGAGCTTGAATTCAGCAGACATCAGTCTCAGAACTTACAGAAACCCCTATGCTTTCCTATGTGTGATGTTAGCAATGAAAACGATGCAAAGGTAAAATAAAATTTAAAAAAATCTTAGAATTTGAAAGTTATCAAAATATAGGTAAGAGTATTTTTAAAATGAAATTTTCTTGAACTATTTAAAAATTGTGAATATTTTAAAAGTTCAAGAAAACATTTTTCAGATTTAATAAACAGTATCATGAAAGCAATTAGTACATAAGTGTCTAAACTAGATCATACTTGTGTGATTAAATATTTTCCTATAAAATGAGATGCTACATTGTGTAATATAATACAAGATGAGCTAAGATTGCTGTTATCTCAGAATTTCCAAATTAGAATGCGTAAGTACACTGTGGGATAAGAGAAATATACCGGAAAACATATTATTTGATATAATAAAATAGGTTTTATCCTATTTTCTCCTTTTTCAGAGCATTTCTCGTATTAAGTTTAATGCCTAAATACAAAGCAATGACTAACATTCCCTAACTCGGCATTCTACTTCCAGACTTATGGTGAAACAAGACTGTCGGAGTTTGTGTTTTAATTGGCACAAGGTCGGGTCACTGTACTGATGTGTTTTAAAAGCTCCTGGGTGATAATAATATGTTATCAGGTCAATAACCACTTTCTAAAATATATGAAATGTGTACAACTTCAATAAAGGATGAGAGGGGGCAAAATACTGGTTCACTGGGACGGTTTTGACGAAACTATGTCCAAGGTGCCGCCATCGCCACACCAATTTCCTTCTACCTGTACCTCTCACGTCTGTCTTTCCTCCTTTGTGAAATCCTGTGTCTGAAATGAGGAGGAAAATAAACACAAAAACCCCTTGTTTTTCATATACATAATCATAGAAAAACTAATGTTACTACTCTGGGAGTAACCACAAATACAACACGGGAGTGCCTGATAGCAAAGAAATTCACGGAACAGAATAATGGACTTGAGGATTTCCAAAAAAAGGACATACACGTCCCTGTTTATGCACAGACCACACCCTACAAGTTATGACCCCAGGACCTCAGCAATGATTCAAAGTGAAAGCTATGGACCGAGGGAAAGCTACTTGCTACATAACGGAAACCAACCCAATGGGGAGGTAAAACACGGCCTACGAAATACATGAGCTCGGCATTAAATCAGGAAGTAGTAATGAGATCACAGTGGCAGCTACACAGGAAGTAGAATGACACGAGGACTGGACGTGAAACACGACACAGCAGAAGCAACAGCAAACGTCAGGACATGGCCCACGTGAAACCGTCGATGCACCTGGGAAAATCTCACACACACACGCACGCACGCACGCTCGCACACGGAACGTAAGTAACCGAAAAATAAAATAATCCTAATTGTTTCTCAGTTGGAACAGAAGTCTCTAAATAAAATTGAACAGGAATATTTATGACACAGTATCCTTAAAGAATGTAAATATCTAAATCAAAATTAAATTTGATTTCCCATTGCTAAAGTCTTTTTGAGAGTCAAAACTACATAACTATTACATAACTATTCAAAACACGACAACAAAAACAAGACTGAGGAGGAGAGCTGGTTTCAGAAGAAAACTCTCCCTTAGTATAACAGTGTAACTGGCTGTCTTTAAAGAATAAAAATATGTCTGGATGTTGTTTAAAGTTGACTAATTCTCATATATTTTTCTACTGATTTATTTTTCTACTGATCTTATAATTCCAAAATTAGATGATCAAAATCAAGATATTATTCTTATGAAAAGTCAAACTTTTAATCACTGAAAGCCTGTTAAGCCCTGAGACTTGAAACTCCAAATTACTACCGTGACTAAACACTTCTGCACTGTCTGCCATCTGGTCATTTTATAAAAAGTCTGGAACGCAGGAATTTTGTAGAATAAGTAAATCTCAGCTCTAGCGTCTTCACCTTGCCTTGCCGTTTCACGGAAATCCCACTTGAGAAAGAACTGGAACTTAAAGGGCAGAATCCACACTACTTAGAGCGACTTTGAGCAGCTGCCCTCACTTTATAAAGATCAACTCTACAATCCTAAGATTTCTCCATGAAACCACTGGAATGAGCTACCACAGAAAAGTTAGCAATTCTGATGCTTAGGTACATTTAAAAACATAGGCGAAGAATAACATCAATAAACAGACGTACTCAAGGAAAAATGTTAGTTACAGTATACCTGATACTTGTTTTTTTAAGGCTCTGTTGTTACTATAAGAGAAAACTAAAAAAAAAAATTAAGTGTTTCTATTAGAGGCTATAATCAAATAGGTTACATTTGCACATCCCGACTAAGCTGAAATTCTGAACAGGGTCGCTTCATGTTTAACAAATTAGACTTCATTAACAGCATTTTTTTAATGGCCAAAACACATATGTCAACGCTACGTCTAAGTTCTACTCGAAGACAGAAAGAAAAAACTATTCACCAAAGCAAAGCGATGCTCATGTCTTATTTTACATGACTGCTCGGACATCTTCTGTCACCATCATTAAAATCGCCCTACCTGTTTGGACCGCGGTCGACCAGGAGAAAACTTCCTTTTGGTGATAGCTGGTTTCCCCATGCCGATTTTGGGAGTGACCGAGATGCACGGCGCTGGCGTGACGTTCCCGGCGGGGGCGCCCAGCGCTGCGGGGCAGGCGTGCAGCACGTCCTGGGCAGGCAGGGAGGACGACGCACTGGCCTTGCTGGCGTCCGCGGACGGACTCCGCCTCGGACGACGGCTGCACAGTCTGTCCAGGCATAGCGCGTCCTTCACACAACTCTGCCCAGCAGCCGTCGGTCCGGAGTCCGTAAGAGCAGAGGAAGGTTTGGAATTTTCCTTGTGCTCCGTTTCCTCTTGCACCCTTTCTACGGCCAACTGCTCCTTAGGACATGAAGTGCCTTCCTGGCACGGGGACACGCAGGGCCCCGGGGGCGCAGTGGCAGGCTCGCTGCCTGCGTCCGGAGGCCGCGCTTCCTCTGCGGGCGCTGACCTGGCAGCCTCCGGCGGCCCCGGGGCCTCCTGCATGGGGCACTGCTGGGCAGTGTTCTCTGTCACTTCCATTTTGTTTTCACTTGGATCTTCATCACAAATATGCGACACTTTAGAAGACGTCTCCATTTTTTCATTATTAACTGCGTGAGAAATCCGATTTTCCAATTCGGGATCCATTTTATCTTGGGACGATTCTACAAAGTTTGGAAGATTTATGTGAATTTACACGCGAATTTTAAGATTTCTAACTATGAGTAGGTGTAAAGACATTAATATCTTACATGTCTGTAGCTTTGTGGTTTAAAAATAATAGGCTTGGGTAGACAAAGAAGGGGAGTGGGAGAAGGGAGTTTCCAAAGGACTTAAACTATGAGTGGAATAAACAGGTATTCATCAAGAAAGGCAATTACTAACAAAGCCAAAAACAGACCACAGTGTATGGATCAGAATCACAGTTCAGACCAGAAAACCTATGAAAAGAAAACACTGTCTCAGAGTTTAAGGTAACTTCTGATAAGAATACTAAAATAGAATTGATTTCCAATATAGTTCTATTATAGATATATGACGTCTTACAATTTGAGCACTGACAAAGGTATTTAAAATTCTGTAGGTGAAGTCACACTCATTTGACAGCTGGGAGAGTGAGCTCAGTGATGGTACACGAGGTATCTGAGTTAAAAAGCAGGGACTAATCTAGTACGGATATTTGGCAACACCAGGCGACCCAAATCCAACAAAGCTCTGTAGACACAACCACAGGCCAGAAAGGGCCGCTTCGGTACAGCCGCCCCGGCTGACACGCCAAGGTACCGGCTAGAACCCCTGATCTTCCTCCTCAGCTCCAACCCAAGGGACTAACCCTAGCAAGCCAATAAACACAATTCTATACCAGAAATGTCAGTAGTCACTGACTAGTAAGGCTTAAATCAGGGTACTAGTGTCCTGGACCCTTAATCCAAACTTATCGAAGGGTAAATTTAGAGATTCAATTGACATGAGCTGTCGGTTGCTCTATAAAGTAGGACCACGAAAGAAAAAAAGCTTATTTCAAGTACCATCAAGGTAAATTCTAAGTTACATTAACAGAGACCCTAAGTTCCTCATTTACATAGTGACTGAAATTTATCTATGTTCTGATATTGAAATGAAATCTCACTTCTCACTCTCACTTTACTGGAAGACTACAGTCCAAAATAAAGGAAAAATACCAAATAACAGATCTGTTTGTACTAAATATTTTTAAACAAAAAATGCTTTAAAAGTACTTAATATAAAAAATTTAAACACTGATTTTCAAAACAGAAAATTAAACACAATGAAGAGTGAACATGAAGAGTGAGCACATACAATTCACACAGACCACATGTATATTCTTTCTGTTCTACGCTAGGCAGGAAATATTAAGAGAAGTACATAAACACACAGTTCAATTACAGTCAGCTATTACTCGTACACAATGACTTTAACTGTCCCATACAATAGGCATCTGAATTAGCAACTCTATATAGAGAGAATGTAACGTCCTTCGGAAGTCCATTGTCAATTCTTTACAAAAAAAAGATTAACTAAAATATTTCATTACTGTAATGTGTATACAGCAATAGTAAACAACTCTTTGTGACAACTAACTTGAAAAGTCAATAGACTCGACTCGACCCAGAAACTGTGAAGGCGTCATGCTGTAACGCCATCAAGTCAGGCAGCACCACGCTAACACTTACCAGGAGTGAGGAGGCCGGGCGTGGCAAGGCCCTCTGGAGGACGGTCATTCTGCTGCTCTCCCGTGTGGACCTGAACTCCTGGGAATAACATTTACGGGCCTCTGAGCAATGAGTCAGAATTTTGCTAACTCTCAACAGGACTCTGAGTCAGATTTTTAGCCTCTCGCCAAATACCACTTTCCAATGTAAGCACAAAACACAACGCTCGTGTGTGTCAGTGGGCATGAAGACGGGCATGAAGGTGGAGCCAGGAATCTGAGCACATGCTGTGGGAAGATTTACTACGCCAGACAGCTTTGTCTCGCTTTCCTTCACTTTACATCTTTATCAAGTACAGCTTTTAATCAGCTAGTAAATACACACTCAGTCTCAGACATCCCCGAGGCTTTTTTTCATGTATACATTCACTCTATAAAACACACAATCGCACTTAGAATACCACAGACTCTTGGATGAGCTCAAGATTAAATTTAATAAGTATTTTCGCCCCAACCTGGTCTCTCATTAAGGTCTGCTCAAGTACAGCAGTAGCTACTATCAATATTGCAAAAAGCTTAATTGAAGGATCATTGAAATAACTGAAATCACCCTCAATAGGACTGCTGAGATGATCTAAAATAAATTTTTCATTATCTCAGCATGAAGCATCTCTCAGTCAGCAACAGCTCTAGTTAGTAATAACAAGTATAACTAAAGAAAGAGAAAATAACAAATTGCTTTTTAATGAAAATTACTTGGTCCCTAAACAAAGCATGTATTTATGATTAGGTCTAGATTATATGCCCTTTACCCTCTTAATTTCTGTCTAAGGTGATTTTTCTAAAAGCTCCTCTAGTAATAATTTCCTAAGTGCTATGTATGTATCTTGGCTAATTTGTATTTAGGGCACCAAAGTTTTGGCAGACGTTCACATATTCACTGTATAGATACACTTTTTTCAGAAAATAGGTTGTATTCATGATCAAAATCACTCTTACCGTCTGGAACAATTCCAGGTGTGGACTCTGGACCACAGACATCTTTATTGGCCGCTTCCTCTAGGGAGACCACCTGGCCTTCGGGTCCTTCGACTTCCATTTCCGTGTTAAAATCTTAACAGAAATTTACTCTTTAGATCAGAAGGAGTTTTACTGTTTTTGTTAACTAAGTCGACAATTACTACTTTGCAAGAGTGAGGGTCAATTGTTACCGAAAATGCTGTAAATTCTTCGCATTTTTCTATTTTGAATCCAGTATATATTTACATTTTTTAAAAACATGGAAAGTATAATGAATTAAAAGGTAATTGGCATGTTCTTATTTTAAAAGGATATTCACAATGGTACACTGATGGCAGTCTGGGGTCAAAATATTAGCCATTAAGAAGCTTCTACTTAAATCCCTTATAGATGATAAGGGACTTTTCCCAAAGTTACCTTTCATACCGAAGAAGATGAAAAATAACCAAGTAAACAGGTCTGTTTTCTTTACCATCTAAGAATCTTATTATGATGTTTGTAACCAACAGTACACTACTAAAAATACCTGAGCATAATTTGGGGCTCAAGAGGTGATATTACTAAAACTTGTCTAGAGTAAAATAACCTAGATTTTGAAGTGCAAACCTAGGCCATGTTGTCAAATGCTGAGGAACCTCCACTGTTGGCTCAGAGAACACAACTGGAGTAAAGCAAACCAGTCCCAGAATTCAAATAACAGAACAGCTATAAAGAAACTAAATGAGGTGCTCGCCATAACATTCGGAGATGACCATGATCATGTGTATATTTAAAAGCTGAGAAATTAAAATGAGATGGGATCTGAGACACAAGATTCCCTCATCACTACTAAGATAATAAATTGGTGACGGGTGGGCACAACATCACTTAAAAAAAACTTCCCTTGCATTTACCTGGAGTGACGTCATCGATCTCCAGCTCGTCACCTGGCTGCAGCGGCCCCATCCCTGCTGCTACGTGCCTGCAGTCCATGCAAATATACTCTTCCTTGAACGGGGAGTCCAGTTCGTGATCTGCTGGCTTGTCACATTCTAAGTGAACCCATCTGCAGTGATAAATATGTTTAAATTAAATTTTCTAATTTAAAGCCAATTTAACAACACGGGGGAAAAAAGAAGCGATTGCTGAAAAGCTGGATCTAGGAAGGCATTGAGGATGACAGAAGAGAGGTTACAGGGACTGGCAATTGTTGACAGTCCTGGATAAGCAACTGGCAGTTCTTGATGTCGTTAGAGGTGTTGACACATTTTTACTTCCGTATTTTACAACTATTCCCTGTGTAATTTTCTCTCTTAATGCTCGCTTCTGGTCTTATCTTTTGCTCATTCACTTCCTTATACCTTTTGGATTCATAAAATGTAATTTTAATTCCATCTCTAACAGCACTCAGTACTAAAAGAACTACTGGAGTGATAGAAACTCAGAGCTCGAAAATATATGGTAGAACAAATGATCACATGGATAGAAGAACTGACAAAACACTTCAAATGGAGTAACTCCAGGCTCTTACCTTTTGCACATATTACAATGGAGCATGTCTTCCTGCAATTCTGGATGGAAGCTCTTTCCACAGAAAGGACATAAGTTATCCTGCTGCTGGTAACAACTGTCACATACCAGGCAATTGTGGTGCCACTGAGAACTAGATCGTGTGCCACACGCTACACATATTCTGCAATTCTAAACACCGAGAAAAACGAAAACAAAACCAGTTTGTTATGCATTTGTATGGCAGCTCTGCTGTAACCCTTTTTGAAATCATTAAGATGTTTGCAGATTACACGTTGAGACTGACTCTTCACTGACACTAATTTAGGGCGTGTGTTTTGAAACAGCAGTTTGTTTGGAACATCTGATGAGACATCACTCAACTGCACTAAAACCTCCAGGAAAATATAAATAGGAAATAGAGACATCCAAGAAAACATAAATAGGGAGGGAAAACCAGGAACATGGCAACTCAAACTTCAAAAAGGAAACATATTCCAGAATCTGGAAGTAGCTTGTGTGGAATATGTCTACTTGACCCCATTAGAGAGCAAAACGGAGCTGTTAGGGTATTCCAACCGCACATGGGTAGCTTAGACACTAAAAACAAGAATTCACACTAAGGAAGTATCATGACCCACTCCAAATGACTAAAATTGTGAGAATACTCATGCCACATCAAAATCCAAAAACTGGCTTCATATTTTCACAACAGAGAATGGTGCTATCCTTATCAAGTTGAGCTATTTATGGAGTGCAAGGCCAGCCAGGGACCAGACCCAAACCCCTTCTGCACTATAAGCTAACCTGCCTCAAAATCCTGGACATAAGGTTTAATAAGGTTGTGGGGCTGGCTCTCTTTACCTAACCCAACTTTCCAACCGAAAATACCAACAAATGAAACTGTATCTTTTTGAACCACTGGTGGACAGAAAGACTTGCTCAACAAAAAAAAGAAACTAGCATGAACCGCAGATCTACTAAAGTCCGACAGATTTCAAATGAATGCACTCAAATATTACACAAAGATCCTGAATAAAATGTTAGCAAAAAGAGTCCAATAGCAAATTAGGAAAATAATAAACCACACCCAAGTGGAGTTTCTAGAAGAAACTCCCTTAATAAAAATCCCTTAATAAAATTTAACATATTCTTTGGTCTGAGGAGAATCAATTATTTCAATAGAGGCTGAAAAGGCCTTTCGACAGGAAAAAAAAAATCCACTACTTATTTAAAAACTTTTGAGAATATAAAAATGATGGTTATTTCCTTAATGTGATATGTGTACATGCCCCAATTCTTAACACCAACCTTTTATTTATTTGGGGTACCCAAAAGGTATCCACACTAAGTCAAGAACAAAGCAGGATGCTTACTGTCTCCACCACGATGCAACACGGCTCTGAAGCCAATGCACACTTGGAAACAAATGAAAACGGAGGCAGAAGACTAGTAAAAGGAGCAAAACTATTTGTAGATGGGAAGGCAGTATCCTTGGAAAATTCTACAGAACTGATCACAAATTCAATAAAAGAATTTAATGAAGGATCAAGACATAAAATAAACAATGAAACATCAATAGAATTCATATACACAATAACCAGTTGAAAAGTATAATGAATGGGAAAAGTCCTATTTATAATAGCAACAAATATTTAAGAATGAGTTAAGTAATGTCTAAAATCTACACAAAAGACATTACAAAACATTTCCAGAATAAACTAGACTAGATTTGGACTAACACAAAGACATGCCTTGTTCTTGGTTAGGACGTCTTAACATCATCAAGATGTCATTTTCCCCTAAATCAATTAATAAACGTAAAGTGATCCCAATAAAAATCCCGATGAGGTCTCCCATGGAGTTGACACTAGCGTTCGCATGGAAAAATAAACACACAAGAACAGCTAGAAAAATTTGACATGAAGCAGCTCTTAAAGTATCTTTGCAGATAATGCAAAGCCTCTCTGACTGAAACAGTTATGTACTGGTTCATAAATAGGAAGACAGACCTGTGGGACGGACAAATTCCAGAAACACACCAAAGAAATCTAAAATTCCAGCCTGGAATCCCAAGTCACTGGGCGAAGACAGTTGTTTCACAGTGAATGGATTGTGGACAACTGGACAGTCAACTGGACAAACACAACTCACACCACACCCAAGCACCCAACCCAAAGGGACTGCAGAGCTAACTGTTCAAAATAAAACAATGCAAAAGCTAAAAGAAAATAAGAATTCTTCTATAACCTACCTCAGTGTAGAGAAAAGGTAATTTTAACTCAAAAATCCAGAAGCAATAAATGATTAATAAATACGACTACATAAAAATAAACTTTTGTTTGGCAAAAAATAACATTAGCCGAATCAAAAGAAAAATGGCTAACTGGGAGAAAACATGGGCATCACATAACACAGATAAAGGTCCCATGTCTCCAATATACAAACAACTCTTAGGGGCAAAAAAAAAAAAAATCAAAATCTTCAAGAGTAACGGGCAAAACAGATAAGCAGAAAACTCACAAAAAGAGGTCAAAATTATTCTTAAACATATGAAAATATGATGAACTTTACTCAGGAGAAATGAAAATTAAAGTACAATGAGATACCATCTTTCACCATAAAAAGGCCAAAACTTCAAAACCGAACATGACAGTCATTGTCAAGGATGTAAGAAAAGAAGTTCCCATTGCTACAAGCCTCCGGAGAAGAAAACTAGACAATACCTAACAAAACTACGTATGCCTTTACCCCCAGCCAGTGAGCCTATTTCTGGGAATTTATGCTAGAGATTCTCTCTCAACAACTCAAACATACCGATGCACGAAATCATTTTTAACTTAGAATAAGGGAAACTAAGCACAGGGCACTGGTTAAACTATGGCACAGACACCATGGAGAAGCGGGGAAGACGACGGGAGGGAGGGAGAGACAGATGGAGCAGCGCCAAATGACGTCCAGATCGTTCAGGCAAAATGCAGCAACACACAAAGAAGCACAGACGCTACCTTCGGGAAAGGGAAAAAGACGAATCTACTCATCCTCACGAAAACAGAAACGACAAACCAGAAGCAGGTTAGTTACCTCTAAGGGTGAAAGGGGTGGAAGTCACGTAGGAGGAAATGACGATGCTCACAACTTTGTATACGACTCTGCCTTTTGAAAGCATGTCCTACATATTTTTAAAAACGGAATCAATAAGAAAAGGGAATAAATGCCTATTACCAAGAGCAAACCGAAGTAGGTTTGTCATGGGATGGAGCCATGAAGTGTGTGGATGTGGGGACACAGGATTCTTGCTTCCGCAGGATGAACACGCAAGAATGGGAGAAGCAAGGAGAGCTCGGCGGGAGAGACCAGAACCGGGGGGTCCTGGAGTAAATTCATTATCTATAAATTATGTACATGTGAGTCCACATGTATCTGTATGTGTGTACATGTATACACACGCACGTGTTTCCTGCCTGAGCTGCTGAAACAGCAATGAAGAAAACACACCCCCCCACGCTCCCCCGCCATGACCCCATCCCACGAGCCCCCACCGCACCCCTCAGCGCAGAGCACACCTGGAGCCTGCTCCGCACTAGAAGAGCCAGGTATGCTTAAAGAGAACAGGTCTGACTGCAGGGCTGGGGCACAGGGGGTGTAGGATGAGCTTGGGTCTTAGTAACTAATGAAGTCCTCCAATAAATGGTGAGCGCACGTCACGAGAAAACAGAGGCCCGCCGGAAGAGGCTCACGAAGGAGCACACGGGACAATACGAGCGCACACACAAAAAGCTCCGGGGCGGAGTTACGGCATCATCTTCCAACCCACAGGAAAAAGCGCATCGGGCGATGGGCACGGGAATCTCGGAGGAGACTGTGAGAAGGAGCGCGGTCTTCACGGGGTCTTAAAGTGCCTTCTCACATGCCGCTAAATTAGATCCTAGGGAGCAAGAGCGACGAGTGGGGAGACCTGATGCAGCCTGACCGCTGTCGGAACGAAGACCACCTGCGAGGAGCGAGGAGCAGCAGCTGCGCCCGCTGGGGCAGCCCGAGAAGGGGACGTTGTCACAGACGCCGCATCCCGGCTGCCGCCTCGGCATCACCACGAGGAAATACCAAAGACAAAATGAGAGAAGTTCGATTCTGGGGGGAAAGAACAGGTATGGGGGAACACTATTCTTCAAAAACATCAGTACCAAAAAGTCAAAGAAGAGCTGAGGAAAATCTTCAGATTAAAGGCGTCAAGAGACATGCTGACAACTAAAGGGAATACCTGGCCACAGGCTGGATCTTGGCATCCACCTGGGAAGGGAGAAAACGCTCACACAGGACACGGGATCAAGTGACAAGACTGGACGAGGAGGGCCGAGTAGATGGAAACACTCCTGCGGTAAACGCGCGAAGCCCTCGACGGCACGGATTCCGTAAGGACCCCGCGACTAGGAGACGCGCACTCCGGTATTCGGAGGTACAGGGCATGGAGTTGGGGGCGCAGTGTCGGAACGCACCTCGAATGGGTCAGGGCAAAAACATGCGGGCGGTGCCGGGGGAGGGAGCGGGGAGCAGGAGAATGGGCGTGTAGAGTGACCCTGAAGCGCTAACAAGAGGTGAATCGAGCTAAGTGGCACACGGGTGCTTTTATGTTTCCAACTTTTAAAGTTTGAAATTATTTCCAAATAAAAGATGTAAAAAACGCGTTAACATACCAAGACTCGAGCATTCTTGGGAGAAAACAGGGAGACACCGCCTACGTGACAATGACTAGGCTATGACAGGGACCTGGAAATGATGACCCTCGCTTCGGCGAGCAGCCCCACTGGCCTGAGTGCCCACCACCCCAGCGTGAGGGCGCCTGACTGCCCCTCGGGGCCCCACCGGCGCCGGACACAGACCAGGCCCTCAAACGTCAACTAGGTGCGCAAGCTGTGAGTAGACCGTGCAGAACGCTGAAAGAAGAGGACCACTTTCCCAACCGAGAAGACAGGCCCTCCCACGAGGAGCTCCACTACCTGGGCCCGTGGCTCACGCTGGGCTTCACCTCATGACACCCAACACGGCTGTGCGCTGCAGGCTGCTAACGTGGTCCACGTGAGCGAAACGTCACTGCCAAAGAACCTTGGGGCTCAGCACTGGCTTTCGGGACCTGTCACAGCGGGGAGCTGGCTCCACAACCCAGTCCCTGGTGCACACTGTCACGCCTCCACAGAACCACAAACACACACAGCTACCCGATCACACTCTGATCACACTCTCGGCGGCATCACAAATGACTCCGCCCCAGTGAAGGACAACAGCAGACCGCCACACAGGGCAAATGAGCACGTGAGCAGGATGAAGTGGCCTGAGCGCAATCGACAAAAATGATCCTGGAATCCCGAAGACATTCACCACAATAATGACAACAATGGCAAGATGATAATGAAGAGTAGGAAACAAAATATCTGGATGTCACTAAAAACTATTAAAGAGAATGTAAAGAAGATACATTGTTTTTTTAAAGGTAAAGTTAACTGACACTTCTCTAGACCTTCCCTAGGCCCAACTGGGGACTGATAGTGGGCAATGTGTTCCAGACAACACTGATGAATGCACAACCACAAACGGACATCCAGGACCCAACTCAAAGAAGGGACAAAATCAAGGTCTCAAAGCTTTTAAGCAGAAAAAATTGATTATAACAAGGTAAACTTTTCAAAAGTAAGATTTTTTTTCTTCTGTGATAAGCAGAGAAAATTCTGGGAAAAAAAATGTTCTACAGTATAAGAAAAAAGAAAAAGTTATAACACAAAACTATACCAAACCAAGTTCCTGTGGTAGTCTGAAAGCAAGTCTTTCAGATATGCAGGACACCAGAAAATCTATAATTCTTTTTTTTAGAGAAGTACCACCAAGACCTCAAAAGACGGGGTGAAATGCCACTGGGAAAAGTCACACGGTTTATAGTCCAGGTGAACGTAAGGAAGGCAAAGAGGAGAAAGGAAAATTTCTCACTTCTTCCTTTTCAATGGGAAGTGAGAGAAGAAAAAAATTTATACTTTCAAGATTTGCACCTTACTACACAGTAAGATTCTGACTTGTAAATCACTGCAGGAACTAAAAGGAACAGAAAAACGGAAAGGACAAACGAAGTTTTTTTGAAACAGCCAAGCATCTCCACTATGACCATTAATCTTAATAGATAATCTACCAAAACATTCAAGAGATACATTTAAAATTATGAAGAAGAATCCAAAATTTAAAAAAGATGTGAAAAGATCCCATTTAACTGGTAAACTAAAATCCCACATGGTCAGATTGGCACACACACAAAAAATCTGATGAAAAAAAGCATTACACAAGACAAAGACAGTTTGACATCGACAAAAAGCACAATATGTGTATTGACACTGGCCTGACCTAAATAACAGCCACAGAAAAAGTTTTGCTAAAAAAAAAGATACGAGGTGAAATTAATACGAAAAGTCATAGTAGTCAATTTTATCTGCATCTTTACCACCGTTGAATCAAGTCGTCAAAAAACAAGGATTCTATCTAGCAAAATAAACTTAAAAACAAATACTAGGCCTTAAAAAAAAATCACTATTTCAAGTATGAGAACATTTGCAAAAGAGAAAACTACACTGGTTAGATAGTCCGATTAAATACTTCAGCACAATACATGCTTAAGCACAACCTAAAAAAAGGAGATATTCGGTCAAAGGTACACAGAAAGACAACACACTTGGGGGCAGCCAAAACAGTAACGAAAGGTACATTTATAGTCTTAAAAACGTCCTTTTTTCCTCAGAAAAGAAAGAAAAGGCACTGCGAACTCAACCTCCCGGAGCGGACGACGGAGAAGGGAGTGGGCCGCGCGGCCGTGGGGTGCGGGGGGCGCAGACGACGCAGACGGAGTGGGGTGCAGGGGGCGTTGAGGGGGCGCAGGGAGGACAGAGGGGGCGCAGGGAGAAAGCAGAGGAGAGTGTGTTGGCGGCGGCGCCGGCGCCCACGCGCCCATGGCGGCTGAGGAGCCCAGACCAGCAACCCGCGCGGCGCACGGGGGCAAGAAGGGGCGAAGCCCCGCCCCCGCCCGGCCACGTGGCCGCGCATGCGCACTGCCTGAGCACACCGCACCTGGTGGGGGTGGGGGGCAGCAGCTGCTCCCTCGGCGTTGTCCGCCCCCTGCCCAGGACCCCCAGGAGGACAATCGACCCCAGGTCCCGCTTCACGCCCGGCCGGTGCAGGACGCAGCCCGTGTGAAGGGACCCGCTCCGCCACCCACGTCCCCCACGTCCCCCAGCCCTCCCGAAGGCGGCCCGCTGGCGGGGAAGAAACCGAGCCAGGACGAAGGCGGCCGGGGCGAGAGCCGGGCGGGTGCTGAGCGCACGCCTGTGCCCCTGGGACCAGCCTGTGGGGAGCGCGGGGCGCACAGACAAGCTGGGGGAGTGAGGTGGGAACTGTGTTTTCTGAGAACTTGTTATTTCGAATGGAAATGCAAACCTAAAATAACAAATGGGCCTGCAAGGGTACCGCAATGCAGATTTTAACACCTGCGCTTAGCCCAAGTCCTGTCGTGGCGGGACGCAGGAAAGACCAGGTCTGGACGCAGCTAAATCACGAGCCACTGGGCGGGCACGCGCTGTGCGCCCCGCCCTCAGCCGCAGCCCCCAGCAGCACACAGTGTGGGGGCAGGATGCTGCTTGCTACTTCCGCAGTAACTGCTTTGGGACCCATTTATTTCAGACCTGCGGAGAGTTACTGAGGGACACTGCATTGCGTCTACTGCTCGCTGGCGTTCTGAGGTCTGACTGCTCTGAACTAGCAAACATGGTCATGGCGTTATCAATACTAGTTGTAGACAAATACTTACACAAAGGTAGTCTCTGTATGCGCATTAAAGCCGAAGCCAAAGGAAAGGCTAACGCCCGAGCTGGCCTGAGAAAGTATCTATTACTCAGTCTTGGCAATTTAGTTTCAAGGCAAAATTATATGTTAGATTAAATTAACATTTACTTTATAAATTCTCGTTTTACTTTTTTAAAGTCAGTGTGATCACTAAGTACAATATTCACAGAGATACAGTAATGTACCAGATAAAACATTACATCGTAAGACAGGAAACCCGAGTTTTAGTGCCTGTTCTGCTCCTACAAATCAGTGACCTGGACAAGTTCTCGCACCACTAGGCCCTCAGTGGCTCCTAATCCAGAACTGACTGGTTTACCCGGATTTCAAAGGAAGCAACTGCAAGCTCATGAGCTACATACAGCTTAGAGCACGCCAAAGAAAGGTCACAGTAAATATGTCTTGTTAGCATCTTCTAGACAGATAAACTTTAATTCAGTCAGTTGAGAATTACAGGTAAACAAATTATTCTTACCTTCTCTTTCACTTTAGGAATTTAAACATTTTGTGCTTCCAAGCACAAGTATGTCTAAAAGCTGTTTACCTGGTACTATACTAACTCTGCCCAGAGGGGGCGCTGTCAGCCAGCACACAAAGCTCAGCCACACAGAGGAAGAACCTCAGGAAACTTAGGAGACCAGCAGGAACACCTCAGGGTCATAAAGATGCAAATACCGAAACACACGGAAAAAGGGAGAATCTCTGGCTAAAAGAATACCCAGAAAAAAATTTAAAATAACTGCAAATACATCCTGAGAGTGTCCTACCAAGCAGGAAGACGGGTCACGCTGACTGGAAGTGATTGGACAATGTGGTGACTACGATCAACAACGACATGTACCAAAATTCCGGAAAATGTACCATCGTAATATCAGGCATATTTATATCTTAAGCAATGACAAAGAAATGGGAAAAATGTCTAGATTCTGTCTAGCTCTCAAACCCAAGAGAAACTTCAAACATGATCTAAAAAAAATAAATCTCTAGTCTAAGCTAATCATCCCATGCTAAAACTATATATTATCCACACATAGGTATATCCACACACATATATACATGATTCCCAATATTCAATACAAGTGTATATGTAAATATAAAAATAATATGTACAGATAAAAATCAATGTATAATAACCTAAAAGCCAATTTATCAAAATGTAATGCATTTTATCTCTGGATTTTAAATTAATGGATTTAAAAAATTATATCTCTGTTTTGGTACCCACATATGGGGATACTACCTATTTCAGATTTTCTGGGAAGATTAAAGATTAATTATTCAAAAACCATTTCTAAGCCATGAAGCGCCATCCATGTTAGTTAACAGATTCATAGGAGCATTTTTTATAACAGCCTGAGATTGTGAAAAACCCAAGTGTTCACAACGAGGGATTCAATAGCAAATTGTGGTTCCTCCACTACACACCAACAGTATGGGTAACCTCAAAATAACCAAGATTAAAAGACCCGAAAAAAGCAAAAAAAAGGTATGCACTATATGACATCATTCATAAAAATTCTGGAAAGTGCAAACTCATGTATGGTGAGAGATGGCGGACGCCTGTCCAGAGGGCAGGAGGGGTGGGCAGGTGGAGAGCTGGGCTCGCAGGGTGCCCGGGGACCTTTGGGGATGGTGAGTATGCTCATAGCCTTGCACGTGGTGATGGCTTCATGAGTGTGTACACATGCGTCCAATAAATATAAACTTTAAATATGTACAGTTTATTGTATACCAATTAAATGTCAGTAAAGCTATTTTTTAAAAGTTGATGGCAATGTATAGATTTGAATAGGTATCCGATTTGTCTGCTCTACAGAAATAACATACAGATGCTGATATTTTTCTTAAAAAAATAAACAACTTACTTTGCATTTCCAGCCATTGGTTGGTACTGATTTCATAACTGGTTGAAGACAAAAAGTATGATACCCTTTGTCACACGTATCACACTAGCATCTTGCTATCTTCTCCCGATTGTCTAAAAAATAAGATAGCATTAATGATGCCTGATCTTTAAACTTATGTTTGTAACATAAGTAATCATCTAAAAGAATCAATCCTGGGAACTGCCTGGTTCATGAACACCTCAGTGTCTGTTCTGTCTATGCACAGATAATAACAAAGGTAACCCCCTGGAGGATGGAGAGACATCTTCCCAAGGCCCCTGAAGGGTTTTCCTTCCTAAGTGCTCAGCTACGGGGATCCTGCCTTGGTCACTTTGGGATTCCTGCAAAGAAGGAAGGGTTAAGGCCGGATGACTGACTTTGATCTTTACTTTCTAAACATCCCATACTCATCCTTTCTCGGGGAAGGAGCTATAACTGACAGGTGATGCTGTGGGGAAAAGCACAGGTCTTGGCACAGCAAACTGCAAAGACACTGTCGTGGAACAAAAAGAGGCTCGAACCTGGTGCCAGACCTATGTTTGTATCCAGACTGTTTCTCTAGCTGTGACTCCTAAATAACTTGCACTTGAGTTCTCTTAGTTTCAGATACAAAATGTGAATAATAATCAAAGATTACTGTAAGAATTAAATATAATTCTGGCTGAAGAGCTTAGAATATTCATTAAGCAATAAGTGCTAAATAAATAGGTATTAGAATAATCATCTCATAAATATTAAGAACTGTACTCAAAAATATCTCTGCCTTGATTCCTGGCTGTTAATCACTCTCAGACACTAAGATTTTAATTCAAGAGGAGGAAAAGAAAATCTGGGGAATGCAAGAAGAGCTGAGAGGAACCGCTGAGTGAGACCTAGGGGTAAACAGAGTAAAAAGGAAGACGTGTTAGTTGGCCTCCAGTTATTTCTTATTCTGCTTAACAAATTCTACATATAAAATTGCATACTTTATCTCTTTACATGGAAGATCTTGGAGGAAAAGCACTCTTTCCTCAACTTCTCTTATTCCCTCCCAGGAAACTAGGCAGATACAAAGTACCAAATAAACGTTGACTAATAGTTTAATTTTTACCAAAATACAAAAGCACTAGGTCCTACTTATTCTACACAATTCTAAGCTGTCGATGCTTATTGTTATCCAATTAAATTGTGAATAAAACACAGATTAGGGCAGCGGTGGCATCATTTCTCCTGGTTATGAAAGTCCTCAGCTTGTAAATAATTTAACTGCTATAGATGCAGGTAACATACCCAAATCATCATGCTAATTAGTAGCATGAAGAAAAAAAAAAGAGAATCACAGAGAAGAGTGGAGAAATAACCCAAGACTGGAGGGGTTCAGCAAATAGCTGACCCCATTAGATGTTGAAATGCCGTCTAATACGTTAGTTACTTCAGCACCGTGGTGCTGGGACCCACTGAGCACGTGTCAGACAGACACAGATTTCTTCTGTAAATCATCTGAGTGTAAATCGTTCTTCCTGGAGTGGAGGACGGCTCACTCTATACTAGCTACCTTCTGCAGTCAGAGGTTTATTTTCCTATTAAACCTCCACCTCAGTCTCCCTCCGAAAAAGCTCCTTTATTTTTTTCTAACACTTATTTTAAATCATTCAAATCATTCATTTAAAAACTGTTGGCAAATTTAAGTCAGCTTTTTGGGCAACCGGAGGAATTTAAATGATTAAAATGAGCCCTGGAGGACGTGTTTCAAAGCGCTGTGCATGTGGACACAGGCCTAGCGTGTCCTTTCTAAGCCGACGCGCAGGCCTCCGGCCGTGGCACGAGCCGCCGCTGCCGCTTCACACCGGCCTGCTGCACCTAACCACAGGGCCTCTCCCAGACGCCACACACACCTTCGAGTTGAAATGAGAACTTACTTGCAGTTCTGGCACACTTTGCACTCGGGACATTGCCAACCTGCACGTTTTAATGGAGTGACCGCTACGTCCAGGCACATTCCATGATAGTGCTGGCCACAAGTGGTACAAAAGAACTGATCTAAGAGGTCTCCCGGGCTGTCGCACACTGCACAGTTTGCATCTTCCTTTGCTATAATTAACAGTGAAACAATGAGATGGTTGTTTAAGAGTTTAGTATTTTTCTGACTTTACAGTTTAAAAAGCACTGGAAGGGAATCGGCACGGTAAATCTTTCAGACACTTGAAGTTATCCACATGGAGGTGACAGTCAAGCAGAACAAGGTCTCGAGAAAAAACACTGACATAGTTCACCTTAGTTCAATCCCGTTAAATTTAATCAGGGCTTGGCGATCGTTTGTGCCTGCACCTACTTGAGACCATAGGCAGTTCCTGTTGAATTTGATGTGACCCGAAGAGCCACGGTCACGCTGGTGCCTAGTTAGTGCTCAATGTCACCTGACAGAATAATACCAACTGAGAGGTGCCTTGCAGGGTAAAAAGACACATTTTATATGGATGTTAAAATATGTTTTAAAAATTAACAAAATCAGTTAAGAGACAAAATTAGGAAACGTTAATATCAATTAGATGAAGATGCTGCTTAAGCATAAACAGACTAACTTTTATGTAAATCAAATAAGGTTTCTTTTTAGTACTGGAAAACATCGTATGAGGGAGAATGCTAAAGATAGAAGCTACAAGTTCACACACAAATACATCACATGTTAACTCTACATTCATCTATATTATCAGTTGTAAAAATGCATTAAGATCTATACAATTATGGACATCACTGAGCCCCTAAATGTGGATCAAAAGAAATGGCACTTTTTAACCGTTCTTTTACCACTAAGACATGACATAATTGTAAGAATACACCTGCCTTGCCACGTACATAGTTACACTTACGGATATTATAAAATAAGGGAAATACTGTATTCTAAAATCACACCAATCTGATAATATGCAGAAATATGCATACGTCTGACACTTAGGGTCCCAACTAAATGGCTACATTAGCTGATCCTCCTACGACTGCTTTAAATTGCACATGCGAATGTTTGTTTTCCCGAAGGTTTGGTCAGTCCTCCCTGGCTATGAGCCCATTCCACCTTCTCTCTTCCCCAGCCAGGCATCTTGAAACAGCGTGATCACCTATCTACTCTTCCTCACATCAGGAGTCAGCACACTGGTTTTCTGGCCACAGAGGTCCCTGGTATACATCTTCTTGTTTTAATTTCAGAGTCTTTTTAAAATGGGAGAAACCACTCACAGCTTGAGGGCAGTACACAGACAGACCCTAGGGTGGACCTGGCCTGAAAGCTGCACCCCCATCCCCACCCCCGGCTTCACACCTGCCATTCACCTGAAGCTACTTTAACCTGTGAACTCCAGCCAGTACTTCTGAGATCTTACCTGGATCTTACTTTACCTGCACTTGGCAGCATTTACACTACTGCCTACTCCCACGTGCAAACCTCCCATCCCTTGGCTTCTACGATGCGCTTTCTCAAGTTTCCTCCGCACCTCTGCACTTCCCTAAATGCGGGGAGTCTTCGGATTTCACCCTGTTCCTTCTCAAATTCCCCAAGTTCTCAGTGAACACCACCCACCGCAATGCCCAAATCAGTGTCACCGACCCCGGACGTCTTTCTAAACCCCAAAGTTATCTTCAAGTATTCCTGAACCTCAGTAGCCAGATGTTCTAAGAATACTCACTCGACACTTCTAAGGTAAAACCTTTTCTACACCTAAACCTCTCCCTTCTTCTTAACCAGAAGCGTAAAGGCAGAAACTTCAGTATCGCTGTTGCCCCCTGAACTCTGCCCTGGCCCAACACGTCCACGCAGACACCAGCTCCCACCGAGGAAACATCTCTGCGTCCTCTCCCTTCTACCTTGACAGTGGGGCCCATCACGTTTTGCCTTGGAAACTGCAGCGTCCTCTGAACGGAATCCTCGCTCGGGTTCTCACCACCTCACTGAACGGCCTTCTCCACATCCAACACGACTTTTCAAAACTGTGACGCTAACTCCTATGCCCGACTTCAGTGAAAACGCCAATACTTACTCGTCTCCCACTCTGAAATGAGGTCTAGCCGGTGCTACCCCTGTTTCTCCTCTTACTCCTACTGCTTCTACTATTATTACTACAACTGCTACATCATCACGACGTCTACCACTACAAACAGAAACAAAAACAAAGTTTTCAATACTTCCCTTTTCGCCTAAGAGACCAAAAAAAAATATCAAAACTTTCTAGTATAAGGCAAAAAAAAACCCCAAACCCTTCCTGCCTTTGCCAACTGGATCTAAGAGCCTCTCCCCACCTCCCGGTCACACAGCGCGACGCGTGCTGCTCAGCGCTCGAGTGCCTGTGTGCGTCCTGCTCTGTCCGCAAGAACTCTGTCCCTGTGCAGCACCCCAGCCCGGTCCAACCGGGCCTTCCAGCTTCTGCTCACACTCAGGCCCCACGTGGCCACACCCAAACACCTACTCAGTGGTGGACCGCCACGCGCTTAGAATGAACGGTTATGCGATTAATCACAACCCCAGGGGACAGGGCCTTGCCTTTCCAGCTCTGCCCCTCCCTCACATGCCTCCCACAAGTCTCGCTAAATGTATTTGGAATTGGCGTGCTCTTGAAATCACTTTTAAATGGCTCCTTAATTGAAAGGCATTTTAAATAAATCATTAATTTAAAAAGGGAAATGTCATAAACTAGCTCATTTTTGATAGAAATGACATAATAGGGTAAATTATTTTTCGCAATACAAAAAGAGAGTGCCAGTATTTACTGACTCTAGTTATGTATATTTAAAAACACATCTTTGATATCTGCATACCCTCAGAACTTATAAAAATTGGGGCAAATACTAGACTCTTGGTTATCACTCAGTTCATCTTTCTATTCTAATTTGCCAGGAACACTGTCTAGAATGCTTCCGTGAATCTCCAGAATTTGCTTCGAATCCCATGGTAGCTACGAGCCCATGTGGCTCGTAAGCAAACGAAATACAACTAATTCAAGCTGAGGGACACTGGGCACACACAACACACCCAGACGCCAGACTTTCTAGGAAAAAGATAATGTCAAATATCTTAACACTTTTTTATTACACGTTAATATCAATATTTTATGTATACTGGGGTTCTATCTATATTTAAAATTGATCTCAAAATTTTTTTTCTACAGCCATGCCACCCTGAACAAGCCCAACCCTTTCTGATCTCGGAAGCTAAGCAGGGTTGGGCCTGGTTAGCACTTGGATGGGAGACCACCTAAGAAGACCAGGTGCTGTAGGCGTAAAAAAAGTTTTTTAGATAAGAGATTGTAAGCTGACAAAGTCCTTGCAATCTGGGAGGTCAACCAAGGGTTGCCTTGACCCCCTCCCCCCAAAAAATTTTAACATAACTAGAAAATTAAAATTACTTATATTCACATCATAGTCCTACTGCACAGCACTGTTTTCTATAGCAAAGCTCAATCAGCAAGTAGATAACTGTGCCACTGGGTCACTTTTTCATTCTACGACAGTTCCAGCAATTCCCTAACGACAAGGCTGTCATTTTGTTTGATTAATATGGCTCACTAATAATACATCAGGCACACACACAAAAAAACCCATCCACATTTACTCTGCATTACGTGAAAATAACAACATAAAAATACTACATAAAGAAGTGAAGTTGTCTGCAACCGCCTCCCCAGTCAGGGAGGAGAGGACGTGCAGAAACACGCAAGCAGCCTGCTGGAGCTCACGCACACGAAGACGGCTCCGCCGGAGAGCTCAGGGGTCGTGTCGGGTGCAAGTGCACGCACACACACACACACACGTGTCTGCAAACCACAGAGACGTTGCTGAAAGCGCTGCTCAAACGACTAAGTGAGGTTCTTCTTTGAGTAGTAGGAAAAGCGAAAGAAAAGGGGTGAAAGACTAAAAGCTGCGGACAGTTTGAGGGGGACAGGCGCGGACTCCAGCCTGGCTCCAGGGGCTGTGTTCTCTGCCAGTCGCCGGCGTCGCTGCCGAGGGCGGGGGAGGCGGGGAGGAGCATGAGAGTGAGCAGCAGCGGCGAGCGCCCGCTCGGGCCAGAACGCAGGGGCTAAGTGATGACGGGGCAGCGAGGAGAGCGAGGGAGACACGGGAGGATGCGCCTTGCACAAGGGCACCTCCTGAGGCCGTGGTAAGAGAAGAGACGGCGGAAAAGGCAGAAGCGCCGAGCCGGACTGGGAAGGGAGCTCGCCACAGTCCGTTCAGCTGGTCAGGCTGGAAGGTGCGACCGCGGCGTACGAGGTCTAGAGAAGCGGCCGGAAAAGGAAGCCCGGGCACCGACGAGGGCGGCAGAGGGCGGCTGAGGCCGGACAGCACCGGCCCGGGGAGGGATCAGCACAGCCCCGCACCCGCCGCCGGCAGGACCCTGTGCGGGGTGATCTGCCGGCCGCACGGCACGTCGAGCAAGAAAAAGCAAATCACGGATGCTGTCCGAGCGGCTGGCCCACGGAGAGGCAGGGGGGCAAGGTCAACGGACTGACAGAGTTCAGGGTGACAGGAAAGCGGCAGGGCTTGGTGTCCAAAGATGCGAAGACAACCAAGGAAGTGAGGTCAGAGTTAAAGGCTTGACGGAAGGGAACGGAGCTGCAGCTGGAGGCGGCGGGGGCCTGGGGCAGGGCCACCCGACGGCCTCCACCTGACGCGCAGGCCCTCGCGGGGTCGAGGCTGCGCACCCTGCGCGTCTCCACTACCCGCCCGGCAGACGCCCCGTCCCGGGCGCCACGGCCGCCCGCTGCCCCACAGCCCTGTCGGCCTCGGCCTGGAGGCCTGTGTGGGAGGGAGTCGTTCTATCTGCCCGGCGTGTTCTCTCCTCTCGCCTGGCATGGCTGGCTGCTTGCATTTCGGGCCAGAGTATGTGCCTACGCCTCCCAGGTGGCTCCTGAGTGTGCATTTTCCAGACGAGGCCAGCGTAAACTGTAGCGTCATGAAGTAAGACGCCTCAACCCGCCCTTGTCTGTGACCAGCGCCCTCCAGCCACGCTCGAATGGAAGTGGCCTTGGCCTTGCTCACAGATGCTCTTCGTTGGGACTTCCTTCTAACGGGCCCCGTATCTCTGTTATCTGTCAACGTCCATAATAAGGTGTCACTGCTGCTCCTCACTCGGCTGTCGCTGCACGCCGCTCTGCACAGCACCCCACACCCCAGGCACACACACAGCCTGACCTCAGACGGGAGCTGCCACAACTACCTCTCTGGGAGGCGACTCGTTTACACAAGGTACAGTGTGCTGCACGATGTTCCCTCACGGGTGCCATTTAGCCCTCATCACGACACTGTCCTTTAGGATACCCCCGTCTTTAAGACATAAAAATTCATGCACTCGGGGCCATGAGGCACAATCAGGCCAGCGAGAAACACTTACGAAGACTGTCACACAGCCTTGCATATCGTTGTAACACAGTCCATCTGCAATATTCTCTATGTTCTTGGACTAAGACACATGGTCAGAAAGCTGTGTGTTTAGACTGCATCATTCAATATCCCCAAGAAACGGGACGCACGCAGTCGGGCTCTGGTTTGCTATCGCTGCCCTATTTTGATGTCTGTTATAAGGAACTGCCTGGTGGGACGTCTTATACTTCAGAGCAGCTACTGCAATATACAGTGTGTGTGTACACATATGTATGTGTGTGCATGATACCTGTGCATGTGTACATCGTCTCAGTATCGAGAGCATCCTCGCTGCACAGCTGTGGGCCAGGTAACACACTGCTCACACCACCTCCTTCGTGTTGAGTGCTGAGCAGACCTGGCACCAGACCTGTGCCTCGGGCTGGGGAGCTGTGCCTCTGGGCATCAGCCTCGCCACTACCTTCCCGTTTATCCTACCCTCATTTTCGCACGGCCAAAGTTCCTTGCTTATTTTTAGTTTCATTAATGCCTACCGTTCGTGTATTTTTACAAGTCTCCGTAAATCTATTCTGGAACAAGACACAGTATCGATGATTTCAGAGTATCTTTTAGCTCTACGTTGCCAGGATGAACCTTTCACTACACGCATGGTAAATGATAGCGAATCATCTCACCTCAGTTCTTACACTTCTTTACTTTACAAAACGATTTCTGATCTCTAACACGTGAGTGAGGCCAACACTATCAGAACTCAGTCTGCAATAGTACTGCCATTAAGTGGTAAAATGTCTAACATCAGAAACACAGTCATAGAAAAGTCTGCACACTGTGTACTCAAGTCTAAAGCACAACTACGTCCAAAAGACTGAACAAATTCAGATCCTTACACACACACACACTCTCTCTCTCTCTCTCTCTCTCTCTCTCTCTCTCTCTCCCCGCCTCCCTCTCTCTCTCTGTTTTGGTCGACTGGCAGAATGTATTAAACCACGCAGAATATAATCAACTTGCTGACTGACATCACTGATTGTGCACTTAGTGAAGCAATGCGCTATATGAGGTCTTAAAACAATAACACACCCACAACAGTGGCTGTGCACGAATGTTCTTGTTCTCCCAGATTTAACAGTGCGGGATCCAACACATTTTTAAAACTTTAAATCCCTTATTAGCCTAAATGCCATCTGACATTTCGGTATGCCTTGTCTATAACGTATATCTGTATGGTCAGTAAGGGCAACATGGTTATACATGCAGACACAAAATAATTTTAACTAAAGATAAAATTATGGTACTGAAAAAAGATGAAAAAATAACGATTATGAAATCTTTCTGTACTTGAGATTACTTCAGTTTAAGCCTGAGATTGCTACAGTTATGTTGCACAGAGCTGGGAAAAGATAGGAAAAAAAAAGTCTTGATCAACATGACTAAGAAACAGGTAAAAGCTGACAATTAGGTAAAAAAGACTGAATAAAGCATCACAGAGATTTCACAATGAGACTGGAAATTCAGTTTACGAGGGGGAAGATTCCAAAGCAACACGTGCCCATTGGAAATTCATGTAGTAAGAAAAAGGTAGGGTCTCTGTGTTTAACAACGAAGATAGGAAAGAAGGATGATTTTCTGTATAACATAAAATTCAAACATTTAAATGTTTTCACTTAATTATATAAGATAGTGCTTAGAAGAGAAAGGAACAAAGCACGACTGAGGATGACAGCTAACCAAGACAGATGGGCCGAGGGGCGGCATGAGGCCCCTCCATGATGACCTTCCGAGTGAGTGTGTGGGGGCTCTGCTGGCGTAGGTCCTGAGTCACACCTACGTCATCTTCCGATTCTCCACCTGGGTGGTTGTTTAGTGGAAAAGACACTGAATACCATCGAACCTGTTACATGGCTTACTCTACAGCACACATTAAAATACTACACACTTCGATTTCCATCTTTCTACAGCGGTTTGAAGTTTGCTAAGATAAGCATGACATGCAAACTACATGTGACTCTTGGAGGAAATGACTCTTCGGATTTCACGTTAACGATGTTGTTGTTAACAGACTCCCTCCCCCAAAGGACCTCGGCAAAGGTCCCTGGATGACCACGACAGTGTCGTGTCACCTCGTCATCCAAGCAGAACCACGTTCAGGGAACGTACATGTGTGTGCCCGTTAAGTGGACGCCCGGGGAAACGTGGGAAGTTGCGGCTGCAGTGAACTTACATCTCTCTGGGGCTTGGTCGATGTGCTCTGGGCACAGCAGGGAGCAGTGGCTGAAGTCCTGGAAGGTGCCGGCGCCCGCTGCGCATGGGTAATGGTACGTCTGTGTGCACCTCTTGTCACAGCATCGGAGGGTGGCTCCGAGGTGCTTGCAAAATGCACATCGCTGAGGGGAGCAAAGGGGAAGATGATTCGTTAGGAAGCGGGGAAGAGGGGCAAGGCCCGCGTTTCTGCAGATTACTCGTAGGACGATGCTGTACCCTTGGAATGAATTCCAAATAAAGGTTCGGTTCAAGGTAGTAAGACCTAACGTGGTCAGTCCGGTGTCCACTGTAACACTGATTTGCCGTCCACTCAGGTTACGTCGTTAGCATTCCACCTTTTCTACTGACTTTGGCAAAAATGTGTACATACGTTCTTTTAAACATCAGTAATATGGTTAAAAGGGCAGGTTTCTAACTGAGGGATATTTTAACAGTGATTAAATCGCATTAATAAACAAAATATGAGCATATGCTACTTATAAAACCTCTTGGTGTTTTTCACCCTGCCTAAAACTCAGTACGCAATCAAGTCCTCAATCCCGACTAATAAGCTAACGAGGGACCACAATATTGTTAAAGGCAACAAATTTACACATTTCATGTAGCAAGTAGTTTTAAGTTTCTTAATAAATGCTAGGAATGTGAAGTTCATATGAGTCTCTCCTCTCTGCGTGCCCCCCACCCCCACTTCAACCTGCTTCAACTGTCCTGCAAGTGGTAACGGCTAAGAAATAAGCACAGAAATAAGCCCCACGACCGGCAGGGGAAGTCGAAGGCAATGACGTGTAAGAAGCTGGTGGGGGTTACCCACAATGCTGCACAGACGTAATGCGGCTTTTCCTGAGCAGGATGCACGAACTCTGGCTTGCCCTTCCCAGCCCATTCTGGGAATCCCGTTCTTTGTGGAGCCTTTTCCAGGGGCCTGCATCGTACAGCGTAAAACCTCTAAGAAGCCTGGCTGTCTGTCCCATACAGTCCTCTGCGGCAGGCCTGCACCAACACGTGCGAACTCTCTTCATCCGAGTCCAAGCCCCTGGAGCAGGGGAAACTGCCACCTTGGCACCCGCAGCAGCACGAAGATGGAGTCGCCCGGATAAGCAGGTGTGGGCGTGCATGGCTACCAAACGGACTGCTCTCCAGGTAATCTCACTTGCACCTCATGTTACTTGCAACTTGCAACTCTGTTACTTGCGAAACAGCTAAGGACGATCATCGAGGTCCTAAAACTGAGCCTCAAGTAACAGAGCTGTAACAGTGCTATGCGTACCTTCACAGGCTACTAATATACTGACTCCGTATTCTGTTAACCAATCAGAGAACACAGAATTCTAAGTTATGACTAACTTCAACGCTTTATGTGTAAATCTGCATAAGCCATCACATGCCATCAAAGCCTTGCTCGTGACCTTCGGTCCACTGGAGACAGCCTGGCGTCTCTGGGTGTCCTCGACGCACTTCGGGTGTGGCCCACAAAGCTATGTAGCTTCTCAGGGACACATAAACGCGCGTTACATTTATGGCATTTAAACTTTATAAAACATCCACAAATCCACAGACTAGTAAACATGTCCGTTCTTTTTGTACTCAAAGTGTTACTGCATTAAAAACAGAGAAGTAAAGAAATAAAGCCATATTTCTCTTAAGCGATAGGGTGTAAAAACTAGCTTTTTCCAAATGGAATATATTTCTAGTTTAAAACCTCCTGAGGTATCCGGAAATCGTCAGTGTATTTAGGATCACACACACGACGTCTAGGTGAGCCTGACTCTCCCTGTATCATGACCAAAACGCTCACAGAGAAACGTGTGTTCACAAGTCTGATCTGTTTGATTGGCTCATCGGCATATAATGATTTGTGCTGAACTGTTAAAATCTAGAATCTTTGTTACTTTTATAGCATGTGAGAAATTACACAGAAGCCTTTTGCATTAAAAATGATTCTGGCAAATAAAATATAATAACTTTTAAGTGAATAAGGAAACAAAGTGATTTAAATTGATCCTTTTCCCAGTGTCGTTATCATTTTAGAAACATCAACATGTTCTCTTAATCACATTTGCAATGGAAAGTATTTTCTGACATTAGCTAAGCTACTAGGAGATCTCTGGAATGTATTCAACATACTAATTTATAATAACATATAAAGATATCAGGGAATAAAGGAAGAGAAATAAAATATTAACTGCATTTAATTAAATGCTTCAAACCCATCTGTTAAAATTACGTAGCAACTGAAAGACATTTGGCATTGAAAGAAAATGTATACTTTATATATAGGCTGAAATAGAACGTTTTGAACCAAATAAAAAGCATTTATAACATTACAGAAAATATCTGAGTAAAATTCCACAGGGTACTTCTTTAATGTCAACACTCTCATAAACCATAGATTAGAAATTAAACAAATTATCAACCGAGGAACAATTACAAAGCTCATTAACTTTGAAGAGAGGAAAAGTAAGGTGACTAGTTCGTTCTTAAATGCTTTACCACCTGAACAATTTATTTGAATCAATATGCAAAACTCCTAAACAGCATTTCCCGCTACCTTTTTAATCATTAAAAAAAGGGGAAGGGGAAGGAGAGAAAAGTGTTCTAATACATTTCGACATGAGTCCAAGAACACAGCCGAGCGCGCACTGCCAACTGCGAGGAGAGTCTGAGAAACTTCCAGAACTTCTGTCTCCCTGGACTGAAAACAGGAAGCAGCTCTCAAAACACACCTGGGATACAGAACGGGATCGACGAAACTTCTGCTTAAGGTGACAGATGAGCTACGAGCTAGGAAACAGTCACAAGCCTGCGGAGAGGCCGGAGCGCGTCCCTTCATTAAGTATTTATTCTGTATCCACCACAGCAACGGGCTCAGTGCTCTGAGAGACACAAGTGTCGGGGCGCAGCATGTGGCGCCCCTTCTCGTACCCCGAGGCTGCCAAGCGCCGGCCCAGCCTGGTCCTGCTCGGGCTCCTCGCCCCCTGCGATGGGCTCCGAGGGTGGGGGGGAACTGGCACGAGCTCGGAGGCCCTGCTGCGTCACTGGGGACCTCAGGGGGCCTCAGGGGACCCGGCCGGCGGGACGCGGGTCCACCCAGGGAGCAGCGTGGACGCCACACGGTCTCCGCCTTTCGACCCGCAGAGAAAGGTCTCGCTAACGCAGGAGGCGCACGCAAAATGCCAAGTCCGGAAGGAACCGGACGAGGACGACGAGCACCGTGAGCCCTGCAGACGGGGGACGATGGCCCCACCGCACTCAGAGAGCCCTGATCGGGGTCGGGAGCGCGGTGAGAAGAAGGTAAGTCCAGACTGAGTCAAACGGGGGAGCTGGTGGACCACGGGACCCGGCAGGGGGACCGTCCCGTGGAACTGAGGCACATGGGGAGGTCAGTGACGCCACCGGCCACAGCGGCAGAGCCGGCCGGCGTTAAGTCCAAGAACGAGACCATCACGCAGGCGGAAAAGCCCCGTAACCCGAGGTCCCGGCGCCAGCGAGAAGCGGGAGAGCGCAGACGACGACCACGGCCAGGCCAGCGCGCCCGCAGCAACCCTGCGGGGGGAGAGCAGAGGCTCCCGGACGCAGGACGCGCACGGCGCCCGCGGACCTCCCCTCGCCCGCACGGGCTGGCCGGCCGCGCGCTGGGGAGTCAGGCCTCCGACGGCGACGTGACCGGCTGTGACGAGGGCCAGCGCCCCATCGAGGGGCCCCACGTCTCCTGTGCACGGCTGAATCATCAACGAGGCCAGCGGTGCTGCCCCACGTGGGGGGGGGCGCATCGAGGAAGCCGTGGACAGCGCCTCGGGGAGGCCCAGAGTGGGGAGGCCTCGCGACGGGCGGCAGGGGGCACGCAGCGCAGCGCGGAGAGCCGAGCCCCTGGGGCCGCGCACGTCTAAGGACAGTGAGAGGGGGGCCCATCCTTCTGGAGGGTGGCAGTGGTTCCCGGCGCCTCCTCTTTCGCTGGAACACGTGGGCAACAACAGAGGGGATCGCGGGTCGACATTCTAGAAACCACCTGCATGGGTTTGCATTGAACACTCAAAAAACTAAGTTTTCCACACCAAACTGTTTTTAACCGTTACCAAACTTTTCTCCTTCTTAGTCATCTGGAAGTCTCCCAGAATGCAGTGATGAAGAATAAAGGTAAAATGACAAGGGAAATTGATCCAGAAGGCCCAACGTCTGCTTAATAAGAGAACCAGAATAAGAAGAAAAAAAGGATTATAATCAGGGAAATTCTTCCAGAAGAAAATTCATGAAAATGTCTGACAGGAGCTAACATTAGGCGCAGAAGCTGAAAGACAGTCCCATCTGTTCCGCTGACCTCTGCTCACGAGGAAGCCCCCACCCCCTCGACCTCTGCTACACCGCCTCCCTGAACAAAACACGCCGGCTTCACATTCAAATGTGTCGCACCTAGAAACACTGGCCGAGTTCTAAGAAACCAAGGATAAAGTTCTAGGAGCCTCGTGAAAAGGAAACTAGGCCATTTACAACGGAAGGAGAATCAGGCATCGCTTCTCATCAGCAGCCGATGCCAACTCCAAAAACAAAGAACAGTAGTATCTTCCAAGATGTACAAAGAAAATATCTGAAACAGAAATGTTAGTACTTGCTAAGTTAATATTCGAGTCCATGAACACTAAACGGAAACAGGTTAAATTCCCTACTTAAAAACAGGAGCTTTCAAAATGTGCAAAGAGCGCTTCACATGGCGAGGCGCGGCCCCACTCTGTGACCCCCCCCCCCCCGAGTAGCAGCAAGTTCGGAACCGTTACCTGCACCGCGGCCGGGAAGGCTCCAGCTGGCCGCTCGGCCCCCACGGACACGGCGGTGGACGTGGGCCCGTCACCTCTGTGCAGCAGGCGGCCTACGCCCCGATTCTCTAGGGGTGTCCTCTGCCACCACTCCAGTGAGGACGGGGACTCAGGCCGGAGAAGGTGACTTTTTAGTCAACGTGCACGCGAGCTGATTTGAAGCTGGGTTTCAAGACTTCGTGGGGACGATTTTTTGTTTTTCCCAGTTTTGCCTTACACTGAGGGTACCGCCCAGGGATCAGCAAGCTTTTGCTGAAAAGGGCCAGATGGTAAATATTTTAGGCTTTTTGGGATAAGAGGCAAAATCAAGGATATAAGTACTTATCTATCATGAGAGAAAAACATTTTCCACAAACTTTAAAAAATTATTTAGTATTCTAAATATGGTAATAAATATGATTTTGTTGTTGTTGTAACGCAGGACTACTAATTAAAAGCAGGGAAGTTGGGAGGGGAGTAACATTTCACTTGACCTAAGTTCAAACTAACTTTTCCCTATCAGAACGGATAGTAAATGTTCATCGGTTTATTCTGATATATGAGATTTCATACATCCATCTTTGAAAAAATGTATTTCACACAGGGGTGCTGCCAAACGGTGATCTCCATCCACAAGCACATACTTTTACCTAAGCGCATCCACCTTTGAAAGTCACTTATAAATCCTGGTAGGCCTCATCTTTGGTTTTAGCATGTCATTATACTGCAGAATAATCCTTTCAATTAAAAGACAGCTTGACGCTCCTGCATTACAGAGGTAAACGGATTTTGAAATACAAAACTCACCATTTGACACTAGTGGTTTAATAACTCAGGACAGATTTAAGTATTTTCTGTAAAGACGAGTAAAAACAATGGAGGAGGACAGGTGAGTAAACACCACGATGTTTCCTGTCCAACTGAACTAAAGCCTTTTCCGCCCTTTCCGCCCCACGCTCATTTGTACCACCATCAGCTGGGACGCATCTGAGCAGAGTCCACACCTCAGGTCGCACCGAATTACTGCCGTCTCCGCTTCTCTGAAAGTATCTGCCCTGTAGGTGTGGTCTCATGCCGACTGCTCACAACGACTGATTCCCGGTCACTGCGAGCTCAGCGTGACCCCTAGAATAAACAATAACCGAGCAGCACCGTGCCATGTACTGGCTCCACAAGAGCCCAGAGAAACCACTAGAACCACTCGCCTTGTTTAAACGACTCTTGCTGTCGCTCACAATGTCCTCGACCTTTAGCAGTACTCTTACGGAAAGGCGAGAGCCTCAGAAAGTTTATTTTCTGTGTACAAATGTCTCCATCTGTAGGAGTCAAACGTGATTTAATTAACTCGCCATTGATAGATGGCTTTGCTTGCTCGGCTGACAACAAATGAGCCACAGAAAAACTTACTTTCGTGGTAGCGTCATGTTCATTTTTCACCTTTTTAAAGAATTTCTGCTGTGATGAGATATTCCGTTTTAATGGACTCTTTTTTTCTGACCATTAATTTCCTGTGACTTGGGAATAGTGTGACGAGTGCCCGATCTGGTAATGTCGCCGCACACGGCATCTTTCCTGCAGAGCTACGGTGTCCCTGCGGGATAGGTTAACGCTTTGCCACCTAACTTGATAACCACGGAATCCACGCCACCCCTCCTCCGAGCCGCCGCGCTACGGGGGGCCCTCGAACGGCGAGGCAGCGTGGTTGTGTGGCTGCGATCAGCCGCCTGCCCACGGCAGGGCAGAGCAGGCCTGGGCCCTGCGGCCACCACTCCCCTCGGTCACTGGGGGGTGCAGAAGCCACAGATAACATGCAAATGAATGAGCGTGGCTCGGGTCCAACAAAACTTTATTTATGAACACTAAAATTTAAATTTCACATGACTTTCGTGTGCTGTCAAATACATCCTTTTTATTTTAACTATTTAAAAATGTAAACATCTCGGCTTGTGTGCCTCATAAACACAGGTCGGAGGCTGGGTATGACCCCTGGGCCGTAAAACGCTAACCTCTGATGTAGCCTCAAGGGACCCCAAATGAAAGTCTACAGCATTTAACGGCCCGTGCATCTTACTTTTTTGCCTTCCTAGCTCTAAAGACTGCCAGAAACTCCTAGCTTTCTGGCCTCTCGGCTGGTCTTTTACAAACTGGACAAATGTCTGAGGAGAAAAGCTAAGTTAATGTCAGGCTGACCTGTGAGCACAATCCCTCCCCCCGGGCCCGGCTCCTTCAAGTCCTCGCCTCTCTGAGCGATCTCTACCACCTTCAAATATTTCTCTGAAAACCAAAACTTTTTGCACAGCTTTCCCAGTTGTTCTCAGTGGCAGAGCTGATCCAACCCAAGTCTCCCGCTACAGGGGGAAATGCTGGTGCCCTGCCAGGCAGCGAGCCTCACGCCGCGTCGGCGACCACGGCAGCGTGGCACCGTCCGCAGAGCACACGAGCGAGGGCTTAGACACGACCCACACGCGTTACTAAACATCTGCCAGGCGGCGAGGTCACGTTTCAAATGAGTGGATCAAAGAAATTCCAATAAATGATCTCGTAACACCTGGCTCTCCGCGTGTGAGAAAATGAAACTGAACTCCTCCGTCACACACCATAAAACCCGAAACACCGAAACATCACCGCAAAACCACGGAGATGAGTCTGTGAAACAGATTTTCAGGGACACGTTAGAAACTAAAAGAGTGTTAATTTTGAAATACGTTATTACGACTCAAAATTCAAAACTTCCTAAAGGGTGCACGATGAGGAGATGGCCTGAGAGAGCCGCCCAGGACACTCTCCCTGGAGGCGAAGGGCCACCAGGGTCCCGGCAGCCCCCCAAAGGTGTCTGTGCACTGTGAGTTCTGGAGGTCTCTGCCCCCCGCGCCCCACAGCAGACAGTCTCTGCCGGACCGACTCACCTCATCGCAAAGGTGAGCACACGTCCTTAGATCGAACTTAATTAAAGGTAAAAAGGGAAGTTAAAAAGAAAAAATCATGATTTTTACTGACTGAGAAAAACACGTAAGATTGGGGCATCTTCACTGAAGAGACCTTACGAATTTATCTACGTTTTTCTAAATAGGCATATCAAAATCTCAATTTTCTAAAACAGAAATTTCTAGTTTCCTCTTAATTTCATCCAACTTATTGCTAAGTAGAATGTGGATAATCAAGTTGGCAGGGTGAAACGAACATCGAATGAACACCAAACATCAATTTTTAGGTCCAGGCGTACCCAGCAGCGTGGCAAAGACAAAACTTGGATTATCCTGCTGTATCCAGACGTGGTACTTAGTATTCAGACAAAATAACCCATACTCGGTCTTTGATGTCTTCTGTATAGCCTGCACTTTAGAGTGAAGAGATAATACAACCTCTTCCCGTGGACAATAAAACTAAGGATACACACACACAGGGACAGTATGACTTGGTGAAGATGCCACTTGACAGTCACTAACAACATGTCGGACACAAAGAAATCAAGATTCCTGAGTCTCCCTAGTACACGTAGCAATCATGTTTGATGTGGAAAACTCACAAAACACATTCGAAATTACTGGGCCAGCTCCTTACACCTGTTCATCCAGACTCCGCGACTCCGTCCACGTCCCGTGACTTCTCCTCACGGGACCGTTCCTCTGAACGTTCACTAACGGGTCCCTATCCCACCGTTCTCGTCCTCCTCTCAGTGCTCGGCCTCGGCAGCGGGCCTCGCTGTCATGATGCTGGGGAGCCCGCCGGCGAGGCCGAGCCCGACACAGACGTCCCGCCGACGTGGCCCGGCGTTTGGGTCTGAGCACAGCCTGGTTTCCCCGCGCAGTCGGGCTTGAAACCGGAGACGTGGCGTCTCCACCCCGCTCGTACGGAACTCGCTACTGCCCCTTCCACTCCCACGACTTCCCGTTTTCATATTTCACAGGTAATACCTCCATTCCAAACTTACGTTCGTCGGCCTTTAATTACACCGGTAATCGGAAACATTTAACTTTAAGGTAAACCTCTTCCAATTTAACTACAAGAAACAGGGAGACTTCAGACCGCGAATGCTGCTCTTACTAAGAAATTGCATAATAAGATTCCCAGCTGTTCCCCGCCATTCCCCACACCCTGTTCATTCTCCAGGCATTCTCATAGATCTGCCGTTCCTCCGAAATTCACACACCCTCGCACTTGAAAACCGTTCAAGACGACACTTCGTCTAGACTCCCTGGGTTAAGCTACTGAAACGTGCCCCAAGCTCCAAGCACCGTCTTACTCTTTCCAACTTGTGGAATATGTTCAGGTTCCCTCAATCGAAATACACTTCCCATCACAGACGCTGTTACTTAACTACCAAACTTCCTTCCTGAGGAGCTCGATTTTGTTCCGAAGTCCACCCTCCTCTAAGCAGCAAAGTGTTTCAGCGTATTTCAGTGTGTTTTTCCCTGGCCCTGGAGGAGAATCACAGTCTAATCACATGGTGGTTGTCCCAATCCTTAGTTATTTGCTATTGCGCATGAACATAGCAGGTAACTCTAGGTAACGAGATGTTAGCAGAAATTTGCCAGGGCAGAGGAAAGCGTATGGACGGGATTTTCATTAGTTAAAATAATAATAAAGACTCTTTCCCCCTGTCTCTGAATGTCAGGAGTATGATATTTAGGGCTCCTGCCTGCCCACTTTTGGCTGTGAGAGGAACTGGACAAAGGAAGAGACCAACATGAGGGAGTGGACGACATAAAGACAACGCCTGGCAACCCAGCATTGTGAAGACACTGAACTCCCATCACCAGAACTCCCGAATCCCCACGCGAAAGACGTCCAGTATTAACCAACGCTCTCCCAATAAATTAAAAAAAAAAAAGACATCCAGCACCCCTCAGGTAAAATTTAATCTCCAGGCGTCCAAATAGATTACCAGGCATACAAACAACAAACAAACAAAAAACAGAAAATAACCAATCGATGAAAGTGACCCAGAACTAACAGGGATATTAAATAATCAGACAAGACATTAAAAGTTATTAAAAGTATTCGTATATTCAAAAAGTTAAGTAGACATGGAAGATATAAAAAGACCGAATCAAATTTCACGAGATAAAAACATCCGAGATTAAAATCACATTGGATATGATTGACGGCAGATTAAAAATTGCAGAAGAAAGGATTAGTGAACTTGAAGACAAAAACAGAAACCATATAAAATTAAGTACAAAGAGGAAAAAAATAATCTAAAAAATGAAAGCAAGCATAAGTGAGACAACTTCGAATGGCCTAATACTTAGGTAACAAGAGTCCCAAAAGGAAAGAGGAGAAAGAGAAACAATATTTGAAGAAATAAGTGCCCAAAACTTCTAATCATAATGAGAACCAAAACTCACAAATCAAAAATTAAACTCCAAGCAGAAGAAACACAAAGAAAATTACACCAATGCATGCTATAATCGGTGGTCCACTATTAAAAGTACCCAGATAAGAAACATGCCATGCAAGAACAGACTAACGGATACAGAGACAAACTGACGGACCGCGGACAGGAAGCGGGGTGCAGGCATTCGCGGAAAAGGTGACGCGAATAAGCAGCACACACTGTGAGTTATAAAACAGTCCCAGGGATGCAGAGTGCAGCACGGGGAACAAAGTCAGTAGCACTGTAATAACTGCACATGGGGTGCCAGGTGGGTACCAGACTCGAGGGGTGATCGCCTCGTAAATTATATTCACGTCCAATCACTAGGCTGTACGCCTGAAACCAACAACCGTAATTGAAAAATACAAAGCCAACCAACCAACCAATCAACCAGGAAGCGAGGACAGAAGAAAAACAAGACATGTGCAGAGGAACAAAGGTCAGATGACACCTGCTTGTCCATCAGAACCAACGGGAGCGAGTCCCTGCAGCATGGTGTCTGGGAAGCGCTGGGTGGGACACGTGAGCCCGAACGCTCCAGCTAGCCAGAACAGCTTTCAAAAACGCAGGTGAGACAAAGGCGCTTCAGAAATACAAACGCCCAAAGAATGCACCCCAGGCAGACCTACGGAGTAAGAGATGGTAAAGGACGTGCTTCCGGCAGAAAGAAAATGGTACCAGGGGAAAACCTGGGTCTGCACAGAGGAATGAAGGGCACCAACGTGACAGCTGCGTGGATAAATATAGTTCATATTTTTTCTTATTATGTAAATCTTTCTAAAAGATATTTGACTGTTTCATCAAAGAATAAAAATATCTTATGGACTCTATAACACATGTAAAAATCAAATGCATGCCAGTAAAAGCATGAAGTCCAGGAGGGGAGACAAAGGGAAGGGGACAGAAATATATTCTTATTATACATCAAACTATATATCACTCGAACGTAGACGTGGTAAGTGAAAGACGTATACTGTAAACCCTAAAAGAACCAACAGAACAAAGAGTCATAGGTGATAATGCACAGAGATTGAATAGCAACAAAAAAAACCACCTCAATCCAAAAGAATGCAGAAGGAAACAATAGAAAAAAAACCCACAAATGAACAGGAAGGCTTACTCACATTGAACGTACATGGCCTAAACGCTCTAATCAAGAAACAGAGACTGCTAGTAAGATTTTAAAAAGAAAAAAAAGAAAGAAGAAAAAAGAATAAACAGTTCCTGTAAGAAATGCTCATTAAATAAAAACACACAAATAGGTTAAATAGAGGGATAGAACAGTACATACCATGCTTACACTAATCAAAAGAAAGCTGGAGTGAACTTATTAGTATCAGACAAAGTAGATTTCAAAGTTAAATACGGGATTTTTCTGTTACAGTCAAAAGTATCCTTATTGATATCTTTCCTCTGCCTGAAGTTGTTTGACACCATAACTAAGCACTATCGCAGTCTCTCTATGATGGGGAATAACTCAATATTACACACTACAAAGTACCTACTATTCTCCTATAGAGAAAGAGACATAAATCGAATTTTAGCACCGTGCAAAAATGGATTAACATAGCAGGCCCAAGACTAGCATCCTCGGAAAGGCCTGCTGCCCCGCTGACACCCAGGACCCTGGGTTCCGGGAGCTGCCACAGTTCCCTAAGGGACAAGGGCCAGCCTTCTGGTGCCTGAGGGGCAGAGGGTGCCATGTGGCTGGCCCCAGCGAAGGCACTGGGCTCTGCGCTCCACTGGCAAACTCCGCTCACACAGGGTTCATCCCGAGCCCTCGTGTTCCCCGCACTTGTTAGGAGCCGGAGATAAACGGAGGCGCCCAGACAGGTCACCCACGCCCTGATGGTGAGCACGGCTCTAGCTGGGGGACTGAAGGTACAGAAGAGTCACACGAACGACGTGGACTGACCAGTGCTGGAAAGTGACATGAGAGAGACACATATTCCCACGAGCGTGGATAATCGACTATTTCTTACGAAAAACGTGCTCGGCCGGGAAGTTTGGGGTGCGGCAGCCCCCTGCGTGAGCTCTCCCCCTTCTCAGACTGAAGGGCCTGACCCCGACGCCGGTTCACCACAGTGTCTGCAGAGGTCTAAGGGAGGGAGTTTCTTCCCAAAAGAGCGAGATCTGAACAGAGGTGCACCACTTCACCCCACTTTCCAATCCCAACCAAAATTGTTGAAATTTAGCTGATAAGTTTTTGCCCACTGTATTAAAAAAATTTTTTTTCTTTTTAACAAATGGCTTTACAACATACGAAAACTCTCGAGAATATTACAAACAGATCAGGAAATTCTGTATGTCCAGGATTTTTTGGTAACAAATGTGAGAATATTTTTTCACTGTTGTTTGTTTTTGGCAAACTTTGCTTCTGGAAATAAAATGCCAACGGAAATAATTCCAAACGTTCCTTTTCAAAATGTTCAACGCCCCCCCCCCCAGCACAATTCCCTGAAAAGTCGTTACGATCTCATTGTTGACTGTACCCTTATCTTCAAGAGGCAGGAAAGATGGCATTTTTTTTTAAAACAGAGGCACCATAAAATGCTCAGCCACGTGTCACCATGATGAAGGTCAACAAACTTAGAACATCTGTTTTCTGGTAAAATAAAAGCATGTTCTAAATCCAACGGCACCTTTACATACTTTGTCCCTGGGGAGTATTCTGAGCTATGAAAGCTTTCGCTGTCACTGACCGCCCCCATTCCCCACCCCGCCCATCCTTATCACTTGTGTAGAATTGTAAAGACTTACTGTATTTGAGAAAAGCTTTTTTGACAATTATAAATTTACACACTCGTATAAAATTAAGCACATGGGCGCTCTCCCTTAACATTCTGGATCCTGGACGTGCCTGTAACTGATTCCACGAATGCTCTTTCGTGCTAGTCATTTAGGCTACAAATATTCGAGGAATGCCATGGGCAAAAAAAGATCCCGTCATAATGGCCCCATCACTTTAGTGAGGACGAGAAGGTAAGGAGCAAACACGCACCGCGTCGGATGCCGGCCGGTGCGAGGAACACAGGACAGCGGCCCTGTGGGGACAGGCGGAAGCTGACGTTTTCAGCACCCGACAAGGCAACGTGAAATAAACACCCCGAGGAAATGCGGGGCGCATGCACGCACCCCGGGAACGGCCCGCAGCGACGGGGCAGGGAGGGCCCGGCCGGGGGTGGACGTGTGTCCGGTGGGTCTGAGGAAGACCGAGGAGGCCACTGCCCCGGACGCCCCCGGGGGGAGGAGCCGGCCCTGGGCGCGGTGGCCAGGGAGGTGACCTGGGCGGTCGCTGAGGCGCGCGGGGGGCGGACCGTGCGCGGCGCGGCCTCGTGCGCGCTCGTCCCCGGGTCAAACCCGGTGCGGTCGGCGCGCTGTTGTGCTGGTGCCCGCGCTGCTCCGGCCCGTGGGAACCTGATCCCTCGCTGGGGGCGCGTCCTCACTGCGTGGCCCCCACGTCTCCCTGCGTCTCCCCCGGGACGCGGCCGGACGCTGGAGCCCCGCGCTCGCCCAGCCGACGCCACGAGCTCCCGCCGCCTCCGCTGGCCCGCGGCCCCGTCCTCCAGCACGCGGGGCCGCTGTCCCCGGCCCCCGCGGCATCCCGCGCTGCGCGCCGGCACGCGACGCGGGAGGTCGCCTCGGAACCAAGCACCCCCCGCGAGAGAGGCGGGTCCTCGCTGACCGCCGCCCGCGCAGGCCGCCCCTGTGGTCAGCGTCACTGTCCCCCAGTGACGGGGGCGCTCTCTCCTCCCGTCCCTCTGAGGATAACGTCTGCTGGGCCCTTTGGTCCCCCACATCCTACGTGGCTGTCACTGCTCACGTGGGGGCAGGTGAAACTCTGAGCTGCACGAGAAGGTGCCTCTGAGAGGCGCCCACCGAGCTGCCGGGCTCCGTGGGCCCCACCCGTCGCCTCCCCACCTTCCCCACCCGCCGGCGCGCATCCGGCCTCTTCTGTTTCCAGGTTACCTGTCTTTTACCGTCTTTTCTTTCTTTCCCACAAGTGAGCGTGCGCACGTGCATTTCCTGACACCCGTCTTTCCTGAAGGGCCGCACCCCATAAATGGTCTTCTGCACTTTCCTCTCTTGGGAGTGGACGCTGGGAGCCTTCCTCACGCCGGCACCGACAGGGGGCCGCATCGCAGCTCGCTCAGCCTCCCGCGCTTTCCACACTGCGCGATGCTACGACTACTGACTCTAAATAACCCGGCCATTCTGTGTCCCTAAACACGCATTTTCAGGACAGAGTCCCAGAAAGGTCAGGAGACAAGCGCCACGTGAACTGTTCGGTGTCACAAAACTTCCTCCGGGAGACCTGCACCAAGCCGCCCCCCAGCCACGTGACGGGGTGCCCGCCTCCCTCCTGCCTTGTCATCAAACGTGCTGCTGAACATCAATTTCCCTCAGCGACACAAACTCTTCCTGGGGGAAGACAAATGTTAAACGTTCTAGATAACTGGTCTACCCTGTTGTACCTCATTTTGATAATGGAGGAGGAAAAAAAAAGAGAGAGAGAAATGGGAACAGAAGACTGACCCTACTAGGAGGCGCGGACCGACCCTAGCAGGGGAGCAGAGGCCTGCGACCGGCCCCCACACCGCCTCCCCCCGCACGCCACCTGCTCGGGCCAACTCAGCGCCGACGCCGAGACGCAGTGAGAAGGGGTGTGGGTCTCCGTGGCCCTCGACTCCTCTGTCAGGAGGAGGGCAGAGCTCTGATCTCTAAATCCCACTTAAATACTATTCAGTGAGTACTTTAAGAGCAAGAAGGGTCCCTGCTCTCCAAAGCGGACAGAGCAAGGCAAGGTCTCCTTTACCCCTGGAGCGGCCGGTGCTGGGCAATGCCTCGACATGCACTTCCGCGCGTGCGGGCACGCGTCCTTCGATCTCAGTCCAACACCGCCGAGCTCACCCTGGCCTCTGTTCGTGGCCCGCCCCAGCACAGGCATACCTCGGCCACGCTGCACCTCACGGCACTGCACAACGCTGTGTGTTTCTTACAAGCGGAGGTCGAGACCCTCCCCCTGCAAGGTTCCAGTTCCCTGCCCTCTGACAGCTGCTTTACTGCGGTGGATCCAATCCCACGATCGCCTCGGAGACATGCCTGTGGCTTTTCACCGTCACAGAAGAATCCAACACTACCCCTGAATTAGTTCAGGAAACGAATTGCTCTCACTCACCTATCACAGTCTTCGTCTGGCCATCTAAGTGTGCTCAGGCTGTGGCATTTGCTATGACAGGTTATATTGTTCAAATTTTGATAACGTAAGCATTTAAATGTAATGTCATGTTTCCAAAACAAGCGCTCATCTTGAGGTGAGTTACTTATCCATGTAAATTAGGTCATTTCCATAATCTGAGTGAAGCTAATGTTATAATAACTGAATAATTACTCAAATCTTAAGTCCTTTTCAACTACACTTTGGAAGTTTTAATGACACTCCACTACTAAAGGCCATGTAATTTCTATATTTAAAATTTCCATTTTTAATACCCCTTTGAAAGGGAGACTTCACTTCTCCCAAATATACCTGTGAAAACCCACAGGGCATCTGCAGCCGGCAAAGCAATTTCACTGCACAGGCTTTGCTTCCCTTACCGAGGAAAGGTAAACGCTGGCTTTATTTCTGTGCTCACTGTGAAATCACAAGAAAACCACGGTGAAAGCTCTGAAAGACGGCCGACCACGCACAGATGTCACGTCGATAAAGTGCCGAAAAGATGAACGGCACTGCCAACGTAACTGAGATTCTTTCAATCGATTTGTCAAAGATCAGACAGAGCTAGCCCACATTATAAACTGAAGACCTGTCAAACCTGTCTCTAATTTTAAATCTTCATCAAATGGTTTTGTCCTCAAATGTAACCACACGGATGTATGGTTCATAATTCTCATGTCTAAAGATTTAAAATGTGACTTAAATTTTGATTTAAGTATTGTGATGCCAATATTTACCTTAAGGTTTACATTTATTGCACAACTTAACATATCATATTCTAGCAGTTTGCACAGCTACTCTTGGATAAAAACTGGTAACTTCCTTTTTAAGGGTTTTTACGTTAATCACTTAATAAATGATTCTCACAAGGGAACCTTTATGTTAACTCGAATAAAATGCCGGAGAGCTGAGCGTAAACGTTTGCTCCTCCCACTTACTTCTGTACTCCCTGAGGCAACAGCTTCGTCCACATTCACCAGTGACGGTTCCTCCAGCTGGCACACGCCCAGCGACCACTCCACGCAGCGGCGATGAGCCCAGCAAGTGCCTGAACGGTTCGAGGGAAAAGGAGCAGATGAGCGACGTTAGCATACGGACGCTAACGAGCACAGACCTAAAACCCCCACGTCAGCCCCAACACGTGAGACGCACCACAGCGTCCTGGACGCCGCCGAAGCGGCGCAGTCTCCGGCCCCTGAAGCGGAGCCGGAGAGCCGCTCAGCAAGGCTGAGAGTCTGTCTCTGCGTCCCTGATGCCTTCTTCAATCAAAAACAGTTTTTGTCATTTTATTTAGCTAGTACCATAAGATATTTTGGAATCTCACCCACAAACGTAAAGGACATCGTTTAATACTTGGTTTGTGACAGAAGATGTGTGGCAAGTAAACTAACTATACACCCCTGTCCCGCTCTGCCCCACACCACGAGCCCACATCAATCGTTCACGGTGGCTTGGTCTTCAATTCTCCACCACACGGCACTTGAACCACTACGGGTCAACGCACAGCTGAACCCTGTAGAACGAAATGTGCTCAGAAATCTCCACGGTCCCACAGCACGAGTATGTGCCCTGGCTGTCACGACAGGACACCCTCGCGGCCAGAACCTGCTGTCCTTCACCCCTACATTAGACCAGCCCCAGACTGCCACAATGTCCAGGTTCTCACGGATCCCTTTAAAACTGTCCTTCCTCAACCGTCAGATCTCCAGGGCAATGCTGTCTACACAAGAGCAAATGCAAACGTTTATAAAAGCACCCAGCCCAGTGTCGGCCCCGTGCAGATGCTGAATAATCAGGTAAATGCACTTAGATTTTACTTTACCTATGCAGGCATACTTACCAACGACATTTTTACAATGTGATCACGGTTCTTCCTAAATAACGGTCATTTACTCTTAAGTGGACAATTCGCTAAAATTAAAATACCTACGGAAGGAAGAGACAGTGATTCTGAAGGCCGGCTCATACCTGTAGGGTCAAATAAGGCCTGGACGTCAATGGCATCTGGAATGCCAACCAGGCTCAGCTCGTCCCACGATTCACCAGCCTGATCGTCCGGAGCGGTCTGCGTGCTCACGCTTACGCACGCCACCGCGCCCTGCCGGGGCCGTTCCCTGGGGAAAACGAAATAGGTGTGAAAGTGATAACAAGCAGAAAATGCTTCATTTTATAACAACTTTGATACAATGCATTGTCAGATTAATCCTGACTTATTAGGCCTAAGCTGTCATAAAATAACTTTTAGAATACATATATTAGTCATAGTACAATGTAAAACCGGGTTGCTACACTGTATCACATAAGCAACAACTGAAAAGGGGCTCCAGACGTGTAAGAAGTGTAAAAATTACAGTTGCAAATTTCACTTGCCATTCTATAATAAAATTTTTTAAATGATGCTCTAATATTCTAATCAGGATCCATATTTTATCACATAAAATGAATATTCCCTTTGGCCTTACTTAAATGCTTATAAAATATAACTTGATCGAATCAGAAATGTGCATGTGCTATGTTAAAGCAGGTGAGGACTAAGGCAACAGAGCTGAGTTGGTTTTACGGAAAGAAAGGTTATTTCCCAGGGAAATGAGCGCCCACTACGAAGCGTGAAGAGGGAGGCAGTGTGTGTCAGCTGCAGCTGCCCGATGGTCCCCTGGACAAACCCCGACGGCTGGGCTGCGGCATCACGCTGCAAGTCCTCTCCACCAAGCCTTTACCTCCCAAGTCAGACGCGGAAGACAGCGCAGCACGGCTGCCAAACGGCCTGGAGGATGAGGAAGGCGGTGACGGCAGCGGCTACAGTAAGAAAGCGAGCACCGCACACCGCACACGGCGCACGGCACAGGGGAGGGAGAGCCCCCCGGGCTTCCCAGGCCCGTGACCTTCAGGTCGCAACCGAGATCATTACGTAAACGAAGATGGCTACGGTGTTTAGACATTAAACCAGAGGACCGGCAATAAACTCCAGTCTTCTCTCGATATCGCCGGATTTAACCTGATCATGAGTCTGGATTGAAACGCCATTGAATACAGATTGTAACTCACTGCACTTCTGTATGCTGGTCTCTACCATGATTCCTACTAAGAGAAAATCAGCACAATGACCAGCTCACTAAACTTTTATACCTGAAATCGCTGAAAGAAAAAGGTATTAACATATAGCAGTAAGTACATTCAATATCAAGCCATATAATATAACCAGTATTCTTTATGTTCAGCATTGGAAATGCACAGACTCGCTTTTTAAAAAAATTTTAGCATGCTATGCTAACTTTAAAGTCTCATTTTTATAGCTTGTTGACAATAAAATGAGAACAAACTCTTTCCTATAATCGTCATTCCTACAAATATTTTTCATTATTAATCGTGGTTATTTTATTGGGAGGGGAATAAAAGACTAACAGTTCATCTGTGAAGACTGACATATCATTTTAACAGATTTTCTTTGCGCTAGTATTGGACGGGGGTGGGGGGGATGGGTATAAAAACCAGTCTATCACTGCCCAGTTCCTAACCAGTGGCTTGATCAAGTCACACCTTCGGGTTTTGCAACCAGCTCATATGCGTCCACCATGGCAGCCAGCGGCCGACATCACCCCTGAGGATGACAGGATGACAGGAGCCTGCCTGAGGAAAGGCCATCGAGAGAAGTCAGCTGAATACACAGCCCCCAAATTTCATGTCTAAAACAAAAAGGAAGGAATAGACTCCTGGCTCATATACTGTCATTATTTACTGTAACAAGAGGAAAGACTATTTAAAAACCTCCTTTTCAAATTAAAAAAAAAATTATCTGCTTTATATGATTTATAGTTCATTAGTAACATATTCTGTAAATATTTAAAACCATTACCAAGCTGAATTAATTGTCTACCCCTAAATGATTTCCAAATTTTATAAATGTACTTTATTCCTGAAGTCCATTAACTGAGTTGTTATCATTACTTAATAACTTCGCAAACATTAGGCCAATATAAAGACTTTCATTAAACCAAGGCTAGTTTTTACATAATTATCACCTAAGCTCATAAAGATTTTCATTAAAAACTGATCTAGCTTATAAAATAAGTAAATGAAGCCCAACTGTCAACTGTATTTTGCAAAACAGGTGTTTATGTAACTGCCATTCTTCAAGGCAGACGTGAGACTGTAAGATAAAACTTAGTCCAGTCCATGAATCTGCTAATTACTGGTGGACGCTATAAGTTTACCGAACTTTTAATATATTTTACCATGACGTGAACACTCATTTTATCTAACAGGTAAGGCTCTCCATGATCTAGCTGCGGCCTTTAAAAACACCAAGACTGTCCAAACACAGTACTTCTAAACTTCCTTAAACTGTTCCACCTTAAATTCTTTTCAAAGATTGTCTCTCTTGTTATTGTTTCATTTCCTACATCAGGTCTCAAAGGCGTTGGCCACAGTCCAAACGAAGGAGCCAATCAAAGAAGCACAACACAACAATGCTTCAGTACTGAGATCTGGGTGAAAGCCAGATCAGCACTGAGTGATTACATCATCACCCTCCAGGGCAGAGCCGGCCAAGCTAAATTAATTTTACACTTTCTCATCGACCTCAGAAAATTCTACTCCCTCGACGGCCAGGGCCACGTCCACAGATTAGGGTGGCCTTTAACCAAAACTCTACAGCATGCAAAAAGATTTTTAACTCAGAAAGCAAACACATTAGACAAAGAGTTTCGGGTACCTAGAAGGTCCATAAATATAGACACATATACAGCAACACAGATGTCTTAGTAAATTCCCGTTTCATTAAAAAAAAAGAGCATCTTCTTTAATGTTAGAAAGGGTATTCTCAGTATATAATGACTACGTAGAAAGTCAACGCTATGATAACTGAGTTTAGAAGACAGCTTAACATTCCCTGAACCATATAACTAACTAACTAAGTAGCGAATAAAGGATGTGAACCCTGAAAACTGCTTGGTTTTGCTATTCTCTTACATTATTCTATTTTTACAAACAATTCCAATTTTAGAGGAAGGAACAACTTTACTCGTCTTTTTTTTTTTTAATTTTCTTTCCATCTAGGTCATGTCCTTTCCAGTTTCCTTCCAAAGAGGGAACTCTCTTGCTCACACTGATTTTGTGAACATACAAATCAGGGAACCCTTTTTAAAACGAGACGATTTGAGAACGGGGACTTCGGCATCGTGTGGGTGTGGAGGTCACGGGGAACTGCCCGGGGACCCCACCCGCGCACCACACAATGCGATGCGATGCCAGCGCCTCCTCCAGCCTCACCGCAGCACCACAGCCCCGCCGCCCCGCCGCCCCGCCGGTTAGCGTGGAGACCGCTCACCTCCGTGGCCCCCTCTGTCTCCGCGGGGCCGAGTTCTGTGCTCTCTCCCAGGCTCCAATGCTGTTGTCCGCGACGTCCTTCTTGTGGGACGGCGGGTTCTTCCACGGCAACGTAAACCCTGGTGTCACTCTAAACTGGGTTAAGTCTCCTTGTCCCAAGGAACTTTTGCCGCCACAGTAACAGAAAGCGCAGAGCTGTTCGCTGGGAGGAATGAAAGGCAGGAGACCAGGAGGAGACGTTTTACTGAACTAGTTTACGTGGCAGACAGCGACAGACACCGCGCGTTAACACGGCACCCTGTTTGGAGAGCGGCATCAGCTTTCCGACGTCTGTGCCACAGAACGACTAAGCTGAATGACATCTGCACATGAAATCTGCAGTCACTTTTCCACCACGGCACGTAGTAACGTATCAAATCGAAAAGTTCTAGTTTGCCCTTAGAGAAATAATTTTTAAAACACCCGATTCAAGAAATGTAAGGTTTGAAAAAGAATAAAGAAAGGACGAGGGCAGGGTTTCGGGGCTGCTCAATTACACCCCAGATCTGTAAAACACGCGGTGCAAGTTTATCTCGCCAGCTGACGGAAGGTTCTTTAGGTGCATCACCAAACACACACACACAAATGAATCATAAATGCTAGTGGTTTCTGGGTTAGGCGGTTAGTGAGGGGGGGGCAAGAGAGTTTAATAAGAATGGGAAACGGATGATGAGCAGGTGGAACTTGGGCCGTGTAGAGCAGTGAAACTACTTTGTATCACACACTGTAATGGGCAGATACAAAGAACGAACCCCACGTAAACCACGCTCTTCCGTAAACCACGCTCTTCCGTTAGCCATAAGGTGTCAGGGCCGGTTGCTCAGTCGTAACAAGTGCGTCGCACTAATGCGCAGGGCCAATGGGGCGCTGAGGCTGGCCCGGCCCTTGTCATTACTCTCGCGCATCACAACACCTGCTCACTTTCTCTGGAAACCCGTCATTGTTCTAAACAATGAAGTCTAAAAGGAAAAATGTTACTTTTTTTTTTTTAAAAAGAAACCATTTAAAAAGTTAAAGGACAAAAACAAAATGTACTTTAGGAAAATAAGCTTAGTAAGGGACCTTGGACAGAACACAGCTGGACAGGGGCCCCCCTTAGACCTCTCCCTCTCCGCATTCATGGCCACTGTGCCCCAACTTTTCTTCTTGGACATTCTGGCTCCCACCCTACCTCAGCTGCATCTGTCCTGTGAACTGTCGTAACGCCTCGCATTCACATGACAGACACAATCTAAACTTTCAGGTGATTTTTATTTTAAATAATTTTAAATTTATATTGGCCTTTCTCAATCTTTGGTTTATGAAAGTTACCTGTTTAAGTTTTTCCAAAATTATTTCGATCTAATGATAAACTATGTTGTCCACTGACGCACACACACACTAGGGTCTACTTTCAGAAAAATACAGTCATATAGAAAGTCATGTTTCTTCTTGACTAAAAAGATACTACCACCAGTATCCTTTGCCAATCTTATTAATTTCATCATCTTATTTATAATTTTCTCTAAGCCGTTAAGCTGACATTTCTCAGCGTAGCCCATTTCTGGTTTGTTTGTTCCCCTACGGGGCTCCCCAACCGGGCTGCGGACCAGTAGCAGTCCGTGGCCTGCTGGGACCGGGCCGCCCAGCAGGTGAGTGGCCAGCGAGCTAAGCGCATCCACATCCACGTCTGCTCCCAGCGCCACATCGCCGCCTCGCAGAAATCCACACACTCACTTTCCTCGGCCCCGTCAGAAGGCGCAGAGCAACCCACCCCCCCGCGCCTGAGCGAAAGGCCCTTCCGGGAAGAGAGGAGCCGTGAGCGTGTGCTCACCCGGGCCCCACTGGCACACGAGCAGGAGAGCAACTCAGCGGCGTCTCTATGCACCGCTGAAGGCCGAGCGTGAAGCAGCGTGAACACGTGAGGTAAAAAGCCCTGTGACCTGATCCACGGGCACCAGAGGCCTCCTGACGCCTCCCAGCCTCTTCCCACCCACCTCCCCGGCTGCCACGCACACCCCCGGCACGTGAACAGTCCAAGGATGCGCCAGGCACGGCGCCTGCCTGCGAAGGGCAAAGGCCCGGTGTGCAGAGGACACGCAGACCCGCAGACCCGCCCGGACCCTCCTTCCTCACTTGTCCTGGGGGAAGCGCCCGGGGCTGGTGGAGCAGGGCGGGCTGCAGGCCGAAGACCAGTGGGTGTGGGTGGGGGGGGGGGGTGGCCTGCAACAACCCCAGAGGACCAGTAGGACTTGTCCTGACCCAGACCACGACAGGGTTCCTCGGGCTGGGACCCCCCCACACCCCAGACCCAGGGATGCGGCCTCCCTAAGGTCAGGCTGAAGCCGCCCACCTCCCCAGGGGCCTCTCGCACACCCCTGGTGGGAAGGGGCACAGTACAGCCCCTGGGAAGCACCTGGGCATTTTTCCTTTCAAATGATCCCTCCCGCAAGTAGTTACCTAAGTGAAATACAAAACCCTATGTTCACCCCAAAACCTGTGCGTGAATAACTGTCCCAACCCGTTAGCAACCCCAAATCCCCTTTAACTGGACACGGACGAAGGAACTGTGGCCGGTTCCTTCATAAAACAGAATCCCGCTCGGCAAGGAAAAGCAATGACCACTTCCGCCAGGACTCTCATCGTCGAAAGCCAGAAGCAAGAGGAGACCCACTGCGGTTCCATCGCACCCGGTGCTACTGCAAAGGCGAAATTACAGGACAGAGAACAGAGGACAGGGCTGCCACGGCAGCAGCGGGGGTCAGGCACGACAGCAAATGGGCTTCGGATTAAAGCAAGCCTCCGTTTCTGAACGTGGGGGGAAAACATTAGGGGGCCCAGAGAAGCCCGTATCTGCGTAAAATAACAAGAAAACGAAACACAAGGTGGCAGAGGCAGATCTGGAACTATGAGAAAGCACTGAGCCGAAAAAGACCAAAACTCTCTCAAAACGAAATTCGACCGGATAAAGAAGAGCGTGAGGTCTGAGTCGTCAGTTAAGGGAAACCATCTGAAAAGCAAAACAGAACGTAAAACCGACACAAAGAAAGCCATCGACCCAGCGGAAAGCCTTCGCCTGGCTCACAGCAGGGGAGACGCGTGAGCAAGGCGCCCTCAGGAAACCCCGCGTGGGCAAGGATGGCAGCGCGTGAGCAAGGCGCCCTCAGGAAACCACGAGTGGGCAAGAACGGCAGCAGCGTGGGGCAGTGGGCAGAGCCCCGAGGATTGTCTCGACAAGTGTCGGCCTAAGCAACTGGGCGAATACTGGCATCATTTATGAAAACGGAGAAACGTGGGGAGAAGCTGTGGGGGGGGGGGGGGGCCTCGACAGTGACTTTGGACCTGTCACGGTGGGGTCTGGCATCCTTCCAAGGAGATGTCAAGCAGACGGAGGGACAAGGAAGTCTGGAGGTCGGGGTGGGGGGGATCAGTGCTGGGAACGGAGGCGGCTGTGAGGGGACCCGCGTGCTGGGGCAGGGGGTGCAGAGCAGCGGCAGCGGCAGCGGGGGCGCCTCGCCCGGGAAGGAGGCCTCCTGCATCACGAAGGCGGGCGTCTCCCTGGGGACGGGGAGGGAGGTGGCCAAGGCGGGAGCAGGAAGGAGCTTCCGGATGGGGGCGCCCGCGGGTGCCGGCGCTCGCCGCGTCAGCCGCGTCTCTCACAGAAGGTCGAGAAATGAAAGACGTCAGAGCAGATGACACACAGGTCGTCCCAACGTCCTGCGAGTCCCTTTGAAGGCTGAAGACGGGGTGAGTCACCAACAGCTAAACGTGACTTTACAGGTCAACGCCCGAGTCGCACGGTCACATCGGACGGAAGAGCACCCCGCGACGTCCGCTCTGGGCGGGGGTCGGGGCCGCCTGGCCTGTCTGTGGCTCCCCGTCCCCGCCAGGCCCGCAGACGCACTCACCTCAGCTGCACAGAGCCGGCACCTCAAACTCAGAGCTACTAAACGATCCGATCCCACCCAGGTCTACGCCCCGGGCCGGCTGCGGCCGTGACCCCCAGCACGCGGCAGGCGCTCTCACCTGATCTTGGCTTCCACGCCGACGGAGACCAGGGAGCCGGCCGGCTCCTCGCACGCAGGCCGCTCGGGGCCCGCGTCCGGCTGCTTGCCGCCGTCCGCCTCTGCGTCCTCCTCTGCCGACTGCTCCCTGATTTCTGCTGGACAGTGACCGAGAGAACACAGAGTCAGTTCTGCACTGATGTGAATGAACCTTTGTGAATTTATAAAGCGTCCATCGTAAAGGAAAAACGAACGAATGATACTACTGGACTAAAACAGGAAGAGTTTATGCATATAATTAATGGTATTATTTATGTTTATTCTCTATTGCAACTTGATCGTCAAATGATGTAAAACATGGCACACTTTTCCTCGTCGCCAAATTACGACTGACTTGGAGAAGTTTCACCTCGGGAATGACTGTCAAAAGTTTATATTCGGGATTACAGCGGCTCATCCAGAGCACAAATGGATTTCAATGTGACTCATTAAAAAGACGTTTCTTCGAAATTCATACATTGAAATTGTCATTAATTCAAAACGATCGTTCCACCCTCTAAGTACCAGCCATCGTAACAGCTAAACAACTGAAAAGAACACATCCTGACTCCAGGCCGACCCTGCACGTGTGCACCGCCTGCTGCAGCACCCCCCACCCCGCGTGTGCTTCCTCCAGCTCCGGCCTCACAAGCCTGGAACCCAGAGGATGGTGGAACGGCCTTCGCCTCCGCCCTCCCTCCCTCCAGGCATCCACGCTCCCGCCACCCAGCGCCCGCCCACGGGCCTTAGGACAGCGGGGAGGCTCCGCCGCCCTCGCCCGGCACTAAGCAGGAGACACGGATCTCCCGACGCCCAGCTACACAGCGTTACGCAGACGTCACAGATCGGCGCCGACGAACGCAGGACACTGCCATGGAGCACACGGGGCTGCGGCAGGACGGGGCGGTCCGACACCTGCGAAGGTCTTGGTTCTCGCCCGGCGCCCCACGGCCTCCTCGGGCTTAGGGGCGTCTAAAGCGACAGCCCTAACTCCTCGCCGCAGCCCCAGGCCCTGTCCTGACCGCACGCAAGACGCGTCCAGCAGCCAGGACACTGACCTCCACACCGCATCTGATCTCACCGCTCAGGTCAGCCTCAGCCTGGCCTCCCTAGTTCTGTGACTATCCAAGTCTTCCGGGTTCAAAATGAACTTTACGGAACTATTTTGACAAATGAAAGGTTCTGAGAACTATTAATCATTTGGTTAGACAATCTACAGTTTTAAATCCTGTCAAATTATAAAGTTAACGGTGAGATGAGGGAACAAACAGATGGTCTGGATTCCCCTATTTAAAGTAACACATTTCTTTACTTGAAATAGAAAAAGTTTTAACCTTAAGTTCTTGGGGGGCCTGTCACCATGGTGCCTGTCCTGTCTACCTCCAGCCACAAAACTGATCTAGAGTACCTATATTCAAATCTACAGATATAAAACACACTTGGATCAAAGAATAATCATAAATATTTTTGCGAGTGTTACTACATTAAAATTTCGAAATGCCTTCTCATAAAAGACACCATGAACAAAATGAAAAAAATGTCACAGGCTGCAAGAAAGCACATGTAATCTGTACCCCCCAAAAGCCATTCACGTCCAGAGCCGTAAATAACCTCACAGGTGCACGACACCTGACCCTGCAGAACAGGGACGAAGGACAAACACCCGCTTCCCTCCCCCCTTCACCATCTGAGCTGTGGGCACGCGGCTGCCCTGCACGTAAGCCCGGCCAGTCCGCACCCACCGGACACAACCAGAAGTGACCATGTGGCTTCTGTGGCCCTGAAAGGAGGCTTTGCCTGCACTAGACCACGTGCCCCCCCCCACGGCCTGCACGCGGACACGGCGGCTCCCAGGGGCAGGGCAGCAGGTGAGAGTGATAGTGGGGGGGGAGGGGCGAGTCCTAAATGCCCCCAGGGACAGGCGCCCCACCAGCCTGGGCCTCGCACTCGCACAAACACTACGCCCGAGAAAAGTTAGCTGGTTTTGTTGAAGCTACTGCCTGCCGTACTGGGGGGTCCCTGTTATCGTGGTCTAACCCACGCCCTCGCGAACACAGAAACTGGCACCGGGTGTGGGAGAAACTTAAAATAAGTCAGACGCCGAGAACAGCGATAGTGAGGTCTGAAAACCACATGACTCTTTTCATTCTGTACCAAAACACTTGATAGCTCTGTGACATGCTGTCACTGGGGAAGCAGACCAGGTGTCTGCAGGGGACGCAGCGCGAGGAAGAGCATCTGGAAAGAGCCAGAAGTTACTCCGTGCTGCCTGCCCGCTCGTGCTGGGAAGCCAAGGGCAGAAGGCAACGCCGACCTTGGGGAGACTGTTTTATCCGGACTCCTACAGAATGACAATATATAAAAACAGCTTCTAGGAACCAGTTCGTTTCCCCCGGTGATGCCCTGGCTTTAGCTGCTCTTTTCACACCATTCCTATTACTAGGTAATGAGAAAGGGTCAGAGTCAACAGAAGAAATGAGAAATGGAAAGGAGGAAGGAGCGAGGCTCGGAAGCTTCTAGATGCTGAACCACACGGAAGCCGGGTCCCATGTCATGGCCACAGCCTCCCCCTGGGAAGGCTGCTCTGGAAGCCGGCTCGTGTGGCCGCTCCCTGGACCACGTTCCCGCCCAGAGAGGATGGCCTGCCCGCTTCTACTGTGCTATTCTTTGATCTCTTGTTCCCCTCGAAGAAGATGCGTCGATGCGTCGTATCTGTAGGGTTTTTGGTGGTTTGTTTTGTTTCACTTTGTTTTGCTGAAATGAAGGAGGGGCAGCAGGAGAGCAGTGAGCCTGCCCCTCTCCCCCACTCTCAGACCGGACCTCCGGGGAAGCGCCGAGCGGGGACGCGATGCTGCCGACAGGCTGGTGGGCTTTAGGTCCGCGGCCTTTCAAACTGAGGCGTCTCTGACTTCGGAAAGGGGGAAACAGGCTCGAAGCATAGACGGTTTTAAGACACATTTTTTTTTTTAAAGAAAAGGGATCAGGAACAGGCCTAACCTACAAAGAGACACTATGAGGTCAGCCCCAAGAGTCGCTTCGGTTCTCCCTACTCCCTCGCTAGCGTGAGTACCGTCCTGCGAAAGAAACCGTGGGGGCTGGGGGTCTGGTTTTACCTCGGGTCTGAATTTTGTTGTTTGAGTCATTTGTTCTTTAAGGAATAAAGAAGAATCTTAAGACTGCTTCCGAAGGAGGAGCTCCAGGCACAAAATAGAAACAGGAAAAGGTACCCACAACTAGGTGGAATTATACATAATGACAGAAATCTACCTTTTTAACTGCCGCTTTTCATTCAGTAGACTAAGTTGGATCGTACCACCTGTCGAAGTCAAGGCAGGACAATTACACTAGTGTCTCTGTCTCTCTCTCCCTGTCCTCCTCGCCCGGGTCTTCAGAAGACTGTCAGAGTTTGGCAGCAGAATGTGAAACTGGCCGCTCTGGTGGAGAATGGTCTTTTCCCAATTTCCAGCCAGAGACGTCATCCAGAGATGTCAACCGAAGATGCTCTGGATGAGAGGACTGTGGACCCAGTGACAGCCAAGGAGAGAGTTCTGAGGTCAATCCTTGGTTAGCCACAGTTCACGAGCGAGAACGCACTCGTGAGAGCCTGACGCGCGCACGCTAACCTCTCGACGGAGAAAAGCCCCGGCGTGGCCGCCCGGCTCACGCAAACGCCGGGTCTGAAACAGTGGCAACTGGAGTTCGCACACACTTCCGATGCTTAAAAAACTTAAAAAGAAAACATTTCCGTCTTGTATTTTTCTCCGATATGAAATCCCCAGTGTCTCTTGCTCCTTCACTTTAAAACTGACCTGAAACACAGGCAATGCCACTTGGTGAGAAAACGGTCTGGAGCCAGGAAGGTGGGGGTGAGGAGAGGGGGGCGCCATCTGCAGCCCCCACCTGTGTTCAGCCCTCTAACGCTGGGGGGGGGGCAGAGGTGGGCACATCCGGGGGCACAAAGAGAAGGCGGGCGACAGTGCACCTGAGCCCTGAGCCCGGCTCCCGCACAAGGCGGCTCCACCCCCACGGCTCTTCCGCATCCTCAACAGGTGGTTCCAGGACACGGGAAGTTTCCACTCAGAGCAACGGCTGCCGTGCTAGTCAGAACCAAAGGGTGGGCTCAAGTGGTCCAGAATTCGCACCCCGGCTCAGTCGCTGGCTAATAATGCGCGGTGGGCAAACCCCTTAACCTCATCTCAGCTTCAGTGTGCTCACTGGTTAAAAAGACAGCTGGTACCATCCAGTACGAAACCGTCTTCAGGATCAAAAAGACCATCATGCGAACACCCACCCAGGGCCCTCGGTATATAGTGAAGCGTACGTAGGCACGTGGTCGCCATTCCGATGATCTACGTTCCCACAGCACATTCTAACCAACCCCTTTCCCAGCTACTTGGTGACCACCCACTGGATGCTGACCTGCGTGTCAGATCGAACGTTACTAAATTGTACTGTGGGAAGTAAAAGGCATAAAGAGAACATTTAGTTAGCCCCTCCTGGCTGTGTGCCAGGGAGTTAATAAATCATTACAGTACAATTATTTTTTTTTTTACCAAAAAAATTTTGAGTAACTACTGTGCACCATGAATTCTATTCGAATAGGAAGCCAGTACAATACCAGAGCCGGGATCCCTATTCTGAACGGATCCAGTCAGGGGACGGCACGGTATCGGGCTGCAGCACGAGCGTCAGACGGAAGTTAACGTCCACGTTTGACGAAGGCCACGCTTCCTGTGGAGCCACACTGGCGACGAGACGAAATCTGAGAGGGCGGAGCTCTCCTCTTCTGTTTTACACGCTGCCGAAATCAAATCCTCTGAATTCTGACAGCTATAAAACGATTTCCCTCAGAGATGACATCATTATCCGAAAAGGCCGTCTGTGCCCTGCGGACATGCCCGGCAAACTCGCCGTGACAGCGGACGGACCGTGAGACGGCGAAGCCACTCCTTCGTCAACGCAGCCCACTCTTCCGAGCACCGTTATCTTTTAACGATTTTTTTAAATGCATTTGATCGAGAAGTCTTGAATCTTGGAGGGAGAAATTACGTCTTCATTTTTACTAACCTTTGAGACAGACGTAGCATCTCAATACCCACTTCGCTGTCAATGTGTGCACGAGCCGAGCGCAGCAGCCCCTGGCCCCCGACACCAGCGGAAGGCAGGTAATTTATCACACTCCACATCTGCGGATTCCTCAAAGTATCATTTACCCTCAGCGCTACCTCGAAATTACAGCAATTATTAAATTTTACAATTTTAAGTGTAAATAAAAATGCTGTGAAATTACAAATTTGGCTTCATACAATTAATCACATTTCAAAATGACTGTTTATCTTTGTAATCTGGTGTATTTTATTTCATCCATTCTTAAAAAACGCTGCTTGGGAAAGAGCTGGCTGAAGGGGCCGACGGTGCAGAAACGTGCCCCACCGAGCTGCGCGCCCCCTGAACGCGGACCCTCAGCCTGCCTCACGCTCCAGAGCCCGTCACGAGCGTGGCACGCCGGTCCCCATGGGCACGCGTCACCACCCACTGTGTGCCACGGAGCACGCAAATACACCAAGAACGAACGGAAACACCGAGGGAGATACACAGGGTGTTTGAAATGGGCCAGTTCAGCACCTACTGATCCTGCCTGGCGACGCCGGCCTCTGCCTGTGCGAGCGATCGGAACCACCACGAGGCCCAGGAGGGACGGTTTCTCTCCCCTGGCTCCCGCACCCTCCACGGAGTGGCGACAGCCTCATTCTCCTTTCACGCCGCGGCTACCGAAGCCGCGCGCCCAAGAATGGTGCCGTCCGACTGTGCCCCCCCTCGACGGCAGCGGTCAGGGGGCTCGGGGTCCGACGGGCACGCTGTGCGCAGGTGCCCGCAGCCGACTGAACCCGGTGCGCCCTCTGCATCCGGACGCGCTACGTGAGAGGCGGCAAACGTGCCATTTGTCCCCCCTTTGTCCACTGAAAGGCCAACACTGACTTCTCAACATCCGCAGTCCTGGCCTTCTCAGAGCGCACGGACTCGTGCGGACTTTAGATGTGAGCGACACGGACAGAAGCGTGAACTGCCGCTGTTCTCCAGGAGCCATGGCCTTTATAGCTGATTTAGTCTCTTCGTCCTTCCCTACCGTCCCATAAGTTTTCACAGATACGCATTAGTGGTGCAATTTTTAACCTGATTTTTAAACAATGCATGCACCAAGGGTTAACAAATACACAATACTCACCGAGAACCTAAACACACACGGACTCTAAATAGTAATGGATAAACGTCAACTGCTCTCTGTTCAATTTCGTCATTAAAAGTATTTCCTTTAGTTTTGCTATATCACTTTTTTAAAATGTGTTTTTAATGGATATTCACTGACTACAATTAATTTAAAACACTAAAGCCCACATCTTACAATATTACAATATACATTTTCGCCATCTCATAACAGCTGTTTATAGCAATCCTAATCTCCTTCTGAGAAATACATTTAGTTAGGCCTCAAAATTCAGTGCAAATAACACAAAAAGAATAAAGAAATATCTTCATGGCTAACTTTGCGTTCGTGCGTCCTAGGCCCTAGGCAATGTCACATGTTCACTAACATGCATTCACGCGTGTAAACTTCACGACAACCTCGTGAAGACAGCTGTCAGGCCTGGGATTTCACACAAACTAACAAGTCGGTCTATCACTGTTTCACAGACGCCAGCGGAAGACACGAGACTCCGGGTCCACGACCCGCGACTTCACTACTCACTGCCCAGCAAGCAGCGGGAGCATGACGTCATTGCTCGAAGTTCCCTTTCGCCCGTCTCACGGGAGAGACACCATGAGCTCCAACAAACGCTCGCTCGTGCGGTGAACTGTGGCATGAGAAAGGAACAGAACGCCGAGGGGAAGCCACCGCCTTCACAGCAACCATCGGAGGAGCCTGTCCTTTGTCCCAGAGGGAGACATGGCCTCCTTCTCCACGGCTGCCCACCACAGACACAACCCTGGGAAATGGCCCAGGCGAGGAGCCGGCAGGCCCTCCGGTCGCGAAGCCTGGGCTCACACGCTGCAGTCCGGCTCCAGGGCCCAAACCACCACCACGCAGCGGAAGAGCATCAAGTGTGTGAGCGAACAGGTCCTAAAAGCACCAGAAAACTGACCAGGGGGCAAGACATCGCCCCGCGAAGCTTCGGGAGCAGGTGAGGAAGGTGCCTGCACTTCCCGGGGTGTCAGGGCTCCTGAGGAGGCGACAGATTCATGGACGGTCCTAGAAGTCTACAACCATCCAAGGATGGGGGTTCGAAGGTGGCAGGAGCCCCAAAGGGCCGGCCATTACCAGCAAGAGAACTAAACCAGTCTTTTGCAGGGACTGCCACACAGCCTTGAGTCACACGCTCAGAAAAGAAAACAAGGCTGTGGCCTGGGCCGCAGTGGTCCGAGATAACAAGGGCCCCTCAGCACCTGCAAAAACAAACAAACAAACAAAGAAAAACTATCCTTGGAGGGGAAAAATTACCAGTATAGTTCTGCAAATAAACTGTCAAGTGCATCGTCCAGCACACAACTACGAGGGATCAGGAACAGGAGGAGCGGAGACAGCATACGGGAGTACGGACAGCCGAAATGGAACAGCCACAGGACTCCAGCTCTGGGGACGATCAAGCAAAACCGTCACTCCACGTGCAAAAGGCAACACCACGCCAGCACGCAGATTTTCAGGAGAAAACTAGAAATTATAAAAAGCGAGGCTGCACGTTTAGAAAAAAAATAAAGAATAAAGAAAATATAAAATATACGAAGTCAGCTCACCTGATATATGTAACAGGTTAGACAGAGCTAAAAGGGGGAAGGAAGCGGGAAGGTCTGTCTAGGGTCAAGAGCAGGGAGGAAGAATACGAAATACGAAAAGAAGAGACAAATGGCAACGGACAGTGACACGGGCCAACGAGCATTCAGGGAGAAGGACGAATGCGCAACAGCAATATCTGAACGGGTAACAGCTGAGAATTTTCCAAAACCAATGAAGACGTCAAGAAACCTCCAATTCCAAAATGTGAAGAGTCCAAAAACAACACAACATCAAATTAGAAATAACGAAAACGAAATCCACACGATTACTTGGAAATTTGTAAAAACTTTCTCAAGCATCTCACAAGTCCAAGAGGAGATCAAAAGCACAAATGCAAACCACTCAGAAAATAAGGATAAAAATAATTCACATCCGAATCTAGGGAAAACGCGAGAAATCATGCGAAAAGACACACCAGCCTTAAATATATTATTTTTTGGTTTAGTAGTTAATAAAAATTAGCAAATTAAACATTTACTCCTAAGTTTCTATCCACTAAAATTTCTGCAGCTAACATGATAGTCAGTTTAGCAAGATTACAAAGTACAAGACAAACATACAAAAATAACCCTTGTTTTTATATATTAGCAATGTGTAATTAGAAACCAGTTTTTTAAACTATCATTTATAACAGCTCCCCAAGAAATGAAATAATTAGCATGACTCACAAAAAACGAACAGGATCTGCATGCTGAAAATTACGAACCACCAATGGACGAGATAACAAAGAAGCCACAAATGGAGAAACATTCTGGGTCCATGAAAGGGAAGACTCACGTAGTAAAGATGTCACTTGTCCCCAACCGATGTACAGATTTAACACAATCTCCATTAAAACCCCAGCAGGATTATTTGTAAATAAAGACAAGATGATCCTAAAATGTATATGAAAGGAAAGGGCAAAGGAAAAAATGGCTAAAACAGTTTTGAAAAAGAATAAAGTCGGCAGTCTCGCACGTATATACAAACAGGCTTCTAAACAAAAACCTATACATGAATGTTCATAGTTTTGTTTTTCCTTTTCTTTTCTTTTTTTTAGAGAGAGCCCCAAACTGGAAACCACCCAAATGACTTTCTTTTAACAAGCTGTGGTCATCAATACAAAGTAGCACAACTCAGCAATAAAAAGGAACAATCAAATCCATACGTAACAACCTGGATGAATCTAAAAGTATCAGGCTGAATGAAAGGAGCCGGCCTCAGAAGGTTACATGTTTGTTTTACTTATTTGGAAATCTCAGAGGGGAAAGAGGTAACTTTAAACGGACAGCATGGAGTTTTGGGGTGATGGAGAAAGCCAAACAAGGCCAAACAAAATCTCCTTCGTTTGAAGGTGTCATTTCACCTTGTGGTAAAATACGGAAGCAGCAAACATTCGCCAACTCCTTTGGTGCTTGAGAATGGAACAGATGGGCCCGGGAAAAGTTCCCTCCTGGTGGGACGTCGAAAAGTTTGTAGCCCCAGAGAAGCTAACAAACCAGGTAAAAGTTCCAATAAAAAATGCAAAGTTGGGCAGAGAACAGGATTGTGGCAAGCAGGAGCTGAAGCTGGGGACATGGGAGATGCTGGTCGAAGGGCACAAAACTGCAGCTGTCGGACAAATAAGTCTAGAGATGTAATGTGCTAACGTGACGACGACAGCTAACGCTATACTGAACAATGACCTCTGCTGAGAGCGCAGGCTGCAGGTAAAAAGGAAGCAGGAGAAGCTATATTCAGTTCAGACAAAGCAAGCTTCATAGCAAGTGAAGTTATCAGGGGTAAAGAGGGCCATTCCCTAACGATAAAAGGGGTCGATGCTCCACAAACACATCATCATCCTTAACACACAAGGACCAGCAACCGAGTGTCAAAACGACACGAGGCAAACATCGACCGAACGGCAAGGACAGGTCCGTGCGTCCATTACTACATATGGTGACGTTAACTCCCATCTGTCAGACTTAGATAGACCCCGCAGGCAGATAACCTATAAGGACATAGCTGAACTCAACATCATCAGTCAACTGGGTACAATGGACATCTACAGACTCCTCCATCTAACACCAACAGACCACACTCTGGGCCATAAAACAGATTTAAAATAGAAGTCATACAATGCCTGCTCTCAGACTACAATGGAATTAAACTAGAAATCAGTAACAGAAAGATAACTGAAAAGTGCCAAAATATTCAGAGGTTAAACACCACACTTCTAAATAATACATAGATCAAAGAAAAAAATGTCAAGAGAAATCGTTAAATATTTTGAATTAAATGATAATGAAAATACAACTCATAGAAATTTGTGGGGTGCAGCAAAAGCAGAGCATCAAGGGAAATTTATAGCACTGAATGTATATCTTAGAGAAGAAGACCTGAAGCCAACCTCCCACCCTGGAAATCAAAATAAGAATGAATTAAATCCAAAGTAAGCAGACAGGGAAAAAAAAAAAAACAACTACAAATTAGAGAAGAAATCATTGAAAAACAGGAAATCAACAGAAAGAAAAATAAAATCAATGAAACCAAAAGCTGGTTTGTAGGGAAAAACATCAAAATCAATAAGCTTCTATCCAGGTTGACTAAGAAAAAAGAGAGAGAGGACACAATTTACTATTATCATAAATCAAAGAGGAGACAGCACTATAGACAGCTTCCAAAACGGAAACACCAAGCCCAGATAGGTTCACTAGTGAACTCCACCAGACATGGAAGAAGGATATTCTCTACAATGTCTTCTGAAAGACAGAAGCTGAGGGAAGCCTTCCTAACTCTTTTTATAAGGCCAGCATTACTCTAATCCACTCTCCCCAAAACAAATAAACAAAAATAGATGAAGACTATAAGGAAAAGGAAAGAAAAACTAGAGACCAATATCTCTCATAAACATAGATGCAAAAACTCCTCAACAAAATATTAGCAAAGCAAACCCAACAATGTATAAAAAGAATTACATACCACAACCAAGTGGGATTTACCCCAGATATGCAAAGCTGGTTCAACACCTGAAAATCAATTAATGTAATCCATTGCATCAACAGGCTAAAAAAAAAAGCCAGAAGATCATATCAATAGATGTGAAAAAAATTTTTTTTGATGACATCCAACACCCATTCACAATTAAAAACAACAACAACAAAAACAACAACAACAACAAAAAGCCACAAAAACCTCAGTAAAAGTAAATAGGAAGAGAGGGAATTTCCTCAACTTGATGAAGAACTGCTCCAGAAAGAAAACTCCAGCCAACATCGCATTCAACGGTGAGAAACTAGGAGCTTTCTCAGTAGGGTCAGAACAAGGAAGGAGGTGCCCTTGTCACCTCTCCTTTTCAACCGTGTACTGGAAGTTCTAGCTGTTGCAATAATGCCAGAAAAGGAAATAAAAGGCATACTGATTGGAAAGAAGGAAATAAAACCGTCTTTGTTCGCAGGTGTCCTGATCATCTACCTAAAAATCTGAAAGAAACAACAAAATTAAAACTCCTGAAACTAATAAGCAATTATAGAAATGTTTCAGGATACGAGACTAATTTACAAAAGTCAATTACTTTCCTATACACCAGCAATAAAAAGTGGAATTGAAATTGAAAAAATATAGATACCAAAATGAAATACTTGGGTATAAATCTAACAAAAAGATGTAAAAGATCACATTTATAAAAACTACAAAACTCTGATTTAAAAAATCAAATAATATAAAAATGGAAATTCCACATTCATGGATTGAAGACTTCGATACTGTCAAGATGTCAGTGCTTCCCAGCTAGACCTGGAGATTCAATGCAACCCATCAAAGTCCTGGCAAGTTACGTGTGGATGTCGACAAACTACTTGTAAAGGTGAAGTGGAGACCCAGAAAAGCCAACGCGATGCTGAAGAACAAAGCTGGAAGCGGACGCTACCTGACTTCAAAACTTCTACACTTCTACGACAGGAATCAAACGATTTATTGATAAAACAAAATAGCCCAGAAATGGACCTACAGAAATGATGAACTGAGCTTCAAGGAAGGAGCAGAGGCAAGACAACGGAGAGGAGGCGGCGGTCTCATTAATACACGGTCTCATCAATAAACGATGCTGAATAATGGGAGATCCCTGCGCACTCACACAGAATAAATCCGGACACGGACCTTGCACCCTTCACAAAAGTAACTTGAAAGGAATCACGGACCTCGGTGTGAGAGGTGAATCCACAAATCTCCCAGAAGATGGCACAGGAGAAAACCCAGATGACCTTGGCTCCGCCGCGAACTTTTCAGATCCAACAGCAAAGGCGCGATGCGTGAAAGAAATAACTGATAACCTGGACTTCGTTAAGATCAGGAATTTCTGATCTGTGAAAAACACCGTCAAGAGAAATGGGGCACTATTTGCGAATGGCATCTGATAAAGGGCTGTCGCCAAAGCACACGCCGGAAGGCCCGTCTGGTTTCCTGCAGAAAGACACGCTCTCACCACAGGCCCAGCCATCGGCTCCTTCGTGTTTACCCAGAGGAGCTGAAGACCGTCCACACGAAAACCTGCACGCAGATGTTTCCAGCGGCTTCATTCATGACTGCCCCACCCGGGGAGCGCCCGAGAGGTCCGTCCGCAGGTGACTGGATGACCCGCCGCTCATGCGTACAACAGGATCGTCATCAGCAGTAAAAAGAAACGAGCCATCAAGCCCTGAGAAGAACCTTCACGGTGCACGGCTAAGTGACAGGAGCCCCTCCGAGCAGGCTGCGTGCGACACGGTCCAAGCACGACAGCGTGACAGGCAAACGCACGGGGACGCTGCCGGGGGCGGGGCACCTTTAGGGCGGTGAAGCTACTCTGTGTGATACGGCAGCGTGGACACACGCCATGATGCATCCACGGAACACGTGACACCAAGTGAACCCTAAGGTAAGCTGCGGACTTGGGGTCACGACGCCGTGTCAACGCAGCTCCCGCCGCACGGCGCGGGAGGCGGGCGTCGACGAGGGGCCGTGGCCGCCAGGCGGGACGCGGGCGGCAAGCTCTGTGCCCTCCACCCCGCTGTGCTGCTCCAAGCGCTGAGTGAGGCCCCTGCAGCTCTGCGCCAGGGGCAACCGCAAGGCCTCGGCGCGGACGGGCCCTGACACGCACGTGCGCACCCTCGCACCTACGTAACGACCCGCCTGTCGCTGACACAGAGAAACAATTAATCCTCAACACGACAAGGTGACGTGCATCCCCGAGCTGAGGTCTAAGACGATCTCTCCACTAGCACTAAGCGCCCTCCTGGTCCACACCAGGTGACCCTCCCTGTGCGAGGCGGAGACCTGGAGCCGGGTGGAAACCCACTGCTAGAGCCGGGAGCTGGGAGGCGCCTTCAGAAGCCAGAAAGGGGCCCCCACCAGCCACACGACGGCAACTCCACAGGCACGTGGAGCGTTCTCAACTATAACCAGCTAAATGATAACGAGCCACTTACAATGAACCGGTCTGATGCTGATGCCTCTTCCCGAGGAACCAGGGCTCCACCGCGGGGCGTGTGGCTGTGCGTCTGTCCAGCTGCGGACACGTGATGGCACTGGCGGGGGTGGGGACACGGGAAGGGGGCGGGTTCGGGATGATGCACGTGACGTTCAAGACCCCCTTTCAACGTCAAGGGGAGACGTTAGGGAGGAAGCGGACGACACAGGCTGCGTCCGGAGCCAGAAAGGGGCGGGCGGCGTACCCCGCAGGGCCCCCCGCACGGGGACGCGTGAGGCGACGGGACTGAAAGTGACGATGGGCAAGAGAAGGAAGAGACGCAGCTGAGGCAGGAGACAAGAGAATGAGGTGTCCTGAAAGTCGGCTTTCTTTAAAAAGGGGTTGGGGGCAGGACATTCGTTCCTGAGCGTGGTCAGCTACACGGAGCACTCGACGGCTGACGGAGGACAGACTAGTAAGAAGCCGGTTCTGCGACAGGAGGTCCTGGGTGACGGGGACAGGGCAGCTGTAACAGAGCAGGAAGAAGGAAGCCTAATCACAGTAGCTTCATGAGAAAATGGTAAAAAAAAAAAAATGAGGAGCGACCACGAGCTGGGGCGACTCTCCACCCACGCCGTTCGCTCAAGAGGCGCCGTGCGGTCGGCGGAGTCGCTCGTGGGTCAGCAGGGCGATGCGGGCGGGCTCAGACGCCAGCGCCAACGATTACCCCGGAGGGGAACTCGGGAGGCACGGACGGGTCTGTCACGTGAAGCAGGGCAGAGTGCGGGGCGCAGGTCCGGAGCGGGCGTGGGACAGAGGGTGACTGTGTCACGCCACAGGACGCGGGCAGGAGGGGAGGGTGGACGGCGGGGAGCGCGGCCCTTGGACCCCGGCTGCTCCTGAGCTTCCTCCCTTTCCCGCTGCCGTGAGCGCCGCCTGCAGAGCGAGGACGGGAGGCGGCGGAGGAGGAGGGAAGCGGGCCGAAGGGTCGCCGCGAACTCTGAGTGGGAGAGAGACTCTCTCAGGACGAGCAGAATGCGTGCAGGGTCGCCATCGTGACCCCCATGAGCGCGGAGGTCACAAGGTTAGAACGAAACCAGTCGGCACGTGTGTGTGTTTCTCCAGCCACTTTAGCTTCCGACAGGCAGAGTTGGGGTTTCGCCGTGACCGGGCCACGGCGGGAGGACGGCCCAGGAGTTCGGGGCGCAGGAGGCTGACTGCGATGCCGGGCCGTGGAAGAGGGGGCGACAAACCCCACCGCGCGCCCCTCGGGCTGGGGGACCCGACGCGGCTCGCGAGGATTTGCGGACACAGTGAGTGGGAGCGAGAAGGAGGGGGGCAGCAGTCGGAGGGAGGGATGGACAACGGTGAGATTCCGGAGGGAAACAGCCACCGTCCTCACACGAGACACAAAGACAAAGGCTCCAGGGTGGCCCTGAGAACAGCTGGCTGGGGTGGGCTGGGGAACAAGGGTTTCGAGGACATCGGGAGCGAAGGGGTCTGGGTACTGAACAGGTGAGAACTGACAGCGAGGGAGGCGGGGAAGCAAGGCAGGTGCTGGACCCAGGGCACAGGAGCCGACTTGGGAGGCTGCGGACAGGGGACAGGGACCCCGCCCGGCCTGGCGGCGCCGTTTCCAAAGGCCTTGTAGGTAATTACGATGCTGGAAAAGGCCGCTGAAAACTTCAAAGGCATTTTCCCCGGAAGTAACAGCATATGGCACAGAAATTTTAATTAAGGGCGAAAACACATGAAAAAGAACCAGTAAGAAACGTATATAAATTCAGTTAAAAGTAACATGGTGAGAAAAGGGGGGAAATGCAGAATTCTGAACGTCTAAGCTTCAGCCTTTTCACTGGACCTATAGACCCCACTGGGAAGAACTGTAAAAACACTGGAGAATTATAAAATACGTGTGAGCTTTCCAAGAACTACAGCCACACGATAGCAACACGTTTGACGCCCAAGGCGCTGCGGAAAAATTATGTTAAAAGATACGGCGATGTCTAACTCTCCTCTAAAAACCGTGGGACATTCTGTGAGCACAAGGGGTGACATTCAACTTCAGAGAAAGGCCGGTCACCACGTCGCCCTTCGATCCACCTGCCGAAAATGCTGTGGGTGACAGCGCACCTCACCCCAGCACCCTACGAGTGCAGCCTAAAACCTCGCCCCTCCGGCAGCTGAGTCGCCGACTTGGCGTCAATTTTGGGAACTCCCCATCTTCCGCAGACACACCGCACACACTCGCCCCCGAGGGCGCCGGGTCGGGCTTCGCCCAGCGTCTCACGGTTCTATTCGCTCATTTTCATCCTCGCACATGTAACACGACGAAGCTTCAAACACCACACGAGACGGTTCGTAAAGCCGGAAATCCACTCTGAGGCTGTCGTACTAACGGCCTGAAACCAGCTGGTTCCGGTTTTAATTTGCTTTAATAAAACCTTTCTCTACACGTATGAACGTAGTTTCTACTAAGTCAGGATTGTAGAGGGGAAAGAGAGAGAGAATCGGTTTGTTTCCCTGTGTCACGGCGGTCACACCATTTCGGCAGATGGGAATCCTCACGGAATTCAGCATAGGGTCCATGCTAACGGTGCAGCTATACACACAGGAAAAGGTTACCGGGCGCGCCGATACCTGTTTCTACAGGGTTTCTCTGTCTCCGTCGTCTCAGCCCGTCCATGCTGTCGCTGTCTTGTCATCTTCCACTGCGCTCTTCCCTCTGCTCCGATCCAGCAGAGGAACAGACATGCGCAGTTAAAGCTTCAAGGTTAAGGCTCAGGGGCAAACGCATTACAAAGCGCAAGCTGAAGGTGCACAGCGTGGAACACTGTGGACGGCTTTTCCCGACGCGGACCACATTAAACAGTCGCATCACACCCCACAGTCGTTGCCCCTCACACCCGACCGTGCCTGACGCCTCCGGGTGGGGACAGGCCGGGTCCGGCGTGCCTGGGCCCCCTAACGCTGCGTCCTGGCGCTCTGCAGTTTAGGCTCTTTGCCGAGTACAACGCACCCGTTACACCTCTCCATCTCCTGAAACTGAGGAGCGATGATGCCAAACTCACGGACGCCCTGCCCTGCAAAACCACCCAAAGAAAATATTTCTAATACTAAGCGGGATCCATCACACACCCACCGTGAGTGTAATGAAATCCAATTTATAAACCCGTCAATATAAAGGCACAGGAAACATCAGCAGCATGGTGACGTGAGACTCTCTGACCTGGTGCAATTTTTTTAAAAGAATGATACCACTAACTTTATTGAGAAAAACATCCACCAGAAAGTCGACGTCCATATTAAGCCTGATTTGAGGTGACTTAGATAACGTGAGATGTCGCTTCGAGCCGCACGAACGCAGGAAGGTTCAAAGACACCCCCCCCCCGCCACAAACAGCTAGAAAACGAGGTGACGTCTAAGAAACGACCACTACCAGACACTGGACAACAGGAAGGGACGGGACGTCACCCCTGAGCAAACAAGGGGAACCCCGCCATCGCGAAGCCTTTCTGCATGGCGTTAATGTGCAAACTGTAGCAGAGAGCGGAACTCTTGGGACTGGAAAGGGGAAAAGGAGTCACCCGCCCAGAGGCTAAAGGGAGCTGGAAACTACGGCACAGGCTGCGGGAGGCAGCTGTGCGGGGAAGCGGCCGGAAACCTGCGTGTGGGTACCCTGGCGTCTGTCTGGATGCCAACCTAATAATCGTGGTGTGACCCCCCACGGCTGAACAAGAACAACTTCCAAGGAAGAAGCATGACAGAAGAAGCTGCAACACAGACAGAGCCCAGAGCTCCCGGGGAGCCAGAAATCAAGCGTGTCCCCTCTGCGGGGGAGCCAGGACCTCGCGACCGGGGAGCTAAGGCATCGGCGGAGCCCAGAGTGAGGAGAACCCCCAGGGGTAGGGCTAGAGAAGGCCCAGGACAAAGGCTGTTCGAGCCCGTCCCTACGAGAGCTAACAATCAGGCTCAACAGAGTCAAAATGAGCCACAACTAATTGAACTGCCAGCCCCCTCCCCGAAAAACGAAAGTTCAACATTTGCTTAAGTACGACAACAAAATCCAGCTCTCAGCAACAACAACAAAATCACGATACGTGGCATGTGATAAAAATTTACAAGGAAAATGTGAGTCATAAGCAGGAGAAAAATAGAGGAATAGAAACAGAAAACAAAAATGGCAGAAGGGACAAGACTGGGCATTAAACCAGCTTTTATCAAGATGCTTCACATACTACTCAAGGATGTAACAGAAAACGAATATGAGGAGGTAAATAAGATACCAAAAAATAAACAAACTGGAACTCCTAGAGGAACATCAAAAGCACATCAGATGAAAATTCCACTCACATTTGATTAGAAATGGAAAAAGAAAAGATGACAGACCTTAAAGACATAGCAAAGAAAAAACTTATCCAAAATTAAAGGACAAAGTGAAAAAAGACAAACACAGCTATAGACAGCTCTGTTGATTAGTTCTATCAAACTCTTCGGAAACAATACTAATCCCACACTGTCTTCGGGATGTCCTGGGAGAGAGACTGCGTCCCAGCTCCTTCTGGGAGGGCAGCGTTACACGGACAGCAAAGTCAGGGGTTTACACACAGCGGGCATCCACCATGAACACGAACCTGTGCCTTGGAATGGAAATAGGAACACCCGCCTCCCGTTTTTCCCAGACGTTACAACTGCCCTACCAAATCGAAACGAGGCCAGGGCAAGAAAACAAAATTACAGCTGGCTTTCACTTTACAAACAGGTAAAAACCTCAAACGGAAGGTTATCAAAGGGCTCCCGTTCCAAATATTCTCCAAATGACGTGGAGACATAGACGCCGAACTTCTCCTTCCACTGAATGCAAGTCTGAAACAGAAATACCGCACGGACGACTATTTGAATTTCCTTAAGAATAACGACAGCAGATTGATCAGGAAGAAACACCAAAATGCGAAGTACTGCCAAATGCCCTCGGTGTGCTGCTCTTCGCGTCCCCAGCATTCCCGGGACTGAAGGGACTCGGCGGGGTCTGACGCCCCAGAGCGAGGGCTGAGGGGGCGCCCGAGCTGGCCTGCACCTGACCCAGTTGTGCAACAGAGGCTTCCAGAACTGAGCGAACGGACCCCGGCCAGGGCCCAGGCTGAGCCCCCGGAACCGCACGCACAGCGTGGATAAACCTGTCACCGCCCCCGTCACGACACGAGGGACTGTCTCTCCCTGGCTGCTCGGACAGGAGTCTCCTGATTCTTCTACCACCTTCTTCCTGCTCATGTTCCTGCCTAAGTTGTCAGGGGGGTCCGGGCCTCGGTCCCTAACCTTCACCCACAGAGGCCCCCCTCCCTCCCTGGGAGGTCCCACCCAGTCTCCTGACGTCTACACTGGAAACTCCCAAACCTCCCCCCCCTCCCTGTCCACCGAATTACAACGCACTTCACCCGTCTGCTCCGACTCTCCACCTGGAGTCCAACGAGCATCTCAGCGTTAACGTGTCGAAAACCGAATCCGACTCCGCCCTGTTCCCTACCATGCCCTTTATCCAGGGTTTTCCATCTCGGTACCAGGTGGCACCCATCAGCCCCAAACTGCGGATCCCTCCCTCTCGCACCCCACGCGTCAGCAAGCCCTGCCAGCTCTCCCTTCGAGACGCCCTCCTCCATGAAAACCACGGACACCAACAGCCTAAGGTCACCCTCATTTTTCGTTCCTGCGCAATTGGGAACGGGACCCTAACCTTTCTTCACTGAGTGTTTAGTGTGGAAGAGGCACTGTCCATTACCATCTCTATTTTACAGAGGAATAAAATGAAGCTCAGAGAAGATAATGAAGACGCCCGATTTAACAGGTCTCGCTCCGTGGCCGACGTCCTTAACCACCGGCTCTGCTGCGATCAGCAGCCACCCCGTGGCGCTCGCGCTGGCCTGCGGGCTCTCCAGACCATTCTGAAGGACCTTTCCGAACCCTGAATCACATCAGGCCGCTCTCCCCCCTCTCAATCCTCCCACGGCTGCTCGTCACACGAGAACAGAACAGCCTGCAGGGCGTCCGTGCTGTGGCTGGCCGGGTCACCGCTGACGTGACCCACGGGCACGCCCCTTCCGCTGTCCTCCTGTGGTACCGGCCACCTGCTCCTGCATGGCACACCGGACGCTCCGGGTCAGGGCCTCCGCGCGCAGACCCCGCCACCCAGAGCGCCCTTCTCCCTGATGTGCACAAGCGTCTGTGCCCTCCATCAGGCCTCCGCTGAGACGCCACGTCCTCAGAGGGGACGCCTCTCACACGCAAAGCCGCAAAATGGGGCTCGTGGCTCGCGACCTGTCCCCCGCTTCGTTCTTCTTCATGCCCAACAACTACCCTGCCTTGGCACGCGATCGGCCTGTCTCTTCAGCCAGGACGCGACCTCCGCTTTGTTCTCGTGGGCACGCGCCCGACACCTAAGAGCACCACGCGGAACGCGCGGGCACCGACACGTGCTGCGCCGACCGAGCACGAAGGCCCTGCCAGTCACGGGGAAACCCGAACGCGGTCACGAAAACGGAGGCGAGTTCCGAGCCATTCGGAAGGTACGGGTCTGCGTCCCGCCGAGCAGAAAACTAAAATTTCGCACGGAGTCAAACTGAAAAGAAAGCCGTGTAACAGAATGCAGAATGCGATGTCATGAAGGTAAACAAAGAAAAAATCAGAAGTTTTAACACCGCAAGGAACAGAAAAAACTGGCATCATTAGCGGGTAACTTCGCCAACACCTACTTAGAAAATACAAGTCCATCTAATGGAAAGCTGAAAGAGTTCTATAAGATTGTCACATCGACATGGTAACAGAGAAACCTGAACAACTTTCTGTGTATCATTTTGAACAAACAGCACCAAGAATCAAACATAATGAAAAGAGATGCAACAACCATAAAATTACCAGGAATAACTTTAATTAAAAAAATAGAACTTACTTATGGACGTAAAGGAAGAATCGAGCAAGTTGAGAAACAAATCTAACAGAAAGAAGAACAAAGGATACAAATAAGCAATTTGTGGACAAAATGCATCAGCCTATAACATATGATGAAGTGTCCAGCCTCGCCGAGCGATCGGGGAAATCAAACAATGACCTGGAATATGAAAAACACTGGCAATACTCAGGGGTGGCGGGAATACAGGGCAGACAAAGACACGCACAACAGCTGCAAGGCTGTGAACAGCACAGCACACGCTGGAAGGCGATGCAGCAATATCTACCAACACATAAAATATGCACAACATCTGATCCATCAGCGCCGCGCCCAGAACTCTATTCCCCTCGTGCGCATAAGCAGAGAGAGGATACAGATGTATGTGAGGATGCTCGCTACACACAAACGACAGCAAAGCTGAGGGAAGAGAATACTGAAACAAAGTATGTTCTATCCCTTCCATGACTTCCAGTCCCTGATCACCGCAAACACTGAGGCAGACCCTTTTGTACTGACACAGAAAGATCGCTAAGACAGTTTAATGAGAAAAAGTACGGCACAGAAAACGCACGATTCCGTGTTTTATAACTGCAAACAGACGCATGAATATGCATGTATGTTTCATCCGCATGCACGTCCGTGTGAGCGTGTGCACATGCAAACACGCAGCACAACACCTAGAATGGTGCGTACTGACCGACAGCCCTGGTTTCCTCCACTGGCGTGAAGGAAAACAGGGCCAAGGCAAGGCCGTTCCGCGCCTCGCGCGTTTTTCATAAGGACACATATTCGTCTATGATTTAATAACCTGGGGGAGGGCTAAAAGGTGTTCTTCCTGGGGGACCACTGGGGAGGGTGTCACCTGCTCTGTGGTCGTCCACGGTTCTTCCTTACCCGCTCCGCACGGCACAGACGCCCAACGTACTGAATGACAGTTCTTAGGCGTCGCATGCAAAAATAAAGCAACAGTGGACGGAGTCTGGGGCTTGTTTATCACGACTGTTACGAATGCCTCTGTGATTGGAGCCGATGGCCTGATGTTTAACCTCTACCTATGACTGAGCCCGTATGCCAAAGCTGCCTGGAGACTGACAACTTGTGCCAATTATCTGTATTACAAGATCCCAAAAAATCCTTGTGACCATTTCATTCAATAATTTAACAGATATCTAGGTACGCGAACTCACACATATACATACCTGCCACACCCAGTAAAAATAAAGTCACAGCAGTACTGTTCTGTGGTCATAATGTGACACCTAAAGCCATCTAAAATATACCACTTACTGGATAACATTAAATAATTTTTCTTAAAAATATTCCTACTAGAGTAATATTTTTAAAAGAAAAATTCTCAATAGTAAAACGAAGAACATAGCCAGCAATTAGAGAATGAAATGGCCTCGAAAGACAGGACAGTCCACCTCACGAACATTTTAGAAATGGAAATTAAAGCGAGAAGATATCATTTGACATATCAAATTGCGAAGGATGGTAACACTCTCCGCTGGGCGGGTTACGGGATAAGATGCCAGCGGGAAAGTGAGGGACAGGTGTGCCAACCATACCCTCAACACAGGGCACACGGAACACAGACCTCACGCAGCCTCTTAAGTCGAAAAGGTCTTAGAGGAACATCCTCTGGTAATTAGAAAGGCTCAAACGCTACGCAAGTAACTGTCAAGGCAAATGTATGTAGCAATGAGGACATTATCACCAAACCAAAGAAAATCAGGAGTCACTATGTTGCCATTAGACAGCCGATAATCATCACGGCGGCTCGAAATGGGCACAAATGAACCAGCATCGCCCCTCGTACATGATAAACGTGAAGCTTCTGCAGTCAGATGCTTCTTAGACACGCACGCATCCACAGGTGTGACTGTTAAGCTAAGTTTGCACTTCACAGAGACAGGAACATTTAAAGTAAGCAGGGAATATATATTGTAATTACCATAAGCAAAAATTAAACTTTCTAATAAATACCCAGATATCTTTTATTGTTGTTTTAACACTTTGCAATCAAAGAATTTACAGTAGTACACACAGGATTTTCCAATAATGAACAGTTGTGAAGTGTGAGCATTTAAGAATGACAGTTTGAAAGAAGAAATGAAAAATAAAAGATCCATTAAAAAAATCAATTTTGCAGAATATCCTTGATTTAAAAATGACACATTTTAAACTCACATCCATTTTATTTACCTGAAATTTCCTTCTAAATAAGTCTCCTTGGAAAAAGGGATATGTTAGAAACTGCTTTCTGTGCGATATTATATATCTAAAACTGCCCCCCCAAAATTAAGCCGATTTAGAAAGTGCATTGACCCATTTTAAAAAAACGTGCTCTAGGAAACTTTCCAAAACAATGTTTTGTGGTGAAATATAGAAAAACAGGAAAAAGGAAAGCACAAAAAGTATTGTGGGAAAGGAAATTTATTTACAAAGGGTCAAGAATCAAAACCGCATCAAATTTCTCAATAGGAATATTGTTAAGTAGGAAATAAAATAAAAACAAACACGAAAAGGACATGTAGAATTTGACAAATAGTAAGTATAAAATAAGATGGGAGAACTAACTCCAAACATATAATAATTATAAAAACGTGTAAATGAAATAAAGCCTCCAGCAGGACAAAAAATTACCAGACTAGATTTATAAATGAAGCGGTTTTAAAGCTCTGAAGAGACATCTAAACACAAAGGCCAAAAACAAACAACAAACAAAAACCTGAAAATAAAGGTAGAGGAAAAGACTGAAAAGGTGTTCAATCTCATAATCAGAAAAATGAAATCTAAAATATTAGGTTTTTTCTCACGACTGTATTAGAAATGTCTTAAATCTGATGATGTTGGGAGCTGGTAAAACACCTACAGCAACGGGGACTCTGTCACTCTTCCTGACGGCAGTGTGAGCCGGCGCCATCATCCCGGAGTGCGCCCAGCTGTCCCCGTAAAAGCCAACGACGACAGCACAGGCACACCTGCCGACGCCCTGGCGAGGTGTTCACCAGGACACGTTCAACTACAACCAAGCACGGCAACACCATACAGAAGTACAACCGTCTTTCAAGGAGGGGGGTGAAGTTTTAGAAAAAACGAAACTGGGATTTTTGTGCCACCAAAAGATGCCAAGCAGTGAACCTGTGAAGTTTCCAGCAGGCAAGCTCCCCGAACGGCACAGAAAGGAAGTGTGAACCTGTCACTGCTTCTGCACAAACACTGACGGCCCCAGAGGACGCACGGCAATGTCTGAGAGTCTGAGGCAGGGAGCTGCAGAAAGGGTATCGCCGTGAGGCGGCTGCTGAGCCGAGACAACGCCTTTCAGGTAGTCAGTTACCTCAGAGGAAGGCGAGTCATTCGGGCTCCACTTCAGATAAACACTATGCTAATGCTGCTGCCAGGGCTGACACACGAATGCGCATGTGTAGCTACCAAAGGGAAGAGTGGAAACGAGGCGGGATACGGAGAAATAGTGCAATCCGAAAGTGAAAATGAGTTCAGGGCAGCGGTGAGTGTGAACACAGATGAATCACACCAAAGGAGAACAGCCAGTTGCAGAAGGCTGCACACCATAAAATACACGGACAGACACAGACAGGGTGCCTAAATCCACAAAAAGAAACAAGAAAGCGTTCAACACAAATTTCTGAGTGATTCCTCTGGAGGGGAAGGACGGGTGTGAGCAAGGAGAGCTGTTTAGGGGACTTCAAGGAACACTGGGCCGTGTTCTGTGCTTAAACTATAGGGAGGTACACAAACGCTCGTTATGCTCTACGCTAAACTACATGACATTATATACAAAGTTACATGTAGAAGAAAGGAATAGGAAATGTCACAATTTAAAGTTAACTTGAAATGCAATCTCCCTGCGCGCCAAGTGTCCTAGGTCCCTCCCATCCTACCCACAGACTCCGAAGCGTCCCTGACTCCGGCTGCCCCCTCCCCACGGCCTCCGACTCAGCACCCTGAGCTATGGCCCTGACCTGGCCTCTCTTTTACAGACAGCTTTCCTTATTAAGCTGTGATTTGTTAATTAACTATGTAAGCAATGGGTTGTTTTTCTTTCCTTTTTTACTTTTTGTTTCTTACCAGACTCCAAGCTCCTTAAGAGAGACACGTTTTGGGGGGGGGAGGCCGGGGGGGGGGTTCCGGCCCTGCCCAGAGTTTGCAGAACGTTACTTTGTGCGTGTACACTCGGGTGCGCACTAATCTGTGCCCCATTCTAGAGCTACATCGGCATGTGCCTGGGCCCTTCCTTCCCCGTCTCACGTCCCTGAACCAGTTAACACGGAGCAAAGATGATGGACCATGCGATGCGTAACAAAGTTCCACTGTTTCCTTCACTCTGAAACAAATACTTTTTCCTTCAGTACATTATGGCAGAAGTCCTGGATTTGGGGGGCACTGCATGTTAACTTTCTGTGTTCTGTTTCAACTTCAGTATAAAAAAGAGTACAAACTCTCTAATCTCCTTTAACTACTTACAAGGAATCTAAAAAATTGAAATATATAAAAGTTGTTGAGTTTCTCCCTCTTCGAGAGTGCCTCTCCTGAACTCCTTCCGCAGACTACTTCTGGGGAGAGTCCGCACACTGCCTCCCTCCACTTGCTCACCTCCCCTTCACCCCGCAACCCAAGCCCCCCAAACCAAGAAAACCCCTTTCAAGTCCATCCTCTGAGCATCTACCGTTCTTTCAGCTGAACCAGATTTCCCAATATATCTTGCAGAAATCATGGGGGAAAAAACTACCTCATTACACACTGACATGTGCACAGATGATGTGAAATCGAGAGCTTGTTTCAAAAGGGCCGGGGGGCGAAGGGGACAGGAGAAGCAGCAGCCCCGACACAGCATGCCGGTGCGACCAGGCAGGGCAGCCGTCACAGCCAGGTACAGGGCGCTTGGGGCGCCGAGGGGTTCAAAAGGGGGACAAAACACTCTCTACTCTCATGTACATTTAAAATTCAGTAGGAAAGGTTTTAGAAATACTTACTGACTACTTGGTCAAACTATGTGGCTAAAAGTGCATCTAAAGTAGCAACACAAAATCCTAAGATTGTCAGGATTTGTTCAACCAGACGGGACAGGACATCCGGCCTCTACTTTGATGCATACACAGCACCTAACGACATCGCCCAGATGGAGACAGAAGTACAAACAAACAAGGGACTTTCACCAAACTTCAGGAACGGATACAGAGAAAATAAACGAGTGTCTCACGTACAGCGAAAGCAAGGGAACAGACATGCTGAGAGAGGAGAGGACGCGGCATCGGGAGTAGGGGCTGCCCGGGGGCAGGACTGCAGGCTGGAAATGGGGAGGAGGCGAGAGAAGTAATTCAGGCAGCGACAGTTGACAGTCGGAGGAGGTGAGGTGAAGGCCGGCCACGTCAGACGACGTGTCGACAGGTAAAATGGATCGAGGACATAGAAGGACCTGAATGCCAAGCGGAGATATTTGAACAATTAAATTTACAGCAAAAAAAAACAAAAAAAAAAAGTATCAGGACCAAACACAGGCTGGAAGAAGTAACCGCATCAACTTACTACTCCAGATTAGAAAATGAGACCCGTTCTGACACAGTTGGGCCCCAAGTTTTTAATTCAAAGCCAAGATCGGATTATTCACTTACTGGACAAGTACTGGAGAGCTGGCTGTGGCTGGAGCCCCACCTCCCCGCCCCCCCCATGGCCAGCAACCCCCCGAGGGCACCCAGTGGGTGGAGTCCGGGGACACTGCCCCACACGCCCCGGCACGCACACGGCACGGGCCCCGCCGTCAGCAGTGCCGAGATGCGAAGCCTGAGTGTGTCACACTCGTCACTTCCGTGTTCCCGTTTCTACTCCACGAACGCACACAGCGCCCCCTCAGTGACGTGCTGTGGATCCCGAGACGTGGCTTTAAAAGGTTTTACACGGTTCCACAGTGCGGCGGTCAGCACATCTGCTTTACACGCAGGAGGGCCTGGTTCGCGCCCCAGAGGGGCCACGGTCCGTGGTCTGCGGCCACGCCACCCTGAATGAGCCCGATGTCTGATCTCGGAAGCTAAGCAGGGTCGGGCCTGGTTAGGACTTGGATGGGAGGCCACCTAGGAAGACCAGGTGCTGTAGGCGTAAGTAATACTAATTAAACAAAATAAAAACAAAAAATTCTGTAAGCTACATTTTCCGGTAACTTTTAGAAATCACATGGTCCTCCTCTCCTGAAGGCCGCTGTTCTCAAACACCCAGCTGGACGCTTGCGGCGACGCGGTGACGGCCGACGCTTTCCCTGTGTGGCTCCAGCTGCCCAGCACGTTCTGCCGCTTCTCTCCAGGAAGTGGCTCACCTCTCACCGTGCCCCGCCCACTCCCGGGCACGTCATCTGCACGCTTCCCTGGGGCCCTTGCCACCCTGTCTGCCCCCTGCCCCCGCCCTCCTCCCAAGCTGTGCTGCACACGGACACCACGTTCCATCTGCTCAAAACGCCACCAGGTTGCCCGCAACCCTCCGCATCAGCAGCCGGGCCCCGGAGCCCCGCATCCGAGGCCTTTTCCCAGCGGCCGCCCACAACCCGCCCTTCCCGCCTCCTCCCCCCCCCCCCCCGCTGGCCCCAGGAACACCCTTTTCCAGCAAGATGCAGTGTTCTGCGGTGCAGAAAAAGACCTTTCCAGACTAGAGAAACCAGGAGCCACTCACGCTCCCCTCGCATAAAAGTTATGTTTTCCACTCAGGCAATAAGAGGTCAACTTATGGGGAAACCTGGCCAACCCCCTGGCTCGCTGTCCTACTCAGAACATCCTCTTGTCACCTGTCTCTCTCTCTGAACTCACCTGCCTTAAAAATTTATCACCTTTTCAAACCATTCTCCCGAGGCTGTGCCACTCATCACAGAGTCTGCCCCTGGCCCCACCCCACACCTGCGGCTTTTGGGCCCTTTGGCAATGAACATGTTGCTTCGTTCTTACTGGTTCTCTTTTCCGTTCAGGCAGCCAAAGTTATGATCGATTCTTCTGCAAGCTGATGGGGACAGGACCACTATGCCAAAGTGACATGTGCTGACATTACAAGTTTTGACAATCTGTATTTCCTTTGGCCCAAAAACTCAAGAATCATGAGCAAATAATAAAGTGCACAAAGGTGTAGTCATAAGGATATTCATCTGCATTTTGTTTCTGATTTTCAAAGACTGGAAAAAAAAAACATCCTCCCCGTCCAACAAGAAAGACCACTCAGATGAATCACTGCCCTAAGCAACGTGACACCCTGCAGCACCGAGGTCACTGACCTGGACACCTTTACATTACTATCCTTCTTGGGTGAAAAAACATAAACAATGTGATCTCATATACCTTACATTTTTATGTTATTTCTTTTGTTTTTTCTAAATGTTATTTTCTAAATGTTTTTTATACATGTATATATACATACGTAACGTGTGTGTAGAAAAAATGTGTACCAAGTGTTCATAAGCCTTAAAATGTTGAGGCAAAATATTCAAAATTTTTTGTTGGTGGTGGATACTTACAATTTAGCTGTATTAAAATTTTTGGGATGTAATAAACATTTTAAGGCCTATTTGTAATTGAACAGCAATCTTGGAAAATCTATGAAACCTTGGTTTACTGCATCTGTGGGAAAAGCCTGCGCCCCCACCCTTGTGCACACATGCATGTGCACATGCACGCACACGCAGGCACACACACTTCGATGATCGATTGCCCGTTTCACTGGCACCCCGGGGACTCTCCAGACTCTGACACAGGCTGGGCGCTGCTGGGCCAGAGACCCCAGTCAAGACCCTGCTGATGCAAGACCGAGGGAAAGGCCGGGAGGCTGGAAGGCCTGGGAGGCCCCGGCCTCAGCCCCTCCCTGCGAACACCCAGGTGCCATTCCGCACCATGGCTGACACATAAGGAAATAAGAACACGGAAAACGCATTCGTCACAACCAGAAACGCCCGAGAACCAAGGGGCTACACTGCAGAGTAGCAGAGGGCAGAGCTGGGCACCCACGCGGCTTCCCCGGGGAGCTGTGGCACCGGCCACGCCGGGCGGTGAGGGGGACTCCCTCTGTACTGAGAGCATCCGCGTGCCCGCTCATCAAAGGAAGGAACAGCGGAACGGGAACACCGTCAGTTCACAGCCCCTGAAGCAGCAAACCCGGCCCCGGCCGCCAGCACAAGCGTCCGTTGTCACGGCCCTGCCCGGTGCCCCACAGGTGGGTGCCCGGCCCTCTGCCACGCCTCCCCACGGTGATGAGCTCACCACACGGCCTGCCCTGAGCCAGGGCTTCCTGCGCGAATCCGCCACGGAAATTAACTTGAACTTCATGAAATCGCCAAAATCGGACCATTCCATCCTTAAAAAAAAAAAGGCACCTCCCTGTGGTTCAACCTGACCCAGCCTCTTTGAGTCCAGTATTTACTCGAAAAAAAGAAAATCTTACACGCCTCCTTTGTGCGTCCATCTTGCTTCCCTTTCCCCGCAACGCGTGGCTAGTCTGAGATTGGCAGCCCTAAAACTCAGGTTTTATTACAAGTCCGTAGGGAAAGCCATGGGCCTGGTTATCAGAATCGGTGCTGTCGCTCAAACTATCGAACTGAAAAGTAAACTCGTAAAGATAACAAAGATGTAGGAGATATAAGAAACAGGACTATGCCTTGTTTATTTAAATAAGTCTAATAAAGAGGTTCATAACTTAGAATGAGTGATTCTTTCTACTTTCATTATTGGGTTTTAACTGGAATTAATGATCACTGAGTTAATACACATTATACACTAAAAGTGATGAATAAACAAACATCAATAAAAAAGAACACTGACTGAGAAACCCATCCCGGCCTGAGCTCTGGGCAGCTGCTGGGAATGACGGGGCCCTCGATGGGCCTGGGGATGCGGCGAAGGCCCCCAGACCCGAGCGGGAAACACACACCGCAGACTCGTGTCGACTGGGGCCACACTTTTTGTTTTGAAAACAGTATAATGCTCACATGTGCACGTATTTCTTACATATGGACAAAAAGAGTTTTAGGACAAACCGCTGATGATGACTAGCTGAGAGGGAGAGATCCGGCTACACGTGGCCGCTTAAATCAGTTAAATCCCACTAGAAACTCAGTCCCACCAGCTGCTTCCAGGGGCTGCTATGTGCAACGGCTCAGACAGAGGACGTGTCCGTCACTGCAGAAGGTCCTACTGGACGCGCTGGTCTGAGACGCGGCAGAGAAAGCTGGGTGACACCTAAGAAACTGTAATAGAATGAAAACACTGACAATACAGCAAAAGGCAGAAAGGAACTCAGGAAGAGCTGCGTCTTCAGGTGGTATCTACCTGGACCAGGTCAAGTTTCTTTTCACTACTCTATTTAGAATAAAAAGGGCTATTATGGACCAAACCAACTGGTACCGGGATGCTGCGGGAATCAACAGTCAGCATTCCGTAACCGTCCACTTCAAAACACACAGCGACACGTCTCATCAGAAAACGTTATCCTCAATCACCTCTCCCTGATAACAACAGCATTCTTGTGCTCAAAAAAAATAACGAAATTGGGAAAGTTGTAAATTTATAATTCAGATTTCTAAGTCTAGACAGGATTTCATCTGAATTGGTTTACAATTTTAAAAATTACTAAAAGCTTAGAATCACAGAGACTCTAGCCCTCAATAGGTTAACACAGTTGCAATGAGCCTACACTTTCATGCAGTTTAGTGGACGCATGTAATTCACAAAATTTCACTTTGGAAACGCATGCCTAAAACTACCACACCGGGTTGAATCGTGTCCCCAACACGCATGTCCGTCTGGCGAATGCGACCTTATTTGAAAACAAATAGTGGAATGAGGCCGAGAGAAGGTCCCACTGGAGCAGACTGAGCCCTAAGCACGGCACGGCCACTGCGCTCCGGACACAGGCGGACACGGGGAGGAGGACGGTGACGTGGAGACCGGCGGGAGCGAGGTGCCACATCCCCCCCCCACCCCGCGCCTCAGAGCGGCCCGATCCGCCAACGCCCAGGCTCGGGGTGCAAAGCCTCCAGAGCCGTGAGACAGCGACTTCCTGCTGCTAAGCCGCCCAGGGTCCAGAGCCCAGAACTGCGGTGCCGGCCACATGTCCGCCTCCCGGTGGGACGGGCGGGCTCGGCGTGCGCTCCCCACCACCGGATGTGTCCCAAGGCTCTGTGACAGACGCACCAGTTCAGCCCTCCCTCGCCCAGCCTAACTGAGGATGGGGGGAAACAAGAGGTTTCCGACAGAACAATTCCCTCCCCCCGGGACAAGCCGAGGATGTTCCAACGCGCCCTCAAGAGATGACCCGAGAAAATCACTTCAGAGAGAAGGAAAAGGTAAAGGATAAGAACTCTCACGGTCGCTGTCTTACAAGCCACGGGCCGGGGTACGGAGGCCCCACCCTCACATGCGCTTCCCCTCGCCCGCCGCAGGTGCTCGGGGTGCCAAGCGCCCCTCGCTCCCTCCCCTCTTACCTGCCACCATTCCCGCCACGGCCCCCCCCACTGCCCATAAACCCACACGCAAGCCACAGCCTGGCCCGCCGCCCAACAGCTGTGACCTCGGAACCCTGCCCCCTGACCCGGCTCCTTCAGAAGTCCCACCAGCCGTTTACGCCTGGACGTTCCCGTACCTCGCTCCCCACAGAGCCTCCCGCATTCTGGGCACCGAGCTCCGACATCACTCGACTCAGGTGACGGTCAGACCCACCCGACGGTCCAGGCGCTGTCCTCGCCTTCCCCCAGAGCCGCCTCTGGGGCAGCCGATGCTGGGCCTCACCACGGTCCGGCCTCTCGGCTTCCCCGGACACCCCTTCCCCCACGCGTGGCCAGGCCTCCCGGACAGCTTCCTCCTCCGCCACGCCCACCTGCACATCCACCCTCCGGCCTCTAGGCCGCGCCCACCACCCACAAACCCCAAGGCCCAGGGGCAGAGTCCCCCTAACTGCACCGGAAGCTCAGGTCCCGAAACTCAGTGTCATCGTCTGGCTTCTACCCAACGTGCTTCATCCGCCCAAAAACGTCACCCAGGCCAGCTGCCTCCTCTTCGAAGTGTCTCCTACGAATGCCACCTCTGACGCCTCGGGGGCCGGCTGCCGCTCCGTCACCCCCAAACTGTCTTACTTCACCTGCCCGTTACTCTCACTGCGAACACCCAACTACCGCCGACCTCCCTCCACGTGAACTTCATGCCCACGCGAGACACGTGCTTTGAAAAGGCAACGAAGGTGCCACTCTCCTTCCTGCACCTTCCGGCAGCGACATACCCCAGGCCTTATTAGGGACGACGACAAACCTCTTCCCACGGCAGGGAAGACCCTCCGCGACGCCACCGCGCCAGCCAGGCCGGCCTCACCTGCCACCTCTCTGCATGTCACCCTCTCAGCCCGGCGCCCTTTCACCACCCCGTTTAGAATCCTCTGCCTCACCTGTGTCCTCCCCTCTGCCTAAGACACCTCTGGACGGTCTTTACAGGGTCATCTCAGGTGCGTCCCCTTCCGGGGAGCTTCGCGCCAGCCTTAGGGGGCAATGACTCCCCCACCTCGGCACTCGGCAGGTGCAGACGTCCGCCGGCACCTCCACGGCCAGGCCGCGCACCTGAGCGTTCTGCAGACTTCCGGAAACGCCCGGCGCGGCCCCGGACGGGGCAGCAGGCGCTGAGCACCGGACCGGCACACTGAGTCCGCAGAGGCAGAGACGAGAAAGAGCACGACTCAGGACAAACATGGAACCAGGCGGCCTCCCTCGGCAGGGCACGCGGGTCGCTGCAGACGTGGTCCCAGCCCACTGCGGAGCCCGAGGGGGGCACGGCGTCTGGAAACACGCCTCCTCTAACTCTCAGCAACGTCGCGGGGGCCCCGCCGCCCGCTCGCGCCTCCCGGGGAGTGGTTAGGAACCAGCCCGTAGCCGAAGGTGACGCGGACGGCGTGGGGCAGCGCCCCGTGTCCCCGCGCAGCACGCATCCTCTCCTCGAACGCTCAGGGTTCCACGAAGTCTCCTGAAGCCACGCCGGAACCCCCACACTGCACAGCTCCAGGAAGCAGCCCCTGCACGGCACGCCGCGTGATGCCGACCCCGAGTCTACGCGTGAGCTGTGGAGCTGAGGCTCAGACACTCTCTGCGGAGAGAGGACACACCGGGCCTCGCAAACAACTGACCAACCGAACAACTAACCAACCATGAAAAAAAGTCTCTTGTTCCGTAACCACCCAGTTACCGGCCTTGTTAGGGAAGGGAGGGTCAGCAGACAACGGGTAAGGAGAGGAGAAGCAGGAGGAAACTTTAAAAAAAAAAATCCCCACAGAAGAATTCGCCTGGGTGCAACGGCACTCCCCTCAGCGCTGGGAGGCGGTGCCGGGGGTCCGGGGAATCAGGGTGCTTGGCTTTACCCAACCACCCTCGGTCACCCTGACGAGACCACACGGTAGTTTCATAAAGAATGACAAGCCAGCATTTGGGTTAAAACGACACTTGCACCCAGAGTAGGAAAAACTATAAATTATGCATGGCACTCTGCATTCACCTGCCCCTACTTGTTAACTCTGAAAGGGTTCCCTTATTTCAAAATTTAAAAACGGATCTCACAGTAAAAAAAAAAAAAAAAAAATAACACGTGGCTTGGACATACTTAGAATCTATTAGAACGAGAACTTATCTTCTTAACGTGCAAAACATATTTACAAATCGCTTTAAAAAAACAACGACCGACCCAACAGAACAGTGGGCAAAGACAACAGCTCCCCAACGGCCACACCCTCAGGCCCGGCCCTGCTGTCCGGAGGCCGCGACCCGCCGTGAGGCCGGGAAGGGACAGAGGCTTGCTCCCCTGGCCACCCCGGTCCGGCGACACAGCCCAAGGACGGGACCGGGCCTGGCCGACGGGACCTCAGGAGAAAGCCGAGGGCTTCCAGGAACGGTTTACGCTTCAGACGAAAGGGAGGAACGTAAACTCACAAATGCACCTGGTCTCCCTGGCCGGGGTCGCGTCACCTGGGCTGGAAACACGGTCCTAGCTCCTCGCTGTCCCCGTGTCCCACATCCGGCTCCTCAGCAAGTCCGCCCCACTCCACCTGCAGAGCACCGGACGCCCTTCCCACCGCCACCAGCCGGAGCCTCGCGGCCGCCTGCAGCGCAGCCCCGACTGCCTCTGCCCTGGTCCCGGCGCGGCAGCCGGCGAGCCTTCCAGAGTCTTCATCAGATAAGGTCAAAGGCCCCCAAAGCGATCTCATCTCCCCGGAATGACAGCCCGCAGGGCGCCCGCGGGCCTCGGCCTCCGCCCGCCGCCCGCCACCCGCCACCCTGGTGCTGCTGGGACCTGCTGGGACACGCAGTGGGCGGGGGCCTCAGGCGCAGGCACCGGCTCCCGCGCCCCACACCCGCCCCGGCCCCTCACCACCCTCAAGGCTCTACTCAAACGCAGCCTCGCAGAGGCGCCCCGGCCGCCCCAGGCCCCTCCACTGCTTCCCCGTCCCCGTGACCCCGGACGTCCTCGGACACGCGGCACATTGCACCTGCTGGCCTGCCGGTCTCCGCCCTCACCCCGAGAGCGAGATCTCAGGGGGCGAGAAACGCGGTTGTGCGTGGTGCTGTCGCTCCCCACGCTGCAGCTGCCGGGCAATCATGTACATGAATTAATCTACCACCGTCAGCCAGCTAGGACAGAAGGGCAGGAGCAGGGACAGTGTCCGGGTCCTCGATGGCTTCACGGAGCTGCTGAATCACAGCTGGACGTCCGGTCCCGTGAGGGAGTCCTTAACCGTCACTTCGGACGTTGCAAAAGAAGGTTTGTGTTATTGGAAGTCAAAACGTACCTGACATAGGACTTGCAAAAAAAAAGAAAGAAAGAAAGAAATGCTAGTGGCAACTATACTCGCAATTGAACTCAATCCTGAGACGGGCAAATTAAAATAGCCAGAAATGGTGTCATACGGAAAAAACACAAAAGCTTAACACACGTACATCCCCTTCGACGTGACTCACTAAGACACTTGCGGTATTTGGTATTTATAAATTTCATACATAAACGTAAATCATTCATCAGCGCATCGCCCGTCGCCTGTGCTTGGAGTACTAGACAGGACTGTTCCTTTCGGGCCAATAGTGTAAAAACAGCAGTGGACCCTGAGGAAGCGCCCGCTGTGCCGCCGGCCGCACCCCGGCCCCCTTCACACGTGTGCTTTACTCCCCACGGAGCCCCACGGAGCAGCCGCTGCTGCTGCCCCGTTTTAAAGCCGACAGAACCGAGCAACAAAAAGAGCGATGGTCAGGCCCAGGCCGAGCGGCCACTGAGGGACCGGCCGAAACCTGGACCGAGGCGGTCCGACTGCCGGACCAGACACTCTGCCGCCGCGGGCGGCCGGCGAGCAGAGCGCTCTCCGACGAAACGGGTGCCGTCGTCCCTCGCCCGGTGGGTCTGATTCATGGGATTTGGGGTTTGACCCACAACCATCGACAAAAGGTATTCGAGTGACAGTGCCAGACTCTCCGGAAAGAAACGCTCGGACAGGAAAGGAGATACAAACAAAAAGACAAAGACTGGCGGAAGTCCTCTGCCTCAGCTTCATCAACTGCAAACACGGAGGGAGTCGTCGTTAGCCAGAACGCAGGGGAAGGAGGCTGCAGCCGGCACAGCCTCTGCATGTGCCGTGAGGCGTAAACAAACACAGCACGCGCGAGGCCCCAGCCTGGCATGCGTTAAACAGCCAAGAGTTTCGGTTTTCGTCATCAGTATCGTAACTCTGCGAAGCGCTTCGTCGCTGTCACCCACCAGAGCTAACGGGACTGACCGGCGGCCGACCGGAGCGGAAAGAAATCACGCGCACGTCCTGGCATCAGTAACACCAGGACGGCAAGGGCGAGGCCCGCGCTTCGCTCCGGGGGTGGAGTGCACCTGTGGCACAGTGAGGAGAAACTCCCGCTAGAACCAGCAAAGCCCCACGTGGGCCCGGCCCCTCCCACGCACGTGCCGGGGGGACAGCGCCCCGCTGTGGGGGTCTGCGTAAGCATCTCGTTTTCAGGGGGCGACGGATCGTGCGCTGTACAACACACGCGTGAAACACACGTACGCATTGAGAAGCGCCCGCTACACCTAGGAAGCCGAGCCGCGTGATGTGCCCGTGACCATCAACACGTGGGGACACGGGCGTCTGCTGCGAAGGTAACGACGAAACCGGAAACGACTCGGTGGCCACCCACACGGGTCAGTGAGTTAGGCACCTCCAATCGCGCGCGCACCCGCTTGTGCCCTGGGCTCTCTAACCTAGGTGTGCCACGACTGGCCGCCCAAGCGGCTGAAGCCAAGACCCAGACGACGACTTGAACGCGTCCCATCAAATCCCCGGCAGACCTTACCGAAGCAGCTTTCAAACCTCAAATAAAAACTACTCTAAGCCTCGTCTGCCACGACGACAGGGCTCCAGGAGCCTTAAGCGCCACCCCCAGGTTAACCCCCCGCCCCAGGGCCGGCACCGCTCAGCCCCACCTAAGGTGTCCCCTGGGTCAGCGACACCCACCTGTCACCTGGGGAGGCAGGAGGGTCCCCTGCGTGTGACACACTCACTCCAGGTCTGGAGCCTGCAGAGCGAAGGGTGTGCTGCCCGAGCTGTCTCTTAACTGCCTCCTCACTCAGGTCTCTCTCGGTGCCCTCGCGTCAGGGGGAGTCCCCGCGGGAGCATTAACAGAGACTGTCACCCCGGCCGGGCTGGGTTCCTTACGCCTGGGAGGAATGCGTTTACGCCTCTCGATGTCCATCGTACGGGTTCAGAGAAGGCAAGGGCTTGGTCCCTCTCGTGTCCCGTGAAGCCCCAGACTCGAGAACACTCTTTGGCATAAGCGAGCACTTGAGTCACGTCAGCTGGGCGACTATTACGCGGTTTTCGAAAGAGAAACGAGACTGAAGCGCATGAGCTGAGACGGGGAAACGTCCACGAGGGACGTTAAGTGACGAGAGCAAAGTCGCGAGGCAACGCGGCCGGCCCTGGAGCGACGCGGGTCTGAGCGACGCGGGTCTGAGCGGTGCGGGGCGTCCCCCGCGCCCTCCCTCGCCGCCGGCCCCGTGTGGTCCAGCCCCGTGGCGCCATCGTAGGTGAGGCTGGGGCTTGGCGCCTGCGGAGAGGCAGCTGTTGCTGCACATGGACTGGACAGTGCCGGAGGCCACCACCCCCACCCGCGTGCGCTGCAAGGAAGGGTCCGCTGTGCACGCAAAAGGACCCCATCCCGGTAAGAATTAAGGCACGCACGCCACGCTCAAATGGAAAAAGCACGCACACAGCGCAAGTCAGGAAGAGTGTTTCTTCGAGTCAGCAGCGAGTCTCTCTAAAACACGGGCTGGGGGAGAGGGGGGAGAGGCCCTTTCACGTTTTAAGCCACGCTCCCCCAGCTCCTGGACTGCTGCCACCCACATGTGCCACCGTCGCGCCTTTGCTGTGACTTCTGCTACCCAGCACACACGTGGCCGCTCTGAGACGGCCAGGACACCTCGCGCGTGACGCGCAGCTGCTGTTGTGTCTCTGTTAAGCTTCCACAAGCCAACGCGCCCTGCAACACCAGGCCCGCAGACACGGGCACGTCAGTCTCGGTCCGGTCCCGTTTCGGAGCCGGAGGAGAATCTCTGGTTCAAATGGCAGATCAAACATACACGTGTATTTCCCTTCGATAATAGATTATTTAAATGGCAGTAAAAAAAAAAATTAAGAAACAAATTATTATTTAAAAAATAAAATCAAACAGAGAGCTTTCTAAAGAAAAGAAATCATGGGCTGGGGAGAGGCAACTAGCGAACCTGGTGTGGGGGTCAGCACTTTGGGGTACAGCAATGGACTCTTAAATGTCAGAACTCAACGGACTAATTACCGGCTTCATGGTAAAATGAGCCAGTCGGTACTTCCCACGCAGAGCTCCCTGAGAATCCTTCCACTCATTCTTAAATCTGAATGATAACCCATGGGCATATGTTTGATAAACAGCCTCCAGTGTAAAAAAGACAAAGATGAACAACAAAAATTACCTTAGAGCAAACAGGTAAGGGGGCCCGTGATGACTTTAAAGAAAACCCTTCTTAAAATTTTTAAAGAGATTCAGGAGATTATGAATCCATATCTTGAATCTGGGGGATTGCAGGCGGGAAGAATTCTTGAAACTTTTAAATGTGTCTGCCAAAGTAAGAATAAAGAGTCTGAGATAAAGCAGAGGAAATGCTCAGGGCAGAAAAAGACAAAGGAGGGGTGGGATTCATTCCGGAAGTCCAATAGCCAACTAAGAGAAAGAGCAGAGAGATAACTAAAGCAGTAAGAAAATATCCAAAAATGAAACAACATGAGTCTTTAGTTTAATAATGGGGAAAAAAACACGCACATCTAAACATCTTTGAGAAATTTCAATTTTGAAAAGGACAAAAAAAAAGAAAAAAAAGGCTCTACAGAACATCCATGGAGGAAGGCAAAATACATGGCCTTCGCACAGAGGAACTGTACCAGACTGTATCAGAATCAGACTGTATCAGACTTCTCAACCAAAGATACCACAAGGCTTTAGAGCAATGCGCCTGCAAAACTCTGAGGGGAAATAATTTACAACTTAGTTTGGCTTGAACAAAATATACCAGTTAACTATAAGGGCAAGTTTTTACAGATATGCCAGGGTTCAAAAATTTATCTTCCACGTATTCTTCCCTAAAACTTCATGTGAGGGATGTACTGCATTAAAACGAGTAACTCGGAAAAAAAAGAAAAAAAAAAAAAGGAAATCCAGTAAGGACAAGACCTAAGTGCAAAATAAGCAAAGTCCTGCAGTAAGAATGACTTGGGCAAGTCCAGATAACATCAGGTCCCAGCTACAGAAAGAGGACCAGAGAAGCCTGTCCTCGGGGGGTGATACTCCTGTGCACAACAGTGATGAAAAACCACCCTCCCGGAAAGCTGACAACAGAATAGTGAAAAATAAGGCAAAAGGCAATTACCCACAGGGAAGACCAAGAAACACAGAAAAGGTGATCCCATTCTCCTTGCCTCTGCTGTGAACATTATTTATGTCATCACGGTGACGCAGGAACTCCCCACTGACTTCCAAACATTAAAACCAAGGCATAGGCCAAGTGTGGAGAAGCAGGGTAAAGAGTGTAAATGTTCTCAGCCTTGACTGCTGAGATAAAACAGAAATGACCGAAAACGGTCATAGAGAGGAAAACGAAAGGTGGCAAGAAGCAGTACGATAGCCTCCATTTTACTACTTGGGAAATCAAGACAGACCATCTCTAGAAACGTGAAGGAAAGGTCTCTTGTATAACATAAACTGCAAAGATTACAGAGAATCGAAAAGCCATACACCTATTGGGGAAGGAGACGTTTAGAGAGCCAAAGCCTCATTTATCAGAGCAGAAATCGCTCCAAAATTGATAAACTCCATAAAGTAACCTTATTTCACCACAATACCAGAGGCAGAAGCAAAAAGGTTTCCTCTGGAGAGTGGCCCTGTGGGGTAGGGCAGGGCTGGTGGCCTTTATCAGCAGCATTCTGGGCCACCTGACGCCTTTCAACTATGCACATCTTTTACTTTGTGAAAATTTTAAATGGACTTAAGAAAAAAACCTCAAGGTATACTGACCCGTAAACAATGCAGAACACATCCTGCCTAGATTTCCCCCACAATATAATGGGAAAACCTACTCTTCTTCCTAATATTCCCAAGCGTGAGGCTAAATGATATCTGAGGTTTTACAACCACCTGTAGAGGGATTTGCAGACAATCCAACACATAAGTTACAGGGTGTCTACACTACCGTCATCAAAACTGCTGGCCTGTCACTCCCTATCAAAGTAAAACGGAACGACAAATTTACTTCACAGTGATTCAACCAAGCCAAAACACCCACATATGTCCACGGCTTCTACATTTTAACACTTACTTTACCGTAAATATGGAAATGTATCTTTAACTTTTTTTTTTTCTAGATGGCTTTAGCTTTCATTGGTGTTAGTGGTATGTACAACAGCATTTCGAATTCAAGAGACATGAATTTACTTCAGTTTTCCTTCCGTCTTTCCTTTTAACAAGAAATTTTTTTCATGTATTTAGGTAATAAAGTTTATTATTTATTTTTTAATCTGTCAGAACCTGAAAGGGAAAAGACAGTTCTTCAAGTTTATACATAACACAAGATGCAACAGGAACAAGTTATCCTTTATTACTATTCAAAACAGACAACTTAGTTAAAACAAAGAATGCTTATGCAAGACTAGAGTAATAGGTTGATAGCAAGACCAAATTCTAGGAGAAATTATGTCTGATTTTAACCTATGATGGAAGACTCGAGTTAGATACGAAAAATGGTTAGAGGAAAAAACTTAAGCAACCCATCAGTTTCACCCTCCAAAAAAAGGATTTTTTGATCTGGTTTTGCTTTTGTTTTTGTCGGCCTTGTTTGTGCTGTAGGAAGCGGCAGCTCCTTCACCATAGGGAAAGGCTGAAGGGCAATGCTGCACAGGATGGTTTCTGGTGTTCGCCATCTTAACAATATTCTGCTCAAGAAATAGAAGCCTTTTTTAAAAACCTAAACACGAAGTGGGATCTATTTCTTCGAAATACAAATTACATTGTGAGGACGCTTCCATGTGATGACAGCATTTTTCTTTAACGTTACAATTGTCACCGATTCCAGTTAAACAACTTAAAGGGATGCGTCTGTTCACTGGAAGAATGGTGTGGATTCCCCTTCACCATTTAGAGCTAAATGCCTCTGAGAGTCGCAGACAAATTCATCACACGTCACATTTCAGTCAAGTCACAGACCCACTTTTCCACTATCCATGAAATAAAACGAAAAGCTAAGAAACATTAAAAGATAATTTACCAAACTCCTCAAAAATTAAAATATAGGAAGCTATGGCATGATTTGACACTTCAGAAGCAAAGGAAAAAAAATGGTTCCGCGTTCTCTAGTAAGGCAGTAGGTAGTTCAGAAAGGACACAGCTCCCTCCCATCAGTCTTTCCATTTTTCTATGGGTCTATGCGTTAAAAATGTGCGCAAAGAAATATATAACTAGAACAATAATCATTATATAACAAATGTAACACTGAGATTGGAAGCAACAGCTGTTTATTCTGAAATATACACTATCGAATATTTAATCTTATTTATCTTGTTACAAGACAATGTTTCCAAACTAATGCTCCTTACAGAAAATAAAATATATCCTTCAGTATTTTTTAACTTTAATTTTAGTGGCAGCCAAGAAGGATTTTATGCCCTGGGTTAAAAAAAGATTTCGACTTATAAATTAGACACTGCTGCTCCAATATACAATAAAAATTATTCTAGAAGAGATCATTTATCATACATAACATGTACGACAAGGTTTTGTAAGAAAAAAGTGCAACATGCTACCTGAGGTTATATTAAATATTATATATAATATATAAATGTATCTAAATATTAAATGTGTCTAAATGAGTTTATTTGTGAACATAATGAAGTTGACCCCATATTATCGTAGTTTTACTTAACAGAAAGAGAACATGTATTTAATCCATCAAACTGTTTTTCTCGTAGCTTGAAACAAATCTCTAAACACACTAGCTACATAATAGACTTTTTAAAAAATTCCTTCGAATCTAATTAAAGTCTAACAGAGTACCAGAATCTCCAGATATGTCAAATGCTAGTTAAGGGACCAAATAATTTCTCTCTTTTTAAAATTTTTCTAATTACAACTGGGAATTAAACACACACAAAGAAATATGTGAAAATCCTCAAACCTGTAATGGAGTGCAAATTGTTTTTTCAGAGTTTTCAAATTACATAAATATTCAAAGTGTGTTAAATTTTTATCATTTAAATATTTTGCAGAAGCATTATCTAGTCTTACGTAGACACACAATTTATATAGAATTGGAACGAAAATGGTAACTTATTCTAGAATAGCTAATAACATGACTTAAGAAACTAAGTGAAAAATCTTGAGAACTAAGGGGTGGGGGGGGGTCAAGATACTAATTTTTCCCCTTCCTCTTCTTTCAATCAACTTCCAAATCCAGAATATGAGACTTTTATGATGATCTGTTCTTTCCTTGTTTCCAAACCTAGACTTGATTCCACCACAAACATACGCGTCACAGTATCTAATGCCATCATACTTCATGCTTTAATACACTTAAGCACATGATACAGAAATACAATACTTCTGTTAGTTTTGTCTATTTATTTTTAACAGTCACAATCCAAGCCAAGTCACCCTCCGGAACCAGATGCAAAACCCCGATCCTCTGACAAGAAACAGCTCTTCCCAGGGCGTCTGGGGCGCTGGCTCCGCCCACTGTCACTTCTCTGGTCTGTACCTAAGGCCTCCAGGAAAACTGCTCCCCCGGCTCGCATCGGCCTCGCCACCCGCCCGGCGGGACGCTGTGGTGGGGTCAGAGCCCTTGCAGCTCCACCAGCCACCCCTGGCCACCCCCGGCCACCCCCGCCACCAGTATCGTGGCTCCCGGCCAGGCCCGGCCAGCCGGACGCCACTGCTCGGGAGCTGAGCTGTCCTGAGGCTCCGGGGACCTCCGGTCACACACACCCAGCAGCGACACACTCACAGACACGCACTCCCGGCTGGCGAGGGGGGGCCACGACCCAAGAAAGTGGATCCCAGCGTGGCGGGCGCCTGGAAGAGGCGGGGTGGACTGCTGCCGGCCCGGACCGGAATGTCACCACCGCCGCTGCCAGGCCAGACTGGCCCCTACGGCTGATGGCAGAGCGTCCACTTTAGTCCTTCAGGTTACTTAGTGAAGTCTGGCTGGGAAACCGAGTATAAAGAAAAAGAGGAAGCAAACACTTTTTCCATCCTTTGCATCACAATGCTAAACCTCTGCTAACGGGAACTCGCCAAACCCTCTCTCAGCAATCTGGAGGAGGAGATCAAAACAGACCAACCCACCAGAAATGGTCTCAGAGTCTCCCAAAGTGGCCAACTCGGGTCTCACGCTCCCAACCGGAGCCTTCTTTCCCATTTAACAAAGAAATTTCTCGTGAAAAAGTCTACTTAAGATGCTGTGTAACCATTTTTGCCAAATTTTTCTTCCTTCTTTTATTTATAGATGTTTATCATGCTCTTTTCTTAATATAAGTATTTCAACCACCTTTTCCAAACCTCAAAACAAACATCTGTAATTATGGAGAACTACCCTCCTGCCCAATAAACAAGCATTTCTGCTTCTCCCCAAACTCCCTAACCCTCTGTGGAGCGGGCTGGCCGAGAGTTCTCTACTCCTGGCGCTGAACAGATAGAGAGCAACATGTAACTGTCGCCCACTTCATTGTCCTAATAACCTAGCTTACACGATAACTTAACAGTGGTCCGGGTTACCAGAGAATTCGTAGTTCTAAATAAAGATACAGTTGAAAGACTGTCAGTGCGTTGAGGAGGGGCCACAGGATTAGAGTAGCATAAATAGGAGTCAAGTTCACAACTTTGTTTCGACTTTGTTTCTCGGAAGCCTGGGTCAAGAAATTTCCTTTTTCAGATTTGGTAGCTTGCGAAATCTTACCAATTCAGAACCTTGATTACAGATCCTCCTCCTCCATGCAATAATCTCCAAATGTAAAGTTATAGCAACACCACTAAAAATCATAATAAAAAAAAAGTAAAGGAGTTAAGATTTAAGACCTGAGAAAGCAGCCCTTCTACAAAGATGCTGCCTGCATGCAGATGGCCAGGAGAGGGTTAAGACTAGGCTTTTAGGCCAGAAGAAAACAACTGAAAAACAGAAGTCTATCCTTTTATTATGACAAAATTAAACAATGTCATTCCAAAGAATCATCTATAATGAACTATGAAACTATTTTAAATAGTTTTTAGAAGACAATGTGAAGTTTCTAGTTTTTATTTCCACAGCAATGTATGTAACTGGCTACCAATATGAATAAAATTATACACAAGTTTCAGTCCCAAGAGTTTTACTGTAATTAGATTAAATTTACAAAAGTCTCTTGAAAGTGTATGTAAAGCACAATGACGTGCCAACGGTGAAAACCACTTAATGAGATTTAAGAAAAATACTGTATTTGGAGAAATCATTTCTATTATTATCAATTAATAAACTTCCTTCACTTAATCACTTTTGGTTTTGTGCCCTTCCACCAAAGGACAAACTAAGATGTGGCACAATGGCTTATTCTGCATGACAACCTTGTCAGCAGCAGGAAGATTAATCAAGTGCTATTGGCCTTAATTAGCTTATCGCTTCCCCTCACCCACTCCAGGGCTCCCCCTCTTCCCCACGACTTCCACTAACATCCCAAATATCGCCTATGAGGCAAGCTGAAGACACGTCAGGCGCGAAGCAGTCAAGCTCTCTGCGCAAGCCTGGAGCTCCTCTGCAGCAGCCGCCAACCCATAGGAAGGGAGAAAAGGCAAGGAAGTAAAGAGAAAGAGACGGGCGACAGTAAACAAAGCACAGAACTTATGCAGCAGGTCGAGCTGGGCCTCCAAACCGGTGGACCACGTTTCACTAAGGCCCCGAAGTAAGTTAATGTCCCAATGTTTTCCTTGATAAGAGAAGATGGATTAGAGTCAGTCCCAAGTTGTTTCAAACAAACAAAACCAAGAACAAGATTGAAACTTAAAGAAGTTTCTCCTCCCTCCCAGTACTGTGCCCTACGAATTAGTGCATGGGACTGAACAAAAAAGGGCACAAAACCAAATGCTTTGCCATTCCAGAAAGTCAAAAGTTCTCATTTGTTATCCTAATCTACTAATGTTTTTAATTCTCTTTCTACTAAGAATTGAATAAAACCTGGAAGCACTTAAGAGAAATAAGGAAACCCTAACTACACAAAGGATAATTTCTTGTGCAAAAGGGACAAAACACTTAAGAGTAAATGTCTTACTGCGTTATATAGAGTTTAAATAACATGGAAAACGTGGAGAACGCCCTACCCCCAATAAACTATGGACAAAACATGACTGAGCAATTCACAAGAAGTCAGATAAAGGTTTTAAAATACCACGCATAACAAAAGTTCAGTGGAACTGTCCTGACACACATTGCTGTTGACATCATAGTCTGATCCAGCCCTCCTAGGGAGCCTTTTAAAACCGTAATAAAAACAAGAGTTCATATTTAACAGAAACTTTCTGAGCAGCAGGCACTGTCCTAAAGGCCTGCTCTCTCCCAATCACCCTATGGCAAAGATTTTATCATGAACCCCACTTCACAGGTGAGCACACAGAGAGGTTAAATGGCTTCTCCAGACTCCAGCCACCAGAGAGGGCCAGAGCCAGAGTCTGAGGCCCAGTGAGCGACCAGACAACAGAGGCCACTTGTCCCCACACAAGCATCAAGAATCACAAAATTCTTCTTTTAACCCAGTGACCCTGCCTGCGGAAATCTATCATACAAAAATAATCCGAAATATAAATACGACTATCTACAAAAAAGTCTGTAGAACATTTTCCATGGGATAAGCATATATACGTTATTAAGCCAAGTGGAGGAACCGGGTGTTTGGGGGGCATTGACGTCACTGTACTTTGATGGAAAATTAAGCTCCTTTCAAAAATGTTTTGAAGATTAATATGGAAATTTTTTTACATATTAAAGGATAAAGTAGGCTATAAAATATATACACACACACCATATTTAAAACAATAAAGACAGTATGCGTGTGGAAAAAGTCAGAAAGAAAACATCAAAATGACAGTGCCTATGTTAGGGTGGTGTGAAAAGGAGTGACTTTTCTTTTTCTCCATGTTCCACATTTTCTGTAATAAAAGTGTAATTTTAAATAAAATTCCAGTGATTGAAATAACAGATTTCTACATTAGAAATCCACAGGTTAGATGATGATAGCAGAAGAAATTCGAAAGACAATGTTGTGACATGTTTTATTAAGCTTAAAGATAATCTAGCTATGTTTCAAAAATTTTAGTAAAGAACTGTATAATATAATCCCAGTCATGCTAATTTTAAACTAAACAAGTTCTATTTTAACCGAAGCTCGCATGAATGCCAACCTATCCCATGAGCCCGAAGGCCACGTTTCACAGTAGCCTCTTAATAACACAGGTGGGAAAAAGTTACCAAAAACTGGATTACGATTTGAACATACTCGACTGGGAAACAGAACGAGATGTCATGAACAAACTTCTGGCAAAAAGAAGAGCTTAAAGACATTCCTTCAACTGTGAAATGACCACTGAGTTCTCCACGCAGCATCACTGCCACTGGCCGCACCAGCGGAGGCCGTCAGGGCAGCGGTCACCCACGCGGCCACCGCCACGCCTGCCCGGCCCGCGCCGGAGCAGGCCCTTCAAGAAGACAAAGGGCAAATAAAGACAAAGGGAATATAAAAGCAGAGGAAGAGGCCAGCAACAGAAAGCGAGAAGGATCACTGATATACTTGATCAACCCTTTAATACCTAAACGAGCGAAAAATGAAATAAATCAGAAAGCGACCCAACGCACGTCACGCTCCGCTGCCGCCGCGACGCCCAGCGCCCTGCGCCCCGGCCCGCCGCGGGGCCCCGAGACCTCAGCCTGACCGCAGCGGGGCCCCCTCGGCGCTGCGACCCACGGTCGCAAGTACTGGCTTCTTAACCATACCTGCAGTACTGAAGTTTGTGAAGTTCGCTTACGAATGGCTTAGGGCGGACTGGGGCGGCGCCTGCAGCAGCCTCCGCGCTGCGCACCTGCTGTCCACGCGCCTTCTGGGGACAGCCGTGAGGCACGCTGGGAAACGCCGCCCTGGGGCGGCAGCTCGCAGGTGTCCCGGCCGGAAGAGCACCCAGGCCGCCTGGTCCTGCACCTTCCCGCCGAGGGCTCCGCCTCTGCCCCTGCCTCATCCCAGGGTGTCCTGCAGGGAGCAGGTCATGTTCGAGGGAAAGTCCTTATTGTGGGGGCCACGAACCCCCACAAAACATCTGGATCAGCTTCAGGGGAACCTCTGAATCCTCGCCATTATGTAGAATTTGCACAGTCGTATTCCTGTACACATTCTTCTGTGGAAAGTGGGGCTGTACCCAGAGATCTTTAACCCCCCAATGACGGAGAAACCCAAGACTTAAACTCACACATGACGTCCTGACGCCAGCCAGCTAGGCGGTGGTCCTCCCTCCGTCCCCCTGCCGCAGGCCGGCGACGCTTCCGAAATGAACAAAGCGCTCACTGTGCGCCACCACCGCGGTGAGCACTTCCCGCCCGCGCGCTGGTTTACTTCTCACGACGACCCTGCGACAGAGATGCTGCATCCCATGGAGCAGACGAGCGAGCGACCACAGCACCCGGAGGCACGTGCTCGACGTGCTCGACGTCACCGCTCCGCTGGCTCCAACGCTTCTCATAGAAAAACACGGCTGTTTGCGTTTGCGCCCGTTTCCCACCTCGCCAATCTGTCTTTCCGTGTAACCCTCGCCTGAGAAGAGACCCACCTCTGCTTGGCGGCCACCGCACAGGAAAAGGCCTGCAGGGCCTCGGGGCCCGGGGCAGGAGCCCTGGGCGTTCTGTCCCTGGGTCAAACCGGGTTCGAGATGTTTAAGGTAAGCATCTGATCAGCTAAAAGCTACTTGTCTGGGTGTAGAAGATCCTAAAGAATCTACAAAAAAAAAAAAAAAAAAAAAAAAAAGCTGCTAAAGTTCCTGAAAAACCTACAAAAAATACCAAAACTGAGAAGTGAATTTAGCCAGAGAACAGACCATCAGACTGACATGCAAAAATCAACACGACTCAGGAGCTGAGCCCCACTGCAGGACCCAAGCCCGCTGCAGCAGCCCCCGAACCACGGCGGCCTTATCATCTTTAAACAGTATCACCTGGATTTCTATATACTACCAACAATTTATAAATCGAATTTTTAAAAAATCTCATAAACAGCATCAAAAAGAATACTTCAGGATAAATGTAACAACAAAAATTCCACAAGACCTGTACACTGAAAATTATAAAATATTGCTGAAAGAAATTAAAGATCAAAATAAAGAGATATATGATTTCATGTACTGGAATAGTAAGGTATCAATCCTCTCAAAACTGATCTGCAGATTCAATGTGATCCCTGTCAAAATCCTAATAGATTTTTTTGGTAGAAACTGGCAAGCTGACCCTAAAATTTGTACAGAAATGCAAAGACCTAATAGGAAAAACAACTCTAGAGAAGAACAAAGTTGTGGGAACTATACGACCTGACTACAGTAAGCCTATAGTAAGACAGTGTAGCACTGGCTAAGGACAGACACCCAGATACACGAAACAGAAGTTTCCATATAGAAACCCACATGCTGATGGCCAAGTGATTTTCAACAAAGACGCCATGACAATTCAATGAAGAAAGGACGGTCTTTTCAACAAATGGTGCCGGAACAATTTTATTTTCACATGCAAATTAATTAACTTAGACCTCACCTCACTCCACATACAAAAATTAACTCAAAACACGTATCAATAACTCAAAACTTAACACTACAAAATCTTCTAGAAGTACACATAGATATTTCCAATCTTGGATTAGGCAAAGAGCTCTTAATATGACATAAAAAGTATAATCCATAAGGGGAAAAAAAGATAAATTGCACCACTAAAATTAAAAATGTCAGCATTTCAAAAAACACTCTCAAAAAATAAAAATAAGCCACAGACCGGAAGAAAATACCTGCAAAACGTGTAACTCATAAAGGACTTGTTTCGAAAATATATAAATAAGTCTATGGCCATGTCACCCCGAACAAGCCCAATCCCATCTGATCTCGGAAGCTAAGCAGGGTCGGCCTGGTTAGTACCTGGATGGGAGACCACCTAGGAAGACCAGGTGCTATAAGCGTAAAATAAAAAATAAGAGATTGTAAGCTGACAAGGTCCTTGCAATCTGTGAGGTCAACCAAAGGTTGCCTCGTCTAAAAATATATATATAAATCAAAAATATATAAAGAGAGCACACTATGAAGATAGCAAAAAAAAAAAAAATGCAGTGGTTGCCAGGGGTTAGGAGGAGGGAAGGATCAAGAGTTGGAGCACAGAGAATTTTTTGGGCAGTGAAACTATTCTGTATGTTATAGTGATGGATACATGTGATCATACATTTGGCAAAACCCTCAGAATGTACACGGCCACGAGGGGCCCCTAAGGTAACTACGGACTCTGGATGACAATGATGCGCCAGGTCTGTTCATCAGCTGTAAGGAATACACCCCTCCAGTCGAGGATGCTGACGATGGGGTGAGCTCTGTGAGTGTGGGGGCGGGGGGGGGGAATCCCTGTACCTTCCTTTGATTTTGCTGTGAACCCAAAACTGCTCTAAAAGTGTCTATTATAGACACATGTGTATAAAGAACTCTTGTGACTCAAAAATAAGACACAGCCCTCCCCCTCCACAAAAATGGGAAGATTTGAACTGGTATTTCACCAAATGAGATACAGAAATGGTAAATAAGCAATTGGAAAGACGCTCCATATCAGAAACCATTAGGGAAAGGCCAAGTAAAACCACAATGAGCTATCACCACACACCCACGAGAACGGCTCAAACCAAACACGGACCAGGCCAAGCTCCAGCACGGTGTGCAACTCCATACCACGCTAAGGAGGATGGACACCTGCAAAGGACCTACCCCGAGAAGAGAAAACCTTCGTCCAGAGACACGTAAGCAAATACTCACAGCAGCACCATTCGTAGTTGACAAAAAACTGGAAACGAATGCCGCCCCCTGGGGAAAAGTGACAAGCAAAAGTGGGCACCGTCCATACGAGGCAAAACTGCACAGCAACCGAGAAACCGTCAGCTGACACGGGCGACAGCGTGGACGGACAGCAAACGGAGCCGTTCTCCAGGCACGGGGCGAACGTCTGGCGGGCAGTTCACAGGACCCACGACAAGCACCGGTTCCTGGCCAAGGCTGTCGTCTCCGAAAGCTGAGCACAGGTGTCAAACCCGCCGTCGGCGCTGCATTTCCTAATCCACGCGCTGCAGACGCAGGCGGCTGGGAGGCTCCCACGCGCTCTGGGGGTGGGCAACGTGAAAATGAAAGGTGGGCCAGTGTGAGTCACTGATGGGAAAGAATGTGGCAAGTCAGGCCGGATTCTCACTGCGGCCCTGCGATGCGGGACACAAATGGGGTGCATGCCCCCTCATGTCACCCTCCCAGCTGCTGCCAAGGTTCTTCTCCTAACTGAGATTCAGTGTAACTCTCCGGGCCGGAATCTCCAATGCCTCCCTGTGGCCTCCAGTGAAACCAAAATTCCCAGTTTACTTTCCCTCTTTCTCACGCCCTGGATTGCAATTTCTCTCCCATATGTGCGTGTTTTTTTTGTTTGTTTGTTTGTTTTTTTGGCTTTTCTGAGGTATGACTGACACATAAAATCGTAAGGCATTTAGAGTGCACGTGACTAGATGTGCATATACGCTGGGAGAGGATTCTTCCCATCAGTGAGTTGACAACCATCATGTCACATGTTTATCTTTTCTTTTTGTGAGAAACTTTAACTTCTACTCTCTGGGCAACTTTCAATTACATAACAGTGTCACCAGCTACAATCACCACACAGAATAAAACATCAGCTCCTCAGACCTTTCTCATCGCAGAGCTGAAGGCTGAACTGGAGTTTCTTAAAAAGCAGAGGCCAGAGTCAGACACAGCTGGATTCAGACCCTGACTCAGTCACTCGCCAGCTAAGCACCAAGCGATCTTCTTGAAACTCAGCTCTGTCATCTGTAGAACTGAAACTAATGATTCAACTGCAAGTGACTGTTCAAAGTCAAATGAGATGACTCTGGCCAGTGCTGAGGGCCTACACCCTGATGGCCTGTACAAGTCCCTCGCCACCCCCCACCCCCACCCCTCAGTTCTTTCATTAATTTAATTCTTTGAGACTCAACTCGGATGTTTTCTTTTCTCAATTCCCCTGCCTCGACCTCCTCCTCCTCTGAGCTCCCTGGGCATGCTGCGAACCGCCCTTGGCAGTCCGCGCTGACCTGGCAGACACCCAGGCCAAAGTGCACATCGTACTCCGGGGTTTCTACAAGACACAGAGCAGTGGGTGCTCGCTAACACCCTCCTTGGGCGATCAGTGGGGAGCAAAGAGGCAGCGTAACCCAGACTGAGGATGAAACACGCTTGAAGAAGTGACTTCGGAGAAAATAAAAGTCTTTAAGTCACTATCATCGCATTCACCTTCCATAGCGATTTTAATATCTGATCCCTTCCCTTTCGTGTGGGTGGGAGAAAGGAAGAACACATGAGCTACGCCAGAGAAAGAATGCATGCCCTGTGCCTCCTATGTTATTTCTGCCTCTGGAAAATGTTTCTATGTTTCATAGGAGTATGAAACACATCCCTTAATTTATATGTTGTAGCACAACAGTCTACCAGATGGTCATATTCAATTACAGGTAAGAAAACATCCTCCAAAGACAAATATGACTATTTGGACTAAAACAAACGCCGCCCTGTCTGATGTTCATTCGTGCTCTTCCCCGTGTTTCCAGCTCGCCCTCCAAAAAGAGGGCTTCCCTTCCCTGCCCCTTTAAAGTCAGGCGCTACCACGTGACTTTCTCGGGCCAATGAGATGTGAACAGGACGGACACGTGCCGCTCCTGGAGCCTGGCGCTACCACGTGACTTTATCGGGCCAATGAGATGTGAACAGGACGGACACGTGCCACTCCTAGAGCCAGAGCACAGTCAGCCCCGCGCTTCCTGCGTTCGTCCCTGGTCCCTGCGGAAGGGCCGAGATACCTCAGCTGGGCGAGCGTGCGCCGAAGCCCCGCACCAGCCTGCGATGACACCGGCATGCCGCACAGGCGAGAAACAAACGCGTCGCCTCGGGCCACCGAGAACCCGGCCCAGCGTGCTGAGCTCCGAATACTCTGAAGCCGGCGAAGGGCGCAGGGTGCTTCTCCACGCCACCCTCAGCCCTAGCTGCGAGGATGCGCTGCTCAGACTGGGGACTTGGGCTTATTAGAAACTTTTTAAGAATGGAATGAATTTAAGATATTTTTTTAAAAGTAAAAAAAAAAAAGTCCAAAGGTTAGCAAAATAATCAAATATGTTTAATGAGAAGTGCGACAGCTTAATAAACCACATAGGAAGGCTGAGGTGGGCAGGGATAGCATATAAATGACAGCATGCTTCACTCCCCTATTTACCACCAAAACAAACACCTCTACTACTTCCTCACCGGCCTGCTCGCAAATCAAAACCTGGGGACCTGGGTGCAACAGAGCACGACAAGCAGTCACAACCAGTCACCTGGGGCTGGCCCTCAAAACGAAATCTATCCCTAACGCCAAGTGGTCCCATATCGCGTTCTTGACCAGCCAAAGGAGGGACACCGGTGGCTCCAGGTGGTGAGGACCGGGGCTGCTGCTGCACCATCCACCCCCACCCTCAACGACAACCCTCTGAACTTACTCTATGCAGCAACGTACTGGGCTAAGGGACCAGACCCTAGTGGCCATCATGAAATCTGATGGCAAAAGCCATATCCTGGAAACATCTGAGCAGTGACACAAACGTGGTGAAGTCCCTGATGACCTTCAGTGACATGCCCGAGTACCTACCCTCCAGATTTTGATGTGAGACAAATAAACACTCCTATTCAAGTCACTATTACTTTGGAGTTTTCCTACCTCAAAGATAAACCCAGGCAAGGCCCAGGAACAGAACCCAAGTATCCTGACAAGAGTCCATGACACGCTGAATACACACGAAGTCTCTGTGTAAGTCAAAAAAGTGAAATCACACCTTTTTGAAGATTAATATTCAAAATTATTTTAGCTTTCCATTACGTATATCTCATTATATAATCCAATCCACTGTGACAACTACATTTTTAAGTATCATTTAAGTTCCCCAGTAATCAAACTCCATTGCCATTTCAAATCACTTTAGTAAAATGAGGGGCAGGTGAGAGGGGGCAGCATCGTTGAACTATATCAGGAAAAGAAGTTGGAAAGCAATGATTTTTATCATTCGTGTCTAAAGATTTTTTGTTAACAGTCCCTTAATTCACAAAACCACCTGCTTCCCCTTTATACTGCTAGATGACAAACCACCACGGAATCTTACAAGATTAAAACAACAGCGTTTTACTTATCCGTAACTGTAACCTGGCTGGGTTCAGCTGGCCAGCCCCTCAGCTGCACTCCACAGGCAGGCCCGCCCGGGTGTGAGCTTGGCGGGGACACTGGGGTCCCTGTGCATCTCTTTCCACAGTGTCTCAGAACCCGCCCTCCCCACCCCCACCCCAGCCACAGGGCCTCTGCAGCAGGGTACCACCCAGCTGCCTGCACAGCGACTCTGGGCTCCCAAGCATGTGAAAGTATGAGTTCCAGGCCTTCTTAAAACTAAGGCCCAAACTGGCACCCTGTCATTTTTGCTGCATTCCACTCGTTAAAGTGAGTCACAAAGCTCGCCAAGATACGTGGGACGGGGCTACGCAACAGCATGACTCCAGCAGCTGGGGTCCCCGATACCATAGAGCACCGTCCCCCCTTTTATTTACCTAACACCTTAACATGTATGTGACCTCTAGCATGCTATAACCTCTCCAGGGCTCAGCTGTCCACAAAGTGAGGGTTCCACTAAATGTTCTCGGATTCTCACCTAGTTTTAACATCTATAACTCCAAGTGCGTATGTCTGATGCGAGAAAAACATGGCTATCAGTTCCCAAATGGTTCCACTTTGCTAGAACAATTCAGTGATGAAAGCTTTAAGGTGAAGAATATGGTTATTCCTTAACGTGTTTCATGTTGTTATTTTATATGCAACTGGGTGCTTACTCCAAGTACACGGTACATGTTATCAGGACCCCCAAAGGTCAGGAAATTAGGAAGGTTTTTTTTTTGGTGAGGCTCCACTAAAAATTGGAATTAGGAACAAAACATACAGCCTCCACTATAACCATCAACTATGTTGCTTCTGCGGTAAGGGTGTTACACTGAGGTGTATAGATTAAAAGTGACTCAGCATAAGATGTAAGAAATCATCTCAAAACCATCTCATAATAAGTCTCATTTAGAGAACCCTCTAGAAGATCGATCACTATGAAACAGTCACAAGTTTGGATAGTGAAAAATTCTGAAAAGCGTTTGTAATAACATTACTACCCCTGCGCCTTCTGGAGAATCGCTCTGCTGGTTTCTGCGTTGCTCATCGTAAGAAGCATTCTATAGAGATTTTTCTTTCTCCTTTTTCTCTTTATTAAGGACAGCTGTATAAAAAGGCCATCTTTACTGTCTCCCCCCACACCCCCTATAACTACGTTATTTACATTATTTTATGCCACGGCATTTTTAGAGTGTGTTTGCTACCTCATCACATGTCTGTAACTAACAAGTTCTGTGGCATTAGGCAAACGTTTGATGGATAACTGATGATAGTGGCAGTAACAATAACAGCGAATTGCTGTGGCAGCACCTCTTAATAGCACTTAGTTTATGCCAGACTAAATTCTACACATGCATGAATTCTCAACAATTCTAAGCCAGGTGTGCTACTTAGCATGGCCACTTTGCAGACTGGGCAAGTAGAGCACAAAAACGTCAATCCCCAAATCCCCAAATTGTGGGACCAGGATTTGAATTCAGGAAAATCTTAGCCCCAGGATCTGTGAGGTCCTCTTATTTGTGAAACAAGCCTACGGTTTTAAATTACAGTTGACCCTTGAACAACACAGGTTTGAATGGTGCGGGTCTACTTATACCAGGTTTTCTCAATAAATACTGTAAATGTATTTTCTCTTATGATATTCTAACAATTTCTTTTCTCTATTTTAATAGAGAGTATACTATGCTATACATAACATACGAAACGTGTTATTGGTGAGGCTTCTGGTCAACAGGCTATTAGTAGTGAAGTTGGGGTGGGGAGTCAAAAGTTATACAGATTTTGACTGCACAGGGGTTGGCACCCCTGACCCCCACGCTGTTCGAGTCAACTGTACTGGCTTTTTAAAAACTGCATAATGTAGCTACAAAAGATACACTCCCCAGAAGTATGAGTGTTTACTACGTATCCTACCAAATCATTTTTTATGCACAACCTACATACATCGTTGGGTTTTGTGTGCTTTTTACAAAATAGTACTCGACTTACTGCTTTGCAACTCTTGGGACGTTTTCCCTCAAGTCCGTGATGGGCACGCTGCCGACCTCCCTCCGACTCTCCTCTGCTGCCACCAGCATCTTGCACACACACGCACACTTGTCGGCCAGTGCTGGGACTTCGGTCCGGCTTCCTTTCTCATGTTTTGGGACTTTCTTGGTCCCCTCCCCACCTCCACCTCCAAAAGGTAAGTAAGCGTCGTAACCCTTTTACTATTTTCCACACTCTGCAGATTCTCAGCGATTTCTGGTAAACCACAGATGTAATCGCCTATCCTAAATCCTAAACTCCAATCCCACAACTCCAGCACTCCCACCAGGTATTTCTATCCCCCAGACGTCTCTGCCAAGAACGTTAAACTTCCTCCTCTGCACTGACTGAAGTCTCACACTACCCCGTCCGGCCTCCGCCTCGGTTCGCCTCGCGCCGACTACTGAGACAGCCTGTGCCCTCTGCCTCCAGGTGCCTCCTCTCTCCGTATCATCCATCACCGGCGTGGATTTCCCAGAACGGCTCTTGCCCAATCACCAAGTACAGAGTACCTACACCTGACTGTGCGAGATGCTACTCGGAAGACTAAGTCAGCAACGCTGTGTCCTCAGGAAGACTGCAAGTATCTGCTTTTATTACCTTAATTTACAAAATAAAATAACTTGAGCGGCAAGAAGAGGCTGAGGGCCTGCAGCCCGAACCGAGCCCACAAGGTGTCGTCCCAAACAGTGTTAGAGATCTTGTAAATGAAGACTTAAAAATCAAGAGATTTCACATGAAACTCTAAGCTCCTGGCCTTTGTTGGAAAACCAGAGTATTCCAGAAACGTCTCACATGGCACCAATCAGCCAGAACTGTCTACAGCTGCACCCAGGCAAAGCACGAGGACCCCCAGGACTCGCCAATCTCCTCAATCAAAGGCCTTAAGTGTCCGCTGTCATTCAAGACCTTACAAGCTGCTTGCAAGTCATTTAAATTACCTACCTGGTCCCCGTAAACAATTTATAACCCCAGGACTATAAAGCCTGAACTCATTAGCCTGATGGTCAAAGATCTTCACAGCTTGGCACCAACCCCCACATTAGGCTCCCTGTCCTAGTCACAGCCCAAGAAAAAACACTATTAACACTTCCCTCCTCAAAAATGTCATTCCCATAGCTACCCGACACTCCTCACTTTCTTCTCACTCTACTTGGCTAAAGATCCTTCAAGGTGTAACTCGGGTTCTGCTTCCTCTGCATCTCTGTGGACCCCTCTCAGCCACAGGACACCTCCCGCAAGAGCTCGCTGTCCACCCCCGCATGCTACACATGCTCTTCGAATGGCAAGTGCCAAATGAAAGAGCTCACAGGTTACAGGAGAGAATTTCTCAGACTTACACAATTTCGGCCTTTGTGCGTCATACATAGTCACGATGACAAAATTAACAGCAAAAGCAAAGTCACACAATTTTCCTATCTTTTACATGAGGCTTTTTCCAGAGAAAGTACAAAAAGAGCTGTGTCATTCCTGTTTCTCTTAACTCGTGTTCTAAAGTCCCTCAAGTTCTGCAAATAGAGAGATTGACACTTCCAATTACAAATTCAAGATCGGTCTACACTAACCACAAGCATGCATTTATGCACCGGCCAGGACAGGAGAAAGAAAAGACTTCGTCCCTCTTGCACTTGAGAACGTCTGCAGCTCACACTGCCACAAGTGCTGGAAAGAGCCACTTTAGCACAAACCTAATAAGGAAAATTTTTCAAGAGAAAGGTATTATTAATCCACTTGTTGAAATTAAAAGATGGGCCAAAACGATCAAGAAAAAAAAAAGAGAGAGAAACACAGACACACACACACAGTGACGGGGAAGTTTCCTGTATCAGCTAAAAATTATGTTCCGTCCCAACAGCTGGTAGATTAAAAACTATTAATTCCTACCAAGGGCACCTCACATCTCCCAAGGGGCAAGCACATGGAGAGCGTGTCCCATGTTCTCCACAACCTAACACATACCCTTTTCATTTTGGAAGGTCAGCGAGGTTCCATGGAAGGCCCTCAGCAGGGACTCTCAGGGGCTCTAGGATACAGGGCAAGCACCGTCTGCCCCAAGGAAATCTGGCCGTGCCTGGGGGAGAGGGTGCAGTTTTGCAAAAAGGTGGGGAGAAGGTAAAGGGTCCAGCAGTGTGTCCTGTCCCTCTGCGAATGGACTACAAATCTGGCATGTTGAATTAACTGAGATAATAGGAAAATGTACTGAACCACTATTATCAGAATGGGAAAGTAAACTGTTTTTGATACTTTTCAATTTACATGGAAATCCAAGTTTATCAAGTTTACTTTACACATTAATAACCAATATGCTGAATATAAAATTATATATTTGACTAAAAACATATTCTCCAAGACTAGAGATTCCATGAATAAGACAAACAGGACCAGGACGACGGCTGGCTGCAGTGAGGTCAGGGTGCAGAACCACCGCCTAACAGGTGATAGAGGTGCCATTCCTGGACCAGCTTTTCAGGTAAATGAAAACATTTCAGTGCCCATTAAGTGCCAGGGATCAATAATTACTGAAAATTTTCGTTTTTCTGATTTCTTGAAAAATAAAAAGAATTACTATCATAAAACTACAAATCTGCATTATTTGAAAGTAGACATTAATAGTGCTATCTCTCAACTATAAACTCGTTTTATTAAATTGCATATATTACAGGGCACTAGGGTTTTTTTAATCACCTAGTTCAAGTTCACAGCTATGGAAATGAGAAAATCTGCTGGAGGAGGGGCCTTACAAATATAGAATAGCAATAGCCACCTGCAGCATAGCCATTTTTTGCGGATCCCTTGTGTGACACCCTTGGTTGTGCCTAATTTGTCTACAGCAATAATGCTCGAGGTGGCCTTATAATGACAGTAATTGTTCCCTGAAAAAAGGGAGTGGTGCAAGGTGCAAAGAGTTTATTCAAAAGGGGCCAAGGACAGTGCCTCAGAAGTCCTCACCCACCTGCTGCTTCTGTGCCACCCAATGCCCACCCCACCCCCACCCCACCCCGAATGTCAACGTTGCTGACTTGTTAATATGGCAGAATGTTTCTTTGGTTTCCCAATTTAGTAACGTGAATACATATTCTAAGGAAAAAAACTGAAAGCGTCAGGAAGTTTCCTTGACATTACAGAAGTGATTAGGAGTCTCGAACGTGCCTACCCTGTGACAAGAGTGTCTTCTTCACCAAAGGGAAGACGTGTGCCGCTGATAACGACCACGAGCTCCTCCAAATAACCGAATAATTAGACGGTCTTTCCTGCTAAGTTTTAGACAAATATTAATTTCACGGTTCCACCTGACATTTGTACTACAGGAAATCCCTGGTTATATACCTACTTTTCAAACTCTTCCTCCAAGATTAATAACTTCAGTTCAAAATTCTTGATTTTAGGTAATAAACATAATTTCAAAGCCAAAATAGCTAGTGAAAGACCGGCAACTATACAATCTATGCTTTCTAATTTGACAAAATACAAAAATTAACATTATAAAATAAGAAAATGTTTAGTTTACCTAATTAGCAAAAATTCAAAGAAAGCATAATTAGCAGTGCATGGTCACCTTTTTTTAAAAACTCCAAAGACAAATACACAAATCTACTTCTAAAAAAAAAAATAGTGTCATAACGCATCCATCTTCTCCAGGATAAAACAACCCACTTAGTAATCATCTAAATAATGGTGACAATTTTAAAACTCTTATCTCCATGCATTTCACAAAGAATATTAATTTTGATTTCTTACATAATTTAAAAATAATTTTAGCATTTACTAACCCAATTTACATTTGCTGCATACCAGTTTCACTTTCTTCACCACTCAACTAAATACAGGGTCTTTTCTGCTGTACCCTAATAACCATGTAGAGGTGCCCAACTAAAAACCCTTCTTTGTTTTCATTTCACTTATTAGTTTAAATTTACGTATCTCTAAATTAGAAATGCCATCACCTACAGAAAACACACCTAATTTTAAAGAATTCACTAAAAAACCTGAAACCATCAAAGTTACTATTAAATTAATTTCTTATAAAGAATCCTGTGCTGGTTTTTAAAGCTAAAAAAAAAAAAAACTCTCTTAGGACTTAGAGCTGTTCTAAACGTTTTCCAAAATGTTGACTTTTTTTATACTGTTAGATTTGTGTATTCTGTAGAAATTTTTAAACTTCTCAGTGGGCTACCTTTCTCTTCATTCATCACAGAAAAAGTAAAAATTAAAATAATAAAGTGGTAATTACCCCAAATGAACCTTTCTTCTGATGCACCCAAAAATTGCACTACTACAGATGAGCTCACAGTGTGTGGGTGGGTGTGAGCGAGGGGCTTGACAACATAAACAGGTAGATGTACGCTTTCTCGAGTAAAACTTTAAAAACAAATCTAAAACGTATAATTCCATATTAATCTTCAGAAAGAAACCAAAAAGTGCTTTCCAAATAGTGAAAATAGGAAGCAGCCAAATTAAAACCCTAATATGGCTCGATATGTGTTGCTTTAAAAAATACAAAGAGTGGCAAAGAAGTTTAAAGTTTCTTAAAACTCCACCTTTGTTTTCCAAATTCAGTGAACCTAGGAATAATAATAGCATTTTATCCCATACTTTACATTACAATGCAAGTGACAGACGAAACCCTAACTTTGTATCACAAAAAGCTAATGTAAGAATACATACATCCTGTACGTGTTTTCCCTGACGAATTGTCACTGCTAGGTTAGAGCTGGCAATAAAATATGGAGGCACGTTGAAGGCCCAGAATCATGTTCGTAGCAAAAGGAGAGCAGAGTGAAACGGCACATCCAGTCAAGGGCTTCTCGGGGTTCCCACAACCCTGCTGTGCTCTGCCTCGCCTGACGCTCCTGTTTTTACTATGTATCAGCGAACGCAACAATGTTACTAAATGAATTCGGCCGAACAACAACAACAAAATAACAGTATCCATGAAGCACGGCTTCCCTCCGCCCCCGTGCGCCCTTCCACGGCCCAGCGTTCGATAGGTGATCGTCCGCCGGAGGGAGTGAGCAACACGCGCCACCCCACAACTTCGGAAGACAGCCCCGTCGTCCACGGCACCCCCACGAGCCACAGGGCCGAGCGGCTCACTGGTACCAAAACGGGCGTCTGAGTCGCCGAGGAAGCACCCGGCGAAAGGCCAGCTCCAGCCACCCAGGAAGCCGAGGCCCCGTCCCGGTGCCCGCTCCGGGCGAGCGCAGGCCACTCCGGACCCCGGGGCGCTCGGACCCGGCCCACGGAAGTTCGGCGGCGCGCCCAGCCGCGTCCCGGGAGCCGCCGCGCCGCGCGGGGCCGGCCTGCGGGGCCGTGCCCGAACTTCCCGCACGCCGTGCCCGCGGCGGGGCGGCCGGCCCGGGGCCGGGCGCCGGGCAGCGCGGTGCGGGTGGGGAGGGGGAGGAAGGAGTCGGGCGACTTCCTAATGTGCCAGGAGGGGGGGAAGGCGCAGGTTCGGGGGCTGGGAAACTTGGAGGGGCCGGGAGCTGACAAAGGAAGCCGACCCTCGGCCCCCGCGGCCCGGCCCCCCGCCGGCCGGGCGACCACCTGGCCGCGGCGTTTGACAGCTCGGCCGGCGTCCCGGGGCGCGCCGCGCGGGGCTGACAATGAGCGCGCCGGGCCCCCCGGGTGCGCCCCGGCGTCTGCTTCCCCGGTGACCCGGCGGGGCCGGCGGGCACCCCCGGGGAAGCCCGCCGTGGAGGGCAGCCCCGCGAACGCGCGGCGCGAGGGCCCGCCTGAAAAGTAAAGTGCGGCGGCGGCGCGGGGAGGTGCGGGCGCCGGCGGGAGGCCCGCGGGGCGCGGGCGAGGGGCGGGCGGCGGGCGCCCCGGGCCGGGGGCGCGCGGCGGGCGGCCCCACCCCCACCCGCGCGGGCGGCGGGCGCGGGGCGGCGGGCCGGGCGCGCGGTGACAGCTCCGGGCCGGCGGCGCGGCTGGCGCCCGGCCTGGCTCGCTCGCACTCAACTTACTTCTTTCTGGCTCTCGGGAAAGGGGAAGCGCCATCTTTGCGAGGCCGGCCCCGAGGTCTTTTGTCTGCGGCTGCGGGGCTCGGGGCCGGGGCGCCGGGCTCCTCGGGGGGCGCTGGCGGCGGCTGCGGCTGCTCCGCGCTCTTGTCCTCCTCCGACGACATCCTAGTCACCAGGAAAGACACATGGATCCCGGTCCTCCTCCTGGGGGGCTCCCCGCCGCCGCCGCCGCCGCGGCCGCCGCCGCCGCTGCTCAGGTCGCTGCTCCGCGGCTCAGCCTCGCGCATTGCCCGCGGCCCCGGGAGCAGCAGCAGGTACCGGGGAGGCGGCAGCACGGCGGGCAGGACACACACGCACACAGCACGGCGGGCGCGCGCTCCTCGGCGCGCAGGGGCCGGGCGGGGGGCGGCGGGCGGGGCGGCGGCGGGCGGAGGGCGGGGCCGGCGGGCGGGGCGGGGCGGCGGCGGGGCGGGGGGTGGGGGGGGCGGGCGCGCTCTCCGCGGCCGGGGCGCCGGCCGGGGTCTCCGCCGCGCCCCTCCCCCAGGCCGCCCGCGGCGGGCGGAGTCTGGGGCCGCGGCGCGGGGCGCGGGGAGGGGCGCGGGGCGCAGGCGGCGGGCGGGGCGGGGTCGCGGCCCCGCGGCTGCCCCTCCCCCGCGCGGGCCGGGCGGGCGGCGGCGGCGAAGTTTTGACAGCTGCTCCAGGTGTGGCTGCGCGCGCCGGCCCCCCGTGCCCGCCCCCGGCAGCGGACGAAGTTTTGCGGGCGCGCGTGCGGCGCACACGGACACACACTCGCGGCCGGGCCGCCGCGCACCTGGGGCCCGGCCACACACGGCCGCCGCGACGCCCCCCCCCTCCCCAGGCCGGCCCGCCGCCCCCCGCGCCCGCCGCTGCCACTCACGGGGCTCGCTCCGCGCATGCGTCCCGCGGACGCGCCGCCGCTGACCTCACCGCCCCTCCCCGCCCGCTCCCCCCGCGCTGACGCGGCCGCCCCGCCGCGCCCCGGCCCCGGCCCGGCCGCGGGCGGCGCCAAGCTGCGGAGCGCCGAGTCCGGGATCGGGTCCGGGGGCGCGCGGGGCGCCGGCGGCCGCGTCCACCGTGCCCACGCGCCCGGCCTCCCGGGAGGCCGCCGCCCGGCGCGCGCGCGCGTGTGCGCGCGTGTCTGTGTGTGTGTGTGTGTGTGTGTCTGTGTATCTGTGTGTGCGCGCGCGCGTCTGCGCGTGTACGTGCGGAGCGGGGCAGACTTCGCCGGCTCACGTTCAGGCTTCTTCCGTTTTAACGCGTGTCTAGAGAAGAAATGGAGCGCAACTTCGTTATAACCGCATTCCAGTGACAGTTTCGTTATCCTAACGTCGATTTAAAAGGATCCGGAAAGGGCTAATAAAGCTGTCAGACAAAAAGAACGATGACATTTTGAGGAATGAAACGCTGAAAGATACAATAAACCAATAGAACCCCCAACAACTTGATTTTCACATTTCACCCTGTGATGAAGAGGCGAAATTCGAAAAATGGGGCTAGAATTAGAAATCTGAAATATGCACTTTCTCATGAAGGACAGCTGCAAACATGGAATTCCGGGTTCCTTATTCTACTAATAAGGTAGGTACCACTCGGACAACGTGCTCTTCTGTTTTCCTTTCGCTATTGGTTAGGATATGCGAGTGAAAACAGACTTGAAACTGGAAGAAAATAATCAAACCTACCAAAAGCATGAGGATAAATTGTCATCGAATAAACACATTCCAGGCTGGACACACTAGGCACTTTCTCATTATGATTTCAATCTTCACAACGCAGTTTTACTATAGGGTAAAAATAATAGGCTGTTTTTTCCAGCTGTGTTGTTCACCCCTCCTCTTCCTCCCGATAGTCAGAATATAAACTTCAAATTGTGTTTCCAACTTGGGCAAAATAGACAGTTTGATTTCCAGAGTCTATTCTGACTCACAGCGTAGTTTTTTGAAATCGCTGAAATGAGTATAATAGTCATTTGAATTCCTTCAGGGTTTAATCCCTGCTGGGTTTTTCGAATTTACTAAATTTACAGTCACGGGAATTCTGAGCTTGGGGAAAAGCTGACTTGATAATGCAAACTATAAATTAAAAGTGTCTGACTATTATACATTGAAATACAACATAAACGTGACTAATGATAAATTTATTAAGTGGTATATTTAAAGTTTATTATTACTCACCCTTTCATTTCCATTTTGTCTACACATTACACTTTAAAGTACAATTTCAAAAACTGTATTATTGATCCAAATGTTTATCTGTGTTCAATGCTGGAATTGGAACTCACAGCTATTTCCAGCTGTGAGTTGCATTTGCAAAAAATTATATATCAAGATCATTCACTTCAGCATACTTCTTCAGCACTTGGAAGAATTTAAGTATCAGTATGTGCAAACTGCAAGTCACCCCTGCTGGACAGAAGTTTTAAAAGGAGACAACTCAGGCCTGAGAATAGAAAAATGGGTGGAACGAATGGATGAGTAAAACAGGTTTGCACAGTGATGCTTCTGGAAAAAGATGATGCAGGTGAGTAAGCGCAGCCTTAAATCTCCATTCCTTTTGCTATTGTGAGTAGACAAGTCGTTTGGATCTGTTTGAAAAGAAAAAGCATGTTCATTGGCATGATTTCATGGCAGAGAAAATAAAATGTAACCCAGGATGCAGAGGAAGTATTCAAGAAATACTTTATCAACATAAATAAAGGTTTCCAAAGGTTTTTCCATCTCCATTATCCAAATCATACAATGGCAGCAAAAATCCAGAAGGCAGATAGCTGATATTCCTCCAAATTACCAAATCAGAGAGGCAGGAGCATCCAGAAAGACCAAAAAAATGTACTTTCTAATAAGTACATGTTAAGTAGGCAGTTTTTCGATATGGAGGATGTGCATGAAAGTGTTGACAGCAACTATCTCAGAAGAGATGGATTACAAGGGACTTTCACTTTCTGTATTACATTTCTCTATAATAGTATAACCTTTCAGAGCACATGTAGTATAATCAGAAATATGTATTAAATATGTAAATGAGTGTGGGCGAGGGTTGTCTTCTGCAACAAAGAAAAAGCAACCTGTCATGAAATCGTCAGCAAATGGGATTCTCACAGTCTAGCAAACAAGTGCCAGTGAATAAAAATTCTTAATAAAGTACCCATTCTGACCAATTGGAAGGACTATAAATGGCCTTGACACGGTCTTTATTTAGTGTGTCTTTATTGTTTTTAGTGAATGTAAAAGTATTTATCGGGCTCTCCCACAAAGTCACTGCTAATTGCTCTCCCTCTTTTCCCATAGTCTCCAATTCCTCAAGGCTTTGAAAAAAGCAAAGTCCCACAGTTGTGGAAAGGCCACGGAACACTTAAATTATACATCTCGCAACTTTTGTGTTCACATTTTTGTTATCAACGTTACTGCGACTTTAAAAAGTTGCAGTAATGGCTATCATTTTATCTCCTTTATTTTTCAGTAGAAAACAATGTTTTACAAGAATTTCAATCACTTAAAATGAGTTCATTGTCAGTAGTGCATTCTGAGCTTTTAAAATTTATATTGCTTTACGTAAGTCATTTCAGTAATGCATACCATGTACCTGTGACAGACATGCTAGAGGGTGAGACTGAGAAGGTAATAAACAGGACAATCACCTTAAAAAACGTAACCCAGGATGCAGAGGAAGTGTGAGGCATAAGTAAGTCGATCCACAGCACATTTCGTGTGGATGAGAGTCTTGCTCTATTTGCACACCGATGTTCATAGCAGCATTATTCACGGTGGCCAGGACATGGAAGCAACCAAAGTGTCCTATGACAGGTGATTGGCTAAAGGAGCTGTGGCACATACATACAATGGGATATCACCAGCCATGAGAAGAGATGAAATACTGCTATTTGCAACAACATGGATGGACCTCAAGATAATCATGCTAAGCGAAATAAGCCAGACTGAAAAGGCTGAAAACCACATGCTATCACATACGTGCATGTAAACCTAAAAGCAACAAAGGAACAGGACAAACGAACAGAGACGCATGGACGTGGACAATGGACTAGCGGGTACCAGAGGGAGGAGGAAGGGAGGAGGGGGAAATAAAAAAATAAAATGTTAAAAACAATTATATATTGTATGGAAAAATTAATTAAAAAAAACTTTTAAAATAACGAGTCTTGCCCTACAGGGGTCTAGGATGTAAGCCTCGCACCACTGAACAAGCTAAACACAGAAGGGGCAAGCGGGCAACGGAACAGTAAACATGGGGAAATGCACAAACAGAAAGATTAAATATTTACATCCATCGTATACAAGACCATAGGTTTAAAAGAAATGCATTCGGGAGTTTGGGGAGAAGGGCGGGGTGGGGGTGTCAGCAGAAAGGTGTCTGTTTAGAGGAGGGTGGCACAGGAAACACTCTCCCAGCAAGTGTCATACACTCCTAAAAATAGTCTTAGTGTCTGTCTGTCTGTCTGTGTCTCTAACACACACACATACTTTCTGATGTACAGAACTCCCGTGTGAGATTCCTAGGGTTGCCACACCAAACTACCACAAGCTGGGGGGCTCTGACAGAAATGTGTTCCCTCACAGCTCTGGTAGCTGGAAGCCCAAAGTCACGGTGCCCACAGGGCTTGCTCCTGGGGCGGGCTCTGAGGACGTCTGTCCCGGGCCTCTCTCGGCTTCCGGTGTTGCCCACAAGCCTCGGCATCCGTGGTTGTGGGCACATCGCTCCCCTCTCTGCCCGTGGCATCGCCCTCATTGGCCGTCTTCCCTCGGCACCTGTGTGTCGTGCACCGTGTGCTTGCTGCATGTGTCTTCTTGTAAGGACAGTCATGTGGGATTCAGGACCCACCCTACTCCGGGGTGACCCTGTCGTGATGACATCTGCAGTGATCTTATTTCCAGATGAGGCCACAGTCTGAGGTCCCAGGAGGAACATGAATGTTGGGGGGACAAAATTCAAGCCAATATACTAATGGCTACCAGAAGGAAAGTGGGAGGTAGAGAGGGGGGAAATTAAATCATTTCTTCAATTAAAAAAATTAATTGATTAAAAAATAAATAACAAACTTACAAAAAGTCCACCCAATGTAAGTACCAGACAGCCTATACTGATGCCTGCTCATCTTAGCAGACCAAATTGCATATTGTTTAAGATTTTTATATAATGGTTTAACTGCATGCAAACTCTTCTAGGCACAAAAATGTGCGCTTACCTATTGCACTGTGCAGTGTGCAATTACATACTGATTTTACATATAATCAATCTATCTAAAGGATAAATAAAATCAAAGTGATTTTGACAATGACCATGTCCACATAGTAAAAACTGAAACTGAAATTTAGTAGTTCCTTGGTTAGTTTGATCTTCGTAAAGGTAGGTCAAAATATTTCAGTGAAAAATGTACTATGTGGGGCCTGTTTTATGGAACTGACGGTCTCCAGGAGTCAAAGACAATGGTCAGATGGTCACTCTCCCCTGTGCTGTGTAGTCAAGCAGGTGAGAATTTCACCACAGAAATTACATATTCTTGCAATAAAAATGGGCCTCAGAATCTAATCGATCACCCTTCAGGCTGAAATCCAAATTTCCTGGTGTGGCTCCCTAGGTCCTGGAGAGCCCCTGCCGCCCTCCAGTCTCCGTCCGTCGTCCGCTTCCCTTCCTCATCTTGACCTCGTCTTCAGAACTCCTTTGGTGGACAACTCAACTTCACCAAGCTGTGCCAACCCCTCTCCACTTTCTCCCGGCCAGTTCCTACTTTTTTTTTTTCCCTTCAGCTCTCACTTTAGACTTCGCTTCCATCCCAGACCACCGCTCTCCCCGTGACAGTGGTTACCTGTCCCCCTACAAGCTTCCAGAGCGCCTGTGCTCTGCGTCAGCACAGCACTCCTGGCCTGTGATGACTGCCCAATGAGCTGTCTGTGTCCCAGTTTAGGGGCCGAATCCCACCCTAAGCCCAGGGGAGACAGCCGCAGCTCTGCCTGATTCGCCTTTTATCCCTGTTATTCAGTGGCTCAATAAATAACTGTGGAATAAGTGAAATAAATGAGAAAATGTTATGTGTGAGAAAATGTTATGTGTAAGAAAATAGCTAAGATGACCCTTTTACAGGAGCATGTGTTTTTTTAAAAAAAGGAACTCTTTATAAACAATGTATACATGCATGCTTTACTACTTTGCTACGTTTTATGTTGGTCGTTACAATTTCCATTTTCCAAAGAAACAGGCAGGCCATCTTTTCTACCTATAACCAATAACAGTATTACTGGCTTTTGGAAGCCCGGGCATGGAGGGTCTCACCTGCTTCTCACAGAGTCTCCAAAATCAAGAGATCAAAAAAAGTAGCTGTCCACAGCCAAGATAATGTTGAAGGGAAAATGATTACAGAGTAGCATATACAATATGTATGGTCCAGCAAACTCTGTAAAACTGTGTCAACCTACCACTCCACATATGTGTAAAGTAACAACGTTCCTCTAAATGTAAACAAGGATGATCCCTGGCTGGGATGCAATGACATTTACTTTCTTTGTATTTTTCTTTTTAACTTTTATAATGAATAGCTATCATTTTTACAAAAGCAATCAGATGGGTTTTTTTTCTAAAAAAGGGGCGGGGGTTCCTCCAGATTTATCTACTCTCTAGCCTTAATTATATTTAACTTTCACCGTGATTTTTTTTTTTCTCGCTACCATCTTATCTTGGAAGTATTAAAATAATGCTCACCATACCACGGTGACGCCTGACTTGCATCGTCGGGCTCGGTGTTCTGTTTTATTCTGAGGGACATCTGCCATTAAACAAAGCAAAAAGGGTTTTTCTGAGTGAAACATGAATGGTACGGCTCTCTTTCTCTTGCTCTTGATAGACATGTTCATCACCTCCGAGCGGTGCCCTGCCTGACAGCTGTGGGAAGCGGTCTTCATCTGGTGCAAACCTCTCAGTAGTCTCTATGTGCCTGTCACCTGCAGTCCCCATCACACTGAACATAGTGGGTGCTCGACTGAGAAAGTCCAACAGACTTCGCATGAGGAAAGGAGGCAGCAGGGAGGGAGGAGGGAGGAGGGAACTTAACATTCCGAGGGGCGTGGGTGACGGTCAAGGCCAACTCCACGGGCTTTGCTTTTCTGCCTCCCTGACCACTGGGAGGCTGGTCCCTTTCACCCCCGTGTCCGTTTCTATTTGTCTGCGGGCTGCCAGCATCTCCCCCTTCCTTGTCTGGACCTGCCTTTGCCCGCTCAGTGCCATCGCTGTCATCAGAGGAGTTGTCTGTCGCACTCCGTGCCATCTCGCATACCTGCACCTGAAAGGCAAAAAGGCCCACGAACACCTTAAGGAACCTGATGAACAGCACAGACGGGTAAGGTGGCCAAAGGGGCAAAGGCCGACAGACGCCCCACACGCTGGTGTGACACGGTGCTGGGAGACCGAGTAAAGCAACACAGCGCTGATTCCCTCTGGAACGGGCGGAAACAAACATACTGTCCCGTCACTGTCTCCGCAGTTTAACTGAAAGTCTAGGGCCCGGCACATGTGTGTGTCCCTCATCTGCAGGACAAACAGACCTGACTTCTGCCTGCCCGCAGCTCGCCCCGCCGCCAGTTCCTGCCATCCTTCTGTGACCTCATCCCCTGCCCGGGTTCCATGTGCCGCTCTGACTTCACCGAGGTCCGATCTGCTCCGGCTCCTTTGCGGGGAGTCTGGGGGGCGGTTTCAGGCGTGAGCCCGCAGCGGGCCGTCCGTGCGGCGGAGACTCGGGCGCCTACTTCTCCAGGTGACCGAGACCCCTGGGTCGGTGTCGGGGTGCCCGGCTGCCGTTTCTGGGGCGTCTCTGCAGCCCAGTGGGGTCCCCCGCCCCCGTGTCTCCACAAGTCATGGACAGCAGAGCTCCTTCGGCACAGGGGCTGCCGCAGCGGCTGTGGCCCGGCGCGGACGGCCAGCGCGGAGCCGGGGAGCAGCGGCTGCTCGGCGGCCTGGCCGCAGCCCAGGCCCTAGCCAGAGTCGTCCGGCCCTGCTACGGTCCCTACGGGCGCCAGAAACTCCTGGTGACCGCCAGGGCGACACCGTGCTCACGGGGTACGCCGCAGCCATCCTCGGCGCCCTGGAGCTGGAGCACCCCGCCGCCCGGCTCCTGCGTGACGCGGCCCTCGGCCAGGCCGAGCGCAGCGGCGACGGCGTGGCCTTCGTGGTGCTGCTGGCCGAGGCGCTGCTGGCGCAGGCCGAGCGCCTGCTGCTGGCCGGCCTGCCCCGCGCGCAGCTGCGGGCGGCCTACGCCACGGCCGCCGCCGAGGCCCTGGCCCTGCTGCCGGCGCTGGCGTTCCGGGCGCTGGGGCCGCTGGAGGACCCGTCCTGGGCCCTCCGCTCGGCGATGAACACCCACGCCCTGTCGCACGCGGACTACCTGGCCAGGCTGGTGGCGCACGCGTGCTGGGAGGCCCGGGAGCCGGACGGTAGCTTCCGGCCCGAGCGCGTGGGCGTGTGCGCGCTGCGCGGCGGCCACGCGCGGGACTCGCGCCTGCTGCCCGGGCTGGTCCTGGCCGCGAAGCCTTGCGGCCAAGTGACCGCTGTGCCGAGCGGCGCCAGGGTGGCTCTCTTCGCCTGCACCTTCGGTCCCGCCAGCCCAAAGGCGCCGGCGACCGCATGCCTCTCCAGCCCGCTGGACCTCGCCTCGTTCCAGAAGGGCAGCGAGCAGCTGGTGGAGAAGCAGGTGGCGCAGCTGGCGGCGGCGGACCTGAACGTGGCGGTGGTGTGGGGCGAGGTCGAGGAGCGCGCCCTGGCGCACGCAGACCACTACGGCGTCATGGTGATCCAGGTGAAGTCCCGGCGGGAGCTGCTGTACCTGAGCGAGGTGCTGGACACGCCCCCGATGCCTCACCTGGTTGCGCCGCTGGAGCTGGGGAGGTGCGGGAAGGTCTACACACAGGACCTGGGGGAGGCGCCGGCTGTGGTGTTCGAATGGGAGAGCCCGGGCACCCCGGCCCTCACCTTGGTCCTCAGGGGGGCCACGCCCGCGGGGCTGCGGGGCACAGTGCAGGCCGCCTACCACGGCATTGACGCCTACTGCCAGCTATGTCAGGACCCCAGACTGCTTCCTGGAGCCGGCGCCACGGAGATGGCTCTGGCGAAAATGCTCGCTGATAAAGGAGCCAATTGCAGGCGCCTGACGGGCTTGCACTCCTGGCGTTTGCCCAAGCCCTGCGGTCAGTTCCTGCGACGCTGGCGGAGAATGCGGGCTTAGCAGTCGCCAACGTGATGGCGGAGGTGAGCGCCGCTCACCAAGCCGGCCACTTCCTCGCAGGCGTGGGAGTCGAAGGGATCATAAACGTGGACCAGGAAGGGGTGTGGGACACCCTGCTAGCCAAAGCCCAAGGAATTCGAGCCGTAGCTGATGTGGCACTACAGCTCGTGACGATAGACGAAATTGTGGTGGCCAAGAAAAGTCCCACGCCTCAGCCAGACCTGAATCTGAATCCTAAGAAGGCAAAGAAACGCCTGTCTCCTGTGGGGGAAAAAAAAGTCCTTTAATAAACAAGCAGCAACATCTTCAATAAAATGCGGGTTGCCAAGGAGGGCACGATCACCCCAAAAATGAACGCTGGCTTTATTTATTCCCTCCATGTCCCATACAGTTAGAGTCCATTTCTTTAGTTAAAAGTAGGATGAAAGACCATGAGATAAAAGCCTGTTTCGTTACTTTACTTCCTTTCAGGTTCTTGGCTTTTTTCACTTCCTGTTTCTCTCCATCAAATTCTGTTCCTTTCTGCCAAGAAGCACAGGACTTGATTCCATCAAAAATTTTTAAATCGATTAACCTGGGCTTTGCAGGGCAAAAAAAGTGCAGGAGTCTCTTCCCAGTTTGAGTATCGCTGCATGATATTCTAGGTGTTCCTTCAGCATCTGAGACATCAGCTCCAGCTTCCAGGAGTGGCCCCTCATCTTTGTTGTGATTATTTGGAAAAAGAAATATTATTTAAAGAGAAGAAGGAAGAAGAAGAGGAGGAGGAAGGAGGGGGAAGGGAAAAGGAAGAAGGAAGAGGAAGAAGAACCCACATGAATCAGCTGTCAGGGAGGCAGAAATATAATCTTTTTACAAAAAAAAAAAAAGCATCCTTGGAAAGAGATGAAGAAGCACAAACTAGTAGATACAAAACAGTGGCGAGGATTCAGAGTTTAGCACAGGGTATTAAAAAAAAAAGCATCCTTGGCATAGATACCAAACCATATGCACCCACACTAGAAGTGGGCTACGGTGCTGTGCCGGGGAGGAGGGTGGGGAGCACCCGGTGCCAGGCTCCCTGGGCGGGGGCCGCAGCTGTGACTGGGTACCCTTGGGCATCAAACAGGGAGTCGGGGCAGAGCTGGGAGCAGAGCGACACGGGCTACCCAAGCCTTTTCCATTTTAACCACCCAAGTTATTCTGTCTCTGGGAAAAAAGCAGAACGTAGGGTAGAATCTAGGAGATGGGATGCCATGGTCTCTCAGAATCTCAAACACTTTAAACATTTGGGGAGAACCAGACTCAAGAAACCCGGCTCTGAGAGTGGCGTATCAGCTGCAATAAGGCAAAACAAATTCACAAACCCTCTGGGGAAACACAGAAGAAGTCCTGAAGCTGATGGTGAGCAAAGGATGGAAAATGGAAATGCACCAAACTATACTCATCATTACTATTTTAAGATATATAAAACACCCTTGATGTCTTTCCTCGTTCTGTCTTCATCATTACGTTTTAATGACTATAACTAAGTGCTTTTATATTTCTCGCCTGCCCTTAGTTCTCACAGGGTCTCAAATTCCATAACAGTGATAACGCTAGAAATAGTTAACTTTTGAAAGCAGTCAAAAGAACTTTACCTAAATTTCATTTAATCATCAAAACCAACTTCCGAGAACGAAGCTTGATTATCTTGATTATCTCTCGGTTGCAGGAGACACACTGAGCTTCAGAAAAAATTAATTGCCCAAAGTTACACAGTAAACAGAAAAGGGGAGTCTGTTGTCTTATTCATTGTTTTATGGCCCCAATCATAAATTCCTCTATTGTGACGTTTTTAGAAACATAACCCTTGTGATTATGAAGAAAGTATGTCAGAACTGCCCTTTGAAAATTTATAGTGTTTATTTTTTTCATGTTTATTTCCTAAAAAAATAAAAAGATGGCTCATGGCCATAAAGAGCATTTTTAGTTATAGATCCAAAATATATCTAGACCAAGCAGTGCAAGAGTATATTTTAAATGCCCTGTTTGATACACAAGGGATTTTTTGATCATATTGTAACATTTCATACCATCTCTCTTTCCCGTACACAGACATACAAAATTCTATATACGTAAACACGAGTTAAAATGATCAAGGACAGCTTTATAAGGGACAAAGAAAGGAAAGGCAGACACAAATTTAACTGACTTATGCTGAGAGCTGTAAAGGTAAAAACACCTGACCCAAACCTGAAACTTGCAGTCACGGAGAAGTCGGGCGCCTCACGGGATGTACTGGGGCGGTCCCAGAGCTTCTGCCACTCAGTCCCCTGATCGTCCTGAGTCCACCTGTCCTAAGACTGATTGGTCAGCTCTTCGATTCTGTGACGTTTCCACACACCCCCGCGAGTGAGCCAGAGCTGGCTTCCCCTTCTTGTAATCCAAACAGCATTGGCGGCTCCAGAAGAGAAGGCCGGGTCGCGCAGCGGCCACGGCCACCACCACGGGCGGCGAGCAGACGGGGCCTGCGGAAAGGACCGGAAGGGAGAGCTCACCCAGAGCCCAAAGCGCCTGGGTCCCGGCCCCTTCGGCACCGGCCCAGGGCAGCCCTCTCCTCTGCTGCAGCCCGCAGTCCAGCTGCTGCTGAGTGACCCGCGAACCCGCCGCATCCAGGCCCTTCAGCAACATGTTCGAAATGCAGCATCTCGGCTCCCCACCCCCGTCCTGCCCACACCCACTGTGTCATAACTGCACTGTAACAGGGTCCTCAGGGGCTTGGGGTGCCACTGATCTAAGCACTTCCAATGAATTCTATCACAATTATGCTTAAAAATCAACCATCCTCTTGGATAACTTTAAGCATTCTGTTTTAAGTGTCAAAATGTATGACTCAGATATCAAGTTGCTGCTTTTCTCCTACTGAGGATAGAGAACTTGAACAGAATTTGGCCCCGATTATACTGGGTACCGATCCTGCTTCCGCGGTTACAGGATCAACGCCTCCTAGTTCGCAGGGTCTCAAATTCTGCCAAGGCCACGGAGCTGGCCACGCATTTCCCAGGATGTGCTTCTCTTCGACCCCAGAAGCAGCTGACTTTCAGAGCGGCAGCTCCCACAGCCCATCCTGCAGGAAGCTTGCGGCTCGGGGGCTCGTCTGTTCTTCCATCCCAAACCCTTCCAGCTCAGCGACACTGTTTTGCTGGTCTGAGCTGATCTGCCAAGCAGAGAGCAAGGAAACAAGATCCAGAGAACACAGAGAAGGAGGAATAGGAGAAGGTCTGTGCCCTGGGGCATGAAGGAGGTGGGGGCCGAGCGTGAGGGTGGAGGCCAGGGCCGGGCCGGGTGCTGGGAACTGTCTCATCCATTTGGGCACTAGAGAGCGAGGACCCAGGGCTGGGGCTGCTGAAGGAAAAGAAGACACTGATTTCAAGGGAAACGATGACTGAAGAGCTGCCCGAGGTGTGTTCCAGTCCTTTCCTGATGGGCCTCTTCCCGAGATCCCTTTCTGAAGGGATCCCCTTATGGCAGGTTGGCTTCCCAGGCCTACAAGTCTGAGGCCCCATTAGTGCACAGACCGATAGATGCTGAAAGCTAAGATTCGAGACAGAAAACTCCGATGTGGGGACATCTGAATGGGAGGAAAAGAGAACACTGAGGCTCAGGGGCCCAACCATTTCATTGCAACTACGCAAAAGTAGCTTCAGGACCTGCTTGTGCCCAACCAGCTGGCCAGACCGAAGATGCACGGGTTTGCGCCCAAGACCAGCAGGAGACGCAGAGACCCGGAACTCTGTGACTCCACGGGCAGCTGCACTAACTCGTCTTCTCCCCCAGCCCCCCAACCTGCGTTAGAGATCCCCCTTCCTCATGGGAGGAAGGGTGGGGGTGAGACAGGGTCTGTGTGTGTCTGTGGGGGTTGGGGGGTCCTGCTCACCACCCACTGGGTTCTAAGGGAAAGACAGTGACTCTCCAGGCAAATCCGGGGGTGAAGAGAGGAGGCTCTCTGCTTCCTGTCTGGAAGCCTGGAGCCTGAGCGAGGAAGAAAGGGCCACAGGACTCTCCCGGGGTGCCTGAGCGCCTGGCCTGGGAAGGCTGCCAGGTGTCCCTGTGCCCTGGGGAGGATGTCAGAGAAGTGATGGTGGAGGTCTGAACTCATCAAGAAAAACCAGGAAGGCACTAATTTAGAATAAGCTAGATTAAGTAGTCTCCCGTCAGGCAAAAGGGAGCTGGGAAAAGAACATGGAGGTGGTTCAGTTTTCAGAAGACATCACATGGTTCCTGCACACTGCGTTCAGGGCTTGAAAACTCTACGAATGTGAAGACTGAACAGGTAATTCGGACACTGTCCTGCTCGTATCCCCAGCAGAGCTTGACACTGGTCACTGCAGAGCTCAGACGCCTGGGTGCTGGTTGGCAAAACAATGTGGCACATACGGGAGCTGCAGTCTTATTCATGACGCATGTTGAAAACACAAGCCCCAGTCTTCTAAGCCACTGAACGCATCAGAAAAGAAAGTGCGTCCCGGTGAGCGCAGTCCCGGTGAGCGCAGGGAAGATGCCTTTCTAAACATCACCAAACTCACAATGAATAGGGTTTCACATCCACACCTGCACTAGTCTCTTCGAACACCTTAACGCCTGTGTAGCTGGTTCCAGAACCCCAGCATTGCAGAGGCCTCCTGGGCTTACCTGGGAAAGTCTTAGGGGGTGAACACCTGGCTGCTTACCTGGGCCTACCCAGCGCCCAAGCTCTGGACCAGCATTTTCCTCCAGAAGACACCGGATCTGTCAGCCAATCTCAGCCTTCCCTGTGTAGACGCAAAATGTTACATGCTTCACATTTCATTCCAACCTTCATTTTGATCGAAAACCTATTTCAATTTTATAAATGTGATTTGTTTACAAAAGGCATAATAACCCATTGCAATATTATTTCATGGAAAAATAGTTTCCAGGACTACTTGCAATGTATTTTACATTGGATTTTAATTTGAGAAGAATCAACACACGCCTTAATTCCCGAAATTAGATAGACAACGGTTCAAAGTATACCCAGAGGTGACTGAAATTTAAAATCTTTTTAAAATTCAGACACAATCAACATATGACATTGCATTTTTTGTAGGAGCGCCACATAATGATTTGATGTACGTATATATTGTGACATGATCGCCACAATAAGTTTAGACGACATCCATCACCTCACAGTCACAAAGTTTTTTGCTCACGACGAGAACGGTTAAGGCCGTCTCTCCCAGCAAACTTTAAATACACAACATACCACTGTCAACCACAGTTTCCATGGTGTACATGACATCCCAGGACATACCCGGAAGTCTGAGCTTTTGACTTTCGCCCATTTCACCCACTCTCCTCACCCCAAACCCCCGCCTCTGCCTCCGCCTCTCAACCACGAATCTGTTCTCTGCATCTATGAGTTTGCCTTTTTTTGAAAGATTCCACATGTAAGTGGATCACATGGTATATTTGCGGTTCTCTGACTTATTTCCCATAGCAATAATGTCCTCGAGTTTCGTGCGTGTTGTTGCCAATGACAGGCTTCCCTTCTTTTAATGGCTGTGTAATATTCCGGCGTGTGAACAGATGCCGCCCCTTCTTTATCCACTCATCTGCCCGTGGGCACGTAGGCAATTTCCATGTCTCTGCTGCTGTAAACAATGCTGCAGTGGCAGTGGGAGCACAGGTGTCTTTTTGAGATAGTGATTTCGTTTTCTTCTAACACCCAGAAATGGAATTGTTGGCGCAGATGGTAGTTCCGTTTCTAATTTTGTGAGGCGCTTCCATGCTGTTTTCCACAAACATTGCAGTGGCTGCGCTGACGTACAATCCCACCAATGGGGTTCCCTTTTCTCCACACCCTCTTGACACTCATTACGTCTTGTCTTTTTGATAACAGCCATCCCACCAGGCGAGGTGACCCTCTCTTGTGGTTTTTATCTGCATCTCCCCGATGATTAGTGATGGCATTTTCATGTACCTGTTGGCCATGTGTATGTCTTTGGAAAAGTGTGTGTTCAGTTCCTCTGCCCATTTTTTGATTGAATTTTTTGGGATTTTCTGCTACTGGGTTACATTATTTCTTTATTGAAATTTAAAGCCTTTATTCAGACTTTGCGTCACACCACAAAGGTACATCCACAGAGCCTGACTTGCTAAAGCGACAGTCAGAAATTAAGATTTCCTATTTCTGTGTAAATTTTTATTTTGCTCTCTGCTATGATAGACACATGCACTAGAAAATGAGAAAATTGTTGATTTAAAATGTAGAAATAATAATGCAACATTCAGAAAAAATATTCCTACTTGCCTTTTTGTTACACTTTACTTCGTTTTCTATTATATTACAAATTCATTAGGTATGATTGCTTTTCTCCGCCCTCCCGCATTTCATTTTCTCTGTGTTATGTTTCTCACTGGTTTATTCCTAATCATTTATTTCTCACCCATTTCTTAATTTCTTTGCCCGTGGTTTCTACTTTTCCACTTGTTTCTATGGGTTCTCATTACAATGAGTAATTAATCTTCTTTGCCCTTTATTTCATCTATGGCTTCTTCAAATACCTGCTCAACTTTATTCTTTTCCACCTTGGATAAGTTTACTGTTCCTGGCAGTTTCAGGGAGATAATTCCCTATTTCCACCCCCCCCCAACATCTGGATTTCCTTTTAATAAATTAAATTTTTCTTCTTTCGTTTTTCCACTCTCTACCGATCTCTTCAGCTTTTTGCTTTCATAAAGTGTTTCCTCTTATCTCCTGAACTCTCATACGCTCTTACTTTGGACTTAATCGAATAATAGGCTTCTAGAAGTACTGACAGTGAAAACTTGCCCCTCATTCTGCATAAACAGTGGAGACTCCTGGGAGGGAATGTAGCTAGACTTCTAATCATCAAGGGGTTCCGTAGGTTTCATTCTATTTGAACATTTAGTAAGTGCCTCGCCCGCCTTAAGCACCGCCCAATACCAGAACTCAACTGGGGCAACAGGCAAGGAATCCCCATCAGGCAAACTTGCCGTTTTAAGATGTTAGAAATTAGATGGAAGGTAGCTGGGGAAGACAAGGATCTCACGCTTCCATTAGAGACAGCAACTGACAAGTGACATGTGGTAGCAGCGGCTCAGCTGAATGAATGAACCAATGACCGAAGCCATTCTGAAACCTCAGGGAACAGTGTGGGACAGCGCAAGTGCCCCAGTCAGACCTCATGTGGCCTGGGCTGTGCCTCACTAAGCACCTATCTCTGAATCCCACACCAGCCCGCTGGGCAGGGAATTAGGGCCCCAGCAGTCCCATCAGCCTGGCCCCAACCACCTCAGACCTGCAGACCTTCCAGGCACCCCACCCCCAGGAGCTCTCTTCCCCCGGGACAGATCTGTTTGCTTCCTCACTCTGTCCTCTCTCTTCCCTCACAGATATTTCCTCCTCTAAACCTCTCCCAGACACCCCTGCCTTGGTAGCTGTTCAACAGAGGAACTGAAGGAACACAGGAGGTTAAGCCATGAATCTAACATCACTCTGAAACAGGGCGTTTCTCTCATGGGAGATCAGGCCTCCTGGGAGAGCGACTTCCCTCTTCTGAAAGTCACTCAAGGAAAGATAACTTTCATTTTATAACTGACGATCACACCCTGCCTTGGGCCCAAGGGCCACGCCCTCCTCCACTCCCTAAAGGTGGAGCGAGGGCCACACCTGAACTGCTCTGGGACACCTTCCCCACCCACTTCACCAAACAAGACCATGGGCACCCACGCGTGCACACACTCATTTTGCTCTTTCTCGGGTGTTATTATTCATTTCTAGGAGCCAAGTAAACTTACCCTTTGAATGTACTCTTCCCTTCTCTTAATAAGACATTATTACTATATTAACAATAAAAATAAAATGCCTAGCACAGGGATAGCATTTGAGTTACTTTCCAAGCCCTTAGTAGAGCCATTATTGCTGATCCACATAACAACCCGGAGTGTAGACGGGGCCAGTGTAGACGAGGCCAGTGTCATCAGCCCCGCTTCCCAGAGGAAGGAACCAAGACTGGCCCAACCCCTGCAGGTGCCAGTTTCCCAGTCTGTCCGATGGAGGCCTGAGCACCTTGCCCTCTAATCCTCCACTTCTAAGATGGCATGAGTTCCATGACTTGTCTGAGGTCCTAACGCTAGTACTCAGTGGTGGATGAGGGACCTGAGATGAACGCCTTTCGGGCCTGGCTAACTCTCCCACCCTGTGTTCTCTGTGCTGCCAACAGCACGGTCACCCTTGCCAGCCGCCCCCGTGTGCCACGCACTGTGCTAATGACGTACGGGGCACTGCTGGGCACCCGCTGCGGATGCACTCAGACTCCGGTTCCGCACACACTCGGGAGCCAACCCCTCGCGGGCTCCGCGGAGATGCCTCGGTCCCGGGCACTCCCACTGAGCATCAGTTAGGGAGCTGCAGCCTTACTGTTCCCAGCAGCCTCTCTGCGGCCCCGAGGGGAAGCCACAGGGTTTTCTGGTTTTGGCGGACGGCTGTCCATACCCCTGAAACCATGAATGAACAGCACAGGCAAAGGCAGAGAGGGCATGGAGACCCAGACAGTTACTGGCCTCCGCCTGCTGCTAGGGGCGGCTAGGACTAGATTTCGTTTTTCCGCAACAGGTCTGGGCCCTCTGGGCCTCAGCAGGTAGAGAGGACGAGTCCCTGCAGGAAGACTCCTGGAAAAGGTGAGGCTATGGCAGCTGCTGAACCGAAGCCCCAGGAGAACGCGACAGGGAGGAAGGGGGAAGAGGAGGGTCTTCCCTCTGTCCTGCTTCACTGCCCAAGGTGGAGCCGTGACAGAGGCCCAGCTGGGCACGAGGGTGACAGCGAACAGGAACTCGGTCCCTTCCCCCACCCCAGCCTTCAGAAGTCACCACCTCTGCGGCTGCCCTGGAGGAAGAAGCCACACCCTGCCAAGTATCTGTCCACCTGGGGTCAGGGTGCCGGCAAGGCAGTGACAACCTGCTGGAAACTGCCAGAAAGGGGGAGGGCAGAGGGTAGCCTGTGGCAAGGAGCCTTCTTTCTTCACTCTCCTTGTCAGAGAGCCAGAAATAAAGCTCACAACTCAAAGAAACAAAATCCTGACAAAGAGAACAGCTATTTCCCCAACTCTCCTACTTATAGGTGTGTCTATTGGATGTTGACAGAACCAAACTTGAAGGACGGTTTGGTCGGTCCCTCTGATCACAGCTAAGGCACCATTCATGGGTCCAGCAAGGGCTCACTGACTCTGAGATACAGCTCTGAAGAAACACAGAAAAGGCCCCTGTGGCCAGGAGCTCACGTGTGAATGGTGCAGGCTGAGAAGGGGAACAGTTGATAACCAGTAAATAAACGAGATGATTCAGACTGAAGAAGGTAACTAGGTGCTATGACAGAAAATAACTGTCTTGGTCCAGTGGGAGGGGTTCCAAGTTACACATGGGTCAGAAATGCCTCCCAGGGGAGCAGGTGAGCTAAGCCATGTGAGAAGTCTGAAGGAAAGCTGATCCAGACAGGTCGCCACAGCAAATGCAAAAGCCCTGTGAGAAACTGCTTGGCAGAAAGACGGTCAGTGTGTCCAGAGAGGCCTCAAAATCCTGGCGGGCAGGGCTTTGGGGGCCGTGGTGGGGGCTTTGTCAGGACCTGGCCAGAGGTGGGAACGCGGCCTGTGTCTGGTTTTCCACATCGCGTTATGGAGCGAGGACGGACTCTCCTGCCAAGGGACCTCTTCAGGAGGGGTTTAAGTTTGAGATCGCCCCCTTTAATGACCTTGAAAAAGCTTGAGTTTCTTTATGTGAATAATCTACTGTTTTCTTTTCTTTTTTTGAAGCCCAAACACTTGCGTGGGGATTAGCTCCAAACCTCTGCCTTGCTTAAAGCATTTACAAAACCAGCACAAATTTAAAAACAGTTTAACTTGTTAGAAAAACAATACTGCATAAACTAGCGATATGAGTAATTTCCCCAGGAAAAAATGATTTTGTTGCTGGGATAATCAACTTTGTCATTGCAGTCTCATTTTGTCCTTTAAGAACTCAATCTTGATCCTAGGCCCGGGTCAATGTGGGCATCCCAGTTCATTTCTCATTTCAAAAACCCAAAGCAATAACCATCTTAAAATGCGTATTAATCATGTTTATCCCTGCCGCCTCTATGGTTATGCTGGGAGGTCCGTTCCCCTTGGCCGAATTCAGGGAAGCAGGCAGAAGGCCGCGAAGGGAAGCGGAACTCAGGAGAGGGACCAGGAAAGGGTGAAGCGCCAAGGACCTTGCAGACTGGACACCGGGAACAAACCTGAAGAAGGCAATCGCTGCCTTATTTCAGGGAAAAAAAGGAAGAGGCGAAGTGGCGCAAAGAGGAAAGAGGCAGGAGACATGCGTGTGGGCAGCAGCGCTGGATACCCAGCCCCAGGCTCAGGCAGAGCAGGGGAGGCGGGGTGCAGCCGGGCTCGGGGGCTCTGGCTCCGCGCGGGGGAAGCAGAGCATGAAAAGGGACGGAAGGGAGACAGTAAGCACTGGGAGCAGAGACTAGGAGAGTGACAGGAGCAAAACCAAGCCTACGGCCGCCACCCTGAACACATCGGATCCCGTCTGTTCTCGGAAGCTAAGGGCCGGCCTGGTTAGTACTCCGATGGGAGACCACCTAGGAAGACCTGGTGCTGTAGGCGTGTAAAAAAAGGGGGGGGGGAAGCAAAACCAAGGCAGGCGCCTGCAGAGCTCGCAGGAATCACCAGCCCTTGGCGAGGGCAGCCCGAGGTCCCAGAGGGATTGTTGAGGGGCAAGGCGCCGGACCAATGGGGGTCCGAGGCGGAGGCGAGAGGGCCAATGGGAGGCCGAGGCGGGGTGCCAGGCCGGGAGACCAATGGGAGGGAGAGTCGCCGAAGGGGAGCGGGCCAATGGGAGGCCGAGGGGGAGAGCGGGCGGCCCCGGGGCCCCTGAGGCCGGGCCGGGGACCCGGAAGACGGTGGGGGCGGGGAGCCGGACTGACAACCTGTCAAATCCACTTTGGGACGAACGAGGTCACGCGCCTCCGCGAGCCAGAGCGCCCCCGCCCTGCCAGGCCCGGCGAGCGGCCCGCGGGCCCGGCCGGCGGCTTCCTCTTTCTGCCCGCGCGGGGTGGGCGGCCGGGACACCTGCCTCCGGGGCCCGGCGTCGCGCGCCGCCACCCAGACGCGGCCCTCCGCTGCCAAGGCCGCCGTCGCGCCGCTCCTCGGGAGGAACGGGGACGCGGCCCCGCGGCCCGCCTTTGCGGATGCCGCCGCCGGCGCACTACTTGGCGCGGAAGGACCCGCGGGCGGCGGAAGGATCCCCGTGGCCGCCGCCCCGGGGCTGCAGGCCCGGGGCGAGCGCGAGCTCCTCCCGCCCCGCCCGGCGCGCGTCTTCCCCGTACCTGCCCCCACGGCGGCCGCCTCCAGGCGCGGGCAGCGAAGCGAGCGCCGCGACGCGCTCACGCGGCTCTGCGCCCGCGGCCGTCCTGCCTCCCCCCGGGCCGCGCGCACGCTGCTTCCGTACTGCTCCAGTCCAGGTCTCCAAAATGGGTGTTGGTGCGCAAGCTCTGCTTAAGCAACACTTATCCATGTGTCGACTCTCTTCGTCGTTATTCCTCCGTGCACATTGGCTTAGGACTTTTCCTAAAAGTGGCCAGTAAACGTAATGTTTTAATTTTTACTACGTGGCTATTCAAATTATGTTAACACTGCCTCCCCCACCCGGAACAAGGTGATGCATTTGAACAATGACCAACTGCTCTACTCCTCCCAAACTGTTAAGATCTACCGGTAAAATGTAGATTATAAAAGCGAAAAATTTAACGCTAAATTTACATTTTTTACAATAGTAATTATCTGAAATTCCTTTGCACTATTACAGGGAAATGGGACAAATAAACATTTCACTCAAATAACATTTTAAAAATTTCTTGAATATATGCAAGTCTTGTGCTCAAACATTTGCATGTTTATATGCAAAGCATTGTGCTCATTTTTATTACTTTACCAAATGCATATTTCATCAGTAAAATAATTTTAAAGTCCAGCCTTTAAATACATTTTAGGCAACAGATTGGGAAGAAAATATACTATGTCATCTATGTACAGAAAGCATAGATGTAAATTTTTTATGAGAAATTTATGAGAAACATGGCCATCAAGAAAGAAAACTCTGGATAAAGTTTTTTAAAAATCAAAATATCCTTTACATTCAACACACACGAGCTTACTCATTAATTAACAGTAGCATTATAATATTTGAACTACCATAATTATTACCCATAATATAGTATTAGTATTATCAATAAAAGATTGGGATAGATGTCCAACCTTTAAATAAAGATTAAAATCTAATAAAAGAACACAAGACCTTACATATGTTTTATTACAGCTAATTCTTTACTGCCAGCTACTTTTCCAAAGGGAGCAGTTGTCCTTTGTTTTGACCATTTGGCAACCCAACAGTGTTCCAAGCTCTTAGCTCTCACTGGGGATATAAAAAAAGTAATACTTTTTTTGTTCCAAAGGTTCTGTTATCAATTCCCACTGTAAGGGTGTTTTTATTTTTTGTCATCCTCTTAATGTTAATACTAAGAAGACAATACAACAAGATATGTTTTTCTTCAACAAATTAACCACAAGACAGTCAATAATTGCACGTCAACCTAAGAATGAATTGTATATCCTTGTACAAAAATTGCATGCTGGAATTTAGCTGCTAGATATATTACATTAATAAGTAAAACTAGAGATTTTAGAATGTAAACAAAGTACAATACTAAAGCAATCCTCTTGCTACTTTTGGATATATTTTCACTCCTTTAACAAAGGGTAGAAAATAGCATTTCTTAAAATGAGTGTTTTGATGTATGTCACATCTTTTTTTTAACTTCTGTTTTCATACGAAAGCTAACTCCATTTCTCGCCTCAAATACAAAGATCAGAAACATTCTGCCTTAATTATTTCTTCTGTTGTATCCCTTGCTAGCAAATTCTTTTGGAATAGATGAGAAATTACTTTTATAAATGGAATTACTGTTTTGCTTGAACACTTCACGTATAATTCCTTCCTAAGGAGGATTTGTACAATTCCCTACCAAAATTTCTTGGCACAGTTGCAGTTCTCGGTTGGTAGGAAGAGACTGGAAAGAAAAGGAGGCAACCTCTTCACTTCTTTGGGGAGGAGGGCGGGGGACTCTACCCACGGTAAAGACATCTTCAGGGCAGCACAGCCTGGGCTCTGTCATTAGAAATTCAGCAAAGACCAAAAGGGGTAAAAGATTCTGTGAATGCGAAATTTGCGCCCCTCGAGTCAGAGGTTGCACACCGCTGGTTTACAGAAGTGTTTTGCTCACCTCTCACAATGTTAAGAAATTTGCAAATTAGTTTCCAAGATTTTAAAAATGGGAGACTTCAGGAAAAAAACACAGAATTGCTTCTGTTGAAAATCAGACGGATATGGCTGCTGTAGGTGACCAGCTGCCGCCCCCTTGAGACAGGTGTGCACTGTTTACCCTGGCCCTGATGTGATCATTTATTCTAGCCATCTGGCCATGGGATGAACCTGTGTTTGGAATACCCGGTCTAGGTTATGTAAAATTCTGAAAGCCTTCCTTCATCACATCATCACAGAGAGGTTAGACTTAGGCAGAAAAAACGATCTTAGGTTTTTACTCTAAATAAATGCGACGAGCTCAGAAATGTGAAGTTCTACAGTGCTGTATGGCGACTACGCGCACCCCGTTGTTTCTCAGTTCGCCTCGCACAGGGAAAGGTCAGGTGGTAGCAAAGCGAAAATTTGAATATGAAATGAAAATAATGTTTTTGTGGTGTATTTTCCACTTAGAAAGTCAACACCTTGATTCAAATGAGTATCACTGGAAGCCTGGACTAATAGAACCTAGGAATAGTAGCAACTGTGAAAGACGGTACGAAAAAAGGGATTCCCCAAAGGGCAGCAGAATAACAAGGATGACGATGATGTGATAATGATGATGATGGGGTGGTGGTGATGGTGATGACGACAACGATGATGGTGATATCTTGACATTACTGAGCAACAACTATGGCTGGACATTGTTTCAAGTGCTTTATGTGAACTCTCATTATTATATTTTAGTTTCCTATTTGCTGTAGCACCTTTTCTTCGTGCAGCTGCCTTGAACCCTCTAAAACCCAAGCATGAGGTGAGTGGTGTAATTTGCTGTACCTCAGGTGGCACTAACCTTTGGCCATTATTTGTCCTAAAAGTGCCCAGATATTCTGTCTCTCTTGCCTTCGCCTGACTATACGCTAAGTTTGTCCTCTCTTGGGCCTCATCCTGTCATGATTAGTGTGTCTTTTCCTACTGGCATCAGACTTCTCACCTCAGCAAGAAATATGCCCCAACTAGGACGGAGAAGAGAATCAGCCAAGACTGAGGCAACAAATGTGGTAGGAAGAAAAAGAGATGAAAGAGACAAATAAGACAGATAGCTCTGAGGACAGAGAAATGGAGAGAGACAGACAGAGCCACTGCTCACGCTCCTCCCCACTCAACATCATCATCAAAATCAGCAACAAACCCAATGAGAAACCACCGCACTAGAAAAGGTTCCAAGTGTGTATTCAGGTGGCTTATGGGTGTGATGACCTTTGGGAGTGTGAAGTAGACCAACTCTGCAAAGTTAAGTTCAGGTAGCGTCCAGATACATTTTAAACAGATATGGTCTTTGATACATTTATTTAATACTGAAACAAGGTTTACTTTAAATAAACTAGAAAAGTTTAAATAAACCGTGCACCTTTATGTAATAGAATGTTTATAAAAGTTTAAGTAAGATGGCCCAATACCATATTACATGAAGAAAAATCAAAAAAGAAATATAAAAACATATTGAGGAATTAAAATATTTTCTGATTTTTTTTGTTTCTGATTTTTTAATTGGTTATAAAAATATACTGTTTAAAAGTCTAGAATATAATAATAGTTGTTCTGAATTTCCAAAATTTTTTCTAGTTATCATAAAGTATTTATATAATCAAATAAGAATGCGGGGAGGGGAGACTAAAATTCAAGCTGAGAATACACTTACAGAGAGTTAGTTCCACAAAGGAAACCAACAGCTACAGGTGTTGCCCTCTCCAGATTTCAAGAATGTTTTCCATTGACCTCAAGGGGACCGGGCAGGAGAGGACAGACAGCTGAGCAGGACCTACTCCCAGAGCTAGAAGGATGAGTGTCATGTGGTGCCACACCTGTGACGTCAGCTTTCAGCAGAGAGGGGTGACATATAATATTTCCCCCTACCGCAGCTCTTAAAGCCTGTCGGTCCCCCACTTCCTTTGAGCGAGAGTAAGTACATGATCTAGAGCCTCCAGTAGAAGGTGCATGAGTCTACTCAGGCTGCTGGAACAGAGTACCCAATGCTGGGTGGCTTAAAAGACCAGAAATTTATCTCCTCACAATTCTGGGGCCAGAAGTCTTAGATCGAGGTCTCCGCTGGATCTGTTTCTTCCGAGGTCTTCCTCCCGGACTTGTGGATGCCTGCCTTCTTGATGTGTCCTCCCGAGGTCTTTCCTCTGTGTGTTCCAGTGTCCTAATCTTATAAGGACACCAGTGTTATTGGATTAAGACCCACCCATATGACCTCATTTTAACTTGATTCCTTTTTAAAAACCCTACCTTCAAATATAGTCACATTCTGAAGTACTAGAGGTTAGGACTTTGACATGACCTTTGGGGTGACACAATGCAGTCCATGACAGAAAGTGAGGGGCTGGCTGGAGAGGGTAACTCTCTGAGTGTCAATACTTATTAAGGCACTGGGTGATTGCCCTTAAATCAGAAGAGTAGATATTAGCTTACGCAGGGTAAGATGGGTATGACTAGAAAGAGGAAAGAAGGAATGTTTTGGTTAGAGTAGAACCGCTAAAACTGTTGTTAACTGTGTTTTCAGAAACTTTTGGCCAGTTTTCGCTATTTAAATTTTATAGGATTGAAGAAAACTATTTTAAGGCCTACCTCTCAATAGGACTTTCCAATGATTATTAGAACTGAGGAAAGTGAGATAATAGCAGATCTGTTACAGATCCTACTGAGTTTTTTAGGATATATTTTTTCTCTTAAGAGATTTAAATTATATCATGCCTACCTGGGGGACTTACTAGAAAATAAATTGATACCACCAGCCAACAATTGCACGCCTGATGCAAACTGAAACTGTGCATCCTAAGACATTTCTTGTATTCATTCTATTAAAAGAGGAGGTGGAGTCTTAGGAAGGTAAAATAAAAAAATGAAGACAAGCATAGCAAAAACAACCAAACAAAACAAATTCGAAGCCGCCTAGGCCTTTTCTGCAGGAAGAGAATTTTGAATTTCAGCCAAAGGATCTCCATTTCCTTTTGTAGTAGGCCCCAGTCCCTTTCTGAAAAAGGGACAAATAATATAATGAACGAATATCACCATATTTTCCCTCAGTAGGGAAAAACCTGAGTGTGCAAGCAACAGTCCCTTCCTTGTTTCAGTATTAAATTGCTTAGCTGGGCTAAAGCCAACCTTAAAAAAAAGGAAGCAAAGTCCTCAGCATCCATGTTGGTTAGTATAAACTCAGAGGAAACCAATCAGCATAAGCAAAGGACACTGAGTCAACTCTGACTTTCTCTACTGAAATTCTCTTCACCTGGGCTTCAAGGGAATCAGAGTTTGGGGACGCCCTGAGGCACAGAAAGCTACGTGCTCCGGGGGACTGAATATGTCCCTCCCAAAGTCATTTGTTGAAGCCCTAACCTCCAATGAGGCTGAATCTGGAGATGGGCCTTTGGGAGGTGGGTAATGAGGTTAAGTGAGGTCATGGGGTAGAGCCCTGGTCCTATAGGATTAGTGTCCTTACAAGAAGAGCCGCCACCAGAGATCTCACTCTGTCCCTGCCTCGTTTGGACTCGGCAAGAATACAGCCTTCTGAAAGCCAGGAGGTGAGCTGTCGTGTGAAACCCAGCGCCTTCCCAGACTCCACTCTGTGAGAAACAAACGTCTCGCTGAAGCCACAGGGTCTGTGGTGTGGCGGCCCAAGCTGGCTGCCACATGTGACCTGTCAGCATTCCTGAGGTTCTAGCACTGGCCCATATTCATCTCTTTCTGTCCCCTGGAATAATTTCTTGACTTACTGCTTGCTGAACACCCAACCTACTTTCACACAACACTCAGAACAGCCATTTCCAAGGATCATCGCTACGCCAAAAACCCTGAAAACGGCATTTCTAATGTAACCTCCTCAACAATGCCTAGACTTCACTTCTGATATTTACTGGGCCCTTCACTTGGAAGTGCCACCAACAGCGGTCCCACTGGGCCTGGAAGGACTTCCTGTTTCCTCCAAACCAACATCACCTATGTTCCCTATTCCTGTTCATGGCTGCACAGTTCTGGTCATCTAGGCTCTCCGTAGGTTGGTCTCAACTCAGCTCGCTGTACTCTGGAATGGCCTGGTGGGGGCGGCGCGGGGGAGAAATCTTATCAAAAAATGCGCAGGCCTCACCCCAGAATGGACCTCACCCCAGATCAACTATTCGGGACTCTCTGGGGGTGAGATCGAGCCATCGACCTTTGTAAAGCTCCCCGGGGAGTTCAGTCAGTGGAGGTGGAGAAGCACTTATCCAGACCTGGGGGTGGGGGTGGGGGTGGGGGTGGGGAAAAGTTCCCCTTTCTCCTCTTAGTTTTTCTGGCTGGTCCAATAATTAAAATGATAAGGCAGAACAACAGGAGAAACCAACCGAGTTAATTAATTACGTATGAACGTGCAGGGGTCCCGTAAGAATATGAGGCCCTGACCGGGCAGTGGAGACTTACAGGGCATCTTGAGCTCAGAAGGAGGGGGCGGGCAGTGACCTCACAGGGGAGGAAGACAATTCCTGTGGAGGCGGAAAAGCTAATGTTTGGTAAACAAATGTCTGCCTGGCCTTCTGGGACAATGAGACAGAGGACTTTGCTCAAAGGGCCTTACTGGGCTCCTCCCTGTCTGTCACACCTAGTTCTTATTCCTCTACAGTTATCTGTGATGAGGGCACCTCCTGGAGCAGGCCCTCAACCTAATCCTTTTAGGCCCTTAGGGGGAAGGTTGAAGGTCTTTCCAGAATCTTTCTTTTCTTAAAAATAACCAGCTCACAATAATTAGCATTCCAAAGGCATACTTTGGGGTGGCGACTCTCCTGGCCTCCTGGGCCATCTCTGACTGCCCTTGGCAAGGGGGGGCGGTGGGGGGCAGGGCAAGTCCAGGCTCTGACTTACCCCTAAGGTATCCCAGAAAATCTTTCTCCCACTTTCCAGTCCCAGCATTCTCCCCGCAGCCGAAGCGTCAGTGAGGCGTGGCCTCCCGTTTTCTGCACGTCTGCTCCAGCCAGACACACTCCCAGGACGTGGCTCTGATCGCATCAGCCCTCACCTCCCACAGTCACGTCTGCCCACGGTGAGGGTCCAGCTCCTCGCCAAGCTTACGGCCACCACCGACTCTAAGGAACTCTGAGACGGCCACGACGAACGGCTCGCCCTTCCCTCCGCGTGCCCTGAGTTGCCTGCCTGTGCGTTTGCTCATGGGGTCTCTGCCACCGGAAACACCCGTCCCTCCACTCTCCACACGTCTGCATCTAGGTATTGCTTATCAGAGGCCGCCCTTCCCCGACCTTTCCAGCCAGGAGCCATTTCTTACTCTTCTGAATTTTCTTCAAAGTCATATGTTCTGTGGGAGGACCACTGCAGGGAAAATTAATTTTGCAAATTAATATTTTTTTCCTGGTTTTCTTTAATGATTAATTCGTTGGTTTACTTGGACCGAGGTGTTCAAAATTGAATATACAAAAAGAACTGTTGAAAATGCAAATTCCTAGGCTGTTCCTCAGAGACTCTCAAAGGCTGAGAACGGATGCTGCAGCAGAAACACGGGCCACCTGAGAATGTTCTCCAGCGCTGTCCCCGCGGGCCGCCCCGCGACAAATACCGAGGGGGGCGCGTCTTTCTAATGTCACAGCAGCTGGCCCAAGAATATATGGACCTGTTGGAATTTCATGATATAAATCCAAGTGCAGCCTGTCGGAGGATATTGTGTAAAGTTCCTTTCTCTTACAGCAGGGACTGAAAAGTCACGTGTCTGTAAGGACAGGGGGTTGAGTAAAGGGAGGCGCGGGCCACCTCGGCCGCCCAGGAAGCGGCAGGGACCACAGGGGACTACGGAGCGTCCTCGCTGCTCGCCAGTGGGTGGTTCTGTCCATTCCGGATGTGGACCGAGTCATGCCCGAGCCTTCCGTTTCCCCGTAAAGCTGGAAACCCCAATTTTGATGTGATATTCCTGGGTCGTTTCCAAAACGCGCGAGGTTTGATGTAGCCCGCGAGCCTTCGCAGCTCCGGCTGAAACCGCGATTTCCTGATGGAAGTGAATTTGCATCCTTTCCTGTTGCTGTGGCAGAAATCACCCACATTATCTCGTCTATAAACCGACAAGTGCAATCCATGAAAATGGAGACGAGCTCGTTTTAGGATTTTATAAATCATTAATTTTTTAAGAGATGGACCTACCGGTTCACTTTACAGAAGCGAAAACCGAGATGAGCAAGTTACGCGACTTTAAGAAGGACGGTAAACGGCCGCTCTGGGCGGCCGCACCGCGGGTCCAGAACCAGGGTCTGGACATCGGAGGGACGTGGCTTCCTGCCATTCGGGCTGAGCGACTGGGAGGAAATCGCTTAATTAAAATCTATTATTCTAACCTGTGACATGGGATAAATATAGCTACATTGCTAATATGACTAAACATTGGTGCCTCTCCCCCCAGATTCACATCGAAACCCTTCCCCTGGACATGCGGGCATTAGGGGGCCGGGCCTTTGGGAGGCGCTTGGGTCAGGGGCCGGAGCCTTGTGAATGGGGTCAGCGCCCTTAAAAAGGGGGCCCCAGACAGCTCCCTACTCTTACCCCACGTGAGGGCACGACTAGGAGGCTGCCATCCGAGACCCGGGAGAGGGACCTCGGAAGATCCCAGCTGCGACGGCGCCCTGACCTCGGACCCCCAGCTTCCAGAACTGTCCAAGCCACCCAGTCTGAGGTGCCTTGCTACGCAGCCTAAACTGGCGAGGACATAATAATTGGGATCTTGCGAAAACAATAATACGTTGTGTGTAAGATTTCGACACCACTCGTAAAAGTTTCTCACTGACGCTTCTCCCCACGGGGTCTGCCTCAGCTCTTATGCAATGGAATGATTGTTATTAAGACAACCGTTTTTAGTAAGCTGAGTTTCAACTAATTTGTAGGTTAAATTAGTCAAGTATTTGAACCTTACTGAGGTGGTTTCCTTACCTGATAAAGAAGTTGCCCTGTTTGATCTTTAAGCCCGTTTAATTCTCTAATTTTATTATCTCTATGATTCAGTTCACATATTTTAAAAGTAAATGTTTAAACTGGGAACCACAGTGTTTGTGTCTGAATGTCTTACCTACCAATTTACAGATTGAAAATATATGTACATTTATTCATATTTTCAAAACTGATTATAGCTGCTCCATTAACCATCAACAATTGTATTTTAAGTTATAAATTTAACCCTTTACTTCATTTCATTAAAGATGTTTAAGTTATACTTTTTTTGCCATGCCGGAAATGAGGAAGAATTGACTGGGACAGAATTTTCCTGCTCCTGACTGTAGTGTCATGGGAAGGACTGAACTGTGAGCGGTCACTTCACATGAACACAGAGGTCTCCGAGAAAACCTTTTCATTCCCGCCACTGTCCCAAGTTTATCCAGACGCTCCCTGCTGCAGCACAGCCCCCCAGCGGGCGGCAGAGGACCCCGGAGATCCCAGAGACTCCCTTCCAACTCTGTATCTGTGTGGGGCCCATTTTCTTCATATAATTCAACCCAAAACATCATGCTACAGTAGACTGAATGCAGGCATGAGAATCCAGATGACTTCCATTAAGCCGGTTAGTTAGTAAAGAGATGGATAAAACTGCAAAACGATGCCCCTCTCAATGTTTTTGGTTTTGGAAAATAATTACTTTTCATACATATGTGTGACCTAAATGAACATACAATGGGTTCATTACCATATTGCAATGAATTAGTAAACATGTTTTATAATTTCTCCAATTTTTCAATTTCTAATATCTATTGGTAAATATTGATTGATAAACAGAACCTAATATCGGCAATCTCCTCGGCGGCTCCTAGCGATATTTCAGAGTGTAGAAGCGTCCTGACGCAAACAATCTAAACGCTTCGCGCTGAGAGCTTAGGGCTGGCGTGGAAGCTGCACGCACCGCAAACGATTTCACACAGGGTGGAGACGCGGGACTGTCAGGCCCGCAGCGCCTCATGTGCGGTGGCGCAGTGACCTCCATCCGCGGGTCCGCAGTGTCCTGGACACGGGGATAAATGGAAAGGCAGGGGGAGGGGACTCTCCCTGCAGGGTGAGGTCAGGGGTGGCTGCACACAGGACGGACCCCCCACAGGGCCGCAGAAGGAACTGATGTTTCACTGGGTTTCAGACTCCTCCACCCAGAGATTAAGCCACCCAGGCTGTTAGTGACAGCAGCCCCGGGAAGCTGACTCAATGATCACCTCTCATGGCTGGGCTGGGCTGGGCTGGGCAGGGCTGGGCAGGTGCAGTGGCTTGGCTAGGTCATTGGTCATCGGCCTGCCTGGCTTGCTCCAAGCCTGCACTGTCACACGGCGGGGGGCTGGGAGCCCAGCTGGGCTGTCAGTGGGGCCTGGGCACTCACGGGGTAGCAGCTGAGTTCCAAGAGCAAGTTTTCGTAGCGGCAGGGAGTACGGGTTGCCGGCTGGAGTTTTGCCCGTGACTGGTGCAGCATCCCTCCCTCCACACTGCCTTCATCAAAGTGATGCCACTGCCCGGCCAGGCCCAGGGACAGAGGAGGAAACAGACAAGTGGGCAGCGCAGAACGTTCCGCTGGGAGACACGACGGAGCTCATCCTTAAAAAGTAGTACCCGCCACCCCCTCAGGTCCCAGTGACTACATGCAAATAGTATTTCCCCTCTACGTTAAGCAGTTCAGTGGCTCCCCGTTGGGTTTACAATAAAAATTAAAATGTTAACACAGACTGTGTTGATCAGCTTCCTCTGGGGAGGACGGGGTGGCTCGAGGCAGTGACCTGAGGCCAGGTCCAGGAACGCACTATCAGGAAGGCTCTCCTCCATATTCAGAAGCCTTCTCAACATGCTCCTGTCTTTCCTAAAGTATTCTTCTCTGCCCTATTTGCACAGACAAGGAGGGAGCTAGATAACGGAGAATACGGGTAAAATAGAGTGCGTTGTCTAAGCCTTTTGCCTTGTTCCCTCCTTAAAGTGACTAGCATCTCGTCATGAATTAGGAGCTAGAGAGCAAAGGTCCATGGCTGTCCTTTGCACTGCTGCTATAAAAACATTTCTTTGCATGTTTATAACAAAGCCGATACTATTCAGAACATTCATTCGCAAATCTTGGCTTCTGTGTTATTGCACTGTTTATAGCAGCCCTGGTCAACCCAAAGTGTCAGCTAATCCTAAATTATTTATCAGGGACTTGTAAATTGTTTTTCGTAATTACATAAGAATTTGGGTCTGAAGTTGTGGGACATTGTAATACTGCGAATAAAATATGAGCTCATACTGTGGAGGGTCCATAGAGAGGACTTCCAGCGCTGTTGAATTCCCCCTGCTCAGCTCCTCCCGCTTCCCCACCCATGCCCCATCCATGCCCCATCTGCGGATGGATCCCCGCCCCCTCCACGCCCCGTCCATGCTGCGGACAGCTTTCCGAACAATGCAAAGCACTACTCCTCTCCCACAGGAAGATTACTTCCTTTCAGGCATCCCTGGGGCTGAGAAAGGTAATTAAAGATTTTTTCAAGAGGAGAAAATATCAAACTTCTATCTTCCTCTGGGCTACCTACTCCTGTCATATGAAAATAAGAATTCAACGATTTTTTTTTAAAGGATTCCTATATGGAGTTTCTCTTACTTCTTTCAAATATAGACTCTGCTCTAATATGTTTGATTTTCAAAAAAATTGATGGGCAATATTGTCAAACTGGAATTGTGAAAAGGTTTTCCCAAGTTCTGTGTGATAAACCACCCCTCTGTAAGAGGAACGGAGGAAGAGAAAGATGGTTCGAGGAGCTCCATTTTCACTTCGTACCTTGAAAATTGCTTTACTTTTTATGCAATAAGTGTATCTTATTTTTGTAATTAAAACTTTTAATTTAAAAAATTTCCCCTTTGTCCAATATTTGAAAAACATAATCTTAAGTGTTAGCTATTACAGTAGAGACTTTTTTGAAATAAAAACTATTCCCAGCTGATATTTAGAAGCAAGACTCAGATTTGAAAGCAGGTGCAGATTCTAAATGAGGGAGACCCTCTTTCTTCTTGGAACAGCTTAACACTTTCTAGAGTCTACAGCTATGAAGAGCAAGGCAGTATTTTAAAACATGAACTGAATCTCTTTCACAGTTTACTGTGCTCCTTGTCCATCCTCCAATTAATCTATCGATAAATTAGCAGGAATCTAAAGGAGAAAAATCCCAGGATTATCTCAAAAGCTTTAGAAAAAGCATGTGAAAGACTTAAACATCCATTTGTGATTAAAATATATATATTAGAAATTTAGGAATTAAAAAAAAAAAACTTCTTTAAGCTGGTACCAAAGATCTAGCAGATATTGTAGATTATAGAGAAATTTCCGATGTGTTCCTTTAAGAAAGGGAATCCAAGCTGCCCGTCACCTCCAACACCAAGCATGGTAGTAGAGGCCCGGCCACAGCAACAGAGGGGGAGCTAGACAGAGGGGGCATAAGACTAGGAAGAGGAGTATCAGAACTGGCGCTGTTTGAGATCATAGAATCATCTCTGTTTAACAGACAACAAATGCAACAAGCTATTGGAACTAATGATAAATTCTGCAATGAAGCCAGGTTCAAGATCGACTTATAAACATAAGCACTGTCTGTATCCAACCAGGAGACAGAAACTCCACAGCAACGAAGTTAAATGTAAAGGATTATTAAGCAAAGACAGGAGCATCAGCTGTTAAGATGGGAAGAGAGCTCCACAGGGCACCCCAAGGGACCAGCTTGGAAGGGGGCTTCAGGCCTCACGGAAGGTGTGGTTGTAGCCCACTGGATGGCGTAGAAGCACCTGGATGCCTGGGCCAGAGCTGGTCACAGCCTCGAGGAAAGAAGAAGAAAATGTGGGGCAAGGGGTCAGGCACAGGCGAGCCAGCCGACACTGGTGGGTGATACACAGGCGGGCACACATGGGGTGGGCACACACGGGGAGCCAGCACGCTGCTCTGGGAAGGAGGGCTCCGGGAAGCAGCCTCCAGCACGCAGGCCGGCTGAGGCTGGCAGGCAGATGTCCAGGGGGGTCACAGGTGCAGAGAGCTTGGTACGAGTTCTGTCTGAACTCGGAGCTGGAGAATTTGGAGTCTCCCTAAATTGAGAAGATGGAGTTGGAAATCCAGAGAAGCCAAGGCAGAGTGTCAACACAGAGCGCTGGGGAGGAGGTGGCTGCACAGAGCAAGACCTCCAGGGCCCTGCAGAGAGGCCCCCCCACCCGTCCCCCGCCCGCCCCGGCAGACCAGGCACGCAGGTGAGGCAGCCATCCAGGGCCCAGGGCAGAGCTTCCCAAAGGATGCAGGTCGTGAAAGCTCCCGGGACAAAGGCGCCTTCCCTGCTCCAGGAGGGAAGTCTGCCCCCAGACGGGAGTGAACGGGCCTAGGAGGCAGGGCCAGGACGAGTGGACCCGACCTGCGCCTGATTCCCCACTGACTTCCTAGTCGCAGGCCCGGCTTAAGGCCCTGAGCCCCGGCCCCTCATCCCGTCACAGCCCCACAGTGTATCATCGTTTGTGTAAAAAGGTGCATAGGCTTTTGGGTGTAACAGCTTTTGCAGGTCTTAATTTTCCTTCCGAAGGCTCCTGTGTACGTGCAAAGATATCACATAAATTCATGTGCTTTCCCCCTGCTGCTCGGATCCTGACAGCGGAAGGGAGTTTTCCCCTCCACACTCTGAAAGCGTCGGGTGTTAGTGGAACATCCACGTTATCCACAGAGAGTCGATTGTTTCGGGGCTCTGGTGCATGGCTAACCCGTGACAGCATGTGAGGACATCCCGGTGAGTCCAGCTCCGGGAGCTCCGTGCTCTGGCGTCCGGGGCTTCGAGACACAGGGACAGGGTTGCCGGGTCCACGGAGGGCCAGTCTGTGCTCTGCGGAGCTGCGCTTGTTGAGCTCGGCCTTCCACGTGCGGCCGCTTTCTCCCCCACCGGTCACCTCAGTGTGTCCACCCAGGGGGCCTCCGTGTTCCTCCGGTTCTCAGATAGGGTTACAGCGACGCCTCCTGGGAGCGGGAACTACCAGGTCCAGCCCCAAACCTACTGAGTTGTTCTGGGGTGTCCAGGGGATTGGGACAGACACCCCAGCCAGCCAATCACGGCTCAAGCACCATGCTCGCTCCCTGGGCTGCCCCGCCCCCGCTTGGGGCCCGCAGCACCTCGCTTGGACAGGGTTCCTTTGAAAGGGTTCGTGGGCGGCTGGGGAAGCAGTCTGCTGCTCCTCCCCCAAGCCCCAGCGCCTGGCTGGCTGGCAGAAGGCGGTGCTTGAACCCGCAGAATCAACGATGAAGGTCACCTCTGACCTCGCCCCGTTACTGGGAGACCGCTGAGCAAGTGAGCAGGGCGAGGGGCCCAGCAGACGCCGCCCTTCACCTTTCCCGCCAAGACCTGTCAGACACATGACTGCACGTGGAGCACAGCTATGATAATTATTATTCTAATAGCAAACTTTTATTGCACTATTATGTGCCAAGTACTGTTCTCAGCAGGACTGGCTACATAATTTGCACGGCCGGGTACGAAATGAACATAAGGGGCCCCTTGTGCAAAAAGCCGGGGAAAAGTGCTGGAAAAAGCACCAGAACATCAAGTTTCTCCTTTCTTTTGTGGTCTATCTTGGGCCTGTCCAGGTGGCTTTTATTTTCTATTTAATGTCGCTCTCTGTGGGTGTGGGGACGCTGGCAGGGGACTGTGGCCTCCCAGGGGCCTGGGGGCCCTGTCCTGCTGGTTATTAGTATTTACGCACCTACCAGCTACCGAACCCTTTCTACCCCCCCCCCCACCAGTCCCACACACACACACTGCCAGGAACCACCACACCCTTGGCCGGCCGGGCGAGCAAGCCCATCGCTCAATCCCTGGCAGACAGGTGACCGTCCCAGGGCAATGTAACCTTCGCACCTGGATATGCTGGGTACCAGGACCAGCGGTGGACACTGCCAGCCCTGGGCAGAAAGGATGCTGCCAGGCCCTGATCCCCAAGGCCGCAGGGCACAAGGCCAACCCTCCCTGCTGGCTCCCTGGGAGTGAGGGCAGCCAAGGTCGTGGGGTGGGCAGAGAGGGAGCCAGGTGGGTCCAGGGGTGAGGATCCTACCCGGGGAGGTTGGAGGCGGAACCAGTGCAGCCTCCAAGCTCCCACAGGCTCCGTGGTCCCCCGGGCTTCTCACACAGGGGCAGAAGATGGCATTGTTAAGACTTTCAGAGTCTGCCAGTCTAGGTCCTTAATGTCTCCATTTTACAGATAGGGAGCTGAGGCACAGAGGGAACCAAGCAGGTGGGGTGGCTTCCGACCAGGCCTGACGAGAGCCCGCAGCCCCGGCAGGTGTACATGCAGACCTGACGCCTCACACCGCACGCCGCCGGCCCGTGCGGACCCACCTGTCCTCACCGTAGCTTCTTTGTCTCATTTTCCCCCAAAGCTTGTGCGAAGCCTCTCCCGAAGCAGAAGTGGGAGCATCAAGACCATGGCAGCCACCGGTCTAGGAGGCAAAGGGCCCGCGAGCAAGGGCGACGGGCAGGGCTGGAGTCGCGCTGCCCCGCTGGCGCCCCGCACAGCCGGCTCGGGAAGCACGCGTGGCTCCTCCAGCGTGGGCAGTGCCATGGGCCGCACGAGGCGAAGCCCTTGGTCCACTGCGATAAGGGAGGACCTCACGGCAGGACTCAGGAATCTTCCAGAGCTTCGCAGTGGCTCTCCTCAGGCCCACACCTCCTGGTGTGCTTCTAGTTTACTCCGCGGCAAGAGGGAAGGCAGTCTCAAAATATGCACCCCACCCCCCTGCGCCCGCACCTGCACTGCCATCGCGTCGTGCAGAAAGCGGCCCCAAGTGCGACGGTGCCACCGCGGCCTGCAGGCTGGGCCCTGGCCGCTGGACGCGGGTCGAAAGGCCTGGCCTGCTGCCTCTGACCGATGCCAAGCTGCCCCGTGACAGCCGCCCGCCGGCAGCCCCAGCTGCTGCGGACATAGCCTTCCTCCCCAGCACCCCGGCGCTCTGTGTGAGCGCCCGGCTTGGCGAGTGGGGGCACGGAAGAGGGGCTACAGTGCAGTGACGTCCACCTTGCAGTTCAACAGACTGAGGCTCCAGCAGAGAACGTCTGGCCACCGGTCCCCAGCAAAGACCCTCACTTTAGACAAGAATGACGCTGGAAGCCCCCAGCTGCCATCCTGCAGGACGGGTCTGGCTTGGAGATGGACTGCTGAGGTGCGCCACCCTCAGCCCTCGGTCTTTACCCGGAAAGGCTCCGGGAACAGGAGGCGCAGTGACTGGATGCTAGATGGTGAGACTGGAGAGATGCTGAGAGGCTCTCAGAGCAGGGACAGCACCTGGGGCCCGCGGAACTTTCCACGGGACCAAACCTACTCACCCGGGGACCAAACCTACTCTCTTGGGGATGCACAACATGCTCAGGGCAAATAACTGTGGGGAGGATGGTAAAAAGAACCATTAATAAGTTGATTTGGTTGTAGAAAAGGCTTATCTCTCCCTCCTTTGTATTAAAATCCCCTTTTACTGTTGCCTGAGTTTCTCTGGAAGGTCCCTACCACCACCCCTCCCCCAGGGCAGAGTCCTTATGGATTATTTCTTGTGAGTCTAAGTATATCCTTAGGGTGAGGAATCTAGTTCAGTTGGACTTGGCCTTACTAGCTCTTGGAACAAGGCCAGGCATCTCCTTAAAGCTTGGGAGTGGCTGAAAAGATGCATTTGGCTGTTCTACAGGCCTTCAGAGAGATTCTTCCTGGCCAATGACCTGGTGTGGGGACTCCATTCCTTTTTCTACACTGGCTCGTGTGGGAACAGGGCAAGTTCTCCTAAAACTTCTATCGAGGTGAGCATTATCATTAGAAATGAAGAAATAGGAAACGTAGGAAAATATACAAAAAAAGAAAACACATAAATAAGAACTTCATTAAGAGAGTCAATGATCTTAACTGTGTATGACATTCTTGTTGCTACTTAAAAATAGAATGAGGAAGGATGATTTGGTGGGAGTGATTGTTTGGGAAAAAAATCAACTTAACATCACTTTGCTTTTGATTTCTGCTGCCAAGAACGCGTGTGCTACATCTTCTACTTCAAACATAAGTGTCTCCAGAAACCTTTGGATCCTGCATCACAAAGCCCCATCTGTTCCACCCTCTCCAAATTAGCATTTTAGCTTGATTCACTTATAATTTTTCTGACATTCGCTTGATTTCCCCTCTCCCGTTATCTAAAATCACAACTGGTATCTCTCAGATTTGGATTCAACGTAGAAAATAATTTTTAGCTTTTTAAAATCCTTTTTAGGAGTAAGCAGGGTATAAATAAGTTTTAAAAAGAATGATAGAGATACATGCACAAGGGTGTTTATTGCAGTATTGCTGTGATAGCAACAATTGGCAACAAATGCCTGTGAATGGGACGGTGGTGACAGCAATAATTACTGAAAGAATAAAATATCTATTGATCAATCAATCGGTGTACCCTGATATGGAAGGCTGTATATAACACATAAGTGGAAAATAAGGAAGTTGAAAAAACCAGTATACAGATAGTTTTATGCATAGAATAAAAGCAGGGCACAGAAAGTAGACCGCAAGTCGCTCCATGTGAGGGATGAGCTAAACCCTGGGGTGGGGACAGGGCACAGGGTGGAGGCAGTAGAAGGGACAGCGACCTTTTTTTCTGTAGGTTAGTATATGTTTGAATCTTCTACAAGAAAAATCTGTGGGTTCATGTCATCTTGTAATTAAAAAAATCCAAACCAAAGCAAAAATTCTTGAACTATGAAGCCTATATAATAAAACAGCAAACGACACAAATAAAGGTCATCGGGAATCTTGAATGTTCTCCTTCTTGTTCCTATTTTGAATGTCACGTCTATAATCAAGGCACAATAAAGAAGAAAGGAATTTAACACACACACGAGGCCATCGATAGCTGAAGACGACGGCCGGTTGTGGTTGTCTGTCCCAGAAGCACGAGGATTACGATTTTAGGTAGAGTACAGAACACAGGCGGACATATATTTGTGTGTGTGAAATTTTGTTTTGTTTGGGGAGGACATTTTCCTGATGATGATGATGATGAAATTGCCATTATGGCAGCAATATCTTAAATAATTTTGCTTTTATTAACTCAAATAATCTTAACCACAACCCAGTTAGGAAGATTCTGTGGTATTTCCCATTTTACAGATGAGAAATGGGGGAGGTGAAGGAACTTGGCCAAGGTCAGGGAGCTGGTGCGGGGTGGAGCTGGGACTGAAACCCAGGCGGCTGGCCTTCTGAGTCTGTACCTAACCACCACCCCGCCCCTCCCCCCGGCCCCCGAGGGCGTGCAGACACCTGCTCCCCGCGCTCTGGGGGAGCTGGGCCAGCAGCTCGCTGCCCTGCACGCTCCCCGCAGGGGCCCGGGCTACGGGCGGCAGCTCCTCCCACACGCGCAACTGCTTCTTCTTCGGACGCTTCTTTTCTGGTGTTTTGTGCGACCGCGCTTAGATGAGGTTAGCAGACCTTGGGAAGCAACTACAGAAGGAGGGACGGACACCCGGGATGCTGGGGTCCTGCGAGTCCCGGCGGTGGTTGGGGGCAAGGAGTGGGAAACCGGGAGGTCACAGCAAGGGACTGTGCGGACGGAGCTGGAGGGCTGAAGGCGCGGAGCACTGCGAATCTGCGGCCAGGCCGGCTGCGCCTAGGCCCTCCCCCACACTGCCCCGAGGGACTAGCCCTGGGTGCTGGGCAGTGCGAGCCACGCCTGTAGTTCAGAAGGAAGAAGTCAGGGCCCCAACCAAGGCACTGGCAGCCTGCAGCCTACAAGGACATCCACGGATGAACACAGAAGGGAAGTATTTAGCGGGAGGACGTGGCTTTGGAGCCCGTGGCAGAGCCAGCGAGGGTGGCGGCCTGACCTTTAACGCGGAGGGACTGCCCCGCGTCGCTGGGCGCCCGCTAGCGGGTGGGGGCTCTGCGGCTCACCTCCCGCCCCCGGGTGTCAGGCCCGCATTCCACGGAGTGGGCACCGTGGGAAACCAACATTTTCCCTTTACATACATATGTGTCTGTGTATACCTTTACCACAATGAAATCGAACAGTTTTACTTTTAAGAAAGTGATCAAAACAGCTAATGACAAATTTTATCGTTTTTGTATGGTGAGGCTAAGCCCAACTCCAAAGAGCCTCGAACATAAAAGGACCTCTGTTACCTCCTAAAATTCCATTACCTCTGAAATCTAATTATGATTTCAATGCATTTTTTGAGCCATTTCATTTTTAAGAGCCCATTTGGGGCTCTTAAAAATTAATTAAATCTTTTGTCTTCAAAGTTGAATCCTTCCATTTCTGAGGTAGTATCTATGGCTGTGAGAAAAGTAGCCAATCACTTCCGTAATTTGCACCTAAAATAAAGGTGCAGGGAAGTTGAAAGTAGAAGCAGCTAGACCAGAGTCCCTCGGTTTCTCCTGCTGGGGTTTTAGACCCGAATTCACAGAACCTTCCTGCTCCCACAGCTTCCTGTTCCAGGTTGACGTCGGTGTTTACCATGTAACAGCCCAGGTTCCCTCTCTTTCCATCTCCCCGGCCCCGTCTGCTGCCGACCCTCTGCCTTCGCGCCTGTTCAGTGCTCTTTTCCCTGCCTGCTCCTCCTCCTCGGCTTCAATTCAAGCGTCTCCCCCAAGCCGACCCGCCTGGCCTCGGCCCCGGGTGCCCTTCCATCTGCTGGGCACCTCGAGCGAGCCCAGCACGCGCACTTGACGCCGTCTGCTTTCCCCCAGTAGACAGGGCTCCCTCGGGGCGAAGACTGCTTTTCACCTCCGAGCCCCCACCGTCTAGCACCAGGCCCTGGCAAACAATAGGTGTTTCCTATTAATAATTGATACTTTTTTTTTTTGCCGAATTAATTAACAAACGAATGCAGTCCACTCTGAGTCTGTGGTTTGGAACTAACAACAGAGACATGCGCTCACGCTCAGCCCCGCTAGCTCGTCATGGCTTCGCAGCTGCGGGCGGCTACCCTGCGCCTGCTGGTCTCACGCCTTGTTTCTCCGGGAATTACTGTCCAAATTTAAGGAAGGGTCACAGACCTAAGCTCTGACACCTGGTGGCCCGCGCTCTGCTCAGAGGTAGGAGGCGGCTGGTGTCCGAGAGGAAGTGGTCCTCGGAGCCCGGTCTTGTTGAGGGCCCTGCGTTCTTAAGCTTCGTGGTAACCACTCTCTTACTCTCCCTCGAACATAGATGTTTATGGATGTTTATGGGTTTGAAAAAACTTGTAGTAAGATGTATGTATAGGGACCTGGGATTGCATTTTTTTAAAATGGCCCCCCCAGTGGAGACTGTGGTCCTGATGGTGGTGATCAGTGTCAGACACACAACTAGCTGTCCACAACATCTTAAGAGAAGGAAAACGAAGTCCATTAGGGTGGCTGTGTCGCATTCCTCGGGCCCCTCGGCTCAGTCGAAACAAAGGGTTTGAAAATGGGTAAAGAAATTCATGCTGCATTGGACAGACACTAACTCCTGCTCCAAAACCTAATTGAAGTAAGTTTTCACTGGGTTCCAGAACTCTGCTCCTGGGAAGTGACAGATTCGATGCCTGACGCTCGCATTCAGAGAGTTGCAGACCCAGCGGCGGGGCGTCGTCTGGGGTGGTATTTATAATGAGGAAGGACCCTGCCTTGCCTGTTAGGTCTAGAAATACGCTCGCTCGTCTGTGGGGCCCTGGGAAGTGAGTATATGGATGGTGAGGCAAGGGAGACCCGACGGTCCAGCACGGTTTGGCTGAAGCCCTGTGATTACCGTAGCGCACGAGGCGTCCGGTGCGGTCACCAGAGCAGCACCCCCAGCTGGCCTTCCGAAGGGGGGCCGAGTAGGTGGTGGAAAACACACGGGCCCTGGAAACCCAGACTGGGCACAGGTACCTGTCGCTGCAAAACAAACTGTCCCCCAACTCACAGAGGCTCCCAAAGACCCTCCTTGACCAAACGACAGTCAGGCTCCTCTGAGCCCACTTCTGGAGGCGGCCCGTGAGAACCACAAAATCTCAGCACGATTTCGTCCACTGCTCACACTGAGGGGCTTGAAGAAGGGCCTGGTTTCTAACAGCCCTAGGCCAGTTCTGTCACAGCCTGGGCCTTCTTGAGGTCCTGCCTGGGAAGGTTCAGGCTGCCAAAAGAATTTTCTGCTTGAGGTTCACCCTGACCCAACACCTGCCTTGCCTAACACGTCTCAGAAAACTTTTCATCATTTTCCACCCCTCTGGCTGCTGGAGCCCACATGGTGCCCCCCAGTCTCCTGGCACGGGCCCGGGCAGAGCTCAGCCTCGCTGAAGGCTGTCCCCGCGGCGGCAGAGCCTGGAGAAAACCTCTCTCGCCACCTCTGACAAACGTGGCTGTTCCCCTGCAACACAAGAGACACTTATCAGCGCTCACAGTGTCAGCGCGAGTGCGGGAGCCTCGGCACAGGCTCTGGCTCAAGGCCTTTGGGACACGGCGGGGCCGACACCCCGCCGACAGTGTGCTGGGGCCCGATGCTGTCCAAGGGGAAAAGGCTGTGCTGGCTGTTGGTGGGAAGCCTCAGCCCCCACCAGGTGACCCTCGCCACAGGGCTGCTTCAGTGTCCTTGTGGCACGGCGACAGGCTCCCCATACACTGAAGAGAGAGCAGGCAGGAGCTGCAATGTCTTTATGACCTAATCCTGAAAGTCACACACGGTCACTTCTGCAATCCTATTGATTCCCCAGGCTGACCGTCTTCACTGCGAGGCTCTGGACAAAGGGAGGCAGGGATCACCGAGGGCCATCTTGGAGGCTGGCTGCCCGACTGCTGGCGATCCATGACCTGACCCTGGGCAGGTCGCTGGAACTGTCTTGTGGGCTAGGCTTAGGCGATGAGGCCCCTCCTAGCCCTGACTTACCTTCCATTAAATGAGAAAGCTGGTCAGCGAAGGAAAGAGTTAATGTGCTTACAGAGCACTTCTCACAGAGAGTCACTCATCTGCCAGGGTCTGGCCCCGTTCCTAGAGTTGGGTGGCTTACTTTGTGGGGAGGGGAAGTGGGGCGAAGCAGCTGCCTGGGTTTCCCATCGTTTCTCCTCTCACTTCCGAGGTCAGGGAGGTGGGAGGGGACATGAACAGGTGGCTCCTGAGAAGGCTGGCTCGGATCAGCCCCGATACAAAGACACCAAGGGTTTGGAGAGGAGAATGGGAGAAGGGGTGCTGGCAGGCTGCCCCTGGAAGGAGCTGGTCCTAGTTTTGCTCCTTTTAGGAGTTTTGCACCTGATTAATGATTCTGTTCAAGATGGATGAAGCTGCTGGAACCTTCCTCCACTTACCAGTGCCAGCTCTCTCCTGCTCTTAACACTCTTCTTGGCTATTCCGCGTCTCCCCCGCCCCCACCCGTCCTTGGGGCAAACTGCTGGTCCAGGATGAACTGGCTGGCCCCTGACTGGCAGCCCCGTGGGCTCCCGGGGAAGGGACTGGGGCAGCTCAAGCCGAGGCGCCCCGACCCTGGACTCTGGGATTCTCTTGACTCTTCAGTAAATTTCACTCTGAACAAATATGTCACTTTCAGAGGACAGTTCCTGGCTCTCTTCTACCTTCCCCAGAAGGGAGCAGGAGGAAGATGGGCACAGGCACCCAAACCAGGACGCCGAGTGGCTGTCATTCAGGAGGTGAGACAGACAGAAACGACTCAGGGGCTGCGGCCCTTCCCCCCGCCCCCGGCCTGGCATCCTCCCTGACCACTCAGGCGGTGCGCCAGGCCCCCTCCTGCCAGTCCCCGCTCCGCACACTCGCCTCGGTCGTCGGTCATGGGGAAACCGCCCTTACTCCTGGGAAGGGCTGTGCCACCCCCGCCCGTCCTGCCCTGCCTGTCCTCGCCGCCTCCTCTGGGCCCTGCTGTGCCCCGGCGGTCCCGGCCGCCTCCCACACCGCTCTGCTCAGCAGGGGTAAAGCCCGGCCCCCCCAGAATGCGGCCGTCGTGGGCCCAGGGTGCCAAGTCCCCTGCGGCGCGGGGCCCGCACAATGCTCCTCTGTGCCTGAGCGCCCGCGCCCCGCCCTCCTGCCGGCTGACGGGGTCATCACCCGCACGGCGGGGACAGGGCTGCGCGCCCGGGCCTGGCGCGGCGCTCGGAGCGGGGAACTGGCCACATTCCCACGGGCCCCGGGCCCCGCGCGCCTCCCGGTGGCAGCCTCTCTGGCCTGGGACACTTCTAAAAATAGCACCAAGCGTGGAGCAGGGGCCGCGGGGCCCTGAGGGCGCAGCGCCAGCCCCGGCGCAGAGTATAACACAAACGTCCCTGCGCTGGAGACACCTGCTCCGGGGGGCTGCGGGGGCCGCTGCGGTGGGGACGAGGCCCAGCCACCGGGTCCTGGACGTGAAGGCTTCTCATCGGCCAGGTGTCGCCCCTGCCCCAAACGCCCCTGTGGGCTCGGCCTGGAAGCCCCGCCTGGAGGCCGCTCTCCTCCCCGCGGCCCGCGGGGACGGGGACTTCCCAGGGCCGCAGCAGGGCACAAACGTCCCATGCCCGCTGTACGTTACAAACGTAATTAAATCCTTTAAACGTGCCATCAGACAACTGGACCTGCGTGTTCACGGTCAGATCTTTCACGGGGAGACCACGAAGCGGGGCGCGCGAGCGACGGCCGGCCGAGCCGGCCGAGGCCTGCACTGCAGCTGGCAAAACTAAGGGGGCAGAGATTGGGGGTGATGCCGCTTGCGGCAGCTGGTCAGACTGCTGGACGCGAGCGGAAACGCGACTCTGACCCAGGCTGGGGAGAGTCCACTGCACCGCTGTGGGCAGGGCGGACCACGGCAAGCACCTAAGCCACACCGCAAGTCAGATGTTTAAATACCCCTCCAGCCGCCCTCAAATCCGCGTTGTCCCCACCCCTCCCAGCTCCGCCCCAGGTCTGCCTGCTCCAGCCCGCCGCCTCCTGGGGCTGCTAAAGGGTTAAGCCCAGCTTTAGCCTGCGCCCAGGACCGGTCCTGGAATTCCGGCTGGGGCCCGCTGTCAGACGCGTCGTCGTGTCTACCCCTGGCTGCGCCACTGAGTGTGATGTGTGTTGGCAGCGAGGTCTGGAAGGAGCTTTGCTGCGGCAGAGGGGGGGGCCTGATTCACTGAATCTGAGTGAGTTCTGGTACGCGACAGTGGGGGGTGCATGGCATCCAACCGGTTCCTAGACATCGAAATCTGATTTATTAGCATTGGCAACAGTTACAGGCCATGTTGCCAACAAAGTTTCTGAAATTGAAATCACATGAAACTTTCCTAGTTCCTGCTAGTGCCACATACGCCCTTCCCCTTCTTAAGCAGCAAATTCACTTAAAAATAATTAAGAAAAGATTGATGGGATTTTGGAATTGTAATGAGGAGTATGATCTCATTAGTAAGTCATGAGTCAGGGCCAGGCTCTCTGTCACTGCAGGCACTTCTGCACCAAGAGAAGGGGCTCGTGCGAGGGGAGCTAATAACGGCATGAATTAAAAAATTAAAATGGTTTCCCTTTATAATTCTGGCTGTGCTGAAATTCTGCCTTTGCAAAGATTCAGAAAGCAACCTCTTTCAGAAGAGCCCTACTGAAGGCAACCAGGTCAGCGAAGAGGAAAACAGAAGCCAGAGAGTCGAAGGGACTGGCTGAAAAGCATCTTCCTCCTGGTCCGGTGTCCAGTCCCATTTAGGTGACCAGTCTCAGATGAGACATGTTCCCATTCACTGGTCTTCCGGAGGACAAATACACACCTGGGGTGAGCATCTTTTGAAAAGAGCCACTAGATCAATACTATAAATTCCACGAAATCTCGGATTTGAGCCAAAGAATAAACAAAATAATTGCCCTTCAGAAGAGACGTTCAAGCTTTGAAAAGGCTACGATGAGCTCAGAGCGAGACAAACAGGACACAGCCTCATTCCCGCCCCCGCCGGTGGGGCACCCCAGACCCGTGGACCTCGTCGCAGCCTGGATGTACTCGTCTGTAAAATGGGAACAAGAAAACCCGCCTCCTAGGTTCACTGTGAGAATGAATGCAATAACACTTACAGAGCAGGCATTCACTGAAAATTACCTTTCCTCTTTTTCTTAGAAAGCTGACTTTGTTGACACGGAAAGTTAATTTCCCCTTTTTCGAGTCCAAGGAACATCAGCTGAGCACAATGCACAGATGTGGAGGAGCGAGCCCGTGAGGAGCGGGGGAGGCTCTGAAGGGACCTGTGATCTGGCAGCACGCAGGATGAAGGAGATGGACGAGCATGTGCGGCTGCCCGCAAGGCGGAATGGGGGGCACGCTCTGGGCTTGGTAGATGCCCAAAGAGGGTGCCCTGCACTGCCGTGCTGTGAAGACGCTGCAGCCCCTCGCCCCTCGCTGTCCTCCCCTCTGCCCCCCACCTCGGTTCCCTCCCTGGAACCCACAGGCCTCCCCCCCTCCAGGAACGAAGAGTTAACACCCATCATGGCAGCCGCCAGGAGCCCCTCCCCAACCTCCGGCCAGAGTCTGTTCTGACAGGGTGGTGCTTACAGTGGAGCGGTGGGCAAATCATTTCAGTGTCACCCTTGGGTGTGTGCAAGGGACAAGGGGCTTCATCGCCTTGCTGAGTATGAAGTGAACCTGCGATAAGAGTGGGATTTTGACAAGTGAAAACCAGAGGGAGGACATTCTACGGGGGAGGAAGGGTGTGGATGAACGCACAGAAGGAGCAGAATAAGACAGGGATGGAGGGAGAAGGAGCGGGGAGCCGGTGGCGTGGCAGGAGACGGGCATAAAATTATGATCGGTATAACAAAAAGTCTGGACCTTTAAGTGAGACTTCGGGTCGTTTAGTTGGGAGACTGTGGTCCAGGACAAGAGTCACAGGGCCTGAAGCTGGATGTTCTCAAAGGGAATAAAAGGGAAGAAGGAATGGGGAGGCACCGGAGGAAGGCGCCACAGAACCGACCACAGGCCTCTCGCGACCTCCCCAGGGACAGAACCCGACCCCGAAGTCACCCTTCCGGACGCGGTTCGCCAGGGAGACCGGCTGGGAACCTGATGCTAGGCGGGCAGCTCCGCTGAGCCCCACGTCGTGTCACCGTCACTGCGCCACCGGCGGGACCCCCCCCCCGTCACGTGTCTGCGCCACGACCCCTCCTTCCGCTCAGCTAACAAGCAGCGGTCGTCGTCTCCCGCGTGCCGGGCACGGCCGGGGTGCTCCGTCCACATGCTCCCACGCAGAGCCCTGGCCCTCCGTGCCTCGTGAGGCTCCCTCCAGACCCGTGGGGGTGGAGTGCGTTCCCCATGTGACGAGGGCCGAGCTCTCCAAGCCCCGGTGCACACTCACGGTCTTCGAGGCTTCGCAGACGCTGCGCTTCGCACGTGGAGGGCGAGACCCTCCGCGAGGAAGACGGGCACTCGCCGCACGCGGACACGTTCTCTGCTGCGCCGCTCTGCAGCCGAGCGCGCAGTCTCGCCAAGGCCTGCCCGCACTTTCCACCCCGCACCCTCGACGCCCTCCGCTCAGATCCTCGTCTCTTCCGCGCTCGGCGGAGGCTCGGCACAGGTGAGCTCTTCCGTCCTGCCATCCCGGGAACCGCAGGGCTCATCTGAACGATCCCCCTGACACCGTGGCCCAGGGTTCCTTCCCCGCCAGTTCCCATGGCCTTCCTTTCTCTTCAGCCACCTGTTCCAACGGGACGCCTAAGCCTTGCCATCCCTGGAACTATAGACCCTTATCACAAATCCCTCTCCCTGGCTTATCTTTCCAGGTCTCCCGGACCCGCACCCCACCTCCGGGACCATGTTGAATACAAGTGGTGAGAGCGGGCGCCTTCCCTCCTTCCTTTTTTCAAAGTGAAAACTCAACTTTTGTCTATTGAGTATCTTTTTATAGGTTAATTTTATCAAACACATGATTTCTCTCCTTTATTTTGTTAGTGTGTTAAATTACACCGTATTTTAGTAAACCAATTTACATTCATGGGATACACTCAAATTGGTGATGATGCATTAGCTTTTTATACATTTTCAGAATCGCCTGGACAGTATTTTATTTGGCATTTTTGCATGTATGTTTGTGAGTGATATTGGCCTATAATTTATTTATTTTTTTTCATGTATTATCATCGATAATGTTTGGTCCAAAGTTAATACAGCTTCATATAATGAGTTGAGGAATGTTCTCTTTTTCATTTATCGGGAGAGTCTGTGTGAGACCGGTTTTCTGTCTTTCTTAGATGTCGACAGAGTCCCCAGGAAAAGCCAGCTGGCTTGGAGTTTTCTTCGGGGGAATGTTTTCAATTGCAGACTCCACTCCACTTCATTTCTGGTTGCAGGACTATTCAGGTTTTCATTTTCTTTTTGTGTCAGTTTTTTCCATCAACATTTTCAAACTCTTACACATAGTCATTATTTATAGCATATTCTTATTGTTGTTTGAATGTCTGCAAGATCTGTAGTGATGTCTTACTTTTCATTCCAAATACAGTTCACCCTTGAACAGCGGAGGTTTGAAATGCATGCGTCCAATTCTATGCAAATTTTTTCCAGTCAATTCCTGTCCTATTTTCCGTCTGCAGCTGAGAGTCCGTGGGTGCAGAGGGCTGACTCCGTACCCTCATCTATACCATTTTATACAGGAGACTTGAGCACCCACGGGTTTTGGTACCCTCAGGGGGTCCTGGAACAATCTCCAGTGGATACTAAGGGACAACTTACATTTTGGGGAGTAGGAAGTTAGCCATGGATTTCTGACCACATTGGGGGTTGGTGCCCCCAATTCCTGCAGTGTTCCAGGGTCGAGTGTACACTTTCTGGTTATCCCTCCCTTTTTTCCTGAGCAATCTCATCAGAGATTTATCAATTTAACTGATCTTTTGAAAGAACCAATTTCTGGCTTTATTGATTTTCTCTGCTTTCCATTTCATTAATGTATATTCTTATCTATTTTATTTTCTTCCTTCTACTTTCACTGGTGTTTCTGCTATTCCTGTTCTAACTTTTAAGAAAGATGTTTAACTCATCAACTTTCAGTCTTTCTCTTCTTTGTTAATACAGAATTTAAGGCTATAGATTTTTCACAAATAACACTTTAGCTGTATCCCTCTAGATTAATGGGCAATATTTTCATTATCATTCAGTTTGAAATATTTTTTAATTTCCATTTTTTTCTAATCCATGAGTTGTTTAGAAATGTTTCTTGCTCTCCACCAATATAGAGATTTAAAACTTTTATTAATAATTTCTAGCATAAATGCATTATGGCCAGGGAAAGCATTCTGTTTATTTCAGTAATTTGACAACTGCTGAGACTTTCTTCATGAGGCAGGATACGATCAATGGTAAATGTTCTCTGTGTGCCTGAAGATACTACATATTCTGTAATTTTTGGATAGAGTGTTCCATTATGTCCCTTAGATCAGATTCTTAATCTTGTTCCATTATATATATTCTTCCTGATTTTAAAAACTTATTCTATTAATTACTGAACAGTATATGTTAGAATCTCCTAGGATAATAGTAACTTTGACTATTCGTCTTTGTGCTTCTACTGAATTGTTTACTTAATTTCAGGACATGGGTCTATATAATCAGTTTTACCTGGAACATCACAGGTTTTCTTCTCCCAATCCTCTGTCCACCCTCTCCGAATTCTCCCAACTCCTATTCATCCTTTAGAACTCAGCTTAGTGTTGCTTCGTCTGGGAAGACTTCTCTAATTTCCCAGATTTAGGTTAGACGATCCTTCTCTCTACTACCATGTCTGGGAACCTAAATATATAACATTGTGTTATAATATCCTTTTTTTTTGTCTGAATCCTCCGATGTTAAAAAGACTTGAAGTCCTGTGCTGACACAACAATCCACGCCTGGTTTGCATTGGTTTAATTATGCCTTGATCATAGAAGATGCCTAGTAAATATTTACTGCATGAGTAAATAAATGAATGTTCCTAACTTTAAGCTTTAGCTTTTAGCTTTCAACTCTCACCTAGACGGCTGCTAACCCATTCCTGGATCTTAGCTTTCAACTCTCACCTAGACGGCTGCTAACCCATTTCTGGATCGTGCCTTTTCACCTTGCCTTCCTGCTGTTTTCTGTTGCACCTAAGTGTCAACCTCCAGGTCCTGTAGCCTGCTTTATCGACGCTTGACAAAGGCCTGCTCTCTTGTTTTGCCCCTATCTGTTGTAACTCATGCCTCTGTATTTGCCACCACGTTCCTATGACTTCATGGAATTTGAGCCATCACTGAGATAACCCCAACATCAGCCCTGGCTCTCTTTTGGCCAGGACTCCTGGGGCCCCGAGGTTTGACCCGCCTCTAACGTCCTTCCCAGATGCGCACTGGGCCTTCCCGCTGTTTGCCTGGCGTCCGTGCCCCAGTCTGTGGTCCGGAGCAGCGCTTGGCGACTTAGGCCTCCAACGAGCCCACTCGCCAGCACCACCTCCACTTTGTTCAAATTCAGCGTGGTAAACGCAGTGTCCAACTGCTGAACAGTTACGGTGTAATCTGTGTCCCCCGAGAAATGGAGGGGTAATTGACCGCTCCAGATTTCATTTTTTTCTTTTCTTTTCTCCTTTTTTTCTCCCCTTGGTATTTATATTTAATTTCTCTAATCCATAAATTTGGAGTCTGCCTTACTTCTAGAGTCACGAATATAGCCAGTCATAACAGGAGCAGAGACAGAGTCGAAAAAGCGTTCCAGATCAAACAGGACATCGTTCCCGGTGACAGATGAAGCAGCCCGAGCACCCGCACAGACTTGCTCTCTGCTGCACTCACTTCCCCACGACGGCTGCGTCCATGGGCGGCACCACGACCCAGGAGGCCGACTGGCTCTGAGCGTCAGTATGTATGACTCGAACGTTGGCCAGGCGCTGGGCAGAGAGCAGGACATATACAAACCACTCGGGTAAGTAAACGAGGTTAACCGATTTGTTCTTATCTAGCTTGTTACTGGTTCACGCAAACTCAACTGCATGGATTGGGATTATATTGTAGACGTATCTGGTAATAACAGTGGCTTCTACTTGTAAGAGTTTTCCTTGGCTGGATGCCACTCTAAACACTTTGTACCCCACAATAACCCTATGAAATAGGTGCTTCGTCGTTCCCATTGAGCACGTGGGGAAAGTGAGGCACGATACATTAAGCACTTGGCCTGAGGTTACGCAGTTTGGCAATCTGGCTCCAGACCTGGGTCTTCACCAGGGCTGCATGGCTGTTCTGACAGTTTTTCTTCTCTCTGCCAACAGTGACTCGCCTGTCTTAACTGGGAAAAGCTTCTGATTCACTCGACTCAGGAGGCTCAGGAGCCCCCAGGACTTCTCCTTCCAGTTCCCTCAGCTCCTCCCCCGCCCCGCCCCCTCTCCGCCCACCCTGCTCACTACAGCGTGCGTGTACACATGTGCGATCTCTTGGTGCACGTCTGCACCGGCTGGGTTCACGTATGTCCCACGGTCCTCCCGAGGGACAGCACAGTGCCTGGCCCGTAGTGGACATGATACACATGCTCTAGTCCAGTTTAATCAATAGTAATCGAAAGAATCTGAAAGATAAGCAGTCTCTAAAGGCACAAACTCAATGCATGTATCTACTGATTCTTTGCTTCTTCGACGGGTAAGGGATTAGTGTCACTGGTCTCTGGCGCAAACGATTAGGAAGCAGTCACACATAGGTGGCCTGAGCCCGCAAAACTGCAAAGCCGGTGACATCCACCTTTCACTGCTGAAACGCGTCTTGAGCGCTTCCCGCCTCTGCTTTCTGTGGCCCTGTCCCTAATCCAGGCGCCAGCACACCCTTCTACATTTTAGTCACTTCTCAAAACGTCTTGTTCTCAAGGTTGGAAAATGGGTCAACTTGATGGCTGGAGGAGCACTCGAGCCTCTGGTCTGTCACATGTCCCCGGTGGAGCTGGGAGTTCTGAGCGCTTCTTTTCTAACTCTCCAGGATCACAAAAGCCACGATTTAGTCAGCCAGACAGCATGTGAATCATTTCACACACGCTGCTGTATTTTAGTCTTCGCAACATTTATGTGACACAAATATCACAGCATTCCTGTTGTGAAGGTTAGGAAATAAAGGCTGACATGATAGGCCCACAGTTTCACGTCTAATAAATGGCAGAGCCGGAATATAAACTCTTACCCATCCGGCTTAAAGCATGTCCTCTTAACCATGACTCTGAACTTCTGACTTTCCCACACCATGCTATTCTGTGAACTGGAAGGCGTGGCCAAAACTTTAATCCAAATTATTAAAATTTTATTGTTAAATTTAGTAACTGAGAAAAGTAAATGAGGAAGTATTTTGGGGCATGAAGGCCAATTTTTTCCTCCTAAAATTACATCACCTGATCTCTTATTTACTTGGATTTGGCAACTGTGAAGGTAAGAAAATTGGAAGGAGGAGGTTAGAGCAAGTCCCTGAGGCCTTCTGTAGACCAATTCAATACTCCAGTGACCAACCAATGATCCCTCTTCAGTTTTTACCAGGAAAAGGCCAGAAGTTTGTCAAGGATCATTCATCCTCCTCTAGCAAAACAAACCTCCCACCACTCCCTGGAGGATAAGTCCATTTCAGAAGGGAATAGATCTGAATTCTTTTGAGCTTTCAAAGAACTTAAGGGGAACCGGGAAAAAAAAAAAAAAAAAAAAGGCTTCCGGAGAATCCAGTAAGAAATACTGAAGGGGAAATCCCGGGATAATCTGATCATTACAGTGACTGTTCCAAAGTTAAAAACACAGACATCTGAACATTTCTGCTCTCGGAACGAATAATATTAAACACATACGTGCAGTACAGCTCCTGGCACCTTAGTTCTTGGTGGACAGCGGCGCCCGCGTGCGGCGCTGGCCTCACCGCGCACCCGCTGTGCTCCGCGGCCTCGGGGCGGAGCGCGCACGGGCCGGCCCGCTGCGACGCTGCCCTGGCAGCGGGCGCCTTCGGGGCTGACTCAGTAAGTGACCTTGGGCAACACACCCCATGCTGGATTCTCTAGGTCTCTCAGGCCCTTCAGCTGCAGAATAAGGGCTGGGACAGATGGCCTCTAAGAATTTCTTAGGAGAAAGCCTCTCTTAGCTGGGAAAGTCTCTAATACCAAGGGTGATATTTATTTGTAAAGTTTTTCATTCTCTAAATATTAACTGAATGATTAATTCCTTCAAGCACTTATTTACTAAGAGTGCCTACAGGCCACCAGGCACTCTGCTCCACGCTAGGGACAGATAAGCAAGGACAGAAAGACAGTGTTTCCTCTGGAAAAGTTGCGTGCTGGTAGGACCGAGCCCAGACCAAAGACGGGCTGACTTCCTGTGCACGCAGACCTTTGAGAGCATCTGACGGGGCGGGAAGGGGCCACCTGTCCAAAACCACAGCTTCTGAACTTTTCATTTAACATCCCCGCCCTCCTTAACCCTTCAGCTTCAAGCTGCATCCCCCAGTGTGCATTCTCCAGAAGGTTTGTTTATTCACCTGACAGATGTTAATTATTCAGTGCCTGGGTATCTGGCTAAGTACTGCCCTCATGGAAGTCTCCACTGACAGGTAAGTTTGAGAATTAGTGGATCAAACAGAGGAGAGGCTTCTTACGCTGATTAACGTGTTAATACGACTCCTGCCCTGCAGACCTTCTCGCCAGCAGACCTCACTTTGCAGGGAGAGCTCCCAGGAACAGTGCTGTGTGGGTCACACTTTGGGTCAGAAGCCTGAAGGTCCCTCTTAAAATGTAAGCATGGGGGGTTGGGAGGGGATAAAATAGAAAGCTATTCATGCGTGTGCTGTTCAACATCTTAACTAGCATTAGAATATTATAGTTCCATCGAAATACTCATCCCAGAAACTTGATTTAAGGTCATCTTTCTTGAGATGGCATCCATTTCAGGATAGAATTAGAATATTAGAGGCGCAAAAGTTAATTTTTAAGGCCTTGGAAAAATGGGACTGGAGCTTACCCTAAACAGTGTCATCTGATTTATTAGAAAAAAAGGCTGTTATTTCTGTCTCTGTCCCCAGTATGCTGGAAGAGAATGGGCCAAAATATACTAATTGGATGAAGTAGAAATTACAGGAATTTGGAAATGGAGCTGATGAAAAATGCAACCAGTGCTAATCAAAGGCTAATTATTCTGAAATGGCAAGATGGCCACCCGGGGGTGTGAGTGACATGAAGACAGGCCAGCGGAAGACAGGCTGAGCAGGAAGGTCAGGCCTGGATGCCCCTGGCTCAGGGTGGGCTCTTCCAGGAGATGGTTTTCTGGGAGTGTTTCTGATTAGTCGAAGGTTTGGGGTTTGTATCCCCTTGTTTACCAGCTGAAGGGCTGCCCCGGGGGCCTCAGGGCTCTGGGCCACAGCCAGCAAGGCAGTTAAGAGGATGGCAATTTACATTTGTATGGGACTCCCCGGAGGATGCAAGCTCAGAGGAGCTTGTTTGCTTTCTCTCCCTTCCTAACTATATTTCAATGTTAGATGATCAGATTAAAATGAGGGAAAAGAAATTCAGAGAAGGGCCTTAACAACAGCATGTGACAGGGAGGAGGGCTGCCTGGCCAGGACTTCTGGGTGGCCCTGGGTGGGAAGCGTTTGTCACCAACTCTCCCCCAGCAGGCTCCCTTCCGACTCCGGCCCCCTCTGCCTCTCACCAACCTCCTCACTTGTGGGTTTCAACCCATCCGCCCCATTTCTTATAAAGTAGGGACAGCTCTGCCAAAAGCTCCCCAAGACTGGATTTAAGGCAGTCCGTTCCTGCAGAAGGCGTCCGTTCCAGGAGTTTTAAGGCCAGGCGGGTGAGGTGGAACACGACCCCACCTAGAAGCCAGGACCTGGGGCTCAGGAGCTCCCCCAGATTTACTCTCAGGCTGTCCACCTACTCGAGGTAGGTACAGAAAGCTACCGAGGGCCCCGACTTCTGTCCGCTTTCCACGGAACGTGGCTGTGCACACCTGCAGAGAACGCGACTTCGGCTGATCGGAGCACCCTGCAAACAGAACACTTGGCTTGTTGTTGTGGCCTTATACTGAAATCATCGGTTTCGACAGTGGCAGGAAGGGAGCTCTGTGGAATAACAGGGAAAAACTTAGACACGGAGCCAGGGGTTTGGGGAGATGCGGCCACACACGAGGGCTGATGGCAGCCCCGGGCTCCCCTCTTCCGTCGTGGGAACCCCGCAGCCTCGGGAGTCCCTGTGGAGAGGAGCGGGGAGACACTACCCGGAGCACACGCGCCCCCCGGTCCGGCGACTGAGGGGCCGGCATGGCAGACTGGAGCCTACACTGCATTCAGGGCAAGTAAACCTCCAGCCACGAGCAGGGGCCCAGTCCATCTCCGCCCAGCCCGCCCTGCTCGGACACGCGCATTCCCAGGCCTGGGACTCTCCTTCTCAGATGCGGCCTCCACTGACTTCCCGGAAACGGTTACCCCTTGGAATAAGGAAAGCGCCGTCCTCCTCTGAGGACGCTGCCGTGCCCTGCAGACGCAAAGCCCCGCAAAGATTGCTAAGCGCTGCTGAGTCGCTCGGGGCCGGGTATCCCTCCCCCCAAAAAGAAAAAGGTCCCCGCCTGTACGTTTACAGTGACTTTCCTAACCAAATCCTTCAGGAGACACCAATATTATTACACTGACAGTGATAACATTTGGAGAAAATAGTGTCATTTGAAAGACCTTATTCCGTATTCTTAGCAAACCTCTCAAGTAAGATTGTGAAAAATTCTAAAAAGGGAAGACAAGGCGAAAATATTTGCAAAGCATACGGTACAGGCTTATTCTTCCGAACGTGCTCTCATACATCAATTTTTTAATGGGCAAACACCAGGCAACACGTTTGGGGTGCTTACGCGGGCGGGGTGCTCTGTGCGCACACACTCACTGACGTCTTAAACGGCCCTGAGGTACGTGTGACCCCACTCCACAGACGCCAAAACTGAGGTGCAGCTACTTGCTCGAGATCAAACAGCTAATGAGGGAGGCAGAGTGGAACCCGGGTGGGCCCTGCACCTCACTGTGCTGCCCTCCTGAACGAGGCACAGCAAAAGCAGACACGCTGACCGGGGGTGGAGAGAAACGTCGCCAGCAGCGAGGGGCACGCAGAGCAAACCGCTGCGACACTAGCTATTTTGAGCCTTAAATCTAAAAAAATTCGTATCCGCGAAGCCGCGGAGAGACGAGCCTTTCTAGTGCTGTAACGTGCTGCCGTGGTTTGCAGTCTCTCCGAGGGACAGGCCAGCACCGGACACCAAAAGAGGTACGTGTCTTTTGACTCAGAAGGGCCGTTTATGAGAATCTGTCCCGAGGCATGAAGAACGCAGGCGAAGGCTGAGTTACACAGCGACCAGAGCTCTGGCAGGGTCGCTGTGGCGCAGGAACGTTGGGAGAGGCACACACGTTGACGCCAGGAGACCGGCCCCGCGGAGCAGGGCACGTGCACAGGGCGGCGAGCGGGGAGCTGCGCCCCGGGCTCTTCGAAGCGTGGCCCTCCCTCCCCCAGGTCTCCATGGAGGAATAAAGCCCTGTTTTCTCCTTTTTGGTAAGTAACACGATTGTTTACACATGCACTGAGGAATGAGTGTGAAGATACGTGGTAACTAATGATGCTCCCTTAAGTAATGGAGTAACAGGGATTACGATTCTCTTCTTTGAGTCTCTTACGTTTATATTTCTTTCTAAATTCAGCACATAAAAGTTATTTCTAATTAAAAATAGTAGGCAAGAATAAGCAGAAAATTCCAAAACGCACAGCCTATAGGGACCCTGCCACCCCGAGGGCACCTCGTTGAAAAGGTCCACAGGGGTTTGCCGAAAAATGATGGTTACAGTTTTGTCTCATCATTAAAACAAAATCCCATCAGAACACAGCAATTTTCTTTTAAAGGAGAGAGTTGGCAAGGGAATCGCAAGTAGAAATACTTCTTTATTCTCTTTAAATCTGTCCGAGTTTCATACCTGAAAATGGAGTCCCCTGAGGAAAAAAAGGATGTCTAGTTTCTGTTACAACGATCCTAAAGAGGTGAGGACACTTAGATTGAGGTTTACACCCGTCGCCCCTAAACCGTCAAGCCTTTCGGTGAATAAAGGTAGCTGACATTGGAGCCCAGGCTCCAGGCTCCTGTCTGACGAGTAAGGATGTGAGTGGCTCTTGGTGACACATGTGAGGGACGGGGTGAGTTCCGTGCACTGGTGGCCTGCAAACGCCAAGGGCTGATGGCAGGTCCCCGGCAGCCAGGGGCAGCAGGACACACGCTGGGTGTGTGCCACGACCTGCCACGAGATGCACCTTCTCAGCCAGAGAAGGAGGACGCGTTTCTGGGGCCGGAAAGCTGCACGCACGACCCCTGTGCTGCTTCTCCCGACACGGAGCCCCGGGGTGGTGAGAACCGCGACTGGCCACCCTCCCTCGGCGCAGGCGGCCTCCCTCATCCTCCAGGTCTCAGGAGGGTGGGTGTGGCATGTGTGCGCACGTGTGTGTGCGTGCATGTGTGTGTTTAAAGTCCCAGCTTGGAAATCCAATGGCATCCTTCAAAGAAACATGACCTTTTCACACGCCTCAGGTGACAGTCAGTACTATTTGGTGATCCTGGGGCAGGAAAGTCACATGCGTGGATTACAGTCTTCTTAGCAGACTCTGAACGCTTCTCCTCCTGGACTTGCCACTAGCAGAAGCGGAGGGAGACCTGGGGTTTGGACCTTGCTGCCAAGCGCTGTCCCTCCCCTGGCCGTCACCGTCCCTCCTCCAGGCTCCCTGCCATGAGTGCCACTGTCCACACGCTCCTCAAACCAGGGACGTGGCCTCCCCCTCGCACAGTGCCGACCTCTGCCGCAGGAACCGGCCGTCCTGCCCGACACCTGCCCTGCACTCACCCTGACACTGCCCTGGTCCGGGCTGTCTTTGCATGTCTCACCACTTACAAAACAGAAGTTTTCTGAGGCCGACTCAGAAAACAAGGACAGTGCTGCCAGTTCAGGTTTGGAGTGAGAGAGCCCGCCCTGCGTCAGGATGTCCTGGGGATAAGGTGGGACGGGGGAGAGACGTCCTGTAAACAGACGAGTATGAGGAAGATAAGTAATAACTGGTGAATGGCAATGAGAGAGGAATCAAAGTCTGACAGCATCACATAACAAGGCCAAGTCACTGCATGACTTCCACATACTTGTCTCACTGGGGTGGGACGCTGCGCTGGGCTGTGTGCATAGCAAACGGGGCCCCAGACAAGGACAAGGCTGGCTGGCGTGGACATCGATGCTGGGCCAGACAGCGATGCGGCTGACAGAGGTCAAGGCCGCAGAATAGTAGAGGCCTTGGTGGCAAGGGTGGCAGAGTCAGTCTCGATCTAACTGAAGAAGTGCAGAGATGGCAGGCGGCACGTGGCGGAGGGTGGGGAGAGGGGCATCGAGTGAGCCAGAGGTCAGCCAAAGTCCTCGCCCTGCCTGTTCCTTCCACCTGAAATGCCCCCCGCCCCCGCTGAATTAGACAAGGCAGCCACCTCCTCCAGGAAGTCCTCTGTGACCACCTGATCTGAAATGGCCCGATCACCCTATTATGCATCCTGTTTCATTTCTCTGCCAAGAGCTCATCACCCCCTGTTATTTCCTGGCTCCTGTTAGTTTGTTCTCTGTCCCCCCAACAAGGATGAAAGCTCAGTGTGGGCAGCAGAGCCTGGGCCTGCCGGGAACACAGTCGGTGCCTGCGCACCCTCCCGCTCGCCCCCGTCCCCTTGTGGTGTGGCTGCTCATGCTGCAGGACACTCCCGACCACACCCAGGCCGCACATTCTGATACGGACTGTATCCACGCGGACGTGAATCTCAAGCCCTCCACTGTGGACTCGTCACACACGCCTGCCACCGCTCTGGAACAAAGGCTCGGGGCCACCGGCTTGCCATCTTGTCGCTTCCAGCACAGGCCTCGGCCTCGCTTCCCACCTGCTCCCGTCTGCTCCCGGGTCTCCGCAGCGCCCCGCACCAAGGACTGCTCCTCCTGTCCATCTGCTAATCCTACTGTGCACGTCGAACAGTACAGACTCTCCGGGTTAACGAGCCGACAATGGTTTCGTGGGGTAACTGCTGTTTCCTCAACTGGCCCCCCAAGCGCGAGGACGACCCCAGCACAGAGCCGGGCGTGACCCCAGGCCTGTGGCGCGGGGGGCGGTGGCAGGGGATGCTCCCGGAGTGCGGGCTGCCCATCCCCGCCGGGCCCCCTCACCCGGCAGCCCGCCCCTCGCGGCTCGGCTCAGACTCGTGGGCCGGGCAGCGGGTTTCCGCTCTTTCAGGGGCCCCAAGCCCACCTGTCCCCTGCAGGTACGACTCTGGAACCTGGGGCGGGAATCCACTACTGCCCCCTTCTCAGGCTGTGTGGCTCCCAATGCCAGGTGACCACGAAACCTCAGTGTCCAAGTCGGACGCCTCTGAGCATGAACAGGGCTCTCTCCCAAGTCTGCCGGGTCCGGGGGTGTGGGCCTGGCTCCCCAGGAAGGTGGGATGACTGTCTCCCTGTCTGCAGCTGACGCCTCACCCGTCCGGGAGGGGCCTGTGGGTCACACGTGCCGTGCGGAGCCTCACGTGGCTCCACGCAGTGCCTGGTGCAGGGACGGGGAGGTGATTCCTCGGAGCCGGCGGGACCCCACAATTCTGCTGATAATTGGGGGATTTTGGCAGGGCCTCTCCCCCATGGTACTTGATTTGAGAAGCTTTAAGATCTGGAGCTACGACAGTCAACTTGGGAGCCTAAGGGAAGGCCCTTGCTTTTGGGGTGCTCCTTCTCGGATCCCTGCCTCCATGCTGAAAAAAGCTCAAGCCACGAGGACAGGCCACAGGGGGCGCTCCGGCCGATGGCCTGGGCTGGGTTTGCAGCCCACAGCCCACACCCCTGCCAGGTGACGAGTGCACCGTCCTGGACGTCCTGCCCGGCCCGCCCACGGAACCGTGAAAGGCAGTGACAGTCTGACGGTTCCTAAGCCACTGAGTCGTGGGGTGGCTTGTTAGGCAGCAGTCGATGGCCAGGATAAGGGAGGTGGAGGGAGAAAAGGGACAAAGCGTGACTGCGTTTGGGAGGCTTCCCGGAGTGGCGCCCGACACCTCTGCTCTCCTCTCGTGAGCCAAAGCTCCGTCCGTCCGTGCCTGGCCGCAGAGGCCGAGAACCAGTTTTCTGGCTCAGCAGGAACGGGCACGGCGACGACGTCTGGGCGTCAGAGGCGCTAAACAGACAGAAAGGATTTGGGGGGCAAGTAGCGTCCGCCGCACAGCGTTTCCATATAAGCTTTTTCAAGTGTTCAAATTTATCTCCCTCCCATCACTCAGCAGACGGGGACGCTGAGGCTACCTCGTGCATGGACTCTCCAAACTCTCTTTATTTCAGGCTTTTTATGCCTCTGCCTATTCGCTCTCTTTCCCTTCTCTTTCCCTCACCTGTGCTCTTGACCCTGTCCCCATATTCTCCGGTACTTTGCTCCATCTGTGACCCCTCCTCTCTGTTTCCTATACTCTGGGATATAAAGGAAGCGAACTGGGAGCAGCGACAGAGAAAACCGTGGGGACCTCCGTGGACGGTGGGTGGGGGGGAGGGAGGCCTGCAGGGAGAGGTGACGTCTCAGCCGAGCCCCAAAGCATGAGCAGGGTCCGCCGTGGGAAGAGCCGGGTCGGCCAGGCGGGAGGGGGCTGGGAGGGGCGTCCACGCAGCCGGGCTGTGGCGCGTATGGAAAGGCTAAGCACGGGGCGGGGGGAGTGGAAAGCCGAGTGTGGGGGTGCGGGGGCAGATGGGGAGGGACTGCGCGGGGCAGGAGAGGTCAGCAGGGCCGACCGCCAGGCTCTGAGAAGAGCGAAGGAGCTTGGACATCGTCAGAAAGGCGATGGGACGCAGGGACGAGTGGGGAGGAACAGGACACTGCCCCTTACCCCATCAAGCTAGCATTCTAGGCGACTCTCAGCCTCACGAGTTAGAAAGGGTCAAACTGTGAGTTTCGAGGAACGTGGCCTCTGCGCTCTGAGAAGAAAGTCTCCGAACGCCCGGAAGAATATGGATATGTCCTTGGGAGTCTGAAGGACGGTTTAACATTTCTGTTCTGAAAAATAATATGACAGTTTCCAACTACCCGAGGATCGCCTTACGACTGAGAGTCACTGCACAGTGAGGGCTAGCGGGCGTGCGACAGGACTGGCACCCTCTCCTCCCTCCCCCTTCTCCACTCCGCTCCTGACCTGGGGCGGCTGCCCGGTCAGCAGGCCCCCTTGCCTCTGAATATCTGGTCTGCTTCGTTAGTGGGGAGCACAATGGCCTTTTGTCAAAAAGGGTTGACATGTTTCTGAAATTTAAAAACTTTAACCATCGGTCTCAATTTTACCCTCTTCATCGACAGCCACGAAGAACACGAGCCCTCTTCTCCGCGAGTCTCCCATGCCCTGCCAGCTCGCCGCCTCCCCATTTGTGCCTTTAGAAAGCGCTCCCCTCCTTCAAGGCCCAGCCCAACGCCTGCCCCTCCCAGGAGCAGCCCTTGGTGCCCTTTCCTGACCAAGGTGAACTGTCCCTCACCTGCACGCACAGTGCATATCATGTCCTGCTGCATGTCCTGGTCACTGGTGTCCACCTTTCTCCCTCCTATTAGTTTTGTTCTTTGAAGGCAGGATGGGAATTTCACTCATTCGTATTCTCCTTAGCCCTTGCTACAGCGTCTAACATGCTGCGGGTGTTTAATACATAGATTCGGTGAATGGACTAATGATGGACGTGAGCGTGTATGATACAGACATGCACGCAGTAATGTGAAAAGCAGACAACTGCCCAACGACATCACACGCCTCTGCCAGGTGTTTGGGATGCGAGTCGGGAACGCAGTAGGTCACCCTCCTATGGCCCCATGAGACCCGCTCTCAATCTGCGACCTTAGCTTCTTCTGTGCCAAGCCTCTGGCTGGGGAAAACCTATTTGTTGGGCACGATGTCCCCTTGGGCCCTGTCCCTTGTCCACTTCTTCTAACCGAGTCTGACACAATCAGCCCCTGCCTGCTGAGTATCAGTTGTCACATGGGGCTGCTCACGGAGGACGCTTGAGGGAAACAGTTCAAACTCAGGATCTGTCCTTCAGGGGGTACAGAGCAGGGAAGTAAGAATCCAGGTGAACCGAGCGAAGGGAAAACACGCAGATACGAGCAAGCTCCCCTACACCTACGATGCCCATGCAAACATTTCCAAAGGACGCCCACAAACGCCACGTGACCGTAGTGTGCAATATCGTACAGCATACTTGAAATGCGCTAAGAGGGTAGATCTCAAGTGTTATCGTGGCCAAGGAAGAAAAAAGGAAGGGAAAAAGGAAATAGTAACTCCGTGAGGTGAAAATATGTTAATTCGCTTGATTGTGGTGAATATTTCACAACATATATCAAATCATCTCATTGTACATCTTAAATTTACAACATTTTAAATTGTCAATTATGCCCCATAAAGCTGGGTAGGGGGAGTATACCCACAAGTATAAAGGAATATCCTAGCAAGGACACTGAACCTGTAAAACCCAGAACCTTCGGGAGAGCAGACAGGCAGTCGTTGATGATTCCTTTACGAAAGACTGTTTCAGTGCCCGGCTTTTGGACTTATCAGGTGTTTAAAGCTGGAGGGACCTTAAAGTCGTCTGCTTCCACACTTGCACTTTACAGATGAAGAAACGGAGGCCATCCGTTTTCCTCACTCTTAGTCCAGGACTCTTGGCCCTGCGGGAGGGAGAAGCTCCCAGGGCAACGTGGACGGATGTCACTGCCAAGCGCAGGGCCAGCTCCAGGTGGGGCCTCGGCTGCGCTGGGCAACTGGGCCACCCGGTTCTCCCCGGCTCGCCGCCCACCGGGTTCCCCTTCCTTCTCTGGCGCCTTTCCAGTTCTGCCCTTTTCTCCAAACTCCCTCTTCAGAGCCGACCTGTCTTCATTCAGCTCAGCACCGGACCGTGGCTGCAGCAGGCGTGAGGCTGAGGTTCCTGATCTTAAGGAGCTTCCATTCTTGCTGGAGCCAGGGGGAAGCCAGATAACAGAGGCCAAACTCAAGCTTAATGGCTGAGAGTGAAAGGTGATTAAGAAGAGTGATGTCACAGGTGGATGGCTGCCTCTTGACGCTGGATGGTCTCAAAAGGCCTCTAGAAAGAGCCGTTTAATCGAGTTCTGAATGGACACGAGGTCCACCTCCTCGAAGGTCAGGGGCACCACCTCCCCAGCAGAGTGGTGACGAGAAGTGCCAAGCGTGAAGCCCAGAAGCGCAGGCCAGTGCCCGGTCTGACTGAGCTCCATAACCTGAGGTCTGAAGCTTAGATTTTATTCCGAGGCGGGCTGGAAGCCACCGGGATATTTTAGGAGGGGGTGTGATCACTTTGGGTTTCTCCTTGGAAAGGGTAACTTGCCACCTGTGGCCGGGGTCTGTGGGAAGGCTGGGGAGGGGCCGGGAGGGCTGCGGCTGCGGCTGAGTAGTCAGGAGGCACTTGCCCCAGAAGAGAGGGCGCCGGAGACCCATCTGGAGTGGATCCTAGAAGCCGTAAGAACAGGGCTTGTAGCGGGGCTGCCCACGGGGAAGAGAGGAAGTGAGGGATCATGGGTAACTGGGGAAGAACAGGGCAGGGAGGTGAGAAATGGAGAATCCCACCTTCCTGTTCTGTGTGAGCTCTTCATTAGACATTGACACGGGGCGCTCAGAAGCAGTGAGATGTGTGAGTCTGGAGTGATCAGGGCCGTGGCCGTCACCGGCATCTGGACGGCTTTAGCGCCATGGCGACGGGCGGCAGTCCCACAGGAAGTGGTCGCTGGGCAACAGGGAGCAGCAGTGGAGGAGCTGGCCTTAGGCAGGAGCAGGGGTGGTGGAAAGAATGATTGCAAAAGCGCAGGGTCTTTGTCGGCAGAGCGAGGAGAGATGGTTGGGAGAGATGAAGGTGCAAGGAGGGGCCTGCCCTCCCTCGGGGGAGAGTGACGGGGGGCAGGGGGATGAGCCCCTTAACCCTCCTCTATCAGCTCACCGCCCTAGTCCTCACTTCATCCCAACATGGGGGCTCCCTCCTCTCCCCCGGGGGGTTTCCTGGACCTCCGCTCACAGTCTCAGGGACCTCGCTCCCTCTCTTCTCTCTCAGATCTCCCAACTCCACCTTCCCATGAGCTTATTCACACATCCACATTTCTTTTTAGTTAGAAAGACCTCCTTGGATGTGTGTCAATTGTATCTCAATAAAACTGGAAGGAAAAACCATCCCCCTGTGACCCTGCCTCCCCCTCCCCAGCCTTCTCCCTTGTCCTTGGTCTCCTTATCGCCAGGCTCTGGAGAGTGTCCCTCCCATGGATTTTCTGTCTTCACCTTCAGTTTCCGACTTAATCCACTGAAATCTGGTTTTACAAAAGCACTAAATGCTAAATGCACAACTGCTCCTAGTGAGACTGTTGACGCCTGTGGCTGCCCCATGGAAGGCAGTGCTGTATTCACCTGCTGCTTTCTGTGTCTCTGACCCTTGGTGACCCCCTGCTGAGACTCCCTCCTTCCTGCAGTCCCTCAGCCTCGCCTCCGCCTCCGGGGCCCCAGGCGGGGCCCCTTCTGCCTTCGCCTCCCTGGATCCCCAGCCCAAGTTTGTCTCCTGTGTCCTCTTGTCCTTCCGCATTCTCCCCAGTTGATTGCCTCTGTCCTGAGGACTGTGATTAGTATTTGCGCACTAATGAAGTTATTTTAAAATCTCTTATTAAAGGATAACCAATTAGAAATCTTGGAAATCAAAAATTTTTTTTAATTAAAAAGTAAGATAGGCTAAATAAAAGATTGGACAGGGCTGAAGCGTGAATTAGTAACCTAGAAGATTTTACTGAGGTATTCTCCGAGACCACAGCATGTGATAAAACAGATGGACACTCTCTGTGGAAGGGAAAAATCATGACAGAAAGATACGGAAGTTCTAACAGTCCTTTAATAGGGATTCGAGGAGAGAATGGAGAGGTGGAAATTAAAGAAATAAAGACCACTGACTGTCTCAGAACATACATTTTTATATCAAAGAACCCACTGAATTTTGAGAAGAATAAAGACAAACAACAAAAACTCCACACTTAGACACCTTACGGTAGTTAAGAATGAACCGATGATCTTAAAGCTGTGAGAAGGGACGAGAGTCAGACCGACCTCTCCAGCCGCCTGGCCTGGACGGCGGCGAGGTGCTCAAAAAACCGTCTTTGGTCTGAGAATTTTATTCTCAATCTCCCATCAATATTATGAGTAAAATACAGACTGTTTCTGGACCTGCCAGAGCTAAGACGCTGCACCACCTACACACCCTCCCTGAAAGAAAGAATGGACGGAGGACATTCTCCAGGAAGGAGAAATGAACCTTACAAGAGAGCGTGGGCTGCAGAAAGCCGGTGTGTGCGAAGAGATGGGACAAGCAACGCTGGCGGAACAAGGTCACGTGCACCTCGCTCTGCAGTCCTGCACGCGCGAGGCGGGGGCCCGGAGCGGCGAGCGCTCACGCAGTCCAAGCTGCTGGCCACTCAGCTGGCACACGCGGTCCCCGTGTCTAGCGCTGGGCCTGACACGAAGCAGTGCTCAGTTATCGCTTGCTGCAGGAATGAAGGGGCAGACTGGCGAGTGGCTCTGGCAGGGGTCTTTGCCCAATGCCAGCGTTTCCACCCGGTGAGGTCTCCCTCCCCCACGACTCCACCGTGGTCACCGCAGCCTTGAGTGCGGACACGGGCGGCCAGGGCGGGTTCTGCTGCCGCTTCTGGAGACAAGTTTAGATTGTCCTCCTTCCAAGGGCTTCTGGGAAAAATGCCTGTCTGGCAGCTCTGCCCTTAGGCCCGAGGCCAAGAGCCTCGGAACAAACAACCTGCTGCTTTGTGGGAGCAGAGGAGGACAGCCACACGTCCAGAGAACGCACACTTCCTGTTCGCCGAGGGCCGGCGGGGACGTTCTTTCTCCATATTCCAGATCAGGCCTAGATATTTTACAAAACAAACAGACCCCCCCCCACCGTGTGGGCCTCGCTTTTTGCCTCACGAAAAGAAAACGTGGTGAATCGAGTCTGCAGCGGCCCCTCCTCGGCTCACTTAGCTCCGGCGCTCCTGGCCCGAGCATCCAGAGAGACAGTCACCGGGAAGCTGCGAAGGCTGCACTCACACGTCACCGACTTCAGATGGCCCGAAGCCCGCCCATGCGAGCCACAAACAAGAATTCATTCCCTCCCATTCCTGTAAGGTGGGGGACGCAAGGCCAGGGGCAGGGAGACTCCACCAGGGAGACACCGTTGAGATCTTTTGGGAATTGTGGAGAGAAATCTTGAATATCCCACTAATCTCTGAGATGACAACTGAATTTCCGAAACAGTTCAAACCAAGGCAAGACGCAGGAAGGCGCGCGCCGCGCCCTGCCCCCTGCCCTGCGCGCAGGGCCCCTCCCGCTGCCCGGCTGCGCGGTCCCGCATGCTGGCCGCAGCGGCGTCCTCCGCTCCTACGGCTGCTGGCGTGCTCAGTGCACAAGCGATGCCTGAACACACCCCGGTGAGAATTCTGCGCTGCGCAGCGGCTACTGTCAAACCCCATCCCTGTTCTTACCCAAACCCTCTCCCTCTCAGCGCCACGTAGGGACTGAGCCACCTGTTGACAAACACTACCTGTTGCCTGTTACGTGCGGAATGACGTGGGTCCACGGAAGCAGAGTCCCTGCCTGCAAGGAACTCACGTTGCCGTTGGGGAGGACAGACCGCGCACTGGGTCAACACGCGGGTTCACACAGAGAGGACTTTGCAGTATTTGATGACTTCTAGGGAGAAGGCAGCAGCCACGCTGGAGGCCCGGGGAGGGCTATTTTAAGCAGGGAGGAACCACGGTCCCCGAAACCCCGAGACAGGAAGGGGCTGGGAGCGTCTGGGGGCGAGGCCGCATCACACAGGCTCTGGACCCTGTACCGAGGGCTCCGGGTTTCGCTCTGAGGGCGATGGGCCTCCCGGACGGTTTGTAAGGTCGAGGGTGACATGACCTGGTACGTTTCAGAACTTCCCGTAGTTCGGCCAGTTAGGAATTCCATTATCACGTGCACAGATGGGGGCCCGAGGCTCGCAGAGTTCAGCTACGCGGACCTGGGGCGGGAGGGAACGCAGCCGGCCAGGCCAGGTCGCGCCGACCCTCCTGCCACGGCTGTTCAGCTCTGCCCTCCAGGAGGCGCCCTGCAGCCTCCCACAGACAACCGATGACCGCTCCACTCCGTCCCACACATCACTCCATCCCACGGCTGCTTCCTGTGGCCACAGCCCAGTCAATGACTAGCGTCCGGCAGCAATGACTTGAGAATGGCCCAAGGGGCCACCCACTATTGCCGGGTTCCCTCTGACGAGCCCACAAGCAGCCTCGGCCCAGCCTTAGCGTCCACTCAGCTGTTGGAACCAAGAGGAGGTCACAGGCCCAAGAGTTTTCTGTCCCAAGGACAGCACCTTTGGCTTATCCAGGGGCCTGGCAGACCTTCCATTTGTTCTCCAGGCATTGCTGATGAGATGAGTGCTCTCCCAACAAGTTTTAAAAACAAAAACTCAAGGACCAAATGCAAATATCATTCACCTTGGGTGAATATTGACCCAATAAACATTTCTATACTGTTTAGGTTTAAGTGACTGGTTAAGTAATTTATCAGGGGCCAGGTGATTATCAATCAGGGGGAACAGCCTGGAGGGGACCGAGCCTGCCCTCGCCACCACTCCAAGTGCCTCACTCACAGTGTCAGCAGCAGCCTCGGTGGAAACCAGCTTCCAGTCTCTCCCCCTCCCCACTTAATCCATTCTACACAGACCTAGGCAGCTTGAATTTCCCTACAATGTTGCTTTAATCCCTTTACTGCCTACTCAAAACAGTTCCAGTTACCTGGAGGAGCAGGATCATGTTCAAACTCCCTCTGAAGACCCAGGCCCTGAAAAGGTCCTCATTTACTGCAGAATGTCCCTTCTGCAGATCCGGCGACGGCACTCCCTCTGGCTGGAGCGAACACTAGGAGAGGGGGGGTGTGATCTCTGAATGAACCTATATAAAATGTGTGAATACTTTCTACCTTCATTAAAATGAAGCATTAGAGAAAGCGTTTTAAATGAAGAGAACACCAATGACATTTTCCCACATCTTAAATTACTAATGGTGGCTAACGTACAATTAAATTCTCTTTACCATCTGTTGCTTGCTCAAAATTTTAGCATCTCTTTCCAAGGAAATTTTAATGAACGGCTTATGAAAACAAGAGCGTTCCCCTCATACGTGTATACCCCACTTTCCCCGCCTGACTGCCCATGACCGTGAACTGGCGGGAAGTCTCTCTCCGGGTAAACAGAGGTGTGAGGGAGCCAGCTGACGCTCTAACATCGGCTCAACCGATGTTGTCACTAAACTGTCTTCCCCATGATCTACTGATTAGCCTCTGTGTTTACTAATAATCATCTTTTATGAAGCTACAGAAAAGTCATGCTGAGAATAAATGCTGGGGCGTATTTTGGGGTGTTTTCTTGGTGGGGTGGGTGTATGTTACCTTCTATGCTTCAAAATTTTACCTGAGTTTAAGAAAACATGTCTTGTTTTCCCTGACACAGGACCGTACCCCGACTGTCGCTCTTCCGTCTCCCCTGGGCACCCCGGCAGAGTGGCCAGTCTGGTCCCTGCTCTAAAGGGACATCCCCCCAACAGGGAGGGACAAATCTCAGGTTTCCTTCTGACTCCAAGGTTCTCTGATGCTACTCCCTGATGGCCACTGTAGGCAGCAGGGACCACGGCCACTTACTACCCAGGCCTGGTCTCCTCACTCATGAAAGGAGGGCCAGGCCAGGCCAGGCGCTCAGATGGAAGGCGCCCGGCCACAGCCAAGGCCGCGGGAGCAGGCCGTCCGCAGCACCGCGGGACGGGGCGGTTCTGTCCCTCCCGCCGGGCAGTCCTGCCAGGCATCTTCCCCAGCACCTATCACCGAGAGCCACGGCAGACCCCGTGCCAGCAGGACGAGGGGCGCCGAGGCGCGCAGGGACACCCAGTCTCGGCTTTGCCCCCTCGGCTTTGCGGGGCAGTGCTGCGGGTTCCATGTGACTCACAGAATAAGGGGCGCTTGGGCATGCTTTTTTTAATACTCAGAGCAGTTTCACTCCACTGAGAAGCTCGTCCCCGGCCTGCCAGGTCTCCGTGCGAGGGCCCTGGGTCCGGCTCCCTTCCCTCCCTAGCTGGCTTTGCGACCTGGGGCTGGGGCCTCATTTCCCTCATTGGCAAAAAAGCAACACAGGCTCAGAGGATCAGAGGATCTAACTCCAGTGGCTGCAGGAGTCCCCTGAGGCCGAACAGGAAAACCAGCTGGAACCCCCACACAGCACCTCCACCCCCGGGGCGCCTGCAGACCCTCCAGCCATGCCCGCCCTAGAGGGGCCAGGCCCCGCCCCGCTCCAGGGGCTGGCCAGCCGGCGCCCAGGCCTCCCCTCAAATCCATCCTGTTCCAGACAATGGAGAGCCGATCCCCGCCCCGCCCACTTGCCACCGGGCTAAACCCCTTTCTGCCACCGCAGAGAACCCAGTAACCTTTGATATCAGTCACGGTGACCTGAACCAGATTCTCAGCTCCTCCCTGCACCGCTCCCAATCTGTGGGGAAAAAGCAGGCTTATGCTCAGCTGCAATTTACTCAGCAGAGTGATTAATCAATTAATCATTTACCCTCCCTGCGCTTTTCAAAAGCGTTTCTGAGGCGCTGCCATGGGCTTTCCTGCTTTGTGGAGAAGCTGGCACGGAAAGGCCCGCAGGGATGTGAGCCTGGGAGAGGGGACAGAGGCGCGTGTTACCAGCTCTGCGCTCCTCACCGGCCTGGGGCCGGCTCGGGGCCTCTGCCTCTCTCCCTGCAACACTGGCAAATCTGAGCAGTTCTGAGCTTGTCACCAAGACTGACCCCTCCCGCTCCAGCCCCCACCCTGGGCCCTCCATCCCATCCACGCCAGGGCCAGTTCATCTTTCCCCTGTGAATTTTCTACTCGGCCACCAGAGAAATAACGTTCAAAGGATGAGAACTTAGCTAAAGCTCTTTCTTAAGGTCCCTCTGCCTTAAGGAACAAGGACACAGGTCACCGCGAGTGAGACGTAACCAGCCACGGCCAGCGGTGCCCACTTCCCACCTCCCCTGGTAACACCACGCTGTTAGCCACTGTCCAGGCACACATGCCACCCTGCCGGTGCCGCCTCTGCTTGGCCCCTCTCCCGGAGTCCCTGCTGAACGCGGCTGGGCCAAGCCGCCACACGGAACAGGAAGGGCTGGCTAAGGCACCGTCACCCTCCAGGAGGGCTGGACCTCCAGAGAGCTCCTGACCCCATCTCGCTCCGCCCACTGACTCACCCCTGGGGGTCGCAGTTCTCTGCTTAGTTTGGTGTCTTCGTGGGGGGGGGGGGGCTGTCCATTTTAACTCCAGTGCAGGGAAGGGCTGGAATCAGGGCCAGCCCTGCACACGAGAGGCTTGACTGAACGTGAGACGTGCAGGAACGGACCTGTGGTTACAATGGCTTCTGGTTTGGCGAGCAGAAGGCGTCAGGAAGAGAAGCAGAGAGGCTTCAGAGCAGCAGGTTGTCAAAGAGCCCAGCCCCTCCTCTGCATCTCACGGGCTTCTCGGCGTCAGGGTGAGAAGATGCCGTTGGCCTTCCATGTGCGTGCCACTCTCTGAAACAGCGAGATGCTGCTGCATGCCCAGGCCAGGCTCCTCTCCACGCGCCTCTGGAGTCGGGGCCCCCACCCCGACGCCTGCCAGGCACGTGTCTCCAACAAGCTCCCTTCCGACAAGGGTGGCGGCTGCCTTGGAGAGCGCCCTAGAATTTTGATTGGGATTGTGCTAACTCTTAACAATATCAAGTCTCTCAACTGATGAATAAATATATTTCTCTGTTTATTTAGGTCTTCTTTATTTTCTCTCAGGAATGCTTTTTTCCAGTGTACAGATCTTGCACGTTTTAGTAGATGTATCCATAGGCGTTTCTTATGTTCTGATGCTATCGTAAACGTTGTTACTTTTCAAATTTCAATTGTTTACTGTTTGCATATAGAAATACAAATGGATTTTTATATATTGATAGTACATCCTACAGTCTTGCTAAATTCTTAGTGGTTCTATTAACTTTCTTGTAGATTCCATTAAAGTTTCTCCACAAGATCACGTCATCTATGAACAGATAGCTGTAAGTCTCCTTTTCTTTGCCGCTCCCCTTCACTCACTCATGCATCCCTTCATCTGGCGGGGGAGGGCTCACCGCCCGGCTGCAGTGTCCAGCCCACTGTCAGAGAGAAGCGATGAGAGTGGACATCCTTGCTCTGCTCCTGATCTCACAAGCAAAGTGTTTGATCTGCTATCATGAAGTATGATGTTACTTGTATGTTCTTCACAGATGCCCGTTTTCAGGTTGAGGAAGGTCCCTTCTATTTCTAATGCGGTGAGTGCTTTTATCATGAAGAGGTGTTGGATTTTGTCACATGATTCCTCTATATCTATTGGGATACTTTTTTCTTGAGTCTCTTAATATGGTGAATTATAGTGATCGATTCTCACATGTAAACTTGCATTCACGAGATAAGCCTCACTTGGTAATAATGTATTATTCTTGTTATATACTGGTATTATTTGATTAGTTAAAAATTTTTGTATCTATGTTGATAGCTTTTATTCTGTAATATCTTTGTCTGGTTTTGATCACAGAGTAAAGCTGGCCTCATAGAATGAGGTGGAAAGTATGCCTTCCTTTTCGATTCTCTTGATAGAGCTTGTGTAGAATTAATATTATTTATCCCTTTGATACTTGGTAGTATTCACATGTGGATTCTTACAAGTGTAGAAAAAACTGTGGAACACCGAACTGGACCCAGATGACTGTATATTCTGTGTAGCTCATGCTTCTAGGCTATCTCAGCCTTTCTTTGTCTCTGAGCTGCTTTATAACTCTGTAAATTGTAAACAAAACAAAACAAAACAGGCAATAAAGCAAACGAGTCTTGTCCACAGAAATGCAAGCTAGCTGTGTCGGATGGAACGCGACGCGTCACTGCGCTTGGACAGACGCACTGTGCGTGGCCCATGACGCCATCTCAGGCCACTGCCCGCTCTCTCCCTTCTCCTTCAACGCAGGTGCAGCGTCTCACTGGCTTCCCCGCTAGGGAGTAAGTTAAGTAAAATCTTCGATATGTGTTTATTTTACACTTGTACAAGGACAGTAATTTTACTTTTGAAATCATCCCTTGACACAAGAATGACAATTCATGGTATAGGCTTTGTTTACTAAAAATTATCAGGTTGGTTAGTTGCTAATGATATACAAGGTTATGTACTGTAAATGGTGAGGATGCTATCTAGAGAAAAATAATTTTAAGATGAAATAGGGAACTAGAACTTGTTTCCTCATCTCTAATTTCTAAGGTCCTTCCCCATGGTAGCTATCTAACTCTGACTGGGTGATTTCATGATAAACTCATTTCAATTTCCGGAGTTGCAGTTGGTTTCATTATCTGTGAAAATGGGATAGTGACATTTTCTGCACCCACCTCAGACAGTCCAATAAGATAACAGGTTTGAAATGTTGCAAGTGCAACATCACCCTAAGGGGCCATTACCTGCGCCTCCTGGGAAGGGGAGATGACTGTTTCTACGCCTCATCTCCTCATTTTGGTCAATAGTTTAAAATCTGAAATCTCTGTCGTCATCTAGGGAACCTGAATAAGCTGGTTTGAATTTAACTTTTTTTTCACTGAAGAGGAGTCATCATCTTAAAGTTAATTTCATCATGGGTTTTAAATAATCTAGAATGAGCTTAAATTCTAAAACCAGGGATGCTGCACCAGCTCACCTGTCTCTGGGGCTGCTGTGGGGATAGTGCTGGGTAGGGCCCAGCCCATCTCTGCGTGTCATTTCTTGAAAAGGTTTCTAGAATTCTTCACGGTCAGTGCTCCTCGTGAGTGATCTTCCCACACTCCCCTGCCATTCCCTCATCCGGGTTCATTCTCCCATCACCTCTGCGGGAGTGTGGGAGGCACACGCTGCACGCTGGCCGTGTGCAGGACTCAAGGTGCGTGGAGCACACACCTTTCTCTGATGCGCAAAGACTGAACGTAGGTCCACTCTACATTCGTAGTAGCCGAGATTACGCATCTATTCTCTTAACCTCTTTCATTACCCTTAAAAGGAATTAGACTGAGTGATGCTAAATTCTCTTTCAAGCTAAAGTTTTAAAGAAAATGTTGACACGGGAGAAACACAGAAAGCATATCATGAACGTCCACGTGTCCATCTGTTCACTCGTCCTTGCGTCCATCCATTTACTCTACACGCGTCTTCTGTGTGCAGGACACTATGCAAGCCACCACAGCGTGTACGATGCGGCCCTGCTTCCAAGGAGGGTATGGAAATCCTTCTCCCACCGGGGTGGGGAGGGCAGGGGTCTGGTGGAGGCGAGCACCTTCGAGGTCTTCACTAGCCAGCGCTAGAGGAACTAATCGATTAACTAATTAACTAACAAGGAGCAAAGGGCATCCAGTGGGGAAGTGTGGCTCCGCTTCCAAACGCTAACTACTGGCCCCTTTATGGAGCGGACATGCTGAGGTGAGGGCGAGCCCTCGCCGGACCCAGAGGAGCAGCACGCAGACTCGGCAAGGAGGCTGCGATCCTCATTTGTGCAGCATGCCCGCCAGGTTTTCATCTAGTGAGATTAATTAGAACTTTCGGAAGTGCGAGTTAAAGCCATAAAATATTAACATTCTTGTCACTGGTAAGGTGAGTGTATTGAAATAGCCCGGGGCAGATCTGGGGTGCCAGGCTTTGACTGGCATTTGGAGGTGGAGTTTTCACCACCTGTCAGGTAAATCCTCCTCAGAGGCCTGTTTGGTGGCTCTGGAGGGCAAGCTGACCTGTGCCCTTTAACTGCCTGTGCCTCTGCTTACGATGCGTCATCTCCCTCACCCCTTACACACTTCGCAGAAAAAGCAGTGTTCTCTTGACTCTCTTGACCCATCCCTCAAACAGCCACAGCAGGAACCCGGCTCACCATCGCCAGGAAAAGCCTGCCTCAGGTGCCAGACAGGCCCCCATCTTTACAGAGACCAGCGATTGCCTGGGGCGAGGGAGGGGCATGTCTCCTCGACACACGCGAGGCTTTACCCTGACGTGCCCTGCTGGTGGAGCAGGCTGTGTGTGGGGATTCTGCTTCGCCGATACAGGTGGCAGTGGTGACACCTGGCTCCAAGGGGCAGCAGCAGAGGTGAGAACGCGTCCCTGATATGGACGTGGCCCAGCACTGGAGGTGAGGCACACGCGGGCAAGCCCAGCGTCCAGCTTCGGTCCTCGGGGGAGGCCGGGCTGCGGGGTGGCCTTGAGAGTCGCTTCAGGAAGCTCGGTCCCAGGTCCATCCCCTGTCCCTTGCGACACACCTGTGAGCTACCTCCCGTGTTCTTCTGCTTAAATGAACCAGGGCAGATTCTGCTTTGGTCATTAAACCCGTGACCCTGAGGCGCCGGTCCCAGGAGCGGCGGAGGCAGCAGACCTCCGAGAAAGCGGGGCTGGACGGGCCGCTACCTGAAGACAGTGAGAAGGCGTCCGCGTGACAGGCTGCGGCCGTGGCAGCCCACGGCAGCAGAGGCAGGACTCCATTTGCTGGAGCAGCCACTGAGGGCACGGCTTCGGGGGGCTGGGGGGCCACAGCCATGGGACAATACGACAGAACGGGAAGGTCGAATCCCGCAGGGCTGTACAACTGCTTTTAAACACACTAAAGACAAAGAAGAAAGGACGTGAGCTCAGCCTCACCCTCTGGCTTACGGCATTCTCAAGAACCGGGGGGCTGCTAACTATTCTGGGGTGACCTCCGGCGCCTGAGGCGGGGAGCTGACAGGCCTCTGCAGCCTTGACTCCGGCCCATCAGCCACGACCTACGGTGGGCCTGACACTGCTGTTACGTGGCGTCAGGACTAGCCCTGACGTGGGGCCCTGCAAATGACGCAGAGCATGCTGAGCCCCCCCCCGAGCGCCCCTTTCCAGGAGAAGCCGCCCCTCTGCTGGGCGTCACGGAGCTGGGAGGCCCAGTCAGAGACTCAGGAGAGGCACGCGAAGGAAATCAGCTCCCTCGTGCTAAGCTGCAGCCCCACTACGGCCTCAGCCAGCGCTTCGCACCCCAGCCCGGCTCGGTCTAAGTACTTGCAACCGAGTCCTAAACCATGCAGCTGCCACTTCAGTCTCCTGCTGGGACTCTGGTTCTTTGGTGGTGACAAGACCCTGCAGCTTTAACCTCCCCCTCCCCAGGTCTACGCATCCCGGTGAGGGCCGCGGCCGGGGGCCGCACAGAGGGCAGTAGGGCATGACGGCCGCGCCCAGCGCCCGCACAGGCAGCCGCCTGGCCACCTCAGCGGTTTCCCTTTGCATCTTCGTTGCACGTGGACATTCTTGATCTCCTGGACAAAATTCTGTTTGCTCCTCGTCCCCTGCAGCACAGCTACCCACAGACACCTTGGGGCGATTCTTCCCATGAGCAAGGGAGTTTGTCCCTGAGGAGTTTCTGAATGTTTTTGGGGACTTGCGGGAAAGTAAACGTGAATACTTCGATACAAACACGAGGTCCTGGGAGCTGTGACCATGAGCGTGACCGTGAACACTGCCCCACGGGCCGGAAGGAGCTATGCAGGCCGAGGCTGGCACCCGGCTGGCGGCACCCACCCAGACACTGCAGCCCCTGCAGCCCTGCACGACCCGGGGTCAGGACCTGCTCCCGAAGCCACCCTTCAGGATGCTCCTCGGTCTTCAGCACGCAACCAATGTTCACGTACGCTGAGTGTGTCTGACACAGGAAAGCACTTGGGAACAACATCAACATCCCTGTCAAGATAGCAGTAAACTTATCATGGTTCGTTTAGAGAAGGAGCCTCCGTGTTGGGCAGATGACAGAAACTCGGGGAACTGTCAATAGCAAAACTAGCTAAAAGACATTTAAGTTGGCTGCATATATCTGAGTATATGGATCAGTTATAACTTATTTATCCCATTTCTTATTTTTATAGGAAAGTTTTCTATTATAAAGACTTAGTGATCATTTTTAATATATAATTTTCTATAATTTAAAACCTCTCCTTGACACAGAGTCCTAGGAGAATTTCTAGAACAAATGATGTGGATTTTAAGGACCCAGAAATGCATTTCCAAAGTGCTTTTCACAACGTCTGACTGACTTTCCTTCTGTGACAGTGCCTGAAAATTTACTTCCACTCACCCAACATGAATTATTATTTTCAATTGGCCAGAAGTAACGTCCCGTATTGGTTTTAGCTGCATTTATGGATTACCAGTTAGGCTGATTGATTTTGCTGGTTTTTTCAAAGTTCCCCCGTACTTCCTGGGAACTGTGGCTACGTGTTGGGCCCATGTGGCGACTCAGACTGGAGACGTGACTGGCGCTGCCTCCGCCACCCCGGGGGCGCGATGACGGCTCTGGGCAGGCCTCGGGCCCCCACGCGGGGGCGGGGCGACGGCCGCGTGTGCAGGCCAGCCCCGGGTGGTCGCGGCGGCCCCTCCGCTCCTCCCGGGGGCCTGAGCCGGCCTGCGTTTGCTGGCTGTGCCTAACGGAAGATGCCCACGCCTGCTGCTCCCGTTCCCGCACCCTCCCTTCGCCGTCCTCTTTGGGCAGGCGTGTACCACAGCCGTAGTTCCCTGGTTTTCACACAGCCAGACCTCCCCGAGTGCGTCCACGGCATCGTCGTTCACTCAGGGCACAGACCCCGCGGCACCCTGACCGTCCCCTTCTGTCCCACGTGGACAGCAGCGGCACAACGTGCCAACACGCTCCACATCGCGCCGGTCCGGCCCTCGTCCTGCCCCGCCCGCCGAAGCCCGCTCAGCCTTCCGGGCGGGCTTGCTCCCTCGCAGCTCCTGTGCCACGCACGCCCTAGCGGCACCTTCCCTCCCCAGTGGCCAGACCCACCCCCTGAAACATGAGCCAGATGATGTCGCTGCCCAGGACAACACTGTCTGATGACTTCCCATCCGTTACATCAAACCGAAACCCTTACCGTGGCCTCCAAGACCTCGCACGCCCCGACCCCGACGCCTCGCTGGGGTCGCCTCGCACCGTGACCCTGCTGTGGCCGGAGCGTGCCAGCTCACTCCCGCTGGAGGGCCTTTGCCCTTGCTACTTCCCCCCTCCCTAGAGTGTTCTTCCCCCACAACTCTGCATTCAGGGCTCTGCTGAGATGTCACCTCCTCAGGGATGCTTCCCTCAGCACCTTATCCAAAGTTACAGCTTCATCATCACCTGTCACCTCCTTCTACTCTTCCTCACAGCACCTGGCACCACCCGACATTACTGCTTTATGTATTTGTCATTATCCGTGCACCGCGCCGCCCCCCATCTTGTTCACTGTGGAATCTACACCCCTAGAACGGCGCTGGCCACAGCGTGTGCTTAACAAGTTCCCTATCAGCTGAATGAATGAATTTTTGAAACTATCATGTTTTCCGCGTTTAAGTCTGAGTGGGTAGAGACTGTCAGCAGTGGGGTGATCTAGGGGGTAAGGTGGACGATAAGAGAATTCCGTTTCAAAGGACAGCACGCAGAGACGGAGTGTCATGGGCAGAGTGTGCGAAGGGGCGCTGAGCAGAGTCCACGCGAGTGGGGAGCAAGAGATCCAAAAGGAGAGGGTCGATTGGAAGAACTTCAAAATTATGAGCTTCGTTTTTAATTCTACATTTAGGCAATGCCAGAGAAGTGAGATGGATCTAGGAGATTTAGGCCACTTCGGTGACGCTATTGCCATTGTAGTCATCGTTTTGCTCAAGAGAATTTGGTTTACAGTGGTTGTTTCGTTTCTTTACAAAACACAAGCTAAACCAATACAGTCAGTAGAAAACAAAATGAAAGTAGAATTACTGAATTGAGGGGCAAGGGAATAAAGAAAATTGGACTGATGCAGCAAAACAAAAGGGAAGAAAGCGAAACTATAAAAAGATAACTAGAAAACATAAAGATATTAAAAATTAGGGCAGCCATATCAAGGATCATTAAAAACCCTAATAGATTAAGTCCTATTAAAATACAAAGAATCTCAGATTGCATTAAAAAAGTTATAAGCTTTTTACAACATGTACATCTAAATAGAAAACACGAAGGTTTTAAAAATCAGACTGGCCATACCAAGGATCATTAAAAATTTAAATAGACTAAGTAAAAAATGAAATAGACTAAATTCTATTAAGATACAAAAAAATCTTAGATTGCATTTTAAAAAGTTAAATGCTGTTTACAAGAAGTACATCCACAGGAGGGTTGAAAAACATAGGGATGGATAAAGACAAGGACAAATAAAGAAAGCAGGACTTGTAATAGAGCAAAAAGAACTAATGAGAATAAAACAGACATTTATAACAATAAAAGATATTTAAGAGGACATAATAATGATTCTTTATGAAATGAGCAACATAGCTTTGAAATTATATAGCAAAAACTGTTAGAAACACTAAAATTTGACAACGTAACGACAAGTAAAACCTTTAAAAGAATTAAATCTTTAAAAGAATTAAAAGTAAATTTAAAAATCTATTGTAACTTTGTATCAATAAATTTGAAAATATAAACATGATTGTCTACAAACGGTTTTTAAGAAGAACATGAATAAACCAATAAGTACAGAAAAAAATTGAAAATGTAGTCACAGACTTATCTCCCCAAAATACTCCAAGGCCATTTCAAGTTTTGGGGGTGCGTTTCATCAAATCTTCCAAATAGTTATTGTTAGTATAATTTTTTTGTTATTCAAATGTTCCAGATGGTGGAAAAAAGCCAGAAAGAATTTCGAGTCATTCTACAAGGCTAGCATAACCTTGATCACAAAATTAGGCAAAGACACAAAAAGAAAAATTAGAAACATAGAAGCAAAACACCAAATATTAGCATATCAAACCCAGCAATCAATTAAAAGATTAGTATGCATGAAGTCATAAAATTGTGGAATTTACTACCAATGCAATTTATGATAGAAGAGCAGAACAACAAAAGTATTTCGACAGAGGCAACCACCAGTCCTGAAAAACAATAACCTCAGAATGGACAAAGCACCTTTACTTTGATAAAGAAGGTAATATAAGTTTCTGCTCAGTGAGATACCGTAAATAAAACTCAAATCAATGTTTCTTGCTACGTAAAGATACTCTAGCCCCTAAGTTGACTCACGACAGACAGATCATCAGAGGTAAAAGGTAAACGGAGAAAGCGTGTTTTTTGTTTGTTTTTTAGAAAGTTTTGACCTAATTGCCTGGGTCTCTGAATCCACTTGCATCTGAGTCTCCAGCAACCCCTGGACCTCCAGTTAAGGGAGTTGGTGCTGTTCACTCTTTTCTTAGCCTAATTTGGATGGGTTATCTGACCTGTTAGAGTCCAAAGTCCTAAGCACATAAAGACTCCACCTACTGTTTAAGGAGGAAAAAGACAGACAAATCAGTAGTACCAGGGACAAAGCAGGCAATTAGAAGCTCGATAAACATGAGTGGGGGCTCGCTGTGGAGCTCCGGTGTCTGGGGGCCTCTCCGTGGGCGGACTGGGTACTGTTTTTACCTGCTCCTCTGGAGGTCTCCTCACTGCTAAGAAACTCACAGGACGTGCAGCGTCCAGAGACAATCTGAGTGTGCAGACGGTTTACCTTGGGCTCGCTTCGGCCTTGTTTTGCACATCTCTTTTTTGGCTCTGTGAAATAATCTTCCTCAAATATACAGTTAGACAAGACGAGGAATCATGAACGGCATATTGTTTCTGGAATACTAAGGAACTAAAAACAGATTTCCCCACCCTGGCTTCTGTGAGCCTTGTAAAGGCAGGGGGCCTGAGGGAGCTGTGAGAGGGGTGCTGCTCCATAACTGGCTCCTTCTAGCAACGTCTTCGCCGCCCTCCTCCGTGGCTTGCCACAGAGCACATAATGAAGCTGACAACTCCTCAAGGCACAATCTTTCTTCCCCAGTGCATGGCTTCTTTGGAACAGAATCAATTATAGTTTTATTTCATTCCATCTCTACAAACTGGTTGTGGGGTGATGTTTCTTTGGTGTCAAAAAAAAAAAAATAGAAAGAATAAAGAAAAAGTCCCTGGATGAGAGATTAATGTAGAGCAGAGAGGAATGTCACCACTGAGTATGTGGCATAGGTTGGGACCTGTGAATTCAGTACAAAAATGTATTGCAAAACTACTCTATGCTCAGTGAAGGATTCCAAATGAGTAGAAGCCATTCTCGCTCTCAAAAAGCTTTCAGTTTTTCAGGGGAGCAATGGTGGCTGTCTCTGACTCACCGAGAGAGGGTGAGCTCAGAGATGATGCAGACTGAGGGGTCACTGACGGAGCTTGCTCTGGAAGTGGAGATGCCAAAAGCATATACTGGAAGCCTGTTCATTTGAGACAGGAATGTGGAAGTTTAGGGTGAGTGCAGATGCACACACATCTGCAGAACACTGATACCAGCGAGGATGTAACACAGGTTTGTTCTGTCTTTATAAACACAATGTGCTAGGCTAGAAGCGATGACAGTCCGTTAGCAGGGAATACCCACAATGCCCAGCTCTCAGGGCCCCTTGGAAGACTGCGATTCCAGGCACAGGGCAGAGCAATGTCCAAGGCTGCCAGAGACGAGCCAAAGGGGCGCAGAACGAGCTTGGAAAGGCGCCGCTGACTGAATCTGGCGTAATGTTAGCACTACAAACAGTGGAGTGCAGTGGATTGAAGATCCATGAGTCATATACTACTTCAAGTTCTTTCTCATGCTTACATCACGAAGTGGCCTAGAAAATCACTCATTAATCCGATATAAAGAAAGGGAAGGAATCAAATCCTGCCTTTCCAGTCAAGAGGGGCAATTCTTCTCTGTGTCAGAATCATGGCTCATACATGTCAGAGGAATGAAAACATTAGAATGCCACCATTGGTAACCCCTAACGAAATAATCACTCTGGGCGATGATTATCAAAGTCTGCTAAACAATCAGGTGAAATGTTAATGGCGAACTTTATAATGGATGGATCGGGTTGACAACATTTGAACTCACTATTTAATTTTATCATCGCTAAAACTGGACATGTAGATATTTTGTGCCTCCTAGCAAGCAAGGAAAAGTTCACATGTATAAAGTTTTCTCGAAAAAACCCCAAACCTAATTCTCATGAGGCTTCCGGATTTTACTATGGGTTTACAGAATATACGGGAGCTAGAGGAACATATGAAAGAACACCAGGGGGATATGATCTGCCAGATTTAGCACGTGAAATTCTAAGAACACATGATCACAGTCATCCAGTCACAACCACATACCGTGTGCAACCGTGACGGGGTCCTGATTCAAGCACACCCGAAAGGCACCTTTGAGGCATTGTAGGAATGGGGATGCGCCTAAAAGCTGGGGATACTAAGGAATTGTTATAGAGCTGTGGTTATAATTTAAAAATATCCTTAACTATGTTAGAATTACAGACTAAAGCAGTTATAAGTGACCCGATATGGCTGAGAGTTGCTTTAAAATGCTCCAGTAAAAAGAAAAAAACATGGAGGTGGAGGATAAAGCAAAAAGAACGACAGAATATAAAGGACTAGATGATGGATATACGGGCTCTTATTACATTATTCTCCTAATTTTGTGACTTTTTTGAGAATCTCCATAATAGAACTTAAAAAAAAATCCTGCTTCCGTTTCTCCTCTGAGAAGCACTTCCTGCTACTGAGCAGGCACGTGCAATACACTCTCCATCTCAAAGTGTCTTTGGAAGTAAAGTAACCCAGACCTCTCAGCAGACTTCTCCAAGGTAAAGACCAGTCATCTATCCCGACACTTAACGCACACGAGGAGGAAGTCGGCTTGGTCAAGCATCTTTGTGGAGCCTGGGACTCGGAGGGTTAACAGACTGTCCCTGGCAGCTGAGCGGCCCCACAGCTGCCAGCAATTAGGCAAGCTGGCAGTCCCCTTAGGAAACTCCGGCTGCCTGATTAGGACTAATTGCTAGCCAGCATCTAGGTCCCCGGTTGATGGAAATGGAAATCCATTAGGGGAAGGCTGGGCTGGGAGACCGCTCCTGTCGCAGACGTCGGCACCCGCCTGGGCGGCGTGTTCACCGCGTCCAGCAAGCGCTGCGGACGGCCCGGCGCGCCGCTGCCCGCGGAGAGGCCGCTGCAGAAGCGCGGCTTCCTCCCGGCCCCACAGGAGCCTTCCTCTCTCCCTGATTTTGGTCTCTAACTGAAAGAGGGCCGTTTCCGCCAGGAACAGCGCTGGAACGGCTGTTTCTGGGAGATGCAAACGGTGTGGCGTGGGGGTGCGTCGGGGACAGGGCCGCCTGGGAAGCCCTGCCAGGAAGCGTCCAGCCGTGTGGGGTCCAGCTGCGCGTCTGAGCTCAGGCAGCGAGGCAGTACTGTCGACTCTGCTCAGACACTCGCTGGCGGCCACTGAACAGACTTCAGGGCCTTGCCAGTCTGAAAGCTGTGACCTGACACCAGGGAGAACGGCCAGCTTCACCGAAGTGACTTCCGCCGACTGACTCGACGGCAGGTTCTGAGGACAAGCTGCACGGGACCTGGTCCTGACCCTCGCGGAATCCTGCGCAAGGTCAACGCCAAAACGATTACGCAGGGCTACGTAACTGCTACGGGAACAAAAGACGGGAGAGTTTCACCCTACTGCCACCGCTGAATTACACTCTCATTTAACTGAACTCTGTTAGAACGAAACACACACACACGCATGCATGCATGCATGCGGAGTTTTGAGTTTTAAACTATTATGAAATTGAATATGAGATTCAAGGATGTTATAATAAAATATGGGTGTACAGTTTGAGAATGTACATTCGCGAGCTCCCTTTCGATATGTTCTGCAAGTAGGACACAGGTCACGAAGAAAGCCCTCGCTTTGCAGGTGTCCCAGACCTGAGCCATCCTCCACAACAGGTAAGACCACAGGGGTCGATGACTCAAGCTGTGACTCTTGCTCCAGAAATAACATGCATCTTGTTAAGAGGTTATGAAAAGCAGAAAGAGAAGATCCATTTATCATTTTGCAGCTTTGTGCAGAGGCAAATTCCTGCCCCTCTTGCACTCAAAGCGTCTGAGAGATAGCAACACTACTGTAGAGCAGAAAGAGCGAAAAAGGGTTACGATGCGTTCTTAACCTTCACCACAAACACACTCCAGAGAACCTTTTTAAGGCGCTTAAAAGAATATTTGTCTGCTTTAAAATCAGGTTCATTACAAATGACCCATTTATTAAAGAAAGCCAGGCATCAGCAACTTGTTGAAGCCACTGTGTATATAGGAAAGTCATAACTAAACCGCATTTCTTTGAAAATACTCTAAGATTCGGATTCTCCCAAAGTAGTACTGTGTTGTTGTTCAACTTAGAGTTAAGATGGTTTCAAAATGCCATAATCACACAACGGAGAAATCCCTCAGCGACCCAGAAAGGCCTTCTTTCAGGACAAGTGCTGCAGAAGGAGGCAGCAAAGACCCAGGTCGGGCTGGCACGGACGGCGTGGCACGGTCATGTCCCTGGGGTGCCAGTCTCCAGCGCTTTGCCTTCAGAAGGCTGCAGGTCTGGGCGAACCCTTGCTGTTATTTGGCGTGGCTGCTGAGCTGGGACGATGTCATGTCGGAGCCTGAAGGTGACAGATGGACGTCAGCGGTGCGGCTCAGGCAGCCACCGAGGGCTAGGACTTGCCAGTGACTGGCCAGTTTCCTTTTTTAAAAGTACTCTCTCTTTTTTCAGGGTGTTTTCATAAAATCGCCCTATTACAGAGTAAGGAGACTGGTTTTACAAACTACGGAGGAAAGCAATCTCACTATTCTACGCTCAGAACTCACTCTTTGCCACATGACCCAAAGGCAGACGCGTGTTACTTACTGCATTGGCTAGTAAGCAGGAAGAAGGAAAAGAAAGTGATTTGTCCGAGACTACACAGTCTATTAACAGCCGAGCTGGGCCTCCTAACTGCTCACCACCCGAACCTCTGCTTCTGGGAGCACCCTGGCGCCTGAACGTCCTCACACTGTGCCAAGCCGGTCAGAGCCCCGTGGCACCCTCGGCCCTGCGTGGCTGCTGCGCAGCCTGCGGATGGAGAGGCCGTATGCACCAGCTCCGGGGCTGGCAGCGGCCCCACAGGCGACCTTGTCACAAGTCCTGCCGGCAGTCGTGGGGGGCGGTCATGCCCCAGGCCTGCGGCATCTCCGGCAAAAGCTTGGTCTCAGGCCGGCCTGTCGGCCACTCCTGTGCCGGTGAACTCCTCGGCGATGACCGAGCACCTCCTCCTGGGTCCCTGGACGGTCCGGACACGCACTCCTGTGAACTCGCCCGTGCCCGGCTTTCTCCCACCTTCTGCCACCTCCCTCAGTTCCCTCAACTCCAAGAGTAGCCGCAAAGCTGTCACTCTCTGGAGCATCTGAGGCCCTGCTCCCTGGCAGTGGCACTAGCTTGGCTCAAACCAGTGGACGCTTGGAAACACCCTGTGCGGTTTGGAAGGAAGGCCCCACGTCCGGCTGCACGGTGCCCGGCGCTGCTCTGAGTCTCCTGGAGGGACACCCCTGCTTCACACGCAGTGCGCTGGCCGGGGCGGTCGCCTCTGGCCTCCTGGCGGGCCACCGAGCAGGCTGAGGCTGCTGGGCCTCAGCACTCTGGCCTGTTGTGCCCGGGGTGAGGCGTCTGCCCAGAGCAGGTGCTGTGTGGGGGAAGCTGGGGCCAGCTCTCTCGCTGTTTTTGCCAGGAGCCGAGTGTCTTTGACACGTACTTGGGAGGAAGTGGGACATGCTGGCGGCTTGTCCTTCCCAGGAAGGTGCTGCGGCCCGCGGCTGGGAGCTGGGGAAGAAGGCCGGGTCTTGTCTGGGTCTGCCCAGGCAGAGCTGTTCGTACTGGGCTTGGCCGGGAGCAGGGTGGGAAGGTCGTGCGCCGAACGCCACAGACACTCCCTGTTCTCTGACTTGGTGCATCTCCCTGAATCAGTGTTTCTGCATTTGTTGTATGTCCTTAAACACTGCCAGAGACTTTACACAGGTGGTTTTGAAAGTAATTTTTACCAGTTATAGTGGTTTCACCAAGGAGAGGGTCAGCAGGGCTCCCGACACCACTATTCCAGAAGCTGCCTGGAGTAGACTTGTTTTTAAATCTGTCCTATTTAGGACAAGTTATATTTTCAGATTTGGAAGGAACCTCTAAGGTCGGTAAAGTCAACCTCTCAGTTGAAGACAAACCTAAAGACCCTTGATCACAGTCCTTTAGTCTCGTGACTTCCTACACAGGCAACTGGTTTGATGCTGGACAGCTTAATTAATGGAAGTTCATTTGGACCTTCAATGTGCCTGTAATTGATAAAAAGTTTTGAAAGCATATATCTTATTCTTCTTCTATTAAACAGTCCTTCAAATATTTGAGGCCAAGCACCAAATCTCTCTTTGCCTAACTGGACAAGAACCTAAAAATTCACCTCTGCTCCTACTGAGTTGTCCAGTAACCCAGTCGGTGGCTGGGCAGTCACAGGCGCGAGCCAGGCAGAGGCTGGAAGAACACTCTTGTGTCCATTCCAAGTTTCGAATAATCTTTCTGACACTCAGAAGCAGCTCTCAAAAGGTAGTTGCAATGGCCCAACATCATGCCAGAATAGTTTGCGGGTCTTTATAACGCAGATGACACTGTACTCATTATAAAAGAACTTTGTTAGAGCAGGTATTCATTCCCTAGTTTGAGGAAACGTGATTTGATCTGTATAATGACAAGACTCAGAGAAATAGGGCACAAAAATGTCCCAGTGAACAGCAATGAGCACAAAGGTCATGGCGACCTCAGTGACCTGGAACGCAGCTAAGAGCCAAAGGGCATTTATGTCCAATTTGGGATTTAATTCTAACACTCTCGCCCATCTAGAGAATGCTGGGCACATAATCACACCTCAGCAGCAAGATGCCATCAGAGAGGAATATGTCATCCACCAGCACCTGGGCCATTTCGTACGAGGTGCTATAAATCTCTGAAGGCATCAGTGTCTTGTACAGCAAAGTCCTATAAATTATCTTTACATAAGTGTCAGTTATCAAAAATCCTACAGTTTTTCAATAACCTATGCTTAAGAAAATATGCAAATATATAAATCGAAAATACATTTATTTAAAGTACTTTCAAATCCAAAGCGCTGCCGTGTGAAGAGCTAACAAGTCCTCAAGCCCCCGCATACGACGTGCCGGACACCTCACGTAGCCCTGAGCTGTGCTAACAGGAGTCAGGTGTTGCTCCTGCTTTCCTGAAGCTTATAGCATGGAGGGGAGATACCTCTGCACACTCATTGAACACAGGAAAGTCTGAATGAAGTGGCAGTGTACAGATGGGAACACACGGGAAAGGACCAGAGACTCAGACATGAGTTAGAGCAAAATCAGAGAAGACTTCATGGAGTTGGGCCTTGAAGGACTCAATATTCATTTGACTGGAAAAGTCTCTAAAAGCAATGACTGTGAATAAATGAAGTGTTGCTACAATATTTCTTCTCAAAATGACTCCATTTATGTAGGAAAAATACATGTGATACTATGAACAAAGACAAGTGAGAAACTGAGATATAAATATTAAGAAAAGCAGACCTACGTTGTGGACAAGTTGCAAAAGGAATAGAAAATGGCCAATGAATATCCAAAATTATGTGTAATCCTATCATAAGAAATGTAAAGTAAAATGAAATACTATTTTGCACAGAGCTGAATGACAAAAATTAAAGAGAGAGAAGATATTCAAGACTGACAAATACATGATCTAGATCTCTCATGTACAGTTACTAGGAATTTGTACTTGTATAACTGTTCCTTTATTTTTTATTATTATTTTTTTAGGCGAGGCAACTCTTGGTTGACCTTACAGATTGCAAAGATCTTGTCAGCTTACAGTCCCTTATTGTTTATTTTTTACACCTACAGCGCCTGGTGTTCCTAGGTGGTCTCCCATCCAAGTACTAACCAGGCCCGCCCCTGCTTAGCCTGTTCCTTTATTTTTATTTTATTTTGCCCCTCCTCCCTTCATAACCTTTTTTTTAGAAATGCATTTCCATTGTGAAGAATTTATCCTGTGAAAATATTTAGACCGTAGTGCAAAGATTATATCTATATGAATGTCCTCAAAACTCTTAAAACAATCTTTAAAAGGAAAAAACAAAGAAAGAAATATCCAACAATCGAGGAATGCTTAGATAAATTATGGATCCGGGAAATATGTGGCATTAAAAACTGTAATCAAAAAACATATAATGGTGTTAAAAACATCACAAAACATTAAGTGAGAAAAAAGCACATTATAAAAGTCTGTCAGTTGGTACGCTCCCAGTTTTGATTTAAATAACAAGAGAATAAAAGGATCTGTGTTTCTCCGTTTTCTCCCAGACTGTACCTTCAGGTCTCATGTCCCACATTTAACATTCACCTAGTTCTATCTAAGTCGACACACTTTTTCCCTTATTAGGAACTCTGTAATCAACTAGTGAAATATGTATATTTTAAGTATTACAACACTTAAGAAAATGTGAAAGGATTCATATGAATAAAGTTAATATAACTTTCAATTTTCTTCATTTTGTAAAATGCCTGCAGTAAACATGTATTACCTTAAAATCAGAATAGCAAACAAAAATTTACAAAAATGTAAAAAATGATCCTCCTTTAAGTAGCAATAACATTTCTAGGAATTTAGTTTGAAGAATTATAGGTACACGGAAAAATGTTTGTATAAGCGCTGTCTTAGGCCACGTTCCCCAGAGGCGGAGATGACATGCTGGTAACTTGTTGGGGGGTGGGGGGACAGGAGAGCACAGGCTGTGGGCACCGGGGGCCCGTGGGCGCTGGGGGCCTGCCGCAGCATCACCACAGGCAGCTGGCGTCACAGGCATCCTCAGCGGGCTGGTGGGAAGTGCTGCGTGGAGGGGCAGTCCACCCAGGGGGAGGCAGAGAATCACCCACAGGCCAGTTCCCCTCCTCCCCGAACCCTCGCCAGTCAGTCAGCCGGGGCATTAGGACGCCTACATCCCCAATTGTCACCGGCCTCTCCAGGCAGCTACTGGGGAAGCCAGCAGGCAGGCACCCAGATGGCCCATCGCGGCCCTTGGCGCATGGGACTTCTTGATCTGGAGGCTGTGGCGGCAGCTGTGACTGGGTCTACAGCCATGGGGCAGCACAGGCCATTGCTGGTGTTGCTCTAGAGCAGAGGGCGAGTGGCCGAGGGGAGAGAGCGTGTGCACGCGCGCGTGTGTGGAACTAGGCACGGCCACGTGGACTTCAGTGAGCTCGGTGTGACGCAGCCCCTCGCACCACTTGCTCCCATCCAGTCACACCCCCCTAAGCTGTCCGATCTCCTGTGAGAACAGGACGCCCGCACTTCACAGGACGACATGAGAGCGTGACCCCAACAGGAGAGGCCGGTGGCCAGCCGTCCCTGTGACGCACACAGGACACAGCCTCTGCTGCTGTAGCTGGCTCCTGATTTTAACTCGAAGTGGTCTTACTTCTCCCACCGGCTGTTCCAGATCGTCCTGTCTCAGCCGAGCATGCCAGCCGCTGTGGGCTGCTTGCTTGCTGGAGCCTGAGCCTGTCACTGCCCCTGCCCTTGCTGGGCCACGGCTGCTTCAAACGCTCACCTGTGGCAGGCAGGCCTCACCAGAGAGCCTCACCTTACAAGAGAAAGTCCATTGCCTCATTGTACGTGAGGAAGGCACACCTCTCACCCATGCCAGGTCTCATTATACTACACTGTTCCTGGGTATAGAATCTTCTGAGGCTACTCCCTCCCTGACCCACCCCCTAAAACACACACAAAGCGAGGTGGGGGCAGCAGTGGGGATCAATCTGAAACACTGGTGTCTGTGAGGGGTCCTTTAATCAAAGAAGCTAAACCCACGGCAAGAGTCATGTTCCCCCTTTTTCGTTAAGGGTGAGATAGCTCCACTGGGTCAGGTTCTTTTAATGACCTCTCTACCATCTTTGATGACCTAGAAAAATGCATAACTTCTGCAGAATACACTGAGTAAAGAGGCATCAGTTAAAAATGCTGAAGGCAGCAGAGGCTTACACTTCACCTGGGCAATGAACTGGCAAGGCTTGGGGACCTTATATGTCTACCCACCTACCCATCCATCCACCCTCCGGGTGATGAACATATTCCAGATTTGTAAACATCATTCTGGGAAATGCCAACCCATAGCACAGCGCATTTTCAGAGTTCTGAATGGTGGGAACAGACTTACTCAGCACGGTCACGTTGCTTGTGGGAACAGACTTACTCAGCACGGTCATGTTGCTTGCCTTGGTGGCAAATGTCGCATGACTCCAAGAGCGAGGCAGAAGAATTCCCATGCTGACTTCTGGCAGATGAATTCCCCCACCTCAAGGGAAAGAAACAGACACTCACGGTAAGTGAATGTCTTACGTTAACGTTATAGTTTCACCAAGATGAATTTTAAAGTCTGTATTTATTTTTAAACTGAGGCAAGACTTTTTTCTGATGCAACTGACTAATGCTATTCATTTATTTATTGCTACTATGCACTTATTATATTTAAACTTGATTTTCAGACCTTAATAAGAAATCCATTTCCAACACATTTTACTTGTGTTACCCATTATTTATGAATTTTTGAAATATTTATATTTTGGCCAATTGTGTTTTATCTTCATACTTAAAGCCTTAAGGTAATGGGAGAAAATAGTTGCTAATTTAAATGTCTGTGCATATTTTTGTTGCAGACAGATGTGATCAGGCCAACAAAGTCAGTAAAGAACTTTCAAATATAAAAAGTATATTAAATTAAAATTCTGTAGAAGGGAATGGAAATACAAATTTAAAAAACCAGTAATAATATACTATACAAGCTTTACTTTTTAAAATCTATTTTTAATTTTAAAATTGTGATCAAATATACGTAACATAAAATTTACCATCTTAATCTTTTTTTTTTTTTTTTTACACCTACAGCACCTGGTCTTCTTAGGTGGTCTCCCATCCAAGTACTAACCAGGCCTGACCCTGCTTAGCTTCCAAGATCAGACAAGATCGGGCACGTTCGGGTGGCATGACCACAGACGTAATCATTTTTAAGTGTGCATTTTAGTGGTGTTAAGTACATTCACAATACTGTGCAACCAACCTCCAGAAGTCATCTTGACAAACTGGAACTCTGTCCCTATGAAATAACTGCCCATGCCCACCCTACAGCCCCTGGCGGCCACGCTTCTACTTCCTACTTGCATCATAAGTGGAATCAGATAGCATTAATATAAACTTTACTTTCGTATTTAAAAAAATGGGTGGTATCAAATTGCTGTGATATGTATATTTGCATTGGATAAATTTAATAAATGTTTTATATTGAAATGTTAATATGTCAGAAAGCAAACCTTTTACCAGTATTTACACTTACGAATTAAAGTTCTGAATGTTGATTCAAAAGATGTAAAGTGATACATAATTTTTAAATTTCCTTTAGGAAGTACATAGGTGGAAAAGAAGACCAGCTGTCCTCCTCTAGTCCTTTTGTTTTATGTGTAAGAGATGAAACGATTTCCACAGTCACAGACCTAGCGGGTCAGAAAGTATCTCAGACTCCTGAAACCTGACCTCTCCTTCCAATCACAAATCCTGTTGGCCATACATTTTACATTTTTCAATTTTAAACATACAATTCACATATAATGTTATGTGTGATTATTCTTGTATAGTCATGAATCCTTTGAAATGAACAAAAATGCCCTATATCTCTGGCATGAGTTCGAGTTTCTACAGGGAACTTACACGCACGGACCCGCATTTGGTGACGCAGTTAGTAAGATGAAGCGTCTCACCCTGTAAGGGACTGGCACAGCACTAAGGACTGATAGAGGCAGGGGAGGCCTCGGAAGTCATCTTGTCACAAGAATACAGAAGAATGAACTAAGGCGCAACGAACAAAACTGCCTCCAACGAGCCCTCTGGGAAGTCTGAACCACATTTGAAATGTACAGACATGAATTATGTGACCACCAATAAATATTTCCTAATCTTTTAAAAGAGATCCTTTAAGAAACTTCAAAATAAATTAATGGAATCTAATAATTTAAAGCTCAAGTGCTGTTATTTCTACAAGATCTTGGATTATATGTTCATTTGTTCATTGGAAGAAAAATCACATTTTCATTTCTTATATTTTATTTATATTAGAGAGGGCACTTCAATATTAATTCAAATATCTATCCATTAAATGCAAAAATGTTAATGTAATATTAAAAATGAAATTTAAATGGAAGCAAGGGAATATCACATTAAGGTTCCCATGGCAACTCTCACTACACTTTTCAGCTTCTGAATTGTAATACGGTCATTTATTACAGGCTCATACGAAATACAATTTTGCAAATATTTGAAGATGTATAGGTTAATTCATGTCAATTCAAGACCAGTTGCAACGTAATATAATACATCGGACTAAGAATACCCTAAATATTAACCCACATTCTTAATTTAGATATATCTACATGAAACAGATGCAAACTTCCTAAATTGAATGATTTGTTAGCACTCACACAAAGCATACCATTTGCAGTTCCCATAATGGCTGAAATTGAACCTCACGTTACTGACATACTAATATAAGTACGGTCAAGTGCCTCTCTAGTCTAACAAGAGTTTGAAATGGCAGATTACAAATTTCGCCAGATGTAAATTCATTATCACACAAGTCAAAGTCCAGGAATCGAGTTATGCAAGAGATAAGATGTTTCTGCCCAATGTCTTTGTCTCTGGCTCTGCTTTATTCTACAACTTTCGGCAGTATATATACATGCACTGAAAACTGAAAAAAGCAAACGTCCTGTAACCAAGCAATATCTGTTTATTTATCTAAGGAAGGAATTGGACTACATAAAGCTGTATGTGTGAGAATTTAGAAGAAAACACAATCTAAATGTCCGACGGGGTGGTGGAAGCGGACGATGGTATAGAGAGCTTTGGGGATGATCAGGTCAGTTTATTCTGATGTGGAAGGGTGTCCACAGCACATTAAGGACACAAAGAAAGTATAAAACGGTATGGACAGTAAGCGGAGGGGAAAAAAAGAACAAAGCAAAACAAAAAGGCAAAACACCATCTGAAAAAAGTGTACATGTGTGTAGAGAACAGTCTAGAATGATATACTCCAAATGTTACCGGTGGAGATCTCTGGACAGTGGGATGATGGCTGACTTATTTCTTTAGTTTATTTTTCCCAACAAGTGGCTATAATTAGAAAATCAGGTCTAAGACATACATAAATTATGGAATATCTGTTGTTACAGGTGTGAAGATATTTATATTCTCCCCCACTGAAAGCAGGGATATAAATCGGTATAAACCTTCTTTTGATAACATGTGATAACATGAGAAAGTTGCAGCACATCTAATTCTACAAATCTATTTCTCAAAACTAAACATGGAAATTTGAAATCACTTAAATATCACAAATTAGTTAAATCATTACACATCTGTGAGGGAATACTCGACAGCCATTAAATATCACATCGTAGGATATTTTTCTGGGAGATACTGTTGATAACGTCGGGTCAGGATGCTGCGAGCTGCCGTGGAAGAGCCTGACTCAGCGTAAACTACAACATTTCTGGATCACCACCGCCGTTGCACACACCCATCCTGAAACCTGACAGAAGAAGTGGGAACAGTACAAACCCCTAAACACAAAGAAAGGCGGAGAGGAAACGGCAGCAGCACACCTTGTGAAGCTGGAAAGCTGGTGGATGGGGTGGTCCGTGGACCAATGAGAAGAGCAGCCCAGCACCAGGCGGACTCGCCCGTGGGAACGCAGACAACGCTCAAGGGCTGGGCACGTCTGGACGTCTGACGGCGGGGAGAGTGACGGAATTTATACGAGCGACGAGAACCCAGGCCCCCTAAGAAACTAAAGCTCGCTTGCAGTGTTGAGAGACTAGCGTCCACACACCCAGACATCAAACGTTTACAAAATGTTGAGGCCAAAGCACCCTATTCACGTTTGTGTGTGTTATGATCATTGTAACGTGAGTTACGAGGCGTGTTAAAAATGAACCTTAATGAATTGGAACACTCCCAAACCTCATTCTGCTGCCCCCTTCCCCTTCTTTCTAATTTTAACAGGGTTAGGCTTGCTTGGTTTTGAACCTTATCTTAAAAAGAATCTCCACATAAAAAATAAGTGACTATGCATAGCAGCATTATTCATCCTAACGCCAAACTGGACACAAACCAAATGTCCGTCAGCTGATGAATGGATTTTTAAGGGATATATTCCCATAACTGAATATTATATGACAATAAAAAAGGAATAAAGTACTGATGTGCTGTAACATGGGAGAATCTTGAAAACATTATGCTAAATGAAAGAAGCCAGTCACAGAGGACCACACATTGTATGATTCCATTTATATCAAACGTCCAAAGGAGGCAAATGCATAGAGACAGAAAGCAGGTTAGCATTTGCTAGGAGCCGGGCGAGGGGGTTACAGAGAGTGACTGCTAACGGTACACGCTTTCTTTTGGGGATGGAAATTTTCTGAAACAGTCGCATAATTCTGAATATACAAAAACCTGAAGTGTGTATTTTCAATGAGTGAATTTTATGGTATGTGAATTATATCTCAATAAAACTATCAAAAAAAGGTATCATGAAGAATGTATTCTTTGGCAATCTTTTAAGAAAACCCAACATTGTTCCTAAGATGCGTCTCGCAGTAGAGCCTTCATCTTTAATGCCGTCGCGTGCTTCTCTGTATGAACACACGTTTCTCCACTCTTCGGTAAATGGGTGTTGTAGTTGATTCCGGCTTTTGCCGTTACAAGCAATGCTAATATAAATACATTCGTACATCTCTCCTGATGTGTATAAGTGAGAATTTCTCAAGGATACACACCGACCGGTTTAAAGGTGCACGTGTAGTTAACGGCATGAAAAACACCAAACCAGTTCCCCAGTGCTGCACCACTGCGGTCCACCCCCTGCCCCCCAGGGCTGAGTCAGAGTTCACTGTTTCACGTCTTCTTCAGTACCCCTGGCATTGTCCCCCTCGAAGGTGGTCATCCAAGCCATTTCGACATCGTATTGAGATCTGAATTTGTAGTTCCAACTGCAGTGAGATTGAACCTCATTGCAGGATTTCTCTCCATTCCCGTTTCTTCAGTGAAATGCCTCGAATGTTGTGCCCATTTTTTCTATCCATTAATTTTCATTTATTGATTTGCATGTATAAGACATACACATATAAAAATATATGTGCATTATCTAAATAATTTTAGAGTTTGTTTTGGATAGTAAACATTTGTTCTCATGAACTGCAAATACAGTTTCCGTTTGCAACTTTTCACTGTTTACTGTATCTTTTGGTGAATTAAAATTCAAAGTTTTAATGTTGTCAATTTTTCCCATTATGATTATTGCCTTTAGTGTCTGTTTGTAGTACTTCTCAACCCTAAAGTCACAAATAAACTCTCACATGCAGTCTTCTGCAGTTTTTAACGTTCTGCTTTTACATTTACGTCTTGAACCGATGGCATGGGTTTTTAAAATGTGTGTTACGTGAAGCCAGGTGCGTAGTTCCCATCCGTGCCGTTGTCCATCGTGCTGCAGCGACGGGGACGTCCACCCTCCCACGATTCGCTCCTCCTGGTGCATGCGAAGCTCCGCGCGCGGGGGTTGTGCTGGGGCTCCGGTCTGTTCTGTTACACTCGGCCTTCGTCACTTTAGGTACTTGGCTCTCCACGCAACAGGGTGAGTCCCCGCCTCGGTGTGAGAACGCAGAGCAGCCTTCGAGGTGCACTGCTCGGGTCTCCCTTTGAGAGTAAATCTGCCACAGCGGGTGGAGTCACTGGGCAGCCTCCAGTTTCACTTCACGTCGGCACCTGCTGTGGCATTTGAGTGGAGGCCGTGCTCTTGCCAGACAGCGACCAGTGTCCGGGCGAGGCAGGGGTGCAAAGGCCTGGCTACCTCTGCCCAAGGGGGAACCTCCAGCCTTTGCACTGGAGCCCCGTTGGTCAGGCCAAGCTTTTCTCCTAGCCGTGCTGCCAGTCTGACGTGCTCCATGCCAATCCTTCCTCTTCCCTCCGTCTTCACGGCGGCCCCGCAGCAGTCTGAAGGCTTTCCCCGACGAATCCCACTCCCTCCCTCATATCTAACACTTCTAACCACATTTTGGCATCACCTCCTGGAAGATCTGAGCTGCTACAAAGGTCTCGGCTACTCTTGGTTCCTTGCTCTACTAAATTTAAGACTCAGATTGTCAAGTTGCAACCTGAAGCAAAACAAAAATATATTTTGGGGATTTTTAACTTTTTCTGCATTGTCGATATAATCTTTTTTCCCCTTTAATCTAGTTTTTTGGCAAATCACACTAATTGGTTTTCTAATGCTAAACCAACCTGTGCTCCCGGGACAAATTCAACTTAGCTATGATGTAGTATCCTCTTTAGGTTTTGTTGAATTGTTGACATTTTTGCATATATATGCCTCAGTAAAAAAGGCTTATAATTTCCCTTCTTATAATGTCTCTACCCAATTTTAGCATCAGGCTATTAGTAGCCTGATAAAATGAACTCTCATCCTCTTTTTCTATTCACTGAAAGAATTCACGTAAACTTTTTTCACTGTTTGATGGAACTCACTGGAGAAGCCATCACGGCCTGCAATTTTTTTAGGTCTTAAATTTCTGATTCAATGTCTTTAATAGGGTTGGCTATAGCTCAAGTGTTTACTTCAACATTATGGCAGACTACTAATCCCTACCCATTTCTTTAATAGTTACAGACTATCTAGGTTTTTAAAATGCCTTTTCTGCTGGTTTTAATACTCTAATTTTCTATTAATTTGCTCACTTTATCATTTTTCAAAAATTTGGGGCATAAAGCTACTCCTAAAATCTTTTAAAGATCAGTACAATTTGTAATGGTGTCTCCTTTTTCATTTCTGATATTGGTCATTTGTGCTTTTTCATCTTCATTGATATAGCCAGGGTGTTATCAGTTTTATTAGCCATTTCAAAGAACCAACAATTGGTTGTCTTGATCTTCTTTCATGTTTTCTATTTTATGCTTTTATTCTTAAATTCTTTTTAAGGAGAGGGCTAAATTTACTCATTACTTTAAGTAAATTCTTATTTAGCTCATTTTTTTTAGCCTTCTGTTTTACCTAATATAAGGGTTTAAGGATGTGAATTTCCCCTATGCACTGTTTTAACCATACTCAAATTTGGTATTTCAAGTTCAAAATATTTGCTAATTTCCATTGTGATATCTTTAATCCTTGTTTCATTTTAAGTTTTTCTTTCTGAAATATGTAGATTTTTTGTTGTTGTTTTTACTGATTTCTGGTTTAATTATACTGTCACTGGAAAACTTACTCTGTGATTTCAGTATTTTTGTTGACACAGCTTTATGGCCCAGTTTACAGTGACTAAAAAACGTTATAAGCATGCTAGAAAATTGTGTATTCTGCACTTGATGGGTGGTGTGGTGTTTGTTGATCGTGCTGTTCTTTCTATCTTCAGTATCCTTACTAATTTTGTTTACTTCTATAAACTACTCAGGGGTTAAATCTTCAACCATGATTCTGAATTTATCTATTCTGCTTACACATCTGTAAACTTTTTATCATCCTGGTGCATTGAAAGTTTTAGCAAATGTTTTTGATCTTTACTGTTAGTAAAAATACCTCCGGCTTCTTAATATCTTGTCTGATATTATTATACATATGCCAGCCTTCTCTTGATGTTTAATAGACCTTTTTTCATTTTTTTATTTTAATTTTTCAATTAGTTGACATTCAATATTTTTTATATTAGTTTTTTCCATCTCCTTAATATCAAGTTTCCTGTATTATGTTTAGATGTCTCTTTAAAATAGCATCTTATCACAATCACGTCCTTTCAATTTGTCCTGCTGTATTACACTCCTTTTTCTCTTTAGATTTAAAACATCATCTCATTTTCCTTTCATTCACTTTGAAGTTATACCCATTGTTTCTATTCTTGAGTAGTTATTCTAGAAATCCTAAGAGGCAACCTCTTTATCAATGACTAATGTTAACAGATACCTTTTCTTCTCCCAGACAACGTAAGGACCTTAGAACAGCAGTCCCCAACCTTCCTGGCACCAGGGACCGGTGCTCCTATGAGAACCTAATGCCTGATGATCTGAGGCGGAGCTGAGGTGGTGATACCGGCGCTGGGGAGCAGCTGCAGATATAGATGAAGCTTTGCTCACTTGCCCACCGATCACCTCCTGCTGTGCAGCCCCGTTCCTAACAGACCAGGAACCAGTACTGGCTACAGCCAGGGGGTTGGGGACCCCTGCAAAACACTCACTCCATTTACCTCCATTCCCAACTCATGTTGTTCTTCCCATGTATTCTAAATCTGTATGAGCTGTATTTGTGGATGTCTGTTTCGTGGGACAGATCATTTGTTTCTGTAGCTTTTCACTTGGAGACAGGTCATTTTGTGAGTCAGGTTACCTTACAATGTTATTTTGGACACTGCATTTGAAAATTCACTTTTAGAAATAATTTGAGGCCTAGGATGATACTGTCCTCCTCCAGAGTTGTTTTGGTAGGGGCATGGGGACACCAAAAGTCCGAGACCACCTTACGTGACTCGCCTGTCACTCAGATCTAAGTCGCCAATGTTTTGCCACTCTTGTCTCAGCTATACTTACCACTTCCAAAACACTTTAAATACATTTTTTAAATGAGTTTTTAAGGCTTGTGGTTTTCTGAGCCACCCACACAAGGAGAGACCGAGCTACCATCTGTGCAAGGGCTGGTTTACTTCAGCTGCACCCTTAACACTAGGGCACCACGACTCAGGGTCCTGGTGAAAGTGGAGTGTGGTTTACTAAGGTCTCCCAACAGCGACACCAAGAAACGCATGCTTTCTGCTGCTACGCGTGCCACCTGGATTTCCTTTCTCTTCTGCATCTTGATCTAGCAATTCTTCATTAGCTGGTTAGCTCTTTGACACTTCAAATATTGGTATTTCATTCAGTTCTTTTGTTTGTTTTTACTTTTAGCAGATGAGTTTGTTTAAATTACACATCCTGTTATTACTGAAAGTCCCCTAAATGACTGTGGGGAGAGTTCAAATTATTGATTCAAGTCTTGTAATGATTATAGTATTTTCATTTTTCTATTTCTTTAGATCATTTGGTAAGATATGTTCATTGTCTAAGTTTTCAAATTTAATGATATAAGGTTAATTTTTTTTCTCAAATCTATTTCATTTATAGTTATGTCCTCCTGGTCATTCTTAAAACTGTTTATTTGAGCTCTCTTCTTGATCACTGGTTTTTTCTATTTCATTAATTTCTACTCTGTTTTTCTATGTCTTTTGAGTTTGTTTTCTAACTTAAGTTATATGTTAGTACTTTCTAATTTCAAATATGATTTCTTATTTGACCTACTGATTATTTAGAAATTTAAATTTTTTCTCAACTTGGAAGCTTTTTAGTTATCCATTTTGTTGTTGCCTTCTGGTCAAGGGAAATAATTTCCATGGTATTGATTCTTTGAAATTTGATGTTTTTTCATAGTACGTGATCAATTTTCATAAATCTTCCTTTCATGTTTAAAAGAGTATGCATTCTTATTCCATATGCAGAGTTCTACACATGTTCATTAGATCACGTTTGTTCTGACTTGGCCTTTAACTGATTTTAACTACTTGGTCTCCCAAGTTTATTAAAATATCTACCACAATGGTAATGTGGTCAATTGCTCTGTGTAGTTCTCTAAATTTTTGCTTTATATTTTTTGAAATTACCTTACTGAGGATGAATCAAACATTTGATCATTGTGTGGCGATCTTCGTTCAGACAGAATATATTACTATAGAGTCCATTTACACAGCTACAGGAGCTTCTTTAGGGTATCTCTCTGGAATCTCTTGGCTCTCAAAATTTCTGTATCTTTGTATTAGATGCATTTCTGTAAAAATCATATAGTAGATTCTGAAATATCTAATGACCCAAGATTTTTTTGCAGAAGCTCAATCTATTTACAATTGGAATTATCTCTACCTTATTAAGTGCTTATTTGTCCTGTCCACTTTCTCTCCTGCATCTTTGTTTGTTCTTTATTTTTTTCGGTATTTCCCTTTTGCCCCCTTAACATACACTACTGGAACACGCACAGTTTCTGTTAAAGGCAAATTTATACTTAATGAAGTCTAAAGTTGGTCCCATCTTTACTCTTCTTCAGAATAATACAAGATCATTAGACTGATTATTAGGTATCGACCTTAAATCATTAGACTTATAGCTAACTGGTTATCTAGAATTTTCACTTTATATTATTTTCCTCCAGCAAATTAGACATTGTTTTAATTATCAACATTTCTTTAGATTTACTCAAATACTTACTATTTTGTTTACTATTCTTACATCACAGATGTTCTGGGATAATTTTCCTCTACCTTGAAGTATATCTTTTAGAAGTTCCTTTAGTGAGGCACTTTTGGTGATAAATTCTCCATTTTTTTTCCATCAGAAAACGTCTTAATTTCACCCTCATTCTTAGATAATCCATAGAGCACAGCAGTCTGAATCAAAAATTTTGGAATAATATTAATAATACAGCATTTGAAAGTTAAAAGGTGAAAACTTTATACATACAAAGAAGTGATAAGGTAGATAAGGTAAGCACTACCTTAATTTTGTGTTGCATTTATCAAATGAGTGTCTGAAATACCTTTTATACGCATTTTTAACTAGATTCTCACAATTATCCTGAAAAGTTGAAGAAAAGCATTTTATGATACCCATTTTTTCTTTTTAATAGTCAAATACGTTAAATTTTCTAAGATTTGTAATCACTCTCATTATTGTTTTGGTTTTATCCAGGATCCCTGCCATCTGTTATCTACATAACTTAGGATGTGCTGCTTCCATCCTTCTTGTTAAGCCTGGTTCTTTTCATGAGTATTAAAATTTCTATAGAGTTCAAGAAATCCCCTTGGTATAATTTTTAGTTTAAAAGAATTTTTTATTAACCAGGATTCTTAATCCCTTCCAGCATGTCAGATAACAAATCTTTTTAAGATAACCAAGTCTGTGGTCTGACACATTAATATATAATTGATCATTTAAGTTAATATAAAAGTTCATTATTTTTTAATCATGTTCCAGAAGAATAAGTTATAAATCTGTGAATAACAGTCCATTAAATTAACACTTCACTTCTACAGAGGAGAAATGAAAAATCCTGTCATATCCAAGGCTAAAATTCTGCTAAGAGTTGCAAAGTTTTCACATGTCTGTAACATAAACACACACACACACACACACACACAACATACACACACACAGGGCAGAGCTTGATAGGAAAGGTAACTGAATTGTCATATCTTTTCTTAACAGCTAAAAGAAGTACTCTAAAGTAGAACAAAAGACTTTCAATCTTAATGATCATACTCTCTTATCAGGGGGAAAAATAAGCATATTCTCCCAAAATACAAATATTTACAAATTATGCATAACATGTATTGCACATAACAAAATATACAAAAATATACATTGAAAAAGGATGAGCTATAGATAAATATCGACTATTTTAAATTATTAATGGCTAAACATTATTTACTGAGGGCATGTAGGTGTGTGGATGTGACATGATGTGACCCAGTGTAATTTAACCTGATTACCAACTGGACTGCCACCATTTTTAAGTATCTCACAATGTGGCTGTAGAGCAAATGGTGGGCCTAGAAGGGCTGTCAGTCTGATGACTTTTTTAGTGCCTGCTGACAGTCTGGTGCCCCCTCACACTGTAAGAAAAAATAGTTCCTAGACAGGATTTGCTATTCATTAGGGAGACAATCCCCGGAGGCCCCATAAGAGAGTGAGGAAGTGAGGGGGAAGGATGGAAGGCAATAAACAGTGTGTTAATGAACAGGTTATTGCTTTCAGCAACTGGGAATCAATCCTACTGGGGACACTCTGAGAAATAACTATGTGTCCTCTACTGAGGAATGAGAAAGCTAGAGTATTTACAACCCAACCCTGACCCTCACTGGTTAAGTACGGCCCATCCTGGACCGCATGCAGCCCAGCAGACTCGGGCATCCAGAGGACACCTTCAGAAGTCCTCGGGTTCGGTAAATTTCAGGTGAGCTACGGGAGGCAGATGTAGTATATGCTACGTTTGTAATTCCTGTGTTATAAAGAGTATCTTCAATCTTGGTTTCTTTGCAGGATTCTAAGACCATAAAAGAATCTTTGCTATATAAGTAAATTTAGAGTTGACGGCTTTAACTAAATAGGTAACATAGAAATGAACACATCCATGGGAACACCACTGTCCATTCGTTCCACTTTCCCCACAGGACACCTCAAACATGCATGTGACAGAAGACAACGTGGCACACAGACTGAATGAGTGCCGGGGTCATCTGAATATCAAATGTTGATATAATCTTTTCGTGGATTCAAACGTATAAACAGAAATTCTAACCCTGTCCTCCTCCACCACAGCACAGCACCTCTGTGCCCCGTGAGCCGCATGCTCCCCGTTCCGGCCGTCGCTGGGCCAAACAAAGCACACCGAGCCTCATCCAACTGTCGGCTGGAAACGGTTCACTTCAGAAAGTGTGTGGACTACTGTGAATGGGTGAAAATGCCAATACCCTACTGCTCTAATAGAGTGTTAGCATCTACCAGTTAGGAAGGAGATGACAGAGGTTTCAAAACACTGTTCAAAGAATTCTTTGAATGGGTATCTCATTTCCCTGTGCTTTGAAAATTATACAGAAACCCAACCGTAATGCAACTCCACCTGGAATTCAGTGTAACTAACTCGGATTAAAATGCTCTGACTTTCCATAATTCTTGGTATGAAAGACAAACGGACTGGCTCTTTGTTTTCATCCCCTTTATAGAAACAACCGCTCTACAGAAACACTGTCCAAGTCACAGCTTCCTAAAAGAGTTACATACGAGAAACTGAAAATGCATTCAAACTTTCCTTAACCAAAAAGTACTTCACTGAGTTACAGAAATGTGACGCGAAGTTATAAAAGTCTATTTTATTTAGGCTGAAATATGTATATTATTTATTTAGTTTTAAAACAAGCTTATTATACAGTTTAATTGTTAATGTCACTCTGAGCGAGCTTCAATGACCTAGGAACAGAATATTCTGAGGTTTTACTGTACTACTTCATAAGAAGTCCATTTTGTGTAGAAATACTGGTTTGTCAATTCCCTTAGCTTAAAATTTCATAATCAAATCACTTTGGCCTAGTAAAGACTTTTTAAAGTGGCCTAATGTCCTACAAGACTATTCCGACACGTATCAACAAAACTGAACGCCGCTTTCTCCAATAATGAAAGAATGTTTTCTTAAACTGTTACTTTTTAAATGACGTGAAACTAAAGAAAACTGGTTCCTGGGCCTCGAATCCTCCCTGGAGAAGAAGACCCTGCGCTGCACGGCCTGCTGCCACGCCGCGCACAGGTAGGGCCGGAAGTCCGTGGCGGTGGCGGCAGCGGTGGCGCCCAGGAGGCCGAAGGCGGAGGAAGGCCCGGCCGCCGCGTGCGAGGTCTTCTGCATCAGACTCTGCGTCGTGGCAAAGAGAACCAAGCGATACTCACGCACGGCTTTCTCTAGGAAATGAGAACACTTCTTCAGAGTGGCCTCCTGCGCGCTCAGGCTTTCTCCTCCGTTGGCGCGGTCCACCCAGTAGAAGGCGGACAGGCTGTCCAAGATCAGGACGCACAGGGATGGGTGGCTGCAGAACACGGTCTCCAGTGAGTAAAGCGTGAGAAGCAACTGGGTGCTGCTACTGCAGTGCACCAGAAACAGTCTTCCAAGGCAGTATTTTATAACTTCTTCAGAACTTTGGGATAGTCTATGCTCAAGAATTGTGACAAGTCGAAGCATATCAAAATGGTAATCTGTATCAATAAACATGACTTCTACTTCCAGTCCACCTTCTGATTTTGGAAGTATACATCGTGCTGTTAAATGATACAGCATTTCAGTTTTTCCTGTTCCTTCTGGACCATGAAATTCAAGAATCTCACCTGTGTAAAATTTAAAAATGTCAGTCAAATGCATCAGCACAATAATACTAGGCTACAAAGCAAAAAGTCTGTAAAAGTGTTTAATGCCATTTACTGGAATGTAAAAAAATAATAATCTATTTGCCATAAGCAAATACAAATAAATAAGGAAATTAAAAGTAAGTCATTAAATTTCACCTCTGAGAAAGGAGTCAGCTACTAATTAGTATCAAGGACATTTGAAAAACCGAATGACAAGGTTGAACGGGGCCTAAGGGAATCACCTGGGATGGGCGTGCATGTGCTCACACTCACACCTCACACTCATGCCTGTGCTACGAGAGTTAAGACTGAAGTGCCACAGGTCTAGAGCCTTTCAAAACTCTATTGATTACTGTGGTGCATATTCTTTCTGGTAACTGATCACCCAATATCCATTCTCTCCTTTTTCCTAACTTATAAACCCAACTGGGGAAGGCAACATGCCCAACCTAAAAACTGTTTCTCAGTCTCCTCTGCAAAGAAGACTCACCAGATATCCTAGCTGTCAACAGTGAGACACACAGGTGTCTGGTGGGATTTCTAAGTTTTGCTTTCCTGCTGCAGGTGCCACTGCTCTGCCACTCCCTTCTCTGGCAGTGAAGCAGCTACCGTGAAACAGGGAGGAATAAAGGTGGACCCTAAGGAGGGTGGGGAGGGGACAGGAGGAACCTAGGACTTGGATCCCAATATGGCATCCAGGACCAGCCATGCACAGCCTGCCTCAAGACTGCTGAACTTCTGTTACAGGCACCTCTACACGCTTCCACACTGCCTTCGCTTACTCTTCGCTGTATGAACCTCTCTTGAAACCGTCCCAGTCAGGATGACATCTGCATCTGAATTATTCTCCCGGCATGATAAATCTTCAAAGTCGCCTACTCTGCACTTTGAAGATGCCAAATCTCTTTCTATATAGGTTCCGATTACTTTCATTCATCCAGGAAACCACAAATTAAACACCCAGGGAAACAGTCTTGCCTCCAGAGCTGTTCGATATCCACTCTCAACAATGGCCTTCCGATTCTTGCTTAAACTATTGCCATTTAATTTATGGGCGAACTACATAATTGAAAACACCATGTTAGAAATGCAGATTCTTAGTTCCCAGACACATGACATAGTCTGAGAATCCAGTTACTTTATTTCCTGTTATTACTAATAAACCATTATATGTTGGAACATTCAGAAATAATATGTAAGAAATCTAGCAAGTTGCCATCCCACACCATGTTTAGGTAGTATACAACTTCAGCTAGTTTCTGCTACAATCTCGCATACAATTTGCAATTCAAATTTAAAATTAAAGAGATCCCCTAACCACCCCCCCCAAAATTCTAGCTTCAAGGAGTGAAACTATTTTCGCATTAACAACTGTTCACAGGTGCTCTTATTAAAAGTTAACAGTGACTAAAACGATGCAACACAGACGTTCAGCTTTCTCTCTCCTACTGTATTACTGAGGAGCTAAGCTGCCCCCAGATAAGTCTTTTTACGACTTATGTTATATAAGGAGCATAAATCACATGTACTAGATGAAGAAACGCTGGCAGATTAATGGTAGTGAAGGAAAGTTGGAAACAGTTTGGCACGATTAAGCTGAAGTGACTTGTAAGACACAATGAGGGGACCACGCGGAAACACTGCTCCAAACGCTGCCTCTCCGCGCCCCAGAGAAGCAGGCAGAAGAGGCTGAGCAGCAGCAGTCCACCTTTCTACAGCACTTCACACACGAAAGGGGGCTCCTCCACACCTCACTGCCCTAACGACACAGACACAGGAGAAGCAAACCTCACCATCTCTGGTCACACTCATCCTGCTATGTCATTCTGACGTGGTTATGTCTCTCGTCAGCAGCCCTAAGGCTGGGACTTGAATGCACATTCCTAGCACAAAACACAGTTATCTTTGAATGCACGTCACCAGATTACTTTCTTAAGCACTTCTTGAGAGACAACTAGAGAATGAACAGCGAAGCCCTGACTTGGTGGAGTGGTTCAGGCTTGTAGAGTTTTGAAAGGAAGCAGATCTGGGAAGTTGCGGGGGCCTTTGGTTGGCAGAGTCCAGCAGGTCTTAATGCCAGGGGCAAGGCCTGGGTCAAAGGACTAAAGCAGGAGATAAAGCAAGAACAAGAACAAACTGCCCAGTGCTGCTCTAGCCCCTCACCTGCTGCCCATCCCCCAAGTTGTGCTGACACTTAGCTGCTGTCAGGCCTTCAGTGCCCCCTGATTCAGAAAGCAAAGGTAGTGATTTAGAAGTCCTTCTCACATACATAATACATAAGCAACGTAAGGGTTTTTAATTCACATAATTCACATAAATATCCTAATGTGAATTTAGCTTTCAAAATGGTATGCTGAAATGTAGCTCTAGGAGTCACAAAATAAAAATGTCCTACGGCCACAAGAATTTAAGATTCAAGACAGTAATTAGAGGCTGGATACAAAAAGCGGGGAGAAAGTTACACAGAAATAGAGAACAGAAACTTTTTGGTAGGTGGGAGTAAACTTAAAATTAAAAATAGAAGGCCAAAAACTCCGTTCTTGGGATAGCACTATAGTTAGAGAAGTCAGATGAAACAAAAACTGAACAAAAAGTCAGAAGGGAAAACAACACAGAGTACAAAATGAGGTTTCAAGAAAATGAAATAGTACTAAATAGTACTGAAAGCAGCAGAAAAGTTCTCAAAATAAAAAATGGCAGCAGAGAGGGATGAAACAGATTTCTCGCTGAACTGGTCCTGGATAGTGACCTCACAGCAGTAAATGTGTAGTCTGCAAAAGCACATCTCATGTAAATATTACTTGATGAACCGAACTTCAGCAGACGGAGACAGCACCGCAGGGAGCAGGCGCTGCTTCTAGAGCAACAGCAAGGATCAGCCAGCTTCCAGGAGGTCAGGGAATGCGCGAGGAATTAAAAAAAGAATGCGACAGTTTACAGTCATTTAAAAAGTAAAAAAAAAAAAAAAAAAAAAATCAGTAGCAGTTCCATGAGGCTGAAGACTTAAATGAAGACAATTTAAGAAAAATGTACCATATTCTGAGGTGGAAGGGAGGGGAGTCCACAGGGAGATAAAAACACATGACATTGGTGAGAGGGTAACTGTGAGGTATATCTGGAATTCTCAGAATAGGGAAAAAATGAAAGTTTTGCCAAATGTTTTCTTGGAGAGAGGAGTGGTGCTCATAAACGCCCTTCCGTGTAACGAGAAGGAATAACTCTGCGAGCATTCTCCTACAGGCTGACGAGGGCTTCTAAAACTCCACACGCTGAGACATACCTGATGGACCACATGGATTCCCGAGATCTTTGGATCCGCATGAATGCACAGAGGCCAAGTTTAAGGTTAAGGCCTTGGTTAAGAGGTTATCAGGTATATAAACACTCTTCTCATTTTACAGATTAATGCAAAGCAGGTTTTTAAAATGTCATTTATAAAAACTGGGGAAGCAAAATGTGCAAACTTGTAAATAACATAAGAATATGATCATTAAGGTCCTTGAACTAGATATATTTAATAATTGAAATTGGTTTCACTAGTTTTATAAAACTAATTTTGTAAGACCAAAAAGTGTGTTCAAACATGTTCTATAGAGGGGACACAGTCATTTTAAGTGTATTTGAAGACACTAGCTCATGTTTCTATGAGCTGCTAAAAATATTACATCCATGTCCAGTCAAAGTACTAAGTATGACAAGTATTGAGTAGTAAAAAGAAAGAAAGAAAGAAAAAAAACAAACCTCTACCATTTGGCACTTGATGAATTAAACTAATCAGAAAATCTGAATGGCTTAATCTTGGTATTCTCACAAACGGAATGCTATAAAGGTCTGGGTAACAGATCATCACACTGAGTTTAAGACACAAGATCCTTCAAAATAGGGAAAAGAAAAAACAGCCAAAAATACATCATTTTGGTAAGAACCAATTATATAACAAATAGATTTGCAGATTATAATCATTATAGTACCAAAGAGGTGATAAATAATATTGTTATATGGTACCCAGTAACTACTTTGCAAAAAAGCATTGAAAAATGTTTTCCAACAGCCTTAGAGACACCATAACCCCTAAATCTCTTACTGCTTCTACCTGAGCTCCCCTACAATTCCTGATAAATTACTGCTGTTGATCGGTAATCTTTATAATCCCAGTCTTACATGCGCTATTGCTCCAGAGAGTATTCATTTAACTAGTTTTACAGCTCCAAGATCTACAATAGTTTTAAGTAAACTTTGTTAGTGATTGAACAGATGGAGTTTTTAAAGTTTCTATAAATGTAACATTCAAATGTATAAGCTATGCTGCAAACTCATGTTTCAACATCAGTTTCATAAGCTTCAACTTATTAATATCCTTTCTGATAGAAATGAAAGACAGTCGATCTTTTGTCTTAACTTGTTTGAACATAAAATTTGTATTTTATTATTGATAGTTTAGAATTTCATTTGCTAATAGATCTCTATAAGAAATACTAAAGGGAATCCCTCAGGCTGAATGAAAGTATCATGAACAGTAACTTGAATCCAACAAAGTTAATAAAGAATACAAGTAAATGTAACTAGATAAGTAAATAGAAAAGGCAGTATAAATGTGTTTTATATTTGTAACTCTTTTTTGTTTTAAGAAACAACTGCATTAAGTAATAATTTCAATTATATCAATTAATAACTTTAAATGTTTATGGGCATACAATATATAAATATGTAATTTATAACAGCACAAAGGAAGAGGGAGGGAATGAAGACAACAATAAAGTTTTTTTTATAAATATACTGAAATGAAGATAGTATTAATTCAAACTAAATTGTCATAAATTATGATATTAAATGTAATTCTCAGACAACTAATAAGATATATTTTTTAAAGTAAAAGTAATGACAAGGAATTAAAGAGGTACGCTAGAAATAGCTATTAAACACCAAATAAAACAGTAAAGGAAGAACAGAGATGGAAGACATATATAAAACAGCAAAATGAGTCATAAACCCTATCTTATTGGTAATTATTTGCTATAAATGGATTAAACAGGCCAAAAAAAAAAGCAGAGATTGGCAGAATGGAATAAAAAAAACACGATCCAATGACATACTGTCTACAACGGACACACTTTACATTCGCAGTTACAAACAGGTTGATAGGGAAAGACCAGAAAAAGATATGCCATGCAAACATTACCAAAAGAAAGCTGAGCAGCTATGCTATTAGACAAAATATACTTTTAGACAAAAGAGGTTATTAAAGGCAAAGAAAGGCACACACATAAAATTTAGTATCTTAACCATTTTTAAGTGTACAATTCAGTAGTGTTAAGTAATTCACATTACTGTGAAAAAGATCTCTAGAACTTTTACCTCTTGCAAAACTGAAACTCTGTACCCGTCCAACAACCCCCTCCACCCTCACCCCCAGCCCTTGGTAACCATCATTCTACTCTGTTTCTATGAATTTAACTACTTCGGATACCTCATACAAGTGGAATCATACAAGTACTTTTCTTTTTGTGACTGGCTTATTTCATTCAGCATATCCTCAAGGTTCATCCATGGTACAGCATGTGTCAGGATTTCATTCTTTTTGAGGCTAAATTATATTCCATTGAATGCATATACTACATTTTTACCCATTCGTCTGTCAAATGTTTGGCGTGCTTCCATCGCTCAGCTACTATGAACAGCGCTGCTATGAACACAGGCACGCACATCTCTCTCCAATACCCTACTTTCAATTCTCTTGGATACGTTATATACCCAGAAGCACAACTGCTGGGATATATGGCAGTTATTTTGGAGGAACCTCCGTACTGTTTCTGTAGTGGTTGCACCATTTTATTATCCCATCGATGCACAAGGGTTCCAATTTCTCCACATCCTCACTAACACTTGTTATTTTCTGGGTTTTGGTAGTGGCCATCCTGATGTATGTGAGGTGAAAGAGAACATTTTATACAGATAAATGGTCAATCCATCAATAAGATATAATAAAAACTTATTTGTGCCCAATAATACATGAAGCCCCAAAGCACATGAATCAAAAAGTGACTGAGGTGAAGGAGAAATAGACAATTCAACAATAACAGTTGGAGCCTTTAATACCCCGCTTTCAATAACGGATAGAACTAGTCAGATCAGCACAGAAACAGAAGACCTGAGGAACACTGAGAGCCAGCTCGAACTAAAACAGCGAAGAAACACTTGCCCCGACCAGCCAAGCACACATTTTTCTCAAAAGCACATGGAACATTCTCTAGGATAGACCAGATGTTCGGCCATGAAACAAATCTCAGTAATTTGAAAAATTAAAATCACAGATGTTCTCTGATCAGAAAAAAATAAAAACAGAAATCAATAACAAGAAAAGCTCTAAATGTTCCTGACCTTGGATTAGGTGATGGCTTCTTAACTACACCAAAACCATAAACAACAAAAGAAAAAAAGCAGATGAATCAGACTTCATCAAAATTAATAACTTTGTACTTCAATGGACGCAATAAAGGTAGTAAAAAGACAACCCACAAAATAGGAGAAAATATTTGCAGATCACATAGTTCACAAAGAATTTGTATCTAAGAAACATAAAGGACTCTTATAACTCAGTAACAAAAAAAACCAATTTTTCAGTTGGGCAAAATTTCTGAAATTTCTCTAAATTACATATACAAATTGCCAATGGGCACATGCAAAGATGCTTAACATCACTGGCCATCAGGGAAATATAATCAAATTGCAGTGACATAATCACTTCACACTCCCTGGGAAGTCACTATACTCAAAAAGAAAGACAAATAACATTAGTTTGCACGATGTGGGGAAACTGGAGCCATCACACAGTTCACTGTTGGTAGCATGTAAACTGCACGGCTGCTTTGGAAAACAGTCTGGCAGTTCCACAAAAGGTTACACACAGAATTACCATAAAACCTAGCAGTCCCTCTCATGGTTATTACTCAAGAGAACTGAAAACACATCTACAGAAAAACTTGTACACAAATAATCACAGTATTATTCATAACAGCCAAAAACTACGAACAACCCAAATGTCCATCAAGTGATGAATGGATAAATAAAAGGTGGCATATCCACACAATAGAGTATTGTTCAACAATAAAAAGGAATGAACTAGTCTACGGCCACACCACGCTGATGAACAAGCTCAATTCCTTCTGATCTTGGAAGCTAAGCACAGTCGAGCCTGGTTAGTACTTGATGGAAGACCACCTAAGAAGACCAGGTACTGTAGGCATAAAAAATAAAAAAAATAAGGGATTGTAAGCTGACTAGGTCCTTGCAATCTGTGAGGTCAATCAAGGGTTGCCTCGCCTAAAAAAACAAAAAGGCAAATCTATGAAGTTAGAAAGCTGTTACATTTTAAAAAAGGGGGAAAAAAACAACCTAAGCATACTACCTTTTGTGTAAATTTGTCCCTACCGTAGAAATTCTAATGAACTAGGTATGTTTTTCCCTACTCTAGAAATATTAACAGAATAAAGGTACCTAAGGACTTGCCTGCGATTCTCCAACTTCTAAAGGATAAAAAAATATAACAAAATTCTCATAAATACTGTGTTGGGATAAAGAAGTCAATGTTTATTCTGAAGATTTACCATGGATAAGCCAAACTTCACCTCATCTGACATAGATAAGGAAGGCTTGAAAGTGCTGTCATGATCTGCTTCTCAGTTTTCATTTTACAGTGTTAACCTATATATCCTCTTGTTAGGAGTATGTGAACATATATGAAAAACACTTGTTTTACAAATCATAATTTATGACAATATATTTTGGGTTGAAATTGTTTTTACCATGCACAGGTGAATCTTCATCAGCAAACAGACATGGTTCTATTTCTTTCAAGGAACTTCTACCTTCAAGTCGGACAAGGAGCTTCAAAAGAAAAAAGAGAGAGAAGGAAAAGTCATTACTTAAAAAATATAAAACCCTAGAAATCTATACTCCTACAATTTTCTAAAAGTCTATAAAAAGGACTTTTCATAATTTTGAACATCTGGAAGAAATCATACAATAGGAAATATAACTTAGGAGAAGAGCTATATTCATGCATTCAGAAAATATTTTTTTTTGTATATACCAAACACTGATGGAGTAAAGAGAAACCCTGCCCTCGGAGGAAGTGGTAATGTAGTCTGGACTATAGGACCAAACAGCTAATTGCAAAGTATTTACCCTCCTTATGCATTATAATTATCTTTCTCACTATACTTATACTTATTACACAGATATCAGCTTTTAATTTTTTTCTCCATTAAAGTGTCAGCCCATTATCTAGTAGGGGACAGGACAAAGAAAAAAGATGGAGAAAAACTTCCTTGTGGCACTTCCCCCTGAACTGGTCAGGTAAATGGAGCATAGGCGGGCATACCAGGCAGACGGGACATTAGCTAAGGCGTAGAGATTATACGTAGCACCATGTGCAGGCAAACTACAAGCAGATTAGAACTGCTAGAGCTTGTAGCATGAAACCCACAGGAGATAATGAAGTCCTACACAGGGGCAGAAGTCAGGTCACAGAAGGTCTTAGATGCCATGCTCAGGAGCCTGCTCTCTTCGGCTTTTCAACAAGGGCAAGGAGTTTCAAGTGACGCAGTGGGAAGCGGTATAGATAGTTCAGAGCAGACACCTAGGACTCCAGACCCAGACCCGTCGGTCGCTCTTCTGAGCCTGAGGTTTCTCACCCATAAAGTGGGGATAACAAACAGGATCCCCTCACGAGGTTGCTGAGGATTCACAGTGTAAGAGTGCTTAGCACTATGTAAGTATGAGCTATCATTACCAGAATTCCAAACAGCGTCCTGGAGGCCAGTTGGGACCTGAGCCTCATACTAGATGTGGAGAGAAGGCTGGGTCTGTGGCGGGAATCTGGAGGAGGAGTGCCTGCACCCAGACTGAAGTGAGGGTGACAGCAAGCAGAATTCAGGTGACTGATTTAAATGTCAACGAGGGAAACGTAATCAAAGCTGATTCTCAAGTTTCTTAGGAATCAGCACAGATGTGACAACCCTTCTATACAATAGGAAAAAGAGCATATCACAAACGGGGAGAAGAGCAGTCCACCGTCTGTGTTTTTTTCAACTGAAGCCAAAAGTTCTGAAAGATTTCCTAAAATGATGAAAAGGCTCTACGCATTACTTTAGCAAATCCTTATTGCATTTGTATCATATACAAAGCACTATGGCAGGTAAAATGGAGACGACAAAGATGAAGATGAAAATTAACCTGCCCTCAACCTGCGGTCTAGGTGCTAGGTGAGACCTTATTATAAAACAAGGCGAAGACTGCCGGCTACACAAGAAGGACGGAGGTGCGAGCTGGAGCGGGGAGTCTGCGGGCCTGCGCCAGGTCGAAACTATTGTCACAAACGTTAAGATACTACTTGTCTTCCTCACTAGGTTGCCACCTGCACAGACAGAACAACGGTGGCTAACACTGCTGGCACCCAGGACAACCAAGGCAATGGCACCAAACGCTGCTAGTACACAGGGTTCACAGGAGAGAAAACCCAAACTAAGCAAAAAAGTTTTACATAAAAACGTCTTTGACAGGGGGGTGAAAGTTATCTGTTCTTTTGAATAGTGACCCTCGAGTACTTCTTAAAATACTTTGTGATGATTCTGGAAAACAAACTGGTAATAAAGAATTTAACCTTGACAAGAGGTCTGGCCTTTGCCCTAGGCTGCTGGGAGATGGTGTGTAAGCCTCTGGGACTATCCCGCCTGAGAAGTGTCCTTGTTTACTGGGGGCCTTGAGCCACCTGGGTAGTCTAACGATGTGGTGGGGGCTTTGGGTTGGCCGGAACTCTGGTGTCAACACTGATACCAGAGGGCTGGAGGCTGAGGTCTGTCTGGGCAGTTTACCCTGTCCACGTGACAGAGCCCCTGGTGGGCACGAAGCACTGTCGTACACGACTCCACGGGGAGATGACAACTAGAAGCCTGCATTTGGAATTCTTCTGGACTTCATCCCATTACACCTCTCCCCTTAGTTGACTTTTAACCCATTCCTTTCACTGCAGTAAACCACAACCGTGAAGAGAACCACTTTCAATGAGTTCTAAGTCCTTCTAACGAATTCTTAAACCTGAAGGTGGTCTTGGGGACCCCAAACTTGCAATTAGTGTTAAGAGTGAGTGCGCTCTTGGGGCCCCGCACTCTGCAGTGGCCTCTGAAGGAAAGGCAGGCTTCGGGCTTCCCCCCACCTCACGCAGGTAAAGCACTTCCGCTCCCAACTGACAGGCAATGACTCCTCTCTGGGAAAAGCAACTATGAGTCACTTGGATGCTTGTTTATGGAATACACTTTTATTATTTGAACTTCGGAAAACTTCTACCCACCACTGTGAGCTTCACAGCTTCCCAATACTTAAGATCCTTTTTGGTGAAGCTGCTGATGATTTTAACAAATGTGATTTTTTTTCTGGACAATTATTTAACAAAATGTGTCAGTACTTGAAAAATCTGCAGAACTTAGTGAACCAGTATTTCCAGATGGCCAGTACTTCATTACAGGTAAAAGATTCACTCCACATATAAGACAGATCCATGAGTTTTAATGTCTGAAAAATTCACATATATGTTTTATACTGCAACTACCTTTAAGGAAAACTAGTACTTGTTGAATTTTGGCCTAGTATAAAGAAGAATATCCATAACTATCTGAAAAGATCTTAAAACACTCCTCCTTTTTCCAACTACATATCTGTGAGAGGCCAGATATTCTTAACATACTTTAACTGGACAACATATATATAGTAATAGATTGGATACAAAAGAGGAGAACCCAATTAACTTCTATTTAACCAGATATTAAAGAGATTTGCAAAGCTGTAAAACTGTCACTCCTCACTACATTTTTGCTTATTTAGAAAAATAAAGCTATTTTTCATAAAAATTTTTATATTATCAATGGGTTTATTATTGTTAATTGTACATGAATGTAAATAAATTTCTCATTGTTTCACTGACAATGTAACTCACATAAAGAAAAGCTCTTTGAAATCCTCAGTAATTTTCAAGTGTGTAATGCAGTCCAAGGCCAAAAAGCATGAGAACCACTGAGCTAGAAGACTGAGAGTCAGAAGACAGCTTAAAGACAGAAACTTTCATGGACAAGATGGAGCATATGAAACAACTGAGTTTTTTTAAAGCATGTATAAAAGTGACCACCATTCTCATCAGGAGGATTAACGTGGGCAGTTACTCTGACCGTTCACTCTTACTGTCGTGGCTCAGAATGCGTCAGAACCCTGCCCTCTGAGAACTCTTCGTGAGAGAGCATTCAAGGAAACGTCATTTTCCGACACGACTCCCGGAGTAAGCCGGTGCCTCTCCTCTGACCAAACCGGCCGCCAGCGTCTGACTTTCAACTGTCACTTAAAGATCAAACTTATTTTCAAAGGTGGACACTTCCCACCGAGACTATTTAAAACACTTTACAATGCCAAAAGCAGCATGCACAAAGGGGGTGCAAGTAACTCCCCGAACCTGGAAACAGAATTACCCTTAGAATTAACCCTACAGATGATGGACAATATTTACAATTTGTAGAAGTCACTTTATGAGACAAGATATCTTTCAAACATAAGCAGAAAATACCGCCAAAATCTGACACAAATTTAATTGTTACAGAAATTAAAATTAATGATGTCCACATTTGAGGAAGGAGTTGAAAGAAGCAATTAGTCAATCTGGAGTTGCTGAAGGGCACAGAAGTTTGTTAAGCGTCCAGAGTGAGTAGAACCCAGTAAGTTCTGCTGACAGGACAGCTTAACTCCTGCCCGGAAGATGAACAAATCCGGTGATCAGAGCGTGGTGATGGCAGCCATTGAGACAATTCGGCTATTTCTCTTGATTCTCTAAGCAACCTTTCTGAGGCCAAATTTCCTAACTTGGAGAACCAGAGCGAACACAATAATTTCGTTCTATTTGGTAGATTTACCAATATTGTAAACTAATAGATTTGATATTGGTTTGTAAATCAGTGTCTGCTAAGCATTATTATCATAACAATAGCGATCTAACAATTGCTATTTGTTTGTATTTACTGTGGAAACAGCAGTACATAATTTATATACATTCTCTTTTTTAATTGTCACATTAGTTCTATTAGTTTCCTTTGTTTTTCAGATGAGAAAACTAGTAGATGCTGCAGCCAGGACTTATCTGAGATTTCTTGGTTCCCAAAGCCTAAAATTCTACTGTGCCACACAGCTTGAGTCAATTATCACTGAGTCTCAACAAATCTGAAGACAGGGACAAAATAGTTTCTGGACCCACCAAGCTGAAGATGAAACCCATGTGAGGTCCTGTCTAAGCAATTATGGGGCCTCTTTCAACCACCTCAGTTAGTACTCACTCTAACACCAAAGAGCCCCAAATGTTTTCACCGGCGGCATCACTACTGGGGCAAGGACACGGTCTACAAAAGGGACAGCACTCAGCCACACAGATATTCACTGGTAAACATTTCAGGAAAGCCAAGTGTGTTCCAGAGATGTAGCAGACACAGTTCCTGTCCTTGAAAAATGTGATGGGAGTCAGAGGGTTAAAAACTACGATAAAGTTCTCCAAGTGCCACAACAGAAATATACACAGAAAAGAGATGGCCAGTTCCAATCTGTGGGAGAGGCACCTCTAATTCTGAATGAGAAATCCAGCACATCGTTTTCAGGTACATACATAATGAGTACTGACAGCAAAGCACTTTCTTTCTCCCTGGAATGTCCTTTCCCTGTCCTCTCCAATAAATTCATTAAGGCCTAAACAAAAATTCTACACACTTTTCAAGGCCACCTCCTCCCATGAAGCTATTACTACAGTTAAGGGCACATTACTGGCCTGTCTCCCTCATTTGGATACAAACACTTAAAACCAAGGTCTCTGAACTTCCCGTCTAGAATTCTCCGTCTCAGCCTCAAAAGTTATATGACATTAGAAAATTTATGGAAGAAGGTACAAACAAATCACCTTCAGAAATAATAGTGGTGAGGAAATTTCCTACTTCTGCCATAAACATGTACTACTTTAATAACTATTACAATAAAGTTAAAGGAAAAAAAGCAGACAGTATGTTCTGTGTGCCAACCCAAACTAGACACCTTCATTTTTAATCCATCAATTATTTTTAAACTCAAGGCATATAACCATTTTTGAGAAAACATAAAGTATACCACTATTTAACAACTATGTGCAAAGGAAGCCAATTACTGGATGATACCAAAATTCTGCCAAAAGTCACTGTGCATCTTTTCTGTACTCTCAGAGGGATATAAATGTAAAAACACCATTGCTACTGTGCAAAGCAAAGTAAAAGAAACAGATAATTTGACTGTAAATTGTATCCAAAAGCTCGTCTTCTCTAAATAACAGGCTTATTTCACAAATTTTCTACTCTCTACCTGGCCGACCATAAATTGTATCTCTAGAATCTGTTAAAATATTCTTTGCAACTTTTTTTTGGAAGATCCTGTATGAAATGTCTTTTCCTTACTATTCACAAGATGTCAGAAAGAGTAGCTATTCTATAAAGAGGTAATTCTAGTGAATTAAAACGTGTAAGCAGCTTATTTCAGTTTTCTCGGGGAAGTTCTGACTTCCTCATCACAGTGCCTTTGGCTAGAGTCCATAAAGTAGACTGATGCACAGAGAAAGAAAAGAGCATCCGAACAAATCAGCACCAGCCATACGGTACCTCGCACTTAAGGGGAAGAGGCTTGCTCGGTTGGTTTTGTTAACAAAAAGATAAAAGGAAAAAAAGCAGTGGCTGCCTAGCTCGCTGTTCTTCTCCCCTCCACCCCACTGCAGTCCGACGCAACGTGAGCGGATCTCCGGGCAGAGGTGGCGGGCAAAGGACACGATGCCACATGCTTCGTTCGGCGACGCGACCGCGCTGGGCTCCCATTTTCTGGATGCGACGCTTGTTCTGGCTGCAAAAGCCACCTGCGTTCAACGTGGTTTCGAACGACCGTTTGGATAAGCACGGCTGTAACTGGAAGTAGCTCTCACATCAACAGTGGCGCCCCTCCTAGGGGCAGGGATTGGCGAGCTGTGGCCAGCAGGCCGCATCCAAAGCTCCACGACGCCGAGGTTCCGCGGGCGCGCAGCCGGCGCCCGGGGCGGTGCGGAGGGCGGCCGCCGGCAGCGGCGACCGTGGCGAGGGGCAGCGGCAGCGCCGGGCTCTCGCGCCCGGCGGGCTCGTCTCAGGGTGCCGCCCCCGCGCCCACAGGACGGATGCTGCGCCGCCCGCCTCCGCCCAGGGCTCCGCGCCGACTCGCGCACGCCGGCCTCCCTCGCTGCCCGGTGCCGACCGGAGGGGCGCCTGCCGACCCCCGCACACAGGCCCGGCTCGCGCACCCGCGGGACGTGCGGGCCGCGGCCGCAGCGCGTGTGTGGCTGCGGACCCGGCCCCGGGGCGCGGACGGCGGCTCCCATGCGCGCGTCAGGCTCCCGTCCCCGGGGACGCCCGCGCCGCCGGGCCGCGCCGTCCCGGCCTCCCCCGGCCTTCCGGTCCCCGCCTCCCGCGCTCTCACCTGCGTCCCGGACTCGGCCCTGTGGAGGTCATTGCACATCGCCGCGGAGGCTCGGCGCACCGGGCACTCAACTTTCCCGCCACCGACCCGTCGGCCACAGGCGGCGCCCGCCCCGCCAGTCAGCGCCGCCAGTCAGCCAGTCAGGCGCGCGCCCCGCGGGCCCGGATGCGAGCATGCGCGCTGCGCCCGCCCTCGGCCGGGGAGGGCGCGCATGCGTAGCAGGGCGCGAGCCGCTCTTCGCGGAGGCGGTGGGCATGCGCAGTAGCGCGCGAGCGGCCCTCGGCTACGGAGGTGTTAGGCATGCGCAGTAGGACGCGGGTCGCCCTCTCTCGGGGGACCGAGCGACCGCAGGGGTCGGTCTGTCTCTCCTCGTAAACTTCGTTTCGTTATTACGTAAAACTAATAGCATGTACTTATTCGTATTTTTTTACTATTAACAAAACGTTTGCTGAGCAAGCAGCTTTTTTGTCCATTCTTGGGCAAAAGCCTCCGGCTGGCTGTGCGTGTGTCACGGTTAATTCTGAAAAAGTACACTACATTTAAAATGATTTTCAAAATATACCGAGCCTGCATGTTTATCGAGTTCTTTTTGGAGGTAGAAGAATTGTATTACTGTCGGTTATCAAATGTTCGTTCAAGGGAGCTAGAAAGATATTAAATCGAAAAAAAAAAGATAGATGGATATTGAGTATTTACTATATGCCTGACCTGTGCCAAGTTCTTGGAATAAAACAAAGGATAAGAAACTTGCCTGTATGGAGTTGACGACTCATTAAGTGATTTACTGAAACGTGTTTTTTAAAAACTCACTTTCCAACGGCTGTGTCTGCTGTTGAACTGAGCAAAACTGTGAGGTTGGGGTTTTCCAGTCCTCTTTTTTTTTTTTCTTATCCTTATACTTGTTGCTGTGTAATTAAGAAATAACAATTATAACAGTGATGATAACTAACACTTGTAGTGCTTACTGTGTGCCAGGCACTGTCCTAACAGCTTTATATATATTAACCCATTTAATCTTCGCAGTCCTCAGTACTGTTATTATCCATGTTTTGTGGATGAGGAAACTGGGGCACAGATTTGGCCCACATTTTTTGTTGACCAGACTGTAGTGCGTCAGCATATTAATGGGAAATGCCATGAATACAGACCAGTCCTCAAAGACACTTGTCTGTGAAGGAGTGGGAGTAACAGTATCCAAAATAATATATATAGATGAGTCTTTTGAGAGGGTGAAGCCTGGGGCATGTGTAAACACAGATACAGAAGTAGAGACTTAAAGGTTAAAGACCTTCTCTGAGGAGCAAGATACAATAAAGATGGGGTGGAGGCCTGAGAGCAAGGAGGGTTGTAGGCACAAGAATCAGCTGTAGATAAGCGAGAACACATGGGCAGAGAGAAGGCGTCAAGAATGGGTGCAGATGCAGGTAAATTTGAGGTTCGGGGGCTCAAAAATGTTGAGGAAGTTCTAGTCTGAGGGCTTGTGATTTTTTTTTTTCCTCTGAAGGAGAAAGCAAGGTAGTAGAAATCCAAGACTCGAGTTAAAATTTCTCTTATGAAAGTTGAGGTGCTCGCCCGAATCAGGTACCTACATGAGCGGGACCCACTGTTCTTGGTCCATTCTAGTACATGGAGCAGTGGGTTTCACAGAACTGTAGTACACACGATGGAGGACAGCAGTCATTTTTTTTTCACTAGGGTCATTTTGCTAGCACTCATGGTCTACCAATCTCATTTAATACTCAACATATATTAGTACTTTTTTCATTGCACAGATCTTTTCTTCCTGACTTATAATCGTCTTGAATTCCAAGATGAGTTTTCTGCACTCTTGATGTCAGATACACCTGGAACTTTAATCTGGTTCTGTCACTTATCACCAAGATACATGTCACCACTCTGGACCTTTGTTGACAAAGTGCTGCAATGACATTGAGATAATGTGCTTAAAATAGCATGGCACCCAGCACCAAGTATAAATTCCCTTCCCACCTTCCTGTTTCTTAGATGATCACTGAATTTAGCGCCAAAGATACAATGTATCTATCTCCTGTTCACCGTGAGGGCAGTGATTGCGACCAGATTAGGAGATGAGCCTGTCTGGCAGCTGTCCGAGGTGCTAAAACTTCTCTATAGATAAAAATATCACAAGAATAGGAAACGGAAAAGGCTATTTTTATTGCAACTCTTTTTGAGGAGAATACTGTATGTGGTTAGGAAGAAAAGATTCTTGGAAAGAGGGTGAAAGACACAGAAAAGATGAGTTAACAGCAGGTTACCATGTGCAGGTTTAGTGAATTGTGATGGAAGGTAAGGTAAACAAGCTGACACACGATCATCACCAACATCCACCTGGGCCATCTCTCCACCTACCTCTCACATATAAAGCAGGACTCTGAATTCGTAAAAGTAGAAATATTTAAAATGTGCCAAATTATATTATCTACTTCCCCAAGCAAATCCATAACAATCCAATTCCAATAGTATTGATGACTTGAGCTATAATCCTTTTAGAACTGGGGTCTTCGATTTGCTATTTTAAAAAAGTGAATTTTTTTGTTTTAATTCTACATGATGTCAAAGTAGTTTGTATAGTGAACAAAGCTAAGTCATGCTCACTGCCCATTATAAAAGATCCAGGTTCCCTAAGCTGAAGTTTCCACTCCTGTAATGCAATTCACTCCATGTGCAAAGCGTTACTTTGCCTTTTTACCAGGGTCTGGTTACCAGTGCAAGGAAATGCTCATATTCTGACTGCTGCTATTGCTATGAATGAAAAAGTCCTTTGTCTCTGACTGGGATTTCCACGTCTTCCGTCAGCATCCATGAAATCGTGGTAGGCTAACTCATCAGCTTTCAGGAAGAGTGAAATCTCAGGCTCTTTACAGTGGGGTCTTGACAACCCACACTGAACAGTCCGTAATAGGATAAATCGAAGGTTTTTAGTAAGAAAAGCCATAGCTCAGAGAGGCATGAGTGTGGTTGCCATTGAGGCAGGCAGGAAGATGTATATCAAAATGGTGGCAAAGTGCAGGCAAAATAGATGAGCGTGTCTTTCATTCTGACCTGAAAACTTTTGTGCCTTGTTAAACTTTCTTGATAGAGGTTTGGATCTAATTTTTAGGATTTGAGGAACTAGATATTTAGACCTGTAATAGTAATGCTCATTTGGGGATTCTAAGAGGCAAGGATTTAAACTGGTAGCATTGGCCATTAATATTAAAACAAATGGTTTTCTGGAATGAAAAAGGTTCATGCAAAAATATGTATTGTTCACTCATCTCTTCTTTTAACAGACTAAGGAACAGCATGTGCTTATGAAGTATTTCTTGGAGGTAATACTAAAGTTGCTCATTATATAAATTAGGATGTTTTTGGTTGTAAGTGACAGAAAACCCTTTCGATCTAAATAATAAATGGAATGTATTGGGTCAGACAGCTGGAGGCCCCCAGGTGAGACCAGCTTCAAGTGCAGTTTCATTGAGTGGCTCAGTTAGGCCAATAACTGCCTAGTTTCTCTTTTCTCTTGTCACATTCTTATTCTCTCCCTTGGCTCTCGTGGGACTGTGTGTCCACACCGGAAACATCAACACCAGGGAATAAGATTGGGCTGGTTAGCTGGAGCCCAAGCTACACGCTCCATCTTCAGATCCAGGAGTAGAGATATGTTCTTTCAACGATTACAGGCTCTGAGGAAAGGCGCGGACAGCAGTAAATGACAATGACGACGACAGAAGGTGAGAAGCTCGGAGGAGAAGCGGGAGCGGATGCTGGGACGGCAGCCTCCAGCCCATCATATCCGCCACAGTGAGGCCACCTCTCCGAAGCCACGTCTCTAGGTCAACCTCCTCTTCCACTCCAGTCACTCCTGCACAAAGCGACTCTTTCCTTACATGCGAGGAAATCAATATTCTACATTTCCACCTGAGCGGCTGCTCTGAGCTAACGAGTTTCTGGGCCCTCACACTGCCCGAGTGAAGATTACTTGTCCGCAATATTAGTTTAGTCCACTAGGCACACGCCTGTCTGCATGGGCCATCCCGCACAGCATGGTTCTGAAATTAGTTCTCGTGCTCTAGAGACATCTCTCCTCTTTCGAGAGAATGCAAGAGACACAAATTGCTGGCAGAAATGCAGACATGTACAGTCCTTTGGGAGGGAGTTCAGTGAAACTGAACAAAACTATATACATTTAGTAACTTTTTGACACAACAATCCTGCTTAAGCGTAAAAGTCACACCTCCAATTCCGCTTTTAGGTGCATAGCCATGAAATCCATCTCAGTGGGTTTTAAACGTGGGGATTTGCCGCCCCGCTCCGCTCCGCCTGTGCGATGCCCAGGAAGGCCTCCTGTCTCCATCGGCCGACAGCCTCCGTTTCCTTCCGTGAGGTGAGGAATTTGGACGAGACGGTGGCTGTCACATATTGAAAGTCGTCTATGCTCAGACCCTAGCCTTGTTGTTCTTTGTATATGATTTCCACCACCCCGCAATCCCCCACAAGGTGTTTATTACACCTGCATCTTACAGGTGAGTGCTCCAAGGCCCAGAGGGGTTTGGTAGCCCTGCAGTTCTCCGGCTCCTAGGAGCCCAGGTCCACCTGACTGTGCAGCCTGCAGTCTCCCTAACACATTAAGTCACTTCCACAAGGTACAGCGATCTAAGGCGTTTACCTAGATCCTGAGACTCTTTACTTTTTAAATTAAATGTATTGGGGTGACATTGGTTAATAACATCATGTAAATTCCAGGTGGACATCTACGTGACACGTCATCTGCACGTTGCATGGTGTGCTCATCACCCAGAGTCTAGTCTTCCTCGCCACCCTGTGCACTCGGCTCCCTCGTGATTCTTTTAAGCAGCAGGAAGATGTGTACGTCCACGCCACCCTGAACACACCCGATCCTGCCTGATCTCGGATGCTAAGCAGGGTCGGGCTGGTTAGTGCTTGTGCTTGAATGGGGGGACCACCTAGGAAGACCTGGTGCTGTAGGCATTAAAAAAAAAAAAAAGGCAGAAAGCCGGAAGAACTGACAGATTCACTAAGGTGCTAATAATTCACAGCCTAAATTTCATTCCCTTTTCTTGTGGGAATTAAACAACGACGACATGGGTATCAGCATCCCTCACCCTAAAGCCGTTCTCACCCCGCCTCGCCTCTTCCTCATGTACTTCAGGGCTAGTTAATTGTACTTTTCTGTTCGAGACCAGCTCTCCACTCCCGCGAAGCCCTGCTCCTGTTTTATTTATTTGTTTTTTCCCCTGTAGTCCCATTCTTACTCCTTTGTCATCGATGCATAGGCAATCACTCTAATGGGTTTTCTATTTATACCTGAGTCTGTAGGTTCCGGGTAAAATAAGTGGTTTTGTTTAAATGTTTCTGTAATTGAAATCTGGACAAAGCTTAGATTTTAGTTAATACATATATATTAATATTGGTTTATTAAACGTAGCAAATATACCATATCAATGTAAGATGCTAGCAAGTGGTGAGACTGAGTGCCGGGTACATGGGACTCTGTACTATTTTGTCAGTTTTTCTGTCAATGTAAAATTATTCTAAAAAATAAAGCCTAGTTAAAAATGTGAAATGTACAAGGATGAGAAGTTCATGGATTAAAAAATGCTATTTAAGCTGGTAATTTAATGTATTTTATTACCTTTTATATTAAAACAAAATGAAAGATAGTGTGACAACTATATTTACGCTTTAGTAGAAAATCCTAATAACACGAAAGGACTAAAATAGTCCATATAAATTCCAAGTTCCTTGTAATTTGTAAATTTATTTTTAACTGCTGGTGGCGAAGCAATATTCTTCGCCTTGTTTAAATAAAGTATAACCGAATTAGGAAGCTCATTTTTGCCCACTTTAGACTCAGACGCATTTTGTTCCCTCTTGTCTCCCGAAACCTCCTGTCACACTGAAACATACAACTTTCCTTCATTTCTGATCTTAGCATTTGTAAAAGGATAAATAATTGATGAGCACAGGAATTTGGGAATGTATTCAGCTTACGCTCAGCACTAAACTGTTTCTAATGTCCTCAGGCATCAGCCCAAAATGTACATGCAAAAGGATGTCAACTGGCAGTGGGAAGCCAGGCGTCGAGGGCACGGAATCGAGCCGCGAGATGCAATGCACCAACAGGAAAAGCAGTCGGAGCTCTCGCTGCCAGTCAGACAGTCTGTGTACCTTGCTGCCGTGTAGAAAGTGCTCAGGTGTCTCTCCGGGAAGGCTGTATCTCTCTGAGGGAGCTAGCATCTTCCTTCTGATTTCAACACAAGCTGAACTGAAGGGGTTGTGCATCTCAGAGGCTGATCAATGCCTTCTCTCAGGGAACCTGGAAAGAAGCGGGGTGCATCAGGGCCCACTTCCCCTGGTCTCTCGTCTCATCTACCTGCACCTAACTTATTCATAACATCTCTACAGTAAAAGGGAACTTGGGGTGAGACTATGATGAGCCAGTCTTACCCGAAGCAGGAATCCCTGAATGTCAAGCTTTCCTTGTCACCTGGTTGAAAGAGCCCTTAAGCAATCCATGTCAGAAAAAGTGTCAGGACGTGCTCTCCCCTTCACTTTATATGCACTTCAGACACACGCGGAGCAAAGGAACAGGGCGACCCCGTCTGCCGCCACTCCTTCTCCCGGGGCAACATCGGGGTTCGCTCTACACGGTGTCATTCAGACGTATGGGCATTCGCGCCGTCCTGAAACCATAAGCGACAGCATGATGCTGTGTCAGGTTTTGTTTTGAGCATTCCAGCTGACAGAACGTGGTACCTACAGTGGAACCGGGATTTCTGTGGATTGCGAATGGTTAAGGCCGGCGTTCGCTTCTAGAACTTCAACAGAAGGAGCCCAACTCTTCTGTGCCAAGGGTTTGCAGGGGTTTCGAGACGGCTCGTCTCTGACTTGTCTTCCCCAACCCTCTGTCTCCCCTCGCCCGCCCCTTTACCAAGAATTCATTTCTGGCCAAAGTGTTGAGTTCCTTTATTCCTCTCGTGGCATGGTCGGATTAAAATGATTATACCTATTTCTTGTCAAAGAAAAAAACATTCTGAGTAAGAAGCGTGCTTGAGTTGCATAAATCACTTTCAGTGAAAGGTTGGTTCTTGCTCTGAGAGCATTGTTACGACATCATGTAGCATATATTGCACTGTTATATAGCACTGGGTTACAGGATGTAACCTTCTGAAGAATGTGTGTCTGAATTTCACTTGCATACATTAGATAATCGGATACTCATGTAATTTCTTTTTTTGCAGCTGTTGAAACTTTAAAAATCAAGATAAAGAAATGTATAGCTTCTATCTGCCTAAACAGGAAAAAACTTAAATACATTTTACATATAGTTATGTTTATAGATACTATGAAGTTTACTTACTGAAATGAAAATAAATGGATTAAACTGAAAGGCAGTTTAAATCCGCAGCGATATAAAATTTCTATTAACTGGAAATGAGTTAACTATAATAATTATTAGGCCACTACAGGATCTGTATTCATGAAAGAATTTGCACTTGACGGAAAGATCAAAACACAAGAATGCGGAAGATATTTTATGTTGAGAGGACTTCCCCCCATTTTAAAAATGTACGCGACTGGACAGCGCTGGCTGTGAAGACTCGGGTGGCGCCCCCGATTTGCCCCGTGAGGTTTTTGATCGGGTTGGGCTGAGGCGTCCTCACTGTGCCACTGAGTTCATCACTGTCATCAACAGCTAGTACTCGGTGAGCATTTCTTACACACAGGCCACCGTCCCAAGCACCTCCGTGGACCCTCTGTGTCATGCACACTTCAGGGACGCGGTCGTACCCATTAACCCCGCGTGACAGGCGAGCCACCGGGGTCTCGCCAGAGTGAGGGAGCTGGGGTTCACGTGCCGACAGCCCGAGCCCCCCACCCCGACTCAGCCGGACGTGGGGCATAACTTTTTTAAAGAGCTTTCTTGCTTGTGTTCCCTGCATTCTGTTCTTCAATTTTTCCTGCGAGACGCCTTCTCAGACGGTTCTTCCCCAGACGCCCCTAGTGGCTCTGGTCTGCACGTGTTCGAGCCTCGTTTTCTAACCCGTCCTCACCTGTCATCCGAGCTTCTGACAACACACCCACGTCTGTCTTCCCACAGGGTCTCCCAGAGGTCGGTCTCCCACTCACCACCCCTCAGGCCGAGGCGTGCTTTTCCCCACTCTGATCATTTCCTCGAGCGGAAAGGCCTCTCTCAGGTGCCACCTTTTGTGGAGCAAGGTCGTCGCAGGCCGAGGGGACCTCCCTGCGTCATCTGCAGATGCTACGGCATGGACCGCCCGTTCCCGTCTTCTCCTGAAATACACCGCGGTGTGCAGTTATCTGTGCCCAGGAAGCATCGTAGCCTTTGACCCGCTGTCCGAGGAGGAGGCAGAACAACACAGAGCTGCAGCCCACGCCCGCCCTGGGAGCTCGGTGAGTCCCGAGCACAGGAGGCCTGGAAGCGGGGTCCGGGGCGGCCTGGGGGGCAGAGTGGCTCACAAGGCCGCTTGAAGCTCGGGGTGGAATGGCCCTGAAGGCAGATGTGGGTCACTGCTTTCAGCATCGCTGTGCTTTGTTTTGCCAAGAAGGGAAGCTGTTAAGCCTCGGGCCATAGGCATCAAGGAGAAACTTCCCCCTAGTCAGAGCCGGTGCCTGGGGCTTCCTTTAATCAGAGGCTTCACAGCGCTGCCGGCGCTGCACCTTTCCCTGGGGGGGGGGAAACCCTGACCCCTGACCCCTCCTTGAAGAGCACAGTTCAGGGTGTCTCCTCCCCTCCTCACAGTGAAGGTTCAAATCCACCAGCACGGGGTCTGCGGTAGGGAGAAGAGGACCCCTCGAAGTGTCTCTGCAGGCGGCCCGCACTGCCCCCTGGTGTCCACTGCGGGCACCGCCAGAGTGTGCGAGGACGCGAGGCCCCGGGGGCGGGGGACCCAGGCTGCGGAGGGGGCGTGCGTATTTGCTGGCAGCATCGGCCTTACGGATGTACAAGTTTAATCACAAAACGGTCCCAAACCAGGAACGCTTTTTGTGACCACGATTCCCACCGAGTCTACACACTCACGAGACCCCCGTGCGGGGCCCGACAGCCCCCCTCTAAAGGCACGCGCCTCCCTCAGGTTTTCCAAGTGTCGTGCGGCCCCCCCAAAACACTTCTGAGGACCAGATCGGGCTCTCAGTCACCAGTCGGCACTGGAAGGATTCTAAGTGGGAGAAAGGAGACTTCGTCCTGGGGTTTCTTTGGTCCCTGGGAGGCGGCCAGAACGGTGCCGCGGAGCCTGCAGACAGACTCAGGCCGCCCGTGGCCCCAGCCTGTGTGGACCGCAGCGCGAGGGCGGCGCCGTGGGCTCGGAGCCAGGCCGCCCGCACAGGTGCGGCACCTGTGCAAACGGGGCCCACACGTGCTCCAGCACTGCCCACGCCGAGAAAATCTTAACCCTCTCCGAACCAGGTTCCCCGTTGCCATTGTCATTCTGGGCTCGGGGCCCGAAAATCATGTCGCTGGCTTTGCATTTACTAGAATTCGCTACGTTTGCCTCTTTCCTCCCTAGTTCCTGTGTGTGCTGCCCGTGCTCAGGCCCCAGATCTTGCCCAGGAAAAGAGCAGAGGCTTTGGCCGTGCTGGCCCGGGCCCATCTCTTGTCTCCCAGCGCAGCCTCTGAGGCGAGGACTATGGGCCTGTTTTTTTGCCCTGCACCTGCTGTGGCCACCCCGCAGCCTGGACAGTCAGGCGCAAGTGTCTTCGTGGTTTACCGTCTTTCACTGGATCCCATCTGGCAATCAGGTTTGTCCTCACTCCCCAGCTATATCTTTTGACATCAGGAACCCCCGTTGGCAAACCCAGGTGCCAGGGACAAAGGCACCTGGGGCCGAGTGCTGTGGGGCCTAGGGACTTATTCAGACACATCCTCTTAACATAGGGAGGAGGCACGGGAGCTAAAATGTGAAATAAATCAGCGACATCGCAATGTGCTGATCAGCCCAGCGGCCGGGCCAGGGGGACACCTGCAGGACGAAGGAAGGTTTCTGCTGGGATGGCGAGCACGGCATCCCGCACACCTGCTAAGGTGAAACAGGAAAGACAGTTGTGAAGTGGCGTCCTACACACAGTATTGTGCATCCCCGACGGCTAAGACCACGGGAACCTACGGAGCAAAGGCCGGGAGCCGCCGGCAGGCCCTTCGCCTTTGCAGTCTTGCTTTTTCCCAGGCACCGTCTTCCCCTTCCCCTTCCTCACCGTATGTCCATACCGAAGAAAACGAGTAAACAAAATCTTTAAACTGTTAACTCACAGGGACTAAAGAATGATGTATAAACTGCACTCTCCCAGGGTCCCTCTCAGCGCCTCTGCCCTGTTCTCTCTCTCTCGTCTCTGTCCCTCTTCGTCCCTCTTCGTCCCTGTCACACTCTGCCTCCGAGAGGAGCCCACACTCTGTCTGTGTCAGCCCTTCTCCAATAAACTTTCTAACTCCAGAGTGCGTGTGGAATCCTGCCCACACTCTCCACCAAAGGACCCTCTTCTCCACCAGTGCCGGGCTTGGCGTCTCCCGCTCGGGGAAATTTGCCCTGTTCTGCATCATCTGATGACGCTTTCCTTGTACCCTTCGTCACACCTGGCAGGTTTCTGCTCTTCTCCGTGGCTGTCTACTTACCTGCTTACCTCCCTCCTGCCTGTCTGCCATCCCAGCTTCTTCTTACCTACAAGTCTATAAAACCACACCCTGAATGCCGACTCTGTCCCGGACATCATTCATAGGCTCTATATGTCATCGGGGAGCGAAAATTACCCTCTACCCTTCAAGTTCTTTGGGCTGGACTAATAATCAAATGACCACAACACAGGGGGTCGATCAGGATCAATTACCTCCTTAAAGGAGCAGAAGGAGGAGTCGGTCTTAAGTCTACTTAAGGAACTTTTTTTTAAGTGGACTGATGATCCTAGGAAATAGAAGCCATGAGACATAGGAAGAGAAGGAACGAGGGGAAAAGGGAAGGGGAAAAAGGACCAGGAGAAAGATTTCTGTTGATGGACATCTAATCGCAACTCTACAAACCCGAAGAGAAATACATTAGTTTTACTAAATGCATGGGAGTTAAGCACACACACACACAAAAAACTTTTAACTTTCACGGCTGAGAGTCTTTTTGCAAGTCAGGTTTTGTTGAACCAAAAGTGGCCAGCCAGAAGACTGCCCCGAGGCCCTAGAGCCTGAACCACCAGCAGCATCGCAAGGTAAAGGCAGCGAGACCGTCCAGAGTTTTTGCAAACGTCTTTTATCCATCGAGGGGGGAAAGCGGGGAGAGAGAGGTAGTCTGAAAGAATTCCCCCAAGCTCTAGGCAAAGGGGTGGGCGAAGGCCAAGCGGGGCCAGCTCTGGGGGAGCAGGTCCACGTAAGGAAATGTCCGTCCCCGGGGCGGAGCGGTGGGCAGCAGTCCCAAGGCCCCCGTGCAAACAGACAGCGAGCGGTTCCTGGAGTTGCCGATGCCGGGCTGAAATAATCTGCGAAAATCGCCACTGATCCGAAATTCCAGCAGGCAAAACAGGGAAGTGAGAAGTCTTGTCAGCTGGCCCACAGCCACGAACAGACTAATAATTCTCTTTCTCTCTCTCTCTCTGGCCACTGTAATTTAAATGAGAACATCTCAGTTTTTTGTTTTTTTTTTTATTTTTAAATCCTGGGCATCAATAGTTTTCAAATTTACAACCTCCTCTTTTTACAGAAAACGTCCGGATTTTAAAGTCTCACCCTAGAGAACAGCTAGAATTTACATGGTGGGGGTGGTTTAAAACTTAAGAACTGTGAAATCAAAGAGACAAAAGCATCTCTGTCCCACAGCCACAGTGAAGCGGACCCCCAGGAAGAAGCCCCGCCCCCGCCATCCCACTGTGTCAAGTCCACATGCTTACCCCGACCCCCCAGTTGCTCCTGAATTCACGATCTTGTAGCGGTTTCTGAGGCAGCCCGGCCGGCTGGCGAGCAATCCTCGATTATGCGGCGGTTTGCTGGGCATTTATTTCGTGTTCTGTGCTCTTACCGGGACCAGCGCGAGCAGCTCACGGTTGGCGCGTGCAGGCCGCTCTCTAAAGCACGCTCGTAACTGTTGTCCCACGCAGTGTCCCCGCCTCCGCGATGAGGTGACAGTGCACGTCTGCTCTCCTCCGGCATGTGAAGAGGCACGAAAGGATGAAGGGACTTGGCTAGAGCCTCCATCTGCCCTGATGACCAAGATATGGGGGTTTCGGTTTCAGTTAAGGAATCTCCACGCTTCCGGCGGGGGGGGGCGGGGGGGGCGGGGCGGGGACTACAGACTCTTCAAGAGAGAAAGGCAAATTGTAGCAGAACTTGCATAATTTGTAGGCCAATTTGTAGGGTAAATATGAAATGATAATAGAAGAATGAGTAACAATATATCAGCATGGTAACTAAGGGCTGGAAGATTTTGAGAGTTTATATTTAGGTTCATCGGTTTTTATTTATACTTTCTTGTGAGGATATAATACACGTTCGGTACATATAGTGCGATAAACTTTTCCCTGTGTGTACAGCGGCGTGACCACCACTCGGAACGAGAGAGTGCTGACAGCTCGTGAAAACGTCCTGCGTCCCTCCCCACCCCCACCCCGCCCAGAGCCAGGAGCTCGGCGTCTGGACCTGTGGCCGTCAGTCCCGCCCGCTCTGACTCCGCACATAAGGGGAAGCAGACAGTGCGTGCTCTCCGCGGTTGGCCATGTCACTGTGTGCAGCAGGGGCGTGCGCTTTTTCACTGCTATGTAGTATTCCGCTGAATACCCACGCCATTGCTGCTCTATCCCTTCTACTGTGAATAGGTATTTGGGTGACAACCACCAACTCCTGGTTAGCAGCCACTGCCACTCTGTGCCTAGATCTGTTAATTCACCGGGGGTTGCAGAATGGTGACAGTCTATCTTTCGTTTTAATTTATAGGTGGAAATAATTTTATAAAAGCAGCTACTCATCTGCTACTAAGCAACACAGCTCTAAAGTTCACATAGGAAAGTCAGGATAAATGCTTCATTTCCTTTTATTTACTAAATTTTAAAACAATGAATTGGTTTCCTGTCATCCTCAGCAGATAAGTTATTTAAATGTTACTATGAACTCATGGATTTAAGCATATTTGATGGGTTTTAACTTACTGTAATTCTTATCTTTATTGAAACTCAAATCGTCCCATCTCTGGCTACTGGGGGCCTCTCTAGGTTGATTCTCAAGTCCTTAGGCCATATAACCTGAGTAGGTAGCAGAAACCTAGGGAGGGGCCCTCTGTCCCCAAACCCACCAGAATTATTAGAACCAGCCAGTCCTAAGCGGCTCGTTCTGTCCTGCCTCGCCTCTCTGCCGGAGTGCTCTCTGCAAGTATAATGTGCACACACCCACACACACACCCACGTGTACACATGCACACACAGACTCAGGACAAAACCACGGTTTTTTCCCAAGTATCTTCTATCCGAAAGATGGAGTGCTCCTCAAGTTCCTCATGCTGAGATGGAGAGTCTTCCAAGTAATTTTTAAATCAAATGAAGCAGCCGAAGAATTCCTTTCGAGCCCCTGGTACTCTGAGTGGCACTTGATCAATCACTGTGACTCCCTCACCGCAGCTCTGTGATGATCAGACCGGATGTGAGGAGACCAGCCCTTGCTTGTCACCAGAAATGATCTTTGGATATTATTTACGATCACAAGGTAGGGGAGACTATTTAAAAATGTGCCCAAAACTCAGAAATGGGGTCCAAATGTAGGTGGCATGTCCTCTGAAAGCCACAAAAAGGCGGAAGCCCACCCTGAGTTTATCCGGGAGGAGGTACTGGCTCTTGACTGTGGATTACACTCAGTTATAAGGCGCCATAATAAATGCTCAGCACTTCGCAGGGATATGCGTTTTCCATTTTTCTTCCATTATACGGTATCATTTTTTCCACTCATTCAATTTTCGAAACACTTTATTTGAAGCAGTTTTTTTTTTCTCAAAAAGCTGTTTTAAATTGATGGTGCTCCTTGTGATTAAGGAAATATTATACTATTCTAGTTGAATTATACTTATAGCCTTGCAAGTATTCATATTAACTAATCAAATCTTCTAATTTCCCATTTCTCCGTCTAAGATATTGACCAACAGCAGAGTGCTATCGATGGCTGACAGCAATCAATCAATCCATTATAAAGCACATTTATGAGAACAAGGCTTGTCAGTCCTTTTTAATTTTCCTCTCCAATGGAGTGACTGTTTTGATTGCTAGAAATAGTGAAGCAAAAGACATGCAATATTTTGATTTTCATGGAGCATTTAAGTTTCATATTTGAATAACACAGTCAGTAGCAGCTACAAATTCTTAGAAACTTAAATGCCTCTGAGTACATATCTCTGTTCTAGATGTCATGGCATCATAAAGTAAGGGGTACAGTGTCCTTGACAGTTCCCCTCTGCATTTGAGGCTGACTTGGGCTCCTCCTCCTCTCTCTCTCTCTCTGGGGAGCCGGGGCAGGCAGGAGCTTAAACACAGTCCGACTTCCACTTGAAGGTGCACTGAGGAAACGCAATAAACGTAACCGAAAATTAACCTAGTTTATCTTGCTGCTTTTTCCGTTTCTGATGCCAGATGGTTATAATAAACGGTCAAATACATGCTTCTCCCCCATTCCACGTTGACAATGGGGGGTGAGCTGTAAGGCTGCACACGCGTGAACATGTAAGCGGAGACCTACGTGCCTTGTGCCCTTCAACAGGCAGTGACGAAACCGGAGACTTTGCAGAGGTTCCTTTTAGGAGAAGACAGGACGCTCCTCGAGTGTGTCTTTCCTCCAGGCTGAGCCTCTGGAGGTGGCTCTGCTTTAGGTCCACACCCGGAAAGTGCACAGCATACCACGTTAAAGGACACTGGCTGTGAGGGATCCCGGGGGACGCGTCCGCGCCGACTGGGCACGCGCACGGCTGATATTTAGAAAACCAGGAGGCAGAAACGTGGAACGAGAGGGTACAGTCCAGCCCACTTAATTTCAGGTCTGGGAATAGTCGGGAAGCTCCTTGCACAACCAGCCCAATGCTGGTTTTCGTGACGGACGCACTTCGTCGGACCAATCGTAATCTCTTCTACGGCAGTGAGCAATTACTAGAAAGCTCAGAACGGGTACGGTACACTTCAGTCGCAGCGAATTTTTGCCTTTAAATTCAGAGTCGCACAAGTCCTAGCGGTTGCGAACTATCTGGAGCTTATGACGTTAGGTTGGTTTACCCCCAAAAAAGAGTCACCCAGGAGGCAGCATGAGTGAGGACCTAGTATGGGGTCTACAGGCCTCCGCGGCAAAGTCTGACAACAGAAGGATTTTTGTCAAGAATGTGTCAAACTTCTGGCTGTAAAACTTGACCTGAACCGACGCGAGGCTCTTTTTAGTCTTTATCCTACTTAGTGTGAAAACTTAATCTTCCACCACAGAAATATTAACGTGATTGATTACGGGGCACTGGTGTGACAGACGGGTCTGCACGTGCACTGGTTCCTGTCTACAGTCCACCCAAGTCTGAACCCCGAAATGCGGCTGCAGCCGGTGCGGATGAAAGACCGAGGGAAGTAGTAAATATTTTCTCTTTGTGTGTGTGTTTTAAATAAAGGATTGAGAAGACACAAATAAAATTTACAAATGCTACTAAATTTCCAGAGGTAGTTGGTGTTGGCCACCTTTCAGTTTCGTAGGATTAAAGGGTTTTTTGAGAAGGATCACCTGGTCTAACCCCCTTTGCAAACGTAGTGAGAGCTTGGGGGGCCGTGTGCTTTGCTTAAGGTCCTATATTTCAAAACTGATAGAGGACCTTCAAAATGACGTTCTCGGTGACTTGTTATTGCAAGTCCCTGCCTATAAACGCCCCGGCCCAACTGCAGAATCAAACATCTGTAGGATTTGATTTGGTCCTGCCTAACGCGAGTTAATGACCAAAATCCACAACAACAACCATGAGGATGCCCTTCGCCCCTGTGGCTGGGGTGAGAAATTCACCGAGTTGCCCTCACGCCCGGGACCTGGTGTGCTGCCATTGGGCTCTGGGTCTGGCTGTCTGCTCGGTGGCACCTCTCAGGGTGACCCTTGCCGCCACCGTGCTGGGTTACGAGCCTGAGGTCGGGCACGTGGACCTCTACCACCTGTCAAGGGCTTGTCATGCCCGTTTCCCTGGTCTCCAAACTGACATGTAAGGTATCTATCTACGTGTCTATGTGTCTATGTGCTATGTGTCTATGTGTCTGTGTGTCTATGTATCTATCTATGTATCTATGTATATATGTATCTATCTATCTATCTATCTATCTAGATACATAGATATATCTCTCCGTATATCCGTTGCAGGGAACATAGAAGGAATTCTGACTGTATTTATTTTCATATAAAGAAACAGTTCTGCTGGTATCTAACAGCCTGGTGGACATGGCCAGCTGGCCACGTCGCCCATGGAAACGGAAGGAGAGTGGGCGCCCGCAGAGGCTGACCTGGCCCCCCTCGGTCCCTTGCTCTCAGCACACCTGGAAGTCCGGCTCAGGGGGCGGGGCTTCGTGGCTTTGCGCAGCGTATCATCATAAACGGCGAGGTTTTCACAAACGTGAGCACGAGGTGGGGACTGGCCTGAGCACCTCTGGTTACGTCGTGCAGAAAGCGCTTCCACGATCTTCGAGGGCTTCCGGTTTCTAGAACATCTTGCAGTCTTTTCCGTTTTCCCCTTATTTTCCAGTACCTTCTTCCCCCTAGACAAAATAGCAAAGCCAAATCAAAGAGATGGCTGTTGTTTCGTTTTGTTCTGTTCTGTTTTTTTAATCTGGGGACCCATCCCACCGACCCGACCGCTCTGCTTGAGAGCCGGCCTTGTTTTTCTCTCTCGACTGTATACAAACGCAGCAGGGTTGGAGCTCTCCCTGAGTTACTATGAGGATGGCTCGTGCTGCAGGCGATCTGTCTGCCCGTCTGTTGCTTGCGGGGAAATTCCGTGTAGGCATCAAGGGAAGGACTCGAGGGCATCATCTGACTCCGTTTCGGTGACACGCTTGCGTTTGGTTTCTTGTTGGATGTGTGTACTGCCAGGTCCTCCCCCGGGGCTGACACTCCTTCTTCCATCAAGGCGGAGATGGCACTCAGAGGCATCACTGCCTTTTACCGAAGGCCCATCACACCTTGTTTCATCTCCGCGCCGTCTCTGGGTGACCGGCATGGCTGCTTCGGTTTTCCAGGCGAAGGGGCCCCGTTTCGGAGAGCGAGAAAGTCGCCCAGTATCACTCCGGTTATAAGTGGCGGAGGCGGATCTTGAACCCACGCCCATTTGGCTCAGGGTTCCCGCCCTAACCCAGAGCTCACGCCGCCTCCCGCGAAGACCACGCCCGAAGGGCCTTGCTGATCAAGTGTCTCCTCTTTTCGGTGCAAACAGGTGACTGTCACTGGACACGAGTGCCTTGCAGGGGGGCCGCGCTGTTTTGGGGTCTGACTGCTGCACTTGCACCCTGCACAGGGGCGATGGCACCTGCCAGCCTCACAGAGCGTGCGGGTGTCGGCACAAAGCACCCTGAGCGCGTTTAAAATGTCAGCCGCTCCCATTATCGCACAGCTCCCGACTCGAACCGGGTTGAGTTCCAAGAGTTCGTTTTACGTCGAGAGGTGTGACCTCAGAGCACAGCTACCTGGCTGAGGACGAGCAGACGCTCCCTCCGCTCACCCACAAATACTATCACAGTGTCACAGGATGGAGTGGGACAGGCCCTATCTACTGTACCCTGGGCTCTTCCTGGGGTGCCAAGTCCAAGGGCCCCTGTCTTCGGGAGGCCTTCCGCCTCACCGGCACTCCCGGCCGCGATGGTAACGAGACATTCAGTGCCTCCGGCGGCTGTCCAAACCTTAGGAAACGGACACCTCCCGTCCCTCTCGCCCTCCGTGCCCTCTGCCCTGCATGAAGTCACGCCCCGTTTCCCCAGTAGCTGGCTCAGGATGGCAGCCACGCGTTTACGAGGACGCATGAACGCCCTGAGCCATGTCACCTCCCCGGAGCGGTTCCCATGGATGAAGCGGCGGAATCTAGAGTCTCAGGCAGGGACGCTGAGCGCACTCCCAGCACCTGTGGCCCTGGGACGGCCGTGACCTGCTCCCCACGTCGCTGCGAGAACGGAGCTCCTCAGGTGACGCGGGTGCTCCCGCATCTGTTTCCTCTCCGAAAAAATCTGGGTGTCGCTTGTCTAGAGTGAAGTACAAACGTCAGAGAAAGAGCACGGAAGGTTTTCCCCAGTTTGGGTCAAGCTTTTCTTTCTACCTTCACCGCAGCCAGTGTGTCCTGCATCGGCTAACGCTGGGCTAATGAGTCGTTTCCTGAAACAAGCCCCCGGTCTCTGCAAACGCTGTTCTCCTTTCCCCACTTCTCATTATTTTCTCTTTAAACGTTTCCCCATCCGTGGAGCCTGGCCCTGTCCTCCTGGCAGATGGTGGCTCTCTGCTCGGCGCTCACAGCAACCGCCTGCCCTATCTGAGCATGTCTGCAGGCCGACTCCTGTGCACACCCTCCCCTGCACACCTTGACAGGTGTTCACCTGTACAAGCCCAGTCACTGGGCCCGCTGCCAGGCACTCAGTCATAAGACCTGCGGTCCACGCCCTGGCAGCTGGGCTTCGAAGCCTAGACCTTCCGTCACAACAGGTGACTTAGCTGGAATGGCAAAATCTTTAGCACCGCGATAACTGTCTTTGGTTACAAAGAAGAGCTGGTCGAAAGACATGAATGGTCAAATACAGCTCCTCTCCACTCACGGGAAAACACCTCAATCTTAAGCAATAGTGAGGATAGGCCTGTTTCAACCCTTTTTAAAATCCTTTCATCATAATCCAAATGCCCAGATAGAGCTGTGTGACCACGGCCACACACATCTGAGGTTAAGAGAATCACGAGGCGGAGGAAGGCACCTGCTGAGAGACATCGGACACTTCCTACGTTACAGCGCCTGGGATTTCCACAAACTAACTTTAAAAAGTGGAAAACTCTTCCTTCCAGATAAGGAAACTAAAGCTCAGAGACGTTAAATAACTCATGTAGAAATAGTTCTGAAAGACCGCAAAATTTGGGCTCTTTCCATATGCCAATAAATAAGTACAATTAATTTTATACAGTTTTATGGGTATAACTAATCGGATTACAAACGTCTGGATGAAGAATACAGTATGATTTTTACCTGAACTGACAGCTACTTGTTACCAGTCACAATGATCAGGGGCACCATGACTGCACATTAATCTGCACACTACTCTTGCTTAGAACCGCCCTGTATCTTGATAAGTAAGCAAGTTCAAGAAACAGTGACATAAGACATCAAAACGTTATCATTTTGTTTCCCGTTTTCAGGTACACGTTGTTGCAATCAGAACTTCATCCGGATGAAAAGACAAACTCATCCCCGCCCTTCCACCTGTCATTGTTCCTTCACTCCACCCCATTTACTAAGACCTTCCTCCGTTTCCCTGCGCACCTGCTCCTGCCCAGAAGTCAATGCCTGGTGAAAATACTTCGAAGTGGCATGGTCTCGATCCATTCATTCTATTGTCAATACATAAGAGTTCCTGCTGTGCCGTTTCTAAAAAATGTTCTAGAATGAACATCGTTAAGGAAAGGAGAGGTCCCCGGGAAGCCAACCCCTCCAAAACCTGTTGCTTGTGCGACTGCACAGTGGCAGGAAGCATTTGGACCTGGCTCTTGGCAGGACGCTCTGTCCAGATTGTTTGGCATCCAATCACACTACTCAGCAGTTTCATTCCCGTTGGCAAAAGAACTAGGTTTTTATTGGCTACTACTCAGTCTCTAGAACATATAGCGACTGCCTGATGGGGGCTCATGGGCATTTGTTACTGGAAATAGAAAACAGTCAAGGTGAAGAGCTTGAAATTTTCAAAGTGCATTTGAAATTCTTGAAGGGCCGGGTTAGCCCAGGCTCCTGGCTCTGCCACACCTTACACCGATGCTCACCAGACGATGGTTTTGCAACACGTTAGCATCTTCCTTTTTTCTCAGGAGGGCTTAAAGCAGGTGCTTAGAACGAAATTAAAATTTTAATATAACCTAATTTGAAAAGCATGAGCCTCAGTTTTCTTATTTGACAAAGAGAGGTATTTATAACATCTACCTCAAGGGAGTGTTAAGAAGATCAAATGTGATGTTGGACCGAAACACTTTGCAAACTAAGCTATTACTGTAACTCGGTTCTCTATATAAGAACTAGACGGAAAATAGTTACAAATAAAACCATGATGCAGCTTGGCAGGACAGAAGACCGTTTAAAACGCCCATCTCCAGATCCCAACTCTCGCTTACAATCATGGACACAGAGTTAGCGATGGAGTCCGATTATGGGCATAAAGACGCCCTCACCCGATTTTGACGAAGGAATAAATGAAGTGGCCTTGAGTCAGAATTGGAAGGACGAGTGAGCTTTCAATAGTCTCGAAGATGGAAAGGGGCGTAGGTGAAGAATAATGTTTTAGACAGAGGGGCCCGCCCGGAGACCTGGCAATGCAGAGGGGTGGGCATGTGGGCTGCCGTGCCCAGACATGTCTAGGGCGTAATATGAGAGCAGATTTGAAAGGTAACTTGGGAACGGGTTGTAGAGGACCTTGAATGTCATAAGAAGGGTTGGCAACAAATTCTTTAAGAACAGGAAGTCACTGAAGATCGGGGAGGGGAGCAGTAAGGGGACTGACATGATGCATCAACTTCCTGTGTTTTGCATGACGCATCCCAGAGACGCGTCCTGGTCAGGCAAAAGTATGGAGACAGGGCGGCTGCTGGGAGGCTATTGAGCAGTTCGGCAGAGGGACAATGGGATGAAAAGCAGGGCTGTGGACACCGGGGGAGCAGGGGGAACGCGGCCGGATCAACTGATGCATCTTTCCTTTCCAGTCCTGTGGTTTGGGGCCCATTCCCGACTGGCACAGTTAGCAGGCTCTGGCTGATGCCTGCAGCTGGGACCATTTCCTCCCACTATTGCCAAGACCTCCGGGAGGTCCATTGAGTGCAGTGACAGGCCCTTCCTCTTACAGGAGAATGCCAGCTACTTTCAAAGGAACGGGGCACTAATTTTTTGGACTCCTTTCTCTATCTGCATCCTCATGGCAACGGAGAACACACAGATCGCTCCAGCCTACGGCTCTGCGATTTAAGATTCACAGAGCTGCTGGGTGGGCAGTTTTTGGAGACAGCCTTTAGTTTTTGTGTTCTTTTGTGGCCCAATACAACTAGTTAAATGCAGGAAAATACAATCGCATTGTCCCAGTGCTCACTGACTACATCCCATGAGATTGGCAATCTCTAAGCCCCGATTACTTTTTTAAAGGCGTCTTCGTGTGCATAAACATGTCTCGTTACCAGCATCAAAAGGTGTTTATTAAAGTCCATTTGAAATAGGTGCTGGGTCAGGCAGAGCTAAGGATAGTAGTCATGAAACGGCCACCCGTCCCTCCAAGAAGAGATGCTGAATTCTGCACAGAAAGTGTCCCGTTTCCAAGGGTCTCTCTGTTGGGAGTGGGCGGAGTAGAAGGTCACTGTTGGGCAGAATCACAAAGAAATGCTGCTTCTTGCTAAAGATAGCCAACTGAAACGTCCCTCTCATTACGAGTAGAGAGAATTCTGCAAACCATATTGGCGGCAGACCTCCTTAGCAATATGACTAATAGAGGCTGTACTTGAAGTGCTTCTTACAGAACGTGAGGCTTATTCCTCTCTGGGTTTTTTTTTTTCTAGACACTGTCAAAAGTGACGCCATCCATCTCTGATTTACAGGACTTTTACAATAAGAAGACTGTTGCAATATACGGAAAAAAACCAGTCGAATACTAACGAAATGATACATAATATTCACTTTTATTTGCTTTGATGATTAAAAAAAAGCAGATTAAAAAAAGCGAATAAAAGCAAGTGTTACGTGGAACCGAGAGGTTTAAAGGTTGCCTGGAGATTATTCAGTAACGACTCCTTGAGTGGCTATGAGAGGCCAGGTAGCACATGAACTGAAGACGTAAAAACAGACATGACAGGTCTTCTTAGCTTTAGTCTTCCTGTTGTACACGGCCTGACTCCACTCCTGGTGACTGGGGTTGTGGAAATGTGACCGTTACGTTGCCCCCGAATCAGAGCCCAGGCTGGAGGAGGGAGGGGGAGCTCTGGGAGCTCTGAGGAGCGTGACAGTCTCGTGAAACCGAGGGAGAGCTTCACAGAGGTGGCGAAGCTCCAGCGGGGTCAGTAGGATGCTTGTTTGAAGGACAATTCCAAGCAGAGGCTCGAAGAGTGAAAGGGTGTAGAATGAGTGAGAAAAGACGGTTTAATTAGGAAAATGATGAGCGAAGCAGAAAGTATTTGTTGTCATTCCCTTCTTCTGTCTCAAACCCAATTCTAGCCAGATACTGGCAGCCACATGCTTCAGAGGACACGAGACCCCTCTCTGGCCCAAGGGGTAATTCCTAATAGTCTCGGCCAATCACAGTACATCAGCTCCCCTTACCAATGGCTGCTCTGGGCACAGGCTGTGTTAGGAGCTGAACCGTGTCCCTTAGGAGGACATGTTGACACAATGAATGTGATCTTATCTGGCCTTTCCGGGGCCTTTGCAGATTAATCAAATTAAGATGACGTCATCGGGTAGGCCTTAATCCAGTACAACTAGTATCCTTATAAGAAGTGGGGAAGGCCAGGCGATATGCAGGCCCGCACACAGGGAGAACACCGTCTGACAGGGGGAGGCAGAGATCGGAGCGATGTGTCTACAAGCCAAGGAACGCCACGCAACACCTGAAGCCAGGAGACAGGCAGCATCCCCTAGGGCCTCTAGAGAGGGCACGGCCCTGTGACACCTTGATTTAGGCCTTCTACACACCAGACCTGTGAGTCAATGAATGTCTGCTGTTTTAAGGCTTCCAGTTTGTGCCGCTCGGTTACAGCAGCCCCAGGGACCGAGAGGAGCGGCAGCTGGGGACTTCTGGGGAGCGCTCCCTCCCTTCCCCTCTTGGACAGGAATCGGTTGAGGGCGTTGCTCCCATTTTTGTCCATTCCATCTCACACCAGCAAACAGGGAGTCTGAGGTCTGCCGTCAACGCGCACAGCCCAGGAGAACGAAACGTCTGGGTTAACAGTGATATCGTGCGTGGTTGCCTTTCCCTGGAATTTCCGGATTCCCTATCAGATCCAACGATGAGATCTGCTCATTCCTTGTGCCACCTTACGTTTTCTGCTGCCTGCCCTTGAAAACATCTCCACTGGTTAGCGGGGTCTAGAGGAAAGAAATGAAGTCAGGAAATCTTTAGTTTCCTACCAGCTTCTGACCGTGCACACCATTTCCCATACGCCCTTTGCAGTGAGGACACATACCCCCTCCCCACCCAAGGCTCATTCTTTATAACTACCCAGTCTCAAGTCTCTGTAAAGGTTTCATATGTGCACTAGGCCACACACGAGTCCTGAGGGCCTCCTGCCTTCGTACGCGCTTCCCATCCCAGAAGCAGCCTCCGGCCCTACGTCCTCCCCATCTCACTTCTCCCTACCTGCTCTCTGGGTTTCTGCTCAGACGCCGCTGCTGGGAGGAGACATCACTGACTCCCAAGTCAGGGTCAGGTGCTCTGTTAACTGCCCCCTGGGGACCACACTAGGGCGAGCACCAGTCGACTGCTTTCTCTCACTAGGCTCTAAAGTCTTGGGCTCAGAGTGTCCTGCTTACCATTTCGTGACCAATCTAAGCCAAGGCCCGCCTGTGGCAGGCACTTGATAAATACGTAATAAGCAAAGGAAACCGGTGCCGACAGCCTGCAGCCTATTTCCTCTACAGCATTCTGACCAGGGCGAGGCAGAGTGGGAACTGGGCAGGGCCTCGTTGAAGCACAAAGCAGGCAAGTGAGTCTTTGCCTCCAGCTTCGGGGGCCTGTGCTGGGTTCCTCCACGCTCCTGACCTTTCCTCTCCTCCCATCTTCGACTTCTCTCTCTAGTTCCCCTGAAAATTTTCTAGGTCTAGGCCTTATGTGACCTAAATAGATTGAAAAAAACAAAAGGAATGATCATGGGTTATCTAGAGAGATCAGCTATGTTATTACTTCTTATAGGGAAAAAATCCCACCATACTTTAACTACTAGTTAAGTTACAGGGAACTATGTCTCCAGAAAGCTCCTAAAGATTAACGTCAAGAATTAATGCAAGCATGACTTTTCAGGGCCTTTATCGCTTGGCAGCTGCTTGCCTACTTTGGTCCCTGGTTTTAGTAACGACTTCTGGACGATTCCATCTTTGGAATACTTGAAAATGTTTTCCAGTAATGCTCTTGGTGTGTGGTATTAACCCAGTCTAAGGTCACAGTCATTCCCTGAGGCTGGCCGTGCATTTGTTTTTGCATATCTTTCTTCTATAGAAGAAATTATGAGGTGTTCTGCTAAGTATAAGTCTAACAGTATGTACAAATTTCTTAAAGGTGAAGGTCACTCATTCATCCAACAATCATTTGGGGGCTTTCCATGTACGCGCCAAGTACTGCGCAGGACAGGGTCACCAAAGGTAAACTGAACATGTAATAAGCGGTGCCTAAAGTCCGCTGAGGTGACAGATTAAGAATACATATAAAAAATCGGCTTCACGCGTTGTGAATGAAAGCAATAGATTGTTGAGACAGAGCAAGGTGCGGCAAGGGGACAACGTCCCCGACAAGGTGACATTCGAGCCCAGACTTCCAGGATGAGACGGAACCAGGTCTCGCAAACGGGGTCACGTTCGCGGTCAGTCAGGTAAAAACAGCCCTCCAGCTTCTTCAGGGCCAGGCTGGGCGTGTGGGCAACGAGGCCGCACCGCCAGCACTAAAGATGGCGGCAGGGGGCGGGGCCGCGCCGTGATTGGCCGCCGGGGCGGCGTCACGTGGGCGGGGGCCGAGCATCCGGGCTCCGCCGCCGGCGGCGGCGCTGCGCAGGCTCCCGGGAGCCGGCTGCGAGCGGACGGCGGCGGGGCCTGCGGGGCCGCCCGCGTGGGCCGAGCGGCGCGCTGCGGAGCATGGCGGGCTCCCTGCCTCCCTGCGTGGTGGACTGCGGCACCGGGTAAGAGCTGCCGAGCCCCTGCCCCGCGGCGCGCCCCCTCGCGCCCGGAGGCCGCGCGGTCACTCACCTTGACCCGCGCCGTCGAGGCAGCAGCGCGCCCAGCTCGCCTCGCCTCCCGCCCCTGCTCCCGGGCGCGGGGCGCGGGCCCCGCTCCGCCTCCCCGGAATGCCAGCTTTCGAGCCGGTGGCTGCAGATCCTCTCCCGGTGCTCGCCTCCCGCCTGCCTGCCCATCGGCGCCCCTACCTCCTCACGTCCTTAAACCTCTTTCTGGGTCCCCAAGTGCAGGTCCTCTCTCCTTGCTGCTGCTGATTCTTTACCGCTTAACTTGGAAGGTGTTTACAGCCACCTACCGACTTGACACCTTTTCTGCAGCCCGCCCGGTCCTTCCCCAGTGTCGCATGGCTCGCTTGGGCCAACCTCTTGCTTTTCAGTTCGCATAGACTTGCCTGTTAGCTTAAACAAAAAATGTCAAAAACCCCCACACCTCCATTTTGAAAAACAAAGTCTAAATTTGGGAATGCCTATTCGTGGTATATTTTCCCCCACTTTACTTTTTGAGTGTCATTGCTACTTTAGGTGTTAACATATGCAAAACAGGTCTTTGAAATATGTCCTGTGCACCCAGCAGCCCAAGCCTAGCTGGTTGGCCGGTGCGTACTGAATCCGTCCACCTGGTAGTTTGGAAATTCAAGGTTGCCCGCTTGCATTGTAGATGAAGTACTTGGTAAGCGTGGAAGTAAATTTAGCCTCTTAAAGATTTTTCAAGACGAAATGCTAATCTTTTTTTTTTTTTTTTTTTTTGGTCACAAAAGATTCCCCATGGCATGTTCACCTTTTCCACAGAGAAGCACTCTTGGTTTGGTTTCCTTGGCAACCTTGTGGGGGTGTCTTTAATTTGCTGCAGTCCGTCTCCTACTGATCCTTTTTTTTCTTTTGCTGCTGAAGCCACAGTAGTGGTGAAAAAACCCCAAAACTGCCTCTTTGCATGTACCAGGAGTATGTGGCTCTTTATTTCAGAAATCATTTTGCAGCTCAAAACACAAGCCCAAATCAGTACTGGTATTAACCCCCCTATCCCCAAGTCGTCGACTCGCTATGCTTCTCTCCTCTCACAGTCTGCTGTTCACACCACACCCACCCGAGGTCTGGCTGTGTCGAGAGTGAAGGCAACAGGAAAAAGTATTTTTCATTTATACTTCTGCACGTGAGAGTTTTGCCTTTGTATTTTTGGAAATACAAGGTACTTCTTGGTGGTAGCAATACAATAACGCCCACAGAGTTGGTCACCTCTAATATTAGTAGCTGGGGACCTCTCTCATCATTGTTGCTGAAAACACCTACAATGTTGTGCTCAGTTTGGACCTTATGAGGTTGGTGATAAAGGTAACTTGGTTCTTTTGGGTGGATAACTTCAGTATATCATTGCTTTAGGCCCCAAAGTCATGGGATTGTCTTCAGGCTGTCACAGGCTTCGGTGTTGACTTAGTGGCAGAGAATCTTCCCAGTGGGTCTCATATAGATATATTCTATCATGGAAATGACTGGTCAGTCATGAATTCCCTGTGTCCAGTGTTTGGCCAGAAGGAATAGTCTGGAAGAGCCTAAAGTTATTTAAAGCATGTTAGTAGTTCTTATATTTCCCAGAGAGCTAAAATGGTTTTTGGATTGGCTTTTACCTCAGAATAGGACATAAAGGCGTCAAATGCATATAAAAATAAGCAGGACCAAGGAACAGAATGGGCCTGGAGAGTCACCTTAAGGTGTAGGCCAGGGGTTGCTGGAGTCTTCTGTCTGACAAAATTAGAGGAGTCATTGTCAGTTATGTAATGCCTGTATCGGGGAAGAAGAGAAGCACCTGCTTCTCAGGTGAAAGAGCTTTTCCTAGTTCTAAATTCTAAAAGAAAAATTCACACCTAACTATCCATAGTGGACACTAATGACTCAGTAGACAGTGTACTAAATAGTATTTTTAATAGGAAATACATTTCACGCTGGTCGCCTAGCATCCTCTAGCAAACCCTGAGGCCAGCTGCGAGCACAGGTGTACTGGGGCCAGGGTTGTAGGACCAAGGATGTGCTTGCTCCGAAGGTCAAGCTTCGTTCGTTGAATTATGAGGCAGCATAGTTTTCAGCAAATCTCCACAAATACTAGTCTCACTTCTCGTAACCAAACTTTTTTAATGAATACTTTTGTTTTTTTTATACTCATTAAAAAAAAAAATTTCTCATCTTCTGAAAAGCTGCAGGAAGTATACCAAAAAACTTTATGTAGTTTCACCAGCTATTAACATTCTCTGTATATCTTTGTTATTATTTTTCTTAACAGTTGGGGTATAGGTAGCAGGTGTCATGTGGTTTTATACCAAAATACCTCAGTGTATACTTTCTGAGAGTAAGGAACTTCTCATATAATCACTGTCTAATGATCAAAACCAGAAAACGTAACGCTGTGCCGCAGCGTTAGCCCATCGGCGATCTGGGTTCCCGTGCCTGGCCCCAGTTGTCTTGTGGCTTGTCCCCGCCCCACCCTCATCCAGCACTGTACACTGGACGTCATGTCTTTTTAGGCTCATTAAACTGGACCGGTTCCTTAGTCTTTTTCTGTCTTTCAAGACATTGACATTTTTGGCAGCAGATGTGCTGCGGATAACATCCCTCAGTTTGGGCTTGTCTGGTGTTCCCTTGTCACAGCTACAGGGTCTGCATCTTTGTCAGAAATTCCGCAGAGGTGACATCAGTCCTTAGCTCATCCCATCAGAAGGCTTTATCTCCCCACAGTTTTGTTGAGATGTAAATGACATGTATTATTATAACATTGTGTAAGTTTAAGGTGTAGGATGTGTTGATACATTTATACATTTGCACAATGGTTTTCACCATACGGTAGCTAGCACTTCACTGCATTTCTTTTTTTGTGGTGAGAATGTTTGCGATCTCCTCTCTTAGTAACTTTAAGGTGTATGATGCAGTGTCGCTGACTGGAACCGCTGTGCTGTCCATTAGCTTCCCAGAGCTCACGCATCTCACCGGAGGCTTGTGACAGTGATTCGCCTGCTTCTTGGTGAGGTCCGCTTGGATCATTTGGACACGGCAGGGTCCATGGGGTTTCTTCACTGTACAGTTACTGGTTTCCCTTTTGTAATTAATGTCATTTCTGGAGAGAGATTTCGAGATTATGTAAATACCTTGTTCTTCCTTAAACCTTCACCCATTTTTCTTTCAGTATCTTTTGGTGATTTTTGCCCTAATTAATGATTACAATGATAGTTGCAAAATGTGATTTAAAAAAAAAATTTCTAGTATTACTTACATTTATTATAGGTAACATTTTACTATAAGGAAGCACTTTTTTTTTACCCCCATTTATTTATTGTCTGCGTGGGTTATTTTATTCAAAGAGTCATAACCCATTACGTCATTATTACTTTAGTCAGTGGGTTACTACCTGTTATTGTCATTGTTTTGATGCTTAAGCAGTTCCAGATTCGGCTGACAGAAGTCATTCAGCCTGGTCCCTGAGTTTTTCAGACATGTCCACGTCGTTTTTTGAACATGTTGCTATTGTCACGAGACTGCGGTGACAGCCTGTGCAATGCACACATCTTTTTGTATACGTTTTGCTGGTGTATCACTGGATCATATTTCTAGAAGTGAGATTTCTGGGTCTGAGGGTAAATGGATACGTCATTTTGCTAGACAATGTCAAATCCCACTGAGTGGTGTGTATCTTCACCAGCAATGTAGGAAATTGCCAAACTCACCAACAGAGTATTTTGCCATTTTTTAAAATTTTTGCCAATCTAGAAAGTAAAAATAGTATTGTAGTTTTAACCTGAATTTCTTACATTATTTGGGAAGATGGTCTTAACCATCTTTTCATGTGGTTAAGAGGCATTTACATTTCTGTTTTCTGTCTCTTCGTTTCTCTAGCCCATTTTTTTTCTGTGGGTTTTTGGTCTGCTTCTTTATTTTTGGAAGGTCTTCATATATTAGAGTGTCTTCAGGGTCCCACATACCACCCCCAGGTTCAGCGATTTGCTGGGAACGATGACAGGACTGTAGTGAGAAGGTACAGAGCCAAGGGGAAGGCACGCGAGGCAGGTCTGGAGGGTGAGCAGTGTGTTCACGGGGGGCTGGTCGTGGCACCCTCTGCCTAGCACATGCCAGAAGTCCAGAGCCACACACAGAAAGCAGGTGTTCAGCATACACTGTATCGTTTGTGTGGGTTAGGCGCGGGAATGGTGGGGACGCCATTCCCCACGACAGGAGTTCCCATGTCCAGCCTGAGGCAGAGCTTGCAAGCAGGCCTTTCAAAGGACAGCAGTCTGAGGCCTGTTAACTCTTCTGCACCTAGGGCTGTTAACTTACCTTTACGATAGAAGTTGCGAATACATTTCCCTATGTATCATTTGCCTTTTGCCAGGCAAAGATTTTTTTAAAGCAAATTTATTTATCTTTTCTTTATTGTTTCTGGATTTTGAGCCATAGTTATAAGGTTCCCCCCATTTTTATATTTTATGGGTTTTAAAAATTGTTTCATTTTTTCATTTAAATCTCATCCACTTGGAGTTTATCCTGGGATGTGGGAGAGGAACGGACCTAGTTGGAGCCAGTTCTGCCTTTTTTTCCTCTTGGCTGTCCCATTTATCTCAGCATCACTATGAAAAACGAGAAAATCAAAGCAGCGCTTGAATTTGCTGCCTTTATTGTGTACTAAATTTGTCTGTGCAATTGTGTTTATTTCTGGCTTTTGTTTTGTGTGCATTAACCTGTCTATGCATGCAGCAATACCAGAGTTTTAATTACTAAGGCTTTAGAATGATTTAATATCTGATGAGGTTGGTCTTCCCTGCCCATCCTTTTTTTTAATTTTAATTTTTTAAAAAAGAGTTTTCCCATCTATTGAGCTTGTCATTCCTCCAAATGAACTTTATAATCTACTTCTCTAGTTCCATGGGCAGAATCGCCTGATGGCACTTTTATTCGGATTGTATTACATTTATAAGTTAATGAGGATCATTAGTCTCCCCATCAAAGAAACGTTCTGTCTTTCCCTTTGTTCAAGTCTGTTTTGTGCCTTAGGAATACTATGTCTATCTCAGGCAGATTTCTTGGGGCGTTTACATCTAGGCATGTGATTTTCTTTTCCGCTGCCATAAATGGTATCTTCTTTTTCATTATATATATACTTTTCTTGAATATATTGTCTATTTTTTGTGTTAATTTTATAACCTGCTACTTTACAAAATACCCTTACTGTTTGTATGAATTTTTTCCTTTGTCTTTAAGGTTTTCCAGACACACAAAATTTTGTCATTGGCAAACAAAGATTGTTTTACCCCTCCTTTCCATTTCTAGGGCTCTAATTGCCTTTTTTTTTTTTTTTTAAGGCAGAGGGACATACTGAATTTGCCATTACCTCCAAAATAATGTTGAATGGTAGTGGAGTTAGCAGGCATTATTTTGTGCCTTTCCATAGTGAGATAGCTTCTGGTGTTTCTAAAAGGCGCTGGGCTGCTCCCCTTGTGGATACATACATACACATATGTATGCAAAGATAGGCATGTATACATGTGCATGTGCATATAGCAGGTGAAGAAAGTAGCCATCAGTTTCTGTTTTTTGGAATGTTAAGACTCGAATGGGTGTTGGATGTTGTCAGATGTCTTTATCATAAATGGAACATGTGTTTTTTTCCTTAGCCAGTTCACATGATGAATTGTGTTAATGGATTTCCTAAAGTGAACCACTCTTTCAGTCTGGCATAATCCCTACTTGATTGTGATGCATTATGTTTTGATGCGTAGATAGATTATGTTAATATTTTATTTAGATGTTTGTATCAATATAAGTGTGTGTGTGTCCTCTTCCTGGAACTCCTATTATTCATGTGTTGAATTTTGGGGCTGTTTCTCTGATTTTCTTATCTTTTTTTGCTTGTTTTCCATCATTTTGTCTTTTTTCTTCTCGGGTCTTCCTCACTTTATCTTCTGGCCCTTCTCTTTAGTCTTTTTCATTTTTGCTCTAAATTTTTAATTTCCAAGTGATCTTTTTGTTTTCTCAGTGTTCTTGTTGAATAGTGCTTGTTCTTGTTTCTTTGATGTAATATCTTCTCATAAAATATTGATGATAGTGGGGCGTGGGTGTGGGTGTGTGTGTGTGTGTGTGTGTGTGGTGGTGGGCTTTCTCCCTACAGTTTCTGTTTCCTCCAACTTGATTTTCTGATGTGTTTTCAGCTCTGTATTTTTGTGGTAGAGGCTTTCCTCACATGTCAGTCACTTCTGGATGCCTGTTCATGATTAAAAGTCAGAAAATTAAAGAACTATTGGATGGAACCTCTGAATGTGTCGATTTGCCTTATTGATTTTGAGCTTCACCAAGGGTCATAGAGGCCAGGTATTTGTTGGGGAATCTTCTGGTATCAGGGTCTTTAGATTTGGAGCATGCTGGGGTCAGGGAGGAGGAGATGCCCAGCAGTGTGGGGTGGGGGAGGGGAGTCTCAGCCAGGCCCTGTGTTTCCCGCCCTTCAATCCCAGCTCCATTCGCCCTGGGCAGCGGCCACGCCTGTGAGGGCCGCAGTGCGTGTGGCCGGTTCTCAGCCCGCGCCTCTGCTGCTCTCGTCCTCCCTCTGAGTCTCCTCTCCCCAGGGCCGGTTTTGCTATTGCCCCTTCTTCTTTCTCCATATTGTTTTGGTTTAACATATTTTGTTTAAAGTCATTTTTCTTTAGTTTTAGTGGGGCTTTGGGACAGAGTGAAATTAGATGTTTAGTCCGCCATTTTAACCTGGAAGTCAGAGTTCACTTGATAATGTTTGAAATTATATTTATCAAGCATAGAGCAAAAAAAACGCTGCCTGTAGAAAGAGAAATGGACAAATATATTAGGTAATGTAAAATTTGCAGATCAAATAGACAGAAGGATATTGGATTTAGATGAAACAACAAATTGCATGTACATATTAGACTATGTCTTACGAACGGAGACTGGCTTTTCTATTCAGCAACCCAAGGGACGTTTGAAGAGCGTGATCACATGTTAATTTGCATCGTACAGTGTGAGAAGCTTGTAGTATTTAGAAATCTCATCAGGATCTGGGGACGATTTCAGTCTTAGCAGAACCGTATTCGCAGGCGTGGTCACTTTGTTTAACTGCGATAATCTTAAGAGGGAGGAGAGCTGTTCCTGTTGAAGTTCGGGGTTTGAGACTGGGCCTCAGAAGGGTCTCAGTCAAAAGGAGGCCCCTGCAGCGATCGCTGGGAACACACTGTTCTAACACGTGACGTTTCCACTTTCTAACATGTTAATTGCACTTACGTTGTCACCTTCTGTTCTAGACAAATGCTTGTAGGAGGAATTTCAACTATATATCAGTATGTTGAGTCGGCAGTAGTCAGAGTAATTCTGACTGAAAAGTTCTGCTGTGGAAAGGTAGTGGCATTTAACAGGGAGAGTGGGAAGCCTTGCACAAGGACCGTTGAAAATGTTTGGGTCAAATAAGGACTGGCCTCCTGTATTTACAGAAGGAGATGTTGGGAGATTCACAAGACGAGGAGGTGGGTAGGAGGTGGAAATAGGGTAGGTGGGTGTAGGAGCGGAACTGAGCCTTCTTGATGGATATCTTTTTATAGTGTTTTGAAGTTTCGACTGTGAGACGTATTTGTTTAAAAGGCGGAGTTGTAGCTATTGGTATTGCTTTATGCAGCTATTAATTCTGTTTCCATATCTGTCCTGATGTCCATATAAGAAAAGCTCTCAGGTCCAGGGATGCGTGGAAGGGGCATTGAGTTGAGAATGTGGCTGGCAATCAGTAAGCATAGTTCATGTATTTTTGAGAATGATGTGTGCGTTTACCATGTCCTTTTTGGAAGATAGTGTTCAAATAAACAAACAAGAAACCAGGGGCTTTTAGTGTAAAAGTTATTGGTCTTGATTCTTTATGTACACATGTGTCAGATCCACATAGGACCGCAAGAGAAACAATATGAAAATTTAGGATAGCCAGGGACTCCTTCAAGTAGAAACCATGAAGGATATCATTCAGGAAAATAATTGGTAGATTTGAGTACCTAAACTATTTAAACCATTATATTTCAGAAAACGTTTAACTGAAGGTAAACCACAAACTGGGAAAAATTAGTGCTATACAGGAGCAAGCATTAATATCCTCAATGTGTAAGAGTTCACACAGATCGATGGTACTGAAACTCTAGTAGAAGAACTGCGGGCGATTCGTGGAAGAAATGCAGATTGCTAGTGCACAGCGAATACCAGTCACTAGTAAAAGAAGTAAAATTACCGAACAATGAGGCCTTTTTACTTTTTGAATTAGGAAACATTTTTAAGAAATGGCAACATTAACAGTGAGGTAGGGATTGTTACTATTCACCTTTACAGATGTAGAAATCGAGGTGTGGAAGGATTAATGTACTTGCCTAAAGTTGCATTGCTAATGCTCCGTTTTGAGCCAGCACAGTGGACCCTGTTATAAAATATGCCCTCACTACAGAAAACATATACTGTTTTGCAACTACTTTCAAACTATGTTATACATCTACAGATGGCAATAACATAAATCTGCATTTTTGATGGTCGTATAGCATTTTATTGAATGATTATATTGACTGTACCTTCTCTTGATGGCATTGAGTGTTTCCAGTTTTTGTTGTCTCGGTATCACGCTGTAAGGAACATTTTTTTGTGCGTATCTTTGTGTACGTGTAAAAGTGCCTCTGTGGGGTAAATTTTTAGAATTGTGCTATTTGGACCGTAGGGCACATGCATCTGAAATTTTGACAGACAGGGTGAAACTTCCTTCATAATGACTCTTCGACCTTTACTACACACATGTATAATTTACCACCATCTCCTTCAGTGTTGGCCCAGATTTTGAATGGTTTTGCATTAAAGTTCTAGGTGAATTTAGTGATATTTGATGTTTCTTTTAAAACCGTTGACTCTTCCTGTGCGCATCCGACACGCTGCAGTCCATTCGCTCGTGCGTGGAGAGTCCCTCACGCACATCGCACGGACTGCTGTTAAGGGCGGTGTTATCCCCTGTCGTCGTGGGCGTCGAGTGAGTGAGACCTTTTCATCAGGTGGGTCGTCTTACTTGTCATTTACGTAGGAGTGTTGTTGGGTTTTGTCTCTTTCTGTAGTAACTGGTCATGTTACTGAATTCCTATTACTTTTAGTTTTTCACTTAAATCTCCTTAGATATTCTAGGTGTATAATTATGATTTAGAAATTTTTTGTTCTCCTTCCTACTATTATTCCATTTGTTTTAGTTTGTGACTTGTGTGTTATCTACTTTCTTCCAAAACAGTATTAAATCAGGTAATGATAGTGGGTCTCCTTAGCTTAATTCTGACTTAATAGGGATGATTCTAGTTTTTCACTATCTTTTGGTTTGAGAGACCACCCCTTCCCCGCCCCCCACCACCATCATCTCCTAAGGATTAAATGTTTCTGTTTGAGGTCTCTTTTTTTTCCCCCAATACTAGAATGAGCCTAGGTTCTTTTTTTAAAAAAATAATTTTAATTACGTAAATTAATGACTCAAAAAGTGTTCACTACATTTTTCGTAGACTGCCTAAGCACAGTTTTCTAAATACGACAGAATTGGTACAGTCGAGTCCTCCCTTCTGGACCCTGACTAGTACTGAAGTCCAGCATCGTAGGTGCGTTCTGCTTGGTAGCGAGCCAGGCTGCAGGTGATTTTGTTGGAGCACAAGGGTGGGAAGCTTGCGCTGTGTAAAACATTGAAAGCAGATCGCACGCGGTGTGGTGTGGTCAGTGCTTCCTCAGCTGGTCGCCCTCAGGACCATGAGGAAGAGGACCGGAGGTGTTTAAAACACAGATGCTCAGGCACCTCCTCTGTGCTTCTGGGACAGACCCTGGGAATCTGTAGTTCCGAAGCTTCCCACATGATCTAATCAGCTTGGCTCCTTGTTCTGGAAGCCCACCCAGGTGATCTTTAAGGTGCCTGGGGATAAGCGTTAGGCCATGCTGCAACAAAAAACTCAATTTGAAATCGTGGTTCTAATAGGCAAACATTGTGTGAAACATTATGAGTACCTGGGCCTCCCCAGCCCCAATCCTCATAGTGTGCCTGCTACATAGTTTCCAGCCAGCAAACGGCTTGTAATAAAGTTGCTTCTTTGTTTCCATAAATGGCGTCCTGAACACTCTCCGTATTTAAGAGTTGTGTTTTTCTTGCTGCTTCTGCTTTCTGTTTTTTTTGTAGCTGAGCTGTTTCGTCGTAAGGTCATCTCCAGTGGGGCATGCGGTCCAGCCTCGGGTTGTTCCAGCAGAGGCGCCTAGGGCCACACTCATTAGGTCACAGGTGCAGCGTTCTACCGAGTAGGTTCTCACTGAAGTTTGGGACGAGCCTGTGTTGACAAAGATTTTATTAAATAATGTTTCCTTAAAAAAATTTGGTTAAATGTTCATTATGTTGTGATTATTCAAAGAAAAAAACTTCAAGGGCATTCAATGCTATGTAAGGAAGAGCACAGGAAAATTTCGAGAGATTATCACAAAGTGATCTGAATGGTTGGTGCTTTTGCCGATGTTTTTAGTGGTTTTAGTTTTACTAGGTTGGTAAGCGAAGATTGGCTAGTACGTTATTAATACATAAGAACATTAATATATCATAATGTTAATTTGCCTCCGTCATGAAAATTGTTTGCTAATGGCACTGCTGCTGAGGTACCCGCGGGACACTGACGGGGGCCTGCTCAGACGGCTTCTGCAGGACGCTGTCCCTCACACAGCTGCTGCCAAGTGGCACGATCAGTGTCCAGCCGAATCTCAGAGCTCTGGCCTCGAAGTGCTCTGGTCCATTTGTGCTCTGACCTTTGCTGCCACGGGCTGTCGTTTCCGATTCCAGGGCACAGGACTTTGGGATGCAGATGAGACAGTTGCTGAAGGACATCTGGTATCTGCTTGGTTCACTGCCACGTCTGACAAATTAGTGTGTCTGTGGGGGTAGAGTGGTGTACAGCAGAAAGGCCAAATGACGTGACTGGGGACACGGACACACGTTAAAACAATGTCAAAATTTTAAATGAGGAAATATTTCAAACATACAGGAAGATAATAGTAAAAATAATGACAAAAACGTAGATAATACTCTTCTAGTGCTCTTTTTCTCTCTTTGTTTTTATGTGTTAACTCACTAACCGTGTGGGATAGCTATTACCCTCATTTTCCAGATGGAGAAACTGAGATACAGACAGGTAAAGTAACTTACCTCAGGTTACACATTTAGCAAACGACAGAGCCGGAGTCTGAACCCAGGTAGCCTGGTGCCGGTCTTCGCCAGGACAGTGCACTGCTGCCTTTCAGAAACATGGAAAGTCCCCTAACAGAATGACAGTTAGTGCCTGGTTTTAATAAATGTTGGCATTTGACTATATTTTTTTCAGTTTTTTTTTTTAAATAACCCTGTTACACAAAAATAAGTGTTTCCTCGTCTGTGATGGAGCGATTAGACAATGTCCATGGTCTTTTCTGGTCCCATCAGATGTCCCTCAGCGTACCCCCTTCCAAACCCCAGTGCTCCCAGCAGCCCGGCCTCTGGAGAGCACTCACTCGGCAGGTGTGCGTGGAGCGTTCGCCGTGCGCTGCGCAGTGTGCCGGGCTGCAGAGGCCGGCAAGACAAGGAGCTCCGTTCTGCTCACCATGCAACTGTGAATGCTAACACTGTGGGGAGGTGGACTTATTTAAGTGCTAGATGCATGTATTTTGAGGCCTGTTAAAAACACAGACTTAGATGTGATGATTTTAGTGATTTCTGGCCTGCTCGTTGGACCCTGTAGGCTTCTTTAGCCTTGGGTCAGCAATTCAGTTGACCTGTATTTATTGTCTGGAATGTACTCCAGAAAGATGCCGAGTTGGGGGTGATCTGGAATTTTTAAAGTTCAGTTTTTGTTGCCCTTATTCTAGAAAGCCCCTGGGCTCTGGCTTGGCTTTGATCCCTCCCTGTGGGTCTGCTGAGCCTTGGAGCAGTGGGAGCTCGTGGGCACACTTGCACTTGGGGATTGTGGACTGGGGGAGGCCCTCAGGTAGTGTTGCCTTGTGGAAACTCCCCATGGCCTGGTGGGTCTCCGAGCCTGGCTTGGCCCAGGCCCTTGGGGCACCAAGACCTCTGGTCCCTGGAGACCGAGCAGCAAGTTGTGATTGGAGTGGAGCCGACTTGCTTTCTGTGTCTTCTCAAACCCTGTTCATTCATTAAAATGAACGCATAGCAAATTACATTTAAAATTACACAGTTTGTTTATTAGAATTTGGACCGCATCAGAACACCCGGCATCAAGCATCTTGAGAGAATGTGTAAACTAGAGTGAACTGGGGCACGGCGACGTCCGCACCGCGGGGTCCTGGTCACTGCGCAGCACTCGGAGTCCAGGCCTCGCCCCCCCCCTCCCGGCAGCCGCGTGCGGAGGCAGCAGCTCCCGCGCCTTCGCCCCTTCCCATTCCCAGCAGATGGTTCTGGGGGGTCCCGCCCCCCACACCTTTTTTTTTTTTTTTAATTTTAAGAGATTAGCAAATGATTTTGGAACAGATAGTATTTTGGCGTTCAATTCAGTCAAGACTTTCGGAATCTGTCATCAGAGGCTCTTGACAGAAAGTGGGCTCGTTCTGCAGCGAGCCGCACAGACGGCCTCCGCCAGAGCCGCGGGCGGCCGCGCTTCCAGACACCTGCCGGGACGCTCTAAGGAGAGTATGCAGTCGTTTCCCAGCCCCGCTCCCCAGAAGGTCGAGACGTTCGGGCCGTGTGTGCGCTTCCGAGAGCCAGCTCTGGAAGCGGCGCCCGCGGGGTGGGGTTCGGGGTCCCCTGCTCACTGGCTGTGTGGCCTTGCGCAGCGTCTCAGCGCCTCGCGTCCTCACTTGCAAGTGAGGGATAATATGTACTTTCTTCACGGGGTTTTTATAAGGATGAAGAGTGTTGAAGCCCTTTTACAGTTAATAGAGGTGCACAAACGTGGTTTATGTGTTCATGTATGTGTATGAGAATCTTCCCCATGGAAAGAAGCATAATACTTCACATTTTGGTAACTACTTGCTTATCTGAAATTAGTGTTTGATTCTCAGTCATCACAAGCTTTTATTTTTATTTATTTATTTATTTTTTAATTTCAAGGGAATATTTTGAGGCTTGCTACTTTAGGACTTGGAGAGCATATAATAAAAGACGTTAGTTAGTGAGCTCTGGAGGAGAGTATTGCTATCTAAACCTCTGTTGATGACTTTGTGCTTTTAGGTACACCAAGCTTGGCTACGCAGGCAACACTGAGCCACAGTTCATTATCCCCTCATGTAAGTAAAGCTCCGCCCTCGGGCTTGTGAGGGTTGTGTTCTCAAACTGTCCCAAGCGTCCTGATTCTGTTTGCCAAGCTGTAGTCACTTACTGCCATTGTCTTTTAGAAGATCGTTCTGGGTACTGGGAGGGTCTTTTCTTTTGACACCTGGCTCCTGAATTCTGCTGTTGGCTGTAGCTGTGACCTGGAATTGCTCCGCCCCCCCCCCCCACAAATTTTCATGTGCTTTGATTCTCTGTTGCAGCCTTCGTCACTGTCATTGGGGTTTCACTAGGGTGGTCAGTCATAAGTGTCTGAGCTATTTAGAGGAAGTATATCTAATTCCGTAAGGTTACTTCGTAAGTTTTAAGTAAGTACAGGTTTAGTAGCAGCTTTGTGGCCGGAACATCCAGTGTGCTCACTAGGTCCTCTATTGAAGGACTTTTTTTTTTTTTTTTTTGACATGAAAGGCCCGATGACTCTACTGTTTCCGGAAGTCTTCTGTTTTTGTTTAAATTGGCGTCAGTAGAGGATGATACGCTAAACAGAAGCAGTGTGCTCACATTTGGGCAGGAGAGCGTTCTGCTCCGCCTCTGTTTCCCACAGGGGTCTCCAGGGCGAGGTCGGTTGTTTACTGGGTGGAGTTCTTCTCTGGAACCGTTAAACCCTGGGTTATTATTTGGAGACAGTTTACCGAAGCGTAGGTGCATCAGTTAGAGTGAAGCGGAAACTCTGCCTCGTGAGCGTCGCTCTGCTGAGATGAGTGGTGGTCTTAGGAATCGCTGTGTGGGGGCCGGGTGACGTGGTACGGCAGGCTCTCGTGACCGGTATGGGCCGTGGGCCGCTCAGGACAGCTGGAGGGTGTTTGAATCGGGGGAAGGTGAGAGACTTGTTGGGAGCACGTGCATTCAGATCCCAGGACGCGTCCCCAGGCCCCCTGTGAGCGTCAGCGCCCCTCACCCCGCTTCCTTGCCGGCCGGGCACCTGGTCATGGCTTTGATTGTCCAGGTCCGAGAACCCTGACACCATCAATGGCGTGTCCTCGACGGTGGGCGTGGTTGGTCTGCTGCGTTCTCGTTCTAAATCCATAATTCGGTTATTGGTTTGCCAGGGCCGCCACAACCAACCACCACAGACTAGACGTCTTAACAGAAATTTGTCACAGAGTGAGGCTCCGAGTTCAAGAGCAAGGGGCCAGCAGGGTTGGTGTCTGGGGCGGCTGCTCCTTGGCCTGCATGCGGCATCTTCTTACTGTGTCCTCATGTGGCCATGTCTGTGGCCGCGAGACACGTCTCTGGTGTCTCCCTCTTCTCATAAGGACACCATTTCCATTGGATGAAGGCCCCACCCTCATGACCTCATCTAACCTTCCTAGCTCCTCGGAAGCCTTGTCTTCACATGCAGGCACGAGGGGTGAGGGCTCAGACCCATGTGTTTTGAGGGAACACGATTCAGCCCATTAAGGGTTGGCATTCTGTCGGGTACATCCATCTCTGTGAGTTTTATTATTGTGGGTGTCCCAGCACGTGATCATTCCATGCCGAATTGATAAACTGGACCTCCTGACTTTCCAGTGCATGCTGGCTTTGAACCTTGTCCAGTGCAGCAGGGCTGTGAGGCTGACCTTGCACCCTGTGCTTTAGCGCTTTGGCATTTAAAACTGCCAGAGGGTCCAGCTGTCTGCGCTGTGTACCTTGTCATTAGTAGGGTGGGAACTGAAGCCACTTACCAGCGGGTTTCTCTCGCTGTCAGAAGGCACAGCAGCCCTCAGGCCCGGGCCGTTGGAACCTTTGCAGGACAGAAGCTAGAAAGACGATGAAAAACAAACTTTAACACGATTTCGTCTTGTAAATACCTAAAGACAGATAGACCACTCAGTGTGTGTGCAGCCCTCCTTCAATCCTTCAGCCCTTCCCTACCCCTGCTCTCCCCCGTCTGGCGGGCACTCACTGTGCCCAGTCTGTGTGTGAGTCTGTGTTACAGGTACCAGGATACGGTAACCACGTGTGTCATTGTTTTGTGAGTTTAAATATTTCCAAAACGTACCATGCGGTGAATAATTTCTGCATTGTTCTTTTGAAAAAGGTCTCAATACTATGTTTTGTTAAGATTTATCAGTGTTATAGTGTACGATCAAGACCAGCATTCTTACATGTGTATCTACAACAATTGTTTTTCATTTCGGCATTTTCCCATTGTCTCTGTGATACAAATGGTGCAGGAAACGTCTCCTTCCCGTGTGCTAGCTGCCCAGGAGAAAATGCTGAGAAAGGGCAGGGTTTCCTCACCCAGGTGTGCAGCTCCCCAGCGCGTCGGGTGGTCCAGTCCTCTGCCAGCAGCGGGGGGGCGTTTCTGTTTCTGCACGTCCCCGGCCCGGCTGGTGCTGTTGGACTCGCATTTCTGCCAGTCTGATGGATGTAAGGTGACGTCTCGTGTGTGTTTGCGTTGTGCTCGTTCCTGGTGAGGTCAGGCACCTCTCATTGCTTGTTCTGCTCTTTGCTGCTTTTCTCTTGCACTCTGGGTCTTTTTATGGAGTTTGCACACTCTGAATGCAATTTGTTACCTGTATCGTCTCTAACATCCTTTAAAAATAATTTCTTTTTATCTTGAAGTTAATGTTTTTAATAGTCAGATCTGTCAGTCTTCTTTGATAAATTGTTTCTATTTTTGAAAAATATGTGTCTCTCCAAAGGCATAAGACTTTCTATATGTTTACTTTTTAAATGTGGTGTGAGAGAGTTAACTTTGTTCTCCAAATGGAAGGCCAGTTGTCCCAGCACCCGTGCCTGGGGAGTGTGTCCCAGCTTGACTTGCCCAGTCAGCGGTAGGGACGCCGTGCGTGCCTGGGGACAGTCCTGTGTCCCTGTTTGTCTCACTCCCGCATGCGCCATCTCCGCTTCGCGTGTCATAGATACTGTTACTTTAGCATGTGGCCTGAGCCGCCTCCTTTCTTTCTCAGAATACCCTTACTTTTATAAATTTTGGAATCGGTTTAAAACGCCTGTGGAAAATTGAAATGGAGTTTTGATTACAGACACATTAATTTTGTAGATTATTTTGGGAAAAATTGGACATCTTTACGAATTGAATTATCCTATTCATGAATATGGTATATGTTTTATTGTTCATTCACGTCTCGTGTTTTTCAGTAATGTTTTATAATACTCTTCAAAAAGCTCATAACACTTGCTAGATTTATTTTTAGCTACCTTTATGTTCTTTTGTTGCTGTCGTGATTCTTTTTTTTAGAATTAAATTTCGAATTTGTTACTGCCAGCATATGGGAGAAATGCTGCTGAGTTTTTAAGTTGTTTTTGAATCCAGCAACATCTCTGACCTGTCTGATCTATTAGCCTGCAATTTTTTTAGCTTTCTATGCAGAATATTGTATTAACTGCAAATAATAATTCTTTGTCTCTTCCAATCCCACTACTTCATATTTTTCTTGGTCTCATTGTTCTGGATAGAACCCCTACCACAGTGACTAGGAAGGGAGGTAGCAGGTGCTTTTGTCTTTCTGACTTTGGGGATGCTGGCTTAGTCTTGCTGGTGATTGCTGTGGGCATGTGTGGAAACACCTTTTGAATGACTACAGTGGCCTTCCATCCCTAGTTTACTAGGAGCTTTTTTGTTTTTATTTTTTATTAGACCATGAATGGATATTGACATTTCAGATTTTGTGTATCTGTTGAGACAATCATATGATTTTGGACACATAAGGTCCTAATATGATGAATTTTGTTAATTATTTTCAAATGTTGAACAGCCTTTTATTTCATTCTTGAGATAAACCCTTTCTGGTTATGAAATACCAAGCAGTACATGCTGAATTGTATTTGCAAATATTTATTTTGGAGTTTAGGAATTTCTTTGTAAATATTTATTTTTCACGTCAATGTTCAGATGTGAGATTGGTCTATAATTTTCCTTGTTTTCATCTGGTTCGTATGTCAAAATTATACTGGCTTTATAAAACAAGTTTGTTAGCTTTCTTTTTATATTCTCTTGACCAGTTTATATGTTAGGAATCATTCCTGAAGGTTTAGTAAAATACGTGATATTCATTTGGGAAATACACTATATATATACTTTTAAATTACCACTGTCAACTGCTGTAGCAGGAGTTCGTTAGCTACAGAACTGGCATCTACATCTTTAGATGCATTTTTCCTCACAGATGCTCTCCCTGATCATCTTTCTTAGATCTGCCCCCTGATGCGTGGCTAGCATTTGGGAAATGGTCTGTCTCTTCTGGCGACACACATTCTATACCCATTTTTTCTTTAATCTGCAGAACATTTACATTGTTATTCAAGTTTAAGCTTGTTTGTTTTGATTCATCATCACAGATAATGGAGGCGTTTTATTTTTTAATTTGTTTAAATCACTTGCGAACGTTTTGTCTTTAAAATATTGTATCCTGAAATCATTAGGGCTTCGCAGGAAGTCGCTGCATGGCATGTGGTCGCATAGAGCTCAGCGTCACAGCTGGGAAGCCCACGTGTGCAGTGGCCGTTCCTTTCGTTCCGTGTGCAGAGTCCTCTGACCACCTCCGCAGTCAAGGTGCAGAATTCCTTCATCACCGCAGAGGTCTCTCCTGTGCCGCTCTGTTGTAATTACATTTACTGCCCTCCCCGTTCCTGACCCTGCCCAGCGCCACCGTCTTGTTGTGTGAGCGGAATCATACGGTATGTGCCCTTTGAGACGGTCTTTCCCCTTGGTGCGCCGTTGCCCGTGGGGACAGACCGCTCCTTTGTCCTGCCGAGTCGTAGTCCAGCGTATGGGTGTGTCACAGTTGGTTTAAACCTTCGGCTCTTGAGGGGCATCTTGGTTGTTTCCAGCGTCTGGTTATTACGAATAAAGCTGTTGCGAGCACTCGGCACAGGTTTTTGTGTGCACGTGAGTTTTCATTTCTCAGGGGAATAACCGCAGCAGTGGCCGGGGTGCACGGCAGGTCTGTGTTTAGGGTGTTTCAGAAACCGCGGGAGCATTTCCCCTCTTCCGTGGCGGCTGCTTTTGGTTCCTGTGCGTCGCGGCCGAGGTGCGCAGTGTGGACGGCAGGTGCGCGCAGAGGCGCGCGCGCCCAGGGGCGGGCGGCCACCCTCGCCGCGTCCTCCGCGCTGCGTCTCGGCCGCCCCTGTCCAGCGCGTGCGCAGAGCTGCTCCGCGCCGTTTCCCGGCGCCGTGGCGCTCGGTCGTGCTCGTGGCGGCCCGTGGCACCCGTGGCCCTCCATGGCCCTCCGTGGCGCCCAGTAGTGCTCCGTGGCACGGGGACGCTGCGCTTGCTACCAGTCCGGCGCCGAAGCGTCGCTTCCACTCTCTGTTTTGGTTCGTGTCCTTCGCATCCTCCGTGCGCTTCTCGTCTTCTGCGTTTACGCCTGCGCCAGGGCTCCGTGGTGCGCTGTGGGGCGCCGCGGACGCCTCCCTGAGAAGCAGGGTTCACGTTCACTCTCACAGCTGTGTCGCTGTTCTCCATCTGTAGTAAGCCGGGGACTTCAGCTAATCTGCTTTTGAAAATTATTATGTATGATCAGTTATTTGTTATAAAATAAAGTTGATGAAGGTGAGTTTAGGGGAATTCAGACTGTGACACGGGGGTTAGGAATTCAAATGGAAAATTGAATCTGCAAATTTTTTGCATTTTATTAGATGATAAATTTTGGAGTGAAGTTTTATGTAATTATTTACTACTAAGTATATTCCCAAATATCAAGGTTAATAAACACTTATTAAAATAATGTATCAGGAAACTAATATTTTTACATAATACAGTTGTTTGATTACTGTCTTTATTGCAACAGATGTTAGCCAGCAGCCTCCTAGTTTTTCCTTTCAATGGGAAGTCAGTTTTTTTTTCTGTAACAGGACTGAAAATACATTTGAAATTTACCTGATGCAGTTTTATTAAAGTGGCTAAATGTCCAGGCATTGTTTTTTAGTTAACTCTCCTTCTGTACTGTATTTTTAATTGTGTCTCCCTCTGTGTTGTATTTTAAAATGGGGACCTGTTGGTATATACCCCGAGAGCATTTCGTTTTCTGTCTTGTGGAATTTTTCTCAGATGGAACAGAAGTTACTGTGCCCCTTCTGTCAGCATTAAAAGCAGATGAGCCACGTTTCTCGTGCTGTACTGGAGACGATTCTCAGCACAGCTGGCCTCTGTATTATTTTATATGCCCTCAATAAGTGTCTTTTTCGTGAACACTCTCGATCCCAGACACAGTCCTAGTGCTGAAAAGTTACTTGTGCTGTCTTTTCTTGGTCATTCAAATAAGCGTGGCCAGTGACGGAAGCCCCCGCGCTTTCTTTTGGAAGGTATTGCCATCAGAGAGTCGGCCAAGGTCGTGGACCGCGCCCAGCGGAGAGTGCTCAGGGGCGTCGATGACCTGGACTTCTTCATCGGGGACGAGGCCGTGGATAAGCCCACCTATGCCACCAAGGTGCGCTCGGCTGGGAGGGGGTGGCAGGAGGCGGAGCGCGGAGGGCTCGTCGCCGGGAAGTGGGGGCCGCGGGCACGCGGGCGGGGAGAGGCCTGTTTCCCCACTGGAAGCGGTGCTTTCGCGGTGGGGGGTCCCGTGAAGTCGCTGAGGCAGGGCGCAGGGCGGCGAGCCTGACGGGTGTGGGGAGCCGCCCGTGGGTTCACTGGACACCAGCCGAGCCCTGAAACAGCCGGCCGCGGCTACGGCGGCGGGCGCCGTGCTGGGTTAGTCGCCGTTGCCATTGGTCGCCGGGCCTCGGCCTCCATGCTGAGAACTGGGCCGAGCAGAGCGGAAGCTGCGCTTCGACTCTGTTGCGGGCGCCCCCTTTCTGCTGTTAGCGCACGCGACCCCCTGCTGTGCACCGCCCCCATCACGCAGCCCCCGTGGGCCGGGCCTGTGTCCCCTCGCCGCCTGCACCAGCTGATGCGCGCCGCTTTCTCTTGCCTCAGTGGCCGATTCGACATGGGATCATCGAGGACTGGGACCTCATGGAGCGGTTCATGGAGCAGGCGATTTTCAAGTATCTCCGAGCGGAACCCGAGGATCATTATTTCTTAATGGTGAGTGGCAGTCCGGGAGCAGCACGTCCCTGCGAGTTCCGCAGTGCTGAGGTTTCAAACTCAGGGTGCGCTTCTCTGGGCGCTTTTCGTTCTTGCTGAAGCCATTCGTGTGACCAGGTGCTTTTGGGGCAGAGAACAGGAGGCTCAACAAAGATGTCCGAAACCAGAGGGGCTGGCGACTCGCTCTCCAGGGAGGCTGCCGTGGGTGTTCGGGGCTCGTCACAGTGGATCGACCGCAGGCCAGCACCGGCCTGGGCGCCAGGTCGGCGTCTCGTGTTGGTTCCCTCGGGCCCCGGGTGGCCGCCAGGGCTCTGTCACCTCTGGGTGCATTTGCTTTCAGAGGGAGAAGCACTGAAGATTCCCGGAAACCTCCCCAGCAGATTTGCCCTGCCCGTGCCTGACCTGGTCACTGGTCAGTGGAGCTGCCAGCAGGTTTAGTGGTGACTCTCCCCCAGGGGGCTGGGCAGGGGCCATCTGACCACCTGGCCTGGAGGGTCAGAACCTAAACCGGCCTCCAGCAGCAAGGGAGTGCGGGGAGTGCAGGGGGCACGGGTTTGGGGGGGAACCGGCCCTGGACTTCCACGCCCTGAGGTCACTGCGTGACCGTGGATTTGCTTACTAGCACAGGAAGCAGATCAAGAAGTTATTTTGCCTGGGTTTCAGTCTTACTGTGGGTAAACTGGAGCTGAGTTGCGGGCCCTGGTTATGCTGCGTAACCCTGTGCAGACAGAGTAGGCATTGCAGAGGGTGAGACGGACTGTATCTCGTTCTGGAATCTGCTCTGGTCGTTCTGCCCTTTACGATGTGTTTTCTTCTATCAGATGCTCTTTTTAAGTTAGAATTAATTCCACGGACAAAACACTTGCTTTGTAGAGAGCAACTGCCTGTAACATAAGCTGCGTATTAAAACCTACACAAGTTCGTTCTGGATTTTTTCCACACAAACACACTGTAAAACGGTCCCCGCCACATCCAATTGCATAATTCTATCTAATGCTAAATATGGAGCGTTCTTTAAAATTATCTGGAGTAAACCATGTTACCCACAAGGCTATGGCGACGGTGGAATCGATACGTTTAATACCTAGCAAAGCAAGTCCTTGACAGCGCTCCGGTCTTTTTTTCTGCCCGTGTCTTCACAAGCAGGAATCGCCAAGTATGAGGGCTGCGTCTCACAGAGCGCTGTGTGTTTTTTCTCCTGTGCGTTGACAGTGGTTTGTGTAAGATGACGGAGCCAGGAAACCGACAGTGTGTCTGAGTGGCTTTGCCTTTGTAGCCAAAACAAATCACAGACTCCCACCTGTCACACTTGGCGTTCCTCCTTCTCTAGCGCACACAGAGCTACCTGTTGGATAGGATCGTGGGAGCAGGCACCACACCCAGCCGCGTCCTTCTGTCTGCTCGGGCTAACTGTGCCGCGAGCTCTTTCTCTCGCTTCACTGGGAGGGACGCCAGCTCTGAGGCCTGTGGGGCAAGCGCACGCCGCCGGGACACGGCCCACAGGGAATCTTCCTAAACCTTTTCCCTGATTTAGCTGGCATATGTAGTCTAGAAGATAAAACCTCTTGCCAGGAAGGAATTGGAAGTGTTTGGTGTGAATATGGAAAAGCTAAAGTCCACTTGCCAAAAACGAGTATCTGCAATGAATGTTCAAAAATAATCAAGTTTATTAAAGCAAAGATAAGAAAATATTGTTTATATACTGTGCTTTGACTTCCGCAAGCCGTTTGTTCTGCGGTGTGAGGACGCGATGGAGAAGTCTTCCGGGTTTATGTCCTTGGTCCTCACGCACTGGAAGGGGCGAAGGAGTGATGCAGGGGCAGGTTCACGGGCTTCTCGTGCGGAGCCTGCGAGTCGTGGATTCTGGGCCCCTCCGTGGCGCAGTGTTCTGTCTGACCGCCGCGACTGGACGTCTGGACGTGCGGGGTGCGCGCGGCGAGCTCGTTCCAGCTCATGGTTTTCGAGACGTTTCAGAGACTCGGTGCACCCTGGTTGTGAGGACCGAGCAGGTGGCAGGTGGGACCCCACGCTCCTCCAGGACGGCACTGCCCAGAGGACAGAGTCGGTGATTTAGGAGTTCCCCTCTTCAGAAATCGAGTTATGACTTCAAGAGAGATTTGTTAACTTTTTGAGTGTAAATCAAGCAAGAAAGACCAAACAGCATGTGCTGCTCAAGGAGGCCCAGTAACTAGGACCTTTAGTGTCCAGGAGCAAGAAAGAGGGACGTCCCAGCTCCAGGGGCGGGGAGAGCCAGAGGGAGAGGGAGGACGAGGATGAACGCCCCTCCCTTCATGGTTTGGTTCCCTTCGGGTCCTCAGTGGATTGGGTGACCCGTCCACCTCGGTGAGGGCACAGCTCTTTTCTCAGTCTGGTCAGTGCTCGTCTCTCCAGAACAGCCTGCCGGACTCCTCAGAAGCAGCGTTTGGCAGTAAGGTGGCCGTCCCTGGGTGCGCAGCATGAGCCTTCGTGTGTGGGCGCCCTGACTCGCGATGGCGCCCTTCCCGGTCCTCGCGGATGGTGGGGCCTCCCGCCAGTGCGGGCGCCGGGTTCCCTGGGTTTGCTCCGTTGCCTCTGGCCCCCGTGCTGTCCAGCGTCCAGTGCGTGGTCGCTCCTCCCTGTTCTCCCGTCCGTGAGGACTTATGTTTTAAAAAGGTTATAGAGGGGGATGGGTGGGGCAACATTAGGTGCATGTGTTCAGTTTGCTGTCTTTATCCCGAAATGTGGATCAGTGTTTATGGTGCTGCTTACTTATTCGTCGCTGAATCAATACCAGATGATATTTTACCATTGTTATGAATACGGATGTTTACGTAGCTTGCACGTGCTTTAGTGTTAAAAATAAATAGAACTCGATACCTCCGATTTAGAGCCTGTTATAAATAATGGTTTGGGAAACTTTTGTTTAAATTGGTCTCCTAAAGGAACAATTACTGGTAGTAAACACAGAAGAAATGGAGGGTCGAGGAGAAATGGATTTATGATTATGGTTCTCAGACCCATCGGGATATGCTCTTAATAATGCGGAATCCAACGCAAGCACCAGAACTTAATTGTATTATAAACGCTCCTTGAAGGGAAGTGTGTAGGTTTTAATGTAAATCCTTCACAGATGGTGAATTGGTTGGTTGCACGTAATGGAAGTGTAAAAACAGCAGTCTAAACTAGTTAGGGGTTTTATTGTTTTTAAACAAGTGCATAGTAAGGAGGCCAGCGCGGGTGTGGCCGCTTCTGGTGTCATGGGGTGGGGGTGGGGGGCTCTGTGCTCTGCCGTCGTCAGCACCGGCTTTCACCCTAAGGATGCCTCATGGTCACACGTCGGCTACTGCAGCACCGTCTGCATCTCTGTCTTGCGGGGAGGGAGATGGGGTGAAGGGCAGAAGGGAGTCTCTCATTGAGCTGTTCCACGCACGGGTGCTGCTGTGAGCGCTTACACCCCTCATGTCTTTCCAGCCCTATGAGATCGGTGCTAAACACGCAGGGAGAGAGGAAAGTATTTCCACATTTAGGAAAATAGAATGCCGGGACTTGGCCCAGCTGATGGGACTTCGAGCTCGACTTAGCCGAGCTGGCATGGCATGCTGCTGTGTGACAGATATGCTTGGTCTTAGTTCAGCTGTTTCACTTTGTTATGCTTTTTATTTTTAGCGCGTTATATTTACGTATTAATTTTTTAAAACTCAGACCTGGTTTTCTCTTTCTATTAGGTGTGTGTTCTTCCTAGTAAATTTTTTTTTTACATATTTTAATGTAATTATAATTTTATGTATTTACCCTGCGTTTGTTTAGGGATGATTAACTCCATCCTACTGTGATTTGTGACTAGGTTGGCACATTCCCACGTTTTCTTACCTCTTCTGCCACTTGCTTTTGATTAGCTATGTTACTAAACATTGTAATATTACTCTTTATCACTTTGTGTATACTGATACTCTGATGCTTTGTAAGTTTAAAGCAGCATCTTGATTCCATCATAAGAGGATGTCAGTGTGTTTATATTTTCTCTGTCTACATATCAACTTGGTATTATTTCTACTGGTTCAGTTTATGACATTTACATCCTGGTCTGTGACTGTGATTCCCAGAAAAGAAAAATCTTTTATCTTACATCTTAAATGGATTAATTGCTCACTGTAATTCTTTGGCTATATTTTCTGCATTCTTATTTGGCTAAAATTTATTTTCTAATTGTTAATTCATGCAGGGTTCATGGGAACCAAATTCTCCAAGTTCTTATATGTTTAGATGTACTTTGTTTTTGCAACATACTTGATTGACAGTGAGGCCGGATATAGACTTCTTGGGTCCCACCCTCTGGCTTGAATGTGAGTCGGGCCCGTGCGGCCGGTGTTGAGGGCAGCGAGCTGGTGGCGGGCTCGTCCGGCCTCGCAGTGTCTCAGGCCGCACATGTGCTGCACCGGAGCACCGCGGGCTGGTGGCCGGAGCAGCGGGCGAGTATTCTGGGCTCTGGAGGCCTCTGGTCCGAGATGGAGGTGTGGTGGGGTTGGGGTCCGCAGAGGCCTCTCCCCTTGCCGTGCCCCGCCCCCTCTGGTGGCTGTCCCTCTCTCAGACCGCAGACTGCGCGAGCACGCGTGTGGCCTCCTTCCTGCGCGGACAGCGGGCCTGCTGGCCATGCCCGCCCTTGAGACCTTGGGCAGTCGCTGGCCGCTTGATGCCCGTCTCCACACGCCTGTCTCCACACGCGCTCACACTTGGGCTGGGGCCCAGGAAGGAGTTCTTGGGGGCATAGTTCAGCCCACAAGGAAGGTAATGTGCACTTTTCCTGGAAAAGGCCCGCAGGGTTGTTATTTGTCCTTTTTTTTTTTTTTTTGCAGCTTTACATATGTGCGGTATGGCCATACTTACTGACACGGAAAAATTCACAGCATATTGCTGAGTGACAGAAAGCAGGTTTATTTACTCTTTTTATCTTTCTTGAATCCCGTCATTGCCTCCTATCAGATAATGGTTATTGTCATTAAATAGATAATTGATTTTTTTTGAAATGTCCGTGATTTTTAGCTGCTTCGTTTTTATATTTTTCTGGGTCTTTTGAGTCTTTTGTCTGCCATTGGTTTTTCCCAGTACTTTTCTCTCTTCCTCTCTTTTTCTTTTCTTTTTTTCCCGGTATGGTCTTTGGCCGTCTCTTTGAGCTCTTTCCTCATCTCTGAATGAGGAGAGTTCTTCCTGGGCTGGCTGGGGGCGTGAGCTCAGGCCGGGGTGGCGGGGCAGCTGCTTCTGCCCTGGGCTTCTCTGCCGTGCAGCTGGTGGCGAGGACGTTTGACCTTGTCTTCTGTGCTCTGGCGGCAGGTGGGGTTGGGGGAAGCTTTCTGCTCCACGCGAGAGCTGGTCGGTCGCCTTCGCTCCTCTTTGGCGACTCTGTCGTCTCCCCGGGGTCTGAGGTCACAGTGCTCTCTTGGCGCCCTGACTCGCCTGGGTCGAGTTTCTGTTGCCCCTGGCAACTTGCTGCAGGTCTGAGTCAGTTTCAGGTGTCACGTGTATGTAGTCGAAGATGGAGTTTCCCCCTCTGTAACCGGTTCTTGTTTCGGGTGGTTGCTCAGAGCAGGGTGTTTAGGGAGGTCTCTACCATCTTACAGCTTCTAAGACCCTCCGCTCTGGGTGTACTCTGTACTATTAGGGCGCTGAACAGAGGCCCGATTAACGTGCTTTCCGGGTCACTTTTTCATGGTCCTGATGGAATCACACGAAGCTCAGGGCGCTGATGCAGTGACTTTTCTTACAGACAGAACCTCCGCTGAATACACCGGAAAACAGAGAGTATCTTGCAGAAATTATGTTCGAGTCGTTTAACGTGCCGGGGCTCTACATCGCAGTCCAGGTAAACACGGCTGCTGTCGCGGGGCCCAGACGCCTAGCTGTCGGGGGGAAGGAGCGTCCAGAGGCTTGTAGGTGTAGGTCATGCTGTGTGCGCTGCCTCTTCCGGTCCCTCAGAATACACGTGTGTGTGTGCACGCGCACACTCACGCCCCCAGCCCACTCGTCTAGACCGGACCCTCCAAGCTCAGTGCTTTGTGGTGGGGCCGTCCTGTGCCTTGTAGGATGTTTAGCAGCATCTCTGGTCTCTACCCGCTAGAAAAAGCACCACCACCAGCCTCCCCTCCCCAGGTGTGACAATAAAAATGGCATCAGACATTTCCCAATGTCCCCGTGGGGGTAAAACTGCCCATGGTTGAGAAACAGTGTCCTGGCGCTACCAGTGGAGAGTTTCTGGGTGGGAGGCCGTGCCATCTGTCTTGAAAACTCAAGCGAGCCCATTGCAGCCCGACCGTGGACTCACACCGGGAACCAGTGGATTAGAAATCAGTCTCCTCATCCCATAGTAAAGTCCCTGTCTCACTGGCTTGTGTTTGCAAAAAATTGATTTATTTTATTGAAAACTGACTCCTCCAGGCTAAGTATACAGAATTTTCATGTCCAATTTGGAATTTGAGTTTTGGGGGAGAAGATGAAGAAGGGAAGGAGTCACTCAGACTTACCGAGTGAGAAGGACCTTACTGGCTGAGCCTGAGGCTGGGCTGCAGAACACGTCAGGACCTTCTCCCGGGCTCATGGTGTCCGTGTCTCTCGTCCAGGCGGTGCTGGCCTTAGCCGCGTCTTGGACGTCTCGGCAAGTTGGCGAACGCACGTTGACAGGGACCGTCATCGACAGCGGGGACGGGGTCACCCACGCGATCCCAGTGGTAAGCAGACTATTCACCGCGTCGTTCTGTGGGGCCTGTGATTTGAGGTAAGGGAAGAAATGACAGGAAAAAGCCCTTTTGTAAAGTAGCACTTTTAAAGTCATAGCTGTGCGTAGAAGAGAGAACGACTTTTTAAACTAGGTGTGTGAGAAAAAAAGCAGCCCAGCATCTGGGGGGGTTGAATGCGCAGGGGCGCGTCTGCAGCTGGAAGGGCAGCAGTCGTATGGGGTCTCCCGGGCTCTGCTCGGTCTGCCCCAGGGGCCCTCTCCTGGCTGAGGACCTGCGTGGTGGGGGCAGCCTCACCCAGGACGTTCGATTCTCAGGTGTGGTGCACGACCACCTGAAGGGCTAGCTCTGTTCCTGACAAGATGCGGATGGCTTTAACCAGCTCCTGCTTTAGAGAAAATGCTTCTGGTTTTTAGAAATTTATTTTAAGGGCCAAGAAGGAGAAATTGATTATATATTTTGACTTGCAGAGTGCTCTGCAATGTCACTTTTTGGTTTTACATTTCAAAATATTAGAGAAGTGATTCTTAATTTGAGCTTTAAGAGACATCTGATTCCCTCCCTCCTCTCTCTCTGTCTCTTTCTCTTTCCCTCTCTCTCTCATGAATTGTTTAAAATTGGTGTTTTGAAAGTAAATCGAACTGTCCACTGTGGGCCTGCAGTGGAAGGTGGGCCTTGCTCTGTCCCCACCTCCCCCAAGGCCACGCTCTTGCTGGTTACGTACACATATGACAAGCCCTTTTGTGCATATACAGGGCCCGTATGTATAGCTTTTTAAAATGCAAACTAGGGTTTTTAAAAACAATTCGTTTCCTTAAACTGAAGAGGTAGTCGCTGCTTCATTTCAGGAAGCCAGAGGAATGCTGCACTCATGTGCTGCGCGGATGCTTTGATCCTTAAAGGTCAGCATCTCCGGAGGGGAGGATTAGTGGCTGGTGTGTCACCAGTGAGGAAGGAAGAAGCCAGGTGCCTCCAGCCCCCGCTTGTGCCCCTGCCAGGGCGCCCTTTGCACGGGGACAGGAGGGGCAGGGCCGGGGGACGGCGCCCAGCACGGCTCGTGCCGGGAGCTCCGTCAAGCCAGCCCCGAGCACGCACGCATTTTGTGGAGCACCGAAACAGGTCAGTGCCCCTCGACGCGTCGCACGGACTGGAAATCCTGGTGTCTGTGTTCTCCCTGCGGTCACTCCCGCGAGGATCTGTGCAGCCAGGGGCCCGCTCCCTTCCGTCCTGGTGGCGGAGGAGAAGGGCGAACCAATCTCATGGGGCGTGCAGGCCGCGCAGGAAGATTTTTGTTTGTATCTTAATTCAGTTTTTTTCTGATTATAAAAATGACATTTGTACAAAGTTTGGATGAAATGGAGAAACGTGAAGAAGAACGTAGAATGACTCGTGAACTCGCCCAGGAAGCACATCGTGCTTTGGTGCACTGCCTTCCGAGCACGCCCCTCAGGCGCACACGTGCCACCCTGTAAGCGAAAGCGGAACATCCCGTCTGATTCTGCGTTCTGATTGTACAGTCCTAATCCTAACGTGTTTTGCATGATGATAAATCCCTGATGTTTTTTTCGTATGGTTACCTACTCTGTGAAACAATGTTTAGTCAGTGCATGAAGCCCATCACGTGGATATAGCGTAATCCACTGATTTATTTTACTCTCGGGCCTGCAGGCGGTTTTCTTGTTTTTAGTGCTGTGGTGAAGCTGATACTTATTTAGCTGGTTGAATTAATTTTAGAAATGTTAAATGCGATGCATAGAGTGTGAGAATTGTGAGTAGTTTGTTAGAGGGCTAGTGTTCTTATGACTTTAAGTTGATCTTTACTATCTTAATTTGCACATATCTTTTATCTCCAACTTAAAGTATTTTACAAATAACTCGGACTCTGTGGGAAGGGCTGATCGGCCCTCACTCCCAGAAGCTGGGTGCAGGAGAAGGAAACGTGGGGGGGACTTTGTAGCTCGTCCTGGAGATTTACGACAGTAGCTGGTGGTCGTAACCATGAGAACGGATCCGGCGGTAGGAGGAAGCCAGCGGTCCGCGCCATGCCCTCTGTCCCATGTGGGCCATGATGTGGGACCCGGAGTCTCTTCTTTATTGGCTGGAACTGGCAGGCCGTTGCCCACCTGACCGTCGGTGCCCTAGAGCAGGCGGGGGTGTGCCCACGCCCGTGGCGGTCACACTCGCAGACGGCTGACGAGGGGCTGGGGCCGAGCTGTGGTGCGTGAGCTCCTGGCCCCTTTCTTGGCCCCGCAGACGCGCTTCAGCGGCTCGGGAAGGCGGCTGAGCGACAGGATCCGACCTCCTGCCCACGCCGGGCTCCGAGGGCGGAGAGTCCAGGCCTATCCATTGTCCCTTACACGTGCAGCTCTCGGGACAGCAGACGGGGCCCCCACGGAGAGCTCTGCAGTGCCCAGCGGCGCCGCGTGCTGCCCCGGTCATGGGGTCAGCTCTGGCCTGAGCCCCGCGGCTGTTACTCGCCCCCGTGCTGGACGGAGGGCCGGGTGAGAGACGCTCCCACGCTCGCCACGGCCCCCCAGCCGGCAGGCGTGGGTTTGAGGCCTGTGAACTGCACCGAATGGCTACTTTTTTTTTTTAACGCTGACAGCACCTGGTGGTCATAGGTGGCCTCCCATCCAAGTCCTAACCAGGCCCGACCCAAATGGCTGCTTTTGAAACAAGAGGTTGGATTCACGCTTGGTCTGACCGTTTACGACAGGGCTCGTTGCCGTTGGGTAGGGAACGAAGGGGACCACGGGCCCCGCCGACGCGCTGCCGGAGCCAGCGGGCATTTTCTCCACCTTCCTGCGGGGGGCGCCGTTCCGGGTCGTGGGTCGTCGTAGGCGGGGCGGGTTCCCCGAGTGCTGCTCTTCACGCCTGGGGGCCGTGCCACCCCCGGGCCCCTCACCGGCCTCCTGCCCCTGTCCCCGCAGGCGGAAGGCTACGTCATCGGCAGCTGCATCAAGCACATCCCGATCGCCGGCAGAGACATCACGTACTTCATCCAGCAGCTGCTGCGGGACCGGGAGGTGGGTGTCCCTCCCGAGCAGTCCCTGGAGACCGCGAAGGCCGTTAAGGTAAAACCCGACGGGAAAGGGGCTGGTCTGGGAGTGGTGGGGGGAGAGACGGCGTCTGGACACTGGCCCGTGGTGCCGTCACGCGCGCCGCCTCCCTCTCCCTGCGGACGTGGGCCCCTCTCTGCCCCCCACGTGAGTGAGGGGCTGACGGACCCACCTGCAGGCCCCCGCTGCGAGCGGGCGCGGCAGTCGTGGGAGCCTCACCAGAGAGGACTGAGCGCGTCCCCCGCGTGCGTCCCGTCTAGGACAAGGAGCTGACGGCTTCCCAGCGGCGTTAGGTTCCGTGACGTCAGCGTTCAGACACAGTGCCGGCCCCTGTCACGTGTGGTTTGTCCCTGAGAACTACAGCTCAGAGGCGTCTGTGCCAGGATCCCGAGTCACTAAACAAAACCCGCCAGTGTTTGCTGGACTCCAGTTACCGTGCTAGGAAAGTCACGGGCGTTTTACAATGAAATCATTGGATTAGACGAAAAAATGGCTTATTGGTCCTTATTTAAATGTCCACCTGACCTGATCCATCAGTGGTTTTCGTGTGACGAGGTACATGGCAGCTGACAGACACGTTTGAAAGGAACCTGCCAGGTTGCAGAAGCAGGTGGCTTTTCTTAGACTGCGGGAGACCCTGAGCCATGCAAGGGCGCGTTCTCCGTGGGACAGAGAAGGGTTTTGTCTGGGGAGAATTTCTGTGTGGGGTGTGAGCTGTGAGCGCGAGCATCTCCCTTCTCACGGACACTCAGTTTCGAGAGCAGAGGAGGTGGAGGGGAGGCGACCCTAACGTCCCCCCACGCCCTCCTCCCGGCCAACTGCCCGGTGACTGCGGCTGCGGGAGGGGGCGCAGCGGAGGTGACTCCCGGTGAGTGCGGCGCTCTTGGTGAAAACAGGCATTCTCAGGTCGGCTCCGTGATGGGAGCCGGTGGCCAGCCGCCCGCTGTGCCGACCGCAGCCCCCGGGACGGGCTCGCCCCATGCTGGCCGCTGCGCCCCCAGCAGCCCTGCAGAGCGAGCAGAGGTGACGGGAGACTTCCCTTCAGACCGAGCGCTCCCCAGGACCTCCCCTCTTCCTCCCCGTGCTTTCAGCGCCACGCCCAGTCCGCGAGAGGTGGGGCCCAGAGTGAACTGTTGTCCCAACACCCAGGGCTCCAGCAGATGAGCCCCTGACCCGTCTTCAGCGATGGCTCCTGAGCGCGGTGACCCGCCAGGCTGCTCTCTGGTCCTCGTGGCGCGCTTGCCTCACTCGCTGGCTGTCTGGGCTGCAGTTCAGGCCCTGACATGGGAGTCAGCCCATCTGGGGGGGCAATAGAGGCACCCCGTGTGCTCCCTGGCCTCCCTGACCCGTGTGTGGGTCCTGCCTTGCCCCACTGGTCCGGTGAGGGCAGGGGTCCTGCGGAGAGCGGTGTGGCCTCCCCTGTGCTGCTGTCACGGCGTGTCCTCTGGCCGGCTGAGGCTGGGTGGGCATGGCCCACAGCACCCTCGTGGCCCGGGGCAGCACCGAGGCTGCCACTGCTCACCCCTGCCCACCCAGACCTCTCGCGCCATCGCCGAGGCCGGCGGCGCGCTGCGAGACCGACCAGGCTTCCAGGGACGGCTAGTGTCCGGCTGCAGCCTGGGAGATTCTGAGTGACGGCCGCCCCATTCTGTCATCGGGGCACGGGCCGTGTCACACGTGGCCCAGCGCTCAGAGCCCTGCTCGATCACGTCGAGGGTGATCGGATGTGGTCAGGGATGCCGGGAAACTGAGCTTCGCATCATGAACCTGCCGTCAGAGGTCCTGAGCGAGTGCAGGCTGCGCGCTGCCCGCCCTCCGTCGGGGGCCATGCACGCAAGGCGCGGCCTGACCAGGCAGCCGCGCCCACGCAGGGCCAGTGTGGCCGGTGTTCGAGTGTGGCGGGCCCTCCTGTGCGTAGCCGTGAGTCAGTGTGGCTGCTCGGTGGGCCTTGCTCCGTGTGTGTGTGTGTGTGGGGGGGCGCCCCTGTACCCCTGGCGCCCGCAGGAAGCTTGCTCTCAGAAGCTGGTCCTCAGGTGCCACCTGCTGCTTTGCTGAGATTACTCTCGGGACACGTAATAACCCAGGGGTCCCCAGCAGGCACCCCGGGTGCAGAGGGCGCGCTTTGGGGACCTCAGGCTGGTTGTTGGTGCCAGGTGAACGCATCAGCAAGCCTCGTCCTCCCTGCATGTGCTTTTTCTTTTTTCCGTGGCTCTTGCCATCTCGTAACGTGCCACGTCACCTGCGTGTTTATCGTGGACTCTCACCCGGAGTGTGGGAGCCAGCGGGCAGGGATCTGCAGGTTTTGTTCACCGTGGAGCCGGTGCTGGTGCAGTCAGACTGCGCGGGGCTCGGGACCAGCGATCGGCGGGCGAGGCGTCGGGACGTTGTCTCCTGAGGTCAGGGTTGGGCTGCAGTGCGGGTCTGCTGGTCCCGAGGTGGGCGGCAGTGAGTACTGGGGGCGGAGCAAGGAGAGAGGAGATAGAGACAAGATACTTAGTAGACACCTTGAAGCATTTCGGATAACATGGCAAAAATTTGATACAATGAGACTGTGATTAGTAGCGGAGTTGGAAAGAAAGCAGATTTACCTGTCCAAAATCGAAGTGCGGTCGGTCGTGTCTTCCATGAAAGACGGCAGGATGCGGAGCCTGGCAGCCTGTCCGCACGGGGCCGAGGCGGGGGGCAGGGCTCCTGGCGGGCTGTCCTATTGCTTGGGGCTGCTGGGTGTTTGTCGGGGACGAGGCGGGGCATCTGTCAATGCCTGGCGTCTGTGTGTGTGTGTGTGCAGGAGAAATACTGTTACATCTGCCCCGACATAGTCAAGGAGTTCGCCAAGTATGACGTGGATCCCCGGAAGTGGATCAAACAGTACACGGGGGTCAACGCAATCAACCAGAAGAAGTTCGTTATAGACGTCGGCTACGAAAGGTTCCTAGGACCTGAGATTTTCTTTCACCCAGAGGTGAGAGTGTGTCGAAATACGGCGTGCATGGAGCGATACTGCCCCCTTGTGTGCGTTCAGATCACTGCTCATGACAGTCACCGAGCGAGTTGGCTGCCTTTGCGTGTGCACATGGCATAGACAGTTACAGTCCCCTGTGCGGTTTGTCTGCTTGATTGATTGTTTCTGTTTACCTCTCCAAGACTTGATTACCTGTGGGTAGTTAACAACTGATAGCACCACGAGTGGTGAGGGAGAAGGTGTAAGAGCTGTGGGAGGTAATGGATTGAAATTAATCTCGCACCAATGTGAAACTAACCTCAGGGACCAAGTGCGCGTGGCGTCTGTGTAACAGTGGGATGACGTACGTTTCCGTCTTTCGCGACATCCCCCGGACCCCAGTGTGGAATGCATGACCCTCGGTCCTGCTGTCTCCCGTGCTGCCCTCAAGTTAGAGCGTCGGTCTGAGGACTGGCCTTTCCCTTCGGTAGCTGGTCTTTACGAAACACAGCTATCGCCATTTTAATTCGCAGTCACAAATGATTGTTATTACTCGTGTAGAAGCAGTAATCAAGAGGCAACAGTTTAAGGTTTAAATGCAATTTATTTATAGTTTGGTATATTTTCCTGCCTAATTCAGTTTATACTCAATAGGTAGGTTGCAAATGCTGCCTATTTTTAGATGTGCACATAATATTTTATACAGGGAAATGGCACAAAATGTGTGTTAACATAATGTAAAATATGCTCATTCACACACGTCTTTGATATTGATTTGAAATAGACATAAAACTGACCATGTCCAGTGAGCAGCTGGATGTCACCTTCTTTCTCTCTTGGCTTACTATAGAGTAATGTATGCAGTAATATTTCTCTTGATTTGAAAACATATTTCAGTGTAATATAATTGAATTATTTTTTAGCTTATTTACTCAGAGAATTGAACCTAAGTCTGTTTACTCAGTAACAGGAAGGGTATCGTGTTGATAGTTTCATTTCAAAGCCACCATACAGTGATCTTTCATTGACGGTGATTGTTTTTAACTACCTGGCTAGTATGATTTATAATACCAGTATTCATAAGTGATATGCTCATCACGTATTCGTAGTGTTTCTCATTATGCATCACCTCTATCACGCACGTGCTTTTTACAATCTCTCGTTAGCGTGATGCATCGTGCATGTGTACCAGGGCCCGTCGGCCTTTGTTACTGTTCGACGTTTTCCTCTCATTAAACACACATTTCATCTCTCGAGAGGACGTGTTGTCATCGATCGCTCCATGCACATCGCCACATGGGATTCATGTGGCATAGTGTTCATTCCCACGTGACGTTTTTAAAGGTATAGCAGATTCCAGATTTGCCAGTGACTTTAGAAGACGTTCTCATTTTGTCTCTGAGAGAAATGCACCGTGTTTCTTTTCCGCTCACTGAAACCTAGTTCGCCAACCCGGACTTCATGGAGTCCATCTCGGACGTCGTGGACGAGGTGATTCAGAACTGCCCCATCGATGTGCGTCGCCCGCTGTACAAGGTACGTGCCGCCCTCGCCGCGCCCCGCCCCCGGCTCGGGGCTCGTCGAGGGCCCACGTCATGGCAGTGCTCCCCCTGGAGTGGGGGCGACTCGAAGGTTTGGGAATCTGACTCAGCTAACTGGGAGTACTTAACCTGAGTGTTCGAGGCTCTCTCATTCTTACCTGACAGGCTGTGTTTTGAATCGGACAGTTGTGTTAACGTATCGACGAGAGGTAAAGTGGTTCTTCCCCCCATGCTCTCCTGAACTCCACTGGTCTCGTGTGGTGCATGTTTAGGCTCAGTTGCCAGTGTGGTGTTGCCGAAAAGATGTTAGAGCCTGAAAAGAAGTTAGAGCTTGAAACAAATAGAAAATGCTTGTGGAATATTTTTTTTTAAATTCTTTATTGCAGGGAATTTTCACACTTGAAATGAGGAAAAGCTGGTTTGTGTAATTACGGGGAGAGGGCAGTGTTGCTGACAGGCAGATGCTGAGCGTAGACAGCAAGAGGGACTCAGCCTTCTTCGGCTGTGCTCCGCGAAGCGGTCACCCCGCCAGCCCCGGGCCCCTCCCGGACTCACGCCTGGGCGGCTACGTCGTCGGACAGAGGGCGACCCAGGCGCAGTGAGAGGCCCCGTTCCATCTGTAGGATGGAACACTGTGCGGCCTTTACCAGAGTGAGACAGATCAGTACAAACTCGAATGAGACGATGTCTGCAGCACCATGGCGTCATTCCACTTTATGTGAAACGGAGTGTGTGTATGTGTGTTTATGAGAAAGTTCAAGTGATGCGCGCTGAACTCAAAGTACCTTTGGGGGTTGGAGATGGCTATCTTTTACATTCTATTTTTTGTGTTTTAAAATAATTTAACGTTTTCTAGTTAAAAAGTGCTATTTTTTTATCAGAAAAAATATTTTCATGTAGACAGCTTTTTATGGGTGAAAATAGATTATAATTCTATTTTTACTTATTGCATATCCATAATTAAATCTCTCTCTCGTCAAATAAAATGCACAAGAAAGGGAAACTGGAGACGGGTTGGAGCGTTAATCCGGTACAGTGGCCCGTCTCCTCTCTCTGCTGCTGCGGCCTCGCCGGACAGCGGCCGTGTCTCGGCCGTGAGGACATGGAGTGAGGCGCACCGCTCGGTCCCCCTGTCACCACACGGGACGCAAAATTCCAGCCAGCGGTCATGGACGGCTCACGAAGGTCCTTGCTCTCACCTGACATGTCATTCACTCTCAGTAGGTGTATGGGATTCTTGAAGTGGAGCTGGCCTTGGACGTAGTGGTGACTGGGCCCTCTATCTAACAGACGACACTGAGCCCCCGAGGTGGAGAGAGGAGGCAGAACGGGGTTCTGGGTGAAATGGAGCAAACTGGCCTTAGACTTTTTTGGAGGTGCTGCCCGTCCAGGTCACGTGTCCAGGGTCCCCTGGAAGAGTCGGCCTCTCATCTCCCACCGTGTAGGGCGTTCGCGCCTTCCTGTCTGACTAGTAATTCCACTGTGATGTCATCGTCACTGTTGGAATTATCACATTATTAATAACACTGTGCTCAGTATTAAGTCAACACAAAACAATGTGCACAAACCCTGACCTCAGGGAGCTGTGTGAAATGGGGAGACAGGGCGAGCACATGGGAACGCTGCGTGGCTCGGGGCAGCACGTGTGTGCAGCTGCGGTGTCGGGCGTGCGGGGCGAGTGGACGAGGCTGCGTTCGTGTGCTGGGCCTGGCATCGAAACGCGGGACGGGCGAGGACGTCGTGCCAAGTGCAGTGGGGGACAGTGGGGCCTGGGAATGCGGAGCCTTGTGCAGAGGCCGCTGAGGCAGGGCCGCTCCGGGCTCAGGTGGGGGCCCGAGGCCGCGCACACAGCCCCTGCTGACTGCGTGGTCCCTTAAGTTAGCGCTCCGCCCCAGTCACCGTGACTGAAACGTCACACGGTAGCAAAGTGGCCACATCCCAGAGGCGTTCGTGGCGCTGCCTAGAATCTGTAGGTGGCACGAGGTGCTTGTTAGTTTGAAATGTCGATTCAAAGATGCTCCTGTAGTGGCTGTTCGGGGAGGAGTGGGGAAGGGTGGCCATCCCCTGCTGCCCTGTGTCTGGAGGGGCCGTCTCGGGCACGTAGGAAGTTGGGGAAAATGACATTCTACAATGTAATGTTTTTAAATGATAGGAAATTTAAAATTTGCTTTTTCGTGAGGTTAAATGCTCTCCAGGTGTTTTATCATTGTTCAAAAACAAGCTTGAGCTTCTCCAATTCTGATCAGATTTTACTTGAGCAAACCATGTTGTTATCCACAGGCTTTTAAAAGCTCACTTATTAACCTGTTTCCTGTTTAGAAGAAAAAGTGCAGTTTGCTACCAGCGTTAATTTAATTTTCCATAAACACGCTCTTTGAGGCTTAAGTAAACCTAACTGGTGTTCAATGTGAAAAAAGAATAGAAAAGCTGTCCTTGGGGTTATTTCTAAACAGAACTTGTCTCAAGTCCTGATGGACCAGAAATGTGCACAGTAACCAGATTCGTCAGGTGAATCTTCAGTGATGACTGTTCGAGAACGATGTTCATATCACGCGTAGGAGGCTACGCTTTCTAGGATTTTACGTTTTCAGCGATGGAGAATTACTATATTTTGTTAAATGGAAAAACCAGTGCTGAAAACAGAACGCAATAAATAGAATAACATCATTTGTTCCCAAAGACCATCGCTACACCGGAGCGCTGCGAAAACAATAATAAAAGCGAGGTGTTTCGTGGCAGGCTTGGGGTGTGGGTGGCTGTGATCCATGCGTTATCTCGGGGTGCACGCCGGGGCCACAAGTGCCACTGGCGCGTGTTCTCGGGGCGAACAGGTGCAGTGTATTTAGGGAGTGTTTACGTGTGTGCAGACTGGGCCGCACTCCTTCCTCACAGTGTCCCAGAAGGCGGTGGCCCGAGGCGCCCGCGGCCAGCGCTGGGTCTGCTGAGGCTGCTCCTGCAGGGCCTGGGACAGGCGCTTAGAACGCACACGGCAGGCCACCCTTCCACATGGCACTCCCCTCCACAGTCACTCCCCCGTCCCACACGGCACTCCCCCTCCCACACTGTGCTGAGGCTCATCACCTCCTTCTGTACAGATCAGAAAACTGTCAGCAGGTTGCGTGCTATGCGAAGTCACGTGGCTGCTCAGTGAGGTGTGTAGAGTCCTTTCCCCACGTCTTGGAACCCTCACGCCTGGCAGGTGTGTAAACCGTGGAAGGGCGAAGACTGCAGAGGGGGCCCTGTCCCGACCGCCTCGCCGGAGGGGGCCTCCCTTGCGGTGTCTGGAGGGGCTGGCGTGGCCCCCCAGTCATCGGCTGCGTGGGCGGCCGTGGCGGCCGTGCGCGGTCCCGCGAGAGGGGCGTGTGCAGCCCCGCAAGCGGTCCTGCATTCAGGGGGCGTCAGGGGAGGCCTGGCGTGGGGAGCTGGCCATGCTTTCCTCCTCTGTCGTGCGGCCAGGCTCTGTTCCTGTGGGCAGAGGAGTGACACAGGCGGGACCGCCCCCCTCTGCCGCCTCAGAGCGGTCCCGGTGGACCGGAATGTGTCATGGGGGACACCAACCCTGCAATCTCCAGGACCGTCCAGTGGGGACGCCACCCGGCCCCCTGGGGGCAGCCAGTGGGCGGGGCCTCCCGGAGCTGTTGCGTGCGCCCCCGGCTGCCCTGCGGGGCGCCCCTGGCGCGTCTCCGCCGAGTGGCCGCGCTGTTCGGGTCGCTGTGTTCTGGAGTCGGTTTCCCGAGTGCTCCTGAGCGTGGACGTGAGCGGGCAGCCGTGGTGGCCGAAGGGCCGGAGTGAAACCCAGAGGCCAGCGGGAAGGAGTTCTGACCCGCCCCTTGGCGCTGAGTGCCGCTGTTCCTGGAGGAAGCCGTGTTGTCGTGGTCCCCTGCCCCCCACCCCAGCCACACCTGCTCCTAGAGGCGTCTGGATCCCAGGCCAGGACCCCGCGTTTCCCAGACGCAGTCTGGGGACCGCTAGTGGAGTTCCTTGTGCGGGAGCCAGTAGGAGGAGCTCACCTGTCCCCACCGAAAGCATCGGACACCTTCCTGGTGGCGAGGGGCCATCTCATTCCAGGTAACGGTAACGGACGAGAGCATGGAGAAGACGGAAGAATGAGAAGAAAAGGTGGCTTGGAGAATTTAGAATCTTTAAAACACGATTGCTGTAGATGAAAGTTGCCGTGACCTAATTTTTATTTCGGTCTGGCCTTGGTTGAGAAAGGTGCTCCCCGGCCTCCTTGTTCCGCCTCTAAGCGGGGTGCAGGCGGGGGCCTGGGGGGGACGTGTGGGTTGGAGGCGCATCTCGTAGGCCCGCGATGTCCCAGAAGGCCCGGTGACGACCAGGAGCAGTTGGTTCTGAGCCCGGCTGCCGGTGGGCATCGCCCCAGGCACTGAACGCACAGGTGTTGGGGTTCCTCCCCCAGAAGTCCCGGGCCTGGAATCTGGATTTTCGAAGCTTCCTGGAGGATTCTAGTGTGCAGTTAAATTGAGGACCATTGAGCAGGTGCTTTTGCTGGGCAGCGTTTCCTGATTTTTACGCTTTGCTCAAGGCACAGCCAGTTTTCAGTCACTTTGTGATGCAGCTGGATGTCTTCATTCCTGAATTCTATTTGTCCCTGTGCCTTCCAAATACAGGACCCTGTTGTTAAATTAGAGGACTTAAGTAAGTAGGAGAGGTGGTTCTTGTCTTCAAGAGCTTGTAAAAAGATAAAAATACTGTAATAATTGCAATGGGAGCCACTACAAGCTAAATGTCATTAAAGTGAATCATGCAAATTATGGTAATTGAGAGAAGAAGGGGCAGATTGTGTTTAATTAGAGGGGCTCTAGAGAGGCTTTGAGAAGGTGGCATTGGAGCTGGGTCTGAGGGCTTGGCCTGCAGAGGTGGCCTGGACACAAGCCGGGGCCGGGGAGGGAGGGGCGGGGGAGGCGGGGGACTTAATGAGCGCAGATGGAAGTGGGAGCAGAGGGCAGAAGTTTCAGGAGTCAGTCTGGGGCAGAGCTCAGCCTGGTGGTGCAGGCTGTGGGAAACACTGAGGAGGGGGTGGGGCCAGCAGTAAAATATTTTTAAATCCTCTTTGGCAGTGGGTTGGGAGTTGTTAAAAATTCTCGTTCATCATGTTTGTCAAGCAGATGTAAATACATTTTGATAAAGTTCAAGGAATGATTCTTCCGTAACAATATTGCCTGAATCGGGTATGTACATTATAATTGGGTGTATGTATTATAATTTTTAAAAACTGCTCAGATCCAACTAAACTCACAGTTGGAAAGGGCAGACAGCCTGTCTGCTGAATCCCACTGGGTGACCAGACAGGTAAGGGGTACCCCAGGAGTGCCAGCCCACTGTCCCTGCCTGTCACCACGCTCTGTCCCCGTGTCCTTTTAAGTCAGAGAAGCATGTTGCAAATTAAATGTTACGTATATATAAGTTTTTATTCTTAATGTTGCATGAGTTCAAATGTCTGAGGAAGAGAAATACATATTTCAAGATACCATTGATTTTTTTCCCAAACCTTTTTAAAGTAGGCCTTTTATTCAGGTGGCATCCTGACTGGTCTAACACGGAGACAGATGAGAAAGTAGCTGGTCAACGGCCACGCTGCCCTGCACGTGCCTGACCCCGTCTGATCTCGGAAGCTAAGCAGGGTTGGGCCTGGTTAGTACTTGGATGGGAGACCACCTAGGAAGACCAGGTGCTGTAGGCGTAACAAATAATAAAAAAAAGAAATTGTAAGCTGACAAGGTCCTTGCAGTCTGTGAGGTCAAGCAAGGGTTGCCTCACCTAAAAACAATAAAAATAAAAAAGAATGCTAAGTTACATACAAGATAAAAGTGTAACATGATGTGTCCACCTGTTTGTACTTCAAAAAAAACAAAAGACAAAGGTAGAGTGATAAGGAATTAGCAGTCATCAGAGAGTACCCGCAGTTCAGTAAATACCGCTTATCCTCAGTAGCCCCAGGAGACCCGGCTGCAGGCCTGCCCGTCCAGCAGCCCCTCTCGTCCCCACTGGGCGGCCTGAGAGGCCCTCAGACCCATGGACCCAAGTCCATTGTCGTCTGCAGACCGTCCCGCCTGTGGTGGACACAGCTCCGCCCTCCAGGTTTCAGGCCAGACCTTTGGAGATGGCCGTCTCGGACCCTGTTTCTCTCCGAGCTGCTAACCGGCCTGGTCGGTGCATTCTGTGGGCTCGGCTCGCAGGACGCCCGGAAGCCGGCCACGTCCCCGGCCTGAGCCGCTGCCGTCTGGGTCGAGCCGCTCGCTTCCTGCACCCTGAGCCCACACAGCTCCCCCAGATGCCAGCCCATCCTGCGGGGCCGCACAGCCCCCCAAGACTGGGCCCCGCATCTGGAGCTCACCCCCTCGTGTCCCCTCCCTCCCTCCTCTCCCCACACCTTCTGCGTGGGGCCTGTGTCCTGCTGCTCCCCCTGTCTGGAGAACTCTCCAGGTGTCTCTCTGCCTGCCTCAGCTTCCCAGCCCTTCTCGAATGTCATCTGGAGACGGCTTCCTGGCCAGCCGGGTGCACCAGCGTCTAACACCCTGGGCCCTGCACTCCGTTTCCACCTTCCTCGTGTCCGGTCCCTCCTGGTGCTGCCCGTCCTGGTGGCCTGTTCCGCCCGTGTTTCTGTGTGTGGAGCTGCGGCGCCCGTGTGTGGTTGGGGTCTGTGCTGACTGCCCGTGGTAGGTCCCTGGGCGTGCTGCAGAGCATGCGTGCCCCTCCCGCTCGTACACGGGGCAGGGAGGGGGTGACGCTGAGCCAGGTTCGGGCACAGGTGGAGTCTGGGCACAGGCAGCTGTGGGGAGGTGGCCAGGAGGGGGAGTGGGCGGATGTGGGCGGCATAGAGGCCTTCCGAGCTGCCCGGAGGAGCTGGGGCTTAAATAAAACTGCGTCTAGAATCTTAGTGAAAAAACTAGTTCAGAAGATAGTTCAGCAAATGTTTGTTAAGCCGTTCAGCATGGAGTTCGGAATCTTAGGAGGTCGTGTTGACCTGTGCTTTACTGTGGAAGAAAGCTGTGCGGTTTCTCGTTCCCTTGAAACCGACGTTCGATAAACAGTGTTTTAATGCTTTCTCTGTGCCGAGTTCTGCTGGGAGCTGTTTCCGTAGACTCTGGTGCTGTGATGATCTGCCTCATGTTTTCCTTTTCTGTAATTAAGGGGTTTTCGAATATTAAAAGCCCATTCATTATTTGTGATATCTTGTTTAAAGACTGGCTTAGAGTATTTACCTACTCTTCCACATGGAAATTGATTAAGCCGCTTGGCTAAACGTCTGTATTTCCGAGGTATAGACTGATTAAGCATTGTTATTTTACTTGAGATGGAAAGAATACAGTTATTGTTAATTTCACATATTTCTCTCTTTTCGGTTTTCATTTGTCCCCCACTCTGAAGTGAAATAAACATAGGAATAATAAACCACAGCAAGTGACATCTCTCAGCCACATTTAAACCGTTGGTGCCACTGTCCCTTGGGTCGAAAGCAGTTAAGTTAGGCAGCATTTTGATGCTCGTGAAACACTAGTTTGGGTACCAGGGTCCTTTGCACGCGCGCGAGCTCCTTGGAAGGCAGGCCAGCAAGGGGCTGTGATGGGCAGCGCCGACCTCCCCTCCCCCGCTCCTGCGGGGCCACCTGCTGGCCGTCCACCTGCCAAGGCACACTCTCAGCCGCGTCCCCTTGCCCAGAGAAAACTGCCTGTGTGTCGCCAGCAGCCACACTTGTCCTGAGGACGAGGGCCGTGGCGCGTTCTGGAATTTATTTCTTGTGTGTTTGAGCACAGGGCTAGCGTGCTGGCACTGTAGCGGCCAGGAGGCTGTGAAGTGAGGTCACGTCCATCTCCTTTCTTTTCTTTGAGTGAAAGAACTTTTCCACTTCCATTCGATTGAGGTGGGGAAGTTTTTCCTTGGTTAGCTATTATGACACTTAAGGTTTGGTTTCCTGTGTGCAGTTGCACCCTGCCGGCGGTAAGTCTGTGTCCAGTCCCTTTCCCTCAAGGCAACTTTATTTTTCACTTATGTTTGGTGCAGTGAGTATTTAGTTAACCCTGTGCAGACTGTAGACCCAGCAACCCCCAAAGCGCCTTTAAAGGTCGCAGCATTCCCTGTCATTCCTGCTGCTTTGGATGTGGTGTTTGTACAGACAAGTTCTGGTTTTGCTGTCGTAGGAGATGTTAGCATTAAAAACAGAAGGCCTGTCAGGGCGAGAGGCAGCACGCATGTATTTGAGATCAGAGAATTGCTCTTCGGGAAGTGCCGATTCGGGCAGGAGCCTGATAGCTTTGGGGAAACAAAGGCAGGGGTGTTGGTGAGAAAGGGGAGGGGACGATGACGTCCACAGAAGGAAGGCATTGTTTCCATGTTAGTCATTTACTGCTGAGGGCGTATTTTTCGTTGGACACACACATGTATATACAAATTGCCTTAATGATATGGGGAATTGATGAATAAAGCACATTCACTTAACTGTGTTTAGAAGACTTGCCTACACTATTTTTCTGAGCAATTCATTATGGATAGTTCATGGAATCACTTTTTTTTGTTTTTAAATCTTTTATGACATTTTATTTTTTTACTTTCCCCCCTCCCACCTGGTAACCACTAGTCCATTGTCCATGTCCCCGAGTCTCTGTTTATTTGCCCCGTTTGTTTGCTGCTTTTAGGTTTATATCCCACATATAAGTGATATCGTGTGGTTTTCAACCTTTTCTGTCTGGCTTATTTCGCTTCGTATGATGATTTCAAGGTCCATCCACGTTCTTGCAAATGGCAGCACTCCATCCCTCCTTGTGGCTGAGTCACGTTTTAGCTTTCCGTCTCGCAGTCATACCTGCTTTCTTGTTCTCCACGGCAACAGTTCTTTGGGACAGTGCTGCTGTAGGCCGAGTCCAAGGGTCGTTGGTCCGGTCGTAACATCCCAGAGGTCGGAGGCAGCAGGCGGGCGAGGCAGTGCCTCTGCGGTGGCCGCTCCCGGTCCATCGTCCGGCGGCTTCGTTTGCCTCGCTTTTTACATTTCCCCTTCTGGTCAAGATTTTTCCTTGGAAGCGTCGTTGAACAATCATCAGAAAGTAACACTGACGAGTAAGGAAGAGCCGCGTTGATTCTTCATTGTCAGGGGACCCATTCGGGGTGCGTCATGCCATCATTCGTCCCGTTCCCGGCACGTCCTGTGCCACGGCAGTGGGAGAGTGGATTTTTGGGAACCTCAGGCTACGTTTGAGCGACGAGAAAACCAGGACAGAGGACGGCTCTGCCGTCGCGTTTCTTTGGGGGCAGACGTCTTCTGCAGTTTCCGGAGCTTTCTCACCTGAAGTCTCAGAGGCTTTGGAGCATCTTAAAATGTCGAGCCACACTTTTCAGTGTGAAACGAAGTTTTAAAACAGGGAAACTTTTCCTGTAACAGACACAGTGCTGAGGGCGGTCTGAAGACCGGGTCCGGACCCGGATCTGCGGCAGCTCCGAGTGCCGGGGCCGTCACAGAGCTGGGCGGCGTCCACGCGGCCCCGCGTGGGGAGCCCAGAGCATCGAGGGCCACCTCCCCTTCGCCGCCGTGTTTTATCCCCGTGACCAGGGAGTAGCAGCAGCAGACCCCGCCTCGCTCACCGGGGATGCGGCCAGGTTAATTCTGTCGTCCGATGTGACTCGTGCCAGGGAAGGTCCTTCCGCTCGGCCATGGCCATGGCGGGCGTGGCAGCTCCCGCCGAAGGGAGCGTGTTTCTGCAGACCGGCCACCGTCACCCGCACCGACGTCACCAGGTCGAATGTCCTCGGCTGTGCGTGTGACCGGTCGAACCTTCCAACCTGTGAACAGGTTTAAAGGTGATGCCCGATGCTGAGTTGTCTTCCCAGTCAGAACCTAAGGGGAAAAGGAGTCAAGATTGGTGTGGTGAGCACTCAGGTGGTTTCTGAGATAGGAAGGAGCCGACGAAGGAGAAAGGTAGAACGAAGGTGCAGGCCACGGCCGGCCCGGAATCTCGGGTTAGGTGTGCACAGCAGGTATCGTCTGCCTCACCTAGAAATCTCACGTTTTTAAATCCTCTGTTGGCTGAGCAGCCCAGTTAGGCGCGAGAGCTTTCTTTAAATTGGGAACATGAATCCAAGAATTAACAGCTTTAGACTTGGTCACACATGGATTACTTAAGAGTACTGAAATTTCAGGAGGGGCCAGGTAGGAAGGGAAAAAAGATAAATGTTTTAATTTTGCTTACAAGGTATAATTTACCAAGTTGCTGTAGGTCATAGATAGTTCAGGGGAAAGAAATTTCTGAGATTAAAGGGCTTTTACCGTATCGTACCTGTTTTTATAGGTTTTTACCTTATTGTTTCAACCGTTAAAAATTAAGTCAGGTTTTAACTTTTATGGTTGATACTTCTTATGTCCTATCAAAGAAATTTTAGCCTCCATCACAATTTTGATGATTAAAAACATTTTCATCTGTAAGTTCTGTTGTTTTAGCTCTTACATTAAATCTGTGACCCATTTTGAGTTAAATCATGTATATGAAGTAAAGTAGTAAGAAGGGTCATTTTTCCCTCCCCCGTGGGTATCAGTCACTCCGGCTCTTCCTTCCCTGTCGAAGTACCATGGCATCTTTGTCTGAAATCATTTGACCACATGCACTCAGCATGGTTTTTATTGTGAATGAATGGAAAAATGAGTTTTACATTTTATGCTTTTGAAGGCAACTCAGGATCCTGCAGTATGATAATGAAGATTCGTTTTCATACTCTGGTGAATTATTTTTTAATTAAAAAACCTGTTACAGAGATACGAAAAGTAATTAAAATAACCGACCCTGGGCGGGATCCGGGACTAGAGGGAAAAAATGTTGTGAAGTAACTAATAGATCAGGTGACAAGGTTGGAGCCGGCCTGATAGATGGGAAAAGTTGTGTTAATGGAAGTTTATGAAGCTGACAGTTGTGTGGTGGTCACATAAGGGGATGGCTCTGTTTTTAATAGATGTACATTAAAGAATTAAGCAGCAAAGCGTGTGATGTATATGATTTTAACTCTCAAATGATTCCCAAAAAAGGTGTGTGTGTGTGCATGTGCATTTACATGTATGTGTATATGTGTATGCATGTGTGTAAGCACATATATGCACGTGTGTGTGCATGAGTGTGTACATGTGTATGCAGAAGAGAATGAGTTTGCAAATCCAAATGTTAATAATGCAAGTGTTAAAAATCGGGAACTCTGAACGAACGGTATACCACTTTTACTGCCTTGAAATTATAACCAAATAAAAGACTTTTCATAAAAAATAAAAAGACCATTACATCAACTTATTGGCTTAATATTTGCATTTTTCAAAAAAGTAGAATTTAAATGTATTAAAATAGCCATTAACAGTGATTTTTTTTTTTTTAAAGCTAGGTTACAGGGCTTATGCTCATTTGAAACGTAAGTAGAAATTTACTTGGAAAATAAATGGCTGTTCTATGCGTAATCTGTTTCTTTTTTTTATTTGAACAGTTTTCAGTGAAGGCTGAATGTGAGACTCCTTTATTCCTGCGTCTTCTCAGTTCTTTCTTCCTTACATTGGCCCTTTTACTTTCCTGCTCGGCAGGCTCGGCTTTACTCAGCGACCTTTTGTGGTCTTTGTCCAGCTCCGGTCTGGCGACCGCCACCTGGCTGGGCGGATGCGCGGGTGGGCAGCTGTCTGTCAGCTTCTCCCACTGCCTCGTTCAGTGTGGGCGGCACAGTTCTCCCTGGAGTGCTGGACCGCCGTGCCCGTTCGCTGCCCTCCGCGGGGCCCTCGCACGCCTGGACGGTGTTGTCCTTTCTGGCGGGCATGGGTCATACTTCGTCCTCTGGGTCAGCTCTTCGGAACGGGGAGAGGACGTGATCATCCTGGGGACGTGGCAGGTGCTTCAAAACGCCTTCGACGGCCCTGGCTCCGCTCCGAAGTCAGAGGGATGGAGCTCCGTTTTGGCCGCCGGTGCTTCAGCGCTGGCAGTCGAGGGGCGGTAATCCAGACTTCTCAGGCGTTTGCTGATGAGGTCGTGTGCGTTGCGCGTTTGCCTGCGTCTGAACTCCGGCTCTGGCCTGTTCGGAGTGTGCTGATGACGGGCTTCGCCTCGTCCCGCCTCACCGAGTTCGATGGGCGCGCGTGGTTTGCGTGGTCGCCGGGCCCTGCGCGGCAGACCGCGGCGTCTGCATCGAGGGGACGGGGCGCTCTTAACTCCAGGCAGCACCGTGGGGGACGTGCGAGCCTGACCGTGCTTTACCACGTGCTGTGTGTGTGTGGCCTGTTTTCTGCCACAACGAAGCCAACAGCAAAAAGCCCGTCACCCGCCAGGGACAGATGATCGGCTCTGGGGCAGAAACGGGACAGGATTTGGGGGTGGGAGCCCCCCGCGTCTCAGCGCACGCGGCTCGGGCACGTGCGCGTCGCTGCACCTCTGGTCACGCGTGAGGCTCAGACACACCCTGACACGTCGTTCGCCCCGCGTTCGCCCTCATCGCTGCCCTCCCCTGCCTCGCCCTGAGCCCGCGACGCTGCTCCCTGAGTCCTCTGCCTCCTCCGGGGCCCTCGCGGTGGCCACGTCTGCGTCCTCGCGCTGCAGAGCGGTGGGCAGGCCGTGTCCGGGCACGCGCACGGGGCGTGCAGACGTGCGGCTGCACGGCGGCTCCCGCGAGCTCACGCTCACCTCGCAGGGACGCGGCCCGCCGCCCTCGCCCGCGTGAGCGTCGGGAGCCAGGGCTGAGCCCGAGCGCCGCGGTTCTGTGACCACAGCGGTGGCCGGTGGCCCCTGACCCCGACGGGGACCAAACACAGTCGTTCCTGAGCGATTCCTGCACTAGGGGGCGGTGTGCGGCCGTGCTTGGTCATGACATCGATCCGGGACAGGATGCTGCTCGGAATATCTTCGGTTTGCAATTTGTCAATAAACGGTGGGTGCCCATGGGCTCTGTGTGGGGCGGGGTGTCAGTAGAAGGTCGCCCCTCAGGACAAAGCCATGCCCACAGCCTTCAGGGAGCAAACGGGTTTGCGCGTTTGGGACCCCCAGGGGGCAGGCCACACGTGATCCTGGTTGCAGAAGCTTCACCGGGCGCCTTGCCTTGTGTGTTTATTCTTAGACGTTCTCTGTGAGGAGGGCCGCCCACCTCGAGGGTCCACACGCAGCGCAGTGCCCTTCCCTTCCTGTGGAGGGCTGGGGGCAGAGCGGACGGCCAGCACCGGTCTTGGGCAGGGCTCTGGGCCACCCCAGCGTCCCTCCCACCAAGCGGCCCGTGGAAGGCTGAGCTCAGAGCCACCCCTCATCCTGGCCCTAAGGCCAAGTCCCTCAGAAGTAGGCGATACATAAAAACTGTGAGTTCGGTCTGGTGGCCACTTGCTGATGGCTTCTCCTGGCTTGTCCCCGCCAAGGCATTGTGACAGTTTCTGCACCCGACCGTTCTCTTCAGCCCGGCAACTGAGACCTTGTTCTCGCCGACCAGTGGTCAGCCAACAGGACGCGGAGAGGGGTGCTCTCTGCAGACCCTGGGGCAGCATCCTGGGGCTCCTCCCGGCCCTGCTCCCTTTCCTCTGGCCCCTGACTTTGCCTGTCTGACACCGAATCCGAGCGGGTGCCAGGAGCCCCAGGAGAGGATGTGCCCCCTTCTGCTTGCTGCCGCCTCCCCTGGGCACGCAGGGCTGGGAGGGCTCGTCCGCCACCGGTCACCTGCAGCCTGCGTGACCAGGGGCCAGGAGGTGCGTGTCCCCCATGGGTCCCTGAGACTCGGTGAGGGTGTCCTGTTCAGACAACTGGTCCGAGAGGAGACCGGACATGATCATCGCGTGGTCACCGAGGGGTCAGAGCAAGCGGGGTCAGGGCTGACATGAAGCCCGCTGGCTCCGTGAGGGCCACTTCATTTCTTTCCTTCTATGCAGCTTTCTCGAAATGACATCTTCTGTAAGGGAGTTAAGTCAGGGTATCTGAAATTCATTTTCGTTGTCCTAAATGATATGATGTAGCCTGAAAGAACACAGCTTTTATTTCCATCAGAGCCTGGCAAGAGATTTACTGGAATTGCCCCCTGCATCCCTCTTCCCCACGAGGCTTCTGCCATGGCCACTTGGCAGGACCAAGGGTGGTGGAGGGACATGGGCGGCAAGGACGTCTCTGGAGACACTCCTCCTGGCAGTCTTGGTTTGCCCCCTCGCCCCAGCATCGCCCCCTGAAAGGTTCAGCGGGCGACGAGAAGGCTTGCTTTTTCTCCGTGATTACTAAGGCACAACATACCCAGCGGCTACTTGGCCTGAGATCTTTGTTGCACCGAGTCGGTTTGCCGATTTACGCCGTTGGCCTTGGCCTCCCGGTCCTCGCGCAGCTTCTGCGTGGTGCCGGGGGCGCCCGGGGGGCAGTCGCTTTGCGTTTTCACGCGGTTATCACTGGGGAGGAGTGGAGAGCAGGCGTTTGTGACAAAGGGAGAGCGGCCGGCGCCCGGGCCGCTGGGCCGGCTCACCAGGGGAGACCCCTCTGCCTTGTGTCTTTCAGAACGTCGTCCTTTCGGGAGGCTCCACGATGTTCAGGGACTTCGGGCGTCGACTGCAGAGGGACTTGAAGAGGATGGTGGACGCCCGGCTGCGGCTCGGCGAGGAGCTCAGCGGCGGCCGGATAAAGGTGGGGGCCGGGGCGGGGCGCGCGCGGGGCTCCCCGGGCGTGACGGGCGCGGTCAGGCGCTGCTGGCCCCAGCCCTGCAGCTGCGGTTTCTTTCGTGCTGAGAGAGGCCGGGCGTGGAGCGCGATGGCCGGGGCCCCGGGGGCAGCACCTTCTCCCGGCGGGTCTTCACCCTCTTGCTAAACCACCTGGCGTCGGCGGGCACTCGCAGCGCGTCCCTCCGAGGCGGGGCTCCTCGCCCGCTGCTGGCCTCACGCGGGCTTCTCAGGGGACTGGGCTTCGGTGCAGGGTGAGGGGGCAGCTGGGTCCTCGGCCGGTGGAGCCGCATGGCTGCGGAACGTGATGTCGGGGCGCCTCGTGTTGTTTGGAATGACCTCGACGGTGCCAGACAGCTCGTGGCTTAGGGAAACTCGGGTCGACTGGTTCGTTGCTGGGGTGCAGCCCTTGCTGGGATGCTCTTAGTGCCAGGCAAGGCGGGGCCCCCTCCCTGGCGTGGAGCGCCCTCTGCGCCGCCGTGGCTGGGCACGGGGTGGCGGCAGGAGCCACCGAGAGCCGTCTCAGATCAGAGGCGGCGTGTGGCCGACGTCCCCACAGAAGGACCGGGGCAGGGCCCGTGCCGTCCGGGCGGGAGGGCCTCCCCCCCCCCCGCACTGGCCGGTGCTCGGTGGGACAGCCCCGCCCTCCCGCCGGCCGTCAGCGCCCCCCTGCTTTGCAGCCGAAGCCGGTGGAGGTGCAGGTGATCACGCACCACATGCAGCGCTACGCCGTGTGGTTCGGGGGCTCCATGCTCGCCTCGACCGTAAGTGCCCCCGCCCCCGTGTGTCGTCTGCCAAGCGTGTCAGCACGGTCGTGCGGAGTGCTGTGCGTTCTGCTCACGTGTGGCTCTGAACGGCGGGACGTTTAATTCCGTGAGAGACAGAAATAGGATCATTTCAATCGCCCAGTGGATTGGCAGGTCCCCGTGCTAATTTGGGTCACGGATAACATGGATCAGTGAAATCCAAAAGTAGCCTAGAACACCTTGCAGTGGTCATTACTTCTAGGACTTTCCCGAGTAGCGACTGCCTTTTCTCCTCAAATTTATGGCGAGATACCAGATTGCTAATTTAGGGTGATCGCATCGTCGGCCCTAAACAGAAGCTGAATAAACTTTCCAAAAAATGAAGGAAAGCCTCGTTTCGCAGTCCGGGCCTCTGACGAGGCGGGGGCTGCAGGCCGGGGGGCTGGACGGAGTGGGGCGGGTGGGGGGGCTGCAGGCCCGGGGGGGGCTGGACGGCGGGGTGGGGGGAGCTGCAGGCCCGGGGGCTGGACGGAGCGGGGCGGGTGGGGGGCTGCAGGCCCGGGGGCTGAACAGAGCGGGGCGGGTGGGGGGGCTGCAGGCCCGGGGGCTGGACGGAGCGGGGCGGGTGGGGGGGCTGGACGGAGCGGGGCGGGTGGGGGGTTGTGGCCCCTGCTCCGGCCCGGACGTTTACGTGCCTCCCCGTTGTCTCCCCCCAGCCGGAGTTCTTTCAGGTGTGCCACACCAAGAAGGACTACGAGGAGCACGGCCCCAGCATCTGCCGCCACAACCCCGTCTTTGGGGTCATGTCCTAGCGTCTGCCTGGACGGCCCCGGCCCGCAGCGTCGCCTGGGTGAGCCGCGCCCTTCAGCGCCCGCAGGAGACCTCGGCCCACGCGCCCAGCGGCGTCTGGCGCTGGTGTCGGGAGCGAGTGCCGCCGCGTGCATGAGGCCCCGCCGGCGTCCGTTCAGGAAACGCCTTCCGCGTCCACCGCCCGCCGCCCGGGCCCCTCCCACGCCCCAGCCCCGGGCTTCGAGTGGACGAACACCGGTCCGAAGGGATGGAACTGCGACTGTAGAAACCACTGGGAAGAGGAACGTAGCGCACGGTGCAGAACAGACCCCCCCCATCCTCCCGCCCGTTTTTGTAAATAAAACGCTGTCAACTGGAAATACAAATTGATGTTTCTGTTTCCTGTCGCTTTGTATCTGACGGTGTTTGGTGCCCCTGGCTGGTCCCGAGCACGAACGGATGTCGGTGTCGCGGGGCGCTGCGATGCACGTTCCCCGCTTTCGTGGGGTGTGCTCCGACAGGTTTGGGGGCGGAGCCACAGGAAGCCACGAACTTTCCTGCCCCACGCGGGCTGGGAAGGGCTGCGCCGTGTGGAGCAGCCCAGCACGGAGCAGTGTCGTGCGGGAATTGTGACAGGTGGCGCAGCTTTTCGTGTTCTCGTCCGAACCTTCTGGAGCTTTCACGGAAGGTGCCCGTTTGCTGTTGGTGCGCGCCGATGAGATGCGACCGTGCACCGTTGCAGTAAAAGCCGTCGGCCTGCGCACCACACTTCCTCATGCCTGGCGGTCCTGTTTTCCTCCTTTGCGCCTACGTTCTTTAGAGAGTGTCGAGATTTGTTTCACATCAGAGGAGGAATTGATGGTCAACGCCAAGTTCCTGGAGGGAAATCTCCTGAGGCGTCGTGGCCTGCCCGTCCTCCGACCTTGGAGCGGCGTGGAGCCCGCTGTGGGGGGGAGGGCCAGGGTGTGCCGTGCCCGCTGTGGGCGGGGTGGGCGGGGCTTGATGTGCCCACAGTTTCCAGGTCCCTTCCCAGGCTCACACCATGGCTGGAAGCTCTCAGTAAATCCCGATGTTTGCTGAGTAGGCCGCCGGCTTGAAAGGTAATTTGCCAAATGAAGAGATTTCGTTTTATTCCGTTTTCCACGATACTTAACGTTACTCTTTAAACTGGTGCTTATGGTATTCCTCCAAGGCGTGAAGGGTGTTTTGACCTCCGAGCACCGGCCTCCCCAGGGAAGCCTGGGTTTCATCGCTCAGGCTGAGGAGCAGGCGGGGGCCCCATGGCCGGTTCTCCGCGGGGCGAGGTGGAAGCTGGGCTTCCCATGTGGTCCCCGCCGCTCTCCAAGTCTCAGCATCCCGGGGGCCTCTGTCCCCGCTGGACGGTCTCCGTCCTTGGTCCAAACGTGCAGTGTCTCCACGCCCATTCTGGGCTTGCCGCTCCTAGGGGTCGCCGGACCGTTGGGTCTCACGCTCCCCCCTTCCAGCCGCCGCCCTGCAGCGTGTTCCGGCCAGGGCTGCTGCCCCCTGCCTCCCTCCCGTCCAGCCCCACGGCGCCCACCGAGCCCCCGTGGTCCTGCCACCTCATTCCACACCTTCTTCCCTTCGCGCCCGAGGCCTCGCCTGCCCGAAGGTGCCGCGTCTACCTCTGTGCTCCATGCGGCTCCCTTCAGAATGACACGCGCCTGTGGATCCGTGCCGGCCGCGGGCCTCGGAGGCGGCCTGCTCGCCCTCCGTTCTGGGCGGGTCCTCTTGTGTCCCTGGGCCACGCGTCCAGTTTGACCAGCACTGGTTAAGTGAGAACGAGTGTCACCCACTCCTAGACCACAGACCGGTAAAGCTTCCCTCGTCCTCGTTTGGGGCAAGAGTAGCTTGGCGATTGAACTTACGTTTGCCAACCTACAGGATGTCGATCAGAGCATTTGGTTTTCAGCATCACATTTGTGGACGGGATGGTCAGCACGTGGTCGGCACATTGCAGGGGCTCTCAGCGCTGGCCGGGACCCGTCCAGGTGAAGCAAAGCAGATTGGGGGTTGTGGGGAACAGGAAGGCACCTTTACCTTCCTGCTTCTAACTCCCTCGGTGACGCCAGTTTGTAGATGGGGCTGGAAACCCTGGTGAGGAAGGCTGGGCTTTTGCCTTTGAACTCTGGCTGCTCCTAATACAGGTGGTTTCCGACTCTCTGCTTCCGTACCCGCCTGAGAACCACAGTAGCCCTGTTGCTGTGAGTCGATGGGAGTTCCTCTCGCTTTTTGTGTTTTCGGTAAACCCGCCGGACGCTGTGTAGACGTGAGAGGGGTGAGGGGTGTCGCAGCGTGCACGGGGCGCTCTACAAGGAGGAAAATGGTTAGAGCTATGTTAGCAATTGTAAGAAAACCTACAGACGCCTTTTTTTCAGACTGGATTAGCTCTGGGTCATAATATAATTGTGTTGATAGGTAAAATCAATCTTCTGTGATAAAAATGCCTCAGGGAACGGTTTTCTTTAGAAAACATTTCAACACATGCACACATTAACAAACATTCTAATCAATCGTTTTTACAGTTTTTCTTATCCATTCAGCCACTCTATGTCTTTTGATTGGCGCATTTAATCCTTACATTAAAAGTAACTGTTGATAGATTTGTAGTTACGGCCATTTCGTTATTCATATTCTTTACCTTTTTTCTTTTTCTTCTTGGAGAAGTCCCTCCAACATTTCCTGTAATTCTGGCTTGGTGGTGATGGACTCCTTGGGCTTTGTCTTGTCTGGGGAGCTCTTTTTCTGCCCTTCCGTTCTGAATGGCAGCTTTGCTGAGGGGAGTCATCTTGGTTGTCGGTCCTGGGTTTTCGTCACTTTGAATATTTCATGCCAGTCCCTTCTGGCCTGTACCTGGTAGATTGCTCGTCTCCATTTTGCTCTTTTTCGGGAGCTTTGTCCTGTGTTTTCCTGTGGGACGTGTTTCTTTGTCTCCCCATGTTGGCTGCCTCCCTGTGCCTGTTTCTGTGTGTCAGGTGGGGCTGCTGTGTCTCCTGGACTGAGTAGAGTGGCCTTATGTGGTAGGTGTGCTGGGGGGCCCAGGGGCGCAGCCTCCCCGGTCACCTGAGCCAGGTGCTCCAGGTGTGTCCCCGGGTGGGTCGTGTGTGCCCACTTGTCGTGGTTGAACCTTGGTGGCTGTTTGCGCATCAGTGGGAGGGACTGACTTCGGACCAGTTGGTTTTAAGAGTGTGACTCCAGGTGGTGCTTTGGCTTGGAACAAAGCTGGCCACTGGGCCTGCAGGCCGGGGCCTCCTGGGAGGGCCTCACCACAGGCCAAGTTCAGCTGTAGCTGTGCCCTGCCTGAGGCCACCCGTCGTGAGCCACCCAGCAATCTGCAGGTGGCCACCACCCACGCTGGGCTTGGAGGTGCCTCCAGAGGCCAAGCCACGAGCTGGGCGGCTGCCACTTGTGCTGGGCTCGGGGCTGCTCAGCTTGAGGCGTGGGGCGCGCCGGGTCCGGATGCTGCTGGTTTGGGGCTTGTGAGCCCCGAGAGGCCGCAGCAAAGTCTGCAGCGCGAGCCCAGACAGGCCATTTGTGTGGAAAAGCCCCTGGAAACAGCATGGGCAGCCCCGTGGAGGGGGCGTGGCCAAGGAAATCACCCGGGCCCGGCGACCAGTGTTAGCGATGGTGCCGGGGACTCGGAGCGGCGGAGAGGGCGCAACAGAGGGACAGCGCCCTCCGCAGCGCTTCCGTGTGGGGGAAGCCGCCCGAAGCCCCCGCCCGAAGCCCGACACCCCGGTTCCTCCCTGGGCCCCTCGGGCAGCGGCCTCGGTGCCCAGAGCGAGCGAGTCCGTCAGCGGTGAGTTCCCGCGCGGCCCACAGGAGGACAGCGTGCGACGCCCTCAGCCCCGTCTCGCTCGGCCACCGTCCCCACTGGTTTTCACAGCCACCGTCATGGGGACTTCTCTCCCCGGCCCTGGAGCCCTCGCTCCTCGGGGGGACCCCACAGCTGCCACATCCCCCCCTAAGTTCTCAGTCGCCACAGGCGGTGGGGACCCGCCCGCTCTGCGTCTCTGCGCCTCCTGCCGGTCTCCAGGTGGCCTCTTCTGTGTGTCCCCTGTTGTGGGACTGCTGTGCAGCTAGACCTCGGCGACCCCAGCCATGGCTGTGGTCGGCTCAGTGTGATGGTGACGCGGTCGTGACAGGCGGCCGCACCGCGCCCGCCGGCTCCGCCATCTTGACCGGAAGCCCTGGGGCTGGTCTCAGTGGTTTAGTTACTTCGGCCTGTTTTCAGATACAGACGTGAACCCAGCTTCGTGTGAGACTGTTACAGGGTTAGGTTAAAAACAGATCTGGTGCCTGGTACGTGTTGACCGGGTTTTCTTGCTGAGGAGAGCGACGGCTGCCCTTGGCGATGCCCCTGAGGGCACACCGCCCGGGGTGCCGCGGGGTCTCCACCGGGCCGCCCAGGGCTTCTGCTTCCGCTTTATTAATTTTCTGGCCAAGACTGGCTGGAAGAACATGGGGCTTATGATTCTCTTCCTACGTGCGTAGAAGGTAGGGGAAGAAAACACAGTGTGAGAAATCGAAGATGCCAGGGGTTGGAGGGTGGGGAGGGGTAGATAACACCTTGATCGAGGCCCTTGATGGCGTAAGAGGTGGTGTGACCCGGGGCACCGGGGGCAGAAGGAGAGGCAGAAAGCACCTGCTTGCAGGGGCAGATTCAGGAGGCGGCGGCCTCTCTGGGGTCGAGTTTCCTGTCATCAGGGAGGGGGAAGGAGGCAGGGAGGTGCCTTCTCCCAGTCAGGTTTTGCCAGGCAGGTGTGACGACAGGGTGGGGTTCTTAGGGGTTCTCTGTCGTTGAAGTCTGTGAAGTCCGGGCAGGGCAGGGAGTCAAGGGAGGTGAGAGAGTGGGGGAAGGGAGGGACCGAGGCCTGGAGGCCCTGAGCTTCCAGGCCGGGAGGTCAGGCGCAGAGAGAGGGTGCTCCTGTTCACGATCTCAGAGGGGGAGCACGTCTCTGTGAGGAGTCATCGTGTGGAGGTCGCGTTCGTTGGCAACTGAAGAGTGCAGGGAATTTTGAGACAGGGGCATTGGATCTACTGTCTGGTTGGGCGCTGCCGTCATCTGGGTGGGCCTGGGGCCTTGGCCATGAGAGCGGATGTCCTGAGTCGGTGCGGAGTGGCCATAATCTGAGCCTTGACCCTGTGCACCAAGCGCCGGCCACGCGCGGCCTTATTTAACCTTAAACGCAGCTCTTAGAAGTCGGTATGGCTGTTACCCCATTTTCCAGACAGGAAACCCCAGCTGAAAGGAATTCCGTAATGGCGAGGAAGCTGTGTGTCCGAACCGTTTCTCCAGAAGTAGGTGGGGAGCAGCCACCGAGTGGGAGAGTCGGTGGTGGCCAAACCCAAGGACGTGAGTCCGTGGGGTGACTTCATAAGATACTGGAGTAGAGTTTGGAAACGACAGTGGGAAGATAGAACCCCCCCCACCCTGTCCTAAACCCTTGGTATGTCATGCCTTCTAGGAAGCTACTGATATTGGACGTTTTGATGTCGAAATAGTTTCCTTTTTGTTCAGAACGCGTTGCTAGTATGTTTGGTCTTGTGCATCAACTTTATACGGCAAGTAAGGTAAAAGGGAGTTTCTGATCCGAGCACGTGAAGCCACGGTGGGCCCGTGGAAAATGTTCGATCGATTTCCGCCGTTATCGTTCTGTTATAAAGCACTCGTTGTCTCCTGAGAGCCTTGCTCATCAAAACTGCGTAAAGATGAGTGTCGGTGGGGAGGAGAGAATCTTAGGCTTATGAACTACATGCGTCTGTGGGACTAAGTTTAGGAAGGAAATATTTTTAAAAAGATATTAGCCCCTAGCTGTAGACCGTAAACACCCCAAGGCCCTTTTCTTATTGCACAGCTGATGAAACAGAGTCGCTTTGAGTACCCGTGCAGTTAAAGCCCCCCGTGCCGCCTGCACAGGCCCCGTCTCCCCGCCTGGCTCCAGGCCGCGCCGCGTCCTTTGCGGCCCACGTGGGGACTCTTCGGCCCCGGTTGTGCCCGCCCCACAGACGTGCTGCGGCTGAACGCCCCGGAATCTTGAGCATCGTCTTGGAATCGTCGCTGTGTAATTTTGGGGGCAGCCTCCCGAAGTGGTTTCCCTGCGCTGAGAGCTGCCTCACCCGTGCCCACGCCGCCAGCGTCACCTCTGCAGGAAGGCTGCTCCGGTCAGCCTCTCCGCACGCGATGGCACCCGGCATCCCTCCCCACACGGGGTCCTCAAGAGGGTGGGGTCTGATCTTCGCCGTGCCTGGCACTTGGCGGGGCCCCCAGTCAACACTGAGTCCGCTTCCTGTCCGCACGGAGGCGCCATGCCTGCTTCCCGCAGGCCGCGTGTGCTCTGCGCTGAGAAGCGTCGCGTGTTTGGGGAACCACAGGCGGGAGCTGGATTTTGAGTGTTCGGGATGTTCACTGTCATCCCCTTGAGCCTTTTAAGGATGGAACCTGGCCCTTGCATTGTGGCCGTCTGCCGGCGGACCGCCTAGACCGCCCGGCAGGAGGGACTGCCCGCAGGACCCGTGCAGGCCAGAGTGAGCTCTGCGGTGGGGTGGCCGGTCCACTCTCAGCCTAACTGACACGGACGGCGAGCTCTTGCGTGACTGCCCGTCGTCCTGTGATTGATTCGTTCTTTCTGCTCCCCCCCTCCTGTCTCATCTGTAAAAATTACAGCCGTGCCCAACAAGCCCGTAAGGTTAATCAAGTGCCCGCTTATTTAAAACCGCAGGAGAGCCCTGTTAGGCATATTTATCTGTTAAATAATGCTTTACTTAATTGAAGAATATTTCATGCGGTTCCTTTAAGGGTGGCTGTCAGGCTTGTGAAATAGAAATGTTATTGATTGGCAAAATAATTATGTGGGGCTCTGATCGGCAATAACATCAGTTTTACGCGTTCAGATGGAAATAAATCTTTTTTTTTTTTTTTTTTTTTTTAAAGAGAGGCAAGAAACTAGCTCAATGTTGGTATCCTGGAAGGATTTTTCTAAGGTGGAAGGAACTAGCTCTTTCTACCCTCTATAATGTCTCGGAGTGCACAGCCGTTCACTCCCTGCAGGACGATGGCTCAGCTTCACCCGTTCTGTGTGTGGCTTGGGGCGCTGCGGATTATTTCCCGTGGCGTGTGGTGCGTGCGCAGTTCTCTGTGTGTATTAACAGTATTTGCTGCCGAGCATCTTGAAAAAGTTTAATTGACGGAAGGATTGGTAATTGAGCATGGAAATTGTTACAAACTTAATAATCACAAACCCGAGGATTTTCGACGTGAATTTAGAGGTGGTGGCCTTGGCCGTCATTTCTGAGGCGTCCAATCAGCTGTGGTGACCGATCAAAGCCTCGTGTGACCCGCTCTGGGCGCCTCCGCACTCACGGCAGGTGCATTCTGAGTAGTTTCCCGTCGGGCGTGCCTTGGCCTCGAGCCGCCTTTCCTCGGCGTCTCGTTTGTGATTGGCGGTGGCGACCAGATGACACTTTTCGGTGAGGTGCGTCTGTGTCATTTGCTCGCAGCAGCCGAGCTCGGGAGACGAGCAGAGACCGGCCTCTGAGCCCTGCATCGCTGGTGGCCCGCTGGTGGTCGAGGTCCCCTGCGTGTCTGCCTCGGGGGGTAACGGGAGGTCCTGTGTCGTAGGGTCCTGCGGCGCTGAACAGCTCAGAACGTGAGAGTCTGGGGGAACGGTGCGCTGTGAGCGGTGGCCGAGGCCGCCGTGGACTGAGGGGAACACGCACAGCTTTGGGGGCCCTGCAGGCTGTGGGCTGCAGAGACCTGACCCTCGGGGTTTGCGCGGTTGATCCCTCTCGCCCCAGGTTTCGCTGTTGTTTTCCAGTGGAGAAAGCCGTCGTTTGGTGACGGCTTGCGCGGTTCTGGGTCCCGTGCACAGTGCCCGCCCGTCAGGGCACAGAGCCGAGTGCCAGGCTGGAGGGCGTCCCTTCCGCAGGAGGGCTGGGCCTGGTCCGACCACCGCACACAGTTTCGGGTCGCAAGGGCCGTGGAGAAGGGAGTGCAGCATGCCCCGGGGGGCGAGTGGGGGTGGGCGTGCAGGGTGCTGAGCACGTGACCTCTGGCTGGGATCACGGCCGGAGGTGGGGGTGGGCATGAGAAGCCCGCTAGAAAGAGGCCGAAGTAGCCCTTTTCAGTGCTTCATCAAGACGAATGCCCGATGGAGGGAAGCACAGGGGTCATGGCCTCCAAGACGGGCCGGGTTGGGGGTCTGGTCTTAAGAACGGAGCCCGTAAGCATGCGAAGAGATTCTAAACGGGGGCGGGGGTGGGATTTGTGAGAGGCGGAGACGCCTCGACGCTCCCGAGAGCCGTAGCCTTTCTCCAGCGTCCCAGAGCAGCCCTGGGGTGGGGGTCGGGGGGTGAGTGCCCTTCCAGCTGCGGCCCTGGAGGGGTGTCACCGGTGCTCGTGAGGCCAGACCGTCTGCCGGGCACCGCCAGGCGGGGGAAGGCGGACGTTCCGTGTCTCACGCCATAAGAAATCGGGCGCAGTGGCTCAGCAGTGGGAGAGGGCGGGGTCGGAGGTCGGGACGGCCAGGTGCGGGTCTTCCACGCGCGCGGGGAACGGCTTTCCCAGGGGCGTTCTGGTCACACGCGTGGCCTGGGGATGCGGCTTCAGGCTCACGGCGGGAAGGGCATCTCCGCCGCCGTGTTCAGGAGTCGTGGGTCGTCGTTCGAGTCCGCGCGGCACCGGCTTCCTTGCGTGTGCAGGAAGGGCGCTCCTGTGGGTTTGTCCGTAGCCGTGGCGTTTGAGGGCTACGAAAGAGGGCCTTAGGGTCCAGCGCAGCGTCGAGGCGGTGATCCGAGGAAGTGAGTTTGGGAGCCGCAGCAGTGCACGAGTCGCCGGTTTGTGCCGACGAGCCTCGTCCTCCCCGGGGTAGCCTGCTGAACCCGCCTTTCGGATCCCGGGCCATTTTCTTGAGCCGAATTCGCACGTTTTCACATTGACCTTTTAGGTCTTACGTCCGGGATGAATTCAGCCGTCACAGGTCATTGCGTCACGTAATTAGAGGTTAAGAACGTCACTTGCCGTAGCGCCCGTCACTTAAGTGCCCCGCGGTGGCGGAGATGGTAAGCGCCTGTGGACTTTCCGGAAACAGGCCGTTCTCGGCCGGGCCGGTACACTGGTGGCTGAGTGACGTGTAAGGAGCCGGCGGCAGGCGCGCCAGAAGTTTACGAGCAGCGTCCCTTGCAGGGCTGTGCTCTCCACGCCGCGGTCCCTGACGCCCTCTGGGTGGTCTTTGTGCTGGGTGCCTGCCAGGGCCCCGCGCAGGCGACCGTCCGGGACCCGGTACGGTGGCACCTCGTGTCACAGTGGCACAGTGGAGACGGGATGACTGTGGCTCGGGCTCCTCGGTGACCGTGCCCTAGGAGAGGTGTTCAGGGTTTTTGGTTTTTGCCTTTCTTAAAAAAAAAAAAAAAATCACTGCGATCTTCACACAAAGAGATATACATTTTGGAGGTCACATATACATACACACATATATTATCTCTTACAAATTAAACTCTGCCATTACAATGGATTGTTCTGGAAAGTCCTGGGCTGTGGATACCGCGGTTACGTCGGTTCAGTCCTCTGCCCGGGGGCGATGCCTCTGGCCAGCTTGACCAGACTGGGAAGTGGACTCGGTGCTCTTCCCCCTCCCCAGCACCAGAGGTGGGTTTGTGGGTGACAGTTACACACCTTCGGCCCCACCGGTTGGCCTCTGCTCCCCTCCCCAGTCACCAGGTCCTCTCGATGACCTGTGACGAGAAGTGACCGATGGCGATCAGAATCCCGTTGTGTCCAGGGGACAGTGTGAAGCTTGCCGGACTCAAACCAGTGACCCCAGGGGTGAGGCCCGTGAACCTCGCCCAGTCCTGCTCACACACGAGCGGTGCCTGACACCGGGCGGTGGTGTGTGCGTGTGACAGCTGAGACGCACACGCGTTCCGATCATGTGGGTTCAGGCAGCCGTGTGCGGAAGCACAACACGTGTCTTTGCTCAGAGCGGGATGCGTCGAGTGCTTCTGAGCTTGGGCGGACGGGGACCACGGGGGGCGTGTGCCTTCCCGACCGGGAGTGCTCGGTGCCGGCGGTCCGGAGGACAGCTCGGGGCACCCGCCTGAGGGACCCCCCGGCAGGCGCGGCCCTCAGAGGGGTTGTGGACTCAGCTCTCGGGGGACTGACCGAGCGCGCTATCCAGGTTTCTAGAACAGATTTTTTTTGGTTCGCTTTGGAACGTTTTTACTGTGAAGAGACGTGATAAGCTGGGCTTTGATGGTCCCGGATGATAAATAATGACGGAAAATTTACGTGACGGAGGGCGTCTCGAAGCCATGTAGAGAGAGTGTAATTGACCCCATGGGCCGCTCGGCGTGTCCTTCCGTGACTTTTCTCTTAACCGTCACACCCAGCAGCTCAGTGATGTAAACACCGGCTGGGTTCCCCGGTCTGCATTCCCCGGTCTGCGTTCCCCCAGCCTTTCAGCCTTCAGGACGGAGTTCCCACCGTGGGGGCTCTATTTCCAGGGCACACAGGATTAGGAGAGGCCCAGTGCCGGCTGGGAGGGGACTGGCAGTGTGGTGGCCGCGATGACCTCTAATTTCGATCTCTTGGGAAAAGCACAGTCCCTCCGTGGGAATGGTGGACGAGGAGCCCGGGGTGCTACACCCGCTCGTCCCCCCAGGCGAGGACCCCAGACATCTTACCGTTCCTCATCTCCAGTCCAAGTCGTGTGCTTCGGGATGTATCCTCTTCTGGGGGGACAGTGTTACAGAGGAAGACAGCACTGTTCATTTCGGTGGCTTCGGGGCATCGTGTCTGTGGTCGGGGCAGAGCACTCCTAGACACCACCAACTTTCAGACGCCGATTAAAGCGACAGAATCAGAGCGTCCCGCAGTCTGGAGGCCGGAAGTGCAAGTCCCCTGGGGCCGGGCTCCCTCTGGAGGCTCCGGGGAGGGTGCGTCCCCAGCCCCCCTTCCACTCCGGTGGTCCCCACGGCTGGTGGCCTCGGAACGCCAGCCCTCATGTGGCTTCTGCGTGAGTCTGTGTGCAGACTTCCCCTTGTCATAGAGACACAGTGGTATGGGTCAGGGCCCGCCCGACTCCAGGGCAGCCTCGTCTCTGTGGTGACGCTGTTTGCCGGGGACCCGCGCTCTGCCTCCGCCCGTCTCCCTGGAGGCCCAGCCTCTTCTCTCGGCCTCTGTGAGGTTTGCAGCCGGGGAGGCTGGGCCCAGGCCTCCCTTCCCCTGGGAGCACTGTGTGACCTCACACCTTCCTTTCGGCAGGCGGCTCCCCGTGGTGGCCGCCCATGCCTCTGCTCCCCGACGCCCTCCCGCCCGCCTGTCCTCTGACGGCCGCGGGGCTCCTCAGGTGGGGGCGACCCTGTTTCAGGCGAGAGCAGACGGTTCACTCTGCGTGTGGCATCCTGTGTGGTCACGGGGCTCCGTGCCCTGAGCCTGGCCCCGGCTGGGGTCCCCGAAAGCTGGCTTCCCAGAAACAGGTGTTCCTACAGCCACTGGCCGCCCAGGACGCACCGGAGCTGCCAAGGCACGGAGACGCCAGCCTGCCACACCGCCCGCGGCCGCGTCCCCTCGCTCGGTCGCCGGTGGCGGGACGGACAGCCGTGGCCGAGCGTGCGGGGCTGTACTGTTCACCGCTTCACGCATCTCGTAAGGCAGAGTGGGAAAGAAACGATTGCGTGCCACAGAGCTTTTGGTCTCTTATTTCTTCCCTGGGCAGGAAGATGTTGGTTCCGATGTTCTTTTTTTATCAATGAAAAACGGCGATTACCGGAAGGGCTCTTCGTCCTCCTCGTTCATCTGCTGAAAACACTCAGTGTGAGTCCGTGATGGTCGCCTCGCCGTGGGCTCCGGGGAGCTGCGTGCCCCGTGGCCCCTGCTCTCGGGCTCTGGAGCAGGACGGAGACGGGAGTGGGCGACGGATGGACCAGCCGAGCACGTGACGAAACGGCGTCCGTCGGCCGCCACAGCCCCGCCCGTGCGGGGCCTCGTCTGCTTCTCACTTCATTCCAGTTTCCTTCCAGCCGAGTCCAGATCGATCCTCCAGCCGCAGCCTGGGCTTGTGTCGGGGGAGTAGGAGAGGGAAGAAGCGGCACGTTTGTGAGGACGCTTCGTGCGCGTCCGAGGAGGCGTAGTAAATGCCAGTTTTGCCACAGCGCGCGGGCAGACGCTGGCATCGTCCCTCAGGGTCGACTGTACTTTCCCGTTTGCAGAGCAGGCTGGCCGCCTGCAGAGAGAGACGCAGGGACGCGAAGGTAATGCAGCAGCGCTGGGTCGGACGGGGGGTCACGGAGTCTCCGCATGGAGGTCCGCCTCTGTCCTTGGTGCTTTCGGGGTTAGCTGGGACTCAACTGCAGAAAGCTTGCGGGGTGACAGAGGTTTGTGCGGAACTCCCAGCGGAATGGGGCCGGGCCGAGCACGGCTTCCTGGTGTTCTTCCCCCCCAAACCAGCACCCCAGATTTCACTGCTGCCTTCGCTTTTTGTTCATTCCTCCCCAGCTTCATGGCGATGTAACTGGCATACAGCACTGTGGACGTTTATGCCTTCCTACTTTTGAATAAATGTCTGATAGATGCAGCTTTTAAACTTGACACTCAGATAATTCAACAGTGCAAATGCCTCGTTGAGGCATTAGCTTCTTGAAATAGTGGACCGAAGAGACACATGACAAATGTCCTTTTCCCAGAAGGGTGAGGAGAGGAGGACAAGGTGCGGGTAGTGAGGCACTGTCCCTGGGGAGAGGCGGGGTGGAGGGGGCGGGGCTGGTCACCTCCAGCCCTGCACTTGGGAGCCTCTAGCTGGCCTGCCCCCCCCCCCACCCCTCGGAGCGGGAAGGGGACTGAGTCTTGTTTGCTTCATGCGAAAGGCGTGAGGTGGGCCCCCCCACCCCCGGGGTGGGCCCCTCTCCCCGCGCCCCCCCCCCCCCGTGAGGCCCCCCCTTCCCGCTCGCTCGTGGAACCCACATCGTCGTCGCCTCTGATACAGCTCCGGTCTGTGCAGAGAAGACGGGGTCCCGCCCCCGCCCACACCACTTAGCGGGACAAAGCCAGCTCGGTAGCCCCTGCTCGAGCGCCTTCCTGGGGCGCGGCTCGCCTGCCCTTCGGCGTGCCCCACGCTCCCTCCGCGGGTCCGCAGCCGCCTGTCCCCGAGGCGGCCACCAGAGGGCGCCGCAGCACCGCGCACCGCGCAACCGCCCGGCCCGCGGCCGGGGTCCTGGCTGCAGGTGGCCGCGCGGTGTGTGGCTGGAAAGGGCCGAGCTCCTTGCGGGTCCTCAGAGGTCAGTCTCGAGCTGAAACCTGCGGGGACCGAGGCCCGATGACCTGCATTAACCCTCCCGGGGCGTTTTAGAGGCCGTCATTGTGCGGAGCGGAAATGGACCAAAGGGGACTTGCAGGTTTCCCTTCAGCGTGAACGTGCTCGTAAAACCCGCTGGGACCCTGGGGGACAAGAATCCCGAGGCAGATGCAGAGCCGGGGTCCGGGGGCCTCTGCAGGTGGTGTGGCCAGCAGGGGAAGTGGCGCCCCCTCCCCAGGAGGGCGGGAGCCCTGCTCAGGGCTGCCATCTCTCACGCTCGCCTCTGACCAGTGGGCCCGCCCGGCCGCCTGCCCGTGAGAAGGGGGCGCACAGGGCCGCTCGCCGCCTGCGGACGTGAGCAGGAAGCCAGGCCGGCTCGTGAGCGTGCATGCCATGCCCGCGTGACGAGGGTGACACACGTGGGCCGCGTGTGCCGTGGAACAAGCCGTGCGTCCGAGCGTCCGGCCACCCCGTGACGCCTCCCTCGTAGACGTCTGGAAATCTCTGATGAAACTCAGAACCGACAGCTTCCTGCGGCAAGACTCCCGGTAGCCTGTTGGTGGCGGTGATAACAGCATCGACCTGACGAGGTCGTTCGAGAGCTAAGTGAGTGTGTGTGTTGAGCCGTGCCCGGCTCGCCCTCGGTGCTCTGCGTTTAGTTTAAGATGGTCCCTTCATGTGCCGAACGACGGGGCTAACTCAGAGGTACAGGTGTGGCTTCCTGCAGTTTAATAGGCCCGGAGGGCCTGCTGGAAGGGCCCGGATGGCCCCGGTGAAGATGAAGGAACAAGGCCCAGAGGAGGAGGGAGGGGGAAGGGCCGCCTCGACGTCCTCGACACATCGCGATGACGGCAAGACGGTGGCGTCGCAGACAGAGCTGGCGCCGTGTCCTCCCGATGCTCACGCACGGCCACAGAGCAGAGCCGAGGGCACGGCTGTCTCTCCCCGCGACCGCGGTGCCCTTCGGGGCCGCAGGGCCGGCCCCGTTCCTCCGGCTCCTGTCTCCCGTGACGGCAAGTTTCATGACAAAGGGAAAACCCGCTGTCACCACTTGGGCACCAGAACTTCTCGCCGGTTTTCTGACCTGGTCAGGCACAGTCTCCGAGGAGCCAGGCCCACCCTGCAGCCCCGGAGACCAAAGGCCCAGGAGGGCCTTGGCGGGGGGCCGGGCGCCCTGGGGAGGGGGCCTCACCCCCAGCGTCGCTCCCGCCCAGGGGCCGGCCCCGCGCCCGGCTCCAGGCGATTCTGCAGCTTGCACGGGGGGCGGGGGGCGGCGGGTGGCCGCTACCACCGGGTCATGGCCCTTCTGCTGGGCGCGTGAGCCGTGCAGAGCCAGATCGCCCCGCTCGCTCCCAGAGCGAACGCTCCGACCTCTGTTTTCACGTCACGTGTGTAGTTGGCAGGAGGGACTGGACCTGCACTCGGAGATGCTTCACGACACGTCGGGAAGCGGGTTCTGCGGCCGTGGCGGACGCTCCTGACGGAGCCCGGAGGACAGGCAGCGTCCGCCCTAACAAGCGTGTCTGACGCCGGCAAAGTCCTGTGAGAGGCACTTAAGGGAACCGCGAGAGAGTCAAGGTTCCCGGTGAGGGGCGGGTAATGAGGACAAAGGCCGTGAAGGCGGATCACGCCGCGACGTTAGTCACTCGGGGTGTGCTGCGTCTGACCAGGGGGACACGTGGTCCCCTCGGCAGAGAGCGTGCCCCCTGCTGCCGTGGCGCCCGTGGCCGAGACGTGAACGGCCCTCACGCAAGCGCGGCAGGCGGGGGCGTTTTCGGGGTGACTCGGGGCTCACGTTTTCATCAGTGTCGCTTCTTAGCCTACACGCTGGTCAGAGAAGAGCAAATCAAACCCAAATTAGGCAGAAGAAAGGGGACAATAAAGATAACAGAAATCGATGGACGAGACGGCGGACGAACGACAGAGAAAATCAATGACTCCGAAAGCTGGTTCTTGAAGATGAAGCAAATGGATAAATCTCTAGCAAGAGCGATTGGGAGATAAAGGGATAAGGCCCAAATCACCAATACGGAGAATGACACCCTACAGGTGCATCACATGTTACAAGGATAAGAGACGATTGTGAACCATTTATGCCAGAAAATTTCACAGTGTAGGTAAAATGGGTAAATTTCTTGGAAGACAAACTATCGAGACTCAGGGAGGAGGAAATGCATTGAATATCCCTGCGTCTATGAAAAAATTGAATTCATGATCAAGACCCTTCACATCAAAGAAATTACAGCCTTATTGGTGAATGTAAGGAAGACAGAATATCGATTCTCCACAAACTTTCAGAGCCGCGGAAGAGACGAATCCTTCCCACGCCAGAGAGAGCAACACAGACGACATAAAGCCACAGGCCCGGATCCGTCACGAAGTCAGACGCACGTGTTCTTAACAAAAGGGAAGCAACCTGAATCCACAAATGTCTAAATACGTAATTCGCCGGGACCAGGCGGGGATTTGGCCCAGCAATGTGCGGCGGGAGGCACGTGACATTCAAAACCATCCGTGCAATTCACCACATTTACGAATTAGAAAAGCCGTGTGAGCCTATCAATAGATGCAACAAGCGTGTTGACGTGGTCCTGCCTCCCACCACGCGGCTGCGGGCCTGCCCGGCACCCTCCCCGCAGGGGGTGCCCGAGGGCTGGCCTCACGGGCGGGGTGGCGGTGTGGATCGTGTGTATTTTGGGGGCGTGCAGGTGGCTGCCCCATCCCTCTGCGGGGGGTGGCGCCCCTGCCCCAGAAGATGGGGGCTGTCAGGGCTTGTCTCCAAGCCGTCCTGGGTTCCCACCTGCAGTGACCAGTTGCAGCTGAGTAGAATGTTCCAGAGGCTCAACCCCCCTCAGCGCTCAGGGCTTCCGGAAGGGACGGGGGTGTCAGACCCACCGACTGGCAAGAGGAAGCCGCTCTCACGCGAGGACGTCTCTAAAGGCGTGGGGACAGCGGGGGTGGCCCGTTTGGGAAGGGCCCTCGTGGGGTGGTGGTTTGTGCCCAGCGGTGCCCCCCGCCCACCCCCCCCGACAAGACGAAGTGCTTTCCCGACACTTGGAGCTTTTCAATGCCGAGTTCAGCGTCTCCCTCTCCTGTGAGACGTGAACTTGCTGTTCTCTGTTCCTCCTTCATCAGTAAAATGTTCTGGTTGGGTAATTCCTGTTGGTTGCCATGCGGGGGCGTTTTCTGGGGTGCCGTTCTGTTCTGAACTGCAGGAAGAGTTAGGGGCGAATGGCAAGGCCGAGTGGGCGCACTAAGCGTCGAAACGCGTATGAAGGGCCGTGTGCATGCACAGCACGATGACATAAACACGCGGCGATCAGGGTTTAATGCCCCTCACCCAGGAAGAGCAGGGCGCACCTGAGACGTACTGACTGGCCGGGCCTAGAAATCCATCACCTGCGACAGCAGCTTCGTCAGCCTGGCTCAAATCCGTCACCCGCGGAACCAAGAGTCCCGCTCGAGCGTGACACGTCACCACCGGCCCGGACACACGGCGACGGACTCACACCCACAGGGCTGACACCCCGAAGTACGCGGTCGCCTGGTGCAAAGTGCAAAGTGGCGGAGTGCCGTGTCTGAAAATGGCATCGGCCAGGGCTGCCCGTCCGGGGCCCGGCGGGAGACGACTCGTGGTGGGGACAGGCGGCCCCCGTCAGTCCGTCAGCGATGGTGGCGGCACCGGCCGGGACAGCGTCTCGCATCGGGGCCGCTGGGGACACGGAGGAGGCAGAGCCCGGGGCTGGAGGGGCGGCTGGCCCGGGTCTTCGCTGCACAGGTGTGGGCGCTGTTCCGAAGGTGCGGTGCCTTGGCCGCGGCCCCTTTCGTCCGTGGCCGCGTCTCCTGGGTCATCGGCCGGGTCCCCAGCCGCCGTGTGTGGCAGGTGACTACACGTGACGGGGGCGCGGCCTCCGAGTCCGGGGTGGCGGGCCCAGCGGCTCGCCCTTGGAGCTGCCGGCGCCCAGACACCGTGGCCGCCGGCTCACTGCGGCGGGTGCCGCTGCTGGACCCGCACGTGGCCGCTTCGCTGGGAAGTCCGACAACGGGCGCAGTGCCCGGACGGCCCGGCATTTCCTCGGCCCGCGTGGCGTGGGGTCGACCTTGGACGGGAGGCTCCGGCGCCGGACACCGTCTGCGGTTAATGGCGTCACAGCCTCATCTCCGCAGCCAGCGCCGTCACGTCGGCCGCGGTCCATGCTGGCCGGGGCCGCTCGCTCTCCGAGGGCCGGGCGGACGTGGCTCTGTCCGCGGCTCTGTGACGTCGCCCGTGGGGCCTTGGCGCGTTCCCACACCACTCGGTGTGAGTGCGAACGTTAAAGTGAAGAATTGCGTTGCTGCGGGCTGCAGCGGGGCGGCCGGGGCGCGCCTTCTGCTCAGCACACGGGGAAGACGAATGTTGGAAAGGGGAGGCTTGGTGCGCGGTCACTTATTTCGAGTAGCGGCACCAGAGAAAATGCCGGTCGAAGCCATTCCCTCTCCTCCGGTCACGCGCCGAGAGGCCCTTGTTCGTCTGACTCGCAAAGCGGGGTGACCGCTCAGGGGCTGGGGCGCACGAGGCGCGGGGCATTCTCAAGTCTAACGGTTTCCCCGGCTCCGTGTGTGTTAGCTGAAAAGACCGTGTTATGTGTTTTTTGTGTGTGCATGCACATGTATGCGTGTTATGTGTTATGTGCGTATGTGCGCGCGCATGTATGCGTGCGCGCATGCATGCATGTGCGCACGTGAGTGTATGCGTGTTATGCGCCATGCACACATGCATGTGCGTGCATGTGCACGTGTGCATGCATGTTATGCGCTATGTGTGCACGTGTGCATGCGTATGCATGTGTGCATGCGTGCACGCATATGCACGCACTTGTGCATATGTGTATGTGTGCGCGCACATGTATGTGTGTGCATGTGTGCATGCATGTGCGCAGGTGTATGCGTGCATGCATGTGTATGCATGTTATGTGTTTTGTGTGCATGTGTGCCTGTATGCGTGCCTGTATGTGTGCGTGCATGTGTGCACATGCGTGTGCGTCTGTGCATGTGTGCATGTGTGTATGCGTGTGCATGTGTGTATGCATATGCGTGTACGTGTGTGTATGTGTATGCGTGTGTATGTGTGTACGTGTGTGTCCTCTCTTTCTCCTACACACTACGCCAGCTGCCAGGCAAATTTGATTTCTGTTTTCCTGATGCATTTTAACCTTCCGCTGGGCTCGGGGGCGAGGCCCTCCCTGGGGGTGGTGGGGTGCACCAAGCCACTCCTGAGGATGTCACGAGCAAGTCGGTGCAGAGGCCGACAGGCCTCCATGCCGTGCCTCCCAGTGTTCCTCGCCCATCTCCGGCCCCTTCACCCCCCCGCCGCATCTCTGCAGCCTCCTGTTTGCTTTGCTGTGTTGCACATTAGCACCTTGTCCCGCTAGCAAAACTTGTGAATTCCTGCTGCATCGGGCCCCTCGGTGAGCCTCCTTCGTTCCCCGGCCTGGCCTCTGAGTCCGGCACGGCCATGGTGGACAGCCGGTCACCTGTGCCCTGGCTTCCTGCCCTGGGGCCTCTGACGCTGTGGTGCACAAAGCTGTAATGATGAGGTGTGGGGAGTTCCTGAGGGCGGGGGCCCTCGAGGCCTCAGGCAGGCCAAGGGAGCAGGGGCAGAGCAGTGTTGGCCAGGGGTGGGGCCGATGCTGAGCAAAAGTACGAGAAATCTTTATGGGTGAGGACGAGGAGAGAAGAAAGCAGTGGCTTAAATTCGGAGGGGCGAGAAGCACGTCGGGAGGGGGCGCAGTTGGAGCGTCTCTGCCTTCCTGGCGCTGGCTCGAGGCTCTCCCGTCGGGGTGATGGTCTCCCCCACTCCACCTGGAACAGTGTCAGAGGCGCGGAGAAAAAGTCGATGTGGGAGGAGAGAAAATCGTTGGCTCCCAAACGCTTTCTCGTTCGACTTGCTACGCTGGCAAACTTGAGCTAAGCAAATAAAGCAGCACCCCGCGGTGACGTGCTGTGAGATGCGTGAGCTGGGTCTGACCCGCCCGCCATCACCCCCGTCTTCTGCTCAGCCCCCATTGTCATGGGCGGGGGCGGGGTGCTGACAAAGTCCTTATGGCCCGGGAAAGCAGGGGAACGAGGGGGTGCAGAGGTAACCGAGACAGCTAAACTGTGGGTGGCCTTCTTCCTGATTCTGGGCCTCTGACTCCCTTTTCATGGGTCATTTATATTAGAAACTTGTTATAAATTCTTTATCTGCCCCGTCTGAGCCGTGTCTTTTGAAAGCCTTTTGCTGGTTTTACAACCCAGGGCAGTCTTTCTCAAGGACCTGAGCCATCTCTTTGACATGTCAGCGTCAAGGGAGACAGCACCCCCAGTCTTTGGTTTCCGGGGGAGGGTGGGGGCCTAACTGCTGAGGACACCTGCCTCCGAGTTAGAGAACTACCTCCTGTCATGAAGATACAAGACGTTTGCTTTCCTTTCGGGTAGAGACGATTAGTAAATACATGGGCTATGATCTCCCCTGTCCCAACGGCTGAAAAACCCTCCTGCCCTTTGGGTGGAGGGCCGACCCAGCCGGGGTTCCGGCCTCTCTCCCCTGCTGCCGAAGTCTCGAGTGAGGGCTTCCTCGCCTGTGTAACTTTGTCTAGGGCAATTTTTGCTTTGGCAGAGGGGTGGGCCATACCCGGGGGAAGACGGGCCGTTGTATTTTGGGAACTGGAGAAGCGGAGGAGGCGGATCCCTATGTCCCCAGTATTTTCTGTGCATTGGGGGTGAATGTGGGAAGGTGGTTGGAATGGCAACCACTCCCGGCCACACTTGCTCCAAAGGACGATGGCCCCTAGATGCCAGCGAATCGCAGCTCGGACGAAGCCCCGTTTGGACCCTGTGGCTACAGCTCTGTGTCCTGCAAGATTCGTGGTGACTGTTCAGGTTTCCAGACACTTTGTTACCCTGGCACAGTGTCCGGGCTCGTTGGCTTTTCTCAGCGAGGTGCTGCGCTGAGCTCCTTGGAGACTTCCTCCTGTGCCCGGGGAAGGGCGCGCCCGGAGCCAAGCCTGGCAGGGCCTGGTGACTGATGCTGCGGGGGCCGGCGGGCCCCGGGGCGCAGGGCGAGGGCCCGCGTGCGCGGTCGTTGTGGGGCGTGTTCTGGGGTCACCGTCCTGACTTGTTCACGTGAGGTGCTGCCACTGTTACTACCATCGCTACCACCACCAATACCGCCGTGATCACCACCTCCACCCGTTCCATAATCTCCGCGGCCACCACTGCCAACGCCATCACCGCCACGGTCTCCGCCTCCGGGGCATCGCGCGCCCCCCACGTCCCCGGCCCCTCGGCGCCCACACCGTCTCCTGGGTGGGCCCGTCCTTAGACTGGTGCGTGGGAGCCTCCGTGCCTGGCTGGCCCGGGCGCGCCAGGACCCCGTCCCGTCAGCCGAGGTTAGTTTTGGGTTGGTTTTTGGTTTGTTGTCGGTTGAATGGATCCGAAAATAACGGGGCAAGTGGGGATCCTCTCCGTGTGGCTGCGTTCTGGCGGGAATTAATGCATCCCTTTGTAATTGAAGATTAGATCCAAAGATTATTTTTAGCCGGAGGCGCTCTTACACCAAGTAGAATTCTTGGCAATCAAACATTTTAAGGGTTTTTTTTTTTTCCCCTTTCTTGAGTTTCTTTTTGTTATTTCCTGACTGGATTGATGTATGAACAGATGGGGTGTTTCCTAATGGTCTGGCCGATGCCTGAAAATAAAATGTTCTTCTTTCTTCTCCTGAGTAACAAAAACAAATCAAAATATCTTCTGCATGGGGGATAATTGATCCGCCAGGGCAGGGCAGTAAGTAACGGGCGTTGCTGGGAGGTGGGTGGACGCCGGTCGGGAGCAGCTCTGTGGCCAGACTGCCCAGGTTCGAGGCTTTGCTGCGTGACCTGGGGCAAATTATTTAATTTCTCTGTTTTCAGTTTTCCTCACCAGTAACTTGAAGAGAACCAGGAGATTTCTCTCCTAGGATTTTTCGGAAGAAGAAAAATAACGTTTATAACTCAGAACAATGTCCTGGTACATCGTAAGTACGATGATAATAATAATTTGAGCATGTTATTTCCTTTTTGGGCAATAGTACGATCACTTGGAGGAAGAGTCTAACTGCCGTTTGTAAAACCTCTGGTTACTGAAGGCACGTGGGAGAGCAGGTCTCTCGCTCCAACACTGGGCACTTACTGATAGCGACCAACATAGGCCGAGAATTTCGTGTGCCAGGCGCTTGGCTAAATAGTCCTTATTTCATCCCTCGCCCGCCCGGCGAGGCAGGCGCGACTGTTACCCACGCTCTGTAGGGCTGAAGTGGATTTCCCGAGGTTCCAGACACAGCAAGCGGCAGGACAGGCATCCGACCCGGACTCGACCCGACTGCCTCTCCAAGCCATGCTCTGCTTTTAGTCGAGTCAGGTTTAATTAAGGAAACTGTAAAGAGGGGACCATGGTTTTTCCCATTGGACCAGTAAATGGTTTCACTCTGACCCCTAAATCCTTAAGCTAAGACCACAGAGAACGATTCCCTCATACTTTAACGCTGGGGTTCAAAACAGATCCTCGATGTCTTGCAATGCTGGGCTTCCGGCCAGCTCACCGCTCGGGGCGGGAAAGGAGACTCCCGAAGCAGCTGCCCATGTCCCCAGCCTGTCCCCTGGTCTCCACAAATGCTGCTTGCTTTGCTCCTCAGGGCTGACCCCACCGGACCAGGCCAAAGGCTCCTCGGCCCACAGCCTTCGTTTCAAAATACTGCGTTTGCGCGCACCCACATCTGTACGACCGCCGCCAGCACCCCTCTCCAGACCTCTGTCTGTCCCCACTGAACACAGCTCCCTTCTCCCGCCCCGGCCCCGGCCGCCTTCCCTCTCTGTGAAGGTGACCTCTTTAAGGACCTCATGGAAGAGGAGGCACACAGTGTGTGGCCAATGTCACTGCGTGTCGTCACCTTGGGGTTCATCCAGGCCGTAGCATGTGTCAGCACTGCCTTCCCGTTCAAGGCTGATTAATAGTCCGTGGTCTGGCTGGACCACATCCTGTTTTACCCACTCGTCTGTCGATGGACATGTGGATTGCTTCCAGAAAAAGGTGTATGTGAGCCCTCGAATCCCAGCTGTCACACATGTCCCTCTGGCTGTGGCCTTGCACCGGCATTGTCTCAGTTCTCCCTTGGGATCCGAGGGACTTGGGAGAGGGTCTGTTAACTCCTGGAAGTTACAAAAGTGACATTTTGTAAGGTCACATTTGTGCCTTTTCTAGGGAGTCGGACTCTCGCCCAAGGGGGACTCTCAAGGACTAGAGAGGCACCTTGCGGTCACCATCGGAATCTGGAGAGAAATGCAGCAACCTGACAATTTTGAGAATGAAAACACTGTGCTGTCACGTTGCCTGCCTGGGGCTGTCACCTGTGCTCCGCGCTCCTTACGGGAAGGGTGGAGCAGCACCCACCCCTCCCGTAGCCTCTACAGCCATAAAAGTGGCACTCGGAGCCCACACTTGTCTCTTTGTTTGTATCTCTTGCCTCTCAGTTCAGGGGTTCACGAAAACTCACGGCCCCCGGGATTACTGAGCAAGAGTTAAGTTTGGGGCTGACCTTCGCATGCTCTTCATCTTCCAAATGAGCCCGCATGCCACCGTGAGACACAGGGGGCTGTGTCCGGATCTGCCGTCCTTGGGAGACAGATGCTGGTCATCTCTGTCCTGTGTTTCTAACTCTTATTCCCAAACTGGAGCGCACAAAATCCTGGTACGTGTGCTGTATTCTCAGGGGTCTGTGAATTTTATGAACGAACAGTTTCTTGCTTTCATGTCAATCGCAGTCTTAAAAAATGAAGCACATCGGAGTCATCCAGATCACGCCTTATAACCTCATGGGGTCCTGCAATTGTGGTGCCTGTATTTGCTGACATTCGAATTCGTGCTGGCTAAAGTGGAGCCCAGGCGATGCCTGCATTGCCAAGGTTTAAGTTTTGGGAATTTCCACGGAGGTGTAACATGCACACGGCAGAGGGCACGCCTCTTAAGTGGACACGTTGTGAATTTTTACCTCGTGCCGCTCTGGGATCAAGGAGGGGGGCGCTTCCAGCACCCGGGGGTCCCCAGGTGTTCCTGTCCCTCCCTGCACAGCCCCAACCGGAGGCGACCAGCCTCCTGACTTCAGTCCCTGCTCATGGGCACCACCCATCAGCGAGGGGCCTATAAATTGTCGCCTTTCGCTCGGCTTCGTGTCCGTGGACCTGTCCGCATGGTGCTGAGGAGCAGTTGGCTTTCTTCCCTGCCGGGCACTGTCCCGGCGCATAATCCACCCCCGGATTTTAGACGCTCCCTGCGGTTAGCGGGCAGCCGGCCTGCTCCCTGTGTTCGGGTGACAGACATCACGCTGTGGCACGTCATCGGTCGGTCGCGTCTTTCGGCAGACATCCGCTCCCGTGTGGGGGCGTTCGCGGGTACAGTTAGTGTATGTTTTTGACGGATCGATCCCTTTGTCGTTAAAACCGTGACCTTCTTGGTTCTTGTGACAGGTTTTGACTGAAAGGCCATTTGGTCCGATGTAAGTGCAGCCGGCCGGCCCTGCTCTCTAACGGTCACCGTTCGCGTGCAACCTTTATTTCCATTCCCGTTTACATGTGTCCTTAACGGTAAAGTGAGCCTCGCATCTCTGCCTATTATTATTATTATTTTTAATCCGTTCAGATGTTCTGTATCTTCGATCGGAGAATTAATCCGTGTCCATTGAAAGCAATTATTTGTAGGTAGGGCCGTCCCGTGGCTGTTTTGTTAACCGTTTTCTGATGGTTTTGCGGTTCTTTTATTCTGGTTTCCTCTCTCGCTGTCTCCCTTGGTGACGTAATGCTGATTTATTTTTGTAGTGGCATGATGCTTCGTTTCTCTTTATCACGCGTGTCTTCAAGCCTGCGATTACCGCGAGACTAACAGAAAACATCTCGTCGGTGCGACAGTCACAGAGGTGAGGAGGTGAGTTTATTCTTCCCCCTTGAACTTGGGGTACCCGCGGGTCAGGCGGATGGAGAAGTCACCTGTAACGTAGGAGAGAGGACTGTGGCACAGGCATGGTCTCGTACCGTGGTCCCGGCCTTTGGAATCACCTGCCTGTGTGATCCTGTGAGGTGAGGGCCTAACGTTGGAGACTTACAGTATTCTTACCCACAGTACGGGCAGCCATTGACTGTGAAAACAGATTTTGAACATGGAAGTGGTTTTTTCCTACAGCCAGAGAAAGAGGAGCGTATTCTGGACCTCATGATCTTCTGACGTTGGGGCTGGCTTTGGATGCCTGTGTCACGCCTGGCTCGCCTGCCAGCTAGCTCTGCCTGATCGTTTCTCTAATTTTGGACCATCTTGGTCTCCAGCTTCCGTACCGTTCCGTTTACTCTGGTTGTGTAACAAATTACCCCAAAACCCAGTGACTCCAAAAATGAACATGTATTTTGCTCATGGATCTATGATTTGTGCAGGACTCGGTGAGGACAGCTGAGAACAGCTGGTGTTTATTTACCCTGTTCAGTGGCTCGAAGTTTAGGGGCTGGAGTCTTCTGAGGCCTCACTCACTCACTCACTCACTCACTCACTCGCGTCTGGTAGTTGAAGTTGGATTTTGGCGGAAACGCTGACTGAGACTCTTGGCTGGAACATTCTCCATGTGGCCTCCCCATGGGGTCTGGGCTTCCTAAAAATATGGTGGCTGGGTTCCAAGGAAAAGGCTGGTGGAGAGAAGAGAGAGAGAGAGAGAGAGAGAGAGAGAGAGAAACAGAGATGGAGAGAGAGAGACAGAGAGACAGAGAGAGAAGGGGAGGAGTCTTTATGACGCAGCCTCGGTTCAAAGTTAACGGACTTCCCTCTTAACGGGAGTGGCGAGCTTCTGGAAGGGCACGTGTGGCCGGAAGTGCTGTCGTGGGCGTTTGCGGAGGACGCTTTCTGCCCGCATACATCGCCGCCTGCCCGCCCCCGGCCCCGACCGACCGTCATGCTCTGCTCCCTGCGGCTCAGGCTCCCGGGATGGACGCGGCTCACGCCGCCTGCGTCCTTTCTTACGTTCTCCTGTCCAAACAAAGTGATGGAAGGTGACAACACCCCTGACAGCCGTGGGTAGGGCGCGTCGACCCCAAGAAAGGCGTCCGTGAAGTCTGAGCCCTCCAGATCCTTTTTTCTCTCGCCAGCAAAAACGGTTAGATTTAGAGACTTGTAGTTACCCGTGAGATTTAAGATGTTTGGCCACACAAATCAAAAAACCACAAGTCTTCTCGGTTAGCCGGGACAAATTTATGATGAAGAAATTATGCTTAAAAAAATAAATAAATAAAAAGACTGCAAGATGAGCTAGGAATTCCTCTGCCCGCAGGGCAATTTTTTTTCTTGTGAAATTGGAGTTTCTCATCAAGGTGAAAGGTACCGTTGGCGACCTTGTTTATGACCGAGAAAGCAATATGTTTGCAAAGTGACGGTCTTCCCACGAAGTTAAGTCTGCCCCTGACTTATGGCAAAGCGGCTTTGATTTATCCACAAGCCGAACTTCCCCAACAAGGGAGGATTGAACTGGTTAGCAGCTGAGATAGGACACAGGGTGATTCTGATCGGGCAAAGCCACACACCAGCACAGGGGTCCCCACCCCCCTCCTTCCCCTGGGGCCTGGGGAATGGAAAAACAAAGATCAATGGCAATGGGAAAAAAAACCCCAAAACAAAACCCTTTCACTCTGAAACCATCGAAAGCCAGAGGAAGACGAACGCCTTACCGACATTTACACAAGCGATTATGCAGAACAGGGTGGAAAGCAGGTAGTGCATCGGTATAAAAACGCGATCGGGCACGAGCCGTGGAGACTCGGAGGGGATGCTGGCGGCGACCACAGACGTGTGCAGGTGCGCCAGCTCGCTCGCTTCGCGAAGTCTGTTGAGCACGGTCGGCACTGCTAGGCGCGGGCTGAGCTGCCCGACTCGCAGTCTCCATGGCAACTTTGTCCCTCAGGAGGGCACGGTCTTGTAGGGGAGTGTGGTCAGCTGCGTGACGGCCCCCAAGGATGTCCTGATCCCGGGAATGTCGCCTTATACGGCAAAGGACACTTTGCAGATGCGATGGCGTTAAGGATCTCGAGGTGGGAAGGTTGCGCCGGGCGCCCCGGGTGGACCCTGGCTGTAATCTCAGGGTCCTTGCAAAGGGGAGGCAGTGGGAGCTTTGGCCAGAGGCGAAGGCCATGGGATGAATGGTGCGGGGCGCTCTGCGGGCGGCCGTGACGGAAGAGGAGGGGACCATGAGTCACAGAGGGCCCAGGCTGCCGCTCTGGAAGCTGGCCAGCACCCGGCTGCGGTCCAGTGAAATGGGTCTGCGCTTCGGACCCGAACTGGTGTTGTTTCAGGGCCCCCGGCTCGTGGTTCGTGGTAACTTGTTCCAGCTGCCGTGGGGAACCAGGAAGTTAGACATAGAAGATGCCTGTACAGTATTATTCTAAGCCATATCCAGCTCCCTTTCAGAAAACGTTTATCACCTAACTGATGATAAATTTAAAAATTTCCGCTGTGTCTTCCGTTGGCTTTAGGACTGGTTCAGTGGTCAGCGACCAAATATCCTTGGGGTGAGTGATTTCAGCCCGTTTGTCCGTGCCCTTGTTAGAAGATTTCTTCTTTTTTTTTGATTTAACAGTTTATTATGATTTATAAACGCCGTTTTCAGAACATTAGTCCATGAAGCCAGCGTATCATTCTGCGCACGTATATTGGTGGAGATCGTCCTGAGACGTCTTTCTAACCAGGGTTCGACTCTTGCGAGTCACTGATATCCAGGTCTGTGAGCCGGTGGGGACACCTGCACTGGTCATGTGGCTTTGCCCAGTATCCTCCGTGCCGTGACGCGTAGGGGCGAAGGCACATTCTAGAACAAAGAAGGACTCCGCCATATTCCACGGGCTTTTCTCCAAGTCCCTCGTGCCCGCGGGGCGTGTTTTGATTCCGGCGACCCTTTGACGATAAATATTTGCTCCGCGGAAGTCCCATTGGCTCCTGGCTGTTTCCTTTCCACGCCCCTCTGTCCATCCAGTGCCGTTCTGTGTCGATGCAGAATTACGTCATCTCTTTTTTGACTGGTAGGTTTTTTTTCTTAGCCAGCATTAGGTTTACAGAAAAAAACTAGAACAGGGAGATCAGAGCGGTCAGGTGAGCGGCTCCCGCACACACAGAGGCGAAGGCGGCGTGGCGGATGCTGGCCGCAGGGCTGTGAGACGCGCCGGCTCTGGAGACGTCAGGACCGCGAGCCCGTGGCGCGCGCTGGGCTTATTATTGCCTTTGCCGGGGGGTCGTACGCGCCTCGCACCTCTCTGAGCCGCCGATCACGGCTGTCCTTGTTCACCACGTTACGAGGAGGTAACAGCTTAGGAAGCAGCGGGCTGTGCTCACAGTCAAACCCACGCGAGGACGTTGACCCAGAATCAGGAGGGCGGCAGCTGCTCCGAATTTTCCTCTCCGCGGCGTGGCGCGCACTGCCGCGTGCTGCGCAGAGCGGGCTTTGGGAGGCGGAAACCTGTGCACACCTCTGTCGCAGAGGGAGACCAACACTCTTGGTCTTGACGTTGATTTCTGCCTGGTGGACGATGACTACCTGGTAGCACTGATGAGTGTCGAAGTTGGGAGGGGGACAGAAAGGGTCTTTGCACATTGGGTTTAGCATTTTCAAATGGTGATTGACTTTTTAGACCGCTGAAGGCAATTCCCTGTCCTTCCTTTGTGCCTCCCACTCGCTAATTTGTCCTCAAGTGTTAGTCCCACTAGGAATGAATCCCAGTTTCTCAAAAAGTCTTTTAAGTACTTCCCTCTACAAACCTAATTTGCAAGGAGATGGGTTTCATTAGCCCCAGCTCCTTCGTTGGCATAGAATGTGTTCTCTCTTGGAAGGGGATGCGTGGGAATGGGAATCACGGTGGGAGGGGACTTTATGGCCGAGCTGAGTCCCCTGGTGATGTCTACCCTGCTTTTCCAACCTCCCCCAACCGCTATGGACCTCGATTTGCCTGACGCCTACAGAAGGCACACGCGTTTTTGGGGAAACACCGAAATATGTGATGTCCAGAACAGATAGCGTCAGGACACTGTTCATTTGGAGATCCGCAGGGTGTCCTTTCTCGTGACTCCCCTAACACCTGTATGTTGATGCCCCCTCACGCACACACCTGGGGCAGGTACGTGAGCAGGTGCCAGGGCCGAGCCCACGCGTCGTTCCGTGGGGAGCTTCTGGCTAAGTGGCTAGTCGACCTCGGCCAAGGATCTCCCGCCATCACCTCCGAGCAGCCTAATGATTAAAATAGAATTGGCCTTTATAACCGATTAAGTATAAGGGGTCCCCAAAGGGAGGGGACATGAAGTTGGGTGACTGAGGCAGAGGAAGGAAGGCAAGAAACTCTCTCAGTGGACTCGAATCGCACGGGACTCTCTTGGGGAGGGAACGGGTCGCGACTTATCTGGCTTCGGCTCCGACTCCACTTCTCTGCTGCCTCCCTGAACCCTTCGGAGCAGATGGATGCAAGTCGCTAACTAACGGCCGTGCGGAAACACCGCTGGGGGCTGCCCTTAGGTTCCGCCCAGGAGAGAGAGGCTCGAAAATACGCCCGGAGCTAATAGTTGGTGACAAACGTGGAGCACCGTTTTTAGGAGTCCAGCCTATTTTCGTTTGTCAGGATGCAGTGGAGTGGGACGGGGTTGGGGGTATGGAAGAAAATGACCGTTAGCCAGGTCACTGCCCCATTCAAGGCGTTTTCTCTAAGTTATTTGTCTGATGCTAAGAAGACCGGCTTCCTGATCGGGCAGGTGACCCTCACATGCACCTGGTGGGACAGCGCGGGTCCCGGGTGGCTGTTCTCAGCGTCCAGCATGGCGTGGGCACTCAGATGGCTGTGGCCGCTGCTGTTCTTCCTGTTCGTGGCGAAGCCGATGCCGGGGCCCGCGTGTTGGATCCGCTGCCGGTGGGACAGCCTTGCGGGGTGGTGGGGGGGACTTGCGTGCTCCAAAGCCTTGCCTGGTAAACGTGCCGGTGTCTCGGGGAGGCCATGGCAAAGTGCCACTGACCAGGTGGCGTAAAACGACAGACGTTTGCTCTCCAGTTCCGGAGGCTGGAAACTTCAGACCCAGGTGTCAGTGGGGCCGTGCGCCCTCTGAAGCCGCTGGGGGAGGCTCCTTCCTGGTCTCCGTCCGTCGTCAGTCGGTGGCGTTCCTTGCCTTGTAGACCCATCCCTCAAATCGCTGTCTCCATTGTCACGTGGCCTTTCCCTGTGTGTGTGTGTGTGTGTGTGTCCAAACCTCTTTCTTTACGAGGTCACCAGTTATTGGGTGTGACCCTGTCTTAACCTGAGGCAAGCTGCAAAGCCCCTTCGCCAGACCAGGCAGGACCGGGGGCTTCAGGTGTGGGCATCGTTGCCGGAACGTGGTTCGGCTCACGGCGCCGTCCAACATCAGGGAGAGAACGAGCTGAGATTAGCGGCCGGGCCGGGAGGGCCCTACCCGGGGCGGGCGCTGTGTGTGTAGCTTTGGATTGAGCTGGGATTCCCGTGGATCCGTTGCTCTCAGTGGGAGGACGGTGAGGTAGGGACGTGCTGACCTCTGCCTGGGCAGCAGCCAGGTGAGTCTGCCCGCAGCTGTGGGGTGGGACCTGATTCCCACTGGGACAGGACGGATGGTGTTGGGGAGAAAACCCAAGAAGAGGTACAAGTGAGAGGCAGCAGCTAAGGCAGCAGTACAGAATGAGGGCCAGAGGCCACGGAAAGGCAGAGTGTGGAGAGAGGAATGATAATAGTAGTCATAATAATTCATTATAAAGCATTCTGGGCAGACGTGGCATTAGCGGCTGTGGTTACCATGTTTAATGCTCACGATAATTTTATGAGGTCAGTGCCGTTCCCCTCCGCCTTGAACAGATGAGGAAACTGAGGCACATGGCCATGCGGTCACTCACCAAGGTCAGAAGCCAGCGAGTGGCGGAATCCGGGCTTGCGGTGAGGTCAGCTCAGCTCCAAACGTCACAAGATCAGCCCGAGTGAACACATCTCAGTCACGTTGCTGGTGTCCCCAGGCTTTGTCTGAGGTACCCGCAGCTTCTCCCCTCGGCTGGGCCCCCAGAGAAGCCAGCCTCAGGGGCAGAACCCGAGATGCTGACTTACGTGCACTAAATTCTAAGCAACAGAGCTAAATACTCAGATCACTGGTAATAATTTAGTTTGCATCACGGCAATCAATCCTTTTATTATTATTGTTTTTTCCACTGGCAAAACGTCTGTTAGGTCTCCCCCACCCCAGTTTTATTGAGATCTGATTAACATACAGCTCCGTATAAGCTGAAGGTATACGGCATGAAAACCTGATGTGCACATGTCTGTCCTAAAATGATTCCCACACTGTTTAATTAATATCCATGTCATTATAGTTACCAAAAAATTTCCTTTCTATAGTGTAATTTGTAGCTCCGATAAATTGATGGCTTCTAAATTAAGCCCGGGTTTTGTCTGCATCATAACAATTGGTTCTCTTATTATTATTTTTATTGTTGTTGTTATTTTCCATTGGCAAACCGTTTCTATAGTGTTATTTGCAGCTCTGATAAATCGATAGTTTCTAAATTAAATCCAGTCCGGGCTGCTGTTATGAATTCTGCTGAAGATGCCCGTCCGATTTTGGCCAGAGCACCCCGCTGGGGTGAGCCGTGTATTAGCATTTTAATTGCTGGCTGATTGCTTTCCTGTTGCAAGACTCAGCCCACTAAGGTATGACGAGCGAGTGTCAATGAGTTCTTATCCTGTGGCTCCCTGGGACTCGAAAGAACATTTTCCTGTATCACTTGGGGTTTTTTTGGGGGGAGACACCCCTGGCAGGGGTCCGGGGACGCTGGAGGGCTTGCATACTGGCTGAGGGCGGGCTGCCTTTGTGGGGTGCCACCCCTGTCCCTGAGTGCCCCCTGCTCTGGGATTTGGATTCTAGGTCTGGAGTGTTTATGTCACTGGGAGGGCGATAACTCGCACAAACAATGTCACCAGGAAGGAGCCGTCAGGCAGTCAAAAAGCCCTCCTGCTGTGCTATCTGTGGACTCGCTACCAATTTAACAGGGTCTTGAACAAGGTCGCGAGAACACCGCGCCTCCCCCGGTGGCCTGCCGACACGTGGCCCCTATTATTGCACTTGGCAGAATGAATGTGCTTCTCTAGGCTGTTTGCTTTGGAAATTGCATTTGGGTCGATTTTCCTGTCACCCTGTAAACAGTGACATCTGATTGTTCTCGGCGACGACGGGTGCCTTCCTCATGGGGTCTTCTGTTCCCACCCAGTCAATCATCGGTCAGTCAACCAGCCCATCCACAGGGCTCAGGGGGGCGCTGCAGCCTTGGGGTACTGTGGGGGGGAATCAAAGTCTGGAAGGGTGTGAATCTCCACTGAGAGAGGCTGGGCTTAGTTCTGACGCAGAGCTGAGGCCGGGGGTCGGGGCCGCGGGAGGGACGGGGACGCAGCTGTGTGGAAGGGGACACTGAGTGCTCGAGAAAGACCCCAAGAATCCCACACGGCAGGAGCCCACTGAGTGACCTCACTGAGCCTAATGAAGAAGTAAAACAGGGCAGAAGCCTGCACGCAACAGCGATCATCCTTCCCCTGACTTTATTTTTAAAGCGACGTTGAGGTTGAAATTAGGAGCCTTGAATTTGTCCCCACAATAGGTACCCCGTGCTCTTACGTGTGTTTGATGGGTTACTAAGTGCATCCGAATGACGGGTGATGAGCGGTACCTTAAGAAATATGGCTAAACATCCCTGACTGTGAATTGTAGATTTTAAAAAATCGCTCATAGGTTCGATGAGCCTGTTAGTGAGGCTGTCACATGGCCTGTCATTTGGTTAAATGAAGGGCATCTCATCGATTCCTACACGGGCGTGTGGACAGTGAGTATTGCTGTGTGAGGGCTCGGAGCGTCAGCACGGTGGCCGCGAGGTGTGACCGTGAGTGCCCTGCTCGACGTCGCTCGGCCGACAAAGCCCTTCGCACGCACCGTTAACACCTTCGACAGGCTTCTTCCCGACAAGAAGGGAGGGCGGTTTCTTCTTCTTCTTTTTTAAAGAGGACAAAATTAAAGTCGAGCGAGGTGAAGGGGCTGCGTAAAGTCACTCAGCTGCTCCTGGGCGGCACAATTCGTGGTGACATAGAGCTGCTACCTCGTTAAGTTCTAAACACGTTTTATCAAAACCTGGTAATTTTCCGGGCGTCGTCAGAGGCGGGTAAACAACAGCCGGTAGAGGGGGCTCGCGGGGCTGGGGCACCTCGCCGTGTTTGAGAGCAGGTTGTCCCTTCTTCCTGGTTCTCTAGAATGTTCTGCATGTTCCCCGTCCCTCTTTCTTCCTCTCTATCTGTCTGTCTGTCTGTCTGTCTCTTCCCCGTCTCTCGCCCGCTCAGTAAACACCTCTCTAGCTTTGGCTGGTGTCACGAGAAGGGGACACGGTGCCTGCCCTCTCTGAGGACTGGGGACAGTGGAGGAAGGTCGAGAGCAGAGAGCACCTTACTGACCAGGTGCGTCTGGTCACCGTGCTGCCCCAGGGCAGATGTGGTGGGGGGAGTGGATCACGTGATGAGCCAACTGGAGTCTGCGCGGTGAGCATTCCTCTTCCTGTCCCTGTTGCTGTCCCAGCGTGCCCCGACTCATCACTGCTGGCTGTGGGACTGGCTGAGTCGCTCACGGGTCAGAAGCCACCGCAAAGCTCCGTGTTTCCGGAATGGGATGGGGTCACTCGCCCAAGCTTCTGTCCAGGGATGGCTTTTTTATAGGAAAGCCAATGCCAGCAGCCGGGACATGGTCACAGGACCGGGTGGGGGGAGGGGGCCCGTGTGTTTCGCGGGCCGGGTGGAAGTGACGGAGGAGGGGACGAATGACGACGGGGAGCGGAGCCCGCCTGGGCTCCGCCGCTGCCTCGTTCCTGGGCCCGCGTGGGCCGCCTGCCGGCCGTCAGGATCGCCACGTGTGCCACCGCCACCCGCTCCGTGGTCCCCTCACCCCCATTCCCGCTCAGCTGCCTCGATCTCTCTCTTGGTCCTGATGTCCCACCCGCCGGTCTGGGGGCCGCCACCGCCCTTGCTCGCGCCCACCGTGAGGCCGGCGGGTGTCCTGGGCTGGGCGGGCGGCCTCCTCCGCGGTCGGGGTGCACGTGCGTCTCCCACGCCCCCCGTCTGGTCGCGATGCGGTCCTGCTTTTCTCCATCCGTGTCCCGGGCGGACCGTGAGAACGCTCTGAAGGGAAAACACGTTTGCTCCTCCTCAGCCCCATTCCGAAGCTCAGCGAGCTCAGCACGCGTGATTGAAGGGTTTTGTGTCGGGCTTGCTGGAGAGGGAGGGACGAAGCTGCCCGGAGCTGCCCCTTCCCCGCCTCCAGCCTTCCTCGCCGAGCAGAGCGGTGCCCTTGGCCGCCTTGGGCTTCTGCCCGCCTCTCTTGAAATGCCAGGTAGGTTCTTCTCCTTCGTTTGTATTAATAAGATCGGTCCAAAGCGATTACGCCTTCTGGGCTTTTGCAACCCAGAGATTATCGAATATAAAAGCCAGGCGTTTAGAAAGAATCAGAGCCCCAGACTTCACTTTATAGCTGTGAGGGCCGGAGAGGTGACCCGGCTGGCTCGAGGTCACACAGCCGTGAGTAAAACCCAGGTCTCGCGTCTGCAGGACCGGCTCTGCTTTGTGCCCCTCGTCCCTAGGGGCGGAGATCAGGCCACATGGCGAGGAGGAAGCGCCGAGGCGGAGGCCCGCGCCCCGCGCTCTGTGCCCAGCCTGCTCCCGCCCCGTCACACGCTCCGTGGCTGTCACACGAGACGCGCGGGTGGCTCTGGCGTTTCAGCAGAGAGACCACGGGAGTGGTCTTCCCCGGGAACGTTACGGGACCGTGGAGGGACAAGGGCAAGGTGGAAATGCAGCGGGGAAGATGGGCCCTGCTGACCAGGCTGTGTGGCAGGTTCAGCATCCTAGATTTACGGCCGCCGTAAACCCAGAGCCAGGGCACGGGGGATCCCCGCGTGTGGGGCGGGGGGACCCACACAGGCACGCCGGTCCTTCCCCTGATGAGGGCGGGGTCACTAGGATGGTTCGGACTCGGGCATGGCAGGCTACGCGTGAGGCCTGGATCCACCTGCCTTGTCCAGCAGGCACTGAGGGCAGACAGGTTCCCTCAGACATCTGTCACCCGGTGTCCCTCAGGCGCTGTAGAATTGTGCCGAATCACCCCGAGAGGTCCTGGGGCAGCCCGAGCCCGGGGCAGGGACAGGAGGAGGCTCACGGCGAGCCGGGTGGCTCCCTGGCTGCAATGACCCTGTGTCCCCTGCCCCCCCACCCCCGCCCCCTTCAGAACGTTATTTGGATTGGCCAATTACATGCCGTAAGATCGCAGTGAATCCCGTGAAGAAACACTTGGATGGAAATAATTGTGGGTAGAGTCGTTTTGTCAGTATTCCTAAAGGCCTCCGACGAGGAATGATGATGGCAAATCATTAATCTATATTTTCAGCTGCTTTAAAAATTAAATCTGCTCCACAATGTGTTTCACAGTTTTACGGCCGTTACGCAGAGCCCTTTGGGGGTCGTCTCGTACAAGACACTCCATAAATTCGGTCTGTCCTCGTGTTGCCTTTCATTTTGCAGCCGATAATCTGGCATTTTAAGAAGTGTCACCTCTTTCGGGGGGAGGTGCCGGGGCAGGGAACGGAGCAGGTTTGGGGGTGGGGCGGCCCCTTCGTTTCGGGCTGCACCAGGCGAGGGGTCAGCCATGATCGGGGTCCTTCACAGGGATTTATCCCACGATCCCTTAGCTGCCTGGTAAAACCCACTGACGACGTCTCTTCCTCAGCGGCCCTCCAAAGAAATCTAGCTGCACCGACAGCCACGACAAAGCTCGCTCTGGGGTCTCCTTCAGGAGACAGTTTACAGCGGGGGTCGCCCTGGCCTCATCGCAGGGGGCTCCGAGGCCCGCCATTCCCTGAGTCCAGCCGCTGTGCCCTCAGGGAAGTTCCAGTGAGCAACCAGGGAAGGAAAAAGTTAGCACTTCATCACCCCAAATTAGCCCGTCCGCTCGAAGGAGCCTCGGCGGCCCAGGCCGTGGCCTAGGCCCGGCCGCAGACGTGAGAGCCCACGGGCAAGGCCGGGGAGGCGGCCACAGGGGGTTCTACGGAGAGCCCGCCCGGTGCCGAGGGCCCGGCAGAGACCAGAGCTGGGCGTCGGGGTCCTGGGGAGACCCCGTTAGAAAGTGACAGCGTGGGTCGAGGCCTCCGTCTGCCCCCTCCACGTGCCGTGCCCCGAGGGGGCAGGGACGCTTCTCACACTCACATTGGACCACGTGGTGCCTTCACGAACACACGGGGCGGGGGGGGGCTCACCTGGGAGCCCGGGCTCTTTTCATCAACAGGGTGGATTTAAGGGACCCACTCTGGGTGGCACGTCTTGTAAGTGGCCCAGGGTAGACGCAAGCAAGATGAGGCCCGTCCCCCCAATTCAACTTTGTGGGAGGGCCGGGTTCAAGCACTTCAGTCAGCATAAGCTGGGCAGGGCCCTGAGCGACGACAAGGAGCTCAAGATGTCGTCTGAAATGACGTCTTAAGCAGGGTTTTCCCTGTGATTTTATAGTTTTTAGGGAAAACGTATTACAGCTCGAATTTACTTCTGGGCTCACCTTGAGAAACCCCTAGACGCCACCGAAGACTCCTTATAGCCGTGCTAAGGAGGCGCTGATCAGCCATTTCCGGGGTCACACAGATGGGGGCCGCCAGCCCCGTCCCGCTGACAGCAGCGAGGGGAGATCCTGACTTTCAGCGACAGCGCTGACCTGCTAAATTGATCAACAGTAAAGATCTGGCTTATCTGTCGACATCTGGTGCTAGGGCCAAATGATTTCCTTGGTGCTCGTTTGGCTTCGGTTCCATTTTGTCCCATCGGCAGCCAGAAGGGTTCTGACGCCCTTGGGCCCTGTCCAGATCAGCAGCGTGTTTGTGCTCCACACCTGGACTGTTCCCAGACCTCTCTGTGCCGTTCGTGGGGGAGAAGAGCAAAGAACAACTTACAGATCTACGTTTGCCCGTGAGACTCCGGCACAGAATTAGACAATACGCATGGCCTGTCTCTCCATTACGATGCGTCTTCCCTAAGAGCAGCAGGAAAAGAAAATGAAAAACCCTCTGGCTTTGGGGGGAAAAAAGGAGAAATAATCGTAAGTTTTCGTGTGCGTTTGGAAATCTTACAAACACCAGATTAAAATATTAGCAGCCTGGCTCTCACAAAGCAGTAGCGAAGCCTCTACGTCGAGACCGGCTTTAATTCCACAGACGAAGTGCAGGCGTCTGATTTGCACGGGTAGCTGGAGGGTCAGGGGGTAGAAACAGATCGGTTTAGGCATCGCCTCAAAAAAGTCACGCCCTTGAAGTTAGGGTGTTTGTAAACCATAAAAGGTCAGAAACGTCTAGCAGTCATTTGAAAACGCGCTAATTGCCTGTTTAACTATGAAAAAAAAAAATCCCTTCGCCTTCCTCCAGCCTTTCTAGTTGCAATATCCTAATTTACAGAACAAGCAGCAGATGTGAAAGCTGTCAACACGGCCCAGCGCCGTTCTCTCCGGTCCAAAGACTGTTTCTTCAGCGGGTAATTCAGGCCACTTTGGCCGCGGGGGTCTGTCTTTGTGAAGTCAAATTAGAGTTGCTCGTCACTGCTCCTAAAAGCGGGGAGATCACACTGTATTTCGTTTTTTCCATTACGGAGCCCAGGAGTAGATAGCCGTGTTCTCGGTCCTGAAAAACACCAACGAGCAGTTTCATCATTTTTTTAATGCTTCTGCAGCGGCAGGCGGGGAGCGAGGGAGGCGGGGTTCCAGACGGCCCGTGTGGTTTTTTTTTTTCGTGGGTTGTTGCTGGGGCAGGGGCCGAATCCCGCCGATGGACAGGCCTGCTACCATCAGCAAGAAGGGAAGCATGCCTTCTGGAAGCTAACACAGCTGTGGGATTGAGGGGCGAGCCCCCCGTTAGCACGGGCCAAGCGAAGCAAGCCCCTTGCGGACAGACCCGAATGCCGCAGCCCCCGGGCCGGTGTCTGTGCCCGGCGAGCCGCTCTCTCCCGCTCACGCCTGCTCCGGGCCGGCAGCAAATCCTAAACTGGAAGTTTGTCAAAAGCAGACTGAAAAGGAGCTTCGTGCCTGGTTTTCTTCTGTTGTATTTCTTGTTACAGGTTCAATTCCGGCCGAGCGTATTTCCGGTTTCTTACCAGGAACCGTTTAAATTCGGAGGGACTACTGAATCTTAGACGCCTGAGCTGTGCTTTAATCCCAAACTCAGTCAGAACCGGAAAGCTCTCTGTGCCACGTGGCCTTGCGAGTCAGCCCCTTCCACGTGCTCCCCTCCCGGTGAACGAAACGAGGCGAGATTGGGCCTAAGTTGCATCCAGGGTGTGGGGGACCCGGGAGACGTGCGGTTGAGGCCCTTTCTCTCTCACATACAAAAAATGGGGTTTTCCATTGACACCAGAGGTGGGGCAAAGAGCATCACGGCACCTTGGATTCAGCTGGGAGTAGGTGACCCCCGCTTTCTGTCGCCGGAAGGCGGGACCCATATTTGACTCTTAACAGTAAGCACAGAGTATCAGCCTTTGCGGGGAATGGGGACGAGACGGCATTAGGACTTGCTGAGGGTGATCGGAGCCTAGGGACAGGGGCATTGAAGGTTGAGATGGAGGAGCACACCCAGGAAGCCTCAGACCAAGGCCCCGTCAAGGCCTCTAAAGGGTTTTCATTGATGGGGGAGGCAGACCCCTTGGTACACTCCACACCCGCGTCTCTCCTGCTGGTTCTGTCTGGCCATCCGGCACTTCGCGTAGAGTCCTACCTTCCACGGACATCATGATCCCCGGAGTCCAGAATGCCGAGTTCGTCAGGTGCGAAATTTTGTTAACGAGACCCAGCCTCCTTCTGTTTCTGCCAAAGCTCAAAAACCCAAATTCGTCTTCTAACCATCATCCCCCAGGACAGGAGCTAGGGTTTCTCGACACATGGCGGATTCCAGGACTGGGGAAGAGAAGGTAAAGTGAAGTCTGGAGCATCTGAGTTGGCCGGCGAAGAAAAAGGTGCCTGAAGAATGACGGGGAGATGTCGCGGGGACACGGAAGCCAGCTTAAGGGACCTCCCGGGGGCTAAATCAGGGACAACTTGCGGGTCAAAGCAAATGGTAAGGGATTATGAGCCACTGGGGAAAACAAAAATACAAGAGTCCATATAAATAGATCACTAACAGAGTGACAGTTTAGAGAGGAAGGGGGTGGTTTATACAGTTTCAAAGTCTCTCCCCCAAATACTGACGAGTCGCACAGGAGGGAAGATACTGCCTTGCTCACGTGAGCAGCGTCGACGTCTGCGGTCATGGATGAGATCAGAATCCTGCCACCTGACGTAATGTGATGAGACCACAGGGTCTCTTCCGTGATATTCCCGCCAACGGTGTAGTCACAAGGAAAGGTCAAGCAAATACGAGGATGTGCGACAAACCACACTTGGCCCGCTCAGAGAGGAAAAGTTATCGCAAGCTTCCTGTCAGTTTTGGATTGTTTACACAATAAAAATAAGGACGTAAAGTGCTTTGACACCTGCCACCTTTGAATCTTCGCAAGAGCCCTTCGAAAGGTAAGCTAATCATGCCGTTTCAGACCTCGGGAAGAGGCTCTGTGCGGAAGGACGTGGTGCGTTCAAGGTAGAGCCGAACTGCATCTCGAGTCTCTGACCTCCTTCCTCTCTGCCACGTCTCAGTCCGCATTCTTTGCTCTCTCCCCAAGGGAGGCCCCCAAAGGATCAGGTGGGACAAGAGGCTGGCCAGGAAGTGGCCACTCTCTCTACGGAGCAGGCTCCTCCTGGGACCACGAGATACCTGCCATGCTCCCACAATTCCAGACCCTCCAGCGCCCCTTCCTCATCAAACGTCCTTCTCCCTTCCCCCCTTTTCCCCTCAATAAAAAGATGTGTCCCTAACAGTGAATACTGCAGACGCTTCTTAGGTTTTTGTTTCCTGGAAGCTCAATCTACTTTCTTTCACTCAGGCTGTGCTTACTTTAAACAGAAGCAATTAGAAATGCTCCTGGGCATTCTACATATTTTTAAAGACATTCGGAGCTGTGTTTATTTATTTTATTTTATTTTTTTTTGAGGAAAAAACATCTTTCCTTCCTCCTGGCGGGTTCTGCAGCAGCCAACGCCTCCTGCTGGGTGCAGAGACTGAAGGAAACATTCAGCGCTGGAGGAGGGGGCTGAAGTCCTCTGACTAACCGTCCTTCTCTCTTCCAAAGCCAGAGAACGAAGTGGTTTTCCGTGGCGGAGAAACATTTCGAAAGCGATGTTCACGGGTGATTTCTCTGAGCGTTTCCCTGTCTTCGGTGCCCTGCACCCCGCCTCCTGTTTCTGGGCCCCACGGAGCTCCGTCGTGGACTCTTCGGCCCGGTTCTTGATTTGAATTGATTTCAGTGGCCACTCGGGGCCGTCAGTCAAGTCCAATGTTCCTCAGAGCTGGCCTCTGCACGACCTGTGTCAGAATCACTTGGATTGCTTGTTAAGAAAAAAAAACAACAACCAGATTTCCTGGTTCTCGCTCCAGACCCGCCGACTCAGCCTCTCCAAGGAGGGCCTGCGAATGCGCGTGTTTGCAGCAGATTCCCCGCGTGACTCATGCCCAGCTGGAGGGCCACCGCTGGCCTGGACGGGCTGGCAGGGGGAGATGCGCGTGGACTCCAGTGACCCCTGTGGGGCCTCCTGGCCCTGCCCGGCCCAGCCGTGACCATGAACGGACCAGGATGGCAACCCCGGCTCCCCATCCGAATGACTGTCAGGGGGTCGGGCCGCTCAGAAATGAGGATTTGGGTCACAGCAGGTGTATTCGATTCCGGGGGGCTGCTGTGAATGGGGGGGGCTGCTGTGACAAACCCATGCAGTGAGGACTTCAAACGACGGGAAGGCGTTCTCTCACCGATCCGGAGGCCGGAAGTCCCACGTCACGGTGCCATTACAGTGCTTGTCTCTTCTGTCTTCCGGGGCGCCCCCGGGCAACCCCTGATTCGTAGCTGCATGGCTTTGATCTCCACCCCGTCCCCCATGGCAGAGCGAGGGGTCTCGGCCGAGAGCCCCGGCCGGGGTGCCCGCTCTCCTGCCACCGGAGCCACCGGACCGGGCCGGCCTGCCGGTGCCCAGGGCAGTTGTGCTGGACGAGGAGGCTCGGTGAAGCCCCAGGTGTGGGGGAGGACGGCAGCACAGATCCCGAGGGGCAGCGCCGTGTCCCCGAGGACAGACGTGCTGTGTCCCTGCCGCGGCCCCCTGGAGGAGGCTCGTTCAGACCTCTGTCCAGCGGGAGTGCTTTGTCCTGGGCCCCGTCACGTACGTCCCCGTGGAGAAGACGGTTCCGGAAACAAGTACAGGGTGCGTCCCCCTCAGCTTATACTGCTGATCTGTGTCGCTGGACCCCACGGGGCCGGGTGTGCGTCCCGACGTTCAAAGTGACTGTACGGCCAAGGGACAGACTTCAGCCCTTCGTCCTGACCCTTTGTGCCTCTGCCATTGAATACCCGCTTCTTGCTGGTGAGCTCGGCACTTCCCCTTACCGACGTAGAGGAAATGGGGGGCGTGCCCCTCGACAGGAAGTCTCCGCAGGCACCTTGCCGGTCTCGGTTGAACTTCCTGCAAGATACGAAGACTGCTCACTCTCTAGAAACAAGTGTAATCAGGCATTCGGTTCAATCCTCGTTTGTGGCACTGGTTTCGATGTGCACAGAGCTGGACTCGACATGGCACTTGTGCCGTGGTCAAAGGCTGACTTGCTTTGTCAAGCCAAGAAACAGCATCGGCAGAGACTTTTGGTCGCGAGTTAAGTCCAACTTTAATTGCCTTAATTAAAAAAGGCAATTTATTAGGCGACTTACCCGAAGCGTCCAGAGATAGAGTCGGGCAAGGCTGGGTCCAGGACCTCCCACGACAAACCTGTTCACCGCCTTGCCAATTGAGGGGGATCGTGCCCTCTGGGGGATGCTTATCTTCCTGGAGAAAAACCGTGTTCCAGCAGTGGGTGCTCATTGTAATCATTCTCACCAGAGCCGCTGCTCCGAAGCGCTCACCTGGTAGAGGTCCGAGTCGGGGCACGTGGTTGGGGGCTTTAGACGCGGCATTTCCTGCTGAGGATTCGGCTGATCGTTTGAAGGGCCGGGGGCGGGTCCCGGCTTCCCATGGGCTCGCTCCGTCTCCATCACTTCCCCTTCTTCAGTTCCGGGGACACACGGGTACCCTGATGGGGACCTCGGGAAGCTGCTGGGGCTGCAGTCCCATGGCTCGCTCTGGGGGACCTGCAACCTCGGAATCTCCATCCGCTCCTCCTCGAGGGGGGGTGGTCCCTGACCCCACCCCCCACCGGGGTTACCGCGAAGGTCCCGGGAGAGTGGGAAGCCCCTGTCCACAGCCGAGCGCACGCGGGTGAGGCCACGGGCTGCTCCGTGCCTGGCCACCTCCGGGCGTTGCTGCCCAAGCACCGTGACGCGTGATCCCGGGTGAGTGTCGTGAGCGTGACGGGGGGGTTGGGGGAAGGGGCGCCCGTTCCTGCTGACACTGGACGCGGGGCTTGTCTCCGCCGTGTGTGCAGCCAGGAAAAGGGGGTGGTGTCCTCGGGGGGCGAAACTTCCTGCGTCACCGTCTCTGCTTTCCGTAGGCCTCTGGCAAGTAGAGCGAGTGCGGCCGACGGGCCCCGGGGCACCTCGCCTGGTGGCCGCGGACCGTCAGCCTGCAGGCCGCGTCCTTGGCCTTGTGGAGCGGGCGGCTGGGAAGCGGGGCCAGCCTTCCCGGGGCGCGGTCCGGCCGGGGCCGGGGGCCCGGGGCTCGCGGGTGGAAACTATGTCCGTTTTGTCGCTGAGGACCCCCGGAGCCCTCGGCCCTGCGTCGGGCCGGGCACGGCGCCTGGTCACGTGCGGCTGGTGCCGAGGACCCCGGCCGTGCCTGTGGCGACACGGCTCCCACCTTCCTGGTCTGTAACGTGCGTCCCGTCTGTACCCGTTAAGAGGCCGGGTTCCGTTTTTACTTCGGGACGCGCGTTCTTAGGACGGGAGACACGCAGTGAAGCCCCGCGGTGCGGCCCCCTGAGCAGCTGCGGGGTGGGGCGCGGCGGGGCTGGGAGCCGGGTCCCCGTGTCCTGTCCTCCGTCCCGCTCATGGCTCACGGGCAGGGGCTCCGCTGCGCGTCACGCTTCCTGAGCCTGCGCGGGGTCCTCCCAGACGCGGCTTCGCTCAGGCCGGAGCCGGGCACCGCTGTGCGGCGCGACGAGGTGTGGGGACCCTGGAGCCGCCCCGACGCTGCTGCAGGGGAGAGGCCTTCCCGCGCCTGGCGGAGCTGGCGCCGGGTCCCGGGCCGCGTCCTGCTGGGGAGCAGCTCGGTCAGCGCCCCCTGAGCCTCGAGCTGCCGTTTACACGAACCGGGCATTTGCCCTGGGGCCGGAGCCGGGGTGCGCTCCGCCGGGGTGCTCTCGGCCTCCGACTGGTGACAGGTATGAGACCGAAAGTCGCCGACCGCCACCTTCCCCGCGGTCCCTCGGCGCGGACAGGCCTCTCCGGGGACGCCAGAGACGCCAGGGCCGGCCGTTCTGCTCCGCCTCATCCTTAAGGTGGAGCCCGTGGGAGGCCCAGCCTCACCCTGAATCGACACCACACCGACACCCCTCTTCCTTTGCTTCCTGTTAAAAAAAAAAGCTTATGCTGATGTGCTTCGGGACAGCCGGGGGGAATTCACTTAGGACTCTTGGAGAGGTGCCAAGACTCACGGCAGGGGGAGGGGCAGGGCTCCGAGTGGGACTCGTCACTGAGGGCAGTTTGGGGGGGTGGGTGGAAGCCATGGGGCGGGGGACTTAGGATCCTGCGGCTGGGGGCAGGACAGGTGGGGCAGATCTCGGCCTCCCTGCCCCACCCCTGTGGGCAGTCACACCTCCCAGCCCAGGCGGACCCGCTGTGACCCCAGGGTCCCGGCCGTGGCCTGGCCGCGGGCTTCACCACCTCCGGGTTGGCCTGACCCTTCCCGTGTCCCTTGCTCTTCCAGCGGCAGCCGCGGGACGTCGCAGAACCCCAGGAGGCCCCCAGGGACACTCGGTGGACGCGTGCGCCGTGGCCGGTAAGTGCGTGCCGGCCGCCGCGCTTTACTCGTCTCTCTGGCTGCCGGTGTGTTCCAGAGCGTGGCGCGCGAGGCGTCCTGCAGGGCGCTGGCTTCAGCGCGTCCACGGGCGTTGGCTGCGGCGTGGAGGCCGTGACCCCTGGCGTGCTGGCTCCTTGAAACGTTAACCGCCCCGCAGCAGCCTGTGGTCGGCACCTGGTGCGGGCGGGTGACCGGCCAGGGCCGTGGCCGCCGTCACGGGAGGGCAGGTCGCCTGGTGCCGCACCGGGCCCTGCTTTGCGTGGAGCTGCTAGGAGACACTCGGTCACCGTGCCGGGGTCCCTGCTCGCTGTCACACAGGATGACCTCAGACAGGCCGTTCAGGGAATCTGTGCCTCGGAGCCGTCCACTCGAGGGAGAGGCAGTGCAAGTGTTCTGCCACGGGTCACACTGCTCGCGGGGGTTTCTGCCCTTCCTTCTGGGTCGTCACCCTCCCCCTCGGGTCATGTGCAAGGTCAGATCCCCACGATGTGGTGTGCACCTTGGTCGTGGATGAAGAGTGTTGGAGACTCTGTGTCCGGCTGGGGGCTGGGCAGATGGCGTCGGTTCTGACCAGAACCCCGGCCCCTCCGTGGAGCAGGTCACCGGGGCAGGAGGAAGGAGTCTTGGTCGGCCAGGCCCTCACAGTCGCTGGGCCGAGGTGTCAGCTAGGAGAGAAGCCGCGTAGCTCGGGGGGACTGAGGAGGCTGAGGGCACGAAGGGGCTGCCCGGGCGGACGTTCACCTGGCACAGGACACTCACCTGTGAGTGCCAGGCACCTCACGGCCTCACGGTCCTGGGAAGACCAGACCAGTGAGCAGAAATCCGGGAATCGCAGCCCGAGGAGCACCCTCCGTCTCCAGTCCCGAGGGCGCCCGGCCTGTATCGTTACGTGACGTTAGCTGAGCACAATGTCGCTGGCACTTCCGAGTGGTAGGAGAGGAGCTGCAAGCATCAGACACAGTCTCCATCCAGCCATGGGCACGGCTGGTGGCTGTTGGTGCGACTTACGAGAACTCGGGCCCCCGAAACCGGCCCTTTGTGTAACAGCTTCCCCACCCAGCCTCTGGATTGCCCCAAATCCCATCGGGGCACGGCGTCACGGTGGCATGTCATCCTGGGCAGTGGCCGGCCGGCCTGGGTTCCTCGTCCGCACTGAAGACGCAGCATCTCACGCCGGAGGCTCCGAGCCGGCTTCCGGCCGGGTGCGGGGCGGCGAGGCCTCGGGCTGCGGCCAGCAGTGGACGTTGCATTCGTGAATAGGGTTGTTTGCCGGATCTGAGTGTCCCTTTGGTTCAGCCCGGAGGACTCTGATGTTCCTTGTCGGACGGGTCTGATGACAATGAGCTCGTTTAGTTCCTGTGTTTCTGAGGATGCTTTAACCGATCCATTTTTAAAGTAGCTTTATTGAGATTCATTTCACGCACCGTACAATTCACCCATCCGGGGTGCAGTTCAGTGGGTTTTGGGGGGGTCACAGACACGTACGGTGTCGCCACAGTCAGTTCGAGGACATTGTCATTATCTTGAAACAAAACGCCTCACTGCTTGGCTGTCGTACCTCTAGATTCCTACAGCCCGTAAGGTCAGGGAGGGTCGACTTGTGCGAACTGGCCCGGGCCCCCCTCGGGATCGGACTCAGATTTAAGGGGTGGCCCGAAGCTCTGTTGCTCTCTCTCTCATCTGGGGGTTTCGACTCTCCGCTCGGAGGATGACGTGATCAGCACGCGGGCCGGTGGGTCCCCCGTTCTGTCCCATCTTGTGGGGCAGCGTTCGACATCGCCGTGGCAGAAGCCAGCGGAGCCCGGCCGGGTAGGCGCTGGAGGGCTGTGCGCACGGGGTGCGAGCTGTTCTCACGGCGTTTTTCTCAGCGGGGGGAGGAGGGCATTTTGGCAGGACGGCCCCCGTCGGTCGGCCAGTCCTGTCTATTTCCAAACAGTTAGCGTCTGGGGGCTTTATTTCCACGTTACTGCCTAGTTGGCCCACAATTGTGTTCCAAATGAGAAATCCCCTACCATTTCCAGGTGTCCCCTCCGGGTGGGCTTCACCCTCCCCCGACTCGTCCTCTGGTCGACCCTGGGAGGAAGGCCCTGAGCTTGGTGCAGGAGCTGCTGTGTTGTCAGAGTCCGAGCTCGGCCGCTTTTCTGTGGTGTGGAAGTGACTCCCTCCGCCCCATGCCCTTTGCATTTTAAGAAGATTTTTTTCCTGGGTCACTGAATTTGCCTGGGCATTGCAAAGGATCAGGAAATGCAAAGACGTGGGTCCATCCTTCGGTGAGAAATGGTCGCATTCTGGACTTTAAGTTGGGAGATGCGTGCCATTTTCCCGTTTAGGAGTGATTCCCCCACACGGACATCTGCTCACACCTGCCTTGGTCCTGAAAGTCGGAAGCCCCTGAGGGGGAAGGGTTCCGCTTGGTCTGGGCAGCATCCCCTGGAGAACTTTTGTAGGATTAGTGCTTTCAAAGTAACGAAATCTGGAATTCCTTCATTTTTATTAAAACCGGCCACCGAAATAGAGCGTGATGCCCCCAAACTTTGCTTTTCTGTCAGCGAGGTCATAGCAGCTCAGGAAGACGGACAGTCGGTGTGACATACTTGTGCGAGGCGTGTAAGGACCTTGGCGTGTTCACGTCTGGTAGCTCGTCACAATCCCACCGCCCTGGGACGCACACGGTCTGAGATGAGGTAACTCACAGAAGGTCACACGTTCACACTGGTGCTGGCAAGGTCGTCCTCGGGCAGCTGGGTGATTCGTGGAGAATGAGAGAATTCTTTTCTCATTGCTGCTCGGAGGAGCCGGCCCAGCCCTGGGCCCCCGGGAGCAGCGCACCGGGAAAATTGTACAATGTATGCAGCTGAAAGTATTCGCTCGCTCCCCTGCGGGTTCAACTCGCTCCGAAAGGCACGTGTCAAGTCGGCATGTGTCACGGCGTCACCGAGAGGCTCGGGCGCACGTGAGGCCGGCTGGTGGCCGTTCTGGCGTCCGAGCCTCCGTCTGTGCCCCTCTTCCTGCCTACAATGCCCTCGCTGCTTGCTTCCTCTTCAGAACATTTCCTGTGCTCACGTCCAGGCCTGGCATCAATTCTGCCTCTTCCGTTAAACCCTGTCTGGTTCCGATGCCCTTAATGAGCTTTTTACTGAATGTGCTTATCCATCTAGCCTCCCTGCCACTCACGTGAGCACGGGGAGCAGTGCGCCTCACGAGACAGCATCACTCGAAGCCAGCGGTCCCCAACCTTTGTGGCACTGGGAGCCGGGGCTCCTGTGAGCATCTCACGCCTGAGGATCTGAGGCGGGGCTGAGGCGGTGATGCTGGTGCTGGGGAGCGGCTGCAGATGCAGGTGACGCTTCGCTCGCTTGCTGGCCCACCACTCACCTCCTGCCATGAGGCCCGGTGGGGCCCCTGCTCTAAGTGACTGAGGTCACGACGGCCTTCACGCTCCCTGTCAACTTAGCAAAGGCGACACTGAGTAAATCCACTTGTTTGCGGATTGTGTAAAATCCCAGGAAGAATCTTACCGTCCCCTGCCAAAACTCAAGTCTGCGTACTTCCTGTTTTTAACCCGACGCCCCAGGGTGTATCTGTGACGTTGTCTCGTGAAGCCACCGGCAGGGAGCAGGGTTCACCCGGCTTGGGTGCGGGGTCACAGCTGCGTTTGCCTGCCTCCCTCCTGTACGTGGTCTTCATTTTAATTTGCTTTTAATTGCTTATTTCACACACCTAGCAATTAAGGTGAAATGGCTCTTTGACAAGTGTGAGAGTTTTTTAATTCGCGCTAATTGCTCGTGTTAATTAAACGCGATGCTTTATGTTGCGTGGTGGGTATTCGCGTGCAGGAAACGGGGTTAATAACGTCAGATCAATGCTGCGGCTGAAGGACTCGCCTCCGCGCTCGGCGGGGTTTCAGGACCCGCCGTTCCGCAGGACGAGGAAAGACGGCTGGACTCGAGGGCGAGCTGAGGGCCAGGCGGGTGGGTGAGCCGCCCAGGGTGGCCAGGCTGCTGGCCCGGCCCACGCCCTCCTCGGAGCCCTCGATGGGGGCCGCCGGCCGGTCAGGGTGCCAACAGGAGAGCGGGATGTACCCCAATGAGGAGACCTTGAGGATGCCTTTACGGCGCGACTGTTCGTAAGGGTCTGGGCTGGGTGAAGGGGCCACAGCGGAAAGAGCCGTTAGCAGCTCCAGGTCCGAGGGGCAAAGGAGGGGACGGCTGGTAGAGCCCGGGGCCGGGGGTGACGGCCGTTTAGAGAAGGCCGCCGTCAGGCAGGCAGTGGTCACTCGTCGGGGGATGTATTCTAACTGAGACGACCTCGCAGAGACGGACCCAGGGGACTGACCGCCCGCCGGTCCTCACTGGCCTGTCCCCCTCTGCACTCTTCGAGGTCACCTTCTGGCCGAGCCTGACAGCACGTCAGGGCACAGGCGGGGAGCCGCCGCCGAGGAGTTCACGCGAGCCACCCTCTGGCAGAGGCAGAGGGCAGAGGGCAGGGCAGAGGGCAGACCCCTGAGTAGCGTTGCCAGACTTGTCCAAGGAGAGTGGAGGACACCCCGTTACACGTGAATTTCGGGTGACTAGCAGACACGTTTTACCTATCCTATCCATACCGTGTGTGTGATGCCAAAAAGTATTCGCTGTTTCTCCAAATCCGAGTGTCACCGGGCAGCCGTGTTTTTACCTGGCACCCTTCCCCCAAAGAAGTCGAGCTGTTTTCACGCCGTGTGGCCGAGCCAGGGCGGGTGTGCTGGGCACATCAGCTTCATGTGGGTCTGTGAAGAGCAATCGTCACCTTACAATAACGGACCCGTTGCCCTTGGCTTTCCACCCTCCCCCCCCCCGCCTCCATCCGTCTCTCTCTGCATTGTCTTTGGTCCCTTCTGCCCCTCTGCCGCACTGATGAGTTCTCACAGCGCGAAGCCACAGCGGCACGAATCTAGACTCCGTCTAGCGAACCGTGAACGCCTCCTGCTGCTTCTCGTGAGTGGGGTGCTGAGTCTTTCATTATTATTGACTCGTCTGTCTCTCCTTTCGACTCTGTCCGTTTTCGCTTTATGGGTCTTTCAGGCTTTTTGTCATGTGCCGATATATTTATAAGGGTTATATTTTCCTGATGGATGGAGCCGCTTATCTTTGTGAAACGTCCTTCTTTACCTTAGTGAAGTGTCTTGTTTTCGCGTCCGCTTGGTGCGATGTTAACACGGCCACTCCGGGTGCTGTCCGCACCCTGTTGCCCACGCCTGTATTTTCAGCCCTTGCACATCTCTGAGTCGAAAGCGTGTCTCCTGTAGACAGCATAGCATTGGGTCTTGCTTTTCACTTTTTTTTTTACATCTCTCTCTTTTGATTGGATGGTTCGATTGATTCTCCTCCTGGTCCGTCCTCCCGGAGGGACACACCTGCTCTGTGAGCCGTGCTGGGCTCACACTCCCCGTGTGGCGCCTCCGTCCTGTGAATGAGCTGGGATCGGGTCGCTCGGAACCTCAGCCCTGGCAGCCTGCCGTACCGGGGTGGACGGCCCATCCTGCACGGTGGGGCGGGGGGCGGGGGACGGAGCTCTGTCCCTCCAGCGGCACCTGCCTGGAATTCGGGAGGTGGGAGTAGTGCCGGTGACCTGCCCCTCTCCGAGTGTGCCTGGGACTGGGTGGGGAGGGCGGCCCGTCTTCTGGCTGCACCTGCCCAGGGTGGGGCACCTGCAGGGGAGCTCACGGGGCTGGGGCGCGGGGTGGGGGTGGGGGAGCGGCGGATCTGATTCCATGGCTCTCACTGTTCTCACGGAGGTTTAGGGGATTTTCTTGAATGAATGTTTCTCTAGTTGCTAAATGCCCTTCGGGCATTTTCCAGAGAGCTAAGATGATTATTTAGAAAAACATGGTTGCTTAGTTAAGTGGTTGTGTTTTGAGGGAGAGGGGTCGCTGTACTCCTCAAACTGCCTTTCCAGAATCCTGCCCCCGGAGGCAGCTCTGAACCCCTTAGAATAAATCGTTTCTTTTCTTTTTTTCCCAATTGTCCACATTGGCATGGGGGCTGCAAATCACCGTCTGTATCCGATGGAAAGGTTTGGCGCAAGCCTCTTTATTTCTAATATGTGACACCCAGCGGCCTGACTTTACTTATTAAATATTTGAAAGGCTGGGGTTTTGGTACCCCTTCTCGGGCTTGAGGGGGAAACGCAGTGTTACGGTCACAGCTCGTGCTCCGTGAAAATCTAGCCCAATGTTTGGGAATTGTTATTACCAAACGCCATTGGACCAGCAGTCCTGTTCTGGATTTAAATCCTCGACTTAGTCTTAGAGTACGTTTCGTGTTTTCCCCTTGTTCCCGAGGGGGAGATTTAGCTGGAGTTTATACGGGGTTTTATGACAAGACAACAAACTTCTGTGGCTCCTCGGAACGTTGAGCCCTGTGTGCGTCTGTTCAAATCCTTCATGACGTCGCTGTCTGATGGCGAATTTACTCAGCCTCCTTTATGTCGGCCGTGAACGGCAGACCCCGATACGCCAAAGAAATCACAGCGCGTGGCGCGCCTCCCGTGGGCTCCGCTCTGTTTTCTGACCCTTGGCACGCCTGGGTGGGGCGGGGTGCGTTTTCTGCCTTTCAGGGATTACGTGTAGGATTCGTTGGCCCGCTTCGTCCATCGGATGTACTACGCAGTGCGTGCGTATTCCTCATCTAGGAGTGGCCGGCGCTTACGGGCGATTCGTTCAAACCGCTCTTATAAGTAAGTGGGCTGCTGGGACGTAGTCACGGGCATCGTAGCTTTAACTGGGTAGCATTTCTGTTTCGCCCTTTAAGCTCCTGCACACCAGCCAGTCTTCCTCCCCCTGCCTCGATCGACCGAAAAGCTTCCTGAAGACTTGCTGGGGGGGGGGCACACCGAGTGGCATTTCCGAGGTACGCAGAAACGTTAGCCCGAGACTCCCACGGGCTCCCCCGTTCACCCAGCCAGGCTACGCTACGCGGATTCATTGTTAAGCGACGGAATTTATTCCATCTCTCTGATTCTCCTTTATTTATGGATTCTTTTGGGCTTCTCCTAGGTACTACCTGCCCTTTAATCTTGCTCATCCTCTTGTGCTTCCAAAGACTTGCTTTCAAAGGGTCATCTCACTACGTGACTCTGGGTCGATGGCTCTGTCCTCTCCAGAAGAGCGGGGGTGGGGGGACAGTTCTGGTCGTACGGGCTGCGTCCTGTGTGAGGGCGCCTGGCCGGGGGGACAACAGGGTGAGTTGATGCGACCGTACTCTGCTTTCTAAGTCCCGAGCCTCGTGGACGTTCTAGAAAATGAAGGTGCCTCTATAACGTCTCTGCCCCAATGGGATTTCTTTGGCTAAGTCTTCTGGAGGCACGTATGTAGAAGCTGCATCCTGAATATCTGCATTTTAAGGAAAGGCTTTGTCCTTTATTATGGGGTTTTGAAAAGCCAGGGAGGAGATGGGCTATGCCAGGACCGGGGACACCCCGCGATTAAGAACGCGTAAGATGAAGCTCGAGGTTCGCCTTCTATGCGAAGCAGACTTAACGGCGGGTCCACCTGCATCCTCCATGTTTGTGAGAGGATGAGACCAGCTCCTCCCATACTGGTTAAGCGTCAGGTGGGGTTAGGTCGTAAGGATGTTTAAATTTTGAGCTGTAAATATTCCCGGGAAAGAGAAACAGCGAGTTAAAAGAGTTATAAAAATAGTTAGAAGAAACTAACTTGGATGGGTGCTGAGTGTCAGAGTTGTTGGCCAGGCCAGGCCGGGGGGCCTGGACTTGGGACACTGGGTAGAAAGACCCAGGTCCCGATGATCATTAACATCGGAGCAGGAGACCTGGAGTTCAAGATAGTGGTTAAGCTCTCACTTATATGTGGGATCTAAAGAACAAAACGAACAACGAAAGAGAAATGAACCTCAGAGAACAGACCGATGGTCACCCGATTGGGGGGGGCCTTGGTGAAAAGGTGGAGAGGCGGAGGGGTACAAATGGCCAGTTACAGGACAGTCACGAGGACATGACACGCGGCAGGGAATGTAGCCCATATACTGTAATAACTGTGTGTGGTGCCAGGCGGGGGCCAGAGTTTCCGGGGATCCCTTGTACATCACATAAATGTCTAAGCACCATGCCGCACACCCGAATCTGATAGAACGCTGAATGTCAACTGTGCTTGTAAAAAAAAACAGAAAAAGGATGCCCACGGGAGCATCAGCTGGGACTCAGAGGAGGACCGTCGTCTAAACCGCCGTGGGGTGCCCTCGAGGTCGGCCTAAGCCTTTCAGATTTGAGGTGACAGTAGAATGAGGGAAAACTATCGTTAAACCCAGAGTGCGTATGACGTGCTGGGGTCTTTTTAAGAAGCTGTGAGTGCTAGTGCGCCTTTCGCTGCAGGGGAGGGGAGGGGAGGAGAGGAGGGAGAGAGAGAGGGGTGGGGAGAGAGAGAGAGAGAGAGAGAGAGAGAGAGAGAACTCTATCACGGATCCTGTTTGAGTTTCCGTTGAGGATTTATACACATTAGCAGCAGCAAAGATTTTTATGACCTTGTGATATTTAGCAGGATTTCTTTTGGTCTCATTTTTATAACTGTTGAATCGTTAGGCGATGCTTCCTTGGCTCCCGTTTTGCTGGATAGAGCAGACTAGCTCTGTAAATCGAAACTACTGTCATCGAAAAACGCTGCGATTAAATTTTAGACGGTACGTTATTAATGGCTAGGTGTTGCAAAGACCGTGTTGGCATTCAGCGAGAAGGCGGCTCGTGTAACCACCAACGACCAAATTGCTGGGCCCCGAACTGGAGAAACGGCTTCTTCATCCGTTCTTAAGTGACGCGCTCTCCTGTGTTAGCAATGGCTCTAAAATTTTCGTTTTGTAAATTTGGTTTACACACTGGCCGCTGCTTTAATTGCTGAGCGATTTTTTTTTTTTTTACTTTGTACTGCAAAGGGGCACAGATATCGATATTGCCGTGAGTTCCAATAATGCACCGAACCGTGTTTAATTCTACCCGATCCCATGCCTGCCGCGGAGCGCGCGGGAGACGTCCTCGGTGCCAACGCTGCCCTCGGCTCTCTCGCGGGCAGAGCGCTTTGTCGAGTGGCGTCTTGTCAGGGTGCGTCTCAGGGTTTGGATGCTTACCGCGGTTGGCACGTGGCTTCGGCGAAGGCCACGTCCCCCACTGACCCGAGAGGGCTTCGTGGGGGAGCAGGATGTGCAGAGTCCGCAGGACACGAAAAAGCGGAGCAAGAAGGAAGGATAGTTCCACGTCTGGGAACACCTCGTCGTCCGTTACGATGAGGCCCCAGGCGTGGCCCTTCGGATCCGTCTGGAGGATTTATGGAAGAGCAGCTGCCTGCACCTGCCCCTCATGGGTCTGTCCGTGTGCGTGTGGAGGGCGCAGGCACCTGCGTTCTTGTTTCTTATAAGCATCTCAGAAAATCCTGATATGCTTGACACGAGGCCGTCAACAAGCCTCGTGTGTTTAGCACAGTAATTTTCGAAGGGCCACCTCCAAACACTTTTATTATGACAAGTGGTAAGTCTCCTGGTGAGCTCACCTCACTGGACTGTTTCCTGTCACGGTAAATTACAGTGGGACTTGGTGCAGCCGATGAGCTTGACATGGAAATCCGTAATTCTATTAACACCCCCACTTACCGATGTCTCCATAGACCAAACCGTTTTGTGTTTTCGTGAGTGTTAACGGCCCTTGTTTTATTGGCCGAGACCTGGATGTGCTGTAACGCTGTTTGGTAAGGTTTTTGTGGGATTGATGCCGCCCCGAGCACCCCTCATGGGCCAGCGCGACCCCTGCCAACGGCTCTCAGGCCCGGGAGAAGTGATAGGAAAGAATGAGCATCCTCGGGAACGTGTAATTAAGAGGAGGGTTTTGGATCACAGCGTCGGTTTTGGAAAATTGGATTTCGTTAGACTGCACATCAGATGGAAGTATTGTCGAAAAAAGGATTATGAAGGCTTTGCATTTTTTAATGCAAACTGAAATTCTGCACGGTGCTGGAAATGTCGCCCCTACAGCTTTAATCCCTTAATTTAGATCACAGTCTCTGGCGCGTCTGTCACAGTGCAAGGGCTGCTTGATGTCAGTCTAATGACATTTGAAGGATATTGCAACGCAGTGGGAAGACGACGGCAATCGACGTTTGCCGTTAGTAGCTTGGCGACCTCAGGTGTGCCGGCCTGAGCTCGGCGTGGAGCCGAAAGCTGAGACGCCCACGACGGTATCGAAGAATCCCTCCTCTCACCTGTGTCCTCTCCTCTCGGCACGAGACAGCAAACCCATCGCCCCACCTCGGAAGCGGGACTCTCAAGCGTGCGAGCACCTGGTCCTCCTCGGGAGCGGCCCTCGGCGGGAGGGCGGCCGGCCTGGGGGCGTGGAGTCAGCGCGCCGCCCGCCCGTGCCCTGAGCGACGCCTTCCTCCCCGCCTTCTCTCCTTTCTCGTCGTCCTTTTTCTCTTGGCCGTTCCTTCCGAGCTCAGGGCTGGCTCACAGGCCCTCAGCCCCGCGTCATTCTCCGATGCGGTGACATAGCTTATCGTTACACGCGAATGTAACTGCACGTGGCATATTCCCACCTTTAAATCCATCTTCATATGTCAGTCCCATCCTCCTCCACGCTGACCTCCGAGGGACCGCCGAGCTGTCGTTCTGTGTGGAGGACATCATTCGTACGCTTAGCCAACGAATGTTTAGGGTGAAACAATGCCTCATGCTGCAAGTGAGTGAGAAGACACAGAAGCAGAAATGCATATGGCCCGAAGGAGAAAGAACGGGAAGTCTGGCCTTATTATGCTTGTACCCTGGAAGACGGTGGGGCTGGATTTGGGGGCCTCGCAAGCCGGGGCGAGCATGGAGCCAAGCACGCGTGGGCCCTTTCGGCGGCGAGCTGGGGGCCGCCCCGAAGGCTGCAGGTTTGCGGGACGCTCCGGAGCGGCGAGCGGCAGACGCACACGTCGTCATCACACCCGACAGCGTCTGCTCCCGCGCGCTCCGCACCTGCCCGGCCGGCGGCGAGGTCGGAGCGTGGCAGCCGCCCTGCGTGCCGGAGGCCTCCGCCACGGCCCTGCGCCACGTCTCCGGTCTGCTGGGGGTCAGCGTTTTGTGTTCCGTTAGAGGCACGTCATTCCCAGAACTAATGAGCTGTTTCGAATGTTGCGAGATGCGTAATTCAATATACAAAGAGCCTGTAGAATAATCGAGTTTAGAGAAACAGGGATGTAGGAGCCCGGGCTGCACAGCCCAAGAGATGGAGAAGCTGAGCCCCCTTCCCTCCTGAGGCTGTGGCGGGGGACTGGGGCCGTGCCACCCACGGAGAGGGACCAAGAGCAGCACACGCCTGCGGTTCCTCGGTGGCCTGGCCCGTGAGGCCCTCGCCTCGTGGGAGGCAGGGTCTAATTTTCCCTCGGCGCTTCGGGGAGCGTAATCGTCATAAGCGGGAACCGCACAGTAAGTCCCACCACAGATGTGGTGACGATGCTGCTGCTTTGTCCCCCTGCAATGCAGACTCAGCCCGACGTGAACCTTATTCACCGTCTTTCCAGAAAACACTTTGGATCTTGGATGTCTGTACCTCCATCGAACACGTGAAACTGCTTTTCCTTCTCCTTCAGGTCGCCTGGGGACGTGTGATTGTTGGGGGTGGGGAGGGGACAGTAGCAGGGGTCGGTCAGCCCTGGGGGTGCACCAGAGCTGGCAGGGGACTCGAGAACCCGCCCCCCACTGAACGAGGAGCGCACCGTTGGCTGAGGGGCAGTGGTCAGGCAGAGGTGGCTCTGCCCAGCACCGGCCCCCTGCCTGAGGCTGGGCGAGAGGTGCCTGTCACAGCCGCACCCGTGCTGGGGGCGTCCCGCAGCCTAGAAGGTGCTCAGCAGCCTCGCTGGCCTCAACCTGCTACACGTCCGAAGTGGCCCCCCGTGGTGACAACCAAAACATTGTCCCTGGTTGAAACCCTGCCACACAGACCCTTCGCAGCAAAACTGACACACACTCTTCCAAAGGAGCAGGGCGGTGTGGAAGGAAAGTTAATTGCCCTGTGAAACAGACCTCCGATTCTTAAAAGAAAGACCACACAATCTGTTCAGTAAACGAGGCCGGACTCGTCACATTCAGCGTGAAACCGTGGCAATAGCTCTGTGTGCCACATGAGTCCCCGACAGAGAGACCGAGCCTGTCCCCCGCCTGCCGCAGGGTGGCCCTTGCCGGTCAGCCCCCACGGGGTCGGCCCTGGCTGCAGAATCACCTTGCCGTAGCCCCTGTCCAGTGCCTGATGGATATGGAGGTATCAGGGCCTGGCCCCCTGGCAGCGAGCTGGGAGAACGCTGAGGGATTTTAACAAATCAGTGAAGATGATGACGTGGATTTAGCAGCACTAGAAAAAGCCAGCGAATCAATCCGACGGAAGGAAGGAGTGTGGGGAAGAAGGAAGCGACAGACGAGGCCAACAGGAAACGCGTAGCGATGACGAATGTCCCCCGGCCTCGTCGACGCTTTTATTGGCTAGAAATGGGCTGAGCTCCAATGGAAATTCTCAGAAAAACAGAGCGAGCACAGAGCTGCCTTTTACGAGGGATGCATTTCACACGCGAAAGGGACACAGGGCACAGGTAAAGCGGCAGAGCGTGTCATGCAGACGCCGGCCACGGGCGAGCCGGCCTTAAGGACCGAGCTGCGTCCCCGCCAAGTCGTGTGTCGAGCCGTGCCCCGCCACCAGACTGCCTCTGCCGACGGGCCCTTTAAGGAGCAGTGAGGTTCCATGAGGTCACGAGGGTGGGGCCCTACTCCGCCGGGGGGACTGGTGTCATTGCAGGGGAGGGAGAGATGCCAGCGACGTCTCCCTCACACACGCTCGGAGGACGGCCTCGTGAGCACGCGCAAGCTGGGCAGGCCGTCCGCGCCAGAAACCAGCCCTGCTGGCTCCTCGAGCTTGAGCTTCCAGAATCCAGAACCGTGAGGAAATAAGGGTCTGTGGCTTATGCCCCCAGCCTGTGGGACTTTGTGGTGGCAGTCCAAGCCAACCGTGGCAATGGCTGTACCAGCCTCAGACAATTAGAGTCGGGACGAAGACCGTTATCGAGGATAGCACATTTCATAATGACAATGGGATCAGGGCGCCGAGAAGCGAATCTTACACGTGGAGAGCCTCGCCCAGATCCTCCTTCAAAACGCGAGCCTGCTGCCCAGCCGTGGGGAGCGTCGTCGGCCCCTCCACCTGCCTTGAGAAGGGAGCTGGCCGCCCAAAGTCACCCTTTCCCGGGGCACCCACATCCTGGGGAGTCAGGCTGCGAGACTCACACACTTTGGCCCAGCACGGGGCAGCGGGACGGGCGGTCCTCGCTGCAGGGCTCACCACTGGCGGGCAGGCGCTTTGCCGCTAAAACCCAGATGCTGCTTTTCAAACCGGGACGTTCTGTGCAGCAGAAGGTGGGGTTTTCCTCTGCCACTTCAGGGGTCTGCACTGCTCCTGGCACCCCCAGACCTTGCATCCGCCGGGCCATGGAAATAACCTTCAGTATCAAAGCGATGGAAAAGTTGATATGAATAAGACGTTTTCTCTATGCCCATATTTTAAAACGAGGCAGCACTACCCTGTCTGTTCAAATCTGTCTGCTGCAGTGCGTTCTACTTGCTTCTCAGCGCCGTGCATTCTCCCGAGCGTGCAGTAAGAGTCTCCTGTCTTCCCAGTTAGAGCGTCATATCGTAAATGTCCTCACGGTTCGCACAGGTGCCAGACTTTGGGGGTCGGCTGCTGGACAGCCCGTAGACAGCTCTCGGCTGAGTGATTGGATTCCAAGGGCAGTGGCAGACGGACAAGGGTCATGCGGGACGGTCACTCCGAGAACTGGAAATATTTTGGATTGTGGGAAGAGGTGATTCGTGAATGACGTGGGCAGCATCCCCAGGGCCTGGACCAGAGCCCGGGAAAATGGGCAGTCGCTCAGTAGTTTTTGCCGAAGTGAAGTTTGGAGGCACTGGAGACAAGCAATCAGGAGACCAAATAAAAGTGTGAAATCGTTTAGGAAGTTCTGAAACGCTGAGCCATCGGGACGGTGAGTGTACGGACGGACACCCCTGAAGTTAAATGCTTCATAAAGCATCCCCGGCAGCCGTCGGCAGGGCTTTATGGAAATACTTTTATCCTTTTTCCTGCACAGAAGGCCAAAAAGATCGACCGGTGGTCTCGGAAAAAGAAAAGTTCTTATTAGGGAGAATTAGGTCAGGGTACACGTCGCCCTGGTGCCAAGACCTGTGTCCTTCCCCCTCTCCTGGGCGGCTGGGCTACCGAGGCCAGTGCCCCTGACAGTCAGGCCTGGTCACGTGATCGCCTTCCCGCCCACAGGACGTGAGCGGGGCTGGGGCGTGCCACGGCCTGGCCCGGCCCCCCGAATGTCCTCGGGCATCCTCCACGCTCCTTTCCCTGCCCTGCGAGCCCAGGAAAGCACGGGCAGCAGTGGCAGCGGCCCGGCCCACAAGGAGGCTTGACCCCTGCACTGTCACCTGGAGACGTGTCACTCTGGGACTGCCATTTCGGACGTGGCCGGGTGAGAACGGTTTGTCGCGTGGGGCCCTCCCTGTGGTTCGCGGGTTTCCTGTTCCAGAAGCTGTCGTTGTCTTCGTCAGCACAGGCGCCTCTCGTGTCCAGGGGACATCCGGTTGGCCCCAAACGTTGTTGTGATGACCAAGGTCACAGGGCCCTCCTCACGCTGGGCCACCTGCTTCCCGAAGCCCAGCGCCGGAGGCGTGGAGGGAACCCTGTCTGGGGGCTGAGGGCCTGAGCCCCCAGCGTGGGTGCCACCGCGGCCCGCGGGGTCTCGTCACACTCAGCTCTGTCACACTCAGCCCCCGCCTCGGCTGGGTTAGAGAGGACAGTCCTGAAGACACGGAGCTCCTCGCGGTCAGCCTGGCAGAGCCTGTAAAAGTCTGCGGAAACGAGTGACCGGATACGACTCCTCTGGCATGTGGGCCACGGCCGAGGTGGACATCTGATGTTTCTCTGAAGCGTAACTTCCTCCCCAGGCCCGGCTGCCAGCAAGTGGGGGCTGTGGCTGGGGACGCCACACCTCCAGGGAAGCCGGCTGCTTTCTGAGGCCCTCGACCCCCCCCCCCCGCCGCCCCCTGGGAGCATGCCCACGGAGGCGTTTCCGGGTGTGGATGGCCGCGTGCCCACTGGCGGCTCGACGCCAGACCTATCACTGGACTCCCGTGCTGGCTTCGTCCTGACCCAACGTGGTGGCCGCTGAGCAGGAAGCCTGAGTTTTGTGCAAGGTTGGAAAGTCACACCAGACTCTTCCTGGTGTCCTGAAAGGCAGCGGTCCCCAGCATTTGTGGCCCCAGGGACCGGGGGCTCCAGGAGCATCTGACGCCTGAGGTCTGAGCGGAGCCGAGGTGGCGATGCTGGTGCTGGGGAGCAGATGCAGATGCAGAGGAAGCTTCACTCGCCGGCCCATGCTCACCTCCTGCTGTGCGGCCCGGGTCCTCACAGGCCACGGACCGGTTCCCGTCCACAGCCCAGGGGTTGGGGACCCCTGCTCTAGATAGACAGTTTCATCCAGCCCCATTGCTCTGAAATTCTCCTGGATGCTGACAACTTCCGCCCGACCACCGCTCAGAGCTCTGATGCCTGAGTCCGGCCTCTTCCTTGGGAGAATAAACACCTCGAAACTGGTGTGTCCAGCGAATGAAATTCACGGCCGCAAGGAGATGCCATTTTTCTGAGGCCGGAGAGACAGGAGACAGCCCGTCCGGGGTGCAGGCGGGGTGGCGACCAGTTATCAAGCTAACGATTTCGGGACCACCCTTAATCTTCTTTCTTTTCCCTCACCTCAGCCACCCAGTCGCTTCGAACGTCCGGGCTGGGTCACCGTCCATTCGCGCCCCTGTGGTCGTGACGCGGGGTGACGCCTTCGTCCCGTCCCGCCTGGAGCGACGCCCCGCCTTCCTCACCGGCCTCCGCCTGTCCTTCCTCCACCCGCCCGTCCTTCCCCTGCCCACCGCCCCGGCGTCCCTAAGCACAGGCCGGATGGCGTGGCATCGTCGGCTTCCGGAAGGCGAGGGGGGCCTTCCCACCCTGGGACGGAGCCCCGGCCGCGGCCCCGGCTCCGTCGCTGGCCTGTCTCGTGCCCTCGAACCCCGCGCTTCATTGTGGCCAGGCTCGGAGGTTTTCTGTTTCCTAAACGCGCGAGGCCGTTCTCCCGTGGGGCTGGAGGAAGGCCCTAGAGAAAACCTGACACGTATTACTCGAGCTTTGCTTCTGCGCCCCGCCCTCTCTCCACTCAGACGGTCAACGCCGCGAGAGCCGGGAGCCGGCGTGGCCCTCGGCTCTGTCTGCACCTCGGGCTGTCTCGTGCACTCACTCACTCCACACTTCGTTTTCTTTCTTTTTTTGGGGGGGGTGGGGGAGGGGTACCTATTACAGATCGGGTGCTGCGTTAAGTGCTGGGAACACGGCAGATTCGAGACTGTTTTTCTCTTCGTCTAGGAATATGAGCTGTTGCACGGTGAGGACGGGAGTGAAGAGGCACTGGCCGTCACCACCGTGAGGCGTGTCAGAGCGTGTTTTCAGCCCGGGAAGGGTTCTGTCAGGTTAATGAGTTTTGAAAACTATCTCAAGCTGACTTTATTGCTTTGGATGAGCAACTGACCGAATGGTGCCTGAGATGCCTGCCAGAGTAAATGTGATTTTCCGTAGTGTGACACTCACTTCTGGGCTGTCGCTGAGAGAATGAAGCTTAATGGGAAATAATCATACCTCTAACTAGAACGGACAACAAGCCGGGCAAACCTTGCTTTCCCTGCCTCCCCACGATGATCACTCTCTACCCAGAGTCCTGTCCGCCACACAGCAGAGCAGTGAATCAAAGCAGTTGAAGGAAAAGGAGTCACTCTCACGGCAGTCGGGTCTTCCTTCAGACTCAAGCACAGCACTTACGACATGTCGGGGGTGAGGTTATGTGTTCAGGCGTCACGTCTGGTGTGGAGAGTCCTGCCTGACATCTTTGTTTCCAAGCTCTGTCTTAAAAAAAAACCCAAAATGTAAAGCCAGTCTTGCCAGGGCATAACCAACAGCTGCCTCGCTGAGGCCAGGAAGGAGTCAACACGCCCGGACGCTGAGCTGGTCGGGTTTCGTGAGCGCACGTGAACAGGCCTGGCACACAGTAGGCCTGGCACACAGTAGGCCATTAACTATGGGAGAGCAAAGCCGCTTGGTTCGTCTTAGATGAAGTTGGGATATTCCGGGCCAGTTAAAACTCATAAGGGGCTTATGGAAATGAGCGGATATGGTTAGTTATTTTTAAAAATAAGTTTCTTTCTCCTCCCTGCTCGAATAGAAGTAGAAACAGGGAGGAAGAAGCTGGGCAGACGCGAGCTGTTTCTTGCTGTCGGGTCAGTGATGCCTGTGGGGAAGCCGGTACCCAGGCCCTTCCGATGGAAGACGCCCCGCACCCAGGGACCCAGCGAAGGCCATAGAAGGGCGCAGAGTGACGGGGCTGCCAGCGGCCGATCGGAGCCGCACGCTGCCAGTGGAGGACAGTTCGAAGAACGACCTCCCCGGGGGATGCCACGTGTCCAGAAACGTGGCTGGGAGTGGCTTTCTTTTAAAGACTATACACGTTTTCTTAAGAAACCTTTTAAGCCAACGTAGTTTTACTGCTTTAGTTTTTGCCCCCCCCCCAAAATGATACTCGTTTACCGCGAAACAAGTCAAAATGACGTTGGCTGCTTCTCAACCGCAGGCTGCCCTCGGGCCCAAGGATTCAGCTTCCCGAAGGAGGCGGCAGCCCGGCAGGGACCGTGAAAGCCGGACGCGCACCGAGTGGCCGCGGAGGACGCGTGGAGAGGGGGACCTCGCGGAGTCTGCCGCGGCGCCCTCAGCACTCAGGCGCGGGGAGCAGGCGTGAGCCCCGCCGCCCCGCCCTCCGTCACACTCTCGCAGAGACCCCGCCGGCCACGGACGCGAGCTTTTTATTTCGGCCTGCTGCGGACACCGGCTTGCGTCCAGTCATCGGCACTCCGATTCGGGACTCGGAGAGGAGAGCGTCGGATCTGGCTGTGTGCGCTGTGTTTTCTCCGCGTCGCGGGGGACGTCCGTACGATGACGTCATTTTAGGGCCGCCTGCGGGTCAGACAGCGCAGCCGATGGGCAGTGACGGTCCCCAGCCCTGTGACTTGCTCTTATTTCAGGGTTCTGCCGGCAACCCCAGCGATGTCACACAGGCTGGTTTTTTGTTTTTTTCTTTTTCTTTTTCTTTGACTTGCATTAAGATCAACTCGAACATTTACCATCGAGCAGCTTCAAAGGCCCAGGAGACCAGGAGACGTTGCCACCCCGGGGGGGCTGCTTATTTGCTCTCCGTGAGCTGTTGGCATCAGTAAAATCGGATAATGTCCTAATTATTTCCTGGCGTGATTAGGATTCAGTGTTTATTGCAGCTCCTTGTCCCTTCTGACCATTACGTGACTAGGGTTTCATTACGGTTGTTTTTCTTTCTTTTCTCTTGTGACAGCTCAGTATGCACGCACCCTAGGTAGCCTCAGGTTGCCGGCGCGGGGCGCGGCCTGAGCTGTGGCGGTCACAGGCGTCCGCTTGCATTTCCCTGCCCTTCCAAGATCTGCTGCCCGGGCGAGGATGACGGTCTCGTCGGAGCACGGTTTCTCGGCCACGCTGCGGAGGGGTTAGGCATTTCGTTAGGGCCCTGGGGCCATTGGCAGGAGCAGCCGCAGCTGAGATGCCTACAGCGGTCTGTAAGCTGCAACCCCGAAGGTTCTTAACCACGAGGAGAAAAACCGCCCAACGCCGCCCTGCGGAGGGCCGACGGCAACTGGACATCAGGCCCTGACGAACTCGGGTGGAACTCTGTGCATTTTTCTCCCACAGATAAAGGGAGGCTGACGGATGGATCCCGCGTGACGTCTTTCTAAAACCGTTGAAATAGGTTCAGGAAGCCGTTCACATTTGTCTGCGCAGTTCCCACCTGACAATTCCAAAGAAATTTTCCATTTCGATGCCGCTCCTGCCGCCGCCGCTGTTTGTGGTCTGACCGGTCGCGGGCCAGCGTTCCGGGTGCTGACCTCCTTGAGTTCCGAGACGGCACCGCGGGCCGGACCTGAGAGAGAACCCGGCGTCTGCCGGTGAGCGCGAGGGTTGCGGGGGGTCGTGACGTCCGCCTGGAGTCTCCTCTGAAACGCCGGCGTCCGAGCTGGAACGGGGTCACCGTGCGTCCCCGGGTGGGAGAAGGCAGAGTGACCGGAGGGTCCGTGAGTCCCAGGCCGGCGGCCACGCGGGGCACGTGGGAAGACCGTCCCGCAGGCTGGGCTGTGGGCGTGGCTTCGGGCCCGTGGCCCCAACGCTCTTGGCCACTCTGAGTTCCCGCTCATCAATGGCCTTCGCGGTGTCTGAGACCCTGTCGCTCCCCTGCTTGTCTGCGGCTGGTTAGGCAGATGGTGAACGGAAGTGCCTGCTCAGAGCAATCAACGCCGAAGTTCACGGACATCACAGTATTGGGGGACGGGGGGCTGGGTCCCTCTGCTCTCTTAGGGACCCACATGCCAGCAGCCTCCCCGTGGGTCCGCACCGCAGCTCGGGGTCTGTCCAGGACTGGGGCTTGTCTGTCTGGGGCTGCAGGTGCTGGCCACAGTTTTGTGGGGTCTACAAGGCAGACAGTCTCTACTAAATGGCCAAAAACGTGCCTGTTTGGTCCACGTTTAAAACAATTGGCCAGGTGAAGTTTTGAGCGTGGTCGCCAGCAGGCTTTGGAGCACATGGGTCTCAGGCTGTGTGAGGAGGTGAGCAGCCAGGGGGCCCAGCGCCCCGAGGCCGTCTCTGGCAGGTCCCGGCCCACCCTGCGTCATCACCCCCAGCCTCCCCTGCTGCCAGAGGGGTGAGGGGGAGGTGGTTTGAGGGTCCACAGGGCCAAGCCCAGAACAAGGTCTGACCACAAGGTGGCGGCAGCACCCACAGCTTCCTCTGGGGCCGGGTGGGTCCGCAGCGTCTGCAGGCATTTTAAAGGCCAAGCGCAGGTCAGAGGGGAGGACATGGGGGGTGGTGACCGCACGTCAGGCCGTGCTTGAGGACAGCGGAGTTGCAAGGCCACACAGCCCCTCCTGAGAGCGTCAGGCAGGATACGCTCGGCTCTCGTCAGGGGTCTGCGCTTAGTAGACGAGGCCTATGCTGACTTCGGCTCTGCAAGAGAAAATATTCAGACGCCCCTGAGGTCCCAGAGGGGCCGTGGACTCCGATTCCTGTCTGGTCCGTGGTCTCCGCCCAGCGAATGCAAATAGAGAAAGGACTTAACGTGGAACCGTTTAAAATTTTGAAAGAAAACGTGTGAGCTCTTTTTTGACCTTGATGATGGACGAAGTTTTATAAACAGAGAACAGAAACGCTCATCGTAAAATAAAGGGATGGCGTGTTTAATTATTTTAACATTAATCGTTTCAGTTCATGAAAAGACATTATAAAAACAAACAAACAAAAAAAAAACCAAGACATCCAGAACACACATAATAAAGTGTCATTGTAGAATATATAAAACTTCCTATGACACAAAGAGATAAAATTTTTAAAAAATGGGCAAAAGACGTGAATGGACACGTTCCTGTGAAGGTGGAAACAATTAGCCAATAAATAAGTGACGACGCACCGTGTCCTCATCCGTCAGGTTGGCCGGGCCGGGGACGCGGCAGCAGTAAGTGAGAGGGAGGATGTGAGCCAAGAACTCGCTGTGCTCGCTGCTGGCAGGACCATTATCTGGGGCACTCGCCTCGGGAAGAAAGGTCCGTCGTTTCCTGTAAGTGGGACATCCGAGCCCTGTGCTCAGCACCCGCCCAGCTTCTGTGCACACGCTCCCGACGCCGCCTCTGTCCCGTGCTCTGGGAGACGTCTGTGGTGACGTCCACCGCAGCCCCGGTCATCGTACGAAAAAGCCGGAAGCCACCCGCAGTCCCCCGATAAAAGAGCGGGTTCTGGAGAGGAAGTGCGCACCTTGAGAGGGTCCCAGGAGGGAGGGTCACGGCTCCGTGCCAGGTGTGGGCTCAGAGCGCCGTGTGGGTGGCGGGGAGGGGTTTGCGTGAGCTGTCAGCCGCCATGGCCCCAAACACACCAGCCGGAGAGCTACGGTCATCATGGCAGCCAGGGACAGCGCCTCATGGACCGTTAGCATCTCAGAAGGAGGCATTCCGGGGGAGAAGGGAAGATGGTCAAGGGACTTTAGCACCCGGGCTGGATGGCCTCGAGCAGGGTCCATGCGATGGCTAATTTTGTGTCAGCTTGAGCGGCCGCAGGGTGCCACACGGGTGAGGCTGGCGTGTGGGTCAGTGGGGTCAACAGACCACCTTCCCCAGCTGGGCGAAGGTCTGAGACCCCTCGGCGGGTGTGATTCTGGCCGGTGATGGACTTTGTAGAATGGTGATCGTCAGACCGTTTTCAAGTTTGGGCCTGCAAATGTGACACAGTGTTCGCATACACAACAATGTTCTTGGGGTCTGTCATAGAGTTTTAAAAAAATTTTGGGGTCAAAGTTCAATCACCTAGGCATCCCCTATGGAAGGCACTGGAATGCTTCTCCTGTGGAGATGGAAAATTCCCTCTCTACATGTCATATGATAGAGGATGTTAGATGTTTGGCTGGCTGGCCTGTTGTCGCTCACACTCTGAAAAGTGCCTCGTATATGAATCCAATTACCGAGGATTCCAACGGATTTTTTTTTTCAAAGAAAGGAGAATCAAAGGCAAAAAGGAACAGAAGGCGAATACAAACCAACTAGTTTTTTTTGCTGATATATTTTGGCTAAATCATTAATACGTTGCATTTCCAAACTAGACTCATGCCGAGGAGCAGCCAGGATGCAAAATTATATCTTAGTATGAAGGAGCTTCTAAGCACCACAGTTAGCAGACAAAAAGCATCTGAGCAATGCAGACCCTCGCAGTAAGCAAAGATGAAAGAGAACGAGGCACACAGGAGCATGCGAATTAAACATGAGGATCCGTGGCTCCACTGGTCTGAGTCTCATTCTTGAACCCTCCGGCTTCCCGTAGACGTCCTTTGATGGGACCTGTCTTCTTCCGATGGACTCCTGCTTTCGGAGAATTCAAACTCACGTTCAGCCCAAGGTCTCCCTACGGCATAGTCTCACTGACTGGAAAATGTCCCCTGTCTTTTTTTTTTTGAAGTTGCAGGGTGCAGGGCAAGGTGTACCCAAGGATAAAACCCGGGGTTTCCCTGCTGTGCTGGTCTCCGGTGAGACCCCCGTCCGTCCGGGTCGAGGGCCTGCTTCCTCAGATGTCTCTGGAAGAAAATCGGGTTTCTGGCCTTTAGATTATGCCTCCTGCGAGCCAGGAGGTTCTCTTCAAAATCTCCCCGGTAGGAATCTGCGTGGATTTTCCAGCAGAGAGAAGGCCGGATACGGCAAAGCGACCTTGACGACCAGCGAGTCTGGCGATGGCTTTTCCCTGATCACACGGTCGTTCCTCAGCGACAGGCTTCTGAGTGACGGCACGGTTTCTCCCCCGACACGCGGCCCTCCGTGCCTAACGCACACGCCAGCCCTGCTCATCCTGCGAGAGCGTCTCGGGAGCCAATGCGTTCCTTTTACTCTCCCTGAAGTACGTGGAAAGGTCAGGCTCCTCTTCTGGAAGGTAGACATGGAAGGAACGAATCTGGGTTTTCTCTCTGTGTTTAGGTGACTGACCTCAAGCTCGCCCGTGAGGAAATGAAACACACCTTCCAGAGGCGGTCGCTCGTCTGAGTTCAATGCGGTGCTCCGAATATGCAGCTCTCTTAACTGGTCATTATAAAACTATCCCAAATCACGTTTTTCTATAATGAGTCATCTGAGACCCTAGGACGGTCACGAACCCCTTCCATACACTAAAAATATTGTGTGACGTGCAGGGAACTAATTTCTTGCCTCGGGTCTGGCCTATGTGCATGAAGCCTGGCTCCAAACAAGCCTTCGATGCCTGTTTGTTTGCAGAAGACATTGTGGGACATGTGATGTCCTCACATGACTCACAAGCGCCTGGGCTGTCTGTCTTACACCCCGATGGCTTTTCCGTGTCCCGTGGGGCCTTGCACACCTCGCTGGCCCTCACGGGGACAGACTCAGCCTCGTTTGTACCTAAGCCATGTGCTTCTGTGACCAGGTGTGTTATCGGTTCGGCTGTGTGAGAGGACGGTGTGGTCCAGAGCTACCACTGCCGTGTGTCATGCAATCAGCTGGCACGTGGCTGCGTTTGATCTACTTTTCATCCAGTCTTGTTCAGTCGGGGGGGGCACTTCGTTTCCTGGTTGAGGTGGGGCTTCCTTACCTGTCTTCGCGAGCTCTGTCGCTTTTTCTTCCAAGGCGGTCAGATGGTGCACGCTTCCCACAACGACATTCGTCCCCTGTGGAAACAGACTCTCTTCCCCAAAACTCCACCGCTTGGGTCACGGATGACAGGAAGCTCTGTGGTTAAAAGTTGTCACAGGCTTATTTTTCAGAATAACGGTTCTCCGTAGAGTGTGTACTCAGGTTAGGGTGGAAAAGAAAATATTTTATAAACTTTTTTTTCCACCAAGGTTGCTGCTTTTCCACGTTTTTCTCTTTATTGTTGTAATTTTTAGATGTCAGCCGAGAAATTTCTTTACGATATGAAAGGACAATATTTAACTAGCAATGAGGATAATAAAATGTCAACATGAGAACAACCATCAGCCCCCGTTTGCATGCCTCCCTTAGCTTTTGGGGTGCCTTTGCGTGAATCAGTTACTTTAATTTCTGGGGAAGGAAGAGTTGGAAAGTTCGCCAGCCTCTGAAGGTGAGGAACCCACGGTCAGGAAGGTTAAATGACTATCTCGCAGGCAATCGATAAGGTAATACCTGAGAGCTGCTTCAGACAGACACATATACCCCAACATCCTCCACCTGAAAAACCCACCAAACCACATCTTTGATCACTTTTTCCTTCATCAGCGTCTTTTCTGTTTTCCCTGCGTCTTCCTTTTTGAGGTACGTTCTCTGAAATGGTAACCCGGGTGACCCAGGAAACGCAAAGCGTAAAATATCGTTCTCAGAGCCAACGTCATGTTGTCCGCACGAGGACACACGTGCCTTCTTGGGACGAGGTGTCCTGATAACGCTTGGCAGCACAGCTTTTTGTAAGTCAGATGCATTGAGGTAGAATTGATAGACAGTACACGTCACCTTCTTAAAGGTGTACGGTACTCGGAATTTTGACAGATGTTCACAGTTTGTAATCACCAGTATAATCAAGTTATGGAATGTTTTCATCACCCCAGACTTGAGGGCATTATGCTAAGTGAGACAAGTCTGACAGAGAAAGGCACATACTGGGTGATCTCACTTGTACGTAGCATCTAAATTAGCTGAACTCAGAGAAACGGAGAGTGGCATGGTGGTCACCAGGCTTTGGGGTGTGGGGTGTGGGATGGGGAGCTGGTCTAATCCCCTGCGGTAGGACTGACACATTCTGTAAATCTAATGTGCAGCCTGGGGATTATAGCTAACGCTGTAGCAGACACTCGAAAGTCCCTAAGGAGGTAAATCTTAAGTGTTCTCACCACAAAAAAGGAATAGTAATTATGGGACGTGGTGGAGGCGTTGGCTAACGCTACAGTGTTTGTTTGCTGTAGACTGTATCAAATCAACGTATCCACCACCTTGAACTCAGATAATCTCATGTGTCGCTGCATCTCAGTAACGCTGGGGAAAAACTTAAAAAGAAAGATGCCGTGAAACGTGAGCTGTCTTCGGCCGTTTTTCTAGTTTGTTTGTCTTTGGAGCTGTAGCTTGTGTTATGTTTAGGGTTTTCCATTCCTATCAGATCCCGTTCGGTCTAGATGGAGTGCTTCGAGGTGGCTTTGTACTTGGGGATTTGAATCCCTTTTGGTTTTAACACATTGCATTTTGAATATATTCTGTGGCGTAGTAAAAAAAAAAAAAGCGCTCACGTGCAACATTTTTGGTTTGAACAGCACTGCAGGTGATGATGAGGTTCTGGCTGCAGAATTTGTTTTGTTCAAATAGAAAATGCACCTGGGCACCGGAGAGGAAGGAGAGCGTGATAATGTCATGTAGGCGTCTGTGCTCCTGGCCTCCGCGTGAATGCAAAACCGCTTGCTTTTACACAAGCGCTTGTACTTTCAAAAGCCACCGTGTTCTCGCTCACCGCCCGGGCTGCGGGTCAGAGCCGCCGAATCCTCAGTAAGTCTGTGTACGTTTCTTAATACAATGATGGCGCTTGTCGGTTAAGTTGAAAGCTACGTGTAACCTTATTTCACGGAACATAGGAAGTTTGAGACAATCACTTTATACAAATGTATTCCACGAGTCCCCCGTCCGGATTCTGGGACACAAATCTCTACGGCGAGCGAGATGGAATTTGCATTTCTGTCTCTGTTCGAGCTCGCTCCAAACCGGCGCGCTTTCTGCTCCCCTGCGGGGAATCTGAGGCTCTTCTTCGGCTGTGTTTTTTTTCAGACACCACAGTCTCCCTCCTTCCTCTCAGTTCCACACCCTAGAAGGCGTTGTATCCTGGGGCTCAGTCGCTACCTGCTCAGGCGTCAACGAAGATGCCAAGTGGGTTGCGGCTCCAAGATACACTTGCATTTTTTTAAAATGGGAAAGTCTTGAAGATAAAATCACTCTTCAGTGGTTCTCACTCAGGAGAGTCAGCCGAGTTCAGGTGCTGTCTCCCTTCCCTGTACAAACCACGTTAAAGATATAAAGAAATACCGAAGACTTCCTTGCAGGAGCTCCATCAGCAGAGCGGAGACTTGGGGGAGGGGATCTGGGGCGGGGGGCTGCAATGATGCTGGCAGGTGGGCAGCAGGGGACGCTCCCGTGTGATCGCGCTGAGGAGCAGTTCAGACAGGAGGGAGCCGACCTCCCCGGGAGGACCCCGGCAAGGCTGCAAGCACAGAGCTGACAGGTGTGCACAGGTGAGTGGGCGGGGCCACGGTTCACATCGACGAGTCAGTGTGAACTTCAACCCACAGAGCAGCCGCGCCATTGGCCTACGCCGGACCCACGGAGAGACCCTGGGAACAAGGATTCGGACGCCGGACAAACCGGTGACAGTTTCTAAGCAGCTCCGGCTTCCTCTCTGCTCGACTGAGCTCCTTCCTCTCTGCACTCAAACAGGTCGGAAGCAACCGTCAGTGCCGTGCTGATAAGCGGACGCAGACGCCACCGGGGTGCGAGGCTGACAGGACGAGGCGGGGCGGCCGCTGATGTAAGCCAGACACATCCTCGGACATGGGAGAGAGTGGCTGTGGGTTTCCTGTCTTCGCCTGGCTGCATTTTCTTGTCCACATGGAGCTGACGAGGCAGCGAGCCACCTCAGCCAATGCCCGGCCACTCTGGTGACCGGGGGTCTCGTGAGGAAAGATATAAGTGCAAGTTGCAAGCAACCGAACATCGCAAGGCTTCGTCACACAGCTGTAGTGCAGCCAAGGTGACCTTTAAATGCAAACGGTTCGAATGGTGGGCCTAACATAAATAAAGGGAAGTTTTGGGACCAGGAGCAGGCTGCTTCAACGTGCCCACGCGGTCATGCCCGGGGCCACCAGAGTCCCAGCCCCACGCTGGGGTCCTGGCCACGTGGGGACGTCCACACATCCTGCTTTGCTGTGATGGAGGGGCATATTAGGACACGCCGATGGCAACCCCATGGACTGGAGCGCTCGGCACAGAAGCGAGGAAGGGGCGGCCGGGCTGAGGGCGGGATGTCGGTGGCCTCGTGCGTTCTGAGCTCGGGGGATCAGAGACGCCGCCTGGCAGGACCCGCCTGCCCCGCAGCCCGCGGACATGGGGGATGAACCGTGGCTGCGGCTGGTTCCGAGTCGAGCGTTCATACCAGAACGACCCAAGGTTTGTCAGACTCGGACAAACCGGGGCCTGGAATGGGAGCAGGGCCCCCACGGACCACGACGGGACAGTGGCCTTGCGGGACAGGGCCAGCTGATGGAGCCGCAAGACGAAGGCGAGGAGGCGGGCGGGGGCCGCGACTCCTGATGCCCTGGGCGCCTCTGTCTGCTCCCCGTGCCTGGTCACACCGGTGCTTCCCGAGGGTCCTCCTGCCTCTCACTGTCCCGCTTCCGTCCAGACGGTGAGGGGGACCCCGGCTTTCCTCGGGAAGCTGCCACGCCTCAGGGCTCGCTCTGCACCCTGCATATCCAGGGCGGATGGAGAGAGAGCGGCCTGAGTTCTAGCTTCTCCATCTTCCGAGCAAGAATGAGAGGGGAGAGAGAGTCTGGAAAATTCTCTTGCTCTGGGGAGGGGGGGAAAGATGGTGTTCGAGCTGACGTCATAATGAGCAGAAGCTGTCTGTGTGCGGCTCATCTTTGCCTCATGTGGTAAAAGGCAGTGGTACTTTGACCAATAGTTTATGTATTTTTTGTCGCTTCGAATGAAACTCCACCCCTTATTCGATGAGCCAATATTTACGTAGACGAAATTCTGTACTAATTACGCAACAGGGCCGGTCCTGAAGGAGGCGAAAATCTGGTGAGGAAACCAAACCTCACGTTTCTTCCCCTGAAAATGTGCCGTCCGTGGGAGACGGTAAAAAGAAAACCTTGGAAGGAAGAAGGATTACAAAGAACCATTCATTTTCCCCCGTTGACCTCCTAAAAGAAAGTTCAAATTACATGGTTCCTTTCTCTCAATTCTGCTGTTCTTACTGCCCCCAAGTGTGACTACGATGCCACCGACCAGCTGTCTGGTCCCCAGCCCGGCTCCCCCCTCCCCTCCCCTCCCCTCCCCCTTCCCTCCCCTCCCCTTCCCCTTCCCTCCTCTCTCCTCTCTTTCTTTTCTCTTCTTTTCCAATTACAGTTGACAGACGATATTGCATCAGCTTCCGGGGCACCACGCAGCAATTGGACATGTCTATAACTTACCGAGTCTAGTCCCCACCTGGCACCGTCCACGGTGTCACGGTCTGGTTCGGACTGTATTCCCTGCGCTGTGCTCTGCGTTCCTTGGCTATTTTTATAACCAGCAACTAGCACATCCTGATCCTCCCGCCTTTCCACCTGACGCCCCGCCCCACCCGCTCAATCTGGTGACCGTGTGTTTGCTCTCTGCATCTGTGGGTTTCTTTCTGATTCATTTCTTCTTTATTTTGTCCCTTAGATTCCGCATGTAATGGAGAGCGTAGGGTGTTTGTCTTTCTCTGTCTGACCTCATTCATTCAGCAGAACTCCCTCTAGGTCCATCCGCGTTGGCGCCAATCAGTGGAGGGTTCCCACTCTTTCTCATGGCCGAGGGATATTCCGTCGTGGGCGGGCGTGTGCCGCATCTTCCTAACCCACTTCCGGCTGTTTGTCCCGAGAAATTCGAAACGCTAATTGGAAGAGACAACGTGCACCCGGTGTTCGGCACCACATCATTTACGACAGATGCGACAGGCCGCTGCCCGGACGCGGGGCTGACCTGGGCTCCTTCCTCGGACGCATGCCTCGCCTCTCCCCGGCTGGCACCAGCCTCCAGCTTCGGGCTCCCTGCAGCCCCTGCCCCTGCTGATCGGTCTAAATGTAGGTCAGAGGCGGGGAGGCCGGTCCGGTCTCCGCTCCAGGGGCCTCCTCTCCGCGGGGCCTCGCCGTGTGCCTGGGCTCACAGGACCTGCTGCTTTCGGCGGGGCCGCTCACGGTGCGTCTTGCCTCCCCATCCCGGGTACAAGCCCCCGCCACGTGTGCCAGCAGGCGCGGGGTGGGCCGCGCTGGGAATGCCCGTCCCGCGCTCCCGGCCTCCGCGGTCTGGCCTCCCTGCCCCTGTGCGCACCTTTGTCATTCCCCCCTTGCAAATAGACTCTCCTCTAGCGTCTCAAGATTCAGCCTCTGGCCGGATGGGGACCTCCTTGTCAAGCTCTTGCACTGAGGAGCGACGTGAGTGCCAGGATCTGGGCACGGGGGCCATCAGGGCGGGGTCACGTGTCAGCGAGGACGCCTCAGGGACCTCCCCTGTCCGTCACCCGACTGACTTACTCCTTATCACAAACTTTGAATCGTTGAGGCCCAGGGCAATTCTTAAATAAAACATAATTTGTGTCCGGCAAATGGAACAGATTTTCAAAGGAATTGCTCATGGTGATTTAGTGAATTGTCAGGTTCTTTTTCATGAAGAACAAAATAGAAATTAGGAGCGTGTCAGAAGGCATTAGCACTCACACTTAAACATAGGCGATTTTACTGCAGCTGGTGAATTATGTGTAGTCAGTTCTCATCGTCACGCCTGGCACTTTGCTATATATCCTGTGGGGTTTTTGCCCCCAGACGCATTACAGTTCAGCAAGACAAACATGTTGGGTAAGTGATAGCACAGGAATGCAATTATCAGTAAATGAATCTTGTTTTCCTGTGTTTTATGCAACAGTGATGGGCCCTTCCTCCCCTGACACATTCGGGCAGAGCTCTGAACATGGGAAACATAATCTCTTTGGCTCTCTGACTCTCTCTCTCTCACTCTCTGCCTCTCCTCCTTCTCCTCCTCCTTCTCTTCCTCCTCCTCCTCTTCCTCCTCCTTCTTCTCTCTCTCTCTCTCTCTCTCTCTCTCTCACACACACACACACACACACACACACACACACACACCTGTTCTCTCTTACTGTGTCCCAAACTCAGTTATCACTTCCTTCTCTCTCAAAACTACAACTAGGGGGTGACGATGAAAACAATCGATCCAACGCCTTCACTTAAGGTCATTGCCATGTTTTAGAGGGATATTGATTAGCTGAAGCAACTGATACATGCAGATGAGAGTGGCAATAGGTGAGACCCTGGCGCCCCGAGCAGTCAGGGCACCCTGTGAGACTTAGCCGCACACAGGTTGGGCGGGTGTGGCCCTGTGACCTCAGGGTCCGTTGTCTTTTTTTTTTTTTTTTCATTTCGATTGACTTGGGATCACAAGGCATTGACCTCACTGCAAAGCGCAGCGGAAAGATCTGGGGGCCAGAGAGAGACCTGGGCAGCGCCACCCCTGAGACAGGGAAAGTCACGACGTGCCTTACTTCACGTCGGAAAGGGTCGTCCCACTGAACTTCGAGGCCCCTACCCTGCCTGCTCTTAGCGCTGGACTGGAGGGAAGGTCGAGGAACCTCTGGATTTGAAATTCGTGGTTCTGTATAACATCGATCCTTTGGCATTCACTAGGATTTGCTTCTCTGCGTCCCGGTACGTGATCAATTTTAAAACCGTTCTTTGGGCGCCTAAAAAGAATTTCTTCAGTGCTGCATTATAGACACGTCCTTTAGGACAAGCTTGTGACGTTGTTCGAATCTTTTGTAGTCTCAATATTCGAAACTTTCTTGGTTGATGAGTCATTGAAGAAAGTATTGAAAGTACTATTATTGCAGATTCTCCACATTCTGCATGTTATTCTTTCAATTTTTTGTTGAAGCGATGTCAGGTGGACCCCGGTGCCTGGTGACCGTCTTGTGATTCGGGAGTTTGTGTCTCCTGCATCGGGCATCCCTCGCCTGGTACTAACGACCGCACGTCAGCTTTCTCTTGGTTACTCTTTGTCTCATTTGTTTTCTTTCTCTTACATTATTTCCCGTTTTGGAATTTTAGAACCCTCTCTCGGCAACCTCACACAGGCTGAATGATATTTGTTTCCTGCCAAGTGACAATGTATCTCTTGCCTGGGAGGTTTAATCCATGCCACTTCCTGGGTCTGTTTGTTTATACTTGACTTCTGCTTGGTTTGCACCCTGCCATGTTTTCCTACCTTCTAGAACATGCATCGAGCTTTTATTTTTAAAAGTGTTTTTATAGTCCCTATTTTCCTTCTACTGGTTTGAGAGTTTTGTCTGTTATTCCTATACTGTGTCGTGGCTGAGCTTAGTTTTTAATTTTGAAAAGTTTTTGACAATCTCCCATGTACCGAAAAACTGGCGATTGCGGTGCAGACAGCGGCTCTGAGAGTCCCCTCCCCGTCCCCCTGCCCCGGCCCTCCCCCACCCCCTCCCCTGGCCCTTCCCCCCCCCTTTCCCGGCCCTCCCCATCCCCGCCCCCTCTTGCTTTTTAAAAATTCACAGCAACTAAGGCGAATTACGATCAAGGCAAAATGGAGGGTTATTATGAATCAGTAACACGGATCTTTTGGGGGGAAATGTAAGGAACGAAGGCAATGATGCATGTTTCTAATCCCCACTTTTATAACGGTTTGAGCCAAACACCCGGTGGCTTGATTTAAACTCCGGTGAGCTGCGAGGCAGACGTGGGCGGGGTCTGCCGCCATGGCTTCGGACGGAGGCCGCAGCAGCCAGCACGCTGGATGCGGACCTGTCGAGGGGCCCACCCCCTGGGGCCCACCCCCCCCAACCCAGCATCCGATACAACTGGGGGTCTTCGGCAAAGGTATTTCATCCCTCTGTAACACCTGTGGGACGAGAACAACACCTGGAGGTCTAGTTACCTAGCGGTGCCTGAGGCCACCCCGAAGCTTCTGTGGCATCTTCGGGGTGTGCGTGAGTGAGCCTCCTCGCCCCCGGTGAGTCGCATGCCCAGCTGGGCTCCAGGGAGGGCCGGCTCCACCTCTCCAGGTAGGAGCAGCCAGGTTCTCCGCGAGACTATTCCAGCTGCTTCCAGAAAACACCTGCTTGTCCACCTCAGCTGCCATTTTTAATGCTTACTCTTTGCCTTAGAGTATGAGATGCTTGTCATTCCTTCTGTGTTTTTTTTCTGATTAGCACCTACTCAAACACGTTTTTTGGTTGTAACTTTTTTTTGCAAGCTTTCTTTTGTCTGTATATTTAATTAATTTACTTTTTTCCTCCTTTGTTTGTTTATTCACTTCCCTACCTGCCCCCTGCTCTATTGAGAGATAATTGACACATAATGTTGTGTAAGTGTTATGCGTACACCCTGTCAATGTGATACATTTATAAATCGCGAAATGATCACCACCACACTGTTAGCTAACGCCTGCCTCCCGTCACATAATTACCGTTTCTTTTCGGCAGTGAGAACATTTAAGATCTACCCTCTCATCAACATGAAAGTCTATAATATAATACAACATTATTAGCTATAATCACCACGCCGCCTGTTAGATCCCCGGGACTTGTTATTCTTATGACTGGAAGCTTGTCTACACATATTTATTTTTATGTTTATTTAAAACCCGGCTGAGATTGTATTATCAAAGATAGAGTTTCTGTACCTTACCAGCTGTAGGTCTGATAGATGATTTATCAAATAGAAATGAGATAGCTTTGCTTTGAGCTGGCCCATGCAATCCTCTAAGGACTGTCGTGATGAGCTAAGTCCTAGCTCCATCCATGGGCTTACAAGTCTACAGGGACCTCTGTGGTGGCAAGTTGTTACAGTCCTTCCTGAATGAGAAATACGAAATGATCAAAAGTCCCCTTTGGCCCTGGAGTGAATATATCACTTTCGATGGCTCCAAATGCATCACTGGCTTCATTCCTTATGTTTCCCCCACAAAAGGTCTGTGTTATCCATTCATAGTCACCCTCCATGTCGCCTCGATCATAACTCAGATTAGTTCGCCGGAGCCCGAGGGAGTTCTCAGCCACCGTCCCAGCCACTGTGATTTCTGTCCCCGGCCGTCCTCCCCTCCCCCCTCCCCCCTGCCATCCCCCCACCCCCGGTCTCAGCAGAAGCCCCGCGCCATGCCACACGACCCGGATTCTAAATCTTCATCACCCCACCCACCAGACATGCCCTCCGCCTCTGTCCCTTTGACCTGGGAAGGGGCACGGTCTGAGAAGCCACGTGCAGCTCTATGTGGTGGGGAGGCACACGTCCCTGGCTCAGTGCCTGGCACTGAAAATGCTCGGGCAGCAGCTCCCGTTATCATCTTTATTCCGTTATCATTGTCCTTATGCTTCTCAGTGTGCGTCGCGCCCCTCGGGACCGGCCGTCCCTGCTCTCAGAATTCTAGATAGCCGGGCGGCCACGTGTTTCCCTTGGGCGCCATCTTTATGGGGCAGCTCCTGACGGGGACACCGGGGATTCCCGGAGGCTGCCGTGGGCCCGGACGCGTCCTCGCGGGACGGGGCCCCGCTCACATGTCCCAGGAGCGTCGCTGCAGGCGCGAGATGTGCCGGTCACCACATGCTGCTCAGATGCGATGCGGGCGGGGGCTCTGGCCCCTGACTCTGCATTCCCCGAGTTTCCTCTCTGGGGAATCCTGTCTTTTGGAAATGCACTTTTGAGAAGCTGCATCACGGCAGTGCATTTCTAATCTTTTCTCCTGAAAGGAGATTACCGGTGTAGCTGAGCGCTAGGAGCGGCTGAGAGCGGGTCACAGGAGCGGGATATCCTCAGCCGCCCCGGGCGAATGTGCAGCCAACAATCCAATTTCCGATCGCCTTCTCGTCCAGAATTCAAGACAGAGCCAATTTCATTCACCTTCCCCAAGGGCCTGATTTCCAGTCTTCTCGACTCTCTGGTTTTTAAATTAGTCTTTACCCCAATGCAGAGTCCACGACCCGATCTTGTTATTTGGGAATGACGCGTCCTGAGATGGCACTAACATTCGAGTAACCTGTCACGACCGAACTCGCTGCCCCGAATTGGAGGTTCTCGTGGGTTTGAGTATCGTCAAGCCGCCGATCTACTGTGTCCCGTGAACCGATTTTTCTGAACTTAAGGCAGGCCTTTTGGTTAACGAGAAAAACGCTTTTTGACCTATGAAATTTGTGCTGGCCCTGATCCCGCTGACTCGTAACGAAGTCCCCCCTTCTGGTCATTTACGCCGCCCCCCCCGAACTCACTCACGCTGGCCCTGGGATCCCAACTGCCCCACAGAGTCGCTCCAAAGCCTCGGAACCTTCCAGGTCAATGCGTTGCACACAGAACATAAATAAAATGCACTTCGCGGCACCACCGCGTGAAAGCTTTTGCGAAAGAAAAGGCATCATTCGCTGTGAAAGAATTCACTTTAGGCGGGGAATAAAAAACGCCCCTCCTCGTGACATTTCTTGAAATAGCAGGTTAGTATAGGAATGCAGTTAGACTGAGTTGGGGACTTTGTGTTAGCACATGGCCTTCACGAATATTTTCCCCTCGTTAAATGACCACGTGTCTCTCTTACGTAGATTCCCGATGAGTCACCTGTCCTTAGGTGAAGGTCTCTGGCTCCTGGCAGGGCCTGCAGGGACAGCAGACTGTTTCGGGGACTCGCCTGCCTGCTTCTCTGGCTTCCTATCCTGTTGCCTTGTCTCTCTGATTTGGTGACAACTCGTCTGCATTGATTTCTTGAAACACCACATTTGTTTCTCTCTCAAGAGCTTCACGGAAAATTTTGAAATGCAAAAGGACTTATTGACAACCATCTTCTGCCGTATAAAGATGAAAATGAAGTGTTACGAGCAATGTATGCCAATGAAGTCAACAGCATGAGTGAAAAGGGCAAATGTCTTTGCCTAAAATGGACACGAGAAGAAATAGAAAAATCTAAACGCACACGCGCGCGCGCGCACACACACACACACACACACACACACTGTATCATCAAAGACAGAGTTTCTGTATCTTCCGAGCTGTGGGTCTGATAGACGAGTTATCAAATAGAAATGAGATATTTTTGCTTTGAGCTGGCCGTGCAATCCTCTAAGGACTGTTGTGATTGAGCTGAGTCCTCTCTCTCTCTCTCTCTCCCTCACACACACACACACTTATTTAAAATTTAAACAGAGACCTATCATGTAAGGGGAAGAGGGGTAGTAGTTCAGTTGGGTGATCCCTTTGTGAGTTAGGTGGACCTCTGATCGCTATGCTGCACACCTGAAACTGGTAGATTATTGTATGCCAACTGTAACTGACAAAGACTCATTGAACTGTGCAATGTAACTTTTATATTTCAATAAAGCTGGGAAAAAAGAGACCTATCCACAAAGACAGTTGGAGGTCTAGCTGACTAGCGAATTCCCTCAAAGACTTAAAGAGCTATATTACCATTGTTGTACTTTTTTTATTCCAGAAAAGGGACGAGGAAGGAAGCGTTTCTGAATATTTTTATGAGGCCGGAATCTGACGGGGATGTCACTAGGAAAGGAAGTCGCATATTTCAGTCCTTCATAAACACAGGACAGTAGGTGTGTGCGTGTGTGTGTGTGCGTGCACGCGCACGCACGATTAATTTATGGAAGGAGGGTCTTTTCTGGGTGTGGTAAGTGTCTGCATTTTAATTTTCTTGGTAGTTCCATGGATGTATACAATTGCCAATTCGATGAATGACGTACACACGAGATGTGTGCATCTTATCACACGAAAATTACACTTTAATAAAAACGAAGGGAAGCAATTATGAAAACGATGCAATTGTCGGCAGCAAGAAATGCTAGCGGAGTCTGCGTAAGCATGGGCCGCTTTTGGCAGTGACGCCCGCCTGCTGCCGTGTGGAGTACGTTCGCATTCATGCTCTAGAGTAGGTCTTACGATGAGTGCGTTACGTTTGTGAGATCGTTCCCCAGCTCCGAGACCTACTTCGGGCTTCTCCAGCTTGTCCTGTCGTTTATCAATGGTCTGCGCATTACTAGGCGATGGCCTGTGTTCTTTTCTCTCTTTTCTATTTCGTTGGTGTTGATAGCACAGTTTTCATTACCGCCTTAAAAAAAAATAATTTAAAAATTTTAAATGGCGGTCGGAGTGCAATATTATAGGAGCTTCGCAACAGGTAGACGTTTACATTACTTACACGGCGATCACCTGATAAATCTGGTGCCCGCCTGGCTCTGCGCATAGGTATGACAGCGTTCCTGACTATAGTCCTTACGCCGTACTCTGTGACCCCCGTTTGTACTCAGTCTCCCCCCCTTTTCACCCAGCCCCCAGCCCTGCTCCCATCTGGCAATCATCAAAGTGTCCTCCGCGTCTATGAGTTTGTTTCTGTTTTGCTTGGTTTCGTTCTTTAGATTCCACGTGTGGGATCATATGGCACGTGTCCCTCTGTCTTACTCCACTCAGCACGATACCCTCTAGGTCCATCCATGCTGTTGCAGGTGGCAAGAGTTCACTCTTTTTTTTTGTTTTTATGGCTGAGTAATATTCCATTATATATATGAATCACCACTTCTTCATCCATTCATCCATGGATGGACACCGAGCCGGCTTCCACATCTGGATTCTTGTAAATAACGCTGTGATGAACATGTGGCTTCACATGACCCTCAGAAGTAGCGTTTTGGGTTTCTTTGGAGAAATACCCAAACTAAGAGTACTGGGTCCCTCTTCGTCTTTCATTACAGCCTTTGTTTTAAAGTTTAGTTCATCTGGTGTAAGTGTTGCTACCCCGGCTTTACCGTTTGTTTCCATTTTCATGAAATCTCCTTTTCTAGCCCTTCACCTTCAGTCTATGTGTGTCTTTCGATCTGAAGTGCGTTGCTTGCAGGCAGCACCTGTAGGGGTCTTGTTTTCTTATCCATTCAGCCATCCTATTCTTCTGATTAGAGCAATTAACCCATTTACGTTTAAAGCAATTGTCGTAGCTACTGCCATTACATTATTCATACTTTTGATCTCTTCTTCTTCTTCTTCTTCTTCTTTCTTCTTCTTCTTCTTCTTTCTTCTTCTTTTCTTCTTCTTTCTAGAGGTCCCTCCAACATTTCCTGCAAATACTGGTTTGGTGGTGAAGAACTCCTTTAGCTTTTTATCTTGGACACTCTATCCGTCCTTTGATTCTAAATGATAGCTTTGCTGAGTAGAGTCATCTTGGTTGTAGGTCTTTGCTTTTAGTCACTTCGAATATTTTGTGCCCATCCCTTTTGGACTGTAAAGTTTCTGTTGAGAAATTAGCTGACACTCGTATGGGGGCTCCTTCAGGCAACTAACTGCTTTTCTCTTGCTGCTTTTACGATTCTCTCTTTGTCTTTAACCTTTGGCATTTTCATTATGATGTGTCTTGGTGCGGGCCTCTTTGGGTTCATCTTGTTTGACTCTCTGAGCTTCCTGGGCGTGTATGTGTATTTGCTTCACCAGGTTAGGGAAGTTTTCCATCATGATTTCTTCAAATAGGTTTTCAATTCCTTGCTCTCTCTTTGTTAAAGTTCTCACTGAGCTCATCTACTCTGCCCCTCGGTTCCTCAGCGTCCTTATCACAGTGTTTTGCACTCTGCTTCTGGTAGATGGCTTGTCTCCCTTTTGCTCTTTTTCTGGAAATTTGTCCTGTGTTTTCATGTGGGCCTTGTTCTTTGTCTCCCCATGTTGGCTGCCTCCCTGTGCCTGTTTCTGTGTATTAGGTGGGGCTGCTGTGTCTCCTGGACTGAGTAGAATGGCCTTATGTGGTAGGTGTGCTGGGGGACCCAGGGGCGCAGTCTCCCCGGTCACCTGAGCCAGGTGCTCCAGGTGTGTCCCCGGGTGGGTCGTGTGTGCCCACTTGTCGTGGTTGAACCATTGGTGGCTGTTTGCGCATCAGTGGGAGGGACTGACCCTTCGGGCTAATCGGTGTGAGGCCTGGAGGTGGCCACAGTGGAGGGGCTGCTGTGTCGGGCTCTGGTGGGTCCCCTGTGTGTCACCCTTAGATGTGGCCATGGGCTGCTGCTCTGGCTCAGACCATAGCCGGCTACCAGGTGTGCAGGCCGGGGCCTCCTGGGAGGGGCCTCACACAGGCCAAGTTCAGCTGTAGCCTGTGCCCTGCCTGAGGCCACCTGTCGTGAGCCACCCAGCAATCTGCAGGTGGCCGCCACCCACGCTGGGCTTGGAGGTGCCTCCAGAGGCCAAGCCGCGAACTGGGGCCGGCTGCCACTTGTGCCGGCTCGGGGCTGCTCAGCTCGAGGCGTGGGGCGCCGCCGGGCCAGATGCTGCTGGTTTGGGGCTTGTGAGCCCCGGGAGGCTGCAGGAAAGTCCGCGGCACGAGCCCAGACAGGCCACTCGTGGGGATAAGCCCCTGGAAATAGTGTGGGCGGCCCCATGGGGCGGGGCGGGGCCGAGGAAGTCACCCAGGTGGGGCGACCTGTATTAGCAACAGTCCCAGAGACTGAGAGATGGCGGGGAGGGCTCAACAAAGGGACAGCACCCTCCACCAGTGCTCCCGTGTGGGGGAAGCCACCCCGAAGCCCTGGCCCTGAAGCCTGATACCCCAGCTCCTCCCTGGCACCCCTCGAGCCATGGCACCTGCACTTGGAGTGAGTCCATCGGCTGTGAGTCCCTGCACAGCCCCCTAAGAAGAGTGTGACTTCCTCAGCCCCTGTCTCATTCGGCCACTGTCCCTGCTGGTTTACACAGCCACCGTCATGGGGACTTCTCTCTGGCACTGGAGCCTGGGGCCGGGGAGCCCAGTGTGGGGCTGGGATCCCTCCCTTGCTCCTCAGGCGGGACCCCAACAGCTGCCACATCCCCCCCCCGTTCTCAGCCGCCAACACGGTGGGGACCCGCCAGCTCCGCGTCTCCACGCCTCCTGCCAGTCTCCAGGTGGCCTCTTCTGTGTGTCCCCTGTTGTCGGGCTGCTGTGCAGCTAGACTCGGCGACCCCCAGCGATGGCTGTTGTCGGCTCAGGTGATGTGGTCGTGACAGGAGGTGGCACCGCGCCCACCCCCGCCCCCCGCTCCGCCATTCGACCGAAGCCTCATTACTAGTTTTCCAATAAGTCTTGTACTGAGTAAGAAGTCTTTTGGTCCATTTCTTCTCTCTTGTTGATCTTTCTTTTTAGAGGTTTTAAGAAAACAAGATGTTGTTCTGCTGAGGCTCATTTATTTTCCATTTTTATTAATTTATTATCTATCATGTCTGCCTTATTTTTAGCAGCTCATTCCACGTTTCTTACCTTCTCTAGACATCTATTTCCAGTCTTTCTCTTCCACTAGAGCCCAGATTTCTCCCTTTTTGGTTCTACCTCAGATGGCTGTGATGCGGCGTGCTTGTCATTCAGCTCTAAATATTTCATGGTTTTCTATGTAAATAACTAATTAACTCATGAGTTATTTAAGAGGGTCCATGTTATTTTAACTGCTTGTTGCCCATGTCTAAAATATTTGAAGTTTTGCTCTGAGAGCCTGATCTGAATGTCTATCACCTACAATCCTAAGAGGGAACAGGTGCCACACTCCAGTGGGTAAACTGAGGACGGGGTTGAGGGGAGGGAAGTGGCCCAGAACTCAGAGACCGTCGCAAGGCTCTGCTATTGGACCCGTGGACTCGGTGGAGAAGTTCATTCACCCCCAGCAACCCAGCGTGGCGGAACCCAGCAATGAGCCCCCCGATTTCACTCTGGTATGTCCCCGCCACATCCCCTGGGTGTCTGACCGTCCCCAGTGGCCCACAGGCTGATTTACCAAAGTCTCCATCCCTTGTGGAGACACTGCGTTTGGAGGCAAAGAAGCCGGGTTCCATCTCGGCCCTGCCCCCTCAGCTCCGTGTCCTCGGGGAGCACCCCCTGCCTGCGCCCCAGCTCCCGAGGTGGGGTGTGTGTGTGGCGTCGCCAACGGTCATAAAAACGAATTCTAAAAATTCCGGGCCACCATTATGGAGGCTTGTTTTGAAAGAGGAAAGATGGTTATGATAAGAAGTGCTCATTTCGTCTTGTATTATTTCAGACCTCAGAGGGTAAATAATGTTTACAACACACCTTGAAGTGATCTCGTGCGTGGAGGCTCTTAGAGGGGTGCCTCATGAACCCCAAGGCTGGGTCACAATCGTGCATCACGGCCTGAGGGTGCTTGTCCCCTGGCCTTGTGCCTGTCCCTGGACAGCCGCCCTCGTGGCTATCGAGGAGACTCACCTGCTGGCCCTCGAAGGCCGTGCCAGGGCGTGGCCGGCTCCCCGCTGCCCGGCCAGCCCTCGCCCGGAGCCCTGGGGCTGGCATGCTAGAGCGTGGGGCAGGGACCGCGTTTCATCCATCCAGACTCAGCTCTGGCTCCATCTCGTCCACGAGCTCCTCGTCCATGCCTCCGTTGATTGTCCAGAGTGTGTCTGCCCCCTGGGCCGGCACGCCAGCGCCACCCGTCCGTACTCAGTAAGACCCCGGGTTTGCGCTGCCCAACGTGTTCCTTAGGTCTGCATTTTTCCTTCACCCCGATCCGCAGCTCCTCCCCTTCCCGCCGTCAGTGCCTCTGGGTGTCCCATCCACACCAGAAACACCTGCACGCGGCCGGCACTTCCTGACGCTGCTCGACACCCTGTCCTTGTCTGCACCGTGGCAACGTCACGCCTTCCTTTCTTAAACCTCTGGCCCGGGGTGCTGGAGCCGCTCGGAACTGGCCTTTTCCTTCCCTCTCTCCGTACCTCTCTGGCTCCGCTGGTGTTGTCCGCAGCCCGAGGGCAGGAGGCGCCTTTGGGTGCCCAGCGTCTGTCACTGTGCTGGCTGCACAGAGTGTTCAAGTCCATGTCTGTGACGTCACTGGGTGGAAGAGGAACCCATCAGCCCCACAGCTGACGATGAGCGTGGACCCACGTAACCTCCCAGGCAGGGGTGTTTACCATTTTGCTGTCCGGGAGGTAAGCAGGTTATTTTTCATAAGCATATGCTTCCGCCAAACCATCTCTGAAACGCGTCTAAAATTTTAATGTAAGTAGCCTCAGCCTTGGGAGGCGGGCGGAGCAGATATTACTTTCCCAAGGGTTTAGTTGTGAGATGAGAGAGATGAGCCTCAGAGTCTCAGCTGAGTGATTGCCAAGGTCACATAGCTGATACGTGGTTGTGCTCAGTGAGAAATGGGACCCCGGCTTGGGCTGCCAAGCCTGTTCTTCCTTGAACCTCGCACCTCACGACTTGTGGAGGGACTGATAGGTGGACCCCTGCTCACGGGTGCTTGTAAGGGGTGTCCCCGACCTGGACCCCAATATTTGACAGGACAGAATCCTTGAATTTGGGCTTAACAAAGACGGACAGTAACCGGGGTGAAATTAAGTGGTTTAAAAATGCATTCTGAAACACTTCACCTGCAGACAAGCTCCTGACAGGTAAATCAAGTGACTATGGGGAGCCTCTCCCTGGCCAGTGAGTAACACGTTGCTTTCAGGCAAGTCGGCAGATTCAAGGAGACTGTCTTTCCCAGCGATGCTCACAAAGTTTAGCACATGAATAATGGAACAGCTTCCTGGCTCACTCCCTGTTTATCTGTCAGCCCGCTCTGGGCAGAAAAGGAAGAGAAAACACTTTGAAAATAAGCATCGCATTAGCTGGGAGTCCATTCGTTTGCCAGAAGATTTCCTAATTACGTTGGCAAAGGAAACGCGCTGGTGAGTCTTGCCGTTTTCTGGATGAGGTATCGATGAGAAACACATTAGACGAAGCGGAGGGGAGAAGATCGAGGGCACGGGCCCGCGGGGGGCGCGGGTGGGTCCCGCACGTCCGCTCCAGCCTCAGACACTGCCGTGTTGGGGTTATTCCCGCACTTGCCTCTTCTCTCTGGTGAGGCCAGTGGCCGGGCCGGCAGGGGACACGGAGCTGCACCGGGAGTGGATAGCTGCTGGAGAAACGTGCCCGAGTCTGAAACGTTTGCAGTGTGGTCTTTATTACATCCAAGTGAGGAGCCGGTAGGGAAGGGGAGCGTGCGCCGTCCGTCCTGGGCTTGCGGGGGGGAAGTCCCTCCTGGAGACGGCCGGCACCGCCTGCCCCGATAGTTCCGTGGGCGCTTCGAGGCTCTGAGGAAGGCTGAGGCCGCGCGCGCTCGTGGGTGGGGGAGAGCGGCCGCTGGGACATCGGCGAAGCACCAGGACGCCTCGTCGGCCCGGCGTGTCGCTGACCTGGCACCCGCTCTTCATTCGCCGAGCGAAGGGTTTCGAGTCCCTACTGTTCCGGGTGCAGAGAGCAGCGGGGAATGAGGGACGGGAGCCCGACCCGGTGGGGGGGGACGGCAGCGCGGGAACGTGCCACGCGGCGCGGCGGGGGCCTGTCGAGAGCCCCGCCGTGCGGTGAGGCTCACTTTTCTTGTGCCCCTGAAGAAAGATCAGCGTGCGGCTGGCACAAGACGCCGGAGGCCGGGGGAGCGGAGGGCCCAGTGCCCGCGCGACGCGTCCGCCACGTTCGGACTCCCGGGCACCCTCGCGCGAACAATCCAGCGTGAGCGCGTGATTCCTGGGGTTGCCGTCTGCTGTCTCCTCTTCCCTCGACTGTGCCGGGGCTGGTGCTGTTTGGGGGCGAGGCCGAGGGTTTTGAGAGCCTTTCAGCCCTTTTCGAGGCTCTGCCGCCAAGTCCGTAACGCCTGGGCGTTCCTCCCCTCGTGGGTCCCCCACGAAAACCTCCTTTAGTCACTCGCCCGCCTCGTCCTCGAAGTCGCTGGGTCAACGAGGCAGGGAGTTTGGTTTTCCTGCTGCTGACTTTGTCCTCTAGCCTGGAAGCATGTGGGAGAGTTTGGAACGTGTCAGGGTCTCTGATAAGTATTTCTCGAGAGGCCGGCGGTCACCAACAAAGGCTGGAGTGGGAAGCGGCAGATGAAGCAATGGAACTGATGACCGTATCTGGCCGTCACCCACGGCTCCCGAGGGCCGTCCGAGAACCCGGTCTGAGCGTGCAGGCGATGACCCGTCCCTGGAGCCGTGGCCGTGAGTTCGGGGTTTGGGTGTGCAAAGCGAGCGTTCACCCGCGTCCTGGGGCAACGGCAGAAGAAGCGAACGTGGAAATCCTTCGCCACCGGGAACGCCTGTTACGCTCTGAGATAGTTTCTGAAAACTACAGATCGTCGGGCCATCCGAGGCGTGTATGAGTGGGCACCACGCTGGGCGTGGAGTGAGGAAGCCGGTGTTTCTGATGAAGAAGCATGGACTAGACGGACCCTGGATCCGGGCGGTGGTCCCCCGGCGGACGGGGGGCGGGGAGAGGTAATCTAAGAAGAGTGTTCGTTTCCGCAGCTGGGCGACAAGTTCACGCGTGTTTAATGTGCATTGGCGTGTGGCGTTTTGTTAATTCAGGCACGTGCAGCGGGAAATCATCCTCATGTTCTCTCAGTGGGATAGCTCCAGAAATGTGGATGGATTCCTCCCCCCTGGTTTGGAGGTTTGCTGTGAGTATTTGTTTATTTATAGGGTTGAATATCCCATCTGGGAAAATAAAGGAACGTGGCCTCTCGGTGAAGTGTCTGAAGTTCTCCTGGTCCGACGTTTGTTGGGATCATCTCAGAGAGTTAAGGACGAGGATCCGTAATACCTTCTGTTCCCTCCCCCTCCTCAGACAGAGGCGACAGGTGTGTGCGTGTCCTGCTACGTTGACAGGTAGCTGGGAACCCCATGGGCCGTGAGCAGAGCCCAGGGTGGGGGTGCCCCGCAGCGCATCCTGGCTGCCGCGCAAGAAGTTCTGCCTTTGGCCTCTCAACAGCAGGTCTCGTGGCTCTTAGCGTGTCTGAGACTTGGGGTGCTGCGTGGACTGGTGGGAGCCCCTGGCCACGGAACAAATCTGTGCCTTTTTTGGCAAGTGACATTCGCATTGGAGATACGGCTTCCAGCTTGCTGCGAGGCTGACCGTGGACGCCGGGCGCGCCGACGTGCTCCTCAAGGACCTGTAGCATCCAAGCCTCTGCGCGTCGATGGGGCTCGTCGTCAAGTGGACATGGCGTCTGTGGCACCTCTGGGAGCCGGATGCGAAGGTGCATTTTCGAGAACCCCTCTCTCGTGAGCAGAGAGCTGGGTCCCGAGGCCCTGCTACCCCCGCCCCGGCCAGCACCTCTGCCAGGTGAGAGGTGACTCACGGACGTCACATGCCAAAGAGAGAAGCCCACCGGGGTGGTCCCACAGCGTGCGGGCGTCGGATGGGGGCGGCCTGCTTGGCATTGTAACTCTGAGGAGCGGTGAAGGGACATTCGCCTCTTTCATCGTCCGTGGGACCGTTGCCTTGTACTTATCACCAGACCCTAACCTGCCTGGGCGTCTGTGAAGGGCTCTCGTTATGGCGACAGGAGTCAGGCCTTGAGCAGAGGCTCATGGGGCTCCCCGGTCTTCTCCCCGTGCGATGCTGCACCGGAGGTGAGTTTCCAAGTGGCGTCTCTCTGCATGTGTCTCGAGCAGCCTTGGCCGCGTGGATCCCGAGGTGGAACTTTCCTTCGCTGTGTCTGCTCGCTGGTGAACCACGCACCGCGTTGTCTGGGGAGCGGCGGGGAATGAGCACGTGGGGTTCAGGATCGCGGGAGAGCGTCGCGCCCCGCGTTTGCGAATGTGGTGACTCTGCGTGCATCGTGAGACCGTCGCAGGATGGACGAGGAGCTCGTGTGAAACTTCCCAGCGTAAGCAGACGGTCGATCATCCGCCGTTTGTCGTTCGGAGGCCTTTTTATTTCCTTCACTGCACCGTGATCCTGCTGACACCGTGATCCGCTGACTGGGCTTGGAGAAGTTTGCATAGTTAGGAAGTGCTGCTCTGAGGGAGGTGGACGAGGGAAGCGCATCTATTTAAAGGTTTAATAGCTTCCTGCCCTTCCTGCAGGGGCGGGGAGGGCCGGGCAGTCATCGCTTCCTCTTTGACCTACACGCACCGTGAGCGATGTTTGTGGAGTTAGGGCACCGATCTGATGACGGTGCTGCCACGGTGAACACGGACGGAAGGATCAAGAAGTTAATCAAACCGTGATGGGCTCTCTGGCCAGCGTGGTGCCGAGGCTCAGAAAGAAAAGTCACAACGCCATCACATCATCACACTCTTCCCAGCAAAAGGGCTCTGAAAAATGAGACAGCGTCATGCCCCAAGGCGTAGAAGGACATCGTCCTCCCTCTGGTGAGACGCACGGTCTGTGCAGAGAGGGGGTGACAATGCCCCACTCTCTCTTCTCAGGCCCTTGTCCAAAGCTTGGGCTCCCCCAGTTCCAACGCGTCAGCCCGGGGAAGGGGCAGGAGGCCGGTGTCGATCTGTCGCCTTGGCTTCAATTCAGGGAGCAAAGATATGGCCCGTCCCGCCTCGATGCCAGCGCCAAGCTCTGTCCTCCAGAATACTTGGCCATCAGCGGCAACTGGGAGGCATTACAGTCATGTAAGACACAGTGGGGTCAGCTGGCTGAGGTCAGCCGCCGAGGTCATGGAGCACGTCCACGTGAGAGCCACAAGCAAACTCGGGAGGCAGCGCGGGTGGGTGGCCTTGGCCCTGCACCGTGCTGCCTGCGACCCTGGGCCATCCACCACTGCTCTGCTCTTCCTCTGGGCGAGACGCGTTCAGATCTCCACTTGCAGCATGTCTGTTTCCCAGTGTGTAGCATCCCGCGTCCTGGCCTTTGATCATGCTCCCGCGTGCTGATGCTTCTTGATTGGCGGCATCACAGAGAGGCGCTGCCTCAGACGCACTGCCAGAGGGGACTGGAGCATGACCCCCTCCTAGCTGGACGATCGGCGATACCGCCCAAGGACAGACGAGCTTTTTGGCGGTTGGTCAACATGGAGCTGAATGTCCCGTGTGTCTACGCTACGCCTTTAAAATCCTGCAGATGCACCACCGATCACTTCTCACCTCTATGTTACTAACGGTCATAGGTCAGTCCCGAAAACCCAACAATCATTCTTCACTATGTTCCAGGCGCTTTAAATGTCACGCTTTGTTTAAACGTATTAACTCATTTCGTCCTCGTCATCATCTTTTGAGTTAGCCGACATCATGTTCCCTGCTATACGGATGAGGAGACCGAGGCCAGGGAGGTTAGATGTGTATTCAAGGTCACATGACCAAAGGCCGATGTCAAGATTCAACGCGAGGGGGTGTGCGTACAGAGCCCTCGGCCCGTGGATGCTGCTTACGCAGGGCTTGGGGTACGGCTCAGCGCACTGGAGGCCACGCCTACATTTTATGAATCACGTGAGGATGGAGCTGCTGAGCAAGATGCCGTCATTATCCACACGTGGGCGTATGTTACGTGTGTCTACCCCTGGCCTGTCTCTTGACTTACAGGGCCCTCTGGTCTACGGAGGAAGCCCCAGGATTAGAAACATCTGCCAGGAACCTCTCACGAGGCTGTCGGACATCAGCGCCATTGCCGTCCCCAGTGGTTACTGCCAGCTAGGCTTGGTCAGCACCCGGCATCAGCACCCCCCTCCCCCCCCCCCCCACCGACGTGGTCTGGAACTCCAGGGCTTAACGTTTGGATGAATCGTCATAAACGCTTTGCCGGGTCTTCTTGTTCTGCAGTCATGGTCTCCGCGGACTCTCTACTGAATGTCCGTTTCTATGTCATAATAAACCCTAATTGACAATCCATTTGGCCTCTCCTCTGAATGAGGTGACCTTGCGGCTATGACTGGCATTGGTCAGCCTTGAAATGCTATGGAAAAAGGGGCCAGCGCTAAGAAGGACGTGCCCTGTTTCTGGTTGGGACGCTGGCTTGGCTCCTGATTACCACTGCGACCATCAGCTCCCGGACTTGGGAGCTCGCTGGTTCGCAGGGTTGGAAAACATTCTTAAAGAATCGTTATTGGCTTTCCTGTATCTTTTTTTTTGTTTTTTTTTTAATATTTGGACAGGACATAAAGTGAATTTGCTAATTATTTTTCTCTCCCTGACTTGCATAATCTTATTGCTTTACTCTGTCCCCAGTGAGCCCAACCCGGTTTGTCCAGCCCCCGCCTGCTTCTAAAGGCCCAGTATTCAAAACACTTTCAAGATGATACGCAGCCCTAGTGGAGGGTAACCAGCCAGGGAAGCTTGGCCAAGTGGGTGGCCTGTGTCACCTCATGTGCACAAGGACCAGGTAGGGGTGTATCGTCTCCAGACCCCCTCCACCTGCAGCTTCTAAGAACAGAATCTCCCAAACTCGCCTGGAATACTTATTTTCAGAACAACCGCGCTATCCCAAAGAAGAAGTAGGGAAGGGATCTAGCGCCTGTGTGTTGCATTTCACGAGTGCCACCTGGCGGTTCTTGTCGTGAGGGAAATTTCAGAAACCCTCGGTGAGGAGATGATTCTAGAGTCAAATTCGAAAACGTGCAAACAAGGCCACAGGGATGTCAAGTATGATGGTGACTTAAAATGACTTTGCGTGTGTCATTCAGGTGTAATGTTTTAAGGGGCGTTGTCCCTCTGAGTGTCACTTTGGGGAGCCTGGCGCTGATGTGGTGTAGCCTTCCACCCAACGCACACCCCACCTGTTGAATCATACCCTCCGGAGATGGATCCCGGGAACGCACATTTTAATCATGGGTTCTAGATGGTTCTCTTTGACACTAGAATTCGAAAACTGCTCCTCTATGGCAAAGCGATAGTAACTACAAACTTATAAATAAGTCAGTGCTGGACCAGACCTACTCTGATTAGATTTTGTACCATAATACACAACTTTCTTCCCCCTACCTGGCAGCGTAAAGTGTTCTGTGTTTGTAGCTGGAGGACCCATCTGTAGGTCATTTAGTCCATTTTTAACAATGCTGAAAAATCTTTTCAAGGAGAACAAAACCTCACTATTTTCCTCTCCCCAAAGTGAAAGGTCTGCCATCTCCAGTCAAGAAAATCAGAGCTAGTTTAATGACCCTAAAGCAACAGGTCAGCTGAAGTATGTGAGCTGTAGATTTTGGGACCTCGCTGTACCCACCAGTCCTAATGCTCATGGGTAGGGCGTGGGAATCTGAGTTCAACACAGAAGAAGGAGACAGTCAAGTTCAAGAACCACTGGTCTAGTCCCCTCTTGCCCGGCAGATGCATGAACTCAGCAACAGAGTCGAGGCGATTCACCGGATGAAATTTGTACGAGGCCTTCGACTTGCCTGCAGAGCTGAAGTCTGCGTTGCATGAATCACACAGAACTCCTTTCGTCTCTTGGGAAGTCTGAGTATGAGGAGAAATTTAGAGGTTAGAGGCGTTTTCTTAGCAATGACTCAAATTCTTCATTAACACTGCCATCCGTTGCCTCTCCCTTCCTGTCAATCAAGATCAGCTGCCAGTCAATGGATTGCGGTCTCTGAACCCCAGGCAAAAGAGGATTGGGGTTGGGGGAAGTTGCCGTGGCATTTAGGGGGGAAGTAGAGAGTCCCCGTGTGACTGGCGTACTGTGGGCCGACAGCGAAACCCTTAGGATGAGTCAACATGAAGGTGTAGAGTGTGGGCATCTTATCGACTACTGGATTCTGGCTTCATCGTGGTTTTCTTTTTGTACAATTGGGGCACCTAGCTTCCAAATGACCCCAATGGTTGCCATCTCCTGGTGTCCCCCTTCTCTCCCCTCCCCCCCCAACGGAATAGGGACGAGCTGTGTAACCAAGAGGGCATTGTGGGAATGATGGGGCAGGGTTCCTAAGCCGGGACCGTAAAAGGCAGCGCGGCTGCTTCTTTGCGTTCCCTTGGATCAGTGCTCTGCGGGACCCAGCTACAGCACTTGAGGACACTTCGGTCCCAGGAGGCCCACCCAGCCAGAAGCCGAGGGCTCCCACTGGTGTGCGCAGCCGCACTGCAGGGGGGCCCTCCGGCCTCGCTCCGGCCTTCAGACGATCCTGCCCCATGATGCCTGGCGCAACCTCACGGTGGCCCCCGTCCCAAACCCCGAGAGATGAAACACATGTATTGCTTCAGGCTGGGTTTCGGGGTCATTTATTATGCAGCAATAAATAATGAACGCGGGTGCACTGAGTGGTTCTCCATACAGAGACCCAGAGGGTGTTGTCTTTGGTCAGAGGGACTGTCGGCTCCCCAAGGCCCCGGAGGGGACACTGCAGGGGAGAGTCACAGGCTGGGAGAGTCGAGAGCCGCCCGCAGCAGTGAGGAGACCCGGGGCCACTGCCTCTGGTGTCCCCGTGGGTGGCCGTGAACAGTGTGCGAAGCGCTGGTTTAAAGAGGGGGGCACCGGGAGAGCGGCAGGTAGAATGAGCCCCCACCGAGCGGCCAAGTTCAAGTTCCTTTCTCGGGCCACAGAGCCATCCCTCTCATGAATCCCAGGGGACGTTTCTCTTCCCATGGGGGAGACGGGGGGGGGGGAGCAGTGCTGTTCAGAAGTGCACGCACCCTCTTCCGGTGGCAGAGGGCCGAGGTGTCAGGCAGGAAGCCCCTTGCTGACGAAGGGCGACTCTAGGGCTGTCCTGGCCGGGACCCGCTCCCTCTGCCTGTTAGCAGAAGGTGACTTCCACTTCTGCCACTCCCAGTGACCTTTGTTCGGGGGAAAGATACTGTCCTCATTTTCTGTGATTGTTGTAGCAAGTTAGCAGAGACTCAACGGCTTCAAACGACACCAAGAACTGCCTTGCGGTCTGGTGGTCTGGGCGCCCCCGCCCTCGCGGGCTGAGATCGGGGTGTCGGGGGGCTGGACCCTGGGGACTCTCGGCTGGGAGCCGTCTCTGGGCCTTCTTCAGCTTCTAGAAGCTCCCGCGTGAGGCAGCATGGTTGCAGATTCGGGGGTGGGGTCCCGACCTCTCCGGGGTGATTATTCTGCTCACTGGGATAATCAACTACTTTTCTTTTAATTGGACAAATGTAAAGAGTGTGTGTATTGAGCTGTCTCCTGGGGCAGGGGGTGGGAATCTCCCTCCCCGCAGTCAAACGCAGGGGTCTTTTCTCAGTCTGTTTGCTTCTGACACCGCCTTCCCCCCACCCCGCCACCCCATCCCTGCTGGGGCAGGAGGGGTGACCAGCACTGAGACGGGTGGTGGGAGCAGCTGGGACTCAGCACAACGTCCTCTCTTTCCCCGCTGCCCCCAGAGGCCCTCAGCTTTGTTCCTCCCAAGAATTAACCTCCTGTCCCCTGCCTAGTGGAGCAAAGGCACCCCAAGAACACACACCGTGACAGGTGCACCCTGTTTACCCTGAGACCCTGGCTTCCTTTTTGGAGCCGGGCCAGGATTCCGTGGGGACGTCGGCCGGCTGGGCCTCAGCCGCCCACTCAGCAGCCCCTCGGCGGGCACGAGGGTCTCCTCTGCCTCCGCCCTTCCGCCCACTTCTTGAGGTCTAGGTTTTCGTCACGTCGTTATGAATGCCCTGCTGTGGTCTCTGCCTCTACGCTCTTTCATCCGGTGTCCGCTGGCACCGTAAACATGAACGCCAGGGACAATGGCAGCCTGCGCTTGGTACACACGGAGGTCCCTGCTCCCTCGGACGCCCCAGGAGACGCGGGGCCGCGATGGGAGGGAGGCCGGAGCAGCCGCGGGTGGCAGGCAGCTCTGGGAATCACCAGCCTTTAAGTGACAGACGAGCTTCGAAAGCCGTCACGCTTCCGGACGTTGCCAGGGTGATTGGCGCTGTCATTTAGCTAATTCGGATCAATTCAAGGCAGCGCCAAGGTCTCAGGTCCTGTCGGTTGCCAGCGTCACGCAGCACACTCTGTAATGCGTGTTGTACGGAAATCATCTCGCGTAACCTCTTCCAGCCCTTCCAGCACCTCTAGCCCTGTCCTCGTACAATGTCCTCATTTCACAGATGCGAAAACCCAGGCTGGAGAAGGTAAACACTTTGAATAAAGCCACAGAGCTAATAAGCGACATTTCTAGGATCACGCCGAAGCCTCCACCAGCCCAAGACTCTCACTCATTCTGTCAGCTCCCTAACATCCTGGGGATGAAATTCTCTGCCCCGCCGTTCTACCTGTGCCCGTGGCCCAGACTGAGCGCTCGATAAATATTTTTGGATTGATTCATCACGGAGGGAATGAGAGTGGAAGCAAAGCATCTGCAGCCCAGCGTGAGAAGCGAGCTGAGCTGGATCGCGTCCTCGGCTCTGTGGGGGACACTGTGAGCGGGGGAGGGCCCGAAGAAGCGGGAAGTGGGGACAGGGATGAGAGGCGAATCCCGAAGAGTGAAGGAAGAGGAGAGAAAAGCGGAGGCAGCCGACAGCAGTGAGCGCTGCCGACAGGAAGGACCGAATCATCTCACTTATCTGTGGAATCTAAACTCGCCCAGCTCGTAAACACGGAGAGCAGAATGCTGGTTCCCAGGGCTGGGGTGTGGGGAAACGTTTTTTAAGGCGACCAACGTGCAACCCTCTGATGGATGAGTTCTGAGGTCTAATACACAGCCTAGTGACCGCAGATCACGTTCTTGTGCAATGATCATCGGACTGGCTAAGAGACTGCACCTTAATTGTCCCCACCACAGGGCAGAGAGGACAGCCACGTGCCGTGACGGAGGCGCTCGCTAACGCCACGGCGGCCGTCACGTTGTACTAGAGAAACGTGTCGAATCCCCATGCCGTCCCCCTCACGCTCACGCCACGTTACACGTCAGGGCTATTGCAATTAAAAAAGAAAAAATGGGTGAAAAGAAAAGATGGCTCCCTGGAATCCTCTCGAGAAGGTCATCGCTTTCCCGTGCCTCCGTCGTGAGGAATAGAAACGGGCTGCCCCCGGGAGGTCGGAAATCGCAGGGATGCAAACCTCAGCCCCCGGCGGCTCCCCGAAGGAGCAGGTCAGGCTGTGGGTTCGTTTCGTCAGCCTGTCCATCCGCGTCTCCGTGCTTCCTCCCTCCGAGACGGAGCCATCACGTCTTCTCCGGACGTCACTCATGTGACAGACGCCCTCCTGGCCCTGGGGGAACACTCCCTCTCTTTTAGGCAGCCAGGAGGGCAGACATGATGGCCCTTTGTGGGCGCTGCAGGTGGCTCCCAGCCCACGGCCTTTGTTCTATTCTGCGAGGGAGCAGTCTTTAGCTCTTTCTCCAGCCCGCCCCCTCCAAGCTGAGGTTTCTCCCTCCGTTTCGGAATATTTTCTGTGTTATGACCCTGCCTGGTGCTTGTGTTTCAAGCTTTAGAAAAATCTCAGGAAAAAAAAAATGCAATACCTTCAAAAAAGGTATCCACCTGGGCAGGCCGACTCTGGCTCTGTTTCTCACTCGGTCCTCGTGGAGGAAGCCGCGGGCACCCACGGGACCCTTGAGACTCGAAGAGGTTCTCACGAACGGTGCAATTGTAAATAAAAGAGTCGTCCACGCTGCAGAGGAGAGCAGCTGCATTGCAGGCGGAAGTCGGACGTGGGGACGCGCGAGCGGAGAGCAGGAGGGGCGGGGTCCCGGGGTCCCGGGGTGCCGTCCCGAACAGCACGTGGGGTTGGGGGCGGGCTGTGACAAGGTCTGCAGGACAGCCCGTTTGTGGCCACCGCAGGTTTCGAACAGGAAATGACATGCGAACGGCACGTTAAGGCGAGCACCTTGGCTGCTAGGCATTGAGTGGATGACAGACAGACGGACACCAGTTAGGAACCTGCTGTTTTTTCGTTGGGTGCAAAGGTCATGGCCACCGCAGACAGGAGGTGGCTGTGGAGGTGGAGTCAGTGGGCAGAGTCCAGACCCATGGGTGTGGATGTGGCAAAGTCCGGGTGATGGGGGTGACGGTGAGTGACGGTGACCAGGCAGAGCTGACACCCACCCAGGCTTTGGGTCTGAGCCTGGAGGAGGGGTGAGGCACCTCACCGGGTGTGCACTCAAGTCCCCAAATTTACCCTTCTTAGGTACACAAAACCTAAGCCGGCATCATCTGGGGGGTGGTGTTTTGAAAGGTGAGCGTGTTAGACCAGATACGAGGTACGTGGGCGCTTTCGAGAATGAGGGCATCCTCACGCCATGATGCGTGTAAGCTCCCACGGCCCAAACTGCGTCAGAAAGCAAAAGTCCGGGGGCCTGTGTGTTTCTCCGGGGGCAGCTTCGACTTCGGCAAAGCGCTCAGGGAACCTCTTCAGGGACGTGGTGTTTTTCTCGGGGTTCCTGCGGGATGTCCCTGTGTGGGCTCGTGCCCACGGCTCCCGGGATGCAGACCATGAAAACGACGGCATCGGACAAGCCCCGGAGCGAAGCGGTTGCTCCCCCGCGGTGGTTCCTGACCCAGAAAGGAGAGCGAGCGAGTCCTTAGGGCCTGTCGGTGCCTCGTACACTTAGCGGGCACAGTTTCTGGAAAGCGCCCTGAGCTCTGATGAGGCAGGAAGAAACGCAGGGAGAACACAGCGGCCGGACCCTCGCCGGGCTCGTGCTCAGGGTCCCGCCGTCCGTGCGGGGTGACCACGCGGGAGGCGACTTAACTCTGGGCAGGGGAGGAGACCTCTGAGACCGGAAAGCGTATGGTGCCTCCCACACCCTTCTCAGCGTGTGCACGTTGTGCGTACGCGAAGTTTGTTAAACTGCAACACGTTGATTCTTGTTTCATTATTTTTATTAAATTTTTTTTCTTCTTTTCCTTTTTATTTTGATTTCACATCCCCCCGCCCTGCCCTTTGGCAACCATCGGCTTGCTCTCTGTGCCTACGAATCTGTTTCTGTTTTGTTTATTCATTTGTTTTGTTTTCTCTGTTTTAGATTTGACATGTAAGCGCAAATGTAGCGTTTGTCTTTCTCTGATTTGTTCTTGTTTTAACATAAGACATGTAGGCGCATAAAGGGGACCCCTGATCATTCTGCCCAAGATGGATGAATTCGATTAGCAATTTTCGTTCCCAGCTGCAGCTGAGACCTGTGTGACGGCTGGCAGAAGGAGATGTGATTTCAGATGGTGGTGACAGTCACCAGTCGTCAGAGGGTCGTCCGCAAAGGTGGGTTTGGGCGGAGAGGGACTAGAGAAGAAAATACGAGTTATTTGAACAAACGGGGACCCCTGGTGCTGGGAACGCACAGCGAAGCTGGAGCCTCTCCCGGACGGGCTGTGTTTGCTTCGGACACAAGTCAGCAGCAGGACGCCCAGTGAAGGGTGCAAGCGCCAGTCCGGACGGGGAATCCGGGAATGGGGGCCTTTGGTCGGGCTGTCCCCGGGGCCACGTAGGCAGACCGGTTGAGGCCGGGGCCAGGCTGGGACTCAGAAACAGAGGCTGGTGCCCGAGGAGCGAGCCCGTGCGGAGAACGGGAGGCACGTGAGCCTTTCATTACTCGTCCGTGTGCTCGGCTTCACTCTGACGTGGTTCAGTGTGGCCGCCCTGGGAGCATGCCCTGGGCACCACTGGGGGCTTATGGAAATGTCCAGGTGTTTGGGGCTCGGGCTCTGTCCTCTGAGAGTTTGCGGTGGCCCTTGGAGTAGGCGTAGCGCATTTCCAGGTGACTGCTCCCCGCCCAGTTCCCATTGACCCGCCGCTGAAGGCGAAGGCAGCTCTGTCCTCCCCGTGTGCCCCCCCACGTGTTATGTAATGGTGGTGGAGCCTGTGGGTGAGCGATCAGGAGGCGCTGGGGACGAGGGCTGCAATTAGATTGCTCTGTACCAGTGTGACAACGGGTTATTTCCGCCTGCAGGGAGCCAGGTGGGGACCGATCTGACAAGGGGCCGAGTGCCGTGTGAGTCACCCTCCCGTCTCATTAAATGTTTGCCCACACGGAAGACGCGCTCCGTCGCTTGGCCACGATGCCGTGAAATTGTGCTTCCCACTCGGCGCCGCCCCCGGAGACGTTTCTGGAGCCCAGGGGAGGCGGGACGGAGCGCGGTGGGATTGGGCTGTTTCTGTTGCTGCCCGGTGATCCCGAGGAGGCGGTTTCTTTGTCACTCCTGATTTCTGAAAAGTCTGAGGCTCCGCCGGTCGCACGGAGAAGCCGGGGGATGCTGACAGGTTTTCTGCAAAACAACATCTCGCAAAGCTGTTTTCTCTCTGCGCCCGGCGGTGATTAAAAATAGAAACCATTAGCACCGGGGGGGGGGGAGTGTGGTGTGGATCCTCTGGGTGCTGAACAGCTTAGGCGGTTTGGGAAAAAAAACGTTTTCTTCTTTATTTTTGGTCGAGGAGGCAGTATGTCCCACAGGTGGAATTTGGGGGAAAAGAAAACAAAACCAGCCCCAGACGTGTGGAGACTAGGCTTCTTCGGGGTGCCGATTATTCTTAGGGTACTTGTCGAAGGGATGACTCGGATGCAGGATGGGCACGCAAAGGAGATGCTATCCAGCAGGTGCTGATGTGGTCTGCGCTGTGTTTTCACAAGCAATGGAGAGAGTCTAGATGTTCTGTAATGGGTTCTTGTTCCCCTGGAGGGAACTGGGCTGTTCTCCACGGCCTCGAGACCAGAAAGAAGCAGACCAGCCTGCGGTGGGATCGGGGTGACGCATTTAGCTTCATGGAGCATTGGGGCGAAAGGGCTTCATTCATTCATTTGTCCATTCATCCGCTCATTCATTCAACATGGATTTGCAAGCATTCTATGCCAGGTACCGTTCTCAGCAATGGGACTCCAGCCGCGAACAAACCCCGAATTTCTGTCCATGTGCAGCTTGGATTCTGATGAGGTTACAGCTCAGTTCCTGGGCCTCTAACGGTCCGGTTTAGGCATGACTCTGGAGAAGCCGAGAAGACTTTCTGAGTCCGAATTTCCTCATCTGGCAAATGAGTTCACTCTGCCGTTAGTGCTTTCCAAATTTCCCTGGTCATAGAAGCACCCGGAAAGCTTGATAAGGCCCCCACGGAGACCGATTCAGTACGTCTGGACCAGCCTCGTCCCACGGAAATGTAGGAGGAGCCACACGTGTAATTTCAAGTTTTCCAGCAGCCATATTAAAAAAATAAAAAGTATAAATAAATGAACTTAATTCTAACATCTTTTGTTTAATCCCACATATTCCAAATTATGTCATTCAGTGTGTAATCGATATAAAAATAGTAAGGGATAGTTTACATTCTTTCTTCGCACTACGTCTTCAAAATCCAGTGGGTAGTTTGTATTATGACAATGCAGAGTAGCCACATTTCAAGTGCCCAGTAGCCACCCGCCTGGGGCCACCCACTGTGTCCAGCACGGGTCCACACAGAGCCTAGAGGTCTGTGCATTTGACAAGTGGTCCAGGCGATTCTCGGGGCTGAGCAGGTGTGGGAAAGACTTGACGATGCTAACAGTCCGTTAGACTATCAGGGAGCTGGGGGAACGTCCCCGGGTCAACCATTCAAGTGGCCGTGAACACGTTCGCATTTCCAGAAACCGGCCCCCGCAAGTCCTCTCACCTCCCCCTTTCTCTCTCGCTCCCTCCTCCGCGTGTCTCGGGCTGACAGTCAGGGCCTTTCAGATGACATAATGGTGCTGGAGATGCTGTGAAGACGGAAAAGCTTCAATGATCAAAGGGCTAAGGAGGCGGCTTCCCGAGGATTCACTGAGAAGATCAAAACCCTTCAGGCTGGAGGAAGAAGGCTGAAGGGTGAGGGCGTGTAAGGCGTGTAAGGCCACGGGGCGCGTGAAGAGGCCGCGCGCGGGCGTTCGGAAATCCATAAGCGCAGACCAGCGAAGCCCATCGGGCAGCCGCAGGCAGCCTTAGGACAAATAATCAGAAAAAAAAACACATTTTAGGCAGCAGAGGAAGTTCTGTGTATGCAGCAAAGGAGACAATGTGAGCAGGTTCAAGCACCGTTCGGGTGTGAGCCGCGTCTTCTTACAGTATCCTGAAACCTCCCCTATCTCCTTAAAAAGCAGTGAGGTTTGGCTTTCGAAAGCGCACTTCCCGTGCGTCCAGCCGTCTACGTGCCCCGTACGTCCGTGCATTAAGCTTTCTCAGGCCCTACTCTGTGAAATGGGCTTTGTTAGAGGTTTCGACAAGCAGAACGGCGTTGACTATGCACCACGATCCCATGAAGCCGGCATGATGACTTCAGTCTGCAGGTGGTGGGACAGGGTCGGAGCCGCTGAGTGACTTGTCCACATTCGCTTGGCTGGCGGCTCATGTCGGTGCTTGGTTTCACACGCCGAGCATTTTGACCACGTCCGGCGGCCTCGTCAAAGGACAGGATGGGGGGCCAGATGTCTACGAGGCTGACCGGGCTGTTCTTAGGCGCAAACGGGGGAGGGCCACCCGTGCCGAACTCATTTGGCCCATTTGCTGGGACCTCTCAAGGCCAAAGCCGGCCTCCCGGTACCCCATCACGTACTGGGGTGTGGAATTCCCATGGCATTTTCAGGGGCCTCGGAGTTGCTATCACGTGGTCACAGATGTGTTTGGCAGTTGAGTTTTGGGGGGCAACACAGTGTGGCGACAACATTTAGGGGACACTAGAATCCCAGTAGTCCATGGCATCAAAGCGGGAGGAGACCATTAAGACCATGTTTTTCCAACGCGGTTGTTCAAAGGAATGGCCCGACTTCTCTGTGTTAGTGATCTTGGGCCAGAGCTGGGGTGGGACCCCACGGCCCGACCCGCAGCCCAAAGACCCTTCCAGGCTGGTAGGCTTTGCCGATGGGGCCCTTTCGTTGCTCTGTGGTATGCAAACTGACTCGGAATTTGACATTTCCTTCCTCGACATTTGATGGAGATGCTGGAAACATATCCCAGTGGACCGAGAAATCGTCAGGACTAATCACCTGCAAAAACGATTTACGGCTTGCGATGGAAGATTGAGTGTCGGCGGAAATTACTCTGAGTGGCCTCCGGGGGGAGGTTGAGCTGAGTCCCATTATTTGTGCTGTTTTCCACTTCCGTGCGCTTCTCTGCCCCGCCTGTTTGCTCCAGATGGGACGTCCTCCTCTCTCCTCTCTCTCGTCCGTGTATGCCACGTTTTCTTATCCGGTCACCTGTCGATGGACATTTACGTTTCACCCCTATCTTGGCCACACCTGTGAATGATGCTGAGCTGGATATGGGCACCGATACATCAAGTCGTAGTTCATGATGACCGGCGACCATGTGCGGGGTGCCTTCCGGGAGCCGGGCATTATAATAAGCATTTTACGTATTTTATCGATATTCTTCATACTCTTGCAATGCGGTTATTACAGAAGTGGGAATTAAAGTGCTGAGATGCAGAGAACTTGCCTGAACGTGCCCAGCTGGGGCGCGGCCAGGCTGGGTGACGCACGCTTCTCAGTAGAATTCCTGACATCCGTTCGACTTGCCGCCCGCGTCGCCTTGGCAGCCCTCTGTGTGGTATTCCGAGCCCTCCGTGCAGTCGTCGATTTGCTAAAGATAATTTCTGTGTCTGACAGGTTTTCATGCAGCATGCTGCTCCGGCCCCTTCCTCGAAGTCTATGCCCAGGAGGCTGAGAAGCAACACAGAAACGCGGACCCACGTCTGGACTGCACGGGGGTCCGCTCACGTGTCACACGCACAGGTGTGGAGTGCCAAGCGGGTGGAAGGTGGTTTGGGCCGGAGACGGGTCCCTCCGCCGGGAGATGCAGAGCGGCCAGGGAGTGCAGGCAGTCTTACGGGGAACTGAAGATTATTTCCAGAGAGGGCGGCCCTTCATCCCTGCATCCTCCCCAGTGCTGAGCATCCTCAGCCGTCCGAGCGCCCCAGGCTCTTGCCCCAGCGTGCCCTTCCCTGTGGGCTTCCCAGACGCGGGCGTTTGCCGAGTCCTCTCATCCGGAGATGAGACGTGACACAGCTCTCTGTGGACCAGCCAGGCGGGAGGCGTCGGTCAGCGTGTGAGCGTCAAGCGCTGAGGGCAAGCATCGGGGCGCAGAGAACGTGACGCTCTCTGCCCGGGGCCCAGGCGACCTGGAATCGTGGGTTCTTCGTTTGGGGTTGAAGGCTGTAGGGTGGGATGGGTGGGAGCCGGGCTGGCAGCTGTCGCCTGCAATGCTGACCAGGTGCTTCCAAGGCCGCTTCTCCTGAGGGGAGGGGTGTCCTTCGACCATGCCGTGGTCCTGCTTTCCTTCAGGGAGACCCCCGTCCGTCGCTGTCACGGTCTCTCTCTCTGTCCTCTGCAGGGTTCTGTCTTTTCCTCCATCTGGCTTAGTTACAGCTGAGGCCACTGTGCCCTGTGGGTTGCTGAGTGACGTTCTCTTTCTGCTTCTGCCTAGCTCGTTTTACGTCTTAACCGTCGATGTCCTTAACTGTCCGGTTGCTTGAACACCATGGGTCAGTGACACTTAGACTTCAGACCTGTCTGCTCTCGTCCGTGCCGCACGCCGGTCACTGTGCCCAAGGCCACCGCCTGCACCTCGTGCTCAAACTTTCCAAGCTCCTTTGCTCCACTGCCCCTAGGTCCCCACTCGGCTCAGCCCTGAGACCGTGAGGCTCGGGGAGGAAGAGTCTGCTCGATCCGGTCTTTGCTGGAAGGCCGGGCCTGACCGTGGGCGTCACTCAGACGCCCTCAACGCCTCTTCTTACCGTCTGGGTGTGGAAGCGATGCAACCCTTCCAGGCCTCAGAGACTGAACTCTGCTATTCTTATTTTCTCTTGAACTAAACATTTTTGGGAAACAATTCGATAAATGTGTCCAATAACAGCCCCGCACGTCAGGGCTCCGGTGCGTCCCTGTCCTCTTCCTGGAGGCTGCTGCCTCAGCAGACAGGTGATCTGCTCCCAGGCTACTGCAGGCAGCAGTTTAATGAAATGTTTGTCACAGCACGTCTCCTATATCCGTCCCCCTCCTGCAGCCCAGCGTAAAGCTATGGCCTCGTGCCTTAGATTTTCAGGTTGTCTCTACCCTCCTTCCTCCCTCTCTCCCTTCTTTCCTCCCTCCTCCTCTCTCTTTTTCTCTTTTTTCTTCCTCTCCTTCCTCTTCCTCTTCCTCTTCCTCTTCCTCTTCCTCTTCCCCCCTCTTTCTCTCTCCCCATTCCTGCTTCAAATTTATATACTGGTCAAGACAGAGTCACCGCTATAACCCGCTGCCTAAATCTCGGTTGCTTAGAGCAGCGAGCGTGCGTTTCTCATTCGTGAAGGTTCCGCACAGGTGTTCCTCTGTAGGTCTGCACAGACCGGCGTGTCAGAGGCCCAGGCGGCTGGGCCTCAGGGCCTGGTGTGGGACCCACACAGTCCCCTGTCCAACAGCGAAGAGAACGCTGCCAAGTCCCATGCGCTTGTGTTTTTTTAATATCAGACGCGTTTAGCATCTTCCAATAATAAGCGTGTTCGCACGGAAGAGTAATAAGCCGGCTGTGTTTCGATTGGTTTTCTCCTCCCAGGCCGCAGGTTCTGGGGAGAGGCAGCACTCAGTGACCCAGCATTTTAAATCAGCAGGGGAAGGCGGGGCCTGACGGATGCTGTGCGCCAGAAGGAGGTGAAAAAAGAGTGGTGAGAGAGGACGGACTCGGAGTCAAAAACAAATGTGCCTCATTTCAGTTTTTTTCCGGAAGAGTGGTGAGGGCTGACAAAGAACGGAGAAACGTCGATGAGAGTTGATACGGACGCTATTGGAAAGCAATTTTTTTTTTTTTTTTTGGAGAATTTACTGTTAGCGTTAAATTGCTGCTAACTCTGCTCCGAATGAAAAATGACAGGCACGGACGGATGGACGGAAATACGGCGTAAGTGCAGACACGCAGCAGAGGCGAAACGCGATGACCAGGTCTTTCCTGCGGGGAATGTACAGCGCCAGCCGAGCTCCTGAAACGGCAGGTGAGATTTTTCTGCACCGAGGAAACTGAGGGCGAGTGGCCTCTCTCCCCAGTAAGACGTTGGACACTTGTTCCAACGACCGTCATGCAAACCGCATCGCAAGCATCTCGCAGTGATGCTGGTCGTACTTCCCGCGTGTGTGCAATGCCACGCCCTCCCCATGTCTCGTGCGGAAATCGCTGTGCACCTCTGCCCGGGAGAAGCGGGCCGGGGCGCAGCAAGGAGGCCCTGGGCTCTCCCAGCGGTGGCTCACGTTCGACTTCCTGGGAGACTTTCCGAACGGAAATAGCAAAACCGAACGCGCGAGGAGCGTGGTCCATTCCGAGGCGACACCCGTGTCTTGCACGACGCGGATAGGACCTTTTCCCCTTCTTCGTTATTGTTCTTCTCTCACGAGGCACGTGGTTTAGACTTTCTCTTCTCTCTTCTTTTCCTTCCTTCCTTTTGCTCAACAATTTGCAGAGCCTTTTCGAGTTTTCTAGCCATCTGACTGAGGATGACCTACCTGGATGGCAGAGACAGTGCTCTGATGTTCATTTAGACGTGATGGTGTTTCTGGGATAACTCACAACAGTATAAGGCGAGGGGGCTTCTCTCCTATTCTGGCCAGAAATTATCCCTGCGTGACAGGTCCCCAAGAGGACACAGCCACTCTGAGTGAATGATTTGCCAACCAAAGCAAACAGTGGACAGACACGTCATGTGAGTTTCTAGCTCCAGGTGCTTTCGTTACCTTTAAAGAAAGACCACCCCTTTCAATGCGGCCACTCGACCTCAGCCGTTCCCGAAAAAAACATCCTCACAAAGAATTCGCTAATTGCTTCGTATTTGACTCACAAAACTTCACATCCACAGGAAAACCCAATTGCCCCTCATTTCGCTATCTTTTTCTCCGTTGCATTAGCATAACATTTCACTAAAGACAAGCACATCAGATGAAAGGAAACTTGTTTCGCTTTGATATAGTATAACCAAGAGGTATAACGGGCGCTCACACATCAAACTCCCGAAAAGGAAATTCCGAGAGAAGATCTACAAGACAGATCATCTATCCACGCTTGTTCTCAGAAAGCCCGGGTTTAGAAGGTCCCCTCTGCGCCACTGGAAGCAATGCTTCTGGCAGGGAAATAATTCTTAAAGGGCGATTTTCTATGCTCATTTCCGTTCGCATAATTTTTTGCAGCTCACCGAATGCGTCAGATGCTGGGCGCTCCTCTCCCCTGTAAGATCGTTCGTTCTTGCCTCTGTAAAACTGTGGTTCTGAAACCACTACGTGATGGAATAGGAGCTCTAAGTATAGCTTCTGAAATCTCGAAATTATTGCCCCCACCCCCATCTCCTTTTCATCCTTCAAACGCTATTGACTCGTAATAGGCATATAGAATTATCTTATCATGAAGTTACTATCCTGTGTCAGCAAGCTGGAAAACACGAAAAGCTAAAGAAAGATGTTCTTCTAGCGGAACGATATTTTGAGGCATCGAGTGTTCAGGACCGTGTAGGAAGTCCGTCACCTGCGTTGTTCATTCATACGACCGGCCCTAGGAAAACGCCACCCCTGTGCATAAATTGGGGCCAAATCAGAGCTAATGGTGTCCCCTAAATCGAACTGTTCAAAGGCTGTGCACAATAACGTAATTTCTAGAAGTCGGACGTATGTAGATAAACATGAGTCGTATGAATAAAACAATTATAAAAAGTTTTTTTTTTTTAATGTTGTTCTAGTATAAAAGCCCATGAAGTCATCCATGTCAGGAGAGCGATATAGTCTTGGTTACTGGGAATTCTTTCTCCTCTGTTAGAAATAAGAAACTGCATAAGTATTTAAGCAGGTTTCTTAAAGATGTCGCAAATGTCCCAAGACCCACGTGGACCTCTGTTGGCAGTGCACTCTGTGTACCCGCCTGTCACTTTGTCCCCGTGGGCTTCTAAATCCTTTCCAAGTAGTCGGAAGAGAACAGAACTCTCCCTATGGATAGAATGCCAAGTTTGTTGGCGTGGGATGAGAGTTTAGGCTAAAAATATCGAAGGACGGCATGGAGTGATATATCATTATCACAGTTTTCTGGAAAATGAGAGCAATGCCACTTTCTGCCACTTCCTTGCATGCTGATTTCCACATTTGGATAAGGCTCGTGGATCAGTTTGGATAGTGTATATACGGCCTACTGCCCCGGGCTACAGTGTGATAATGGTATAAAAATAGAGGTCCCTTATCCTTGAGTTTTCCTACAGCCAGAATTTTACTATTTACTCATTTATTCAACAATATTTATTGAACACCTAATGTGTGGAAGGTGCCGAAGGTAGCACAGACAGTGACACAGTAAAGGTCCCTGTAATAAGAGAGCAGTCAGTGGGCAGCCACTTAACCCACATAGTCACAGACCGTGCAGGACGTCAGCTGGGAGAGGAGGTATGCAGTGGGTGACTGGACGAGCATCCCCGGGGACGCAGTGACATTCAGCTGGACCTAAAGCCCAACGAGGAAGCATCTGTGTAAACCCGAAGATCACAGGATTAGAATTACTGCCCCGCGATGCATACACGTTATCAAAGCGTGCCGTGACCAGGGATTTTAAAATGTGTAACTCTTATTCCGAAATCAGGAAATCTTAACTTGCAATGTGCAATCATCCGACACGTCTTCGGGGGCTTAATTAAATCTATTAGATGAGTTGTGACACGATTCACCGCCTTTCCCGGCGGGCGTCTGTCTCCCAGCCCACATGACCCCCTCGTCACGGAAAGCTTGGGACATCCCAAACCTTGTACCCCAGACTCACGTACACCACAGCAGTTGAGTGCTGAGCCTCTCCTTACCCCTGGCGCTTGAGTTTCAAACATTCTTGTCTGTCTGTGTCTTGGCCGGTGCGATGCTATCGATCGATGATAATCTTAGTGACAGACTCCTCTGAATTATTTAAAATCCAGTGAAAATACGTGTCGCTCTGAAGCCTTTGCCCCGTGTGTCTCTTCCTCCCTTGTCCCTTCAGAAATCCTCCCTGAATCGAAGAGGAAATCAATTTAAAAGCTCCTAGACACACGAAGTTAATTGATGTGCTTTTGGGATACGCACGTATTTGGTGAAACTACAAAGAAAAACAGGAAACAACAAAATTTAATTTTAAAGGGGAAAGAGGCAGTCGAGGAGGGTCTCCAAGGGTTGTGCGTTCATTTGGTTAATCATATCCCATTTCTTGGGCTCTGGTTCATGCGTGGACTTTTATCTTTCATACCTCATCTTCCTTTATAGTTTACGAACATTTCCAAAGTCAGTCATAAAATAAATGGTTCTCAGCCTCATTAACAATCTGTCCATTCCAACGAATTAAACACGCTGCAGCGAAATCCGCCCGGGATTTGCAGTCCACAGAGAGAGGAATTTCCAGAACCTGATCCCAAGGAAACTTGGAAATGCCAGCAGTTCCCACGGGAGGCGGACTCTTTCGGGGTCCAGTCGGGGTGGGAGGGGAGCCACCGCGGAGCCGAGACCCGGCGCTTCGGCCGGAACGCCGCCGGATGTCCGCGGGTGTCCAGGGCGTTCTTACGTTTGCCGGGATCTCCCTGCCCGCTTCGTCCAGAATCGCCTTCTTCCCACACAAGCCGGCGACACGTGATGAAGCCGGTGTCCCCGTCGCAAACGCACGCCTGGGAAAGGCCGCGACAGGTCGGACACGAAGGGGGCCATCGTGGCGATTGCCACGCCTTCCTGTGTCACGGTCCCTCCGGTCCCGTCCGACCTCCGGAATCTCCACCCTGTTCCCATCGGGGTCTTCCTCCGAGCGTCCCACAGACCCCTCAGAGTCCGCCAGAGCCTCGGCTGAGCGAGTTCCTCTCCCACCGGCCTTGGGCCGTGTCCGACCCCCAGCGAGGTCCATGCACGCCAGGCCGTCCATCACCAGCCAGTCAGTCAGTCCATCCAGCGGCCTAGTGAGAATCGCCTCGGCGGGACTGTCTTGGACGACTCTGCCCTGCATTGACCTCACCCCCGAATACTTACCTGGTCTAACGTTTAATACGCGTATACGCATTGTGCTCTATTTTCTGATGCAACGCTACAAAATATTTTTACTCAGGCAGCTCAGCAGGGGTGGAAAGGAACTTGCCACTGACGGCCGGCATAGATCCAACGTTACGTGGGAACCCAGAGAGATGATGACAAGCCACGGTACCTGGTGATTTCGGCGGATTATTGACTGTGGGCAGTATGAAGATGGTGATTAAGATTTGAACTATGCTATGGATGCCCTTAAGGTCAATTTATTGTAAAACGCCATCATGAATATCACTAATGCGGATAATCGCCTCTACTCGTTTTATGTTCATCGAGAACTGCTCAGAGACCCAGCTGATGGCAAACAGAAATGAATAGGAATTCGCCACCTGAAAGCAAAAATAACAGCAGGTGAGAGCCCTCGTGAGCTCCGTGCTGACGGTGCAAGGAGCCCTTCCTCAGCACAGAGAGCCGTGACCGCACGTGGGCCTTCCTGCTTTCTAGAAGCTTTGCAGACAGTGCCGGACACTTCACGGCAACCGGACTTTGTGGAATATGGAACGAGGTCCTCAGGAGACACCCATTTATGGACGTCCATTCTACGAACCCTGAACAAGTCACCTGTTCAGTAATGCGGAAAACGCACTTGGTCACGCGTGAACACGAGACTGTCTGGAATGGTGGGTGTTTTTCCGGTAATTCTAGATTGCGTTTTCATAGTTCCGAGAAACGTCAAGGCTCATCGCAGAAGGCAGAGAGCTAGTCTGAGGTCAGCTCCCTGCCTCTGTGGGTTAAGCAGCCTGCAGGTCACGTTTGTTGACGTTGTGTGTGTGGGCTTTGCCACGGTACCAAGTCTTCAGTCTCTGAGATCTGAAGGACTAGGGCACCTGCAGGTTGGCTGCGAGAAGGACCAGGCCGGATCGCGGCTCTGCCATTTATAGCGGGGTGACCTTGCGCGAGCCTCGTCAGCTTCCTGGGCCTCCATTTCCTGATCTTTATACGGGGAGCGACACCTCGTGGGATTGGGGTCAGAATTATTAGTTTCAGGACGCAAAACCGGGTGCTGGTTTCGGGAGCCGCGACGCCCAGCTTCCGACGTCCGTGAGTTCACCGGTCAGCCGGAAAGTGAACGAGCTGGTCTGGTTACACGCCCTCTGCTCTGGGAGCCCGTGGACATGACCGCCCCACAAAAACCCACCGGGGTCCGACTCTAAGATGCACCCCCGGGCCCCGTGGTCTCTTCTTCCCTCTTCAATGCCTTCTCCCCCCGAAAGCGACTCCCCCTCCATCAGAGCCAGGCAGGGCCCGGCCTGCTCACCTCCGATCGAGTCGTGTAGCTAAGGTCTCCCCTTGGGTATCACTCATTGCGGGGATTGCGTTTTCAAAGGCCGTTTCTAGAGTTTTAATCCCAAGGGCAATACCTCTGTCGTCGGGTTCTCCGCTTGGGGTGCAAAGCCCCGCATTGGCAGGCGGGGCCCGCGAGCATGTGTGTTTGCTTCGTGTGGCCACGAGCCTTTTCCAGGGAGACGGCCTGCGTCCTCTTTTACTCTAAAAAGGGGAAAAAACAAGCCTAAAGGAGAGCGTTGCAGACGACACAGCAGGACCATGTGGGAGACGCGTTGCCATGGGACGGACGTTGTCCCCAGTAGTCGGTGGCATGAGGGCCCCGCCCTGTGAACCCTGGCGCTGCCCTGGAAAGAATTTAGGCCCACGGTGGGGGGGTCCGTGGCCAGTCGCTTCGCAGTCTGCGGGGGTAACGTGGCCTCCCGCACAATTTTCTACAGGAGCACCCCCGGGGTGCTATGAACAGGGGCGCAAATGCCCACGGACCTTCCTCAGAGATGCACAGACGGGCACTTTCTGGGCGTCCTCCGCGGCGGTTCTCACGGGCACCCGCGTCCCGGGCGAGGCCGCCTTTATCTGCCTGGCGATGCCTCAGACCCTTCGTGAGGTGTTCCCGGGACCTCACGCCAGGCAGAGGCGACCTGGGGTGACTCGGTCTCAGCACCTAAGCCAGAGAAAGACTAGAAGCTAAAAGGGAGACAGGAAAAAGACAAGAGGCTAAAAAGTCGGCTACGGAATGAAGTCGGAATCGGTCCAATACTAGTTCCTTTTCCCTTGGGACCCCGTGCGGTGCCTGGGAATGTAGGGGAAGCACCAGTGAGGCTGGGGACCCCTGCTGGGAGGTGGGCCGGACCCTCAAACCACAGCCGGTTAGGAGGATACGGCGCTACCGTTGAAGGGTTCAAAGGCCTCTCAGCCCAGAACCACGTTGGACGGGTCCAGATTCAGGGCGGTTTAAGCTCCGGGTCCAGACACCCCGCGTGTGTCAGTCCCCACGCCTGGCAGTGTGGGAGCAGGGGGTCCTCCGTGCCTCGGTCATGAGGATTACGTCACTGTACACAAAGCCCCTCCAACAAGACCGGGCAGAAGAAACGTTCACCAGACACTACGCTTGTTATTTCGACCGACACATAGTCTTCTTAAGTTAATAGCTGTGTTCATGTAGGAATGATTCCTGGAAATCCAGAAATGTCCTGGGACAGCCGCTTGGGGTCTATCCGAATGCTGCCCAGAGCAGAGAAGGCCCGGCGCACGCACGCAGGTGCGCATGGCAGGTGGGCATGGCAGGTGCGCATGGCAGGTGGGCATGGCAGGTGGGCATGGCAGGTGCGCATGGCAGGTGGGCATGGCAGGTGCGCATGGCAGGTGGGCATGGCAGGTGGGCATGGCAGGTGCGCATGGCAGGTGGGCATGGCAGGTGCGCATGGCAGGTGGGCATGGCAGGTGGGCATGGCAGGTGCGCATGGCAGGTGGGCATGGCAGGTGCGCATGGCAGGTGGGCATGGCAGGTGCGCCGTCCTCTCTGGCCCCCGGAAGCTGACATCGCGGCTCACACCACCCTTCACACCCCCGGTGGTGGTGCGAGTGGGCAGTCCGTGTAGATTTACCCAGAAGGCACGACGCCCTCCGCCGTGGCGGTGGGGACCTTCGCCTGCGTGACACATTGTAACCTCGTACATTATTGTTCTGCATCGTCTGTATCGATCTTTTTTGAGTTTACTTAGTGTCGATCGATCACCTGCAATCCCGTGATCTCTGGGCATTGTACCAAATTTAGTCGTAAAACCCTGAGGACCACAGTGTCACCCTCGCGTTCCCTTCACCCTGTGGGACCCCGGGGTCACCCCTCACCGCTCGGCCTGCTGTGGCAGAAACGGCTGCTCTGTGTCTGGGCGTCTCTCTCCGTGAAGCCTGACGTCAAGTCGTTCGAGAATCATCATGCCTGTTACAGTCCTCTTTGCGTTCCCCTCCCCCGTGCGAGACCGGAGGGACTAAGCAATTAGCCGTAAGCGGTGACCCCGGGGTGGGGGACAGGTGAGGCGGAGGCCCCTGTGAGCAGGGGGCTGGAGAGCGGGCTGAGCCGTCAGGCGGAGGGCGGGGGCGGGGCGGCTTGGACAGCTGCCTTCGCGCTCTGGCCACCATCTGCTGTGACAGGCCACGGCGCTGTTCCCCGAGGAGCATCTGTGCGAAGATCACACGCGTTTGTGTCGGGCGAAGGACGCGGGGCCCCGCAAGCCGCAGATGCCCCACGGCAGAGGGAAGGGGGAGCGCTTCCAAACCGTCGCCCGGAGACAGGCGCGCGATGTTGCCTCGTCTAAAACCCATTTAGTAAGCGGCGTGGAAGGGAGGGCTGTGACTCCAGAGGTCACATCATGCATTTTTAATGTTTGGCCAGGAAGTAGCCGGACAGCAAGCGCAAACATTTGGCGTCTGCTTTTCCTACTGAGACGAGGCAGGAATAGGCGAAGAAACACCGAGCTGTGCAGGGTCGGCCCAGACCAAGTTCACGCCAGTGACCGGCAGGAAGGCCGATCTCTAAGGGGCGCTTCGAAGTCCGATGCTCTCGAAGGCACAGGTGCGGCGTTCCTCAGGTAGCGAGCCCTGACCCTCCCGGGCAATTATTCAGACCATTCCTGGGAATGATAAAATAATAATCTGTGATCCCCTTTTTGTATTCTGGGGGGTTCAAACGAATCTGCAGTGGCCGAGAGCCGGGCGGTGCCGGCTTGTGGGTGGCCGGGGTGTCATGAGGAGATGGGATTGTGAAGAACAGCAGAGAATGTTTGAGCGGTGGGTGCGTTTGGCGTTTTCCTCATGGTGGTGATGGGTTTTCTTTGTCCTCGCCGATCTCATTACAGACCGTAACTACCGTGTTTTTTTAATGTCAGTTATTCCTAGATAAAGCTATTAAAAACGTATGCCCTCAAATATGACATGTATAGAAACATTCAGAGTAGTTTTAGTCACAAAAGCCCCAAATAGGAGACAACTCAAATGCCCATTAAAAGGAAAACAGATTTTTTTAAAAAAAAAGTTGAATCTTTATGTAATAAAATACCTCGGTACAGGGAAAAAGAACAAACTGTTGATGTAGGCGGCGGTTGGGACGGGTCTCAGAAGCAAGGTGGCCGGATGCGCTGTCTGATCCTGTTCACGTGGCGTCTTCAGAACCAGCATGAGCTACCCACGGCGACACACGTCGGGAAGCGTGTGGCGGTCGAGGGAGCCTGACCACAAAGGGTGACGACAGGACACCCTCGGTGACGGAAATGCTTCACACGTCGTTTTGACGACGATCTCAGAGCCACACGCGAAGCACACGGGGCTCTTAAACGTAGTATCTCTGGTGCTTTAACGATGGGTGGAGCCTCGTCGCACTTCCCCGCTCAGACGTGCCCCAGATACCGCCGAAGCAGCCTTCGTCCGCGTCTCTCGGGCACGGTGGAAGTTGAAGGATCTCAGTTTGCGTAGAGGAGCGAGCAGGGGGGTGCGGGCGGCCCGTCTGGCTTCCCGGGGTCTGCGGATCCAGCATGCACAGCCTCCCCACCCAACCCCCACCCCTGCTCCTGCTCAGGGTTCAAGAAAGCGCCTAAGATGAAATCCATCTGCCTGAGCCCCCCACCCCCCGGCGCGGGGAGGGGGAGGGGTGGCTGCCAGGTGGGGGCGGGAGCTGTGGGCCGTGGACGTGAAGCGCGTCCTCACTCTCCCGGCTACGGAGGCGTCACGCTCTGGAGGCTCAGGGAGGCATGAGAGTGACACAGACCCCGATGTTCGCGGTCTAGCGCGGCCACCCCCTCGGGCCTTGACCTTGGTTTGTTCACATTTCGGTGGCCGTCAGGTGGAAATGGTAAGAATGCATGCCTAGGATGTGAGTCGTTAACGATCATTCATAAAAGAGCAGATTTAACCCACCCGGGCATCGGGCTGAGCCCTTGATATAAACTAGAATCGATGCATTTGATTCTTATCGTCCTTTGAAACATCTCGCCCCTTTCCCTGGCATGGCTAAGGGCCCACATTCCACGTCCAATTGTCTTTTAGGAGACGGGGAGGCGAGAGGCTAATGGAGAGATCATAAAGTCTGTGACTGAATAATTGAACGAGGGCAACAAGCATCCCAGATCGCATTCAGCATTTTCTAAAGCGGGCGAGTGTATGTGCTACCGGCGGACAGATGGACGTGGCGGGTGCGCCTCTCCCCGGCGTTGAGCGTCCAGCGTGTGGGGAGCGTTCTCACAGCCCACGGGGGCTCCCGGTCCTGAGGCCTCAGAGGGACTGGGGTCAGGAAGCACCAGCTCCATTATAAAACAGGTCGCAGGGAGCGGTGTGCAGCGCCGAGGACACGGCCAGTCACACCGTGACAACCTCATGTGGTGGCAAGGGGTGACCGGACCTGTTGTGGTCACTTCATGAGGCGCGGACACGCTGCCTCACTGTGTTGTACACCTGAAGCTAAAATATGGTATGTCGACGACTCTGGTTTTTAAAAAATTTAAAGAAACTGGAAAAATTTTAAAAGAAACCAACTAATAGACTCCATTCAGTGCAAAAAAAAAAAAAAAAAAGGCTATCAACTATAATTTCCCATTAGCTGGAATTATGAGCATTTGGGGTGAGTGTGCGTGTGCACGCATGCATGCATGGGCCCCACGCCGGCCTCCTGAAGTTCCTCAGACACACCTGTCACATGGTATTTCCCTCAGGGGCTTTTACACCTGCTTCTCCCCTCCCGAAACATCACATCCTTAAATATGCCCTTTGCTCCCGTTAGGTCTCTGCTCACCTGTCACTTGCTAGAGACAGCACCAGTGACGAGCTTACATCAGCGAGCCCAGCACCAGTCTCTGTCTCCTTAACCAGTTTTATGTTTCTTTCTGGTGTTTATCACAGTCTCAGGACACAGCAATATTTATGATTCATCCATTTATGGCCCTCCCTCCCCCCTCCCCCACAGGACACATTTGTCCTGTTTGCCTCCGAGACCCTGATGCCTAGTGCAATTCCTGCAGCCGGCCAGGGCTCGATAAATACCCGCTGAAAGCGCTCGGTTTTCTCAAATGCATCTCCGAGGTTCTCAAGAAGTGAGTTCACGACTGGAGAGGGCACGGAGGGTGGCCGGAGGGGTCTCCTGAAGGGGGGAACGAGGGCGCCGAGCCAGCCCACCGCACCCTCGGGGCCAGCCTGCCGCTGCGGGGACGCGGACGGAGGGTCCCGTCGACGGTCAGTCAGGCACCTCGAAGGGCGGCCGTCGGGGAGAGCGCTGTGCGCGGGGTGGGTTTCTTTTCTGGCGTTTCAAGCCAACGGCGCTTTCTTGGAAGCACAGGGTGCGGGCTGCTGGCAGAAGCCTCTTTACTCTCCCCGAGGCTCCAAGGCTCCGAGGCCTGTGCTTCAGGTATGGCGATTTGTTCCACCCTCAGGCCCAGAAGCTCCCAGGATAATGGAAAATTATCGTGGGTTTTGAGGGCTTCTGTCGAGCCGAGCCGTCAGCCAGCAAGAGCACAACTCTGAGGGTGTTTCTCAGGCTTTTTTTTTTTTTTAAACCACCTTCCTAAGGAAACGTAAACATTTGTTTGCTGATGACCCTCTGTTACTGAGGGGGAACCTTTCACCGGGGGGGCTGAGTTTTGGGGGGACAGAAACCGTCGCCAAGATGGAGATCTTCTTGTTCCCTCCGAGAACCAGTTTTCACCCCCCTGGAGGACGCGTGTCCCAAACTCACACTCTTGCTCACAACACACACATGGCTTCGGCCTTACAGTGACAGAACAGGTGGCATGAGGGACCCAGCTGGCCGGTTGCCGCGTTAGCAATGACTGAGCGACAGTTCGAACCGAGGCTCGTGTGACTTAAAAACAAAACAAAACAGAACCTCGTGCCCGTGAGCTCTCTGCCGTGTGGTCTTTCCTTGAGCACGGGAAGCAAGTCCCAGATGACAGCCCCCACGGACGTGTGTGAGGCAAATGCTTAGTGAGTGTGTTTAGTTATTCTGCAAGAACCTGTCTGTGGGACTCAGGAGTTCATCCGGTCTGCAGCTTCTCTGCGGACTTCATGTTTTTTAGTAACAGCTTTATCGAGGGGCATTTCACATACCATGAAACTCAGCCTCTTGGAGAGGACGGCCCAGCATCTCTGTGTCGCCGAGTCATACAGCCACCACCACTACCGAATTGTGAAACCTTTTCATCACCCCGAAGAGAAGCCCTGTGCTCCCTGGCAGCCGGTCCCCAGCGCTGCCTTCACCCCTGGACCTGGCATCACGACTGGACTCCCTCATTCGGGCTTTGCCCATTCTGACCCTTTCGTGTAAATGTCATTGTACCACATGTGGCCCCTTGTGACTGGCTTCTCTCGCTTAGGATAACGTTTTCGAGATGCACCGACGCTACCTCATCCCTTGAAATCTCCGTCTCCCTGACAGTAAGACTGGGACGGTAATGGTCAGGTTTACAACAGACGGGAGATTCTGTGTGTCATCATTTCCTGACTGTGCCCAGGCATCCTGCTCAGGTTCCCAGCCTACAGCTCAGCAAAAACCAGTCACCCAGGGTGTTCTCGTCCTCCGCTGAGACACTTAAACTGTCCTCTGGCCAAACCGACTCCTAGATAGTTAGACCCAGAGAAAGTAGACGACGTCGCATGGGGATACGGGGAGAGGAACCCCACACTGTCATGCCATGGTTACGCCTTAGAGGTACACATTGGATCCTGGCCCTGAGGGTAGAGCTCTGAGCAAAGAGACACAGTTCAGAAAGCAAAAACCGACAGACGGGCCTGTTTGATGGCACAGACAGGAGAGAGAGCTGGTTCCTATCGATTAACTATTTAAAAAAAATTTTTTTTTTAAATCGAGATGGATTGACACATAGCATGTGTTAATTTTGGGTGTGTGACGTCATGGCTTGACCTTTGTACTCATTATGAAACGATGACACGATCGCTACAATAAATTAACATCCATCATCACATGTCGTTAAAATTTTGCTTCCTCCAATAGGAACTTAGAAGAGTCACTGTCTTAGCAACTTTTAAGTATACAATTCGTTGTTATTAACCATGTCATCACACTGCACGTCACATTTCCAGGACTGACTGACTTAGAGCAAAAAGTCTATCTCTTTCGACCCCTGCACCCATTTCACCCACCCCAAACCGGCTCCGGCCCCCGACCTGAGGTTCTCTATATCTATGAGCTTGGTTTCTGTTTGGCTTTTTGTTTGTCTGTTTTAGATTCCACGTATGTGACCGTATGGCATGTGTCTTCTCTGACGTGTTTCCCTTAGCCTAACGTCCTCGGGGCTCATGCATGTTGTCACAAAGGGCGGGATTTCCTGATTTTTCGTGGCTGGGTCATACTCCATTGTTCGCAGGCAGCTCATCTGCTTCGAGCCTTCATCATCTGCCAGTGGACGCTGAGCTTCCACGTCTCGGCTGCTGGCAACAACGCTGCGGTGACCATGGGGTGTAGATATCTTGTCGAGTTAGTGCTTTCATTTTCTTTGGAGAAATACCCCGAAGGGGAGTTCCCGGACCACTGTTAGTCTTTTTTTAATGTTCTGAGGGTCCTCCCTGCTGTTTTCCATAGGGGCTGCACCGACTTGCAATCCCGTCGGTCGGGCACGAGGGGCTCCCTTTTCCCCACATGCTCGCCAGCACTTGGGTTTGTTGATTTGTTGATCACGGCCACTCTGACAGGTGTGGGGTGATGTCTCGTTGTGGTTTTAATTTGCATCTCCCTGATGACGAGTGACGGAGAGCATCTTTTCATATGTCATGGGCCATGTGTGTGTCTCCTTTGGAAAATGCCTGTTCAGGTCCTTTGTCCATTGTCTAATCAGTTTTTTGTTTTTTTTTTTTATTATTGAGTTGTATGAATGCTTTGTATATTTTCGATATTGACCCCTTATCAACTATGTGATTTACAAATATTTTACTTGGTAGGTGGCCTTTCATGCACATTCAGGTATATAGGAATCGATTTGAGCAAGGCCAAAAGGAACAATGCGGTGGTAGAATTTTAGCAATTCCTATAACTATAGTAATATATATGAATATATTATAATTAATTATATGCAGCAATTACTGTACTATTATAATTACAGTGACTGCTGGACACTCATTCTGAGCGTGTATGAAAATCACCCGATTTCCTTCGCACGCCAACGGGGAGCGTCATTATCATCACCGCCATCCCATTTCATTCATCGTCATCGCCATCCTCGTAGGCGACGACGCTCAGGCACAGCTGGGCTGACAAACCGCCAAGGTCTTCAAGACCACGACGGAGCAGCAGAACCGGGGTTCGGACCCAGGTGGCCCTGTTGCAGACTCTTCCTTATCCAGAGACACGCGGACATATCTTTTTTTCAATAAAACATGAACAGAAGTCACTGCTCGACCATTTCTTTACCAAGGGGGCAGGCGCGCTGCTAGGAATGTGCATGGATTATCGCTCTGGGAAAAGAAGGCCGAGCCCTTCTTCCCTGTGCCCGACATGGATGTGCAGATGACTGTTAGATTCTCGCTTTTATGTGGATCTCCTGGAACCTGCAAGACCTTGCTGGCATTGGTCCTCTCTCTCTCTCTCTCTCTCTCTCTCTCTCTCTCTCTCTCTCTCTCTCTCTCTCTGTCATTTAATTTAATCAGACCGAAGTTAGGCAAATTGCAGGATTAATAGTATTTGTAGGAGCTTATTACTTCTCAGACTTCCCTCACTGGAGCCACAGTCTCCTTCCAGACCTTCGTAAAATGACTCCCAAACTTAAATTATGCCCGTGCCTCAGACAAGCCGGCATCCCTTTGCAATCCGGCCTTCATCTTCTCAATTCTGATGAAGGGGACAGGAATATTATTCCAGCAGACATAGCCGAAAAGCTCCCTCCACTTGCTGAGTGGGCGGGGACAGAGGGAACAGGATTCGCATATTTTCAAAGAAAATCCTGTTGTGTCTTTTTGTACCCCTCTCCCTCCCCCACCCCGAAAGCCACTGCTGTGTGGGCAGGGGCTTGGGGCGTGATTCAGTGTATATAAAGATCGCACTAAAAACGAGGTCTGTCCGAGGCCTGAAATGCCCACTAATACCTAAAAACCGAAACCGTCATTTGCAGCCTCTGAGTCTTCTTTCGCAGTTAATACTTGTACTTGAATTTCCTACTCTCTGCTGTGGTCTTCATAAAAGGTCGCGTCCAGTCCATGGCGGGCGTCCCTGTCCGAGTGGGGCGCCGGCTCCTGGTTGGGCGGGCCAGGCCGAGGAGCTTCTGCTCCGGGCGGAGGCATTTACTCCCTTGTTTAGCTCTTGACATCAGGGCTCTCTGCTGAGGAGCTGTTCCCCCGGGGGCAATGTGTCTGAATGACTGAGCACATTCAGGTCAGCGTTTGATGAGGTCCCGGTCGCCTCCACAGGAGACGTGAAGACGGTGCCCAAGCAGGTGATCGTGGGCGTTAAATTACACACATGCGGAGGCGGCTGGTGCTCGGCACGGGGTAAATACTTCCGAACGAGGCAGCTGCCGTTGCTGCCGCCTTTCAGTGCCCCGACCACGAGTGACTGCGTTGCCTCTATTTTCATCCGTCCGAGACTCGATTGGACGTAATTCCTCGTTTAGGCATCTAGACAATGACGGTCTTCGGGTGTCTCAGAGATTTCGTGTGGGGGTGGGGGGGGGAGATGCCTAGGAACATAATCCCGCCAACGAGGGGTCAATGTGGCCCGTGTCGTGCCGGAAGCTTCCGGACGTTTGGGGACACGTGCGGGAATGGGAGGAGCTTAGCGATGGAGCGACGGGGTCGATGCCTCCCGAAGCCAGACGCCGATGTCGCCGACGGCTCTCTCCGTGAGGGCGAAGAGCGTTGACATCTGTGTCACACAGCGACGACGGTGGCTCTTTCCTGATTACGGTTCTCGGACCTCCGGTCGCAGGCAGAGCTCGGGCGGCCTGGTCCCGCGGGGCCGGCCCGCCTCGCCGCCTCTGGGTCTCCCACGACAGTCACTGCACGTGAACCTTCTCGAACCCCGTGAGCCCTGGAGACTGGAACGGAAGTGGTCCGACCACAGGAAGCCCCGGGGCCTGACCCGAGGAGCCGCCCGCCGCCGGCCTGCAGGTGGCCGTGACGGAGACGTGTCACGGTGCTTTTCTCTGCGTCCCCTGCCTGCCTCCTCCCCCGCTCCAGCCGAGTCTTCTCTCCGCTCACTGTTTATTTTTTAGCAAAATCCAAACCCCTCTATTCAGCCTTCAGCCACAGCATAATTAAAACGGTTTTCGTTTTTTTCCCCAAAGGACGTTCTCGGTGATGCCGTCCGCTTACAGAAGCTTCTCCTTTGCTTCTGACGAGGGACGGTCAGGTTGGCCCTTTCCTGGCAGAGGGGAGGGGAGGAGGTCGAGACCCGACAGCAAGCCCAGAACTGGGGACCGGCTTGTCACTGGGAACTCCCACCCCTCGTGCTGCCCATTACAACGCTCCCCGTGGGGACACGTCTGGCCAAGCTCACATCCCAGATGACGCCGTCTCGTCATCCAGACAGAGTGGGCCTGTGACGGGCCACCATGCGACCGCCCGTGTCTTCTGGGACCCCCTGCAGCATTTCCGTTGTTGGCGTATGTAGCTGGGGTGTTAGAAATAGGTTATCATACTAAAAACGATGGACGTGTGTCTGCGTCTGTCTGTCCGTCTTGGAGTGTGTGTCTCTGTGTGTCTGTGTGTACATCCCTGTATATCTCTGTGCACCTGTGTTTGAGTGTGTGTGTCGTCCTGAACTAGATTTTAGGTTTTGTTAGTGACAAGAATTTTAAACATTCCTATTGTATCTGCAGTGGTGCACAGCACAGTGGAAAAGTCCACGTCAGATTTTAAAAGCACAGCTATTGATTGCTCGGCTGCCAGTCACTGACAATATATCTTCATGCAGCCAGTGTTCATTAACATGCCAGTCTCTTAATTGAAAGACATCTATATAACGTGTGATCATGTGCCTGGAACCCACTCCTAATTGCTGGGGAAAAAATATGGGGAGAAAGTAATTCCCTCAGTAGTGAATTTACGTCTTAACCATACGAAATAACATTAGTTTGTGATATACAGAAGCTTAACTTTTTAACATCGTTTATTCTGTCAGACTCAGAAATTGTCAGAATTTTGCTAATAATCCACGGGCTCACGGCTGGTCAGGGATTCGCCTCGTCCCTGACGACACTTGGACTTAGATAGAGCAAACACGTTGTGGACATTCCTTTATATGGCCATGAAGTGCTGTTTCTTGACATTGGCATTGCCGCTGAGAAAAATGCCTGTGATTCTGAGCATCGATCGCTGTCATCGGAGGGTGGAGTGGCCTGTGACCTGCGTGTCTTTGAAATCCTGTCACCACGTTGCTGAAGTCCTTCCTAATCGCCAACCCTCGCGATGGGGGACAGCTCACACGAGCAGATGCTACCAGCCACGCAGGTAGCTGGCTTGCCGTCAGGTGCCAGAGCCAACATCCTTGCCGCCCTTGGAATGTCTGCTTCCTCTGCGTGGTGAGCTGGACCCCTTCCTAGCCCGCAGGGCCATCCGGTATGGCCTGAGGGGGGAGTACCTCTCTAGAGGATTTAATATCAACACCCAACATAGGACAATTGGGTGAAGAGCTGAGACGTGTGCCTGGATGCCAGGAAAATTGGCTTGTGTTATTACAACAAAACGTTTAATGTTTTCGTTTGTTTTCATGGTTTGGTAACTCAACCAAGGCCCTGGAAACCCTTTGCAGGCGTGGAGGGTGGGAGCGAGAGACGGTCCCAGCTCTCAGCCGGGCAGTCCATGGCACGGACCCGAGGGAGGCTGCACGGACGGGGAACCCGAGCGCTTCGGGGGATGCAATGGCAGGGGTCTGTACTGTCACCTGTCCTCTCTGTACGAGGCCTTTCTCCAGCGGCTTCTGCTTGGAGAGGGCCCCCGCAAACAGATACGAGGTATCTGCGAGCTCTGGACGTCCTCGTTAACTGTGCCATTGTCGCTAATATGTTTCTAACGAAAGTGTTAACTGTGTCATTGTTGCTAATATGTTTCTAACTAAATCGCTAATGTGTTTCTAACTAAAGCGTAGGTCTGGACCTGGGGTATAGAGAATGAGATTCTGTTTGTGGGCAGGCGTGCACACGCAGGTCTGAGCTCAGCTCACATTCGCCGCACTGATTCCTTCGAATTTTCTTTGCACCCAAAGACGGAGTCTCTCCTTGGCTGTCTGGGGAGCACCTCTAACCAGTTTTATGTAAACCGGAACTAACAACTTCCTCTCCCCGCAAAAACAAAATAAGCCATCCTTCCTTCTATCCCCTCATCCCGGGATGGGCCAGCTCCATCCCTTCAGTGACAGGGGCACAAACTGCTGGGTCGTGTTTTGGCCGTCGATGTCTCTCGCCCCAGACACCTTACACAGCAGCAAACCCCGGCTCTGCGATCCAAACGTCCCCAGGGTCAGGCCGCTGGTGGTCTCCCCTGCATCCTTCCCAGGCCACACTCCCCTCATCTGCTCCGCGATCTCACGGGGAAGCCACCATCCATCTGGTCGCCTCGTTCCCGTCCTGAGTGCCTGCCTACCGGCACGTTCCCCACCCAGCTGCAGAGTGATCTTTTGTAAGTGACAGTCAGGGCCACTAATAGGGTCCCGACTGGCCCAGAGCAGAACCCAAGTCCTCATGATGAGGTGTGAGACGCTGCGTATTCTGCCCACAAGCGAGTCTCCCTCCCCCTCACTGTCTTCACCTGCTACCAGCCTCCTCCTCACTCACCGGGCGTCACCACACTGGCCTCCTGCCATTTCTCAGACCGACCCACCGTCTTCCCGCCGGGGTGCTAGCCCCTGCTGTTCCTCTGCCGTTCCTCAGTGCCGTTCCTCCTGAGGGTCTCACTGCTCGTCCCCTTGCTGTGCTTGGCTTGCTCGAACGTCACGCTGCTAACGAGACCCCCCCCCGCCATCGCCATATCCAAAACGTCACCCCCACTTATACCCGTGTGTCGCCTGGCGCTTCGCCTAACGCTGTTGTTCTCGGTGGTGCGTGTACCTCTTGGTCTGTGACATTGCTAGAGTCTGTCTCCCCACACTGGAACGTTCCGTCCACGCGGGGCGGGTTTTAGACGTTAGGCGGACGCTGGCATTTCAGCACCCAGGAGAGCACCAGGCTCGCGGGACCTGACGCGTCGCGTGCACTGAACGAACGAGTTGGAAGACAGGTGCTCTCTGTTTGCATACTTTAGACGGAAAGGGGCGGAAACGGTGCGAGAAATAAAAGACAGAGACACAGAGACAGACGGGTGAGCAAGAGTGTGAACTACACACTCCAGGGCAGAGCCACGAACGGATGCTCCGGCAAGTCCCGCGGCAGCAAGTCGCACCCCAGTGCGTCACACCCTCTGGGACTTGTCTTTCTGACTTACCGTTGTTTGCCAAAAACGGGCTCGCTCCTTAAAAGCCGCAGAAGCCGATGTGCGCTGAGGACATTGTGCCGGGCCCTTGACTCGTATTATTCTGCCGGATCCGCACAGACGCGGTCTGCAGCGGACACTCAGGCTGTTGAAAGTTGTTTATTTTCCTGAATTCCAGACCTACGGTGGGTGCTACTCCTGCCTCCCCCCGCCACCCCCACCCCAGCCGACGAGTTGAGAGTCCATCGCGGAAGCTCGATCACCAGCCGAAGCAGTTAGTCGCTGGTCCGAGGTCCTCCTCCAACACCGTCTCGTCTGTGTGGCCCCAATAAACAAAGTGTTCCAGGTGGCGGCAGCCCCGCCGGCATGGGCCCCCCCACCCCGAGTGATGTGACGACGTTGAGTCGAGTCCCTCCTGAACCACGACGGGCAAGCGGCATGAGTGAAGAATAACACCCCCCCCCCGATGGGCTTCGCCCTGCAGCTCTTGTCCACCCCAGTCGGATAGGAAGACGCGAAAGTGTTGTTCTTTGCGGGTGACACGGTCCCCTCCGCAAAAAAACCGCTCAGGAAGTTACGAACTGCTCCGAGACTGATGAAAGCGTTTGGTGAGGTCGTCAAGGGCAATGCCAGTGTTCAAAGCCCAGTCACACTTCTATAATACCGGCAGACACTTGGGGGACAGCTAGTTCTGCCACCTCTAGTCCTTAGTTATTCAATCGAGATTCAGACCAAATCATTTGACCCCCCAGATTAAAACTTCTCAGAGGTTTACCCTATTGCCCTTTAGATAAAGCTCAAGCACTCCAGTCTGGCCCACAGGGGTCCTGCCTAATCTGACTCCTCGTTATCACCCCGTGGTCCCCCCGCCTCCGCCAGCCACACAAGCCTCCTCAGCTCCTCAAAAAAGTCAGGCTTCTCGCTCTTCCGTTTCCTCTGCCTGAGACTTTCCCTTTTCTCATCCGGCCTTTCACTTTCTTATTCTGATCGCCCGGAGGGTGTCGTCACCCATTTCGCTTCCCGGGGAGACCTTCGTGGCTCCCCACACGAGGTCAGGCCACTCTGTCACAAGCTCTGCCCGCATCCTGGGCTGCTTCTAACACGTCAGAATCCTGCTCAAGTAATTCCCTGTTAATGACCTCGCGCGACCACCCGTCCCTGGCCGAGGGGAGGAGCTGCCACATTCTTGGACAGATGGGACCGTCCCGGACTAGCAGCTGGAGAGGTGTGGGCCCTGTGGTGACCATCACCATGGAAACCACGGCTCAGGAGTGGTTCCACGGGGGCGTGTGTATGATGGCGAGGGGCGATGGGGGGTGACTGGAGACGGGGCTCGGGCTGAGGGAGCCCCTGGACCGTCTGCGGAGTGAGCAGGGCAGCGCGGGGCCTCAGGGCTGGAGATGGGGCAGACACAGCGCCCTCCTGAGATTGCACCCCGAACCACCGAGCGCCCTGTAGAAGAAGCCAGGAGCACGGCGGGGGAGGTGGCTGAAGAGACGGCGATGTCCCCAGCGCATCTGGAGGACGCAGAGGCCTGGAGCAGCCACCTGGCCGATGCGGCAGGAGTCGGAGGGACCCGGCACACGGACAGTTCTGGAAGGGAACCAACGTGAGGAACGCTCAGGACCCAGCTGAGAAACTCGGGTGGGGCTGGGCGGAGCCCCGTCAATCGTGGGGAGAGGTGAGGCACCCCCCGGGGGCAGGGCGGGGACCGCTGCCGGGGCGGCTGCTCTGAGTCCTGGCCCGGGTGACTCTGCAGCCCCCTGGACGCGCCGAGGCGCCGAGCCCCGCCGCCCAGGCCGGCCGGCTCCTCCGTCTGCACGGACGCTCTGTGTCACGGGCCTTCACTTCGTTTCCCGTCTCCCCCTGTCCTTTCTCTCCGGGGCCAGGCGCCCTGGCTTCGTGTACCTTAGCCGACGTGGCGATGCCCCACGGCTCGCCGGCCGACGTGGCACGCCCCGCGCCTCACCGGCGTTTCGTTGGCTCTTCCCTTTGGACTGTTTCCTTCCTACGGTTCCTCTCGGGTGGTTTCTGCTGCCACATGCTCAGCGTCTCTCTCTCTTCTGTCCGATCTGCCGTCACCCCCATTTTCCATATCTTTCGATGTCGTAGCTTGCATCTCTAGAAATTGCAGTATTTTTGTAACTCCCATGCCTCTGCATTTAGCTTTTTGAATACATGGAAAACAGTCATAAAAGGGATTCTAATGTCTCTCTGCTAATTCTAACATTAACATCTTTTCCGGATGAGTTTCACTTTGATTATTACCCTTCGTATGGGCTGTGATTTTCTGCTGCTTTTTATACTTAATAATCTTTGATCGGATGCCAGTCTGTGAATTTTAGCTTGTTGGAAGCTGAGGGGTTTTTTTTTTTTTGTATTCTCATAAATATTTTTGAACTTCCTCCTCTCCCCCTCGCCACGCAATTAAGTTCCTTAGAAGCAGTTTGATCTTTTTAGATCAAAAGCGCCTCGGGCATGACTGGCATCAGGCTCATGCTTCCCCCGTCTCGGAGGACACCCTTCTGGGTGCCAGTCCTCAGTGCGCGGTGCCGGCCGGGCGGTGGGAACGGGCACCGGTCCAGGCCCTGGGCGAGCACCGAGCGCGGCTCCGGCTGGTCGTCTGCGTGGCCTCGCATTCCAGCCGCGGGAGGCCTCCCGCGTGCGTGCGCCGCCTGCTGGCTCTGTGCTGCATGCTGGACGGGGTCCTCTGTGGACCTCTGATGGCTCCTGCTGTGATTCCTGTCGTCCCCCTTGTGAGCGGTGAGGCCTTGGGCTCCCCGAACTCTCAGCTCCGTCTCCCCGCCGTGGCGCGTCCGCCAGCCTGTGCCCGCGACCCCCCCTCCCTGCGCTGTGGCCAGGAGCCCCCTCGGGGCAGGAGTCCAGGGCATCCTGGGACTCCTTGTTTGTTCCCCACCTCTCAGGGCTCACGTTCTTCCGCAGCCTGGTTTTTTTGTTTTTTGTTTTTTGTTTTTTTTGTTTTGTTTTGTTTTGTTTTTCAGTTTCCCAGGCAGGCGGCAAATCCAATCTCTATAAAATCATCTTGGCCGTACGCAGATACCTCGCTGAGCAAATGCAGATCATACGGCCTCTGTAAAGCGCGAGATACATCTCAGTTGACAGACAATAAAGTGCACCCTTGAAAAGCGTGTGGTTGAGTGGTTTTCAGCACGTTCCCAAGTATAGTCCGCGTATTCATTATCGCCATTATAGTCAGCGTATCTGTTATCACCATTATTGAATTCCAGAGCGTTTTCATCGCCGTGAAGAGAAATCTCGTGCCCTTAATCACCGCGCCCTTTCCCCCCGCCACCGCTGATCTCCTCCGTGTCTCCGTGGGTTTGCCCGTGTGGACACTGCGCATGCACCGATTCCCGCGACATGGGCCTTTGGGTCTGGTTCTTTCAACAGGAGGCGAAGGCTAAGGCAGAGCAGTCAGCTGCCTGGCTGGGTGTTAAATGTGTCCTCCCTGCCTCCCGGGCGCTCGCAGCCCTGGGCGCTCGGCGCTTGGCGCTCACAGCCCAGGCGTGTGCTTCTGGGCTGCCCAGAGGACGGCAGAGCTTGCTGAAGAGCGCTGGACACCTCCCGCTCCAGGTTTTCCTGAAAGGCTTCTGGTTAGCCTGTCATTTGCCTGACGGCTATCCATAGCCTGTCATGGAGACGTATGTAAACCGTGGCCTCTAAATGTTTTTGACAAACGCCCCTGGGAAAAGGCTCTTGTCACAGGCCAGGCTCTCAAATCAGGTAAAATAAAAGCAGCCCTCCACGCACAGGACCCTGCTCCTTAAATAAAGACGATTCTCCGGAAGTACAGCTACGAGGAGCATCGCCCCCACTCTGCCCCCTCTGATGGCTGCTCATTGTCACCACAATGAATGAGCTGTTGGTTTCCCAGGCCCCCACGGAGCTGCAGAGAGAGAGAGGGACCAGAACAGGGCAAGTTAAAATGCCCGAAGCTTGCTGATTTCCCTGAGATTCAGCTGGTTTTCTTGAGTAAATGCACCCGGGATAGAGGCAAGCCTTTGAGTTAATTTCCAGAGTGCTAGAAATGTTGATTCTGACGCTTTTTGCTGGTTTTCTCAATTGCTTTTTTGGAGAGCATGATTCAGATCCTTGCAAGGAAAAGAGTAATCATGCCGCCTGCCGCTCCATCGCGTTCTCCCTGCCGGGACGTGATCTGGGCAACACAGGTGACCGATAAATATTTACGCGCTGAACGAGCAGATGGGTGAACTGAAGGGTCAGGTCTCCGGAAAGGAGCAGGGGGAATGTTGCCTCTGCTCCTTCTTGCCTTTTTCTTCTTTTCACTGTTCTCTTTCTTCTCCTCTCCTGCGAGCGGCCTTGGCGGGGGAGGGGTTGCCTCGGCCCTGCAGAGGTCACGTGATGCATTTGCTAAAGAACCACTTGCGACCGAGCACCTTCAAGAGGAGCCTGCAGAAGTTTCTCCACCGCGTGTTCTTCCTCCGGCAGCTGCAGGAGCGTCTTCAGGCCCCTACGGAGTAACGCCTGGTAACCAGGAGGAAGGGGAAAACTCACGTCAGGTGTATTCTGAGAACATCGTAGGAGGGCAGAGAGTCCATGACACTTAGACGGAGCTGTCTGGATGTCGGCTCTTGCCCTGAGCCCAGCACTGCCCTTAAGAAGTTCACCGTCTAATTGCCAAGACTAACAAGCTCGTGGACACTGTATCCGCCTCAAGTTGTTTCTTACGCGGAACTGACTACATATGTTTCAAAGACGCTGCAGAGATGAAATGCACGGAAATGCATGGAGCAATTAGAAAGCGTGCTTGGGAGGAAGGGAGGTATAAACGGGGTCCGAGGGAGGGGTTGTGGCCAGGTTTCTGAGTATTCAAGGGCCGTCTTTGGGTTACAGATTTGTGTCTCACTCTCGGGGCATGTGCCGAGTCACGCACAACCGGGAGACAGGCTTGTGGACGACAGAGAAACCTCCGTGCTCGTCTTGCCCTAAATGGACTCCGATGCCTGGGAAGAAACCTCTGGTGCTTGCAAGCCCTCCTTGGCACTTGGGTATTCTCACCACTCGTCACTCCCTCCCAGCTGCAGTGGAAAAAAGAGAATGAAAATCATTTATCGTCAGAAGCCAGGGCCTCTACTGCCTTCTATAAGTATTGGTTTCTTAACCCTAAGCCATTTTCCGAGAGACCCCTGGAGTGTCGTAACCTGCAGGAGATAAAATCTCTGAAATAGTCATCATTTACGTGAAAAGGAACGGCACTTAATCTTCCTGTTTCTGGGTCTGGGAGAGGTATAAGTTAGCCAGGAGCAGATGTCATTGATTAAGATAAACTGAGTAAAATGGGCCGAACTCCACGGACTTCCCATGTTGTGAAGTTTCAGTACGTTAAATGGAGACTCTCCAGCAAAAGTTTGCCCATGAGCCACAGTTAATGGGCTGGATAAGAATGACTTTTAATTAATACATTAGTTAATCTTATTTAAATAGATTTTCTATAGTGTTTGAGAACAGTTTGTCCTCCGAAGCGGAGATAAATTGCCTTATTTACAGTGTTGATTTATTTGGGGAATCTTTTTTTTTTTTTCTCATAGAGAATTAAAGCAATCTTTGGTTCAGGCTTGATCCAAATTACCACACAATTTAACTACAGAATCTAATTGAACGAGGTTTTCTTATGCTAAGAATTAAAGCTGTTCGAAAAGAGAAATTACGAAAAGACACACACACACACACACACACACACACACACACACACTCACACGTCAATGTCTCCTGAGAAACAAGGATATAGCTTTGGGCCTTGAGAATAAAGGCCTGATACTCCTGAGAATAGAAGAAGAAAGGAGAAGAAAAGAGAAGTTACTCTTGGCTCTTTTCCAAAGACTCAGTAGCAGCAGAAAACAAGACAAAGTTTAGTTCCTTATTCAGCAAACATGCCAAATTAAATAGTAAAATATCTTGTAATTATTATGTAAAATATTTTGATCATTTGTGAGTCAGTCAACATTCCCCCAGAAAGGAAAGGCAAATTACTAGTAGAGGCTGAAAAACAGACTGTCAAGAGGTGACAATGGACAAAAGACTAAAAGGCAGAGAATTCACCCCCCAAACTAGGAAACACAAATATTGGACCAACCAGATAATTCCCGATGACAACGACTATTATTCTCATCTGTTTACTCACTTATTATTTCATACATTCAACAAGTATTTCTGAAGATGTTAATGATCCCACAGAAGGTTTTGTCCTCGAGGGTATTATGATGCCGTCGGGATGATGGTGGTGACGATGTGATAAAGGCGATGAAAATAACTATAAATACGGAAGTGCTTGCTAAGTGCCGGCGAGTGTCCTAAGCGGTTTTCGAATCATTTCATTTCATCTTTACAACAACCCCGTGAGTTGATTTGTATTTTCATCCCAGTTTTGCACATTAGGAAGCTGAATCGGAGAGGTAGGTGTGAGTCACCAGCGAAAGGTCGATTACATCTTGATGTGCACTAGTGGGTAGCTCTCGTGCTGGTCCTTGATGGTTTCTGCTCTGGCACATGTGGCCTGGGGCATCCGCTTCCCCTAGGATGACTTCTTCCAACAGACAAGCTAACTCGGTGTTGGGGGGGGTCTCCTTTTGCGATTAGATCACGGAAGTAGAACTTCCATCTGGCTGGTCTTCCCCTCTCTTACAGGCTTTGTGAAGTAAATTGCCGTGTCGAGAAGGCCCAGGGATGAGGAAGTGACGGTGGCCTCTGGCTCACAGTCAGCTGAGAACGGCGCCCTTTGCCCGGCAGCCTGGAAGGAACTGGATTTTGTCAAAAGCCACTTAAATGAGTTGGAAGATCCCCCCGCCCCCAGCTGAGCCATCAGATGAGACCTCAGCCCTGGCTCACACGTTGATGGCAGCCTCGGGAATGGAGCTCCCAACTAAGCCATTCCGGACCCCTCGCCCGTGGACACTGTGAAATGATGACCGTGTGTTGTTTTAAGCCACGAAGCCTGGGGTCGCTTGTCAGGCAGAAGCAGGCAAATGATACGTACTTTTGAGGAACTTTCTCTCCAAAAACAGTCTTAAAGCACAGGGAATGCGCATCAGAAGTATAATTAATATGACTTGTAATTTTTTAAAAAATAAGCAATAAAACTAGCATTAAGATATACGGATATTTGGAATTGCTGGGAGAAGCCCAGTACATTCTGTAACTAGCTTTGGGGAGGGCTCGTGGGGTGTGAATCCGTGCAATCTTTGGAAATTTCGTCGTGTGTATCAAAAGACCCAAAACATACTTCGTCCTTAACAGAGCCATCCCACTGATGAGAATTCCACTGACGGAATCATCAGACTTGTGCGGGGAATGCGCCAGGTGCTGCTCAGCATTGTATCATTAGAGGCGAACAAAGATGAAAAGCGCCTCAAACGTTTAACGATACGTTATTCGCTCAAGAATGGCTCCCAGGGTAGGATTCTGGGCATTCCTTCACATGCTTAAGGTAGGAAAACGATATCGAAGGACACAGAAAAAATAGCTACGATTGGTTAAATCACAAAGTATGTTACAAAGTAGGTCGCATGGTCTCTGTGTGACTGACACGCACAGGTATGCACATGTGTAGCCCACGCAGGAGAAAAAAGACTGAAAGAATTTATGTCAGGATGGTTACAAACCGTCGCCTCGATTGCTAGCATTACAGCCTTACAGATGACTTTTTAATATTTGTTCTTTTTTACATTTCCCACATGTGGAAAAAAAAATGATTATACAGGTTGTTCTCGTAATTAAGAAAAAATAATGTATTATTGCTGATGATATAACTCATTTCATGATGCCAGACAGACAATATGTTACTGTGTGTTCATTTTTTAAAAACTCTGTAGACAGAAAACCCAGACAAATCCATTAAATCAAGAAAATGCTGGTAAAATATTGTCTCTGGGAAGCAATGAAGTTAATCTTTCATTTCACTCTTGATAGTTAATTCTTTCCCGCCTGTACCTTGCCTGGGTAATCCATCAGCGCAGGAGCAGGGCTTCTGGAAGCAACATGATACCTTCACGATGCTGGCTGTAGGTAAGAAGTGATGGACTATTAAGTAAAAACGGCATCAAGTCATCAAAAACCATGCTCTTCTAAAATATTGAGCACACGGAATGTTCCTGCAAACTTCTGAGAGAAGGAAGAAAATCTACAAAATATGGAGCCAATTTGCTGCCCCATGAGAGCTTTCTAGAATAAATCGCTTGTTCACTGACGGTTGAACGTGAGGCCTGGTTGAAATGGGCAACTTGGGGTGCCCGTCAACCGTGTCTGTGGGTCACGTGTGTTCGTGGACTTTACGTCGTTCAAGTGCAGACTGTTGTCACGGTGTTTGCTCTTCAGCAAGAAATGCTTCGTTTTAATCGGTCAATCCAGACTCTAAGAGAGCGTAAACATGATTGATGATTGATTAATCATGCCAGCGCCTCGTTGGTAACTGCTGTCTGCACACATGGCGTGTGCAGACCGTGGCAGGGGCCTGAGCTGGTGCCGATGACGAGGACGACGGAAATGGCACCGTTTTCCGATTGCTGGGGCGAGTTGGAGAAAGCACCGTACTCTATGCTCTGCGAGGGACCAGTGCGAGAACTCCCACGGCGGGTGGTGGAGGAGGGGTCGAAGACCCAGAGGAGCCGCTGTCGAAGGTGCTTACATGACCACAAAGGCCCACGTGATAAGGTACGTGACAGCGACCAGGACAGTGGCACCGAGAAGCCCAGCTGGCGGTCCTCTGTCGGCCAGCGGCGATGGGGGGAAACGCTTTTACAGAACTAGACGCTGTTATTAACGAGGATGACAGGATCCCTGAGTCACAGGGACAAGGTGACAGTGCGTGGCCATCGGGTGCAAAGTGGGACAGTTATGTAATGACTGGCGATCGGGGTCTCTGCTGCCGAAAGAGCCGTGGGCGTGGCTGATAGGTGACGGAGTCGCCCAGGTCAAGGGAGATGGGCGATAACAAAGGTATTTATCAACGCAGACGGCAAGGGTAAGCGACCAGAAGACGGAGGGGTAGCCACCCGAATAAAAGCCAGGACCCGTGGTCCGGTTTCTAGACGGAAACACTTTTCGGCCCGAGTCCATTGATGGAGAGAGAGGCCCGGTGTCCAGGTAAAGGGACGTCAAACACCGGACAACAGCTGGCAATAATGATTCACCCAGGTCTTCCCCAGAGGGGTCACGGGAAGTTATGTAGGGAACGCCCTGGGGAGAAAAGGGGGGTGCTCGCACATTTCGAGACCTGTCCGAGGGATAACAACCGTAAGTGGGGTTCCGAGGCCTGACGGTGTCGCCACTGGGTCCGTGGATACCACGAGTGCGCCTCCTGGTCCCTGGGCGTACGTTGTAGGTGGCGGAATCTCCCTGCTGGTCCTCGGCCGTCGTGGGGGACATGGCCAGGGGGAGGGCTTTGAAACCGCCGCTCACCTCCCCGTCAGGACAGCAAGTTAAACAGAGCGTGGCCACGCCTCAGAGGGAAGGGTGGAGATGAGTCCCACCCTCCAAAGCGGAAGGAGCTCAGTGGCGGTGCTCCAGGGGCTAGCGACGGTGCTCCCCTCCCACGTCTCCGTCGCGCTCGCCGGCCTGGGCCCCCTCCCAGCCCCCCTGCGCGGTGGCCCGAGTCGCGGCTCCCAGGCAGGTCGTGGCCCGAGTCGTGGCTTCCAGGCGGGTCATGGCTCGAGCCGCGGCTTCCAGGTGGGTCGTGGCTCGAGTCGTGGCTTCCAGGCGGGTCGTGGCTCGAGCCGCGGCTTCCAGGCGGGTCGTCGGGCATCTTTGCCCGCGCAGGTCCACGCGGCCTCGGGTGCAGAGCGCGTGACCGCTGGTGCAAGGGATGCTGTGGACACGCGTGTGCCTGCGTGTGTCACGTACGCGTCCCCAGCTCCGTGGGGTCCGTGCCCCGTGTGGGTTTGCCGTTTCGCCCAGCAAGTCTCCGTTTCGCTTTAGAAAGAACGCCAAACCGTCCGCCACCGTGGCTGAGTCGTGTTGCACGCCTGCCGTGAGTGTCCGAGGGGTCCGGGGTCGCCACATCCTTGCCGACACGTGCTGTGGAGCATTGGTTGGAGGGAAAGAACCCTTTTAAAAATGTCGGTTATACAATAACATAGGAAAGCGTGAATGTAGAGCTCTGTGCACCTTTTCATTACAGTTTTGTAGAAAATGCTGCCTAGAGAAAGCAAAGAAAATAAAACACGTCTTAAGTGGTTATTTCCAGGAGGAAGAATTGTGGGTGGTATTTACTTTTTATTCTCTTGGAGGCATTTTCTACATTTAAAGAATTCTCCAAAGAAAGCGTCGCTTTTAGAACCAGCAAATGCATAGTGGCTCGGCCGTGTGTCATAACAGGTTATTCTTTTTTTAGACTAAAACAGTGGAGAGTAAACCAGATAAATTAGATCTATTTTTTTTTTTAGTTTTTTAACTTTTAAAAAAAAAAATTCTGTACCTTGAAGACGATTCCCTTGTAAAACTCTCTCGAAGTGAACTATTTTTTTTTTCTTTCTCATTTTCTTTTAACGATAACGGCGTTTTTTTTTTTTTTTTTCCTGTGGATATAACCAGGCGTTTCAGACAAAACTAAAGATAAAAACACATCCTTGAATGTCGGGAGTACTGGAGATCAGTGTCTAGAGGTTACGTAACAGCACATTATTCAAATCCCATTAGAGAGCTAGCATCGGGCCCGAGGCCACGCTGTGACGGAGCCAGAAAATTCGGGTTGAATTAACCGCATTAAGGAAGGAACATGGAAATCTATTTAACCACAACCTGCACTGAGGACGATGCCTGATGCATCCTAAGGAAATAAGGGGGGAAAAGAGCAAAAGACTTTAAGACAAGTGTCACTGTAACTTGCAGTGCGTACCCCACCCCCGGCCAAGCTCTTGAATTTTAACCAGTTTTTGCGAAGTGCCTTCATCAAAGAAGAGGAAATCAGAGGTATTCCCTAGAAAATGCACTGGTATTGTTGCATTCAGTAAAAATATTTTTGCTGCTATTTCTAATGAATCGACAAATAATCAAAGATCTACCGTTTGATAATTAGGAGGGTTTGGACATTTTTTCAGTGTTTCACGTTGCGTTCTCTGTCTTACATCGTGGACTGGAGGTGGAAGTCAGCTTCAAGGGCAGGCGAAACTTCCAGGAGGGCCTCAGGAACAAATAATATTTCTGTTGAAAGTCCCAGCTACGAGCCCGCTCCTGCCTCAAATGCTGCCTCCTACAGCGATTATGACCTTGACCTTGTTCGATCCCATTAGTAACCTGTTTCTTCTCCAGGGTGGCGGCCAGGTTTGGTGCATCTATAGGGTTCCCTGGAAGCGGGGTTGAGACAGGATTCTTGTCCATGTGACTGATTGAAGGCGTGCTCTCAGGGGCCATAGGGCGACTTAAAACAAGGCCTCGCCTGGAAGTGAGCTGGAGGCGGGGAGGAGGAAGTGGCCCGTCCGGCTCTGTGGATCATTCCTAATACCCTTCCAAGGGTCAGCTTCCCAAAAGGAGATACAAAGTTGTGGGGGAATGCGAGCCATTCGGAGGTGTGGGCTGTGGCCTGTGAGGTGGACATTGATGAGGAGACTGTGTGCGTGAACACCTGGGAGCCTGAGACAGCGCGAGGTGCCCGGGAAGTGACGCCCAGGTCACTGTTACTACGATGCCTGCGATAGGGGTAGAGCTGGAGCGATGAGAAGCCACATCACATAATGGATCACATGTGCCCGGTCAGGGAACTCGGGTATCACTGCACTTGTGTGAGCCACTGAAGGGCTCTCATGGGGGTGACGCAGTCCGTCCTATTTTTTTAAAAATAATGTTCTTCCCGCTGGGTAGAGGGAAGAATTTCGACGGAGCGTGCCTCTGAGAGGCACAGCTGGCCTGCCCCGTGGGGCGCCGCCATTGCATGCCGGCGTCACGGCACCATACCTGGGTGTGCGGGTTAGTTTGGGAAGGTCAGAGAACCACCTGTGCCAGCCACAAGTATGAGGGCTTCCCCCGGCCCAGCTCTGAGGTGTCTCCAGGCCAGTGACCGCCTAGGGAGGTGTCACCCAGGAAGGAGTCCTTTCCCCGTGACTGTTATCCACCCCCCTTCCCCTGCCCCAAGATCCTGCCAGTACTATGTATCACACCCCCAGCACCAGGCGCTTGAGTCCTGGAGAAAAGGCCGGAGCCCGTTAGCCGCTGTGCTCAGCCACACCACAGGGGCTCCCGACTCTGGATGAGTCCAACGGGGCCATTTGCACCAACCGTTAAAATTTAACCCTTCTCTGCCTCTAGGCCCATAGCTCCCTGCTCGGCGGTGCGGCCCGAGGGGTCTGTCCTGAGTCTCTGGACCAGTTCATCCTTCCTGCTGAGGATGAGGCCCATCCAAAGAAACCCTTCCATTTCAAATGTGACCCATGACAGACTTAAAGGAAGCTCTAGAGGGGGCACCCAGTCCTGTAGTCACTAGAAAGAGGCCCGAAGCCTCCCCCCGTACCCACGGGAGGTCTCAGAAACTCCTTCTTCCCACCCCCAGACTGGGTCCCCACTGGAGGAATACAATTAAAACCCAGATCTCTCTGGAATGGACCAAATATGCTTTATTCATGACTCACATTAAATACACATTAAGTGTCTACCATATGTACATTAATATATATTAATCTCATTTAATACTTAGATAGGACTTGGGAGATAGAGGAAAAACGGAGAGGACATTTAATTCCAGTCCCTGTCAAAACGAAAAAAGAACATTCCGTGATTAGCGTTATGAGGTCAAAGCCCCAAAACGGTGTACATTTACAGGAAAAAAAAAAGCCCTGAGGCGGAAGTGGGCTATGACTTAGTTTTCATATGTAAACAGCGGGCCGATTTAGTTAACACATCTGTAAAACACGTGTTAAATGTGACAAGGCGTGTTCGACGTGTTATTATTAATCACCGAGTTGTTAAGGACCAGGAGAATAAAGGTTCCACTGAATGCGTACCTCTCCCTCATCCATTCTCCCGCTGGCGGAGACCCCGGTGGCCCAGGTCTTGGGTGCTGTAAATGACGCTGTAGCGATGTGTAGGGTCTCCTGTCCCTGTGAAGCCGTGCTTTGGGTTTCTTTGGATAAATACCCAGAAGTGAGGCGACTGGGTCCTCATTTCTGTCTTGCTATGGCCTTTGTTTTAAGGCCTGTTTTGTCCGGTGTCAGGACTGCTACCCAGCATTTTTTTTCCATGTCTATTTTCGTGAAATATATGTTTCTGCCCCTCTGCTTTCGGCCTATGAATTGGTACTTCCTAATCCCGCCCCCTCCTTTACCCACCTCCCAACCCCCTCGGGCAGCCGTCAAGATGTTCTCTGTATCTAGGCGTTTCTGTATCGTTTGTTCATCCTTTAGATTCCACAGGTACGTGAGAGCACTTGGCATTTGTCTCTGCGCCTGACTTCCTCCATCAGCCCAATACCCTCTAGGTCCATCCCGTTGTTGTAGGGCGCGAGATTTCATTTTCTTAGGGGAGCAACACGCAAACGAAGAGAATATGGCATGCCAGCTGTAACTGGAAAATGGGGGGGAAAGACGTTTTTAAAAGGTAATAAACGTGACAATGCTGGGAAAGGGGCAGAGGGTCCCGAAGGTGGCGGGGGGGGCGCACAGGAAGACTGCACTGGGATTGCGTTTTCCATGCGCAAGCATCGCGGTCCCCTTCCTCCTAAGGAGAATCGGGTAGGGTTAAATCTCACGTGGTCGGCGAGAGGCCTTCCCAGCCTCCGGCGGCCGCCGTGAACGTCCAGTCGCGGCGTTAGCCCCGGATGGGTGCAGGCGAGGGGGGAAGAGAGACCCCCCTTCCTTCCACCGCCTGACCCTGGTTCGCGACCCTGGATTTCCGTCCCGTCCTGCGTGCGGCTTTGGGCGGAGCCCTGACCCCTCGCCCCGCCCATCCAGGCTCATCGCCCCCACGTTTCAGCGGGACTCCGCGTTTTCGGGGCCCTCTCCCCGCAGGTGGGCCGCCCTGCGACTTCCTCCGGGGCGTCATTCAGCCCGGGCTCTCACACCACGCTGCCCGGGGCTCCTGCTGTAGAGACGGGATCCGCGAGCGGGTAGCAACGGGCAGCCGAGGCGCGCGGCCGGGCGCGGCAGGTGTCCGACGCCTGCGGCCCGCGCTGGCCTTCCTCCCTCCCACGAGCCGGCGGGGCCCGGGACGAGCGCGCGGCGCCAGCAGCCGCGGTGACCGCTCCCCAGGGAGGCGGAGGGATGGGGGTCGGGTGGGGGGCGGGGTGCTGACCGCGAACCGCGGGTTGGCGCGGAGACCGCGCTCGGCGCCCCGCAGGGCGCACGCGGCCTGCGCGCGCCGCCCGGCACGGCACGGGGCCAGGACAAAGTCCCCGTGGAGGCGACGCGGCCAGCAGGCGACCCAGCCCTGGCGCGCCGCTCGGTGCACGCGGCGCACGCGAGCAGGCGTGTGTCACTGGCGTGTGTCACCGTCCGTGACGCGGGGGAGCGGGGGGAGCGCGATCGGGTGTGCACGGGGCTCCCCTGGGACACGTGCAGGGGCCGCTGAAACGCGGTCAAGGTCAAGCAGTGCGTGGCCGGGCCTCGGTGAGACCGCCAGGGGCAGAGCCGCGGCCACCGCCGTGTCCCCGGCTGTGACCAGCTCCGCGCGCACCGCGGGCGCCCTGGGGACCCTGCTGGGTGCCGCTGGGCGTCCGTCTCCTGCAAACGGCGAGCCGCCTTTTCCGCAGTATCAGGAAGTCACCTGAGAAAAGACTGCGCATTTTTTTGAGAGCCCTGCTAAATCTTTGTCCCAGCAACACACACAGGATCTTTCCAGCGAATGAAAAACCCGAGACGCGGATGAGGCTTCGGAGAGACCCTACCGCGCTCGCCCCCCTGCGGCCCTGCCTCCTCCTGTCGCCTCACTTCTGAGGCCCCAGGTACAAAGGGCCCTTTCGGCAGGATTTGGCCCTCAGGGAGCTGGCGCGCACGGCAGCTGGGGGTAGCGTTTTTCACCGCAAAATGGGGAGGAGACATAGATGAAATACACGATTATTCAACAAGAGCGTCTCCACCAAAGGATCCCCCAAACGGACAAGCGGTTTCCTTACCGTAGACTCAGGGATCTGGTGCAAACACGTGCCCGAGGCCACTCCTGAGAACTGTGCCACGGAAGAAGTTCTGATGAGTCAGAGGAATAGAAGACACAGGAATTTTTCCCCCCAAGTTCAGATGCACAAAAGCCCAATCATTTTCTTCCTGTCCCCTGAGGTAAAGGCGCACTTTTGTAATAAGTATCATTGGGCCTGTTACAAACCTGTGAATGAGCTACCTGCTGGGTTCTCACGCTCCCTCTCACCTGTGGCAGTCAGACAGGAATACGGGATTCAGCGCCAGCAGGTGTCTGGGCTGCGAGGGAGACCGAGCCCATCCCCTCTCCCTCCATGGTACCTGCCACCTGCTTGTGAATCTGCATCTCGAGCCCTTAGCTTAACTGCATCCTGAACTGAGGAAAATGGAAGGCCAGGTGGGCTCAATGGGACTCGATTTGATATTACATTTGGATTTTTCCGGCTTACAAACTCAAATTGATTTGCTTTAAAACTTCCCACTGCAGAAGAGAGAAAAATTAGACCTGCCCCGTGGGAACAGCCAAAGGCAAGTGTAACACCCTCTCTGCGTGACGTTCTATCCTGGAGGAATGTCACCATTCCCCCCCGTGGACTGAGATCTCTCCAAAGCGGCCTCCTGGGACTCATGCCGCTACTTTGGCCGAATCTCCGGAGACGTTTCCGGAAGCCTTCGCCTTGGTACGATTTCCGATTTGATTTGAGCCCCTCCAGAGAGCTGACACCCACGATTCTCACTTTGGGGAAAAGCTCGGTTTCCATAGCAACGAAAAGGGGGCCTCCTAATATCCTGTTACACTCGGAGCTGCGCCCATGTCCTCCGAATTGTTTGTCGTATCTGTCATCTCGTTCCGTCCTTAGGATAACTGTCAAGGCAAGGCTCTGTCCCCGCCCAGGAGAAAAGGAGACAGACAGCGAGATCTGGGCTACTTAGAGCCGGGAATGTGGTTTGCTCCTGGCTTCCACGTCCACGGTTTTAGTCCCCCGAGCTTCGGAAACAAATCTTGTTGACCGAAGATGAGATCTATGCAAGGCGGCAGAAGAGGCCATTAGACCGTAGACTTTTAATTCCTCTCCCCCCCTCCTCCTACGACTCTGGTTAAGGTGACTGATGCAGAGTTGCCACCAGCGAGCCCGAGCGGCCAGCATCCAGCCCTCTGCGGGCCGAGGGAGCGCCCATGCACGCTGCTCCGGTCACCAAGGACATCCTGCCACTTTCGTCCACTCTCGTAAACCCTGCCCGTGTGGCAAGAGCTGACTCGAGCCCGCCTCCCCGCTGCAGGCTGCCCCTGGCCGCCCGCCCAGCACGAGGCAGCCCGGGGGTGGGTTCCGTTCTCGCTCCGTAGGTACCTCTTCATGGATCCGGCAGCCGCGTACACATCGTCGCATGGCCTCACGTCCTCAAAGCACAGAGATTCCAAGAGGGCGGGACAGTGACATGCTAGGGACCTCCACACGTGGAACAGTGTTAGCGTTTTGAAAAGGCATGTAATTAAGTGCTTAATGCTATGGAACAAACATCATGTTCCTTGTAAGTCCATGACGGGGACGATGAACTGAGCTGCGGTCCTTGGGGGAGTGGGACACTGGGCCAGGGGGTACGGGGTGGGCCCGGGTCCCCCTCTGCCTGGCTTGCTGCAGCCACCGCCCTCTCCGAGATGGGAGAGACTGAAATAGCTACCGTTTGTCAGTCACCGGCCTTCTCAGACTCTGCGGCGGACACTTTCTAGAATTAATTTGATGCAGTAAGGCCCAGCGGCAGATAGTCACAAATCCATCTTGGAAATGAGATGAAGGTGTAGAGAGGCAAGCAGAGGGGTCGAAGTTGCAGGGCTGGTCTGCTGATTTGAAAATCTGGAACGAAGGTTATGATCCAGCTTATGGATATGAACCAAGTTCCTATTTCTTAGGCATGTGAGAGAATCGTCTTGAGGACCCGCCCAGTCACCCAGCCCTGCCGCACCCAGCCACCCAAGAGTCTGTGGTCCAGCCCCAAGATGCCTCAGGGAAATGACCTTGGAGCGTCCCGTCAGGCCACTTTGCTGGAGGGCAGCACCAACGCCGAAACCCTCTGCGTAGACGCACCCAGCATTAGAGGTCTGGCGTCCAGGATTCTTCGTTAAAAGATGAAGACACTGAAACCCAGGTGAAGAGACTCGTCCAGCGTCACACAGCAGCCAGCCAGGCCCCGAGGGTTGAATCTTTGTGCGCCAGCCCGTTGGGCTGACCACGTGGTGACCGCATGAGGGACATGCGGATGGGCGACTGTAGCTCCGAAGGAAGGGGACGCTGATGCCTGAATGACAAGGGGCCGTGGCGGAAGGCCATGACAGGCAGCGGGGCAGCGGGGAGCCCGCTGAGGCGTGGGCTCCGAGCAGCCGTGGAGCGGGGTGGGGAGCACTGTCACGAAGCCGCCCAGGGCGATGTGGTCACAGAGGGTGTTTGAGGGGCTCTCCCCCTCGTCCTGCGGTACTCATTTCCTTCCCCTCCTGCTGGTCACCAGGAGGGCTCCGAGTCACTCATATCTTAGGGAACCTGCGTGCTAAGCTGTATCTCTCAATGCAGAAGGGTCTGCTCTGCCCGGATCTCATGGACCCAGGACCTGAGCCACTGGTGTTCGTCCTTAGCTACACTCAGGAAATGCCACAGAGCTCTGTGAATGACACAGAAACGCTTGTTCTAGAAGCGGCCTGGGCACCTTGACCTCCACTGTCCTGCGGGGGGTGGTGAGGTGTGGCTCACGGGGGCCAATCATCACCCCACAGGCAGATGAGAGAGTGAGGCCGGAACTGACCCCGCGGAACCAAAGCTTTAATTTTTACCGGAAAAAAAAAATGCTGCCTGCCTAAATGCTAATGGTCTCTGAATGTTTATCTGAAAGAAAAGAGGAAACTCTGTCATGTTTTAACAGGCTGAAGTCCCACCAAGGTCATGAGCTTCTTGAGCCCAAGAATCACGTCTCATGCGTGGTCTTTGCTGCTCTTTCTGCCTCTCGTGAAGGGACACGGTGACAGAAGGTCGCATCGAAGCTGCAGAGAAAGCGTGCTGCATCTCCAGGGGACCTGGAGAAGGCGGAGGACTGGCTGGTCCTGAGCGTTTTGTCTTGATAAGCTCATCACGTTTTTTCCCGGAAGATCTTGAAATAAATCATCCTTTAAAAATAGCTTTGGCTTTCTAATGTCCGACTTGGTTTAGTCATTTAATAAATCAAGATTTAAGGGAAAAAGTGTGCTTTATCAGGACGTGTGTATTACATCAGGGGGTTGGAAGCGGGGTTTTTTGTGTTTTTGTTTTAAATCACACCATCACCTAATAATTTTTCACCTCTATTACATACAAGCGAAAGGGTGATTTCCGTAAAGTGGCGGGCAGACCGTGACGTCCACCAAGACCCTGAAAGAAATACTTCACCTGTCACCTGTCTAGTAATTCTTCCCGATGCTATAGAGGAACCATGACCCGGGCTTCGGGGAGAGTCTCTGGGTTTTCGCTTTGGCACCTCGAAGGGTTCTTGCTGAATGAAATGGCGTCAGGACTCGCGTGCCCGGAAGCCAGGAGTCACACCAGGCCCGTTCCCGTCCCCACACTATCCTGCACGGCGTTTGTGTTTTTGAAGGTTTTTAATGCCAGTTCCCCGTGATGTGCTTAGACATGCGTATTAGTTTTTCTTTCTCGTAGAGAGAAAATTTGCTATGGGTCATCATTCAGCCTTTTCCACGAGACCTTTGGACGTGAGGCCCCAGTTCAGACATGGCTGTGTTCTCCTAGAGACCGGGGTCACTTCTGGCATCACTATCTTAGAACGAACACAACCCTAAGAAACCCCGAGGCCGGGGCTATGCGCTGTTATTGTTGAAGAAGTACAACTACAGAGGGCCGAAGGCAGGAATGTGACGAGTGAGGCGGGCGGGGTGCAGGCCGTGCACCAGCGTGTGATCAAGAGGGCTCTCGACGAGTGCCGATGGTTGCTCAATCCGTAGGACCCCAAGGACCCTGAGATCCACCCCGTTTCAGGCCTGAGGAGAAAGGGGGAACCACTTATGAACGCTGGTTCTCATTCGTGAGCCCAACATCCTCCCCTGCGGGGTGTTTCGGGTCACGCTGAGTAGGACGCCACAGTGACAGCCATGGGGAACCCCCAGACTAGGAGCTGAAGTGCCCAGCATGACAGGTAGTGACACACTGCCATCTCATATTCTGGTAAAATTGGTCCTACCCGATGCCACAGCAGAAAGGGCTGGGTGGTATTTGATTCTCTAATCTTTTGTAAGTTTCGAATAAACTTAGAGGAACTGGGACTTAAGCGATACATAAATATTTATCTGACTTTGAACTCTTAACTCTTTTTTTCCCCCTTAGTAAAACCAAAGGTTCTTATGTGTAAGACTTTTAAAATCAAAAATAATACGTACGGTCTGAAACTGTACTTAGAAATCGATCTTTCTCTCCATCCTTCTTTTCTACATCTGAGTGGAGAAGTATCTGAAATGGTATTTGCAGAATAACAACGCTAGCGCTTTTGAGGGTTCGACACGATTGATTACTTTCCTTAAACTTATCGGAATTGCTCGAATGTTTTATAGTGACATGCTTCATTTTTATGAACGAAATCACGTCAGGATTCAAACAATAATATCGGCACCGGAGTCTTTGATGTATTATCATGAGTGAGCGATTCTGCTCAGATCCTATCCAATAAGTAAGTTCACCTGAAGTCATCCAGAGCAGAAAAAATTCACCCAGTGTTTGTAATAATAGACAGCCTGGCAGACAATTCTCCAAAAATTGCTCCGTACGCTTAGAAACTTTCGGCGACGTTCGGACTAATAGCTGGGCTAAAAGGCTAGAATAGGGGACTCGCAGGTCAAGTGTCCTTTATTCCAAATTCTGAAAATGCTCAGACTAAAGCTGGGGACTAGCTAGTAGCTTATTCGAAGAATAAAAATACATCTCGTTTTTCATTTGCCAAGGAGAGTTGAGACGCTACCAAGTCGGGCAAGGGTCAATGTAGAGGAATCCGTCTTTGAAACCGAAATGGGCCCTGACAAACCTGCGGAGTGGTCATCGCCTGGATCAGTCGGGCATTACTGCACGATCGACTCTGAAACTCAGCGAGGCACGCCGGGGCGCTGTGGCCTGGCCACGCGCCTATGCATCTTCCATCTGGGTCGGCCGGCGAGGCGACTGGATCTGCGGACTGCTTTGGGGTGGCCTCGGCCAGGACGCTACGGCGGTGCTCCCTGACTGCCGAGAGAAAAAGCAACACCACGCGAATTCTGTCCCGGTCCAGGCGTGGACCGAGTATGCCGTCCCGCACTCCACCTCCTCTTGGCCAGAGCCAGCCACGGCCAGCCGGGAGCGGGGTGGAGAATCAGGGGCCCGTCGTGGTGGGCAGCGCTGTGGGGAGCCTCAAACCGCAAAGGGCAGAGCCACGGCGTGTTTGCACACACCCTACTGTAGACGTTGAAATTTGGGGATTTCGCTAACATGCGCCACGTAAATGGCCTCCCCTTCTAAATGAGCAGACTTCTTCAGTGTCGAAGAAGCTACTTAGTGACCGATCTAGAATGGCTGTTCACCTGGTTTCTGAAGTGACTCCATCGGAAGGCGGAATTTTATCGTTTTACTGAAAGCATGAAGTGCCCCAAACACTGAAATCCAGGCAGCCCTCCTCGTAACCTCCAGTGAGGCAAGTCCGTGGCAGCCCTCGGCTTGGGGGCGGCTCACCTCTGGTTGGCTGCCTCCCAGAGGCCTTTGCCTCGCTCTGTCACAGAATCCCCGCCTCCCCTCCGCACGCACGGCGACCGCTTGCCGCTGACCAGTGCACTTGACCTCTTCCCCGATCCGTGTTTATTTCCCTGTCACTGTTTCTTCGGGACCCTGTTTCATGTGCCAGACAGCGGTAGTGTCATGTGACTATCGTGTTGCTTCAGGCTTTGCAGTAGTGACCGGTCGGCACCGTGTCAACGGTGAGAGGCCGTTGGCCAACATAATGTGATAAGTGACAGAAACATTCTGGAAGACAGCGTACCTGGAGGCACGTGCAAGAGAGGTCAAGGGGAGCAGTGTGGAGGGGTGATGGGAGGGATCCTGGGACCCTGGAGAGACCCCCAAATAATATTTGCATGCATCGGCAAGATGCCCTTCATACAGGTAGTAAACAAACCTGGAATTCGATGATCGTGGTGTGTTAACACGTGTGAATAGCCGATTTAGGATTCGCTTGTTCTTTATTTTGAATCCCATCCTCTTTAATGGGGGGCTTGATAAATGGCAATGTAGGGACATACCATTAAAAAAGATAATGGACTTTTAAAAGGCAGTACATTGAAATGCAAATTCAAATGCATTGCAGCTGCAGTTCTAGCAAAGAATAAGAGGTTCAGGGGGTTCGGAAATTACTTTCTTATTTTGCAAGTGTGTGGCCGGCTGGCTGAGGCTTTGACCTCTGCTGTTGATGCAGGACAGGGAAGAACCCCCCACCCAGTGGGAGTAGGGGAGGGAGAGACACAGAAGGAGGGAGGGAGGGAGGAGAGAGAGTTCTTGGCTGAGCCCAGGAAAGAATGCAGATGCACACCAGGGTTTAAAGAGTTTAAGAGAAAGCTTATCAGAGAAGGACAGAGAACTGAGACAGAAGAAGCCAAGACAAGGAGCAAAGACAAGACAAAGCCCCGAGTGTCTGGGGAATCGTACGTCATTCTCAGTTTTCATGATTTACGGTTTAAACGCTGGCTTTACCCGTCTTCCCTGATGGTTTGGGGGACAGCGAGGGAGGGTGATGGTTTGGGGGACAGCGAGGGAGGGTGATGGTTTGGGGGACAGCGAGGGAGGGTGAGAGTCCGTAGCAGGAAAGGTAAGACTGCAGCTGAGGGCTGCAGCCCCTCCCAGCCTTCATGCCGCAGGATCCCCGTGGTGTTAGCCGTGGGGGCTGAACGGTTTTATTCTGTGTAGGGCACCACTTAATGACTCTGCCCTTCTGTTTTCCCTTCAGGGTGTGGGGAACGGGTGGTTAGAAATCCCAGCAGAGACCTGCAGGTGTCCTGTGTCCTGCCGCAGGGCTAACCAGCCCAGTGCAGTTTCTGATTGTGGCTGATTTAACTTTTAATTCTCCTGCCTCCCCCCTACAGTAAGTACTCTGACCCCAGCTGCCACCCGCTTGGTCCCCAGGACAGAGGAAGGCTTCCCCTCCCCCACGCCTCGGGCATCAAAACTTCCCACCGGGGAGACCTGGGAGAGGGAGGCGAGGACCCGCACCCCTCATCCCAAACCCAGAGCCCCGCCTGTTCCTCTTTGCACACCCCAGGCCACTTGCACGATTTTAGCAAAAAAACCAAAAAAAAAAAAAACAGGCAAACAAGTAAACGAATGAGGGGATCTCTTTGCTCTGGAAGCGAATGGCCCACTCGCCATCAGGCTTTAAATGCCCGAAGGAGAGAAACAGCTAAGATCCGTCCCCGCCTGTGCTGTGCACCAGAGGCTCTGACGTTAGCAAACACAGCGAGTCCCCAGTCGCCCGCAGTCAGTTTACTTCCTCTTTGGGAAGACCACGACAACGCGGAGGGGACACGGGGATGTCCTGACGTCAGAGGGGACAGTGCTGTGAGGAAAGGGGGGGCGGAGAATGCTAGAAAGGGCGGCAGCACGCGGGGCCCCGGGGGAGGACGCCTCGGACCCGCAGGGAGCTTTGCTGGGGGGCCTGTCTGCCACGAGGACAGATGCCCCCCTGTCACCGAGGTCTCTTGAGTGAGACTTTGCCGGAGGGGCCCTCTGCCCACACCAAGACAGACGAGATAGCGAAAAAGAAAACTTCCAGACGGAAAACACACTCACATCTCAATCTCAGCATCAGCGACTTTCTTTATGAAGACTGGGGAGCCCCAGGGGACCACACTGAGGTCTGGGTGGGGGAGGGGGGAGGGGGGCGAGCCGGCGACTCACAGGTCTTAACCTCTTGCCAGAGCGGGGCAGGGACGGGACGCCGTCTGGGACCTGTGCGCACCCGCCGGGCGCGCCCGCGGCGGCCGGGCGCCAGGTCAGAGCGGCTCCTCTGCCGTGTGTTCCCGTCGCGTGTCTGACGCCCGTGTGCGCACCTCCCCGAGCTCACGGACGGACCTCCCGAGGCGCGGGGGAGCACATGCCGTTAAACCCATTCGCTGCCGTAACATCGTTGCCTGAAATTAAAAAAAAATACGAAGTCAAAGGTAACTTGGGACGCCCGTCCTAATTTTAAATCATGGCAAACCTGTGGGCTTTCAACTCAGAACTTGCCGGAGGGGACCGACCGTCTAGCGATTCAGTTTTCACTACGTCTCACGTTTGCGTTGGCCCCCGTGGCCCACGACAGCTGTTCCTACATCGTTTTAGAGTCAACTAAAGTACAGTCACCCCCCATCCCTGGGGACACGTTCTGAGACCCCGTGGACGCCCCAAACCGCGGCGAGCACCAAACCCGACATGTGCAATGTTTTCTCCCGTCCGTCCTTACCTACGCTCAAGTTTCACGTGTGAGTTAGGTACAACGAGAGATTAACAGCAGCGACACCACAGAATGATGACGACCGGCTGTAATCACAGTCACGTGAACGTGGCCTCTCTCGCGCCCCGAAATCTCTCTGGTAACCGGGACGGCGGCTCCGTGACGAACGGGCGGGTGGCGGTCACCACGTTTTGTTATGTGTCAACGGGCACCGAGAGGCGAGGTTGTTCGTTGGAACGAGGTCCCACAGCTGATACGCAGCAGATGGCCAGATGGGAGCTCAGGCCGCCCCGTGAGAGGGACACTCTGCTTTCCACAGCGGGACCGGGAGCCCGAACCACGTCTCAGGGTGCGCACGGGGGGCAACGGTGTGCGGGGCCCACGGATAGCGATGCTCTCGGCAGCAGCTTCATGCGGACAGAGCAGGAAACCAGCCCCGCCACCCCCGTCTTGAGAATGCAGCTTCACGTGAAATTCAGTTTGAACGATGCTGATAGAACTGAAGAAAAAAGGAAAGTTTGGAAGAAGTCGAGCCGAAGAGTTGCATTTTCTCTGATGGTTCTTGCTTATGCCGCTGTCTACAGTGACTACATATAATTTTAAGTCGTGTTAAATTTAGTCTGTTGCATCGTGACAATGCATGCCCCGAAAACAAACCACAATAATTATGTCAACATAAAATGCCATTTTTTCCTTTATTGCACTGTCCCGTGAGACGCGATAATTTCCAGTTAGCAACGAGACTTCACTGGAGATGCTACACGATTGTTCAAAGCCAAAGGCATCTGTGGCGTATGAAACCAGGGGGCTGGGACCCCGGGGGGGCCGGAGCAGGTGGACTTTCTGGTTAAGGGAACGTGTTGGTGAATTCGGTCTTGGGAGAAAGCTCTCTGTCTACAGCGTTTGGATCCACTCTTCTGTCTGGCTACCTCAAAGCTGCCACCAGTGACCTTGGGGACACTGGGCTCATGGCCCTAAACGCGACCCCTCATCGCCATGACTGTAGCAGGTGGGGATTATGCTGCAGGGAGGCCGCACCCCGGAACGAGGCCTGGAACTCAGGGTGTCCGCTTGATGGAAGTGCCTGCTACTTGCTACTTTATGAAATGCTTCTGTTCCAAACACAGAATTCAGTTTTCAGGAGAAAAAGCCTTTGGCTCACGGGCGAGGTCGGCCACAGAGGTTCAGCAGGGAAGGCCCCTACTGTGTGCGCACAGTAGGCACCCAGCTCACAGTCGAAGGGCCTGAAATCACACTGGGGGTTTTCCAGACACTTCTTCCTCGCTCAGTTTGTTATTTCCTCTAAGGAAAATCTCGGGGAGAAATGCCTAATAGTTTCGCCTTCAACAAACACGCCACAAAAGAATGGAGCCGGCAGGGCTGTTAAGTTTTGCAGGAACATTCTTCAAAAGACAATCTAAGGAAACAAGAAAACAAGAGAGCAGTGCTTCTCGGGGCCGTGATCACTTCTCAGGGGCTCCCGGCGAACGCGCACCACTTCACTGGCAGTTACGATGGTGGGGGGGGCGGCTGGGGGGTGCACGTTCTGTTTAATCAGTGGAGGTGCCCCCCCCATCACGGGCCCAACACGAAATGTGGAGGTGGGGGGGCGCCTCCAGCGTGGCTGTGAGCAGCTCTCTGCGCACGTTCCTTTTTGGCCCGGTGGCTGTGACTTCACTCTTGTACCTGGAAGCTCACATGGTCCGAGACAGCGAGGCTCGTCCAGCACCGGCCGAGGATCTGCTAAGCGCTTACCAGTCTGCGGGCCGCCCGAATGCGCATTAATGAAATGCTTCCTGCGGACAGAGGACAGAGCGTTAGCGGGGGGGGGGGCAAAGGGGGTCATCCTGGCGTCGGCCCGGTTTGCCACTGTGTGGTCAGGGAGAGTGGTTTGTAAGGAGCCGAGTCAACGCACTGGGGGAGGCGTCCTGACGGTAAATACTTTAAGTCGTGGTGTACTTAAATGCTGAATTCTACCGCAGGGGCTGGAAAGGTTTAGAGAGCTGAAGAGAGGACTCGGCCCGCGGGGCTGGGGCCGAGTGCGGAGAACAGGGAGGGCTTGAAGGGGGAGCCGCAGAAGGACGGCGAAGGCCTTCGGCGGGGGTGGGGGAGGCAGACAGGGGGGTGGGGGGGACGGATGTCAAGGAGAGGCATTGACGTCAAGCCACAGCAACAAGGCCTTTGCAGAGGAGGGGCGTTCCCGCAGGAAGGCGGTGCTGACGAAGCCCCTGCGTGGGCTCGGCCGCGGGGTCCCCGCACGCGGAAGCCTGAGACTGTGGGCGTCTCGTAAGAGACGCGGGCCAGGCCAAGGTGACGTGTGGCCATGAGGGGAAAACGCAGCCTGTTATCTCGGTTCGGGGTCCCTCGTCCCAGGTAGGGTGGGTGCGACGCGTCATCCCTGAGCATCTGGGGCCTCGCCGACCGGTCAGCTAACGCCGCCGTGTTTAGCGACGCAGCCTCCGCCAAGGCACTGAGGGGCTCGTCTATTCTGACGGGCACGGCTGGGGCGGCGGCTTTGGACTAGGTCCTGAAGTATTCGCGCCGAGTACTAAGGGCACGACTGTGAGTAGTGCTCGGCCTCCCCCTCCTGCCCCAGGGCACGCGAGGTCGCTGGGGACACTGGTTGAGAAGGAGCTAATTCAACCCACCGCGTAGGTGCCGCACCTCGTGGGCACCCGCTGGTGCCCGGATGAGCGCCGGGGGCAGAAGCTGGGGGGCTGGGGGTTAATCACTGGGCGTCAGAAATGAGGTTTCAAAGTCGGGTCTTGTGTTTTCGACTCGGGGTCCCAGGTGGATGGAGCTGTTTTATGCTGAAGGGCTACTGTCCCCCGTTTCCTCTCTTGTGTGGGTCGTGCCGGGGGAAGGATTGGGACAAAGTGGGCTTTTCGGAACTGTGTAATCATAGCGTGAAGGTGGCTTTACTCTGCCTGGGCTGACACTTAACCCAAAGAAGGCCAATGTGGCTACCTACCCGCCGATGTCAGCTGACCGAAGCCTGGAGCACCCTGATTCTGGACTGGGCTTTCTCTTCTTACCCCCACCCCCCCCCAAAAAAAAATAAGGAAAGGAGATTATGTTTGATTTCCATGAAACAGTCTCAGTTAATAACTGACCGTTCCAGAAATGGGAGTTTATACATTCTCATAGACGTCTATAGAATATTTGTGACTGATCGTGAAAACCTGAACTCACAAGGTGAGCTAATACTGAGCATGGAGACCCCTGGGTGCCTCGGATGATAAACGGCGGTACAGTGGACCTGCCACCTGGTGCCAAAGAAAACAAAAAGTGACCCCTAGCAGTGAGACCGAAAACAGGAAAATTCAAGCAGATGAAGACGAGGATGGAGAGGAGCATCAGTCCGATGCCCAGTATGTACCAGTGACCATATTCATGGGGTGTGTGTGTGCGTGTGTGCGTGCACGTACACACATATGTCGTCTTCAAAACAACCCTGGTGCTATCCCCACGTTTTATATATAAGAAACTAAGGCTTGGAGAAATTAATTAGGGAGCCCAAGATGATGTAACTGCTCAAAGATTTAAACCTCGTTCTAAAATCCTTACCCCCACCCCCCTCATCACTAACCTCTAAGAACGATGCATTAGATGCAGCTTCGGGGCGTGGGAACACTTGTCAGGCTTCTCCCTGCTCAGAGGGGTCGTTGGGGTTTCTTTTACAGACCCCTGGCTATGCCAGGCTTAGCAGCTGGTCTCTAGGATTGAAGTGAACACTGTCCTGGTCCGGCCCTCCTGTCCTGGACAAATAATCCTTCAGGGTAGGATAGAGCTGTTCCCATGGCTTCTTCACTTGGAAATGCAGGCAGACTTTTGATATCAACATTTCCGATACCATAGCTAGTCACTGAGATGATTTTTCGGGGGGGGGGCGGTTATTGCACCTACGTGTGATTCCTATGCTATAATTCGTTGACAGAATGTATTCGCGCCACGTGACAGGCTGCAAAACAGAGGCAGTTACTCCGTGTCCAGGCTCTTTGTGATACGACTTTCTGACCATCCGCTCAAGACATGGCGTTGGCCAGCCCTTGAGTCCGAGATGGTCTTGTGACTTATTTTTCCTAGTAGAATGTGACAGGAGACAGGGCATGCCAGTCCCGGGCCCAGATCTCAAGGGGCTTTGCACGCTTCTGTGGTTCTCAGCATCCTCACGACACTTGACCAATTTCAGGCAGCCCCTGGCTGACCACAGACCCACGAAGAAACCCAGCTGGGACCGGACGAACTGCCCGGCGGAGCTCAGCCCACAGTGCCAGTCTGTCGGGCTGTGACATAAGTAGATGGCTAAGTTTTGAAGTCAGTTTCGAGGTGGAAGGTTAGGCAGCCAGTGCTGACCAATACATACTTCAAACTAATCATTGGGTACCTTCTGTCCCTCCAGAGTTGAACATGTTGTTTGGGGATATTTGGACAAAGGTAAAGAAAACAAAAAGCAAAATTAAGTCCTCCCTGAATCAGAATTAAAATCTACTTAAAGGGGAGAATAATTACACATACTCAATACCTAATGATCCAGCGAGACAGTACATAATTACATCATAAAGTGTACGTACAGGTGAGCCCAGAGAAGGTGGACGTGAGTAAGTGAAATAAAGCAGCTTATTTTTCTCACCTGGATGTTATTCGATTTCTGCCAATGTGGGTCCCTCCAGCAGCTGAGTTTTCCTCTGGGGAGACGTTGGCCAGTAATTACATTGTGGACAATGACTAACTCAGTGCTACCCTGTGCCTGCGATATCCATTCGGTTTCCCTTGCTTATGTCTACGAAGAGCAGATAAACTCAGAGAACCTAGGTTCATCAATGCTCATGCAGAGGAATTTCCATCCACTATTTATTCCACACCATCCGCCCTCCTGGGTAAAACTCACAAACTCCTCATAAGCTTTGCAGTTCAACAGCATCTCCAAACACAAGTGCAGTGAAAATAGGATAGAAACCCCCTGAGGGAGAGCACTGGCTTTTTTTTTTTTTTTTTTTTAAAGGAAAACTTCAAAAGAATTTTCAGAAAATGTGACAAAGATATCCAAGTCTCAGAAATCCATCCCAGGTCCCTGTGGCCCAAGGATAGAAGAACACGATCCTTTTTCTGTGTGATGTGCTGACTCCCCTCTCGCCCCCACCCCCCGCAAAGCCCCCAGATCAATGGAACATCCCAGGAGCATTTCCACATCCTGAGGAAAAGACTATAAGCCGAGAGAAACACCAGGAACCCTTAAACCGGGATTCGGAATCGCCTGCCGGTCGTGACAGACCCGCAGAGATCGCGACGTGGAATCGAAAGTTTTTGCAGAGAACGTTAAGATCCGTAAGACCGGAGGGGGCATCACGTGACGGCACGTAGCGGACCCGCGTCCTGCAGCGGGACACCGCAGAAGCCGCCATCGCTTCCAGGGGGACGATACGGTACGTTTCCCTCTGTGCGTCGCTGGGAGCCAGGGCTCCTCAGAGGTGGCCCCTCAAATGCCGAACTAGGCGGGGCATCATTTTTAAAATCGTTCGTGTCAAAATTCACCTCTTAAAAATCACTAACCATTGCTACTTGGTCCGTAATACAAGGGTATTTTGTGAGTGGCAAAGATGGTTTTTCTCAGCAATGGGGTTACAAAACAGATGGTTATTAATAATTGACCTGAAAAACTGGCTAGCCGATGATCAAGAGAAACAGAGCTCTATCTCTACCTCGTTTCTCGCGTGGATGGACGGATCCCATATTAAAATATACACTAACCGGAACCAGAGTGCAAAAGCGCGATGATGTCCTTCCAAACTTGAGTGCGTCACCGAATCTGAATTGTAAGACGCGGCTTCCCCTCATCACAGAGTCAGGAAACACTAATAAAAGACTGATGGATTTGAGCACGAAAACGTTCAAATGTCCGTGCAGAAAAGCTACACCGAATGAGGTTAGACGCTCGGAGATGCCGACCGTAAGAGAATTATATTTTACATGTGCTAATCCATCATCCTCTTTTGTACTAAGTTTCGGATAGATCAATTAAGACATAAACGATGGAGTTGTGACGTGGCAAGTAGGCAGGGGCATGAATGGGCACATCGTCACAGAATCGCAGGCGGACAAACATGCCGTGTTGTTTTTTTATGGTGGTAAAGCTGCAAATTGCAGGAACAACGTTTTGCCTTTTAGATTTGCAAATGTTTTAAAAGGTAACAGAATCTAGCGTTGGCAATGATACAGGGGATAAACAGATGTCTACCCTGGGCTGGGCGCATAAACATAATCTTTCTAAATTATGCAACAGCGAATAACATTTAGAGAGTTCCACAGCGGTTCAGACAGGCGCGCACACGCCCTCAAACCTCCAAGGACAAGTGATGATCAGAGATCCATAGAGAAGGGAAAACATCTATTTCTCAGTGCCTTACGATGTGCCAGGCTGTCGGTTCGTACCCTGACGCCCGACTCCCAAGCCGCGGCCTTGGGCGGGGAGGGGTGAGCATGTGACCCACTGTTGCTTCGTGAGCATGTCCCTCTCCCCAAGGTCACGCAAACTCCCAGCCTGGTTTTCGTGATTTTTAACTTTTTTATTGGAATATAATATACACAGAAGAAAATGTAAATATGTGGGAAGCGTGTTGCTGGATAAATTTTCACAAAATTAACACATCCGTGTAACTGGCATTCAGATCGAGAAGCAACGTGGCCGACACCTCGGAGGTCCCTTAACCACCTGTGCCAGTCACACTGTCCCTGGGTGACACCGTCCTGCCTTCTAACAGTGTAGGTTAGTATGTCTGCTTTCATTCTAGATAGAAATGGCGTTTGAATATCTTCCTTTGCGGAGAACCTGCTTAGAGTTTGGCCTATCAGTTTGTTTTTTCCCTTCTTGACTTGAATTAGTTGTTTTTTTTTTTCTCCCCTAAATCAAAATGAGCCCTTGGACAATCTTTCCAAAGAAGACATACAGATGGCTAACAGGTGCATGAAAAGATGCTCAATGGCACTAATCTCAAGGGAAATGCGAGTAAAATGACAGGATATACCTTACACCTATTAGGACTATCAAAAACAAAAAACCAAAAAAACAAAAAAAAACCCCACGACAAGTCTTGGTGAGGATGTGAGAAACCAGGTCCTGGAACACTGTCGGTGGGAATTTAAACATGGTGATGTCGTTCCGGAAAAGAGTATAGAGTTTCCTCGAAATAACTGAAAACGGAGGGACGACATGACCCAGCGCAGAAACGAGCATTTGTAAGGACGGCGAAATGTTCCACCTTGTCACGTGCCGTCTGAGAAAGGAGACGTTTCCCTTGCCCCATTGCTCATTCGCCCAGTTCCATACCTTTATACGAACAGTACCGAAATCACCTACAGGCCCGGGGAGAGCTCTGGATGGACGTGCCAAAATATTGACCACGCTTTCTTCTTCGTGGTGGGATTTTGGTAGTTCTGATTCTCTTCGTGACAGAAAACCTTTTCTAGGTGAGCTTCAGAGACGTGGGTCGGATGTCATTTCCCCCGAACACCACAGACGCGACGGCTGAAAACGACAGAACTGTATTTCTCACAGCTCTGGAAGTTAGAAGTGTGCAATTGAGCTCGAGGTCGGGGTCAAGGTCAACTCCGGGCTCTGGCTCGATGCCCTCACGTCTCCTGAGGAGTCGGGCCGGCGCCTTTTGATTAGCCTTCTGCTTCTGCGGTCCGTCCGCGTCGCGGGGGAAGGCATGAGTCGTGCATTCATTCCCTTTTGTCGCTGGATAGTTCAGCGCGTGGATGTCGAATCCCGAATTCACACGCCGATGGACACTGGACCATCGCCAGTCTGGGGCAGTCGCGAGAGGGCTGCCGTGGACACCGGTGCCCACGAGCCTCTGCGGGGACACGTGTTTTCATGTGCATCAGGTCCATCCCGTGCAGTCCAGTGGGGATTTTAGTGGGTACGAAGCGGCTTTCGACGCCTCGCCCTGAGGAGAGGTGTTCACGCCTCCCCCTGCTCAGGCGCCGTTCCTGCGTCCTCTCCGGAGAAGGGTCTGCTCGGTGCCTCTGCCCGGTTTTGCCTGGGTCCCTGAACATACCGTCGTCACGATCGAGCTGTGAGCGCCTGCCAGTCAGTGCCATGCGACTTGCGAGGATTTTCTCGCGGTCTGCGACTTGTCTTTTACCTTCCTCACTGGTGCGTTTCGAAGCACCGAGGGCCTCGTGTTTAAGAGCTTAAATTTTAAAACCCAAGTGGAAGGCCCGCCTCCCGCCGCCGCTGACCTCTGCAGCATCTCGCTGTCCCGTTTGGTTTCTGGGCGTTTCCGTCACCAAAAGTGAGCGTTTTCCTCTTCTGCATCTCTTCTGGGCGAGACCCACGGGGGGTGTCTGCTCTCCCAGCTGGGCCTGGTCTTCTCATTGTTGCTGGCCGGGGCTCTTCCTCCAGGAGGCCTCCTGTCGGGAATGACCCCCCCCCCCAAGCCCCATCCCCCCTCAGCACCACCCCCTTACCCAGCATGTATGTTTTAAATTTCAAAAAGAAATTCGTTTTCAAAAATGGCTTCGGAGTTTGGCTGACGTACACATACATCTACCCACCTGTGACGTCGGCGGGTCGGGCCCGTGGCCTGCAGTCCCAGACCGCCCCTGTTTACGGGCCTTTTTCACGTAATCCAAGGTGAAGTTCAGCACTGAAGCTTCTCCGAGGTGAAAAAGCGTCTGACCGTCTGACCGGGCGGGGGGCCCAGGGCACAGGCAGGTGGGTGCAGCGGTGGGTCAGGCAGGGAGCCTCTGGGTGAAGGACCTTGACAATTCGCATCTAAGGCCCTGGAGAGGAACGAGGGAGGAGGGCCAGATGGGGGGAGGGGCAAATCTGAAGAAACTGCCCCCATGGAGCGGCTTTGTGCTTTAATTGGGAAGAGCGGCCAGCACCGGTGCTGGGGACCCCCAGAGTCCCCCCGCCTCTCCCCACGCCTTTGAGAGTCAGCCTGCCACCTGGCTGGTGCTCCTTTTAATCTAGAGTTGAGAGGAACAACAGATACTCTCTTAGACAAGCCGTAGCCTTGTTCTCCTTTTCAGAGAAATATACTGGGAACGATAACTGATATTTTAAAATTCTAAGCCAATTCAGGTGAAATTAATCTGCTCAGCCTCAAACGTGTGAAAATTAAATTGTGAGAATTGGATTTGCTGTAACACTTAAGTGGATAAGGATCAATAACCGCACTCCCAGGTCAATTTATTATACTGGTCGGTGATGAATTTTGTAAATCACTTTCTCGCGACCCACCAAGATGCAATTTCGTCCAGAGTCAGTCAGTAAAATCAGTAAACAAATTAACGAGAAGTTGATTAACGCTTCCTCTGAGACGTCCCGGGCACCCATTCGATGGCTTGTCCCATCACCTAGAAAGGACCGTTTTCATCTGGAAAGGAGAGAGCCCATTACTTTGAAGCCCAGCAGGTTCCCCACGGCCCACCGGATCTCTACCTGAACTTTAATTCCGCACGTCGGAATGACAGCCCTTCCTCACGCGTGACTGGTGTCCCGAACGTGGGCCGCTGCTGTGCCGTGAAGCCGCGGTGAACGTCAGCACGGCAGGCACGGGCCAGACCGTTCTGATGTCGCAGATGGGAGCCCGCCTGCCAAAGGCCCCTTCTGCCGAGACTGCTGACCTTTGAGAGGGGCTGTGTGATACACACGTTCACCCAGGGGCCCCCGGGTTCCTCATCTTCTTTGGCTAGACGGAGCCAAAAGAGCAAGCAGACTGCAAGGAACACAGACCGTATCATACCGTAGGAGAGACCCTTTTGCAGGCATCTGAGATCATTTAGGGCTGTGCCCCTGCCATTTGGACTTGAATTTCAATGCATTGCCGCTGAAGTTTTCCAGTATGCTCTCAATGCTACTCGAATCCGCTAACAGGAAGAAGCTCGATAAATAAAGCAGAGCGTTTGTCTTCAGAAGCAGCAGAAACGTGAATCAGTGCTTTTCTCTTTTGCCTTGGTAACAAAGAAGCGCAGACAAATAAAGTCTATTAACCGAGCAAAAGGGTTTTACTCGGCAATAAGCGAACTATTATAATTTAAAAAATGTTTTGCGGTCTGCATGGTGCTTACATTTTCAGATGTCGCGAACCTGTCTTAGTGTCAGAGAGAATATAAATTCTGGCGACGGTACAAGAAATAAACGAGGAGAATGCCTGAAGTAAACGTGTCACAAGCTTGTTCTGGTAGTTGAATCTTGGTGTCTGAGGCGTCAGGGATTAGAAGAAATGTTTGCCTTCTCAAATCTTTTCTTCCCAAATTTTCTTCAACGGAGGTATTTACCTATGTGAGCATCTGAAATAAAGATGGGCCTTTGGAACTGAATATTAATTCTTCAAGACCCGTTTCCAGTTTTATGTCCTCCGCAAAAACGCCCAGTCAAATTCTACTCCTCCGGCTTGGGCTATTAATGCCGTAGCTTTTGTCTATATCTTAAATTATGTCAGTTAACTTTAGTCTGTCTTTTATCCTCTATAAACTCCTTGAGAGTAGAAATCGTATCTTACCTTTCCTTCTCTTTTTTCATTCTTTATATTTAAGGCGTACGGGGCGACGATTCGGTACAGGCATAAATGATGAAATGATGATCACCGTCAAGCTGATCAGCACGCCCACCACCCCCACACGGCTGTTTTTTATCGCGAGAATACTCAGGATCTAGCCTCCCGGTGCTAGCCGGAGCCACGGGCTGCACGTCACATCTCCGGGACTTAGCATCCCGCGTGACCGGAACTCGGTACCGGTGGCTGGTACCACCCCTGCCTCTGCCCCCGCAGCCTCCGGCCAGCTCTCGGGCTTCCGTGAGTGGGACGGTGTTAGATTCCACACGCAAGCGACAGTGGCATGCACTTGTCTCTCTGTGCCTGGCTTGTTTCACGGGGCGTCGCGCCACGTCCTCCGGGGTCCCCCCGTTGCCCTGAATGGCGGAGGGACACCCCGTTGTGCGTCCGCACCCTGTTGTCTTCGCCCCGTCGTCTGTGGTGGCCTTTAGCTCGTTCCCAGACCTCGGTCATTGCGCGGCTCGCGCGCCTCGATGAACATGGGTGGCGGGCATCTCGCCGAGACCCCCACTTTCATTTGTTTTTTTTTCAGATAAAGGCCCAGAGGTGGGATTGCTGGGTCATACGACAGTTCTCATTCCAGTTCTTTGAGGGACCTCCACACTGTCTTCCCTAACGACCGCACCAATTTACGTCCCACAACAGTGCCCTGGGGGGCGCTTCTCTCCACGGCCTCGCTATCTTTTTTTTGTTTGTTTTTGGTTTCGTTTTGTTTTTATAATAGCTAAACTCACAGGTATGGCTTATCGGTCTGTTCTGGCATCTTCTAAAGGACCCGACAAAGGCTGGACACAGTAGTAGCAGATGCTTAGCAGGGCTGGTTGACGGGCGGTGATGACAGTGGTGACAGATATGCGTGTGTGGCTTAGCGCTGGTCAGGGCTGATGGTCCCAGACTCTAACTGGGCTGCATGGTCGTCTGGACGCAGACGGCGCTGGCCAGTCGTGGGAGGCCCGCCGGGCCGTGCAGGCAGCTCGTGCCCGTGGAGCAGCCGTGGGAACATACACGTCCCACGCCTGGTTCCTGAGGCTGCCGGTGGCACAGAGGCCCCAGGAAATGCTACCAGAGAAAGAGTCTGCTGACCCCCAAAGCCCAGGCTCGCTCTGCGCCCCGTCATCAGAAGCCGGGCTTGGAAGGGCGCGTTTACAAGGGCGAGCAGGTGGAGCCCTGGCGGCCAGGCGGGACCACAGAGAGGCAGCTGCGTCTCCTCGGAGGAGCCATCTGTCTCGGGGACGGCGGGGGCGGGGGCCCTGGTGGGAGCGGGGAGCTGCGCTCTGCCGGCAACAGGAGCCAGGGCCAACGCGGCCCCGTCCTGGCTCAGGGCACAGCCGGCTGCACCTGCTTTCAGCCTGGGCACGAAGAAAAGGAGGCACGAAAGGCTCGTCCTGCTCGTAGCTGCGCCACGGGCCAACTCACGCCACCCCGCAGGGCGGGCGGGTGGCGGGGGGGACGAGCGAGCTTGTCTGACTGATCGATGGCAGACCAGGTGTTTTCCTTAGGACGACGGTCATTCGAAAGCGACCCCGGTGTGGGCACCGAGGTTCCACTCCCGGGGCTGCCGTGGCCCTGGTACACATACGACTCACGTCAGGGGCTAGGAGACTCACCGCTTCCCTTCTCTTTGGCCTCGGTTTCCCCACAGGAAAAACAAAACTGTCCCTGAGTTACTTTCTTGCCACTGCGTAAGGAACCAGCACACGCTTTGCAGCTCGAACCGAGACCCCGGCTCCCTCCGCCCGCCGCCTCACGGGGCGGCTCCCCGCACAGGGACCGTCACTCGGCGAGCCCTGGCCGGCGCGCCAGTGGCGTCCGAAGGGACAACAGCTAACGGGAGTTTGGAGGTGGAGGCTGCAGAGGGGCCCCGTTGGGGAAGTGGATGGGACTGTGCGGGGGTGGGAGCTGGGGGTCAGGACACGTCAGATGGGGACAGGGAACAGCCACGTGTGGCCGGGGCGGACGCCGGCCGCAGAGCAGGCGGGAGCTGGCCTGGTAGCAGGTGGCCGGGAGGCTCAGGACGGCCACCCACGTGGCAGTAACGCCGGGCGCGCCGCGGAGAGTCCCCGAGGCCGAGTTTCCAGCGGACCCCAGGGGCGACCATCATTGCGCACCGGTGCCAGGTTAGCGGGCGCGGAGAGGAGGGACGGGACCCCGGCGCGGGGCTCCGCCGCCGAGCAGGAGGCGGTGCATCATGCTCCCGCCTGTAGCATGGGGGTATCGCAGTGTGACGCCCCAGGATTAGCTGTGTGATCCGTGACCAGCACTGCTGGCCGGAAGCAGAGCCGTCAAGCCCCGCCCTGTCTTCCAGAGCCTTCCTCCGTCATTCCGATTCCGCGTCCAGCGGTCCCCCGGGGCGAGGGCGCTGGCCGGGCCCTCCGGCTCCTGCACTCGCGCCTTCTGCCTGTCAATCTCCTCGTAAATGCAAATGAAAGAAGCGCCAGGCTCTTTCCCCTACATGACTCATTCGCACAACAATCGAATGAAAAGCTCACAATATTAAACGATTAAACTTTCATGGGATGCAGTAAATAAATATGCATTTCTGATGAAAAAAATACACTCTCATTTAAATTGCATTTTTATGGCAATAGCTGGAAGCACTTGGGGTGAGGGATGCCTGAGTGAGAACATTCAAATTTTCTTTTATTTTTAAATAAACTCAAGTATTTAATTGAAAAATGAATAAGAAGAAGCCTTCGACGCGTAATGGAGTTTAATTTGGAGATTATTTCTCAATTCTACTGTTCTGAAACCAAGTTATAGGCAGTTCGTATTATCACACGGTTACCTTTCGCGGGGTTTAAATTTAGTATATTTAAACTTTTTAAACGATTTCCCAGGAAAGGCTCTGCTTTCAGATGAAACGGAACAATAAACTGTTATAGATCAACCTGCTTTGGAAATACTTGGCTTCTCAGATGGTGTCTGTGTCCTCGTTTGATCACATAGAAACCATACGAAGGAAGAACCATTATGACTGTAGCACCCCACCCATGGGTGGATGGAGGGATAGACAGATTAGACATTAGATAGATAGATAGATATTGATAGATAGATGATAGATAGATAGATAATTGATAGATAGATAGATAGAAAATACATAAATGATAGATGATAGATAATGATAAAGAAATAAATGATAGATTAGACAGACACATAGATAGATGATAGATATGGTAGAGATAAATGTTAGATTACATAAAGATAAATAATACATAGATATAGGTAGGTAGATAGATGATAGATAGATAGATAGATTATAGAGAGATAGATAGATGATAGAGAGATAGAGAGATGATAGATGATAGATAGATAGATAGATGATAGAGAGAAAGATGATAGAGAGAGAGAGAGAGAGAGAGAGATGGGGAGACATAGGTGACAGATAGCTGAGAGACGGAGGTATACTAGGTAGACAGACCGGTTCCGTGGTGCTCCGGGTCCCGGCCCCGCTGTGTGTAGTCAACCCCAAGGGCATCGACGTGCAGCTGACTAACCAGCGCCTGGGCATCCAGGAGGCCCAGGACAGCAGAATCAGAGGAGGCGAGCGGGCGCCGGAATAATTTGTACCGTGTCTGTTTGGAGCTGCCTCTGGGTTCTCAAGAAGCTGAATTATACTCTGGTTGGAGTCGTTTTAAACAAGCTCTCACAGTCGTTGGCGCATCATCGTCATTCCCCACGTCAGCGGGTCGTGACGAGGTCACTTACGTGTTACCGCAGCGGTAGCTGGGAAGCTCTACAAGGCTGCAGCCGAACGACATTTTTCTTACCGTCTGTGCCTCTGCTTATCTGATGGACGTATTACAGTTTGCTCTGTGTTATTTTCTGGTGCTTGGTGGCCCGATGTCCGCATTTCTCATTCGGCCGCCCCAAGGTGTTTCTCGTGAGCCAAAGACAAAGCGAACGGCCCTCTACGAGAGGCGAAGTGGTGCCCCACGTCTTTCTAGATCCGCGTTCGTTTTGAAATGCCTGGGTCGCCTGCTGGCAAGGGCTTACGGCACTTACTGAGAAGCGAGCAGGGAGGACTAGGAACAAATCAATCCTCACGAAGTTAGGAACGGATCTGACCTGGTAGAAGCGTCAGAAAGACCGAAACGTGGTGTAACTTAGAAGGTATATTGGAGTTTAAGAAATAACTATAGAATTAAATCATTTCAGAATCAATTTCAAAAGTCATCTGTTTGAAATGCAGTTCTTTCGTCATAAAATCTTGCATTTCCACAGTCCAAGATTCCAAGGGGTATGATTGAATTCATTTTGGCGTCTCCATCCATCCAACAATGATTCGATCAACCCGCATTTTTTCTCGGTGGATGAATAAGGGAAATATTAAACGGGAATTTTGTTGTAAAACTTGGACCCAGACTAAAGCTTAGGGCACGAGGCAGAAGGCCATAGCACCATGCATGCACATGTTGAAAAATGAGAATGGTATGTAGATTCAGCGAATGCAGAAGTCTAAACCGGAGGGCTGCATGGAAGAGGTGGAGTTTGACATCAGCGTTGAAAACTTCATAGCATTTGAAAAGGCAGCAAGAATGTAGGTGAGGATTTAGGGCACTGGGGCCACTGAGGCCAGGGGACATAAATAGTGGCAGCATATGGGATGGAGTCGCTCTCGACTACAGAATATACAACGGTAATAAACTTTGATCTAAATAGTCAAATATTGCCAAATATTGATTCCTGGAAGACAGAATCTAAAAGAAGTAAAAACACCTCTGTAAACTACCGGTGTGGATGCCACCCTCCCCGGGTGCGTACGGGTGGCACAACCGTCCCCGGGGGCCCTCTGGGGAGACAAGAAGGGTGCTGCCGCCTCTGCACCTCGAACTCTGGACCCTTCTCCTCCTCCAAGGAGGAAAGAGCAGCTTAAACGCCTCTGAGTCCCTCACGGCCGCTGCGTCACCCACTTTCCCTTCTAACGCAGACTTGGTCGCATTTGGTGCTGGGGCACAGGTGACGGGCGCGCACGCGAGGCTGGTCCCCTCTGGCCCTCCTCTCCCCGTTGCTGGATTCGTCATTAACCTTTGATCGTTTTTGGAGTTTCATACCTTTATCGACTTCTGCTTTCTATATTTCGAAGGTACAGAATTAGGTAAAGTTGTGTTACTTCTTAGCGAAGCAGCCCATCGATGTGTAATGAATATCTTTATTTTTAAATGCGTTTTCCCCCTTCAAGTATGTATTTCTTTGATGTTAGCATAGCTTTAATAGCTTTCTATATTCTTATTTTATTAGCTTTTCTAAATAGAAAATTAATTGGTGTTTGTCTGATATATCTTTTCCCATGCTTTGACTTCAAGTTGGTTTTTTTTAATGTTCTTACATTTTATGTCTTTTAACTAGAGAGTTTGAGTCGATATTTTGATCTCCAAAATGTTTGAATACATTTCTGCCATGTTGTTTTTTTAAATTTTTACTTGTCCTACTTTTTCTGCATTTCTCTATTTTTCTCCTGTTTTTCCTAATTTGGAATAAGGTCTATTTTTGTTGTTCGTCTTCATTTCATTGCCTCTTCTGCTAGCGTGGATGTCATTCTTTCCCTATCTTTTTGAAGCCCTCAGAATTTCCACGTGCAATTTACCTTGAAAAAAACCTTAAAAGGCAACTCACATATTTACATATTAAGCCGATGATAATCCTTTAACTGCCCATTCCTGAGTACCATACTATTAAGTGACTAACTTCAAAGATAAGGTTTTTTTTGCATTCAAACTATCCGTATTGTTCTTTTTTGCTTTACTTATTTGTCCACTGTTTTCTCTCCTCACCATTATTTTTACCCGTGAGACCTTTCTTCTGAACGCTGTGTTTATTTCGTCCCCCTGGGCCGTGCGCGTTAGCACGACTTCCCTTATAAGGAGCTGGACCCAGAATGCAAGGCAGCTAACTGCACCGTCAAGCACACCGGTGATGATGGCTCGTTACTCCCAGCAAGACTCTCAGAGAAAGACGCAGCCACTGATTGAAATCCCGGAGCCAAGTCCTTACCTTGCCTGGGACCTAACTGTGCTTCGAGTAACTCTTTTCGGAAGGCCTTTCGTTCGTCTCTGCTGGGCGACGCTTTTTGTTACTAATTGTGTCCTCTTCCTGCAAAAGCACTTGGGTTGTATAAAGAGGTCTCAGGTGAGACGTTGTCTCGGTTTGCTGGTTCTGCTGAGCGACTCACTGGATCTCAGCCTAGTGTCCGTCCCTTCTCAGACGCTGCGTCTTTTCTCTCTGGACCAGGACCAGGCCAGGTAGTGTTTTTCTGTGTGTCATCCACACCGGTGTAGACCTTGTCTTGTTTCTCCTGCTCAGGATTTATTGGCTTCCTGTATCTGAAGGTTGGCTTTGCGCAAGCGCGGAGAATTCCCTCCCGGGATCTCTTCACGTAGCGAGTCTTTTCCACGTTCTCCGCTGTCTGTTCCTGGTACTTTGATGGGATGAAGTGTAGACCCCTTTCCTGACTCTTCTCTGTCCCTTCGCCTGTCCTGCGCGTTGGTGACAGCTCCCTATGGGCTTTCTCCAGATGTAGCGTCCAGGTCAGTGGTTCTCCGCTAACATCGTTTGGCATGATGCCGTCGTGGGGTTCACAGATAAACAGACGGATGAGACAGGGGGTTCACAGATAAACGGACGGATGAGACAGGGAGAAGGAGGCGATACGAGGTCCCTGTGCCCCGCAGCTCGACGCAATGAGGACGGGTGTTCGCCAGCACGTACTTTCCACGACCCTGACCATTTTAAACGACTCGACATGTCTTTAAGGTGCCACTTCTCACCCACCTCTCCGCCGTTCTCTCTCGGCGGGGAGACCCTCTGCCTCGCCTCGCTGGCTGGTGCCTTTGAGTTCACGTCACCCCAACCCCGGTGGCGTGCTCCAGGAAGCCTTCTGCAAACTTCCTCTCTGACGCCCAGGACTCCTCTCTCCAAGAGCTCAGGACACAGTTCTAGGCTTTACACCCCTTGGGGGCATGAGATATCTCTTCTCCTTTGCATTCCTGATGCCTAAGGGAAAAGCCAGGCACAAAGCGGTCCCCAGGTCTTCGCCTGCTGCCATCAGACATCGCTCCCCAGTGTTCTGTTTTGCAGTCTTTCTCTGTAAGATTGTATCAGAATCATACAACGTCAGAAGTAGGAGAATGCCTGTGTCACGTTCTACGGCTTTGTCACACTTAGAGTTCATCTTGTTTGGTGTTAAGGACCGATACCTTTAGGACACTCTCAGCCCCACATCCTCTTTCCTCTCATGGACCAGGACAAGCTTAAGGGCCTAAAATCTCATTTCTTGGGTGGAAGGAAAGGTGAACATCTCCCAGCAAGTAAGACGCGGGAGGAAAAGGGCCCCTGGGTCAGCGAAACACAGGGTTTGTAAATTCATTAGTAATTCTGCTCTCCCCGAAATGGCTCAGTTTGGAGAAGAAAAATATTGTAGACATGTCCCTCCTTCTATTTTACATAGCTTCCCTAGCTCCCATTTTTTAATTCCACAGGCCGCGTTTCCGGTGGCAGAGCTTTGGCGCTTTTATGCAAGTGCACAGTGATTTGCATCGTTTCATAACCTGTTAGCATCTGTTCATTGATAATCCTGAGTGTGCTCTCCCACCGATTTTTTTTTACTGCAGAGGTGGAAAGGCACTAAGTAGCAATTTGTTCCTTTAATTTTCCTGTGCAAACAAAGTCAGGGAACAAAGAAAGACGCATGGCAATGCAAAATATCATTATTATTTTATCAACAACAATAATACAATCCTTCATTACAATAACTTCCTGCTGATAAGTGCACCTAGGAGCAAGACGGCACAGCAGCGCAAAAGACAAATTCCCGTACTGCCACGTGAATTATTTTGCACAGGGCCAAGTGTAGCCTGATAGATTAATTGCGGAATTTTGCATTTCTCCATCTAGCTCATCACCTTTCAGGATGTGCTCGAGCTGTGGCCAAAATGACTAATGCAAATGCAGGCTAATCGTTGGCATCAGCGTCCCGCGTACAGCTGTGCCGAGATTGCCGCGCTCCCGCGAGCATTTCTCTGCAGAGAAAACAAGGTCTCTCCAGCAATTGATAGGTGTAATTTAAAATGTACCTTTCTGGGGGCGATAAAAGTAAATTCCCCTGAAAGTATGCTTTCTGAACAAGGAGCGGACTGGAGAGCACAGAGAAGCACTGCGTGCTTGGGGTGCGAAAGGGGGTTCTGTGGAAATGAGGAAGGAAAATTGTATCTGTGTTCCCTTTCATCCGTCACCCACTGAAATTGGGCATCCCCTTCCGTGATGAAGGCGAAGCTTCATTCCCATTAGGAACCATCACGGTATTTTACATCACATTGTAGCTACTCTGAATGTGACTTGGAAACTATTACTCACATGTTACTATGTCAAGATTTGTTTCTTTTTATAAGTTCCGATCCAGCACGAGCACTTTTCATCTGTTCCGAGGCTCCTTTGGACAACCTGGCGTGAACGTTTGCTGAGATGCTGAGAGCTGGAGAGCCACGTCCCGGCCTGGTGCCTCAAGAGACGGGAAAGGTGACGGACCCAAACCACGTTTCTCAGGGGACAGCTACAGATGGACGCCACACTGAGCACCTCAACGTGCGTTTGGAATTATCGTTCCGTGTTTGTCCTAATGATGCTGTCTATGTCATCTCATCCAATAGTGTCTTGTCAGGACAGCATGAGCTGATACGCATGGAATAAAAAAAAAAAAATGTCCTCTGAGACCTGAAACTATAAAGTCAACCAAAACTACGTCATCAAAGTCACCGTGGAGAGGAGAGAACTCGGGTAGAGCAGACTTGACCATACATGGTTCAAGTGCATGGCCATGGGGGACAGTGTCAGAATGAGGCTCGAAAGATGCTTCTGCGGGATCAGGAGGCCGAAGGCCGGTCTTGCCTCAGTGTCTGGAAGGCTGTGTAGACTTAGAAAGGTCACTTGAAATTAAATCCGAGGGCTCAGATCAGTACCAAATGATCCACTCCATCCGTCCCAGCAAAAGCACAGCACTGCTTTCTCTCAGAAGCAGGCGGAGACCAACAGCGTGCATGCCTTTTCCTTCCTGTGCGGAGTCGGGGGCCCCCGGCTGGCCCTGCCACCACTTGCACACCACGTGGCCCATTTACACACTCGCTGGCCGCTGTCTGCTGCTGGCACACACCATCCCGCCGTGACCGTCTGTAAACAGCACACACACCACGAACACAGCCCAGGCGAGCGGCAGAAACGGAGTCTGCTCCCCTCCCTGCCCAACACACACACAGAATCCGCAGTTTTCTCTTGGTTTACGTTCGCTTTTACATAAATATCACCCAAATTGAGACAGCGCCTGGGCCCAGGTTTCACGCAGTATGTCGTATTAATAAAAACGATAACTACCCAGGCATTAGTCTACCTAAACGCGATTTAAAACCCACTTAATTCTAGGACACATCGTGCTCCTAGTATTTTATTTTTAAAATACGATGAAACGTCCATGCAGTTGTAATATAAAGGTATTTCAGCTTAACCGTTAGCTCTGAAGACATCAGATATTGTTTTATGTGCAAAGCCTTCGGATCACAGTGAAAAAAGAGAAGGCAATAACTTAGCAGGCTTTTCCCGTCCGCTTCAAGCGGTATCATTTCACTCTTAAGTATTCCACGTACTCTGTCTACTTTCTCCTCATTTATTTTCCCTGATGCTTACGGTGCACCTGGTATCCTGTGTCCTCCTTGAAATAGAGCACCCCTCCTGCGCCTGCCCAAGCCCCGACCACTTTCGACCCCCACATGTTCCGTGTTGCCCCTCGTTTGACCAGGGAGACCCCGATACGGGCCGGGGGCCCTTCTCAGCTCCGTTACCATGTTCCATCCCTTGGGTCTCCGCGCGTCACGTGCCCAGCGTGGCCGGCACCTCCGGAGCCAGACGGGTGAATGCCTGACACGCCCACGTCCTCCCACGAAGCTGGGACCTTGAGGAATGCCCGTCGATGAAATCGCCCGCGGCCGCGTCGGGGGGCGAGTGGCGAGCTCATGGTTGCAAACACGCCCTCGTGCGCACGTGCCCACACGAGAGAGGACTGAGTGCTGAAGTCAAACCCACTGCAGGCTTTCAGGCAGAGAGAGAGGTCCACGCAGTTCTCACTCTTTGCAGTAGCTACAAACTACAAAGACTGCGAACAGTGCACCATCGGCGAATCCTGGACCGGACGTGCCAGCTTAGTGTCTGTCCTGCGAGCCTGTCCCTCTCAGGGTCTGCGGCCCTGTCACCGCTCACGGAGACGGTGGCTCTGCCTTTGGCTTTCCTGTGCCCGCCACAGGTAGCGGCCTCGTCTGACGGGGAAGTGTGCAATTGCCTCGGTATAGGCACTGACCGTCAGTATTGTATTTCGGTATAATTTCCTGGACGAGCTCCGAGCTGGCGGGCGTTGTTTGCCAAGAGCCGTCTTGGACCACTGCGCAGTTCATCGGCCTCTTTTTAATAAAGCCCGAAGGTGCCCAGGCAATCAAAGTAACGAGTCTGGCTGACCGGCTCGCAAGGAGTACAGAGCGTCCAGCCGGCCGTGACATTAGTCAGAGGTCCCGTGCGGCGCCGAGACCGCTCACGACTCCATCGAGTGCGGACGCGTCCTCGCCCGGACACCCGCGTGTGCTTGCCGGGAGTGTTTTGCGGAGACGTCGGCTCTGCAGAGAGCCCCCGGAAAGCTCGGCCGGCGTCCAGAAATCGGGACGACCGCGGATGCTAACCGGATCGCGGCAGAGGTCGGGGTTCATCATGGCCCCGACCACGCTTCTCCCCGTCCTGCGCCGCACGATGCGCGAGGACAGTCCGCGGCGAGGGCGGGACAGCCAGCCGGCGTTCCGGGCGCCCCGGGGTTTGCTTCTTTCTGCCCCTGCCCTCAAGCCGGGGTGAGAGCTGGCGTCGCCGGCGCTTGAACTCACAGCGACACCGCTTTCCTGGCAGAGAGGGATTCCGGGCCGTCAGAACGCCGCGCGCGACCCGCACCTTCGTTTACCGGCTGGTGTCACGCCGTCTTTCCCGCACGGCGTGAACAGCGGACCCGTGGAAGGTAAGGAGAGGTCAGCAACCTCCGAGCCTCGCCAGCAGGGACGTGGGATCCCCATGTGCATGAGATTTAACGAGTCACAGCGTGGGTGGCTGAACAGTGCCATTCCTGCGGACTCACCGGGGCGCGTCAGCGGAAACCCGGGCGCGCCTCCTCGATGCCCGATCCCTGCATCCCCTCCCTCCCCCCAAAATACGACTGTTAAGCAAGGAACCCGCAGCCGAACGAGGCCCACCGTGTGGGCTGTCAACTTCGTAAAACCGACGTCATAGTTGACTCGTTCTGGGCGCTGACTCCCTGATTCCTGGCGGAAAGGAAGCCGGAAGTATAGACGAATTGTAAAAACTCCTTTTACGCTCATGTTGGGTGGTCAGTGTTGGCTCCACATGGAGGGCCACTGAGAAGGTGCCTGGGGGATGTGGAGACAGCGAGGACACAGCCCACCGGTGTCCAGGAAGGAGAGCAGCCCCAGGAGGGGACGGGGTGGGGGGCAGAGTTCGGGCTCACTGCTCGTCTCCCCCTCGCTGGCTCCTTCCAGCCTGGCAGCGTGCCACCGGCTGTGTGGCACTGCTCCCCCAGGACGCCGCCGGAGCTGTAGGCTCCAAGTTTTACTGTAAGGAAGTACGATGTATGCGTAGGGCTGGCCACACAACATTGAACGTTCCAGCCCCCCTATCGATTATCGAAAAGTCGTGGTGCGGGTTACGGTTGGCTGCTGTGTGTGACATGCTCCCAGCGGCCCCGCGGGAAACACCGCGTTCGTTATGAAACGCAGGATGCTTTGACGACAGTCCACAGGGCAGCGATGCCCCAAACACGTGTTTCCTAATGCTAGCTAATAAACCCGGTTATTTCACTAAGGGGACTTCTGAGCAGCACAGCGCGTCCTGCCTGGGGTGTTCTTGCTGCTTCTGGTATAAGATGAGAGAAGAGCAATGAATTGAGGGGAGGAATCATTAAACAGTAAAAAGAAAAAGCAGGGCACCCCTGGAATAAAAAATATGTAGCCAGAGATTTCCGGTTTCAGCTCCGACAGGGGAAAGAGCTTAGAAGTCGTCGCTCCCACCTTTACAACAAGAAACACCTGCACAAACCGGAAACCACTGATGTTTCTTGCACCCAGAGGGGAGCGAGGTCCCAGGGCACAAGCTCCCCCAGAATCTGCAGAGGTGGGTGGATCAAGAGTCCCTGCCAAGACCTGCTGGCCTAGCGAGGAAGCGGCTGGGGACGCAGACCAGGAGAGAGGAGGAGGAGGAGGAGGAGGAGGAGGAGGAGGAGGAGAGGAGGAGGAGGAGGAGGCTGAGGGCGGGGGGCTCCTGAGTGCCTTTCCAGTCCCAAGCCACACACTCGGGGGATTCTGCCTCCAGGAAAGAGCGGGCTTGAGCGAGTGTCTGTTAGTTGTGTGAGGGTTCTGGGCGGTCGACGGCCACACTGGCCGCCTGCTGCCGGGCTGGGCACCTCCCCCACGCCGAGGTCTCGGACCCTCGGATTCTTTACCTGCAGCAGAGCACCGTGGCGCCCACCTCAGCCATAAAACACACGAGAGGAGTGACTTGCACAGAGACGCCACCGGGGAGCGCAGAGCCCCCTGCTGTGTCCCACCCGCGCCCCAAACGCGCTTCCCAGGCCGGCACAGACAAGTCCCCCGCGCCTCTGTGACTTCTGCGGCGGGCACAAGCCACCCACCCAACGCAGTGGCTCATTTCATGAGGCGGAGAGTCTCCCTGTTTGGACTGAGAATCTGAACAGCAGCCTCCGCCCACAGCGAGACCTGTTCCCAGCCCCTTGGGACAGAGGGAGCAGCTGCGGCTCGGCTCCGTCTCACAGGTGAACCTAAGTCCCGCAGGCGCGCCCGGTAAGGGCACCGGGCTGGGAAGCCGCAGCCCACGCACGTGGCTCGACTGTCCATCCAGAACGTTCAGGCTCAGCGCTCTCTACCTGCCAAACCCTGGCGACACCCTTCAGTGCTGGCAAGTGGCAGCCGTGCCCTACTGTGCTCCGGCCCCCTGTTCAGACTCGGGACACGAGCCGCTGGGACTCGCTGCGACCCGCTGCCCTGGAGCAGCGGCGCCTCCTGGGCGTGCTGGCCTCGGCTCCCCAGGGTCAGTGGGTTTCCCGTTTCTATCCGAATGCGGCCTGATCAGGTCAGGGCTTGACAGGCGCAGGAGGAGGAAAGCGAGAGGGGGCGCGGCCCCGCCGGAGCTCGGGGTGCGCGTCCCGGGCTGCGGCCGGCGGGGGCTGCGCCGCGGAGCGGGGAGCGGGGAGCGCGGGGCCCGGCCCGGCTCCGCCCCCGCCTCCCCCGCGCGGCGGCGCCTGCAGAGCCTCGCGTGCCACCTCCCGACCGTCCCGGGAAGACCGCGCGCCCCGAGCCCGGCGCGGGACCGCAGGGGTGCGCCCGGCCCCGCGAGCGCGGCCCCGGGGCGCGGTGCCCCGCGGCGCCGCCCGGGGCGTCAGGGCGCCGGGAGACCGAGCCCCGCGCGCGTCCCCACCGCCCGCTGCGCGCGGAGCCGGAGCCGGAGCCGCCGCGCCCCGTCCGCGCCCCGCGCTGCTTCCCGGGCTGCTTCCCCGCGGCCCCCCGCGGCCGGCGACGCGCCCCGGGGGCCCGAGGCCCCCCAGCCCGGCCTCCGCTGACGCGCGCCCAGAAGTTTTGAAGGCGGACGACCGGCCCCCAACTTCCCGGACATGAATCAGACCGCGGGAGTCTCCAACAGCGTCAGGTGTCCCCCGGGGAAGGGCCACAAGGTAGGGGGCTCGCGACGGGGGCGCTCGGGCGGGCGCGGGCGGGGGGACTCCCGGGGCGCCGGGCCCCGCGGGCTCGGTGGGAAGGGGTGCGGCGAAGGGACCGGAGCCCACGCCGGGCTCCGCGCCGCCCCTGCGCGGGCGACCTGTGGACCGGGCTCCGGGGGTGGGGGCCGGCGCGGGGGCGCGGGGACCAGACGCGACCCCTTGGCCTGCACTGGCGTCCAGAGATCATAGACGGCCGAGGGGCCCGTGCGGGCCACGCCCTGGGGACCGTCTACTTCCCGCGCGGGCCACCCAGGGCCACAGAGGTCCTGGCCCTGCGCGACCGGGTGGACGCAGCCTGGCTCGGCCACCACCGATGTCCTTCCTCCCTTCTGGCCTCGCTGTGGCTCCCCTTTGCCTGCGGTGGGTGCGCAAGGCCGCCCCGCCTCTGGGCTGCGTGGGGGAGCCCAGCCAAAGTGCCGTATCAGTGTGCTGCGAAAATATTTTAGAGTATTTCTGTGATTTTTTTAAAGACCAAGAGAAGGCAAGTGCTTTGCAGCTTAGATTTGAGACGTAGCGGAGATCGTGCTCTCCTTGGGGCCTGTGTTTGCTACACCCATTTTTTTTTTGCCTTATACAGCCGGTTCGCAGGCCCAAGTGTTGATTAGCGTGTTATTCAAATATTCCCATAAATGTCTATTTGTTGGGGGTCCCGCCGAGGTGGAGCTGCAGTTCGTGATGCTATTGGGTTCACCTGGTGGCTGACAGCACCCTGAGCCTGCCCAGTTGTGTGAGATGAGGCTTTAGGACTCGAATACCATCGTTTCAACTGAGTAATGCCCAGAATTTTCTCCGCCAGTCCAGGCCCAGGGGGAAGGCGCTGAAGAAGCAAGCTGCTGCTGTGATCTCCGTTGCCGTTAGCTGCGATCCAAGTGGTTACACTTTTCACATTCGTTTTGTTTAATATGCAGAGGAAATGTCTTGTTAATACGTAGGAGCCGATAGTGTAAGATTTGAGATGAAAAGCAATAAGGTTCCACACACCAGTGAGTATGTATGTAGCAGGGACATGTGTGGGGTTCAGAAGATTCAGTAATTTCTTTTTAAAAAAAGCCTTTGGTTCCGGGATTAAGCAGTTCCTGGCATGATTGTGGGGCAGGGTACTGACACCAGTAGAACTTTCTGGAAGTGTCTGAACACACAACGACAATTTAGGAGGTACCGGGAGCCCGTTAGTCACAGGTTGGGGATCACTCTTTGGCTCTGGCAGGTGTGTGACAAATGCTTGGTCCATGTGGTTATCTTCCTTCAGTACAGTAGTCATTAGTCATTCATTCAACAAACATCGTAAACGCCTATTAAGTTTCAAGGACTGAGCACCCAAATTCAAGTTTAGACATTGCTTTTCTTTCTAGTCAGGCGGACTCCTCAGGCTTTAAAACCTGGTCATGGTCCTCAGGCTTTAAAACCTGGTCATGGTCCTCATTGCCGGGAGTGAGATGATGATTCTCCATCTGCTGGAAGGAAAAATAAAATAAACCCAATTCCCTCCGTGAAAGAAGGACCCACTCAGGCGGGAGTTTGCCTTCGGTTTGTGGATTCGCGGTTTGTCGCCATGGTTGCTGCAGTGAGGTGACGTTGCCGGAGACCAGGTGTCAGTGAGCATCCGGGGGTGGACGGGTGGGCACACGGCAGGGTTAATGGCGGGCATTGGAAAGCACCGGACAGACCCCACAAAACCTGAGCGTTTTTTACTAGACTATCAAACTCGACCATCCCAGTTTATGTTGTTAGAAGTTTGAAGTAAGCGTGTTTCCATTTTCTGTGCTGGTCTGAGGGTTGTCAGGGAGATCCGGGGGAAAGTCCCCAGCCTCTGGGGAGAGGGCTTCGGCTGGGCTCCCCAATGCTCCCCCGTGTCCCGGTGGCCAGCTGCCCCTCGGGAGGCTCTCACCCACTGAGCCCACTTCCCCTCAGTCCACAGGGTTTGGGGTTAGGCAGCCTTTGCCTCCTCCCGTGGGCTTGAAGGATTCCTAGCTTCGCTTTTAAGACACGGCTTCACCTCCCAGTCCCTCTCTGTGGGAGTTCCCTGCTCCCCCAGGACCAGCTACTGCCTTGCAGCATCTGGGGGGACCGCGGGCCTGAGAACTGCTGACCGCCATCTGAACACACATCCGGTCCTGCCCTCCCAGCCCGCACCCCTGATCCCGGCCAAGGGCAGCTGGCATCCACCAGACAGAATCCTCCGTGCCTAATATGTGGGGTTTTAAAACAGGGTCTAGCTTCAGGAGAGTGTTTGTTCTAGCCTCTCACTGCATAAACATGGATATCGGACAAAATCCAGCCGGGGAAGTGGGCGAGCCCGACTCTCTCTCCCCGCCCCCTTCCTAATTCTTGGCACGACCCCTGAGCCCAGGCTGTCTCGTGGTCTGTCCTCTCCATCTGAGTTTGAGGCGAGGGCCACATGTGCCAGACGTGAGGACGTCACACGGGTTAGTGAGTCAGCCCGCGGGACACGCCACTAATACGTGACGTTAGCGAGAGCCGGTCGGGGTCCTGCTCTGTCCTGCCGGCCAAGCTCTTCACACTAAGCAGGAGGCTGACTTGTTTGGTTAGTCACTTCTGAAAGAAATAGGAAAAGGACCCCATATATATATATAGATGTGTAAAGTAAATTCTTTTTATGACCCAGAATCTAAATCATCCTGAAGAATTTTAGAAACTGTAATGTCAGGCATGAAACATAAATTACTTTAATGACTTCCAGGGTATTAGGGAAAATCTATTTATGCTATTTTGGCTGTACATTTTATTGATTTTTAAAATGTTAATTGTCCTCATTTTTTTTTCTCTCAGTAAAATACATAAAGTGAACACAAGCTCATGCACAAGTTAAATATCCAGGAATAGAGGGCAGTCAAGGAGTTGTGATTGTTTTTTTGTTTGTTTAACTTGTGGATTATTATTATTATTTTTTTAAGTCAAAACCTCCAATGCACGATTCGAATGATCTCGCTTCTGGTACCTTATGAAGCGAATGACCGATGGGAATTTTCTAGACCTCGAATCTGCTATTGTTTCTGACTGAGGGCGTAGAAGTCCGTGTTCAGGCAACAGAGTGGAAAGCAGCTGTCCGGCTCCCGTCTCACCTGCCCCCTGCGTTTTCCAGGCCTTAGAAAGCTCTCCTGCCCCAGGCATCACGCACGCCCTCTGCGCTCTGCATCTCCCGTTTTCCGTGACGTTTTCGAATGCAGTGCGAAGAGGTCACGAGGCGTGCAGACGTGACTGTGTAACTGAAAATGGTGTCCGACACGATGGGGACACGAGGTTCTATTTTTCATCGCGTTTGCCACAGACGCGAAAAGATTAATGCGTTCTCGGTAACCGTCGTCTTCGCCGTGGGAGTTCAGATGGGGAGACTCGGTCAGTGGACAGCTCGTGCCTGCGGGGAGAGCCAGGACCTCGCCATTCCATGAGCTCTGCCCCCTGTTTGGGTCGAGTCTCGGGGAAGTGGCTATGGCATTCTGGGCCCTTTCTTTTCTCCCTTCCTTCCTTCCTTCCTTCCTTCCTTCCCTTCCTTCCTTCCTTCCTTCCTTCCTTCCTTCCTTCCTTCCTTCCTTCCTTCCTTCCTTCCTTCTTCTTTCTTCTTTCTTTCTTTCTTTCTTTCTTTCTTTCTTTCTTTCTTTCTTTCTTTCTTTCTTTCTTTCTTTCTTTCTTTCTTTCTTTCTTTCTATTTTGCTGTCTAGAAACAGGAAATCAGCTGGGCTCCAGACCCCATCACGAACCCTGCTGATATCCCGAACCCTGGAAAGAGGCAGAGTGAATGCCATCGCTGAGACATTCCTGGGTGTAGATGTCTAAAGCAATTCTGCAGTCAAATGTACTTAATGTAACCCTAAGCCAGTGGGAGTCTTTCGCACTTTAGTAAAAACGAATGCACACAGTACGTATATCTGACATGCACTTGTAGCGTGAGGATGGAAGGTTCTGTACGAAATAGACAGATGATCATGATAGAAAATTCAAGAACTATTTCTCCATTCTATTGCTTTTCATGTTTTCACGAACGTTATCTTATTTTATCTTCACGGCAGCCACTGAGGTAGATAGGTGAGTTTGTATTTCTCTTATTTGTTAACTGGGAAAACTGAGCTACATGATTATATACAAATCACTTTGGTCACGGGGCTAGTAAAATCGAGAAAATTTTTCAAGCTGATAATGTGTAAGAATGAACAGTATTGAATATTTTATCCCGTGACCTTCAACCCATGCTTCTTTCATCCCATAAGTCTGTTAATTTCCTCAATGCCGAATATTATTTATGTATTTCGTAAGTATTGGACTCCTTGCTCACTATTCTTTTAAAAAAAATAAAAGGGAATGCTACTTTTATTGGTGAGTCAGTCTTCCCAGATGAGAAAGGAAACAATGGAAAAAATACTCAGAGTGTTAAAAAAAGAAAAAAAGGCCAAGTTATGGAATTGTAGTCAGAGAAGAGTGAGCGGTCAGTACAAGTTCGTCAGGGAAGGCATCACCGGAAGGAGGGATCATCGCTTGCTAGTCTCACGACATGTCCTGCAGTCACAGGAAGACCACGCAGACTCAAGTCTTAGTGTCACAGACCTTTCCACTTCCCCAAACGGTAGCTATGACCTTTGCCACCAAGGGACCCTTAGATTTTAACAGAAAGCTATTATGTAACATTTTCTATATTTGCTTCTGGTGATGTTTCTTTGTGACCACTGAGAATAGGTTCAAATTCTTTCCAGCAGCTTCCTCTGCATAGTAGTCATAGTTTGAGAAATCGTAAAAAGAGACATGATGTGAACAAAGTAAAAAAAAAAAAAAAATAGCAACGTTTATCATCTTCTTTCACAGGAAGTTGGCTTTCGTAGTGGTGCAACATTTGTTTCTTAATCCGCTGTCAGCTGTTGGTAGGACAGAGGTGTCTTTCATCACGCCCCGGGTCACTACCTTTGCTGCCCGCTGCCTCTCCTCTCCTACTGGAGACACAGGGCTCTGCCTTCTCCCAGCTGCGGCTGATCAGACCTGGGCCCCCAGAGGACACAGTATTTAAGGTCACACAGACTGACTGCCACGTGCGGTCACGTCAAGCTGAGGGTGACTGTTGAGAGAAAGGGAAGGCAGGGAGAGGCAGAGATAATAAAGTACGGGGACTCCCAAAACAGAGAACGTGACCTTACTCTCAGACTCCCTAGTTACAGTCCCTATGGCGTCTGTCTGTCTTTCCATTACTTCCCTTTGGCATTCTGAGAGGTGTCTACCATCATGTGACATTGCTAGAAAATAAAGACACACCTTCACTCCTGGCAGGATTTCTCATTCCCTTCCACGACCGACCCGTCACCACCGAATCAAACCGCCTTTCGTTGAACAAACATTTTGATAAGCTCCTTTGCGTTTTTACTCTGTATCTCAAGGGGCACAAGTGGGAGAGAGAGAGAGAGAGAGATAAAAGGTCACTGAATTGCTTTCTAAGCAGGAGTGGGAATGATGGCGACTTTCCAGGTTATTATTGGCCAGCGCTCACCAGAGCTGAATTTATCAGGAAAATAAAGGGTATCTATGAGGCTTTGTGGCAAGAGATAAAAGGGAATAAGACAGAAAAAAATAAAAAAGACGATGTTGCCGGCAGCCAGGAGATATACTTCGGAGAACAAAATAGAAATGTTTCTTGTATCTCACTTTGCAGAGAAGTGTCAATAAAACCCTTCTGGGTTTGCTGATGTGTTATCGAGCTAGACTTGGGCTTTTGAGTGTGATTGGAGTGGGATGGTTCGATGTAACGTTGAGTAGGTTGGGGGTGGGGGTGGGACAGGAGTCTAGACTGCCCAAGGGGGGCGGGGGAGGCAGAAAATCTAGATTACATCTGTAATACATCCGTTTGTTGTTTTGTTTTATTTGAGCTACTTTTATTGGGTTTCCGCGTTGATTTTGCAATCCATTGAGCTTTGCTAAAAAATGTCACGTGGCACGTGAGGCACTTGGAGGCTTCAGTGGGCACCGGATGTGACCTCCCTCTGCGGGGTCTTGGAATCCCGAGCAACCTTGTTTTCCCTCACACTGTGCCTTCGAAACCAATCTCTAGCCACCTGTGTTCATACCCAGATGTGTGAAGACGCGCTAGCTTTCCCCTGTCACGTTGGGTTACAAGGGACATGATTTCAGAAGTTAAACTGCCCAGTCCGGTTGAACAAAACCAGGTTAAATTCAACACCTACTCAGAGACGGACTGCTCCGTCGGAAGCCTGCAGCGGGGAGGGGAGGGGAGGGGGTCTCCTCGCCTCTTCTCTTACTCCCCACTCCCCCGTCCTCACCTCTCCACAGCTGGGTTCCGGTGGAGGAGAAATTAGGGGACAGTCGGAGTGTATAACATGGTGGGTGCAGTTGCAATCTGGGGACAGGTCTCTCGGGGTTAGTGGACATCTGGTCCTGTCAAAACGCCCAGCGAGACGATGTCTGGTCCTGTGAAAAGCACCTGTGAGTGTGTTTGGCCCTTCGGCGTGGACGGCACGTCTCCGTGGATGTTTGGGGCGGGAGCTGATCTGACCGGGTACGAGGACGTTTTGGTGTGGACCGAACGTCTCAGTGGACATTTTGGACAGGGCCACATGCCTCGCAAGGCTCTGAGGATGTGACAGAAATACGGAGCCAAACCTATCCTCGTGGGGAGCGTCTGGGGAGTGTTTCTTTGGGCACCTCTCACGGGATGTCGCAAGGTCACTGTCACCTGTCCTCCAGCCGGGATACTGCCCCTGTCCCCTCGTGCTTCCTGCTGTCACCCTCTGCGAGTGACTTCCGTTTCCGGTCCCAAAGAGGCTCCCACCCTGGCTGCCCTCGCCATGATGGACACAGAGTGTCACCGGCCCTGTCCTCTCTCCACGTCCGGCTGCCCGAGAGGCATCTGCTTTCCCGTCCATTTTGCCTTTTTCCAGGTGGGTCTAGATCCCATCGCTCGGCTCCCAGGGTGGCCCGTGCTCCAAGGCACCCATTCGACGCTCTGCGGAGGGCGCCGTGACCCCTCTCACTTGCCGTGTGCAGCTCCCTCTCCCCTCGCCCGCAGGCGGCGGTGCCCGGGAGCCCCACGGGCTCCATCAGAGGCGGGAGTCACGTCCTTCACGCGGAGTCGAGCGGGCCACTTCCGGCGGGGGCGCGGGTCCCTTTTCACGAGCGTCACTTGCGGTGCCTCGGTTGAAAGTCGGGGAGGAAGACGCCGCGCACCGCGGCCGTCTCTCCGCTTCTGGGCCTCGCGTCCCTCTCAGAGCAGCGGGCAGGCGATGACGCCGGCGCACGTGAGCCGGGCAGGTGCGCACTGCGCGCGGCGTGGGGAGCCTGTCTCAGGGGAGCATTGGAGAAGGACCGTGGACGCATCGGTCCCGCACTCCCCAGTCGCCCAGAAGCTCTTGTTAAAATCCAGGTTCTGACTGAACAGTTCTGGGGCAGGGGGGACCCCAAGCTTCCGTGGTTCTCAGAAAGCCCCCAAGTGATGCTGATGCTGCCGGTCCTCAGACGACACGTGGAGGGACCAGGCTCCGTAGCTCCTGCTGAGTAATGCACGGCATAAGCCAGGACACGGTTTGTTACGTAATCGTGACAAGTCCCGGAAGTCTCCCGGTGGGGAAAACCTGTCTTAGGAGTAGTTTGGTCTCTCGTTTCTCCGAACCATGATTAGACATTTTGGTGCTGTCCATTTGGCAACGAGGGTTGAACGAGGGAAAAAGAGGTTGAGATTCTCATCGGCAGCTTCGCTGTCAGGGGCTGGGTGGCCGTCACCAAGTAATCAGCGTCTCCGAGGTTAGCCGCTTCTCCTAAGCAGTTTGCTGTGGTAGGTGGTCTCCAGGGGTCCATAACATATAAAATATTAATTTTACATTTATGACTATATTTTATGCTTATCTACTCAGCTACACTATTTTAACACACACACACACACACACACACACACACACACACACACACTGGGCTCTCGGCGTGTATGTTTACCTCTATTTTTGTTCCTGAAACAGAAGCTAAAACCCCGCCTGTAGCACCTGCTCAACAAATGCCTGTGAAAGGTGAGGGAGGGTGCACAGAACTTGGAGATTGTTGTTGTTGTTGTTTTAAGTCCTTTTAGTAGATCCCCTTTGCTGAATGATGGTGACTTCCTAAAGTGAAGATAATAGATCGCATGACATTCACGTACATTGTTTCTCGTCTCTGACTGTGGCCGGGGCCGATAGAGGCAGCCCTTCCAAAATCGAACAGAATCGGTAGAGTAAAAGAGTTAAACCTTATCGTTCCAAATACAATAGTTTTTTTTTTTTTTTTGAAGAAACAGGCAGAAAAAACCTGTCTTTCCTTGCTCACGTATTTGGTGATTCTGCATCAATGAAAACTCCTGTTCTCTCTGAGTTAGAGTTCACTTAGACATTATCAAAACCGCTCAGTCTTCCCGAAGAGCTCCCATAGTCTAACTTCCCAAAGCATCTGTTTCATTCTATGCACATCAGAATCCACCCAATTTGCAGAATCATTGCTCTGGCTACGAGTTGTCCCTTTACCAGGGTGTGGAGCCAAAAGTTGAAGAGATTCGGGAAAAAAATTGATGCAAAAGGCAAAATGACCTAGTCACGGTCTGTAAACGATGTGTTATTACAAGCAAGGAAATGTCACTATAACACTTACCAGACAGAAAAAAAGGAAGGGGTCGGGGGGAGATGGAGGAGATGTGAGTAGCTTACCAAGCCCTGGAACTCCTGCGTGGCATAGCCAAGTGCAGCCAGTGTTTTTATTTATTGAGGAGAGCAGAAAGACATTCATTTTTCTACTACCCGTTAAGTTACAGCTCTTAGTTTAAGGAATAGATTGAGTAAATTGCTTCATTAAATGCAACATTAAAGGGAGAACATTCAAGTGTAAAAATTATGTCTTACTCAACTTTCAAAGAAGTGAAGAAGCTTCTAAATATATATATATAGACACATACATATACACACATATACATACACACATGTATATACACACACACATATACACATATATACATACACACATTGTTAGGTATAATGGGACAATTTGAAGTCTTATTTTGGACAAATACATAAGCGATACAGAGTTTCTAGTACACGTCACTTCACATTGAAGTCCCCTTTGCACCACTAATGCTTGGATGGGTCTATGTATATATATATATATCTCTCTCCATTTTTGTTGCCTCTCGTAGAACGGAGACCTGAGACAGGTGAGTCACTGAGGCGTGTGAAGGCAGCCCTGGGCGGCGAAGGATGTGGGAGGCCGGGGGTGAAGACGGGGGGCCAACGTGGTCTCTTTGACCCTCATCTAAATGTATTTCTTATCCGAGGTGGAAACTTAGAGTTAGAACAAATCCGTGACAGGATTAGGGAAAAAACTCAAATCTGGGTGTGTTACTGTGGGAGAATGCCTAGGAAGTTAGTCCCGTGTCAATAAAGCAACACCTAGCGTTTACTGTGGGATAAAATTTTTTTTTTTTTTGGTCAAATGCAGCAACCCAGAAAAGGAGGAAGCAATCCTTGGCAGTAACAGGGAGAGAAAAGGGAGCGTGCTCTGTCAGGAACTTACTTCACGTGACCTTCCCTCCTGTGACGAGTGCTCAGAGGCGGGAAGTGATTTGCACGAGGTCAGATGTCTATCAAGGTTCAGACCTGGGCTTCAGTCTACACTCTGAACCGAACGCTCAGTCCTAACGTGACACCGGGGAGTAAATGGTAGAAAGGGAGTAAATTGATCGAAATGGTCACCTAGCAACTTGGCCATTAGTGGAACCGGCCGTGGGGTAAACCGAGTTCTTTTATGCGAGAGGATTGCGTCCCACAATGGCGGCCTCCTGCTCGAAATCGGGGCCCTGATTTCCTTGCCGAAAGGTCGTTTCTCTTCACCGGTTGGTCTCATGTCCATGAATGTCACAACTCTCTCATTAGTTCCAATAATTGGCGTGTGCTGCTTCTGTCTATTTGGTCACGTGGTCCACAAATAATGGCAGCTCTACCTCCCACGTTCCCTGCCTTGCCATCCCTATTTTCTATACCTTTTCTTCCGTTTCCGGGCATGATTTCCGGCGCTTTAAGCAGTAGTGTTTCTAGTGAGACGTGACCGACATTGTGGCATGCCAGGGCCACTGAACGGTGTGATTTCCTGAGACAGGGACGGTGAGGGAGGGCAGCCCGGATTGACCATCCCATGGTGTTTCCAAGTCTACGTAACTGTCTCTTGCCCCCGGAAAGACATCATTTTTGGAGGCTGAGACTTGGGAATCATCCGCTCACCGGTGTCAATTTGAACTGTGAGATGACGTTCTGGTCTCCCCTCACGGGTGTTAAGAGCTAGAAAGAGTGTGACACCCTGCCCTGACGACAAGAAAAGTGTCACTTGACATGCAAGTTCACGATGTTCTTTTAATGCGTGGGAGGGATGAGGTTTCACGGCCTCCAATAACCCGCCTCTAGAGGGCGGCAGAGAGTACAGGTGTGAGGATGTGAGCCGGTGCCCACGTGCTTCAGACGGGGGCGGACGTCAGTAGGGAAGCTTCCTCTGGGAGAGCCGTGAGTTGGTCGAGGTCACAGGTGAGCCGGGGGGAGAGTTGGAAGCCCCTGGGGGGGCCGGGCATGTGGGGAGGGGGAGGGTCGCACTCATGCACGAGGCCGAGGTAGCACATGAATGACGACGAAGGGCCGTGTGGGATCCGAGAGCAGCTTCTGGAACAGAAGGACATCAGGGGAAAAGCTGGGGGGCGTCGGAACACGTCCTCTGGCTGAGCGAAGAGTCTCGGAGCGACGTCACGTTCTGGCCTTCGCCACGTGTCCTGTGGTGCCCCAGACATTCCCCCGAGGGAGGATGTGTGAGGGGTGAACGGGGATCCTCTCCGAGATGCGCAGCGTTTCTGGAAGTCTAGAACAGTTTCAAAATAGACTTCGAAACAGGAGCTTAACGAGGACGCCGGAGCGCACGCCAAGGCCGGGACGAAGCCGGTTTCACAGAAGAAAAAGCGCCGGCAGAGGACGAAGCGTTCGTGGAAAACGAGGGCGAAGCTTTAGAGAAGCAAAGCCGTGACTCGAAAGACATCGGTGTCTTGCAAGCCCCCCAAATAGCATTGCTCCCAGTGCATTCTTGCAGAATATTCTTGTGAAACACCCCCCCACACCCAAATAGCAAAATGCTTCTGATTGCCTGAATGTGTGAAATAGGCCATCTCAGAATGAACAGTATACATGAGCAGAACAAAGCGTCTGAGAAAGTCTAGACTACTGAAGTCCTTTTTTAAAAAAGTAAATTCAGGGTTCCCCCGACCTCCTTAGCCGTGAGTACGTTTTCCTTTTCAAATATTCCTTTGATGTCAGCCTCATGAATCAGGAGTGAGGTCTGCTTGGTGCCAGTCAGACAGGTACAACTCAGGGCGCACGAAAGGTATTTCTTTATTGGACACGTGTCTATTACCCACCTGTTAACATCCCTTGACCTTGGGTTCTGAGGAATACACCTGGGCCAAGCTCGACAAGAGGGGAGTGGCCTCGGGGCAAAGGTGATTAAAAACTCTGAGAGGCACAGAAACATAGGCAGCAGTTCTGTCCCTAGCTGCTGGCGAGAAGGATGAAGCCAGAATCCGACCAGGAGGAAGTCTAGGCAGATACATTGTGGCGACCGGGATGCGATTCTGAGGCGGGTTACTGCTGCCGGGGGTTCCTCTAGATTCGCATGTGGATTTTGCTGCAAAGATGTGGGCTTTCAGCAAAGATCTTTTTGGCAGGCTGGATCCCAGCCCGATGTCTCCCTCATCAGCTTGGGTTTAGAGGAAAGGAGATATAGATGCTTCAAACTGCTTGGGGAGGAATGAAAAAAGAAAGAATGAAAAATGATGGCCACGATAAATTTTTTCTGACATATTTATTACAGTTCTTTCTTGAAACTTTGTGAGGGAGACATTGATGAGGCCGGGCCATTTTTCATACTTAAGCATCTTCTCCCAGCTGTTTGAGAAGAGAGTGTTTTCAGTCTGGATTAATGGATTGGCTGTGCGAGTCGAATAACGAAGCATCGTGATGACTTCCGGGCCCATTTCTCATCCTGCCTGTGCAGACCGAAGGCTTCCGCCGGCTCTGGGTTGGCCGGCACTGCACCCCATTCCCGAAGTTTCAGCCCAGGATGAGCAATGGCCTAACGACTTGTCTGGAGCCCCCATTAATGGTGGGTCATGCAGAGCAAAGGCGGTGGTGGTGAGGGGTCAGCCTTGGAGGATCGTCCGGTGAGGGCGCCTGGTGTGCCGGGCTGACCCAACGCGGAGCAGCGTGACAGCTTCTCTGAGACCGGCTCGTGTGCAAACTGCTTGCAGACACTCTGTCCCCTCCCCTCAGGCCAGTCCGTTCCGGAAAATCAGGCACTCAGCCTTGTTTGCCCCCGGGGGAACGTTTTCTGTTGCTTCCTGGCATTTCTTAAGGAAGAGAGAAGGTCAGTCTGCTGTCCCCGGGGAAGGGTCGTCCTTGGTGTCAGCGAGCTGCGTGGAGACGGAGAGGATGCAGGGACACCGGAAAGGGCTCGTGGGGGATCGTCACCTTTCCCTGTGACCTGCCTCGGGATCCCCTGCGTCATCCCTCTGCAAAGACGTAGATGACACACGTTGAAAGGAACTTAAACCAACTCGGTCATCTTGAGGACGTTTGAATTTTTGCCTAATTTATAAGCGGTTATTGTTTTTTTTCATATCGCGAGATACCTCCTCAGGGCCTTCAGCATAATTATTAGCTGTTTAAAGCCCCAGACTGTTACAGTGACCTGGAGAAAGCCACAGGCCTCTCCCCGGAGAAACAGACGCAGGTACCTGTTCAAACACGTTTTGCAGCTCCGGTTGGCTCTTCAGGCTAAAAGGGGCCCTCGGCGTCACGGGGCGGACGCTGCAGTCTCTCCCCAGCCTCCATGTCACCCTGTCTTCACGGGCACCGTGCCATTTGGCAGGGTCGTGGTTCATCCCCGTCAGTCAGAATAGCGTCTCCTCTTAATCACCCCAGAGTGACCAGCTCAGTCACTCGCGCCTAATCAACCAGCCTGTGACCATCCCGAGCGCAGGGCAGGCACGTCCCGAAGGTCTTGCGTGGCGGGACTTTCTCTGGGAATCTAAGATACAGCGGATCCCTCTCTTTTGTCCCTGTGGTGGGCGTGCGGGGAACCAGCCCTGGCGTTGTGATGATGACGTTGTCAGCCAGAGGCAGGCGGGACTCAGAGCCTCTCACGGGAGGAAGCCACAGCCTTGAACTTGGAGGACTTGGCCGGCAGGGCGCGTGGGAGCCGTCGGTCCCGTGAGCGCACGCTGCGGAGTGTCCAGGCCGTTTGAAGTTGCGTGTACCACTATGTGCAACGAGAGGCGTTTTCGATGGCGCGGCCACCCAGGGCCGCCCCGTGAGCCCCGACGTGCCAGGGACCGGGTTTGCGGAGCGTGGCGTGGGCGGGGAAGGGAAGCCGGCGAAAGCGAGCCCAGGGCCACCGCGTCTCCCCAGCGTGCCGTCCTCCGTGCGTAGCGGGGCCCTGGGCTCCCGATGCCACTAGTGGCGTGAGCGGAGGCAGCGTCCCCTCTGGCCACGTGCTTTCTCCAGCCAGTCTGGGACCGACCTCGGTCTGTAGTCCCCTGTGGTCAGGTCAAGGTCCTGAGACAGAGGAGAGAGGAATGACCGCTGGAGGGGAGAACGGAGCCTCCCATGGCACCCCCCACCCTCAACAGCACCCTGACAGACACCCCACTGCCGCCATGCTCTGCGGGACTCGCCAAAATGGGGGGGATCACCCGCAGGTGGCACGTCGGGAGTGTTTGCCTCGCTTTACCTTACTCGCCAAACTTGCCCGAGGAGGCCGGGGAGAACCCCGTGGAGCCTTTCGTGGAGCAGCCGCGTTCACAGAGCCCGGGGCCGGGCGCAGCATCGACATACGTCCAAGGGTTTCTGACCCATCGGCTCATTTTAAAACCACACCCAACTGTAGTTTGGGGCAGATCATAAAATCTGGATTGCACGTAACAACATGGAAGCTGACAGTGTATGCTGACCACCTTTGACTCCCCAAACCCTGTTAAAAGTTAAAATGCCAACAGTGACTTGCACACTCTGATGACAGGGATGTAAATCAGTTGTTTTGGAAAACTGCTACTGGATGTAAAACCTGAGCGTGGCCACGTCCTTCCCACCCAGCAACTTCACTCCTGGCCGCACACGTGCGCCTCGAAAACGTGAATAATATATTCGCAGCAACATTGTCATCAAAGTCTCAACTTGGAAGCAACATTGATGCCCCTCAAAGTAGACCGGATAAATACACTGGGGTGTTTTTGACACATTGGAATACTATGTAACACGTAAAAGAATGAAGCATCGCTCCATGCAGCAACATGGATAAATCCCCCAATCACATTTTTTTTAAGGAAAAGACTCTAGAATGTCTGTGTAGACATGGGAGACAGTATCTGCAACACAATAGTTATCCTATAAATGTTAGTTTGTCAATCCCCTTGAAATTGAAAAGAATGTCAGAAGATGCAATTGATGCTCAGCAAGTAAATTAAATGAATTTCTCTAGCTCTCCCTGTGCAGCGAGCCTTGCATTCGGAATCCAAGTGCACTGACAAACGTAACAAAGGTACAGTCAGCACTTCGCAGAGAACGTTGCTTGCCTTCGTGTGCTCTAGCATATTGTGTAAATTCAAACCCATCAATCTGGAAACAAAAATATGCGTTCTCTCTGTTTAGCATAGATTTAATAGAAGAGGATGGAGATTCTGAATTTGGAATTACGCACATGATACTAAAACTGATAAAGGATATTAAATTTTTTAAAATTCTCACAATTGGTTCTACATCGTTCATTAATTTTTCACTGGCATTCAGTCTGTGGTCTTTTATGTCATGGAGAAGAATCAAATTGTTTGAAAGGTAGATAGTTGATGATCCTGAATATTTTAGTTCTTCTTGTTTTTGAAGAGAATTAGCTTTGGGTGATGTACTGTAAGAAAAATGACTTAATTCCAGGTGAAGACAGATGCCTTATGACTTTCATTAAAAATTTTTAACACCCGCCGAGTTAAATTGCAGTGAAAGTCATAAGTATCGCTGTCGGTAATTGATGGGACATTGGAATCCTACTGGTATGATTTTGGAGTCTGAAGTGTTATTAATAGGCCACCCAAAAGTGTCCATTTTTTTTTCTGAAATGCTGACTTTTATAGGGAACGAGCAAGTGAAGAATGATAGGACATGGACATAAATTTTATTCATATTTCCTAGATTTCAATAAAATAATGTCAAAGAACCCTCAAAATATCAGACCGAAACGAAGATTGAATAAGCATCCTTAAATGTTAAAAGGATAAAATCTTTTGTAGCGAAAGAGTGAAGTTATAACAGCCTCCAATTCACAGGTAATCCAGAAACCGAGTGAAATCCACAGCAATCACAAGGAGGCTTTAGAGGTTTTCTTATCATCATATTGCTCTCGTTTTTTTTTTGTTTTTTAATCAGTGGAAAATGCGCAGCTGGGAGTCGCAATGAGCTTGGAGCCTCAGGAGGGCGGGAGGGAAGCTTCGTGAAGGGGCAAGAGTGGGTTCTTCCCGGCCATCAAACCCGGATCTCTCTGTACTTGGATCTGTTTCTGCGCCTTCTGCTCAGCCTCCTGCATCCTGGCATCACTAGTGTGTGTTTGGTCAGTTGCTGGACTGTAAGCCCCTCGGGGACATTTGTTCACTGCTCCATCCCAGGTGCCTAGAGTAGGGTCTGGAGCACATGGAAACGCAATATTCATTTGTCGATTGAATGAATTATACACTTTAGTCTTTCGAATGGGTAGTTTCATCTCTATTTCCTATCGTTTTCATTTCTTAATCTTTTTCAGTCATTTACTAGGTGTGTTCCCATTTTTAAATTCTTTTCCAAATATGCTACACACACACACACACACACACACACACATACACACACACCTATATCTATCTATATAGATATAGATATGAAAAAGTCTCATTTTTAATGTTATGGTGGTAGCACCTTGAGAATCATTCTATAATTGTATCACATTCCTACTTTGGGGGTTCCCTCCTTAAGGAGGGGGCAATATCTTCATTTTTAAGACTGTTTTCTCTGCCCTCAGTAGGACTTGATTCGTTTTCTTCCTGTGGGACTGAACGACAGATGTGTAGGATGAAGTGTTGCCGCGTTTGTTATTATTGCTCATATAAACTTGTTCCCCATGTCACAGTCCCACTGTATCTATTTGCTGAGACAACACTGATTTGCACGTTTATTTTGCAATTGGCCCTGCACCGAATGACGCAGATCATGACTGATAGGTTTTCGGCTGCTTCGCTTAAGTGTTCTTGTTAGACATTTATCATTTTTACTTCTCTCTCACAAAATTTATCCTTCGGTCTTTTTATAGTAACGCTTCCTTTAGTCGCACTAATGGTATTTGACTAGCAATTCTAGTGGAAAGTATTCATCTAAGTAAACGAGCAATTACACTCTATACAAATAGGAACACAGTGAAAATATGTAAATAACATTACTAATTCACAGCCTAACATTTCAGATGAAAAAACACTTCAAAAATGTCCACATCCCTAGTAATTAAAATACATGTACATTAAAGTGGGACTATCATTTTGGTCCATCAGCTTGGGAAGATCATTCTTTTTTAATCCATACCAGGATTTTTTACAGCAGAGTCTCACCCCTGCTTAGGAAAGTGAAAATCTATGCAAACACTATAGAAATGAACTTGGCACTATACGTAAAAGCCTCTGGGAGGAGAAAAAGAGTTCTCCTTTTAAAAATGTGTCGTGGATATGTTAGGATAAAGGTACAAAACTGTGTGTAAGAAAATGGTCATTATAATAGAAAAAAAGCAAGCGATAATAATATCCAAACCTTGACGGCTGCTTTTGAGAGTCGGTGTTCTCATACACACGACATAGTTGAGAAAAACATCCCATTTTCATTTTTAAAATAATACGTTTCATATGTCAAAATTTTATCAGAAAAATGCTCATTTACTGCAGTTGTATTTCGGCATTGAGTTAAGGGGTGATTTCCACTCTCTGTTTTCCTGGGGGCTCAGCTGTTTTGTCTAATTTTCTGTGATGACCTGAATGAAAAGGCCTTCATGGTGGGAGCTCTAGTTGCCAGAGCAGGAGAAGCAGCAGTAACATTAGTGACTCATTCGTGACTCAGTCCGGGCCCTCCTCGGGCTGGATTCAAGTGGCCAAGAGAAGCAAGACCCTCGGAAGCTATTCTTTGTAAGAGAGACATGAAAATAAATGTGCAGGTACAGGTGGATGCTACAGTAAAAAGCAATGCTATGGCAAATGATAAGTGAGAATTATTCATATTGATAAAAAGAAAAAACTTAATTGAAGTGGTAATAACACACCTTGGAAAATTATAAACAAGGACGTGTTCTTGCCGAGGGCCTGGGATCGTTTACAAGTGTAACATTAAGCATGATTGTCTTTGTTAAGACGTGGGATGAGTCAGTGAGAGCTATCGCTGAAAATGTATTTACTCTTAGGAAATTCTACCAAAAGTTCGGATGTGCATTTAGTTTTCAAGAACTCAGCAAGATCTTGGAGACGATATGTAATGTTCTTCAGAGGTTAGTTGGTGGAAAAAATGATAAGACAGCAATCTATAGAGAATTTGCACGTGGGCCTCTGGGGATACTCTCCGAGTTGGCTGGGAAGAATAACACTAACCGCGAAATGAGTAAGTCATTTCAGTAGCTAATTATCATAAATAAATTTTTATCACTGTGCGGTATGATTTTTAATGTGCAATCTGGCAATAATATGAAATACTTTAAAAGTACCTTTGGTAATGAAATTCAGTGAGCTTCGTCTTTCTTGTGACTTCATAAATATAATTATATTTAATTTTCAGACTCCTAGAAAGACTCTCAACTCTCCTCTATTCCATCAGTGCGACGAGTCTGTATGCTTTTGCATAGCTTTTTACTATTGCCTTTTCCCACTAAATACGAAATTGGAAATTTTATATTACATCGAGCAGAGGTACAGAGCGAATAAATTATTCAGCAGATCGCCAGCACCCGATCGGACCACCTTGAATGACGGGATGCTCAACAACCTTCCCCCAACACCCGACACTTCATTCTGAACAAGATCATTTCCCTACATTGAGTTTTACCCCCGCAAATGCTCTGTTTAAAATACAGATGCACCTGGGGGCGTGCCGCCTTACGTGAATTACTGGGGGCAGAAGCTTGCTTCCCTGCTGGGGAAGCCCAAGCACCCCAGAAAGAGGTAGGGGCCTGAGCGAAGTCCGAGGGAGGAGGGGGAGCAGGGAGAGCAGGGCGGGACCCAGCCGGGTGGCATCGTCTACGTTGTGATTTTTCACCGTGGGGGCTTGCGTGTTTCTTCTTTGGGGCCCTCTGCCATTTGTCCTTTGCAGAGGAGCCTCTGAGAGACGGCAGGAAAGGGGACCACGGAGGCAGGGGGTGTTTGAAGTCAGAGAAACCTTTGAGATTTCTGGTCCAAATCACTTTCACAGGTGTAGTAGCTAGCAGGGCTCTTCCCTGAAAGGCACACAGCTGTGACGTCAATCTCACGGGGTTTTACATTTTTTAAGACCATTTCGATGCCGTGTTTGGGTGGGCCACCCTCCCGGCCCCAGCCCCGGCCCGAGACTCTCCACGCGAACTCTGGACTGTCACAGATGAGGATGGTTTGTCGCATTGCCGGCCTGGGTTCTGCGCTGTCTGCGTGCTGTGGTCTGGTGATCATGCTGTTTACGGGAAGCAGGTGACCTCGGGGCAGCCGTGACCACAGAGCGATCGGACACAAGGCCACCCGCGGCCTCTTCCCTGCCTCAAACGCGCGGCTCTGTGCGGACACCCCACTCCCCGATCCCTCCTCATCTCCCTGGGACTCCCTGCCGACCCTTTTTCCCTCCTCTGTGTGCATATTTTTCTCTACTCGGCAGAATGCTCATAAAAGAGCGACGGTTCGATCGGTTCTGTTTGTCTTCCCGAAGGAAGCGGTTTGCTTTCTCCCGATCCCCTCCCCTAACTCAATCTGACTTTTCCAGCTGCTTCGATTCTTCCGGGGTGACGCTCACCTTTTTAAAACCGGGCCAGGGGCGAAGCGGATCCTTGAAACACTACCTGTGTCCCTGTCGAGGCAGTTTTAATAGGCTTGGTTAATACTATTTCTGTCCCAATTCCTTACATGGTTCTGGAAAGATTGATTCTCAAGATTAAGTTAGAAAATAAAGACCCCGAAGTGTGTCTCTCGTGAGGGATTAGTGTGGTCGTGTGTTACCTTGGTCTCTATAGCATTTCACAAGTATTATCTTGTCTGATTCTTGAGATGGTTTTATAAAATGGCCGGGAAAGGCATTTTTAGCTCCATTTGTCCGTCAAGGAAACTGAAGTTCAACACTATTGACGGCCAGTTTTAGAGTGACCCTTTGCCTATGGAATCATCGCTGAGTAAATAAACGTCTGGGACAAGGAGACGGGGTGCGTCTGTCCTACGAGAGGGGTGACGTGGCAAATACACATTAAACCCTGCTAGGGAAGTAGCTACATCCAGTGCTGAATTTCCGTTTTGATGACTTAGGGACGCGAAGGGGGCACGTTTGTGTTTTCATCCTTCAGGAAGCGTGAGCATGTGCTTTGCGAGCGGTGCCAGCCCCTGGCACCCCGCTGGGTGACGGCGTTCGGGAGCCAGAGGAAGCAGGAAGAATCGGCACACGAGGACGTCCTGTGGGCTGACGCGACAATTCTTGTGGTGAAGGCAGACAGCAGGCTGTGAATAGGTATAACGTTCCTCAGTCCAGAGATGAATTAACAGAAGGAAGTTGGATTTATTTCTGTGTTGTTCCTTGTCCGGCTCCTTCCTGTAATTTTTAACAAAATGCCTGACCAGCGATTTGGTGACCAGCACAATTAGCCCTGGGGTGGCTTTTGGGGAGAGGTGAGCCGTGAGTGACAGGAACAGTTTTTAGCATAAAGTGCCTTCCTGGTGTGGCTCGAATGCTCCGGGAACTCAAAGACTGAGCCTGCCCTCTGCTGGAGCCCAGCATCACAGCACCGGCCGCCCGGTGAGCGGAGGAAGGCGAGGTCCCTGTGTTTTTGCTGTGCGCGTTTGAAATTCAAGCGCCCTTCCACGAGCTTGCGTAATCCACTGTCGTGTCTGTTCTAAGCAAGGATCTAACTATGTGAAGCCAGTGTCTTCAGAGTAGGGTCTCGGTGCCCGTGCGGGTCGGGCTTTGTGGCAAGTGACAGTCGCCACGGGGGTGGCGTCTGCCCTCCTCCATCGAGCAAAAGGAAGTAATCAACTCACGGGCCGTTTTGGATTTGTGTTCGGGACTTAACGTGACCCCAGGAATAAAACTGATACGTCGAACAGATGGCAGATCCGGGAGTCAAAGGGAAGGGTGGCGAGAGGGACAGGCTGCTGGTCACTCGCCTTTGGGAGAAACTGCACGCCCGGTCACGGCTCGGAGCCTCACCCGCGCAAAACAATGGTTGTTGTGTTTAATCTAGGTATTTCCAGGAGTATCTGTCTCTTGTTGACTGTCAGCCACGTGAGGTGAGCGTGACAAAAATTAAATTAATTTAGTATTCCCACAAACGTGCGAGGCTGACATTATTACATCAAGGTTTAGCTTTAAGAATACGGAGGCTCGCAGGACTTCAGCGGTGTAACCGAATTCGGTGAGCTAAAGAGAGAGTGCTTGCGGGATTTGGACTCGGGTTTGTCTGACACGCAGGCTCACGTTGGCACCCTGCCCCTCTCCAGGGTTAAAGCCCTTCCACCCTGGAGCTGGGGTTCAGCACCAATGCAGAAACAGGGTTCTGCTCGGTCGCTGGCAATCTGGGGGGCCAGCGGGGGTCCTCCCAGAGAGCTTGCCTTTTATAGCTCTCTGTGGTTCCCAGGGCAGCGCACCACCTGCGTCCAGGTGGGGATTAAGGAGGCTAGCTTTGGGAGGGGGACTCCCTAGGAGAAGAGAGACATGATATTCTCGGAGGGGTGACATGAATAGGGCCAGGGTGAAGCTGCCCAACAGGTGGGGACGATACATCTGCACACGAAGCCGTGCTGTTCACACTCGCCGCTCCCGGAGCTGGGTGGGGGCGGGACCCGGCATCTCACGCGGGCATGGGCCTCTGAGCAGCCGGCTGGGTGCTGAGTGGCACGTCCTGGAGTCGGGGTGCCGTCCCAGCAGCCAGAGGCGGGGTGTGGAGCCCGGCTGCGGAACGGACGTGTGTCCTCTCTGATCCGGGTTGTTTTCTCCTCTGATTTCAGTGGCTCTGGCCCGCAGACGGGGACGGAATGAGCAGGTAGTTACAAACCCGAGCTTAACTCTGCCCGGGGCTGAGTCAGGGAGGAAGAAGCGAGAATCACCTTCTGGTGTCGCTGTTGCTGCAACAGGAGAGAGAGAAGGTGGAGAGACGGGGTACGGGGGGGCACGACGCCGTGCGGCAAGGGTGGGGGGTGTCAGCGGGTCCCCAAGAACACGTGCCGCGTGGGGTGACAGAACTCAGATCGGGCAGGGCACACGAGCGCACGTCAGGTAGCTCACGTCACCTTACGCCAACGCGGTCTCTTGGAATGACGGGCGGGAAACTTTTCCAAAACCTGGAACGAGAAGGCAGCCTGTCACTGGCCGGGCTGGAGCGTCGGAGCTGATTTCGCTGGAAGGGGGCGTTTTCTTCAGCTCGAACTAGATGCATCTGACACTGGCTGTTTGCATGATGTTCTCCCCCATTTACAATCGGGACATGGGAGCTTTTGAGTGGCATGCAGTGCCCAGGGCCAGGGGTTCCCAACTTGCCGTGTGAGTCGCCCGCAGGACTTGTCCAACCTGGCTGCCGGCCCCGCCACGGACCGTCCGGTCCAGCAGGACCGATGCCCTGGGTCCAAGGATCCCAGCGTCAAAATCCGTCCCCACAGGTGTGGTACCCACCGTGACACAATGCCTTTCTGCATAATGTTACTCTGATAATCATCGTGTTTTAATCTGGAAGATGAAATAACACATCAATGCATAATTCATGAGTCATTCACCCCTGGGGTCCACAGGTGTGTGTCTTACCTGTGGGTCGAGGCCTCGAGAGCATCACTGCTTGTTGCAATCAGTGGACGACGAGGAGGCAGGATGCGTGGTTGAGCTGACGGAGCCTGAGGACTGTGGGTGGCAGGGGCTGGTGGCAGGCGGCTGCCCGCACCAGGGGGCCTCGTCAGGCTCAGAAGGAAGGTCACAGCAGCTGGGACACTGTCCTCTCTGGCAGAATCCCTCTCCTCTCTGCAGTCACAGCTGCATATCGAGTGGACAGCAATAGAATCTTTAAAGTCAATTGCACCCAGATACCGAAATAATTTTGGGGCAATGGATGCATGGTCCCCAAACTCCAGCATGCATCGGAATCACTTGGGGGTCTCCCCACACACACGTTGCTGGGGTCCACCCAGAGTGTTCGCTCAGGAGATCTGGGTCTCATGCTGATGGCCCCCAAATCTGCATTCCTGATTTCGGGTCCTGGGGTCTTTATGAAAAAGGAACAGTTTTACTAAATATACATTTGCTGCTTTGATTTTGCACAAGGGGCAGAATTGATACAAGACGCTGGTTTCAGTGAAGACCGCCTTTAAAACTTAGTGTAATGCCCCATCCCAGCTTGCTTCGCCTAACTTTCTGCAAACAGATGAAATTGTGATCATTTCAATTACTGCTTTCATAAAAATACCAGAGAAAAGATACAATTCCCAGTTCAGGAAAGAGTGACTATGTGTAAAGGATCTTCATATAATTTGGCGGGGGGGGGGGGGGAGGCTGCAATGTTAAATCATAGATTAGAAAATTGAATTAAAATTTGTTTAACCTTTTGGAAAAAAGCTTTCTGCTTTCCTTAAAGTAATTCACATGTTTTACTCTGGAATTTGGTTGTGGTACTTGAATTAATTTTGGCATTAAATAGAAAGTTTCTTGAGGATGGGATAAATTTTTTAAAAAATTCTACATAATAGGTGGTTAATATTTACACATTAAATCGGAGTTTCGGCCCATCTTTTACTGTAAGAAAGTGACTTGGAAATGAACAGTCAGAGCTGCAAACAAAGGACTGGCTTTGAAGCCTACGGCCATGAATAAGCCCAATCCCGTCTGATCTCGGAAGCTAAAGCAGGGTTGGACCTGGTTGGTACTTGGATGGGAGACCACCTAGGAAGACCAGGTGCTGTAGGTGTAAAAAGCAAACAAACAAACAAAACAAAGCCCAAGATCAAGCACAGACCAGATAAAGGTCATGGAAGACTGCCCTCGAGAGCAGGCCACAGAAGTGACCCATGTTCCAAACACAAGGCCTTGCTAAGGGAAGCTGAATCTTCACATCCACACAGTTTGGGGGGGAAGGGGCATGTTTTTCTGCCTAGGATTCCGTAAACGTCCATCATCGGCGCCTGGGATTAGGGGTGGGGCTGTATTTGCCTGGAGCATGAGCACCCCCGCCCCTGAGTCCTAACTTCGTGGGATGAGACTTTGGGGGCTTCTCCCTTCGGAGCCCCCGCCTGTGCCACCAGAGGTAGGAGGCGTGGCAGGGCAGCAGTCCTGTTTATGGGCCCAGTTCCATTAGGGACAGGAGGTGAAAGCTCCTCCTCCTGTAAGAAACACAAGCGAGGGCCAGAAAGAGAGCAGAGCCCCACCCAGCACCCCCGCAGGCCCTGCGGTTGGAGGGCAGACACGAGGACAGAAGCGCCCTGCCAGGTAACGAAGTAAAGCACCCGCCACCCTCACCGTCGAATCATGGGCCTGACAGATAACACGCAATGGCGAGGATCCCTGAGGCGCAGTGCGAAACACTTTTGGGGAGACGCATCCCCGGTCTTGAGCCCTTTTTTATTTTCCTGCGGATACACAGAGATGCGTTCTTCTTCTGAAAGTCAGAATATCAGTTATTTTATCACCTCGTTACTTGAGAAACGTCCAGGAAGTTTCACACTGAGAGTCTCGATTCACGTGTGACAGGTGACCCGAATAACTGAGGTCCTCCTCCTCAAGATTCAAACCATCTCGTCTCCTTGACTGCCTGCTCTGCTTTCTCATTCCCATTCCAAATGCTAAGTTCAGGCTGCTCATGCCCTTTTTTCTTGTGCCGAATGACGCATTGAATTACATTTTCTAAATACAAATTAAAGGGTATCTCTGTGTTACCAGGAAGAGTTGTGTCTCGTTCAACAATAGAGTGATTGGAGTCCAATGAGTTCACAAGAGCTACTCACACCGAACTGGGTTTGCCCAGATTTTAAAGTCTGTTCACATTTCGCTTATATATTCCACACAACTGCATAAATCTTAAAGCAACTGGAGTCAGCCGAAAAGAGAAATGTTCGAAGCATTCACCGTGAATAAAAGATATTTGGGGACATGGGCTGGGGAAGATTGGGAAGAGGCTGAAGTGAGCAGCGATAACCGATGAGCAATGTTGGTTTAACGCACTTCGAGAAAAGGGTGGGCTGGCAATCGCTTGACATAGTGTTTTTCTTTCTGTGCAAAATGTTGATCTTGCTAAAGAAACTCTCAAAGGCAAAGGGATCGTCACTGTGTGTTTTAACCGTCTGTGATTCACTAACTGAATATGTATCGGTGTCCTTGGCCAAACAGAAGTGAAGGGCAAACGATTCTGAGACAGAGAGGGTGACCTTGAAACGGAAGGGGATGAGAACGAGAGCTTATTGCCTAAACGTATTTTCCTGCAAGTGAATGTCAAATACACATATTTAAGTCTTTTACTCAGCATTGCAAATTTGCTCTCCAGAGTGGTGACACAAATTTATGGTCCTGGAAGCTGTGTCCAGAAATGCTACTAAATCTGACTCCTACCAAAATAAGTTTGTGTTGCTTTGAGAAATATTTCATTATTGGCTTAATCTGCATTATTTTCATTTGTATTGCCCAATTGTATTTCTTCTTTCTAATTTACCATTCTTATTTCTTGCCAATCACTTGACTAAGATATTCTATCAGTAATTGATATTTCAGCTCTTACAATGCAATATTCTTGTGGTTAATGGTTTTATTATTTGTTTCATAGTTTTTCTCTTTTTTTGAGATACAGAAGTGTTTTTTTATATGTTGCATTGAATCTTTTCCTTTACAGTTTCTTCATATTTAGAACTGCTTTCCCACTCTAAAATTATATAAATTTTTATCTTTGTTTTCGTGTAATTTTAATGACTTTTTTTGTTTGCATTTAAATCTTCAAACCATTGGATTTTACTTCATAATAGTGAGGAAGAGATTTTTACCTTAATTTTTTTTCCCCAAATGATTATTAGTCGGTTGTCACATCTTTTGAAGTAATGCTTTCTTCTCTGATGGGAAACCCACTTGACTGATATGGTAAATTATTATTTATATTCATGGTTATAATTCGGAGACAAACCTTAGTTCAGAAATAGACACAAGTCTTGAAAGAAATTTTAGGACACACAAGTCGTGTTCTAGTCATCTCGCCTCTAAAAATTCCCTTTGTGATATTCAACTGTCCTCTAAACTTAGCTTTAACTTTCATTCCAATGAGTTTAATCTTCTTCCCTGAAAACTTATACTTTTGAGCAGCGTCTGCCTTTCCTGCGCTCATCTGGCTTTTCGGATGACTGCTTCTTGCAGATGTCGGTCGAAGTCCTGCCACCATTTTGTTCCCGAGTGGTTTGTCTTCCTGCTGCTGATCGTTAGGCGTTCCATGTGCGTTCGGATGCCGGTCCTTTGTCAGATACAGGCAGATGGTTCTCCCACGGGGCTGCTCATCCGCGCACGTTGTCGGCATCGACGACGTCCTGTTCGTCAGAATTTTTTCGTGTGTTTGCATCTTTAGGCGGCTTTCCTGAGAAATGCGTTCAGCCTATGCCGCGCTTCGGGGAAGTTCCGCGCGCATCCCTTTTTCTGCCTTGTGCTCGCTCCCCTGTGCTTGGGGACTTCCAGTCACACACACGCTGTACCATGTGGTATTGCCTGAGGACCTGGCTCTGCCCTCCTTCTAATTCTCTCTTTCTCTCTGTTCCTCAGGCCAAACAATACTATTGATCCATCGTCACAGCTGTAGACCCTGTCTCCAGCTAGCTCCAAACTGCTGTTAAGCACATCCAGTGATTGTTTTCCAATAATTTCCCATCTTCTGGAGAGTGCCGTTAGGAGGAAGTTGTGTGAACGTGGTTCTAACTTAGTGACGTTTTCTCCTTTCCAGGGTTCAGCTTATCCCTACATTAGGGAACTCTCTAGAACCATCAAATTATGTCACGTCAGTTTGTCCCTCAGAGTTTATAAGGTTAGCGACCCTGATATATGCTGCTTTACCGTTACTAGAATCAGAACTGTCCGAATCGATATTATGTGCAGTTCACGCACCCTCTCTCGAGCTGTGTTTTTTATGTTGTTAATCCTCATCCCTGAGATTCTCTTTCGGCTCTTCGTGTTTTCATTCTATATACTCTCTTTCAATATCCTTCTAATTCGGCTTGTGAGTTTCCAGAGTCTCTTGTTCTCTTGCCATTAGTCATTTTATCGGGCGATTCCATTCTCTTCTGTATCTTGGGGTCTGATGTATAGGGGGTGGTTGTTGCTTAAGAGTTGAATGTTTTAATTTATGTTGGCTTATTTTTTTTTAATGTTTATTTGAGCTGGGTTCCCCCCCCCATTGTAAGTTCTTCCTCCTTTGGAACTTTATCTATAGAACACTTTGAGGATGGACATTAAAGCCCTTCCTACAGAGAATTTGTATTTTCTTCAACCAACCTATGGGGGACACATCCAGAATTGGATGGCCCGAAGGTAGCGTTTGACTCGATGTTTTCTGGGCCGCGCAGGTGATGGAAATGGAGGTCCTAACCCCGAGGTGGTTGGGAGTGATCAGTAGGGACATATTCCCTGTTTTTGCGTGCCCCGTGGATAAGGCCGAGTCAGGCAATGATCCGGGGTCGCCTCTGCAGAGGGAGGCTTCCTCACGTCCCCTGCCTGCCTCACCGGGCTGGGTTCCAGCCCACGTCCCGAGGCCTGGGACCCGCACTCGTCTCTTTCCCTGATGCTCCAAAACAACCCCAAATTTTCTCCCGCTTTGACTCTTCTTAAGGCAAAAAAAATTTTTTTTAAAGAAAGAGGTAGTTTCATCTTATTATTATCAGTTTTTGGAACGCTGTTCGGCAATTTTACCGGAAATGGAAGTTTTCCAGTAAAATTGCTCGTGTTTCATCTATTTCGAGGCTGTGCTTTCAGGCGCACGAGGGGCTCCGACTTTTTAGCGACGTCCCTGGGGCGTCATCGCTGTCACCGTCGTGAAACGTCGTCCCTGCGCGTCCCGCGGCCGCGTCCTCGGTGTGCCGCTGCGTGCCACGCAAGGGTGGCCGCCTCTCTCCTCCTTGTTGGCGTTGGCTTGGCGTTTTCTTCAGCGACCTTCCTTTTTGTCCCTCCTGTGTCATTCTGCCCTTTGCCTGCAGTGAGAAGTCACAGTTAATTTGTGTTCTCATTCCAAGAACGTCTCTGTTATTTCACAGGTAAACGTGGGCCCATCGGTGATTCCTGGGAGTTTTCATAAGGTGGGACATAGGCCTCCGCTGTTATTTCGTGTTTTCTTCTCTTAATACTTCCCGGTCGCTTACGTTTCCCTTCTGATTTCATTATCTGCTTCTGCGTAACAACGTCACCATTCTCGGTGGCTGCAGGGACACACATGTGTTTTCCGAGTTTCCGTGGGTCGGGGGTCCGGACACTCGCTGGCTTTTCCGCTCAGGGTCTCACGAGCCCGTAAGCCAGAGATCCGCGGTGCCCACGGTCCCCCCGAGGCTTCACGCGGGGAGGACCCACCCCCGGCTCGTGTGCCATTGGCAGCATCCGGTTCCTAGAGCGTCATTGGACCGAGGGGCTTGAGCCTGCTGGGTGTCGGTGGCGGCCGCCTTCCTGCCGTGGGGGCCTCCATGTCGACCGCTCACGCACGACAGTTTGCTTCCTCAGAGTCAGCAGGGCGCGGCGGTCTGCAGGGGGCGGCGGCCTGCGGGGCGGGGGGGGGCGGGGGCGGCACAGCCTCACACGCGGCCCGTCGCCTTGGCCATGCTCTGTCGTTAGAAGCAAACCAAGGTCCCACGCTCGAGGAGAAGGGGTCACATGAGCTCAGGAATGCCAGGAGGAAGGGGGCGCAGGGATCACCTTCGAGTCTGCCCACCGTGCTTCCCAAGCCCTCTTCTGGGTTCTGACCGTTTTCTTTGCCACGTTTTTTAGTGGTTTGGGTTCTATATATTTTCACATTGCCGCTTACACCCAACAGCGTCTAGATCACGTGTTCTCCCCTGAGATGAGCCAAGGTCGTTTAATTCATAATATCATGTATGAAAAAGGATGGTTCCGGCTGCGGCCTGGCCTGAACGAGGTTCTGATTTAAGAGGAATTATCCCCGGGGGGCTCACACGTGACCCGCCCAGGGAGCAGCAGACTGCGCGTGGTCACTCACCCCGAGCACGACCCTGAACACGCCTGCCCACGCCCCATCTCGAGGGACATCGTGCTAATAGGTTTGCTCACGTAGGAGAACAGGTAATTCCGGTTCGAGCATTAACGGCTGATGACTTTTTGTGTGCTCCTCCAGATGACAGTTTCAGGACCACCGAGGGCCTGGGCCTTGATTCGGAGCAGGAGCGGTCGGGGGTCTGTCTGCTCCACACAGGGCGAGCTCCACGCTCCAAACCAGCCCGGACAGGTCCCGGCGGGCTGAGCACTTCCTGCACACATAGCACCAAACACAGGTGTAGGCAGACGTCTAAACATGGGGGCGCCTGTCCCCCGATTCACTGCCTCTCTTGGTTTACTTTCTGAGTGTGGAAAATATGGACGACAAATATAATGCAGGCTCCGAATACTTCCTCTTCTGCTATGAAGACGAGTTTAAGCACGGGAATCATTGGTTTCCTTCAAGACCACATTTTTAGGTTACAAACTAGACTGAAGCTTTCATCTAAAATGTTTAATCCTTTTCCTTTACAAACAGGCGAAGCACAAGCCTCTGTAGCTATTTAGAAGATATTGAACATAATTCCAATTTATGCTGATTAGTATGTGTGTCCTTAGAACTCAGGCTTTGTCTCCTGTCCTTCCTCCTTCCCTTTCCTTCCCTTCCTCCCCTTCTCTCTCTCTCTCTCTCTCTCTCAGTCTCTCTCTCTCTCGTACATTGTGCGTGTGTGAAATTGTTGGCAGTAGTTGCTATAGTCAATATTTAAACTGCTAAGCTCAACACAAAATTTAAAATTCTATCAGGAAGGAGGTGTTCCCACCACTTGAAAAACACCCTCCGTGCCCAACCCCGGCCCACAGCTTTCTGGCGGTGACGTTGGGACAAAGCCATGATTCTTCATCCGTTGAATGCTTGGGGACATACTTTGAATGTTAAGTCATCTGGGATGATGTTTTTTTCATTCGATGCTGGCATCCACTGTTTATGCTGTATGAAGACATCAGCTAAACCAAAGAGAAGGCAAACTAGATATTCTATCTAGACTAAGTGTGATGCCTGCGCGTGAGCCCGTATCTGGAATTCTCGCTTATAAACATATGGCTGTGGAGATTGTAGTGATGTTTGCTTTGCCTGGCACAATTCAGATCAGATCCGCCGAGTTCTGAGACCTCACAGGGAACAACGTCACATCTTTGAAACCCGTAACCATCTGGGTACGGTCCAGGCAGGTCGTCCTTCTTACGATTGAAGAGCAGGTTCATGAAGTTAGTTAATTGCATAAAAATGTAAATCGAGCTCTTTGTTGATGCCAAGGTTTTCTCTGGCTTTAAAACCGTGACAGGAATTTTTTTCAAGTGCCATTTACAAGCCGCCGGGCGTGTTCCAACTCCTTCTCATCAGTTATTGACGCGGGTCTTCTGAGGACAGGTGTGCAACGCTCCGTGACCCGGCGGCTTGAACCGCGGGTCTTTGCTGTGTGAATCGCTGCTTCTCTTCCTTCCTTCCCTTCCGGCTTCCAAATGACAAGAGAATTTTCTGTGTCATCAGTCAAGAGAGAGACTCGGCGGGGCTCAGAGTGAACCGCTTGACAGAGCGCGTGTGGCCACTCGGTCTGAGGAAGACATGGCGCCGCTGGCCGCAGCCACCGGGAGCGGGGTGGACGTGCCCCAGGCTGGGGCCGTCTCCGCGGGCGGCTGGTCCCGCTGCGGTGAGGGGCAGGACCGCTGTGGGCGTGAGGGGAAAGCACGCTGGCCGTGGGCACTGGGCGGGAACGCTGAGTCTCCGCAGGGCCCTGGACGTGGCTGGGCCGGACTGCTCTGGTCCCCCCCCCGACGCTCCTCGGGCTCCCACCCTCCCGCCCTCTCACCCCGGTCACCCCAGAGGACACGAGAGGCGTCAAACGACTGCACAGCTCGTGTGCCAGGCCTTTTCAAGCACGGTCTGCTTCCTCCGAAGCCTCACCTGCTCAGGTGTTTTCTCTACCTGCCACTTCGTAGACCTGTTTTGTTTTAGGTTTTTCCTTTAATGATGACGAGGTTTCCGTTTCCTGTGCCTTCTACCGGAGCCGCTGAATGTAAGGGGAAGGACGCGGCTTGGCACGGTGACATTAACGGAGACCGTCGTCATGATCATGAGTCGCGATGACTAAGGGAGCATCGGACTGTGTTGTGACAGTTTATCGTGGTGTCGGCCGACGCGGTGGAGTGGTATTTATGCCCCACGACCGCTTTGCCTTTCGGAAACTCACAGCTGTGCGGACGCATTCTGGGGACAGAGCGTGTGTCTTTCGCGTTTGCCCGCTGGGCTGGTCTTTACCTTGGGACTATGGCCCACAGACTGAGAATAAATCCACAGAACAGAGGAGCGTGTAGAGACATGGCTCGGTGATGGACCAAATGTGCACTAGAATCCGTCGTGCGGGGTTCGAGGCTGGTGCGGGGGGCGGGGACGAGGCAGAAGGGGCAGGTGCAGCGGGGGAGGGGCGTCCGCGCCAGGGAGGGCGGAGACGATTATGGACTAAACGTGTGTGTCCCCTTCAAGATCCACGTGTCGAAACCCTTCCCGCACTGTGAGGACAGCAGGACACGGGTTCGGGGGTGGTTAGAATTGGATGAGGTCGTGAGGGCGGAGCCCGCATGAACGCGGTCTGTGAGGATCTAAGAGTCCTGAGACACAATGGCAAGTGAGAAGTCGCTCGGCTGAGACCTGGCGGAGGAGCCTCGGTGACACCGGCTCTGACCTCGGACTTCCCGGCCTCCAGAACAGCGAGAAATACGTGGTTGACGAGCCTCCTGGGCGCGGCCTGCTGTTACCACAGCCCCGACGGACCAGGGTCCCCGGACCCTCCACGGGGACTCAGGACGCGTACTCCGGCCCGGACGCAGAGCCGGAACCAGACAAGGAGTCAGGAGGCCGACGTCCGAGGGAACGAGAGGAGGCCGGGGTCACCGTCAGTGACAAAGGCGACGACCGTGAGTGCCGTGAGCGACGGCCGAGCGGACAAGCCGGCAGGGAACACACGTGAGGCAGGAGAGCTCGTCCACGTGTGAGCGGACGGCGTGGGAACTCAGAGACGCACGCACCCTCTCTGCCGCCTGCCGCCTGCGCAGCACCTGCTGGGTAGGGCTGGCCGCTCGGGCGGGACGGCTCAGGCTCAGGGCGGGGTGGCCAGGGCAGGACGGCTCAGGGGGCGCCTGAGGCGCAGTGAGCCACCAGCCAAGGCCGCCGTCGTCACCCTCTGCGTTAGGCCGGCTGCTGCCCCTGTCCCAGGGCAACCGGGCTCTGAGCCGTGTCCGGCGTGCACGGATGTTTGGAGGCGGACCACCGTTTCCGTGTAAAGGGACGCCTTGTCAGGAGTGAGATCTCCAGTGCTTCTTTACTGGAGACCTCCACGGAGCAGGGGGTGTGGGGTTGTACGAGGCCCACCCCTGACCCACCCAGAGCATCCGCCTCCCCCACCTCAGGGTCCCAGGAGACTATGGCTCCCGACTGCGCCCGCGGGAGGCGGAGGGCGGAGGGGAGTGGGGTCACTGCATTTCCCCCCCTAACTGTCGGGCAGCCTCCGCCTGCAGCCCCCCTTCCTGGGGTGCAGGCTGTGCTCCCCTCCCCCAGTCCCCTCAAGCCAGCCCTGGGCACTGCACACCCTTCATGTTCCCAAATCTTGCCCACGCCTTTAAAACACGTCCCGTTACTAAGCACCCCTCCATTGGTGTGAGGGGGCTTCCGACTTCCTGCCACGGGCACTTCGCTCGTGCCCTAAACCACACCCTGTCACATCTGCGTGCTCTCTCGCTGTTTAGGGAATGCTCCGCCTCGTTCTCGTCTCTCCTCACCCCCTAAAAAGGCTGACATTTTAACCTTGGGCGTACGGAACCTCGATGCACAGCTAACGTGCAAACAAAGCCAGGGCGAGATGTGTTCGTGCTCTGTGCCTGATTTCCCTCTTTTAATTATGTAGAATAAGGTTATTTTTAAAAGCATTACCGAGATGCTTAGTTAAGTAGCAGGTGTTACAAAATTGCGTTTTTATTATCCTTCCGCATATCAGACATGGAAATTATGGTCTTTCCAGCTATTTCACCATTTGCTAAATGCTCCTAGTCAGTTATCACAAATAATGCTTCTTTTTAAATCATATGCAAATAATTAGAAACTTTTAGATTAAATAACTTTCTATATTAGAAGACAGAAACATGGTATAAATTCAAGGCAATGGTATTAATATTGTTAATAGTAATAGTTATCAGAAACCGTAAATGTATTTATTATAACTTACATGTCAAAAAATGGAGTCCTTGCTTTAAAAATACTGATAATTATAGTTAACACAATTTGCTGTCTCAAAATTAAGTTTCCGCACAGCTGCGCTTTGTAAGTAAGATATATCTGGCTAATGGCTAGTAAGGCAATTACCAACGAGCGAACGGCAATCGATCACCCGTACACGACATTATTCTCGGATGCATCTAGCACATCCAGAAGATGCAGCACAGCAGACCCCAAACTGCCCTGGCGAATGCGAGCAGGACGTTTGGGCAGAGGGTAAATGAGAGTTGGGGCAGCAAGTGCCACACTTCCAATCACGACGGAGCTTTCCGGTGACCGGCCCCGACCTGAAGCTGTCCAGCGGCCCACCCAGAGTCACCTCCTTAGAACAAAAGGCCCCCCCAGCACCCAGAAGTCCCCAGGGACTTAAGAGCTCTGTGCCGGGACCTGGGGGCTGAGACCAAGCGTCAGTTTCTTATTGGGTCCAAGCCCCGTAACGGCACAAACAGGGAAAACGCTCCGACGAGGGTCTGCTCGCAGCCCTCGGCATACTTTCCTCTCCGAATTCTCGTGGTATCAGAGGCGACAGACCTCTCAGGAAAACCACAAGGACCAAAACAACACGCTGGGGCAGGGGACTCGGGAGCGAGAAGGGAGAGAGAGAGGCCACGCCGGCCGCCATACGTGACTTTGTCTCGGTCCCCACAGAGCCTGTCACCATTGGCTTCGGTCTGCGGCAGCCGGTCACTCAGTGTGGACTTGAGAGGTGAAAGGAACGAGGAAGATGAGGACAGGGACCGTCCCAAGGGTCAGGATGGAGTCAAACTAGATGCAGGTCGACTCTACACTTCGCGTCGTGGGCCTGTCGCCTTTACACACACCTGCCACCAGTTGACGTCACCTTCTCGCCCCTCAGAGCCGGCTGACCTCAGGAAGCAGCGCCGGACAATTCACAGCCGGAGCTCCGGGCTTCGTCTCGTTTGGAGAAGTCATATTCCAGCAATGCCTAGCGCGTTTTCTCCTCGTAAACAGGTCTTTTTTTTTTTCCCTTAGTGAAATGACAAACATAAACAGACACTGTGCTGGCCAAAGGGGAAACAAGGTGGATTTCGTGGCCTCCAGATTTCTCCACAAATCACAAGTCGACCTCAATGCATTGCAAGTATTTGAAATATATCTATAAAAATTATGCTATTAAAGAGGTATAGAGCTAGACGATAAATGCGTTACATGTTACTTAAAATACAGGTCATCGGGGGTCGATTTTCTTAATGACCCCCCCCCCAATATCATGCAAATCAATACAAGGGAAAAAAATAGACCAACAGGGAAAAAATAGGCAAATATTATCAGCCGGACAATGTATAAGAAAATAAAAGATATCTAAGAAGTTGATTTATCTTAAATAATATTAGTTCAATAAGATTTTACCTTAAATGTTTCAGTCCTTAAAACATATAAATGTATATTCGTTAGCCAACCTTTTGACAGAATTGGACTTCCATGGTTTTTAATTATATAACACCCATTATGCCTTTTATTTCTAATTTTACTTAAAGTCGAAACTTAAAAATCTTCAAAGTATAGAATCCTTCTAGGGTTTTACTTTTTCCCCCCTCAGTCTTTTTAAGACAGTTTTATTCATTTTTACGCAAAAATGTTCACCCATTTAAAAGGTATAATTTAATATTTTTTTAGTACGTTTACAGGGTTGTGCAATTGTGGATTTAATTTTAGAACATTTCATCATTCCTCCCACCAAAAAATAATCCTCATACCCATTGGCAATCAGACCCCATCCCCGCCCATCACAGACCCCCCCCCCGCCCCATCCCCCATCTCCAGTCCGAGGCAATCAGTATTTCCTATCTCTGTATATTTCCCTATATTGGACGTTTCATGGAATTGGACTCATAATATGTAGCCTTTTGTAACTGTCTTCTTCCACCCAGTGCAAGTGTGTATCAGATGCCTGTGTGGCAGCTGACGGAGTGAGTCCTCCCTTTCACGGCTGAACGAAACTCTGCAGCTTGGGTGGACCACACTGCGTGGTTTATCCATGCCTCAGCGGATGGGCGCTCAGCTTAGTCCCCTGTTGCCTATTCTAAACAATGCTGCTATGAACACTTGCATGCAAATTTTTGGTGGGCATTGGCTTTCGCTTCTCATTAAAAGGATGAACCCTGCTGTCGGCTGGCGACCCTTTGTCTCGAGTTCTGAGGACCGGCCAGACTGCTCCACGCCCCTGCACCGCTTCCCGCCCCTGCCCGCTGCGAGCATCCCAGCTTCTCCACGTCCTCGCCGACACTGGCTATTATCCGACTTTGTCGCCGTAGCAATTTTAGTGGGTGCGAAATGGCAACTCGTCATGGCTTCAAGTTAATACTACCTTTGTAGAAGAGCAAAGGAATCCAACTCACGTTTTTAACAATACACGCGTGTGGCATTTTTAGCAGGGAAGGGACGGTGTGTGTCGTGTGGCTGCTTCGGCCGTGGATTCGCAGAGGGGCTTGCAACCCCCAAACGCGCAGGATAGTGACAGTCACTCACACTTCCCTTCCTTCCTGGGCGTCCGTGGTCTCAGGTTCAACGGCAGAGGTCAGGACCTCTGCAAGCTCCCAGCTCTGTGCCTAAACCGGCTGCATCATCTTGAAAGCAAATCGAAATCCCTCTCTTTGCCTACGTCCATTTCCTGTGTCCACTACTTTCATTCCAGTTCGGCCATTTCTCTTTGCACAGGAACCCTGGAATATACATTCTTACCCCCTTGACTCTGTGACAGATGCGTCACGCAGAGGAATTTCACAGTACCTGTGACCGCAGGGTTCTCAGACATGGAACTGCTCACATTGTCCAATCGTTTGCTTACTTACGAAGCTTATTTTTTTTACATGCATGCTCTCGTGTAGAAAAGAGCTATCAATAGTTTACTACTTCTTACATCTCCTCGAGGAGGCATTTAACGCCAACGAAACACTGCCCAGGGCCAGGGGCTTCCCTGAGCAGTTAGGGTGAGGGGACCGTGTGAGCTGAGCTGTCAAGTCTCCGTGGTTTCAGCTCCAGACGTTGAACAGGTGCCACGAGGCCACGGATCGACACCAGGCTCTTCGCCCTCTGTGTCCGCTTGCAAACTGCGTGCAACACACTCATCAACGTGCGAGAGGCCCTGTGCGGCGAGAGAGCGGATCCGCCCCCCAGGCACTGCGATCCGTCCACAGCCGTCCAGTGCGTGGGAGGGTGACCTACAACAGCCACACTGGGGCGGAGGATGTGGGCAGAGCCGCCTTGGCCCTGAGAAGTCCGGGGCCTCGGCGCAGCCAGGAAACGCCCCGGTCGGCGGACGGAATTAACTTGATTTCCTCGGTTCTTGGCCTCCTCTGGCTGGGTAAAACGTGGCGGAAGATAAAGACCTTCTCGTTAGATTGGGGGGTCGTTTGTGCATGCGCCCGGGGTCCGATACGTGTTTCATCAACGGGGAAACGCGCCTCGGCGGACACAGGGATGTGTGTGGATGTCGCACGGTGCCGGTCCCTGGCGGGGCGTGCATGGAAGTGAGGCCGTGGCAAGGACCCCCCCCTCTCCCCCGTCGCGAAACGGGGCATACATGAGGGTGCGAGGAAAAGCGGCCGCACGCGCCGGGGACGCAGCCGTGCAAACGAAGGCGCGTGATGGGCCGTCGCAAGCGCCCCCGCGGCCCACGGCGACTTGGAAGTCCAGGACCGATTCCGTTTCCAGCCCTTGGTGACCTTTGGTGCCGACGTGGTGGCGAAGGCACCGCCGAGGGGCGCCTCTGACGAGGGCCGAGGTGACATCGGACGTCCTCGCTTTAAATCACCGGTCCCCCAACGACTCCTCTCTCACCCAAACTACCTGCCAGCACGTTCACAGCTTCGTTCGCGGGCACCGCCCGGTTCCCATCATCTCGTGACTCTGTCCCCGGGGGCAGACGAGAGCAGACGCCCTGCGTTGACTTGGGGGCTCTGCCTGGCATGCATTTCCCCTAGAAAGTGGCCCACGTGGCTTGCGCTGCTGGTCTGAACGTGCCCTCCCCCCTCGACTCAGTCACCCAGCCCAGCTTCTACATGTCACCACCGCCCTGGGCTGTGAAGCCCCTCCCTGGCAGTGAACTTGACATTGCTGCTTTGAGATGTATCCAGGCGCCCGTCCTTTATTGCAGCTGCCCCTGACATTTGCCCAGACCCTCCACAAGCCCCGTTAATTATGTTCCAGGATCACATTTGTGTTCTTAATATTGTCATTGTCCACATTGTTAATTTTGATGTCTCCTGTCAGACACTGTGAAATCTCCGAGGAGAAAAACGTTTCTGTAATAAAAATCACTGTGATTGGCATATCATTAGCATCGCTACATATTTTAAGTTGTTTTGTTGAATTCCTAAATAGTTTTCTCCAAACCGTTATTGTTATACCTGTACATTCTGTAAAATAAATACTGACGGATCTCATTTTTTTTTTTCCTGGAAGATAACTTCCTGAAATCTCACGGGGAGATCAAATTATGTGGAATAAATGATGTTTTCTATGCAGTAAGAGAGCTCACATTTTAAAGAATGTCAGTAATGAGTTAATTTTTGGGTCACAGAATTGTTTCTAGTAAGAATAATTGCTTTTTTCCTGCACCCTGTGATGGTTCATTTTATGAGTCAACCATACTGGGCCACGGGACGCCCAGGTATTTGGTTAAACATTATTCTGGGTGTTTCTGGATGAGATTAACGTTGGAATCAGTTGCCTGAGTAAAGCGGATTGCTCTCGCCGTGGTGGGTGGGCCTCACCCAATCAGTTGAAGACCTGAACAGACCAAAAAGGCAGAGAAAGAGGAACTTCTACCTGACTCTTTTGAGAGGGGACCTCAGTTTTTTCTTGTCTTCGGACTCAAACTAAAGATTAGCTCTTCGTAGGTCTTGAGTCTGTTGACTTTTGTACTAGAACTTAAACAATTGGTTCTCCTGGGTGTCTAGCGCTGACTAAAGATCTTGAGACTTGTTATTCTCCAAATTCGTATGAGCTGATTCCTTTAACACACATATGTGTACATGTCCACCCCATTGGTCCTTTTTCTCCGGAGAACCCTGACTAAGATAGCGACCTCGGATTTTGCTTTTATCAATTGGGAATTTCACTTATCACCTTTCCTTACAGTGAAATTCACCTCGGTAAACTTAAACTTCATAAGTACCGAGAAGATAACCCTCATGAAGTGAAACGACAACTCTGCTCTTCTGCTGTAAATATCACCTGATGTCAAATGTGAAACTGGACGTTTTGCCAAAAGCCTCAACTCCGACGAAGGCTACTTTAACCAGAGCCGTCTCCACAGCTAACCGTGTGTCATTAGGGATGGAGCAGAAGGGTGGCTGAAACCAAGGGCGGCCTCCCAGCAGGGAGAGGGCCTGCCCGAGGTAAGCTGGTGTCCCTGCATCACCGCTAAGCAAACGGGAACCGGACGCAGGTGCCGTGCAACGCAGCAAACCCCATCCGCTCAAACCGGCCAGGAGTACGATGCTGACAATCATGAGAGAGATAACCACGTTCTTCTTGCAGACTGGACGGAAGACAGGAACTACAACGGCAAGAACTGAGGACACGAGCCAAACTTGCTGATAAGTACAGGCGCCCGTTTACAGTCGCCGTTGACAGACGCGTGCCTGTTCATCGGCGCAGCAACACGGGAGAAAACGTTTTGGGGGGGGGGGCGAGAGGTTCTGCCGGCCCTGCCGTCTTCCAATACGCCCTAGTCTAAATTTCTCATAGGATTTAATCTCATAAAAATTAACAGCGCAACGGAGAAGCCTCCTCTTTTATGCACGTAAAGAAAATACTCTTCTGCCTTCCTTCTCCCCCCCCAGGTCCCTCTTTACCTGTCCTCATCCTTCTTTTCTCCGTAGTTTTCCGAAAGCCAGTGGCTGAGAGTGGACGCGTCACAGTGAGTCGTCCCTGTCGACTCTCCAGTGTTGCTTTGCCCGTTCATTCCAGAGTGTTCCGTCTTTGTGCCTGCCTTCAGCCCTGTCATTTCGGGGGGCCTTTCTGCCAGAGGCCAGGCGAAAACAGGGGGCAGCACGGGGGCCCCAGACAAATGGTCCGGGCTCATAGCTGTTGCGTGAGTGCAGGGAAACACATTTAGCCTACTAACACATTTATTTTTCAACTTCAAGTTTAATCCAGATTTTTTCCACTTTCTGTTTCCAGAGATAATTTGAAGGAAGCCATAAAAAATGACACGTTAAGAAAATGGTTTTTTCCCTGTTGTCTTGGTTTTCCCTCCCCGCTTCATCACAGGGCGATGGGATGGGGCGGTTCCGACTGGCTGGTTCTTGGCGGGGAAGAGAGGGGAGAAGCTTCCCAGTGCGCTCACACGGCTTCAGATAAAGCAGGGAACAAACATCCTGGCGCTGCCTAAAACCAGTGTTTGGATGGCAGTGGCTCTTACTCCCCTGAGGCTGGGTTTTCGGGTCAAGTTCAACTGTACAAGGATTATCTGCACCATGTTCATGTCTAGAGCAAAGGTGTCATTAGGAAGCCTCACGGGAGGGAGAATGCTTCTGGAACGAAGAGTCCTCTGTCTCCCACTTTCTAGGCAAACCCAGTCCGCCTTCACTGAAAAGCCACTTTTCAAGCACTCGGCTTTGTCCGCTCTCTCCTCCACCTGCCCCTGGAGCCAAATCATTAGCTGCGGGTCATTTTCACGGGCAATCACTCGGCTTGTGTGTGCTTGTATATTCATGTACTATGTGCATGTAACATATAGGCAGATATCATAGGCGCACGTGTATTATGTCTGCAGTGCCTCCCACACGCATGCGGGCTGGCATCGCGGGCAATTACATAGAATGACCGTGGCAGTTGCTCAGAATGTTCTGCTTCAGCGTGAGTGCGAAACTGGCCTCTCACTCAGGCTTGCAAGCTCGATTTTGTGAATGTAATAAAATGGAAAGGCTTCTCAAACCCCTCCCAGCTTCGGGTGTGCGCCGCTGTCCCCCAGGCGAGGGCGCGCTGCCCCCTCCCGCCCCCCCCCCCACGAGTTCGAGCCTGTTGCGCCCTGCCGGTTGAAGCAGCCCCAGACCCGGGTTTGGGAGCGGCCTGGTCCGGGGGAGGGGCGCCGCGGCGTGGCGTGGGGGCCCCCTTGGCCGCGCTTGCAGCGGCCTGGGTTGCTCGCGCCAGACCTGGCCCATCCTCTGCGCGCGCGCGCTCAGAAACGCGCGCCCCTGCGTGTCCGCGGGGCGACCCGTGGTTGTGATCCCAGGAGCGCCCGGGGGTGGCGATCGAAGAACCCAGAGCGCGGTCACTGGGCCACCGCCGTCTGGGGTGGGGGTTGGGTGGGGGAGGCGGAGCTGATCTGGGCCCGGGGAGCGCCCCGCAGGCTCGGGGCCGGGCAGACCCCTTGGCGCGGGCTGGGCAGAAGGCGCAGCAGGATCAGAGCCGTGGAGACAAAGGCCGGGCCGTGGCTGGGGCGGAGGCCGGAGGGAGGCCGAGCCCGCGGGCCGGGTGCGGGGCGCAGGGCGGCTGTGCCCGCCCGCCGGGAGCTGCCCCCGAGCGGTGCCGGCGCCGCGGGCCTGCAGCCGCCGCCGTGGCAGACTCGGGCGCAGCCCTGGGCGCAACCATGGAGACGCAGTGTGCTGCCCGCTAGTAACCCCAAACGTGATTTACAAGCTGCCTCCCCGCCGGCCCTCCGCTCCCCCTCGGCTTCCCCCCTTGTCCGCTGAGGCGCGACTCCCCCAGCCTCCCCCAACCTGCGGCGCAGCCCCTCCAAGCCGCCCGGCAGCTCCGCCCGGAAGTCCCCGGCTCGGCCCGCGGGGAGCGGCTGTGCGCCGGGGGCGGGGGGCTCCCCGCTCTCCCCCAGCGGTTTGGGTTCGCTTAGCCCCCATGTGGCCGGAGCCTTCCTGGTCCAGCCCAGCCCAGGCAGAGCATCGGTGCGCGCGCGTGCGCGTGTGTACACACACACACACACACACACACACACACACACAGGCACACGCCCCTCCCCACCCGCATGCCCCTGGCGACGCTCCCGCCCGGGCCCCCGCCCTCAGGGACAAGTGCAGCTTCCACCGCTCCCCGCGCCGTCTGCCGCGGGAGCCCCAGCCGCGCCGCCCCGTCCCCCAGTGCGCCCAGCGCGCGTCGCGCCGCGGTCGCCGGCCGAGCGCTGACAGCAGCCGCCGGACACGCAGGCGGGGGGCGCCGGCCGCCGCGCGTCCTCCTCCCGCCCCGGCCCCGGCCCCGCAGCGTCCTCGCCAGCCGAGAAGAGTTGATCGCTCGGGCGACCGCGTGGGAGAGGCGAGCGCGGGCGCGCGGGCCGGACCGCGGGGAGTCGCCGCTGCCCGAGCCGGCTCCGGCCGCCGCCGCCGGCTGCTCTCCACCTGCAGCTCCGCGAGGCGATGGATTAAGTTACTCTCTCCTGGGCCAGGTGTCGGGTTCAGGTTCCGGGCAACATGAAGGAGAAGGCGATGATCAAGACGGCGAAGATGCAGGGCAACGTGATGGTGAGCGCGCGCGGGCAAGGCGCGGGTCGGGGTCGCCGCGCAGCGCGACGATGGGGGGCGGGGGTCGCGCTGTTCCCCCGAGTCCCGAACCTCCCCGGAGTGACCACGACCCTGGCGCCACGGCGCCTCCCGCGGCTCCCACACGAACCCACCCGGCGGCTGCTGGGCGCGGGGACCAGGTGTGTTTTCCTCGCAAATTGCAACTTTGCGGCTTCGTGGTCCCTCTGCTTTGGGCATGCGGCTGGTAGCGTGGGTGAGGGGCGCGGCCGAGCGGGTGAGGAAGGGGCTCCGTCCGCGTGCCAACCAGCCCCCCGGGGCTGTGCTGGGGGGAGCGCGGAGACCGGAGGTCACGGCGCCAGGGACGCGCTGTGGGGCCTGATGCCCCCGCCAGCCGGGGACTGCGAGTCCCTGAGTCCCCGGAGCCGAGACCTGTTGGGGTCAGCAGAGCCCTCGGTGTGCTGGGCGCGCCGGCCCTCTGCTCCCGCACCGGGGTTTGGGGAAGATGACTCCCCCAGAGCATGGCCGAGCCAGCAAGCGCGACCGTGGCGTGTTGTTCCCTGCCCCCCTCCCCCTCCCCACAGGATTACCCTGCGCCAGCCACACGCCTCTGGACCTCTGGACTGTGGGTGGCTCAGGCTGCAGGCGAGGGGACAACTTTGCTAACTCGGGACCCTGGCGTTCCGACTCTCCACCTGACCTCCCAGCGAGCCCAGCCTGCACTTGTCGCCGGTCCCTGGACGGCCGCCTTAGGGGCTCCCACTGCCAGGTTTCCCCAGCCCCGGCCGAGGGGTCAGGGTGCTGGACTCCGAGGTTGCCATCTTGTTCTGGGGAAATCATGCGTGTGCCCCTGCGTGTTTGTTTGGGTGATGTTTTAATTTAACCCTTTGGGTGTTGATGTAGGGTCTCTGTTTTTACACTGCTCCAGGGTCCTTCTCTGTGAGGGAGGGGCTGCGGGATGGGGATCGCCCCCTGACTTTTGAAGGTACAGCGGGGCAGTGCAGGACATTTGTTCGGGGTGGAGGTTGGAGTTGTTTACCAGGTGGGCTGGGTTCACGTGATGGGTGGGGGTGGAGGCTGAGAGTGTCGGGCTATAACCCTGGTCCCAATCCATTCTGAGGTCTTGGTTTAAACAAAAAATCAGGAATTGAAAAATTGATTGGAGTTAAAGAAACACCTAGCAGTCAGCCACACCCTCAGCAAGACACTTGTTGCTTAATGGAAGGAGGAGCAGCGGCCCCTCAGAACCTGACTTCTGGCCTGCAGGGCACACACACACCCCATTCAGCAGGGCCCTAGGAAGCAGCCACCGCAGGGGGGTGGTTCTGTGGGCACCCCCCCACACACACACACACCAGACCACACGCCTCTCATTCGAGGGCCTTCGTCAGTCTGGGTTCCCTGGCTGGCTGACCTGGCTGCTGGTTTGTGAAGTACGTTTTCCTGAGTCCCCCACTCCCTTTTTAGCTCCCGTGTTGCTCAGTAGAATTTCTTGCATAAACAGGGCAGAAACGGGCAAGCGTAACATCTTCCCACTAAATTCCTGCCATGCCCATAATTCCTCTTTCATGTTACACCTTATCATGTGCTAACAAAATCTACACATTTAGGACCAAAGCAAAAAAAATATATATATATATTTTGAATTAATGATACTGCTGATAATAAGGATGCAATTTCGATTCATCACCTCCATCTGTCATCTAATAAGAGTTTCTTCTTACAACTTAGATGGCACGGGACGACATGGTGACGTCTTTCCATTGCGTCTTTATTAACAGCCCTTACGGTATTCCCTCCCACTACCCCCTCTGCCTTTAACTCAGAAAATAAAGAATAAAAGGAACGCCAGTCGCATTCTTCACTCGTCCTCTGAGCAAGGCTGCTCCCCGAGGTGCCCGCGGGGCACCCTCCTCTGCGGCCACCGTTGTTAAGCGTGATCAGAGCACGTTGAGCCGAGCCCGTCACGTTCGTAGGGTCGCCCGATGGCCCGATGAGAAGAACGAGCCACGGGCTCACTGAGCGTTGAAACATTCCGTCGCCTCCCGCATGGATCATCATGGCGCTGCACTTTGGTCTGTACCTCAGTTTGAAACTTCACGCTCCGGAGGGACCCACATGGCTCTGGTCTCGCACTCGCTCGCGCACGCTGCACGTCAGTCATTGTTCTGGGACGTACCGATCTCTAATTTTTCATCAGCCGTTGGGGAAGTTTCGCTAATCCCAGCGTCTCTTGGGTTAGATGACTAGCAGATTCTCTGCGCTCCCAGCTCGGGTGGTTATTTTACATCGGAGATGAGGACAGATTCCTCTCCCGCGGCGGCTGCTGACGGGCCAGCGGCCGCACACGTGTCTGCCGTGCGAAGAGGCAGAGCGTGTGTCGTAGCACGCAGCGGCGGTGCACACACACGCTCACGGACACACAGGGACGCAGTCCACGGCTCGGCGCCGAGGGCCGGAGCCCTCGGAGCTGTCCGCAGTCACCTTCGAGGTTGGCTCTTTACACGAGTGCCGCTTGGTCATGCCCGGATGGTCACAGAAGTGCCACTTCCAGGGCCGGCATGCACGTAGATCGCCGTGGTCACGTCGGGTGACCAGTGGCCCTGCGGTCACGTTGTTGGCAAGAACTGTGACGTTAGGGCCCTGAGTCGTCTTGGCCATACCGTATTGTTCAATTGACAATGAGCGTTTATAAAACACGGTAAATGTGTTGTATTCCTCACGCTCTGCTTTAAAAGGTTATTTGGGATTAACAACGAAATGACTAAGCGAAGGCAACCTTATGGCATGGTGTCCGACCTCCTGTTGGGTAAACAAAACACCGTCGGCAGAACCAGCTCCCGGCCGCATTTTAATTCTTGAGAAGAGTCTGTTGTGTAAACTTGATTTCTGGTATCGCGAGAACTCTGAGCCAGTTTCCACCTGCATTTTGACGCCCCTAGGAAAGAGATGGAAATTTCCCCGTTTTTTTCAAAAGAAATATTAAAAAAAAATTACCGTATTTGCATCAAAACGTTGAGGATTCGTGGGGGATGACTTGCATATATTTTTTTCCATCCGATCTTCCTTTATTATCACGACTGCTCCGACATTCTACCCACTGAACCGCCGTTGAAACCGCACGGCCGTGTTAGACAGACATACCAGGGCCCGTGGAAAACCGTGTCATCCCAATAAATCCCCATACGCTGTCCATAGGAGCTTTCCCCAGACATCGAGTTTTGCTTAATGGAGACTAAGTAAAGGTTCATTAAAAACACAAAAGAGCTGGGGGCCGCCCCGCGCCCGTGGGACGGCCTCCCGCTCCCCAGGTGTGTGCTGGGGGCTCTCCTAGCAGGTGGTGGGTGATCGGGGTCCTGCCAGAGGAAGTCTGAAAACATACACGGAGATTGGAGGGCCACGGGGGGCACTGGAAGGTCTCATGGTTGGCTGGTCTCGGGTTTAAACGATTGCAATCCGGGCATTTCCTGTACAGCGAAAGACGAGGTTTTCCGTTATGGCCGCCAGACCCGATCGAAGGTCTTCGGTCACTGATCGGATGTTTCCACGTTATTATGAACCTCAGACCTTTTAAGATGGTGTCTTCCCCTTCCCGTGTGGATAAAAACCCCTGTTAACAACACGAGTTATTTTTTCATTTTTTTCTGTTTTCTGGCTGTGGAGTCCTTCTCTGCGTTGGTTGGATGAGCCGGGATGACTTGGCTAAGCCCGGGGATGCGGGGGAGGCTCTCGGTGGCTTCTGACAAGGGGCGGGGTTTGTGCGGGACACACGCCCCTGTCAGGGAGCCCCACTCAGGACCGGCGACCCACGTTCGTGAGAGGCCTTGCAGGGCGCAGGCTGCAGCGATGTGTGTGAGGGTAACTGGGAGCAGTGCTCCGGCTGCCTTGTACTGGTCGGTGCCCTGGGGACGTAAAGGACATGGCGTTGGCTCTGCGGCAGGCACTCTGGGGGGACGCGCCTTCCCGAAGTGCGTTCTGTTTTCTCCCGAATTACGTTCTGTTTTCTCCCGAATTATGTTCTGTTTTCTCCTGAATTACGTTTTCCTATGAACACAGACATCTGGGGTATCTAGGACGGGGAACAGCACTCACGTCTCCTGAGAGCCTTGCGAGGATCCGACCCGCAGCGCACACCCGCGGGACGTGAGCTGATCTCTCGCACGTCAGGCTCGACGCATCGATTAAAACCGAGGGTACCACGCTCATCGGCACACGCTGACTCTGCTCCGGGGTGTGCGTCTGCGTGTGAGCGTGTGTGCACGGGGACACGCGTGTGCTCGCATGCGTGCGAAGGCTAGGAAGCTGGACGTTGCATCCCTTTCGTGATGATAGTTAAAACCACCCGGCATAGTCTAACCACAGAAGTAAAACGAAGGCCGGAACGAGCCTCCTGTGGACGCCCAGTTCGGTGTCTGAAGATGCACCCCGCTCCTGGGAGAGGCATTCCTGGGTCCCCACGCCTGTCCAGCCGTCAGGAGGACACAGAGATGAAGTGGTGTCGACAGGGACATGTTTCCTAAGAAGATGCTCGAAGGAAAAGGGGAGGAGGGAGCTCTTCCCTCTTGTTTTCAGCCGGGAAAATCCCACCTCTCGTTTTTCAGTTCACACATGTCCCCAGAGCCAGGACAGCTGAACGGCAGCCTGCGCAGCGGCCAGCAGAGCGCGGGCACCCCCGAGAGTGACCGGCGCCGGCGGACGGGGCCCGCGTGCTTGGACGTCAGCACCACCTGTGGGAATCAGAAGCTCGGGACTCCGCCAGGCCCCTGCGCCTGACGGAACCCCCTTCCTTCCGAGAATTCAAGGGCGAGAGACGACACAGCCGAAGCCAGGAGCAGAGGCGGTGCCTTCGGGACGAGGGGTGTCGGGTCCCGCCCCACGTGGGGCCGAGGGTCGCCGGGCCTCGCAGGAAGTCGCGGTCCCGAGGCCGCCGCCTTCAGGGGTCGGACGCCCGTCAGCCGTGCACCTCGCCGCGTGGATTCCCACCTCGGCCCTGGAGGGCGGCAGGGCCATCTCCGGTTGTCCCATGAGGCTCGAGGAAGTTCAGCTGCAGTATTGCCCACGGTCACCCGGGTCGTAGGGAGAAGCCAGGGTCCAGCTCGGACGCGGACCGCCAACACGGCCATCTGGAGAGGTCTTCGCGGGCACAGGTCGGACGACGTCACCAAGCGCATCTCACCTGCCCAGGGGACGACCCACCGCCTCCGGCCACAGCGCCCACTGCTGCAGGTGCCGGCAGCCTCACCTGTCCCCCAGCCTGGGCCCCGCCGGGGCCCCTGGGGCGCAGCCGTCCTCAGCCTCGGCGCCCTTCCCCTGCCTCATCTCCCCTGGGTGCTGGCTCCCTCCCTGGTCCCGGAAGGCGCTCCCTCTGAACCACTCTCCCCCGTCTCGTGATCTCGTTATTTGTTGCTAGGGTCTCCACTGTGACCAGAACAGGCATTCCCCCCGTGGGGCTCTGCCTCGCTTGCTCCCCGTGTCCCCAGACTCTAGAGGGGGAGAAGCAGAGTGGACTGTTCAGACGGTGATCTTTTTGGAAAAAAAAAAAAGAAAAGACTGTTAAGGTTGGAGTGGAAAGTGCTCGCAAGGTGAAGGAAGTAAAAATGGGGGATGAACTTGAACCGAGGGAAGGGAGGGCAGCGGGCAGCGGGCCGGGGTGACCGCACGAGTCGGGCATCGACCGCCACGTGCAAATGCCACGCTCCCTGTGGCCGGGGCAGCACGGTGACACCCAGATTCACACACTGGGGCCAACAGGCGTTCCCTCCGCTCGAGCGGAGTGTGGGGGAGCGACGGGCAGGGCACGGCGCGTTCCTGTCACGGGGGGGTCTCCACGCCCATCACGTCCTCTCCTCTCCGCTTTGACCAGGCGCCGCTGCGTGTCCTCGGTGCAGTGACAGCCGTTTAAGCGGTTATCGAAGTGACGCTGGTGAGCTCGGCACCATGCAGCCCACGCCGGGGCCCGGCCGGGCCGCTTGTCCGAGAACCTTGGCCTCGGCTGGGAACCTAGAGCTTTCCAGAGAAACGCGATGCTTTCATTTCACATTTGGGGTGCCTGGGGTACCACCCCCCAAACCAACCCGTCGTAATGCCTGCAGGCAAAGAATGTCCACACGAATAAATACGAGAGTCAATTCCTTCCTATCGGTTCTGAGAAGTTGCGCCCCCAGATGAGATCAGGCCAGACCGGATTCTGTTCCCAAACGAGTTTCAAAGAGCTCCGTGGGGCTGGGCTCTGTGGCCTACATAGGAGCAAGCATTGCGAGCTTGGGATGTCCACACACTCGGCGGAAGCGAGCGGGTGCCAAGGTGCGGGGTGGCGGTAGGATGCGGCCCGACGCCAGGTAGGCGGGAGGCCGGCGGGGCCCCGGGCAGCAAGCCCGTGGTGCAGAAGGTGCGCCTGGATTTGCACGTTTGGTGAAGGACCCTCCCTGCAAAAAAGCCAAATCCTTCCCAGCCCGGATCCGAATTCTCTTTCCCGTTCTATGCGAGCTGCCAAAATAGCTCTTTGAATTTGGTGCTTAGAAGGATTTAAAGAGACTAAAAATTGCAGCATTTCCGACCGAGCTGTTTGCAAGAAGAAAGCAGTGAAGGTAGAGAAGTGGGTTGTTGAAAATAATAGGGTGAACTTGAAACAGGGGGAGAAAAAAACAACGAGGCTTAAAATCAGGGCAATCTTCCTCACATTGAGACTTCTCAGACTCGATATTCCCCGAGAGGTTTTACTCTCGTTTCTCTTAAGGGGCAGAAAATTAAACTCTAAACATTCCATCTGTGTCTGCTTTTGTTCGGCGCAAGGGCACATTTGAGCTGTCGGCTTTGCTTCCCAGGTAGGCCCCGTGGCCTCCCCATCAAGACTCAAATCGGCCCCTTCGCAGCTATTCTAACTTAAGAAAAATGAGCACGAACATCGTCAGTTCAGCTTTTGAACATTAGGGTGTCTGCTGAAAACCCTGCTGTTTAGTCGGCCGGTAACTAGGTGTCGGGGTTTCTTTTCTGGGTGTAACGGAGTTTATAAAAATGTTTCTGTGTAGAGCTGGGTTTGGGAGTCGGGATGCGTGTTCTCGTCCTCACGTAGCGGGGTGCAATGAAAAATGCTGGTGCTTTCTCCTCCTTAACATACCAAGTCTTCGATTGGACCCCGAATACATCAAAATAACTTAGAAAACAGAGCTCCGTGGTTTATCCATGTTTCTGCAAACTAGCGGATGGTATTACTGAGTCTCAAAATTGGGACGCTCACCGGCGAGAGCCTCTTTGCTATTGCTTCCCCTTGATTGCCAAGGTACCTTTATCGACCCAAGTCTCTACCCGCCTGTGACTTCGACGCATGGGTCCCCATGCGCAGTCTGGGCCATCACCGAGGGTGTCGGGCCTTCGAGGGTGGATGGATGTCCGCCGTCCGAGGGAGAGTTATGTACTAAAACGAAGGAGTTTCTTGTAAACACCAGGAAGCGAGTCGCGTCTCTCATGTCCAAAGTTCTGGAGAGAAAACCCGGGTGTGGTCTTCACTGACAACGGCTGACTTGGCCGGGCAGTTTCTGGGTCCAGGCGCCCCACACCCCTTGCCTCCCCTGCCAGCTGAGTTTGTTCGATCAGGCGAGATCACACGTCACGTTTCAGAAGAGGCTTCCTCTTGCACATCAGAATTAGACTGGGGACAGATCCGCTTGGAGAAAAAAGTGTCCCGTCTCCTATACGCCGACTGGGTGTGTGGTTGTATGCGTAGTAAGGACTGCACGTGACCTCCGGGCAATTTAAGCCCTGGCATGTTTTGCAAACAGAGGTTGTCAGGCCCCCGTTGGTGTGAGCACGGCCTCCTCCGGCCCCCTCCCCGGGCTGCTGAGCATTTCTGGACTCGAAAGGCGGGCAGTAGCTGTCACGTGTCCCCTCCCAGACACGCGGCTTCTCCTCCAGGTACCCAGAGGCTCTAGGAAGGTAGAATTAAAGTACCTCCGTTCAAAAAAAAAGTTCATGAAAGCTTATTGCTGATTCGTGCACCTCCAACGACGATGTACCGCTCTCCTGGACCAGCCGTCCAAGCGTGGGCGGAGCCTCCGGCGTAAACGCGGGGTGTCTGCCTTCACCTTTAATGGCACCGTCGTTTCCAGCCGCGTCAGGCCTAAGTCTCGGAAAGCGGAAAGCGGACGGCCCTCCCTTCCCCTTTCTCTCCATGGGAAAGCGCAGCCTGCCGCCCCCGGCTCCCCCGCACCCGTGAGACCAGCCGTCTCTCCGCTGTGCCCGTGAGCCTGGTTGGGTGTGCTCGGGTTCGTTCACGCTGCGCCCCTTCATTTTGGCTCCCTGAGCCGCACACTTCGGAATGCAGATTTCCGTGCGAACGGCTCATTTGCTCGTTCATGACGGGTCCGCCGTCCCGGAGGAGTTCCTCGGGGCCGTGGGCTGCGTGTCTGAGGCAGCGAGCGATCGTCCGCCTTAAGCTCGGACCTCGCGAGCGACCGTCCTGTGTCCTGGGTGCCGCGTCCTCCACGCCCAGTGCCATCGTGGCAGGCGCCGTGTTCCGGGAACAACACGATCGTAAATTCCCCCGTCTTTTCGGTCTCCCTGACACGGTCTTAGGAACCTCGACCGCTGCGGAGACTCGACACTCAATTCGGGGAGAAATATCATCTTACGTTGCCCGCTTGAAGATTCCTTCATCATTTCTTATTATGAGCCGCGGAAATAATGTCACCAAAGGCTCCGTCCCATTGAATATACCGTTCGCTGTCTTAACATGATGGATTGTGTTAATCACGTTGGCAATTTCCACCAGGGAGAGAGGAAGAGGTGATGGGTTTTTTTTTTTCTTTCAAACACTACTGAGTAATATTGTCTGTACGAAGCCAAGCGAATCACTACGGATCCTTATCCTCCCCAAGACATCAGAAACAGCGTGTGTCCCTGGGGAAGGTCTCCGGCTGTCTGTCTGTCCCCACTGTGGGACAGCTCCAGAGCCCGTGGATCGGCAATACGCGCTGAGCCGCGGACGGGTTTTCTTGGTCTCGCCCGTGACCCGCTTGTCCTCGGTGAGAAAGCTGTGCGCCCCACAGGGGGAGCAGAGGCGACATGAGGACCATCTGTTCATTCCCGGTGCCAGGCGGCCCAGTGTCCCCTTCCCCCTCCCAGGAGGACTGGGCTCTGCGTTTCTCCGGGCAGCTTCCCCGCACTCTCCTGAGAAGCCCACGGCTTCCAGCGGGGGCCGCACCGCGGTCTCGGCCCCCTTCACGTGCGTGCCCACCCCCCCCCCGCACCTGCTGTGCCTTTAAGTCCAGAGCCAGCCTCGTGCCAAAGCCGATGCTTCCCGATGTTTCCTGATTTTCAGAGGATTCGGAAAATGAAATACACTTTAGTCGAAGAAAGCAAACTCAGGCGTTTGGACCATAGAGGCCGTCGGTCCCACCCCTTTTATTTACCCCTTTTTTATCCGTCAGAGAGAGAGGGATAGAACTGTGTGTGTGCACGATTTACTGTTGTGTGCACGATTTACAAGCTGCGGCTTCGTACACCTTAGGTCAGAGACGTCGCGTAGGGGCCATTGCTGTGGCCTCGTCCTCACGTGCAGGCCGCTTGTTTGTGCAGGTTACTGTCCAGCTGGCGGGAAATGGGCGGACTGTTAAAGCTGTGCTACGTCTGTCCAGAAAAGCCGCCCCTCAGGCGGGCAGAGTTGACGCTTGCGAATAGTAACGGCATCTGGAGGTCGCACGATCGTATTAATGGACGTTACTGCTGTCCGCGGCCAACGTTCCTACGACGTGTCTTACAGTGATGGTGACGCCAACGTCTCCCACGGACAGTCACGTGAGGTCACAGGGGGATGGGAGACCTGCCCCCCACCGGGTGGGGGGCAAGCCCTTCCGGCCTCACACGCAGTCAGTTCCTGGGGCGGAAACTTAGGAGAGTGGCATGCCACCGCGTTAGTGGTTTCTGGTTTGTTTTGTTTTGTTTTGTGTTTTGAACTTCTTTTGAAGCAAGTCCTTTCACGTGTCAGCTCTTCCCACGATGGGCCAAGGGAACCCGGATGCCACCAGGCTGCTCTTCGGGTCAGATTAGATACAGGGGATGGGAGGGGAGAGGGGCCAGGGACGATGTCAAGGCTCGGGCCTGAGTAGCCGGAAGGACACAGTGGCTTCTGACTGGGCTTGGGCAGCTGTGGGGTGAAGCCGTGTGGGGTCGAAGGGCTCTGGTTTGTACCCGTCGCGTTCAGAGTGCCCCGGACTTCTGGACAGGGGTGCCACGCGGGAAGTTGAATCAATGAGTCTGGAGCGTGGGGTCAGGCTGGAGCCTGGGGGAGGGGCACTCCCGAGGAGCCGTCCATCAGCAGGTAGACGGTGTTCACATGCAGCCTTAAGATGGATGAGGACGTGGCCGTGGGGGCGGGAGACACAGCCTTGGGGACGACGGGGAGACTGTGAGGCGGCTGGCGACGTTGGCGGAAAGGAACCAGGGTGTTTCCCACCAGCAGGCGGGGGGGACGGCTCCGCGGTCCCCTCCCTCGGTCTCTCTGTTACTAATTCGTAAATCACGGCCAACTTGGAAGAAACGTTTCCTGCCGAGTGACTGAGTCTGAATTGCAATTTACTGGATTGTCGGCGAGGGTGCATTTTCATGCACATGCCCGTCGCTTGCCTGGCGCAGGCGGAAGTGCGAATCCTCGGTTCGTTTCCTTGATTCCGAGTCGGACTGCGTTTCATCCTGCCGCGGCGAAAGCCACTGAATGTTCCGGAATGCACCGCGCGGGGCGGGAGGCCGCCCGCCTGCCACATGCTCGGAAGTTTCTGCCTCGCATCCGTCTTGCTCCATCGCTGAGGGAGTCGGGGTCCCGGGCTTCGATCCGGTGTTGAGTGACTCTTAGCCAAGCATTTAGGAGGTGGCGGGGCGCTGGGGGCACGGACGCCCTTGGTTCTTGTTGACCGAGATCTCGCAGGCTCGTCCGTCAGCCCCGAAGTCCCGCGTTGCGTGTGGGGGACACGGTCCCTTCCTCGTGTTTGCTCTTCCTTACAGCTGGTCACCGTCCCCACGGCCGACCGGTCAAGAAACAGGAAGTGATCGCACCGTTCGCATGCGACTTGAGCGATGCTCATGCGTCCCCGCGGTCACCTGTGGGTCACGGTGTTCAGTGGGGAAATAATTGCTGAACTTGGCCTGACAGACTCGTGCGGGGGCCGCCACGCTCCGTGCACACAGCTGGTTTCGGGACGACGTGACGCACGTTCTTCTCTGGTTCCGAACGCAACTCTCAAAAAGGAATTCCAAAGCCGCTGTGGACAGCCGGCAGCGGCCTCGTGAGAGTGGCCTGTGCCCCATCCCCAGGCTCCAGCCCCGTCCCCAGCGACCCTTCCCCAGGAAGTGATGACGCTCACGTCGATGGCCTTCGACACGCAGCCGGCGAGGCTGTGGTCGGAGCCGGAGCTTGGAGCTTCCCTGTGAATTAAAAACGCGGAACAATGCCCGGAAACTGCATTCGTAGTCACGTGGATAAGAAGCACGCCGAACCAGGCCATCACGCTTTCCGGGATCAAGTGTCATTCGGCACTGAAAATCAGAACGGAGCGCTTAACAGCCTTGCCGGTGGGGGGGGGGGGCGGGCGGGGGAGCATCTCACGCTCAGCAAAGCACGTGCCAAGAGGAAGCAGCGTTAACCCACCCCAGCCTCCCGCAAGCTTTGATGGTAAACGAGGCGCCTTGGAAGAAAAATATTGCTCTTCGCCGAACGACATGAAAGTATTTCACGGGAAGGAAAAAAAAAAACAATTTAAATTTCCTATTGTGCCAGCTTCGCCGAGGCCCTCCCTGGCTCTCAGTAACGGCCCTTTCTCCGCACAGATGTTTTCCTGACGGCCTGAGTACACAAAGTCTTTCCACACGTGACTTTTCCTTGGACGACAGTTGAATCTTAATGTTTATCTTGAACTTGCGTTATGGCTGGGAGCTGAAACATTGTATTTCAACAGCCTCTTAACAGCGTCGGTAACGGATGTGCGGAATGAAAATGCCCCACGGCTGGTGGTTTTTCCAGGGTTTGTGCCTTCATTTGCATCCCTGGACCTGCTGACGGTCTGTCTGCCTAAAGCAGTCTTCGTGCCCCGGTTAATTTATGGTGCTGCAGCTCGTGACTCCTCCGACCAGTAAGAAAACGGTTCCTCGTCATTGGTTTTCCGAACAGAACCGCAGAAGGAACTCTGCGGATCGTTGTACAAACGGCAGACGTGGGAGCCTTAAGAAGCAGGAGAAGCACATCCCCTCTTTTATTTGTTGCTTCTCGCCTTTGATTTTTCATTTCGTTTCTATAAATTACGGGCCACCCACGTCCACCCAGGGACAGCGTCTTCTGATTGATACGGCTTTCTTTTCTTTTTTCAAAAACGAAGCAAAACAAAACAAAAAACCAGAACACCGGGAGAGAGGGCGTTCGCGAAGGACAGCAGGACGCTTCCTCTTCGGGCTGCTTGAGGTGGCGGAACGAGAGAGGCCGAGAGTCTGGTCGCGTTAGGCAGCGTCGCCCACTGGGCTTGCTGCGGACCGGGGGAGGGGTCGGCAAGACGCGACGGACCAGCGTGAGGCTGGCAGGGTTACGGGCCGCGCGGCACGGGGGCCCAGGGAGCTCGCCGCTCGTCCCCCGGGGCTGTCTTTGAGCCCTGGGTGGTCGTCTCTCCCTGCGCGAGGCCTCGGCGTCCTCTGTAAGTGAGGCTGCGTTCCCACCGGCAGCCTGCACACGCCCCGTTCGGCCTTGACCTTCTGCCACGCCCTGCGGCCGGCTGCCCTGTTTGCGTGCGGGGCGTTCAGCTCCAGGGTTCTGTCCAGAACAGCGGGGAGCCCGTGGGTGCCCAGAGGGGCCTGTGCTCCCCTCTCGCCCAGTCCAGTTCAGACAAACCTTTGTCCATGTGGAAAGTGTAACTAGAAGGAACAGCCATGAGAGACTCATCTCAGCGTCGTCACCAATCGTCACCAGCTCCAGGAACACCCGTGACACCGTCCACAAGCCACTGTCCTCGGGGGTTTCACCGACCGTCTGTCTGGCCCCGACCTGACCCAGACACCCCCTGCCCGTTTACAGATGAAGGGGTGTTGAGAGCGTCACCCTTTCGGACCCTGCAGAAGTGCCCCCACCACCCCAGTCTTCACCTCTTGTCAAAATGGCTCGAATGTCCCCCATTCCCATTCTCGTCCCTGTGTGTCCCATGTGTGCTCCCTGGGGGGGGGGTCTGGAAGGAGAGTGTTGCTAGGACCCGGCAGGTGACCCCTGGGTTCATGAGGAAGTGGAGTCAGAGAGGCGGGCGCCCTCTGCGCCCTCGGTGGACGCTGGCCCGCGAGGCAGGTGGCAGGCGTCCAGAGCCCCTGCGTGACATGGCCACGGGCCAGGGAGGTCCTGCTGCCCCGGCTGCTGAGCAGAGGGCGGCCCGTCGCAGGAGCCTGCGGATGTCGTGACCAGTGCCTGTGCCAGTCCTAGTGGGAGCTGCGTAAACCAGAGGACGGACTCAGGGGACAGAGACCGCCGAACAAACCGGTGACTTCTGGGTGAGCGGCAGAGGGGACTGGAATCCAGATAATGCCCCGTTCTGAGCACGGCCGTGCGGCCGAAGTTGTGGGGCATGTTTGGCATGAGGTCAGATGGTTCGTGTCAGGACCGGAAGGAGCGGAGGAAGAGGCCACCCCAGGCGCGGGCTTCAGGGCCCCGGCCCATCGTCACGCGTGTGCCTCCAGCTCTTCCTAGTTGCCACTCCCATCCCCCACTGCGACCGGAAGAGGCCGTGACCCACGGCGTGTCCAGCCGCCTCCGGAGCTGGGGATCAAGCGTCGGCTCCAGCTGCCAGGCGCGTGGTCCTTCGATGGCAGCCTGAGCACAGCGATGTGCCGTCCCACGCCGTGGGCTTCCGGGGGAGGGCGCCCCCACGGCATCACCCGGCACCCGCCTGGCTCCCTGCACGGTGGCTGCGTGGACAGAGTGTCACACGGGGAGACCTGGGGACACTCGCATCGGTGACAGCAGCTTGGGGGCCAAGGTGAGAACCCTTGACTTAAAAACAAGTGTCTCGTCTCCACTTCTAGAGACACTTTCGGGCTGGATCGCGTGGGGGGTCTCACGCCCACGGGGCCCCCGCTCCCGCGGCCCAGTGGCGAGAGGGGCTGTTCGTTCTGTGGGCTGGTTCCGCTCGGAAAGACGCATCTGTTACATAAAAGCAGCCCCCCCCCGCTGTCACTAGAAATGGGGGTGGTGCTACCAGTCAGCACCTGCCAGGCCTCCTGGGACACCTCTGTCCTGCGGTGGTTTGTCCCCAGGGGGCTCGGAGGGACGGTCCTTGGGCCTTGCAGCCCATGGAGCGAGAATACACACCTTTTGGTTAAAAACGATGAAATTAGAAAAATCAAGTGCCATTCTGCTAAGAGACAGGGTGACATGGGTTGTGACGTAGGACGTCAGGTGACAAGGTTACGCCAGGTGCTCTCGTCTCAGGAGTCAGTGCTGTCAGGCAGATGGGGGCCGTGCTCCCGCGTGCTGTGCTCTGACCAGGGTCCCTCCGCTCTCTGAAGGACACGGCGCATCCCGAAGTCCGGTCCCCCTGCCTAGAGGATGCGCCCGGAAGCAGGTGGCGTCTGCGTGACGGCCCTTTCCCGCCGGGCTCATCCGTCCTCTCCTCGTCATGCATCGGCCTTGGATGAGCTGAGCTCTGCAGATCTGGAGATGAGCGACTTCTCACTTAGCGCCGGAATCTGTCATCGGATCGCTCGAAAGGGGCCTAAGGGGTCGGTCAGATTTATTACTGAGACGTCGAGAGCAGGCATTCGAATCCTGTCAGGAAAAAATGAGGGTTTCCGGGGAAGGGAACCAAACCTCGAAGCCTTAAGAGAGCAATGCGAGGAGAATGGCATTCGATCTCTCAGAAGAGCATAACGATTTCCTGCTCGGAGGGGCCCGGGTGCAAGGAAAAGCCTTACCGGGCGAGAGGAGGAGACGTGGCAGGCATCCGGGTGGGTGACACTTCACGCCCACGCCACGGCCTCGGCGTCCTGCCCCGTGAGACGCCGCCGTCCCCGAGCGTGGCTCCGCCCTGCCTCTGCCCTTCCCCACACTGTCCAGGCTTCGAGCCTTGAAGAAAGCAAGCCAAGGGCGGTGGGAAAATCCTCAAACACAGAAGGGGCCGTTCTGACATCGGGGGGGGGGGTTGGGGGCCCTGAGCCGTCACACCGCAGAGGATGCCGTGTGCCTCGGGGACTCCGGTCCGTGTCCCACTGTTGGGCGGAGCGCGAGTCACCCACCCAAAGCCTGTCCTTCAGACCCGGGGGCCACAGACGCAGAAGCTCTTTCCCCGACATGCATCCCTGCTGGGGCAGAAGCCGGTTTTTACTTCGCGTGTGCGTTCTTACAACGCAAAGGTCATTTTTGTTTGTTTGTTTGTTTTCGTTTTTCCCTTTCCCTAAATGAAATGCATTTTTCTGGGCCACCACTGTAATTCTTTACAATCAGAATGAAAGTACTCAGTGAGAGGTAAGAGTGATGTCATTCTGGATAATGTGATTTTTATTTCTGGCTGCCCAGAAGAAGCCGCATGCAGGTCACCATCCATCCATTACTCACACGCTTTATTAAAATGCCATCCCGGCTCGTCACCATCGGATAATGCTGACGCGGTGCCTGGCGGGCCCCGCGCAGGACACGGTTCTCCCTGACAGCCCAGATCGCTCGCTGATGAGGTCAACCGGAGCCACAGGCACATCGGACACGGCCCCGGGGCTGGGCCGTGTGCAGGCTCACCCCAGCAAATGCGTCACCAAAATGCGTCCTCCGTCACAGCCGTGATGGGACCGAGGTGGGAGTGGGGGTGGCCCTGAGGGCCGCGAGGAAGGGACCTGCGAGCGTCTGGTGGGAGGCTCCTCCCCAGGGCCGGTGTCCTTGAACGGCTTTGTTCACCCGCTCGGCATTCACCGGGCGACGTTCCGCCCAGCGCTAGATCCAGGGAGGTGAGAAGGATGAGGCGAGATTTTTATCTTCCGGGAACTCCCCTCCCCAGGTGGACATGTGCCGAGGCTGATGAGCGCGGGGACTTGTTGTCACACTGAAGGGTGACGTGTGGGCACGCCCTCCTGGACGGAGGCCCCAGGGGCAGCGACGCGGGGGACCGGAGCAGCGGTGGGTCCCAGAGGGTGGAGAGTTTGGCACGGCGTTTTCTCTAAGTGAAGGGGAAGGAGCGTTCCGAGTCACCACGTCACGGGAACGCCATCCCCGCCGGCGAGGAAGGTTCCGCCCCACAAACCAGGCCTCGCTGGGCCTCAGTGGTCATCGTCCTCCTCCGGCGTCCAGCCGGCTCCCAGGGAGGCGCCTGGGCAGCTCTGCGTGGGGAGCGAGCGTGGGGAGGGGACGGGAGCGCCGTCCGGTGGCTCCACTGGGGAAGCGGGGTCGCTGGCACCGGGCCGTCCCTCTCGGGGGCCTTGTGCTTAACGAAGAAAGGAGGACATTTGAGTTCATGCCTTCGTCTGTGGCCCAGTGTGACCCCCACCCTCTGCTGCCCCTGCCGGGCTCCGGGGCCTGGTCGGAAGTTCGGAGCCGAAGGCCGAGGGTTTCTAACTCCCTCGGCCGTGGAGCTGAAGGAGGATCCGCACGAGGCAGGACGAGAGTGTGTGTTGCTGCTGAAGCCGCTGCTGAATGACCAGAGAAGATTCCGGAATGTGCTGGGCGAGGCTCTCTGTCTGCCCCTCGCCCCTCCTCTCTGCCTCTGCCCAGCACGGAGCCACCAGATCGGCCTTTTCCGTTAAAAACGGGAGCGGACTCGGTTAAAGGGGGTCCAGTACGGGGGGTGGGGAGGGGTGGGCGGGTAAGGGGGACCAAACACACGGCGGCTGAAGGACACTGGTGAACTCAGAATACACAGACGTCAAACGATAACGCGCACCTGAAAATCGTATCACTGCATTAACCAATGTTACCCCGATCAACTCAATAAAAATATCAAAATAAACAAAATGAAATTCAGCCGAAGGTTAAAGAGAAACACACACACACGGGGGTGACAGCCCCCGCTCCGCCGCCGCAGCGCCCCGTCCTCGTCAGGCGCCCCCCGCGTCCCGTCCCCCCACGCCTCCGCGCTCCCCAGGCCGGGCTCCGTGTTCTGCCTCCGGGCTGCCCCTCCCCCCAGTCACCGTGGGAGACAGGCGGGCGAGCCCGAGAGCCCGCGAGGGTGGACCCGCGGCCCCCGAAGCCCCTGCGGTTGGTCTTGGCTGAGAGCTGCGTGATTGGGCACGGCCGAGGGGCGAGCCGAAGGGTCACGGCTGCCCGGGACAGTGACGGGACAGGGGTGGTGACAGGGACGGTGACGGGAGGGGACGGAGGTGGTGGAGGGTGCGGGAGGGGCTGGGCCTCTGACGTCAGCAAGCCGACCGCACTCTGGTGTCGGGAGAGCCCCCCGCCCTGGGTGTCCACCGGGCATGGGCGCCGGCCGCCCTGGGCCGCCACCTCTCCTGACAGGGCAGGGGGCAGAGGAGCTGTGGGCGCCAGAGGGGGGCCTCCTCGGGGTGTCCGTCTGTCTGCCCTGGGCCCGGCTCTTGGGGGCCGGTTCCGGGCGCCTCCGATGCTGCCTCTTGCCTCCCAGCCTCACAAGACCTCGGCTCATGCCCCGCCCAGGAACCGCAGAGCCCTGTGCGGCTGTCAAGCGGCCACTTTACTCAGAACTGACCTTTCTGAAGTGCTGGCGAGGACTTCGGCGGAGGCCGCGTGGGCCGGGCGCTGAGCTGGGAGCCGCCGGAGCGAGGCTGGCCCTGCGGGGTCCCCTCCTGCCCCCCCTTTCCACCCACGTCCTCTTCCCTCGTGACGCTCCCGGTTTGGTAAGAGCCCCGTTCTTCGCTGAACATCAACGCATCCCCAATAAAGTTTTATTTAAACGGGCCCCAAGGGAATTATTTTACTAATTACGAAACTCCTAAATGCAAAACTCACAGGAGCGGAGGCGGGTTCCTCTAATGGCCAGTTCGCGGCCCCTCTACCTGGCGGCCAGGGGGACGCTTTGAGGCAAAGAGACCTTTATTTTTGTCTCTTAAATTCTATAAATAAATGCCTGCTGATTTTGTATGTATGATGTGTCCAAAAGAATGACTAATCATGGACATTTCAGACAGTGGCTGATTCTGTACTTTCGATGCATGTCAGGGGCCCTAAGGATCCTGCTCCCCACCCCGTCCCGTCCGTTTGCTGACCTGCCTACTTCAAGGGGGGGACAGGCCCCCCAGCTTCATCGGCATTACCATGGTGCCAGCACCCCGTTCCCTCTTTAATGACTAGTCTCCTCTTCACTCCCTGCCTAGTGTCAACCTCAATGCAAAAAAACGCCCCCGGGAAGCCACACACTGGGCCCCATTCAGCTCCCGCCGTGCTGTGAATGAACAAGGAGCCCAGAGGAGTTTTTCCTCGATTATTGCCAGGGAAAAAAAAAAAAAAAAAAAGGAATGTGTCTGCCGGCTCCGGTGTTTATAAAAAGCAATTTCGCGTCCCCATAAGCCGGCAGTGTTTATTAAACACGTAATAGAGAATTCATATTAAATGCCGCCGTGTCTCTGCACCCTGGTCTGAGTCATGCTCGGCTGTGGGTTTGGGAGAAGGAAGTCGGGGAGGGGGCGGGGGGTTCAGGGCCCCAGCCTGGGACAAAGGCAGCGCGGTCCACGCTGCGTCTTGCTCCCCCCTGCTCAGACTTGGGCTCGGCGGTCCCACCCAGGCAAAGGAGCATCTGCTGGGGCCACGGACCGTGGCCCGAGTCAGGCGGCGGAGGCAGCCGCTGCCGCCATGCGAAGCCGCCCCCGAATTACCCGTCCACGTGGGACCGCATGACAACGGCCTGCAGCATCAGGAGCCTTGTTACCGCTGATCCCCGTGACCCCGGCTCGGGGCTGCCTGGACTTCCCTGGCAACCAGCTGGACGCCTGCCCAGTGTCAGCGCACGTGTGTGTGTGTGCGTGTGTGTGTGTGTGCGCGCGCACGCACGTGTTCCCACCACTAGAGCAAGATCGTGTCTAGCCATTCGTTTGAACACGTGCGCCGAGCCCAGACTTGTGCTTGGGGTTGTCGACAGAGGGAGGGGAGGGAGGCTCGGCCCCTGCCCGGGTCGTGTGACCTTGAAGCTGACGTCTGAAGGGCGTGAGGGGGCAGGTGTGTGCAGAGAGGGGCCGGGGACGTGCCACGTGGCGAGGGGAGAGTGGCCCGGGGCGCCCCGCGGAGCAGCAGACGGGCGGGGGGAGCAGGAGCCGAGCCGCCTGTCCCTGCCGTGACCCTCCCCGAGGGCGTGTTTGAACGTCTCGCTGGCGTGGGTTCCAGACCACAGGTGGTTCCGCAGTCGCGGAGCGTGACCGAACGGGCAAGGGTGGAGAGGGGAGCGGCTCCGGGCGACCTGGTGGCACCACGTTGTCCCGTGTTTTCCCATCCTGCAGCCCCGTTGACCCAGCACTGAGTTCTCAGTTTTACTGAAGTGTGACAGCGCCGACTTCCAATCGGTTCCCCAGAGTCCTCAGCGGGCACATTTGGACATGGCCGGTCCGCCCCGAGGGCTCTCGCGAGGGACACGCAGGTCCAGGGAGCCCGTGGCCTCCGGGGAGGGGCGCAGGCTCCCCGAACCGCCTGGAGCCGTCGGCAGAGCAGACGCGGGTGTGGGTTAGTGTCCAACGTCTCAGGGGCGTGGCCGAGCGGGGAGTAATGGTCGGGGCATGCCCCCCCCCCACCCGAGACCTCCAGGGCGGTAAAGCGCGGCCCCCCAGGGGGGAGTGGAGAATCTCAGCAGAGCGGGGAGCATCTCGGCATGACAGGGGTGGTCTGGAGGGGTGGACGTAGCCTGAGGAAGATGCTCGTTTCCAAACAGCTGACGGGTAGACAGCGAGGCCGGTGCGTCCGCCTTGAGCCGCTCACGACGGGGCCCCTGTGAGGTGTGAGGCTCCGCAGGCGGTCAGGTCACCCACGCGGGTCGCTGACCTGGGCCCCTAGTCGCTTTCTTCTGGCCGAGGAAGCCGCCGCGTCACTGACACTCCCCTGGGAGTGGAGCCCCCCGAGCAAGGTCACCCTAGCAAAGGGCCACACGCCGCATGGCTTAACCGGCGGAAGCAGCGTCTGCAGTTTTGGGGGCCAGAGTCTGAGATGAAGGTGTGGGCGGGGCCTGCACCTGGGAGGTCCGTTCCGGGCCCCTCCCCTTAGCTGGGGGGGCTGTCTTCACATCCACATGGCATCCGGGTCCCCCAGTCATATGGGACGAGGGGGCCCCAACGGCCTCATCTGAGGTTCAAGTGCCTCTGGACAGAGACCCGTCTGCACATGAGGTCATGTTCCAGGTGTCGGGTTTAAGATGGCAGGAGATGAACCCAGGGGTGGGTGGGGACACAGGTGGGCGGGTCCCCTGCATCGTAAGAGGTGGCTCTTCCTTTTCCTCTTTGCTCCCCTCGGAAGGGTTTCCTGGCCGGCCAGCCCACGGTCTTTGAGCTGCCCCCGGGCTGCAGGGGACGCCCTTCCCTGTCCCGGGGGAGATGTGCCCTTGTTACCGAAGAATCACAATGGGAAAGAATGCACATAACGGCTCGATCAGCCTCGTCATGGAGAAATTTGTTGGTGAGCGACATTTTATTTAACTTGATCTTTGGCTGAGGTTGTCGTACCCCGGCTAGAACCCACCATAAGAAATTCTCACTCATGTATAAACCTCACTCCTCCCCACCGCCCTGACGAAACAACATGATCAAGAAAACCTCACCGAGTTTATCTCGCAACGAGAATAATGTGTCGACACGTAGTATGTGTTCAGTTCATGCTAGATGAGAGATTTTCTACCATGTGGATGATTCCTGCGCTTGCCACCGGCAGTGAGAGCTGCCACATCGAGAAACAGCAAATTCTCATTCCCACTTTACAGAGGGTTAAATTAAGGCCCAGACAGATTAGGCAACTATTTCAAAGCAATGCAGGCAGTTGAGGTATCACTGGGTGAATTTTGAGATTCAAATTCAGACTCCAATCCGCTAAAGTATATAGATATCCAATAAAATATGTAAGATTTTTTCCCTCATGAGGATTTCAGCAAAAGGGGCAATTTGATCTTGCCAGAGGTTAGAAAGCAGGTGTACCAGCTTATTACAGACGTACCCGCTCGCCGAAGGGCCAAGGAACACAGGTGTGTGTGCATTTCAGGGTGAGACAAGAAAGGACATCTCGAAAGGCAGGTTTATTCCCTTACCGCCCCATTCTTACGTTATTATAGTTTATAAGTCTCCGCTGAGCCTCTAAGGAATGCTAGATCACATGCTTCACCCTGAGAACTTGAGAGGAAAACAGGCATTCGGGTACAACAGTTTATGGCGGATGCTTAAAATCAGTCACCCCTGGGCCTCTCGAGGTCTTGCCGCGTACGGAAGTCAGGTATGACTGTGAGGGGCTGAGCGTAGAACATTCTGCATCTCTGTCGTCAAGTCTATCTTAATGCGGGAGAAAATTATTTCTGCGAATCTTTTGCTAGAGAAATGCTCACGTTCTCTTTCATAGTCTCATAATGCCGTGAGGCGGAGGAGAGAGAGCGCACGTTTATCGGCAGCAGCGAAATAACGCAGTTCAGATGGCCCTTCCCAGAGAACCACGGAAATCAATGCGAATGCTACCGCTCGCTCTTTTCACTTGGTAATCTTACCCACTTTTAACAAATGCTCTTTTCATTTTCCTTTAAATGTCCAGGGCGCCCTCTCGTCTGTTTTATTTTATCCTCAAAACCGCGAGGATGCAGTAAGGGTTTGGGCTACCGCGGCCACTTTGCAGATAAGGGAACCGGAGCCGGGGACGTTCGGGTCACCTGCCCGAGGTCACGAGACTGGATAGGGACGGTGGAGCACACCTCCCTGCGGTTGTTTTCTTAGTAAAAATAAAAAAAAAAGTTTAATCTCTTCTATATTTCCCCTCAAAAATCCTGCGTGTTTTCACTCATGCGAGAATGGGCGTGGTTTGGGAGGTGGCTGATCCCCAGGAGGCGAGTCATGAAGAGAGACCTCACCTACCTCCTGCCCTGAGCGAGCACACCGCTGGGCGAGTCTCTGACTTTTTCGGTGTCCCACTTCCTCTTCTAAAAAATGAGAGAGCTGGAAAGGAATGGTCCCCTGATCACGGGGACTAACCTTTGAGATGTGGGGTTCCTGTTAGGCTGTTGCATCAGCTCTTGTTCTCCAGACGAACAGAAGTTACGGAGAGTGGGGTGTGTGAGTGAGAGATTCGAGATTTGAATTTTGTTCATTTTGCAATTCGATTTTCAAGAAAAGAAATGCTTTCTTGGAAAGAGAGAGATTGATTTTAAGGGGCCGGCTCTCACGGTGTGGGTCCGGCGGGTCTGACAGCGGCGGGCTGGCCGGTGGGGCATGGCTTACGCGTTACTCGCGGGGTGCAATGCGCTCTTCCCCCGGTGAGGGGAGGCTCCTCCATCCATGTTACTGAGAGGAATCCCCTTGCTGCCTCTAGATTTGAGCCACATCTACAAAAATCCCTGCATAGAAACAGCTGGACTAGTGTTTGGCCCAACAACGTGGCTCTGCAGCCTCGCCAAGCGGCCGTGTGACGTCACCATCACGACGGTGGCGGGGTGTCTCCTTGGACAAGGCTGGGTGTCCCCTTGGCTGGAAGGGGCGTGTGGTGCATAGCACACCCTGGCCAAAGGCGTTCGATTCTAAAGCCAGGAAGAGGACAGGCACCGTCCCTCGTGGCCTCCCCGCGTGCACTCACCGGGCCCGGCCTGGCGTTTCCTTCGGCGCCGACCGTGACGATGGCCCATCGTGAGCCGGCGTGGGGGACCGCAGCCCTCCGACTTCCAGCCTGCCGTCGGGCGGACTCGACTGCAGCCCCGTCTCGGCCGAACCCCCCTCCACGCGGACCCAGGCTTGGCGCACACAGTGTCCGGCGCCCTCCGCGCCCTCCGATCCCCCGGCCCCCGCGTCCGCCTGTCCGCCGCCGGGTGCAGCTCTGCCGTCTGCTCCGCTGCCCTCTGCTCTGGTCATTCTCTGGGGTCAGACTGGCCCGTGCCCTGGGAACTGCCCGCCGCGGGAGGGCTCTGGAGGTTTGCGGAGGGAAATGGCACGAAGCAGACGCAAAGCAGAGAGGATCGTAGTTCTCCGCCCTGACTGCCGAGGGGTTGCAGGCAGCCGGCCTCTGGCGGGGCCCGTGTGTGAGCTCTTCCCTGTGCTTTAGGCCTCAGTGGGGCGGACGGCCGCAGGGGTGCAGTCCCTGCCTCTAGTGACGTTCGATTAGAGAGACGAGTGTCCGAGGGAGAGGCGGGAGCCGGACCGAGACCATGCGAGGGTGCGAGGGAAACGGGGGGCGCAGCGCTCACGGCATGACGTCAGGGAGCGAGGATGGGACCCCAGACGACGTGGGAGGGTTCGGAGGACCCGATGTGCCCCTCACACGCCTGAGTCCTCCCACGCTGTGACAGACTCGCCAGGCCATCAGCCCGTCTAACGCTGTGATGCAGGGGCATGAGGCAGGTGAGTGGGGCAGGTGAGCGGGGCAGGTGAGCAGGGCAGGTGAGCGAGGCAGGTGAGTAATTCAGGTGAGTGACCGCGGCCCAGGAGCAGGCGGGGACCCCACCAGCCACACAGAAGGTCCCTCAGAGCCAGCGCCCAGAGTTCAGAGCTCGCGAGAGAGTCCACGTCGACCCAGGGGACATGGGACGGTGGCACGTCACAGTCACCCAGCGCAGGCCCGTCGGTTTTCGGGAGGTGAGGGCGAGGCCGGGCGGGAAACGCAGCATGGTCTACTCCAAGGGGGAAGTTTCTGGACGCGTCGGCCGGCACCGAGACCCCTGGCTCCAGTGCAGCGGGTCATTCCTCCCACCCGGCTCTGCGCTGTCTGGTGTTGGGGAGTGAAATGTCCAGAGCCACCCAGCGGTAGCTGTCACCCTCATTCACCGGGGGCGGCGTGTGGACTTGCTTTCTCGCGAGGGCGCGTGCTCGCTGGTGCACAGCATGGACAGGCCGTGTGCCCTCGGTGTGGGGGGCGGGGGACAGCTGTAGCAAGGAGACCCCGGGACAGATAGTGACTCAGACCCAGCAAACGTCCCCTCGAAGCCGGTGCGATAGGTTCGTGGGGCGGGGCCCGCCCCCTGAGTGGCTTCTGCCACCTTCGCTGGAGGATGGCTTTGCTCTCCCCGGGAGGGTAGCAAGCGGGAGGTTTGGATGGTCCCAGAGTGTGTCCCATCCCGGCAGGCAGAAGGTGGTCATGTGACCGTGCCCAGCCGCAAGGCACACTGGGAGCTACAGGGAGAGGGGTGGGCTCAGCCGACAGAAGGGGGGCCCTGCCTGGCCCCGCTTCACTGACAGGTCCAGCCGAGAGCTGGGGGTCCGCGCAGCGCCGGGACGCCTGCGTCTTGAGCGTCTGCTGCCCGACTCGGCAAGCCTCAAGGTCACCGTGCGGGGCTGGCGTCCTGGCATGTGCCCCTCGCTCCCGCCCACGCGGGCGGGGCTCTCCTCGGGGGCGCGGGAGCCGACCCAGCTGAAGTCAGCTCGCTGGGCTCCGTGCCCGGGGCGCCCGGTGCCAGCTCCCCTGCGCACCTGGCCCGTTTCCCGCCGTGGGTGGAGAGAAGCCCTCTGTCCCGCAAGGGCCTCAGCTCAGCGCTGTGAACATGGACAAATGAAAAAAAAATCCACACACACACACACACACATGCAAACTGCTTCCCAAGCACTTGGAATGCAAGCGCTCCGTGCACGCCCCCCGGCTGCTGGCTTACGGTGACATTCCCCTGCCTGGCCGAGAGCCGGGAGGGAGGACGCAGGTGCCTCTGCTGTGGTGAGGTCAGAGTTCGCGGAGGAAAGGCGTTGGGGGCAGGAGTTCATTGCGGTGCATTTCAGAGGTGCGCCGGAGCCTGGCCCTGTGGCTGGGGGGCTGCCCTGGGGCCGGCGCAAGGGTGAGAGCGTGACAAGGACAGACACCACGACCTTTTTTTTTTTTTTTTTTTTGGCCATGGTGTAGTCAGCAGGCTGTGCTGGCCTCTGACCTGAGCCCGGTCTGGCTGCAGCACCTTGGCCCCGGCACGCAGCACACGTGTGTTTACGGGTCCTTGGGCGAGCCCGGGCATGCTGCTGCTCCCGTGGGCGGAAGCATGCCACGCGGCTAGGGCGGGGTCCCCTCCGCTGTCACCGTGCTCTGGGGGGGGGGGGTGAAATCCTTGCCTTTTTTAAAACAGCAGCATCCTGCAGCGAAGGATCCTAATTGTCGAGATGGTAAAAGCGACGTGTCACTGACAGACATTCAGGTGGAAAGGCAAATTGTTAACCTTCCCCTCATTGAGCCCCTTATGGAAGATTTCAGTAGAGTTCATTCTCAGCTCAGCCTGGGCGTCGGGAGGGCGGATTGCAGCGGATCGATGGACCCTCCCGCTACAAACCAGACCTCCGGGCGCAGTTGCCGCGCAGCGTGTTCACTCCTTCGCCTGTTCTTTCCAACCGTCCCCTGTTTTCCTTGTTCTCTCTCCCGCCAGACCCCTGTGCGTGGCTCAGAGTCAGTGTGCGCAGTAAAGCTGGGGTCGTCGGTGCTGATGAGTTTACACGAGCGTTTGGCAAGAAGGCGACCGAGGGTCCCAGATAAACAGAACCACTTCCAGGTGGCTTCTGTCCCTAAGTCACATGCCCTGACTGTGTGTGTGTGTGTGTGCGCGCATGTGTGCGTGCATGTGTGCGCACACATGTGCATGTGCATGCATGTGCGTGCACGTGTGTGCGTGTGCGTGTGTGTGCGTGCGCACACATGTGCGTGTGTGCGTGCGTGTGCGTGTGTGTGCGCGTGTGGGTGCATGCATGTGTGTGTGTGCATGTGTATGTGTATGTGTGTGTCCTGAGGGTTAGATGTGTGGACAAATGTGTTACATATATTTTACATTTAAATAGAAAATGACAAATCATATCCCACAGTGGTGGCACCATCTTACGGTCCTACAACCAAGTGTGAAAATGCACATTTCCTTTACCATTTTTTAAAAAAATTTTTTCTTAAAAGCGCCGAGAATCCGGGAAGACACATAAGCGTTAGTGAACTTTTTTCCAGGACTGTCTTAGACCATGTACACTGCTCTCCGCATGGCAAAAACATGTAGTAATGGAACTGACTTCTTCTTATCGAGCTTACTGTGCACGGTGACCCCCATGGGTGCCGCGGCGAAACTGGCTGGGTCTGGCCTCTGTGGTCGGGTCCCCGGCACGGTCGAGGTCAAGACCCCGTCGGCACCCAACCCCGAGGAGTAGAGCGCCGGTCAGTTTCTTCGGTGTTCCCAGATTAATCGAGACTGTCCGGGAACTTCGTGAGATCCCTTTGTCTCCTTAGAACAAAGCTACAAACATTCATGGCTAGGCAATTTTGTGAACGTAAGTTTTCCTTTTTGGGGGACAGTACCTCAGAGTAGAATTGCTGGTCATACGAAAGTGCAGGTTTACCTTTGTAAGGGACTGGCAAGTGGTGACCAATGATGAGGGTGTTTTGTGAATTTACTGGCCATCTGTTACTTGGCTGGCAAAGGGACTCTGCAAATCCCCTGCTGATTTATCGTTAGGCTGTTTGCCTTCATGGTGTTGAATCGTAAGATTTCTACATAGGCATTCTTAAAGCAATGTTTTTACAAATAGTGTCTTCCAGCACGTGGCTCAGTTTAATTTTCCTTAACAGGGTTAACAGTGTCCTTGGAAGAACAAAGTCTTTTAATTTCGATGACGTCCGGTTTATCAATTTTTTTTTCTTTTATGATTTTTTGCTTTTCATGTCTTATTTAAGAAAGTTTTGTCTTACCCAAGATCAGTAAGCATTTTTCCTATATCTGTTTCTAAAAATTGTATAGTTTTCTGACATTTATATCTGTAATCTATTTCGTGTTAATTTTTATAAATGGTGTTGGGTCACGGCCTGTCAAGAACCGACCGCACAGCAGGAGGTGAGTGGCTAGTGAGAGCGAAGCTTCATGTGCATCTGCAGCCGCCCCCAGCACCGGCATCACCGCCTCAGCTCCTCAGGTCCTCGGGCATTGGATGCTCATAGGAGCCCCGGGCCCTGGCGCCAGGAAGGTTGGGGACGGCTGGTGAGGCTGACAGTAGACAGGCTTCTCCATATCGCACCTGGGGGTGGCTGTCAAGTTCACTCATATGGAAGTGTGACCACTGGGCGTAGTGTTTTTAAAGGTTTCGTTCCTAGAGAAGGAAGTATTTTAACTCACTTCTTTCCTCCTTGGTAACCCCCACCCCACCACCACCAAAAAAAGGGGGGTTTGGGTCAGATGGCTTCTCAGGTCCCTTCAGCTTTCAGAGTCAGCAGCACACGCCCTGGTCCAGAGTCATAAACGTGTGCGGGTGTGTCAATAGGGAGAGGAAGAGAGGACCAGAACACACACACATGTGACTCGCAGACCTGAGCATCACGTCCTTCCTTGTACGTCTGGTTCCATTTCAGGGGCGATTTGTCGACACGTGACACTGAGGGCCGGGCGAGCAGAGACCGCCGTGTGGCACCCGCGGCTCCCTGTTTCTTGGGGAGGGCGGGGGCAGGGAGTGGGGAGAGCACGCAGGCCGCCGGCCAGACCCCAGCCCCCGCGGGGCTCCGCTGAGCTGGTCCTTTCTCGGCTGTGTCCACGTGGGGTGAATACCTTTCGAATCTTATTTCAGGGGGTTCCAGGCGTTCCCCTTTATGTAGCGAACACTTCGCACGCACCGTGTGCCAGACGCCGAGGACCCCACGGCACCAAACCCAGGTCCACGGTCAGAAGTCAGCTCGCCGGAACTGGATGTCCGAATACAGAGAAACGCATCGAAGGAATATCAGGTGGAGAGGAACAAGCATCCTTAGCCCTGACGGAAGAACTATGTCACTTGCTGGAAGAGTCACACAGGAGGGGCCACCCTCAGGCATAAATCGCAAGGACCGGTCACCGGAAATGAGACCAAAAAAGCCCCCAAATGCCTGTGAACTTCAGCCGAGAGGGACCTTTTAGACCGTCTGAGAAATTTTACTAAAAGGTTATCTTTCAGGAAAGCGGGGACTGTTTCGCCCCGAGGCCGTGTGGGTTTCAGAGCAACGTCTCGTCCTCCCGGTTCTAGGGAATTAAGGCAGCTGGAGCCAAAAGAGGAAATCTGGCACATTCTCCAAAACAAAACTGTGTTGACAGTTCTGTTTCTTCCGACCCCGCGTGCTGCCCCGTGCTCGGCACGTCTGTGCCGCGTGCCACGTGCTGGGCGGACGCTTCCCGGGCTGCTGCGGTGCCAACGTTGTTCCGGTAAAAAAAAATTAAAAAAAAAGGCAATTCAGGTGCCAAGTTCGACCGCTGTGTGGCGCAGGGGACGTGCGTGTCGCTCGTGGTGCTGGGCGCGGGCGTGAGCGTGCCTTGCACACATCGCGGGCGCGCGTGGGCCAGGAGGCGGCGGCCTTGGCCGCTCTCCCACGCCTCTGGCCGGCTTACGCCTAAGTGTGGCCGGTGCCGGCCCCGGCGATCGGATCCGCGGCTCGCGCGGAGCAAGACGCCCCTCGCCGTCTCTGCGGCAGACGGGCATCGCTGCTCGGCGCTGGTCCCAAGGCTGGGAGCTTCCTACCCCGCGAGGCTTCCCGGAGGGATGGGCTGCGTGTCACTCGGTGTGGTGTGTCCGGCCCCAGGCACAATACCTAGGACACGTGAGGGAGCCCCAAAACTGCTGGACGATCTCTGCGGGCTGGTGCAGTATTTGGTCGCGAGGTGGGCCGTGCGTGGATGAAGACGATGGGTGATGAAGACAGTCACGCAGCAGGAGCAGCGACGAGGGTCCTGGGGGTTTCTCCCGGGATGCTGGGTCAGCCCCCGACGTCTGTCACGGGGGCCTGGCGGAGGTGTGCGGTGCCACATGTGTCCAGAATGGTCTCCGCCGCTTTGGGGTTTGAGGGCTCCGGCAGGCAGGAGGCAGACCGAAGCCGCAAGCGGAGAGGAGGAGAGGGCGGGCTTGACTCAGGGGTGCGTGTTCGTGACACGCCTTCCAAGGGAGAGTCGGGGACCAGAAAATGCCACGCCTGCGCGCGTGGCCGCCCTGCCCAAGGCTGCCACTGCAAATGTCAGGATCGCGTCCCCCGCGGCATTTCAGAGCCTGGCGCTAAGATGCAAACAGGACATTTAGAGGGGAAGGGGGGAAAAAAAAGAAGGAAAAGGGGAATAAGAAAGAATGAAGTATGATTTTTCAGACAAGTTTTCAAGAAAGGGCAAACGCACTCTTGTTCCTTTCTGAGACCTCTGAAAGGTTAGCTCATCACAGACGGGGAAGCGGAGGGCAACACTGGTTTTCGTGGACTGCTCTGCTCCGTTCAGCTCAGAGCAAATGTCTCCTCACCATGTGGGTGACCCCGGAACCCCTTCCCGAGCAGAACAGCCTCTGAAACGCACTACGCACTACCTGGATCTCACAGATCTTTCCTAGCGTGTACGTCCCAGATAACAAGGTTGAAAGAGAAAAAATTAAATGGGTACTTTGGGGCGGTAAGTTTTGAGCCCTGGAGAAAGTGAAACTTTCAGGGAGCGGTCAGCGACTCCCCGGTTATGCCATGTCTGAAGCTGATCGGCGCGTGACGGCGCTGGGCTGGGCTGACGCTCTCCCCGCACCGAGTCCCGCAGTGTTTTGGGGGTGCTCTTGCTGGGTGTATCAGTGAGGTGCACTCCAAAACCCCGTGGGCTTAGCACCCCAGCCACTTAGCTGCTCAGATTTTGCACATGGGGTTGGCTGATCTTGTCCGTTTTGTCGTCCACCAGCTACTTGGCTGGCTTGGGGCTGCACGTGCGGTGTGTCCTGTCCTGTGGACCGAGTTTGCTGGAGGTGTCTTCGCTGAGGCCGCCGTGCTCTGTGTCTCTCCTGCCTCCCTCCACCACGGGGAGGCATGGTCCATGCACGGCACAGCCGGAAGGCAAGCGGATGCACGCGAGGTCTCTGGCGGCGTGGTCTCAGGCCAGGTGCCCTGTCGCGTCCCCGTGATTCTGCTGCCCCAAGCGCGTCACGTAGCCATTGGCCGGGAACTCCGTTCCATGCCTTTAGCAGAAGGAGCTGCAGCGTCACGCGGGCTGTGGGTGAAGACAGGTCTCGAGACTCGAGACCACTGGTGAGACGTACCACACTCGGATCGGTCCTGGGATCTCACCGGTGCCACTAAGGACCGGCCCGGACCCTGAGTCTGCCCCGCCGGCCGCAGGATGGCGGCTGCAACGCCATGACCGACTGCGACCCTCACTTTCAGGTTTTTGTTTGTTTGGTTTTGGTTTTTTTTGCAGACGTGTGTTTTGTGAGCTCGTTGAGGGTTAGGCTCCTGAATTGGGCGAGCAGTGTAGTGCTTGAAGCTTTTCCCGTCGTCAGTTAATAAACCCAGCAGCGTGGCCGCAGGACGAGAAGCGTGCGCTACGTCCTGGTTCATGGGGACAATGCGTGAGGAGCGCTGACATTTCGCGGTGACCGCCTCACGCCAGGAACTGTGGTAACGGATTCCGCCACCTGCAAACGAGGTGCAGGAGACGTGCCAGCCCGTGCCTCCTTCGGTTGTTCCTTCGGGCGTATTTCCAAAAGGTAATGCTTTCTAACAGTCATCCGGGGTGGAGAAAGGGGGCTGCATTCCCAGGGTCTGAGCTTGAACGCAGAAAATAAACGCAAGAGTTCCCCGTGGCTCTGGCGATGGTCGTGTTTTCGAGATGTAGGGAACAATGACAAGTGGCCGCCCCCCCCCCGAATCAGAACTGGTTTTTAAAGAACGTCTGTGCGTGGAGTTTGAGGCCCCGGAGATTACCTTCGGAAAGCAGGTAATCTTTTCCTTTTTTCTGGAAGATTATCTGAATGGTGCCCGTCAGCTTTGGAGGGCTTAAGTGATTGTAGTTTCCGTGGAGAATCTTGTACAACGTCTCACGTGTTCGAAGTGTTACAGTTTCGCTTCTTGTTGGGCGTACACGTGGAGCGAATGCACCTATGAGGTGGGTCTCTTCCACATGCTCTCTGCGACTTCGTCTCCAGGGACGGTGGCCGGTGGTTTTGAAGAGGTTCCTTGCCATCTGTTATGTCGAAAGATATCATTTCCTTCTGCCTTTTGTGTGTGTGTGTGTGTGTGTGTGTGTTCATGGTTTTCAAAATGAGGGTACAGTCAAACCTGAAAAAAATATAATTTCATTTCCTGACCTACAAAAAGCAGTGAGAGGCATGACACAGATCCTTATTCTCCCAGCGTATTCGTTGGCAAACAATGGGAAGAAGTCGAGATTAGATGAAAAGGCCTGTTTGGGGAGGTCTTTAATTACACTTCTTAACCCAGGAAAGTAATTGGATGAGAGGCGGGCTCGGCAATGCTCTGCCCTACGGCATGGCCCCCGAGGGCCGTCCGGGCCGGCAGAGACAGAGGCCGGCTCCATCCGGGGCTGCAGCTCCGGCCGGGGTCTGCCCCCGGGGGCCTCACTCGGAGGCTTTACTTGCTCTAAGTGAGCACAACAGGGGAGGCGAGATGTGTGGTGGTCGGTGCGCGTGGCCGGGCCTGGCATCCGGCCTTGGGTGCTCTGTGAGTGAAAACGGATTGTCCTGGAAGGAAGCAAATCGATCAGAATGGATGGCTCATCAAGAATTCGGTTAGGGGCTGGGGGACTCGAGGAAGAGGGGCCCGGCAGGGGGACCCCAGGAGGAGCAGCTGTGGCCTGGGAGGTGGGACTTGGTGGGTGGGTGTCCTGCCGGCACAGGGCGGTTTCGGGGTGCGAGGTGTGCCTCCCGCTTACCCGCGGGGAGGAATGAACGGAGATGACTCCCACGTCACCTTCGGTTGAACGGGTAGCATGTGTGTGCTTTTCCGGGGTGACTCAGTTCCCTCCTTACATTCCAGGGCACCGGTGGCTGGGTACATCGGGCAGACACCTGCCCTTTACCATGTGTGTTCACTGTGCTTGTGGGGCGGGCAGGCCCAGGGGGCTCGCTGGGGGTCACAGGTGGGGCGCCCTGGGCCAGACACAAACAGCTGCAGGGCTGGGGAAGCCAGGCCCCACAGAGCCTGGCAGGCGAGGTCTGTCTGGGGGTTACCGCCCAGGGGTCCCCACCGGGGACAGGGAACGCGGCTCACAGGCAGCAGGAGTTCTGTGCGCCCTCTGTCCTGCGATGGCACACGTTGTTGAAGACAAAAAAGTAAAACAGTAACGAACGTGGGCTGACACCTCAGCCATTCTCCCCGATGCTGGGCACCCCCGAGGTGCTGGGTGCAGAGGTTGTCAGAGTCAGAACCCACCCTCTCCGCATACCTCGGGCAACCTCAGGGTGGCCGTGGCTGTGGCAGGAGGTGAGGTTCAGGGGCAGGAGGTGGGAATGGGCTCTGCTCCGGGTCTGCCATCCGTGCCGCGTCCAGGCTCTGAGCGTCCGCGGGCGAGCTCCAGGGCTAAATCCAGCCGCCTTTGAAATCCCAGAAAGGGGTCAGCCGGTGACGGTCCCTTCCCAGCGGCGAGGCCGAGGCTTACATAATTCGGTGGCCGGGGCAGGCTCCAGGCCTGGCCTCCCCGCCGACAGCTGGTGGGACCTCCCAGCTCACTAACCTCTCTGTGCTCCCATTTCTCACCAGAAAACAGAGACCACTGCTGAGGCTTGTGCACTGTGCCCCAACGGCCACCGTGACATTGAATGTGCTCGTCCACAAAGGGCTTAGGGGTCTGGCTCTTGTGGGGCCCTCAGTGCCCATGGTCGCCTCACGCATAGTCGGGGGACCATCTGTCACCCCAGTTGGCTTCGCCGGCTCTTTGATGCAAAGGACAGATGTCCACAGTGGCTTTGTTAGGTGGGTGACCGCCTGCAGCTGCCCCCTAGGACGGTGATCAGTGCTCGGCGCTGCCTAAGTGACCGGAGGGTTAGGAGGTGCCTCTGTGCAGGTCCCTAGTCCCATGGGTCATGGAGGCCCACGGCCACCGCTCTGCACCAGCTGGGCGTGTCCGCCGGCATGCAGCCCAGCGGGCATGCGAAGTGGCGCCCCCCGGAGGCGAAGACGTGAGCTGCGCTAGGACGGCTCCAGACAGAGGCCGTCACAGGCCCCCCCCGCCCCCCTCCCCCCCCCCCTGCCCCCACCACCCAGGGGCCTCGCGTGTGTCTGGAGAAAACCCCGACTCGCGCCTGGGTGAGCTCTGCCCCCTGCACCCCAGCCCTGGGAGCGATTTCCTGGGGGCAGAGATGGTTTCCAACGCCTGCTGCGTTTGCACGTCAGGGGCGAAGCCTTTGAATCAGCCTGTCCGTCCGAGGGTCGCCCGAGGGCCAGCCGTGAGAAGCTCCCGGTGGGTCTCCCGGGGAAACTGGGGTCCGCGTTTCACAACTCTCTCGGGGGCAGCCAGGGATGGCGGCCTCTCACGGGGCCTCTCGCTCGGCAGCCCTGCGAGAGAGAAGTGGGCGGGCGTCGCCATCCCGTTCTCTGGGCGAGGACACCGTGTCGGAGGCGGGGATGCGCGGGAGGTCACAGTCGGTCCGTGAAGTCCTCGGTGTGGGGACCGCTCTGCACCGTAGCCGGCACCTCCCCCGTCCCAGAGGCTGACCTGGAGCGCACGTTTCTGACGCCGCTTAGACGCCAGCGGGGGTCATCCTGGCCACCGCCAGGGAGGGTCTCAGGGTGCTCTGCCTTCCTGCCCCGAGCCGGTCCGTGCGACACCGGCTTCTCCTCCGCGGTCTGGCCGGCCTCCCCTTCCTGGAGCAGAACAGGGCAAGCCTGGCTCGCGGGTGCGTGATCACCGCTCGCACCTGGGCTACCGGCAGCTGGTCCGTCGCCCGCCACGGGCCAAGCTGCAGGGCCCGGCATGGTCCAGCATCAGACGTACCCAGAACCGCCCCCGCCTGGCTCCGCTCTCGAGCCTGACGGGCAAGTCTGAGCCTTGCTCGTCCTGTGTCTGCTGCCGGCCGCCTCGGACGATTCGAGCGACCTGTTTGCATCTCAATATCTCATTTTGTTTTAAACCCGAAAATAAAATGCAGGATTAGATTTTGCTCTCAATGTCTATTTTTTTTTCTATCTTATCGATCCAGGTAGCAACTAAAGACTGAACCTCAGAGTGGCTTCTTCCTTTAATTCATTTTTTTTTCAATGGGCTTTATCCGTGATGAATGGAGGAGCTTGGCCTGAGGAGATTCAGAGTGACGTTGTTAAAGTTGCCCAGAGTTTGGAAATTTTTATAGAACCTGACCGTGCAGTTGGATCGAAGTTGCACTTGACCGGCTTCTGAGCCGGACCCGAGCCCAGGCTCGTTTGGTTTCTGGCACCAGACCCTTGAAGAAAGGCGTTTGCTTTGTCCATCTGATGTTTAACGTGCAGGCACGTCTGGCTCCCACCCGGTCGGGAGCAGTCGGGACTGGCAGTGGGCACTTCGGTGGTAGCACCCGGGTCCCCAAGGTGCCATCGGGATGGCTGGTGAGTGCAGGGTCACCTTTCATGTTGTACCTCTGTGTCCCCACTGGCCACCTTCCAGGATATGTGGTCTTCTTGCCTTGGGCCACAAAGAGCCCCTCACCGTTCAGAGAAGAAAGGTCTGGCACAAAACCCCCGAGTCAACTCAGGTCCCTGGGGCTTATAGACTCTCATGGGGGAGTAAAAAAAAAAAAGCCATTTATAAGTGGGCTATGAGACCCCAAAAATTAACCTGAATTCATAAACTTTAAAAACTCAGAAATGATTTTTTAAAAAAATGTATTTGCCTTTTCACGAAGAAAACACTGTCTCATGCCACCCAAAGAAAGTATCCTCTCTCACTTGAGGCAAATAAATATTTTTTGGAAGCTGCGGTTGGTGCGGCTGGTGCGCTGCTGCCGATAACCAAGCCCATTACACAAAAGAGCTGGGTTTTAAGACACAGTGTTACTCCTAAGGGCGACTCGCAACAATGTGCTGAAGGCATTCCTGAGATCGCAACAAAGTTTATCGCAGTAAGGAGCTGGGCGGTGGTCTGACTCACCCTTCACCACACGGATGAGGAAACGGAGGGTGCGAGACGCAAACACGTGTCATGGCACAGAACTAGCTGAGCTTAATACCCCTGAATGTTCTTGGGATGAAACTCTATGAAATGATGGGGGAAAAAATATACAAAAATGGCAAACACAGCTTTCGGCAAGGTAGATGTTATCACCGCCTCTTTGCAGGCTCAGAAACCTTCAGTAGCCTGTGCTAGGTTTAGTACCTGGGCTGGTCTCATAAGAAAACTGCTTTCTTGGCTTATTTCCTCTCATTACATGAGCCTGCCTTTTTGTTGTCTTTTATTTTCATTGCCCTGGGAGGCAGGTAGCTCACTGACTGGCCGGCTCTGTCCTGTTTTCTGGTGTCACAGAGCAGGTCTGGGGTCTGGGGTCTGGTCACCACCCCGCACATTCCTGCCGCTGCTGCTGGCTCACGCTCTGATTCCCGTTTCTCCCCCCAGCCAGGCCGCTGCTCCCCTGGTCCCCCCCACCACCCTGTGCTGCAGGCTTGACAGTGGCCCTCTGTGGACAGCTACGGGGACCAGCTTCCCCCTCTCCCAAGGGCCACTGCCCGGCACTGTCTGAAAACTTTCGTTTCGTGTATTTCGTCCAGTTTTATAATATCTTCTAGTGAGAAGGTGTGTCCGATCACTCATTACTCTGTCCTGAGCAGAAGCCACAGGTCTCTCCCACCTTATTCTTAATCATTCTGCTTTAGATATAGTTAAGTGCTTTGCAGTCTTTAAATTTTCTAAGGGGAGAATTTTAAAATAAGTAATGAAATCGACAAGGCTCTTAGTGTAGTGTGTATTCCTTAGAGAAACCTCAGGTTTCTTTTTTTTTTTTTTTAAGAAAAATGTAGGGTCTCTATATTATTTTAAAGTTAAAAAATTAGGTAAAGCCAAATACAGTTAAAACGGGAGATATCTATTTGAGTTCATCTCATGCCATTCTCCTACGTCAGACGGCACTGTTCAGAAAAGTGTTGTAAAATTATTTCATAGCCGTACAAATTTCGAGGTCAGCTTCTGTGTGGAACGGGACCCCACCAGGAAGTAATTCAGAGCGCGTCTTACCGACTCGATCTTCTCATCCTCTGTATCATCCAGGTTTCTGTCTTGACTGGCATGCAATTGTCCCTGCTTCCTCCTCCATTCTTTTAGAAACTTCATGAGGACTCTGGCAAGGACAGTGTAAGCTCTTTTGCATGTGTGTGTTGTGGTCTGGCCGAGGGAAACCGAGGGCGGAGCCTCGCGGCCCGGCGCCCACGATCCTTCGCTGAGCCTGTGAAAAAGCAGACGGATCGGATCGGGTCAGGTCGGGTCGGTCACTGCTCGCGTTACTTGGCTCCCGTCTGCACGCTCCACGCTGGCACTCGTGCCCCGTTGCCCGGGCCACACGTGACCTCTCTGTCCCCTGCCCCGGGTCGGCCGCTTCCTGTTCCCCCGGCATGCCCTGTTCATTTTGTTGTCATGGCCTCGTGTGGTCTCTGCTGTGCCCTCGGCCCAGGGCGCCCGGCCCGATGTCCATGGGTGACCTTCCTTCTCGTGGCAGACCAGGGGGCACCTCTGAAATCCCCCCCCCCACCTCCTCAGGCTGTTTTGTTTCCTTCTAAGCCTGTGTCGCCATTAAATCGTTAGACACAGAAATCACCGTGAATTACCATTTCAGTTTCCCGGTTAGGGCGGGGAAGGACTTTATCTCCAATACACTCAGTGAATAGCATAAAGTCAGCATAAATTTTTAAAATGGAAGCATTCATGTTTTAAAAGAGGGTTCATCTGTCTCGGGGTTGCCAAGCCGGCGTGTGCATAGTCATAAAACATCTGAATTAAGAAGCAAAGGGCTGGAGACGCAGCCGGAAGCTTGGCGTTCCGCAGGGCGACCCTGCGCTTCCTTGCTCATCTACCAGACACTCACGATTTCTGCCTGGTCCCCTTCGTGGGGTTAGTGAGATGACTGGACGGGATCAGGCGTTGACAGACAGGAAGGGGGTCATAAAGCACCACAGAAACATTAGGTTTCTGTGTATTCTTCGCTGAAGTAGCCCCCCAAAAACATTTCTTTGTGGGGTGCAGACCAAGGCAAAAGTCACATGGATGAGGCAGTGGCCCGGACACACCTGAGCTTTATGGCCCTGGCATTGTCGCGTGCACCCGCAGGTCCTGCTGGGCACCGGCGTTGCAGGCGGTGGCCAGGGCAGGGTCATTTGCAGCCACCATGCTCATGCCCGACAATGGGCCACCACTGGGCGGTGCTCCCTGTCCAGCCGCCCCTGTTCGTGAGAGTTCCCTCCCTGTGGCGTTGATGGTGACCACGCGTGCCGCCCACTGCAGTGCCATGGAGCCCGACACCGCCCCTGGCGCACAGTAGGTGCTCAGTGACTAAGATCCGCCAGGGACAGGGGAGTGGATGCAGGTGCATGGGGGGAGGGGCGCCAGGTACAGGTATGTGTCCAAGGCGGCCGCTGGCCCACCGGTGGCATTCCGGCCCCTCTGCAGCCAGCCCCGAGGCCCCACTCTATTCTTCTCCTGACCGAGTAGAAGCCCGCTCTCCATGGAGTCCGGAGGAGAAGGAGCAGTTCCCAGGCTCTGCAGACTCCCGGCCCACTTTCCGGCTCTCCAGCGGGCCGTTACGTAACTCGTGCTGGAGGAGACGCTTCCTCAGTAACCTGCTCAGGGCACGGGGCGGCCGGGAGGCTAACAGGAGCATTTTCTGCTCTTTCTACTCGGAGGAAGCCGAGGCGAACACACGCGCTGACAGCAGGGCCGAGCTCACTCGCGTGAGCAGAGTGCGGCGTCTTGCCCGAGGCGTCCGTCCTGCAGGGAGGCAGACGGCCCTCCTGCGCCTGCCCCCGCTTCGCCGAGAGGGGTCTGTGGGGACAAGGTCAGAGGAATGGCATTTCCGCCACATCATGGCTCTCAGCAGCTTCCCCTCATCGTCAGAGCTTTGCGTTGGAAAGAGAAATGAGGCAAAACACCAAACGCACACAACTGGAGAGAAAGATTCCCAGAGACCCGGACGCAGCCGGGGACGCGGACCCCTCGTGGTTGTCGTGTGAGAGGCAGACATTTACGGGTAACGTGCGGAGAAAGGCGGCTTTGCCCGTTTTTGACAGCACTCGTGGGTTCTGGCCACGGAGCTCGGACGAGCCGCCATGCCCACCCTGGCCCATCTTGCCAAGAGTTTAGCTTTTGTAAGTTTAATTCTGTGAATGTTGTCATGTTTAGAAGAGGAAAAAAAATATCCCATCTAAAGCCAGACTTTCTCGCTCCCTCTCACCTCCGCCAAGTATTTCTCTGCCTCTGCCATTTTCTTTTCTTTTAGTTTTTTGATTTTTCTTTACTTAATTTTCAACACGAGGCTTCATGTTTAATACACATGGTCTCATTGGCTTCGACAGCCGATCATTTTTTTCCTTTGGTGATGTTTTATTACAAGGCAGAAAACACAAAGAAGTTACATTGTTTTTCAAATTCCTCTTCTGTGAACATAGCCATGGAAGAATTGTATCAAGAAGAAACACATTTATAATCTGACCGTCTCCAGTTTCTGGGGATAGTGTTCTTGCTGGTTTAGTAATAACTTATAAATAATGACCCAAAACTAGTTCTTCTGAGCTTACAGCTTTTCTCTCTTCATAAAAGATTTACTGAGCAACCATGGCCAATAATGATAGATGAGACGCTGTTAAATTGAGTCTCCTTAGAGGTCACAGGAAGCTCCATCAGGGGCCTCAGTGAGAGCCCCGGTGGCCTTCGTCTGCTCTGGTTTCTGCGGGAGCCTTTCGTGTGCCGTCTGCCCGTGGAAGGCGTGAATTGCCCATCTCGGTGCCTCTTGCTGGCCACGTGCTAGGCATGCAGCTGACCTGACGCCCCCAGGCTTGAAATGAAACCTCATGATGTTACGCACACACACACACACCTACCTTACATGCTCATACGTAGTCCTATGGTCTAAGATGTCACAGTGTGGGGTTTGTTTTGTTTACATCCCGAATTTTGTGCTCGTGGGTTTTTAGTTTTTTTCTTCAGATGAAATGACAGTAGAACATCTCCACGGAGAATGTTTGTGAGGACGGCCACCGCTGCATGTGGCCAGGGCGAAGGGGCAGGCGGGGACAGGGGCAGGCGGGGAGAGGGGTGAGTGACGACAGGGGCGGGCGGGGACAGGGGTGAGTGACAACGGGCAGGCGGGGACAAGGGCAGGCGGGGACAGGGGCAGGTGGGGACAGGGGCAGGGAGCATCGGGGCGGGCAGGGGGAGGAGAGGTAGGAAGAAGGGGGAACAGGATGAGCGGATGCCAGCTCCGAGCCCTTGCAGACCCCGACGGCTACGCCTCCCTTTCCGCGGGCGGCTCTCGGGGGCATCGCCGCCTGAGCCTGGACTCTCAGGGGTCGGAGAGGCAGGGGGAGGACCAGGCCTCCTCCCCTCCGACCCACACACGCCCCTTCCCCTTGGCCACTGCATCCGTGCCAGTCATTTCACGTTTTAGGTGTTTCGGTGGGTCCCCTTAAGTCAGTGGGGTGCTGACTTTTCTCCTGCATGCTGGTCAGGCCTCTGGAAATGGCCAGGGAGTTTAAACCGCTTCCGGCTGCAGTGAGCTCAGGGTCTCACTGCGGCGATAGCTCCCAGCCCACGGGTGGAAGCACCCCCCCCCCAGAGCGTGGGGCAGGGCAAAGGTCACCAGAGGCGCGTGTGGGTTCTGGGAAGGTCTGGGGAGGGCGGCAGGAGCTGGGAGACGAGGCGTACGGAATGCAAAGAGCTGAGGCCCGCTCGGCAAGGCGCCGTGGTCCACGCGGCCGGCGGCCGGGACGTGGAGGAAGGCGCCAGGCCGAGGGAGGGGAGACGGCCGCCGGAGCACGGCGTCGTTCGCTGAGACCCGCGCGCAGCCCGGGGTCGCCACCTGCACCGCCGCCACCAGCGGTGATGACGCCCGGCTTCACCGCGCAGGCTTAGCGCCCCGTGCCCGTTGCTGCCATTCCTATTTATCCGTCAGCTGTGAGCTGCCCGAAAGCCCCGTGAGGAAGATCCAGCTGCCACCAGTGTCTCCACTGAATGGATGACACGCACGCACACACGCCCACACGCCATGCACACACACAACACATGCACACACACACCTCCACACACGCCCACATGCACACATGCATGCATGCACAACACAACACATGCACACATACACATGCACACATACACACACCTCCACACACGCCCACATGCACACATGCATGCATGCACACGCACACATGCACACATACACATGCACACATACACACACCTCCACACACGCCCACATGCACACATGCATGCATGCACACGCACACATGCACACACCTCCACACACCTCCACACACGCCCACATGCACACATGCACACACAACACACGCACACATACACATGCACACATACACACACCTCCACACACACACCCCCACACACATGCACACATGCACACACACACACGCGCATTTCCAGGTCTGCCTCCCTCGGGTCATAGTAAGGGGCGTGGTTGTCACAGACCCGTATTCGCTAAGCTTGCAGGACTTTGCTGTGTGGTTTAATGGGTCAGTCCACTGGAAGCAGCGTCTTTGCCTTTTTAAAATAACAGATTCTGGTATTACAAAGACCTACACTCCTCCACCAATATTTTAGATTATTTTTAAAATGGGGAAAACGATGATCAAAATTTTTATCTTTCTGTTAAAAATCCATCCAAATAGTTATAAGAAGCGAGGCCCATGTGAAACATCTTCCCTGTTTGTGGCTCTAAGCTGGCTTCTACCTTCGACTGCTTCCCTGTGACCTTTGATGTTCTCGTTATTCTGGAAGCTTCTTGTGCTTACAGTCACTCCATCCACCAAGGCTGCCTAATTTCCTTCTCAGCTGTAAAATACTTTTTAAAAAAATCTGTAGGAGGAGGAATTATGGGAGCAAATATGGCCTTTATCATTTGAATGGAAAGACTCACCTTGCCAGATAGCCCAGCTCTCAATCCACAGTCATGTCTGTTGTTATGTGCTTCATGCGGAGAATTTGGCGGGTTGATGTATTTGTATGTGAGCACCATAAGCATCAAAACCACTTTCGTGTATATTAATTTTCTTGTCACCTACAAATCATGTTGCAGGAAGGTTGATGGTGAGTGAGTAGATTGTTGGAGACAGCAGATTCATTAGATGATCGGTTTCGTTTTTCCCTCTATGCCCATCCATGCTCATCAGGGAATTAGGAAGCACCAGCCGAGGCTCCAACGGGTGGCCTTGAGCGTGAGGTAGCATCAGGGCGCATGCCAGACTGAGGCTCAGACGTCCAGGTACGGGGCCCTTTGGCGCCACCCTCTGGCTGAGGTGGTTTCTAGCATCCCTTCTGGCTCCTGCATTGCCCGATTTCATGGTGCAGCTCCTGTGTAGAGAGGTTGGTTGGCTGACTCGCACCTAACTCATCACACTGCCTTGTAGATGGAGGTCCACAGTTGGCTTTCGTCCCTCGGAGCATGACATCGGGGTGCCGCTGTCTGCTCTCTCACTCCCCTCGCTGGGCGCCAAAGCCTGTACAAGATGCCGCCGGCCGACCTTTCGTAATGTCGGAGTTCCAGACCTTCAGTCTCTGCACGTGGACCGGAGTCCTCCAGGCTCAAACGCTCACGCACGAGCTTGGTCGAGTTCCAGGGAGGTGCATCGCCTTGCCGTAGCGTCGGAAACTCCCACCCAGGGCTTGCCAGATGCCGGAAGTCACGGTTATATGGGGAGGCATTAAGGTAGTGTTACTTCTGGGACAGCTCCGTTCCCAGGCTGACACCCACAAGCGGTAACTGTTGGCTTACCAGCGAGTGACCTCTGTGCCAATCAAGCGCTCCAATTATTTTCCTCCTTGGCGATTTCTATCTGAGAAAGATTGTGAGCAAGCAAAAGTCTTCAGGGGATGAGTAAATTTATCTCGGAGGACAAGAAAAGGCCGTGATGAGTGTGTTTGCTGGACTGTGGAGAGGAGGGTAGAGAAGAGGAAAAATAGTCAGGGGCTGGGGGCACTGCGAGGGAGAGTTTGGGGGTCCCAGAGAAAATGTGTCTTTCGCTAAAATTTGACCAACATGGACCACGTTTACATTTTGTAAATATCGGTTGTGACACATTAGAAAGTCATGAAATTGATTTAGTGGGTCCCGATCGGCTTCAAAAATAAAATGCAATATCAAGCGACGCCGAGGGTGCAGCAGCTGGCGGAGCGGACGGCCGTGCTGCGGAGTTCTGTCTGTCGCTCTGTCATCTGGGACGTGGAGTCGCTGTGCAGAACGTGTTCCTCCGAACAGGCTGCGGTCACACCTTTTCACGCTCTGAGATTTCCACCCCTCGGGGTCTCCCGGGGTCTCCCTTCGGGGGGTTTAGGCTTCACTTCTTCGTGGTGGAGCGAAAGGCTCCGTTATGAAGAATTATGGTGTGGTCGAGTAACGGGTGTCTCTGCAGGCTGGAAAATAGGAAATTGAAGCGAACGAGTCACACTCTAGCATCACCTTTCATATATAACAATGATACAACAATCGCGTTGGCTTCCGATGTTAAACTATGTGAATCATTTCATTCATTACAGATAATGAGCCGGTAACACAAGGCTGAAGCAGCGTCTCCCTCACACCGCTAATTCACTTTGTTTCCTCTCTGCCCACACGAGAGCACAAAGATCCTTCTCTTCTCCCTTGTAGGAACTTCTTGTCATGGTGGCGGCAAATCTAGGGGCGGAGACAGCCGGCTGCTGATGTCCGAATTCCATCCATGCGTCCAGCTGACCCTTGAGCTGTGTATGTCCACATATATGTGCTTTCTCTTCCTTATGATTTTCTTAATCACATTATCTTTTTTCATCTTACTTTACTGTAAGAATACAGCATTATAATACAAATATATAAAAAAAATGTGGTTAATTGACTGTTTATATTATCAGTAAGGTGTCCAGTCAACAGTAGGCTATCAGCAGTTAAGTTTGGGGAAGTCAAGAGTTGTATATGGATTTTTGACTGCATGGGGCGGGGGTGGTCAGTGCCCCAAACCCCTGTGCTGTTCGTGGTCAGCTGTACTGATAATCCAGCATTATGCTGTTATCCAGAGAGGCATTTATCAGTGTAAACACAGCTAGAAAGACTATGTGGAAGTATACAAGCATCAAGAAGCTCAAAATTAGAGCAGAGGTGAGAACTAATGTTTTTCAACCTTGGCTTATCCGGAGATATTCACAAGCATTTCCCTAGGTCGTTATGAGACCATCTGCCTGTGTAACATCCCCAGTGCGATGTGTTTATTAGCTGCATTGATGAACAGAGGAGAGCAACTCCTCTTGTTAGAGACCTTGGTGCAAACATAAAGCATTTAAATAATGAATAGACTGGCTCATAAGTGTGAACTCCGTGGCTGAACCACTCAGTGAAAGGACAGTTATGGTCCTTTCGTCCCTTTTTGACACCAGAGAGATGGATGAAAAGCCAGCAGAGGCTGGGGTGGTGGTGGTGGTGGTGGTGTGTGTGTTGTTAAAACACACATCAAATAATAAGCTAATTTAATCCTTTAAACAATTCTCCAAAATAGGGGTTGTCTCCTTTCTCCAGTGAGAAACCTAAAGGAACTGAGCTTAAAATGTCTCGCCTGTGGGGAGTCCGAGGCCCCGAGCTGGGTTTTTATTCTGCCCTCTGTGTGGTCATCCAGTTGTGAGATCCTGCTGTCCGTGGGCGGGGAGGGTGCAGAAAGGGCCCAGCTCCGTTGGTGCACGTGCAGACTGCGCCCTCGGCATCATTTCCCCGCCTCTTTGAGAAGTGGAAGTGGAATGGACGGCAGATGGCTGACCTGTGTCCCTGGTCATCAGCAAACTCAGCGGCAACTATATCCAAGGTTAAAGGCAGTCAAGAAGCGACGTCGTTTGGAATGACATTCAAAACGATGACGTTGTTTTGTCACGTCCTTCTTAGTCCTTCCATGGGCTCGGTGAAAATTCAGGGTAATTGCAGAATCAGTGAGCAAGCTGCACATGAGCCACACTGAGCCAGGTAGGGAGACGTCCTTGCCGGGGACTGGGCAGGAGAGAGGTAATCGACTGTGGCCAGCTTTGACCTTGGCAGGTGCCTGGGAGGACTCCGCCCCCTGCTAGTATTCTCAGGGGTTCACTGGGACTGAACCCGTGTTTGAATCCGATGGTCAGACTCTCCCAGGACCACAAGACAGGCTTGGTCAAAGGCTCTGTCAGGAGCTTTATGTATTTTTTTCTAAAGCTCTCATCTCCCCAGCCCTGCAAGCAAGTGTTTCTAGAGTTGTTTTTAAAGAATCGCTGATGCTGTAATGAAGAACAACACTTAGTCTTTACAAACGACTTACTAGAGGGAAAAAGGATGTGAGTAACCAGTTGAAGCCTTCGATACCACTGCTGTCACTTCTCACCTCCAAGACTGTGACGGACACTGGTTATGAGCAGCGAAGGAGGCGGGAGCAGTCCCGAGGGACCATCCAACAGGACAGCCTGTCTGAGCGGAGTCCAAGGCGTCTGTAGGAAAAAAAAAAAACATGCCCAGGCCGGCACCTTTTCACATTTTCTTTAAAATCATACCCTAATTTCATAACTCATGCGCCTGACCCACAGATTGTGGTCTGTAGTCTCTGAAACACAGCGGTGTGGGCGGCACGATGTTTTAATATCACTCGTGTCTCAGTGGTGCCCAAACGGCAGTGCCCTGGCTCCTGATGGGCTGCCACACAGTGGGTCCCGAGGGAACCCCCTCTGTGAAGACGCGCTGGTTGTGGGTAAGCATGGCTGAAATGGGCCGCCTTTTAGTTTGAACACCTGCTCCGTGTACCAGAGAGTTCCTTGGAAGAACTTGAATCAGACACATCAGTTTTTATGAAGGAACTTAGAATGGGGAGATAGGATGTGGCCGGCCATCATGACGGCTCAGTAATGTGTGTCACCTCCATCGGAGGTCGAGACGTGTGTGTCTTTAAAGCACATACTTACAGGACTGAAGAGGGTTCAACAAGGCTAGCAGTGGTTTAAGCAATCATGGAAGGCCTCTGGGAGGCAGTGGCATTTGAGCTGAGCTTCATAGTAGGGCTGTAATTGTGCCACCAAGAAACTCCATCTCACAGCTTCCTGGGATGTGCTTTAAGCGCGTGACTCATCAAATGACAGCTGTAAGTGTACAGAGGGTGAGCGGGGATGGTCCCTTATCATGTAGTACAGGGACAGCCTGGGCTCTGGACTTGCACGATTAGTGAATGAGATGATGGATGTAAAACATACGATTGTAAAAATTTAATGTGAGTGTCCAGCGGATTGATTGCTCAGTGTCCTGACTTCCCAGATCCTTTTATAGAAACATGTGCATGTTCAAAGTGGGACTGAAAATTAGTTGCGATGCTGCTTTTCCCCAATGAATGACTAGCTTCTCAACGGGCATCAAATTCACGTTCTCCGGGATGACTGGTGCAGATACAGGACGGCGTCAGGCTGCTGTCCAAGGTCCTTAGATTCCCCTCGTCCCTCAGCAAGGTGGAGTGGTAGCTATCCGCGTAAGCTCTTCTCTCTGGGCGCCCCTCTATCGTGGAAGAAGGAGGAGGAGGAATGTTCTCGGCACACACCCACCCGCGTGATGTGTCCCTCCTCCGCGAGGCACGGGGATTTAGCTGGCCCCTGGCCCTCCCGCCCGGGAAGAGCCAGTCTATAAACGAGACAACAGCGCCGTGGTTTGCTCACGGCCCGACTCCGGCGTCTCTGAGGGCGTCCAGAACATTCGCGGAGCGGCCGTCTTGCTTTTCACAGGGAACACACGTCTTCTGGAAGCCCACCTCCCTCTCTGTGCTGCTCGGATGCAGACGCGGTTTGACCAGAGCCAGGGGCCGCGTGGCCAGCCGGCCGAGCAGGCCCGTTTGCGAGCGCCCGCAGCGCCCCGCGCGGCCGTGTCAAGCTCCGGGCCGCTCTCCCTCCCTGGGCTGCAACCCAGCGCCTCCTCGACAAAGGGGCCTTTGTTTCGCTTTGTCTTCTCTGTTGTTTGTGTGCTGCTTTCCTGTTTGCAGTTGAATGAGTCCATCAAAGCGCCGTCAAAACAAAAGGCCGTGAGGGATAGGATTCGCCAGGTGGTTTGCCGGGGTCGGGATGCTGCCACGGGGTGGCGGTGTGGACGGGGGAGAGGAGCTGTGGGAACCGTCGGCGGGCCGGTGAGGCGTGGATTTATCCAGTTTCCTCCTGTTGTTTTCTTCTCCTGGATCGAGGCAAAGAACAAACACCACCCAGGCGCCAAGCAGTCAGAACAGGCCGCCGGATGACGGGAACGCACGGCGTGAGCCTCTTCTTCTTGCTTTTCTCCAAGTTCTGGAAGCGCCGTCGGAAGCATCGCCGGCCCTTGCCTGGGACACACAGGGCCGATAAACATGGGGGAAATCCACCTTCGACCCCCTTTGCGGGAGCGCCCCCTCTGCGGGCCGGGCTGAGACGCGAGGGCCTCGCCCCTCCCACGGGCAAGTCCAGAAGGACGATTTATTCTGCGACAGAATAAAAACACACGCGAGTGCTGAAAACCAGCTCTGGCCAGGTGTTCCGCGTGCAGCGCTCCGGGCTGCGTGGACGTGCGGCTATAATCCTCGCTGTCGTCGCCGGGGCCCTGGACGCCCGCCGCCTGCTGCCCCGCCCCGCCTGCTGCCCCCGGGGCTTCCCGTCCTGTCGCCCCCTGGCCCGCAGCGGCGGCGGACAGACTCCGGCTCCTCCTCCGGCCCGCAGCGGGGCGGCCTCTCGCAAGCCTGCTCAGAGCAACGAGGTCGCATCCCGGAAAGCACTTCGAGTGTACAGTGCTGGTGAACCTAAGCGCTTTGCTTCGTTGGCTTTTTAATCAGGGAAAGCGGCGATTCCCTGTGCCCTCGGGGCTGGGCCCGCGCCCCTTCTCCGCGGCTTTGGTGTCCCCGGGTGGGGACTGTCTCACCCCGTACGTTTCCTCACTTCGGTATGCGCGAGGCCTCTGGGATAGAGACGCGTCTCCAAATGCCATAGCTGGAGGAGTGTGTACGAGGCCACACGAGCCCCACAGACAGACGTTTGCCCCCCAGAACCGCAGACCGCAGTCGGAAAGCGTCGGGGGGCGGGCTTGAGAGGCTCCAGGGGCGAAGCTTGAGAGGTGTCGGGGGTGGGGCTTGAGGCGTCGGGGCGGAGCTTGAGAGGCGTCGGGGCGGGCTTGAGAGGCTCGGGCGGGGCTTGAGAGGCGTCGGGGCGGGCTTGAGAGGCTCGGGCGGGGCTTGAGAGGCACCAGGGGCGGAGCTTGAGAAGCGTCGGGGCGGGGCTTGAGAGGCGTCGGGGCGGGGCTTGAGAGACGTTCTGTGGGGTGTGGAGCAGAGGAGGCCGCCGTCTCCTGGGGGCGGGCAGCAGTCAGAAGCCTGGGTCCCAGATGGCAGTGCCCTGGACCCTCTGGAGGGCCCCGCGCGGTGGGCGGGGCCGGTGGGCTCAGTCCCCTGGGATGTCCTCAAGTTGTAGATGCGAAGACGGGTGCTTAGCGCCTTCTCCTCGCACCCGGAGCCCGTCAGCGCAGGAGCGGGGGGCTCGAGGGTGTCTGTTAGGGACACTTCTGTATACCTGCCAACCCCAACGGAAAGGGGCGGAGACGAGAGGTCCTGTCTCGGGCAGGGGGTGGCCCGGTGTCAGCCCAGCAGCTCCAGCGTGAGGGTGCTGGCTGTGCCCCATCTTCCTTCCCGTGGCTGAGCAAGGCCGCTGCGGCTCCGAGCCTTCGAGCCCTCACGCAGCTGTGTTCAGAGACGGGACCGGAGGGCGCAGTGCTCGGGGGGCCCGCGGGGTGCCCTCTTTCTACTCTCTGTTATCAGTGAGGAAATCAACCTTTCCGCCCGTGCTCGGGCGTCCCCCAAGGCACCAGCTCAGTGAGCGATGCCCACCCTTCCCCGGCACGCAGCACGGGGCGAGTCCAGGGTCGTCGTGTAAGTCGGTGAGCAGGAAGGAGACAGCTGTGTAGAAATCTTCCCCGATGCCTTGAGCAGTTTGAGCTGATCAACACCAATAGGGAAATGGCAAAAAGATAAAAGTCACAGAATCGGGGGCGGGGGGCGCGGGGAGGGGCAGGCGAGGCAACGAACGCGTGAGTCGCGCTTCGAACGAGACTTCGGCAAAAACCAGAATCGCAATGATCTTAGTGGTGATGGGGATTTTTTCCCCTCGAAGATGGGTGACATCAATGGGACAGGGAAGAGTCCGTAGGTCACTCGCCCTGGTTCTCTTCCTGTAGCTGCGGTTGGTTCCGGAGGTTGTCATAGTGTCACGTTAACCAGAAACAGAAACCACGGGCCGGGCCTGGCTTAACCGTCGCGACGCTCTGTGCTGGCGGGATGCCGTCATTTCCGGCGGCTGCTTTCCATCTCGTGGACAAATCCAGCAAGCTGCCTTCCCAAGGAATCAGTTGCCGTCTGTGAAGTTCGAGGCCTGGCATTCACCGTTTTTGATGGGAAGGCTTAGCAAGATGCAGATATAATCAGTGGAAAAAAAGTTCGTGTATTCCCAGTTTTCCCTTAAAATGCCCATCCTGGGACAAGTGGACACCCTGAGGATCTGTGGCACAAATGGAATCTTATGTTTGATCGTGGTGTACACCTGAATTCTGTATTCTATCTCCTAGTAGATTTGGATTTAATCATTTATATTATTTTTCTCTGCACAAATTAAGTACTCAAGAAAGGTATTTATCTTATGGATTTGAATATCTCCACGTGGAAGCTCAGAATCTATTTTGATCACAATCAGACATTTGCATCTCATTTGGAGTGGAACTTGAGATTGTGCATGATGTTGGAGCTCTGAGAGAAATAAAGGGACCCCGAAGGGCAGGTGTAGACACAGCCTTATGGTGCCTCTTCTACCACAAGACGGCTGAGGAATCCTTCAAAGTCCTTTGAATGCATTAACCCATCCATTCTTTTGCATGAAGATTGAAAAAGTTCCATATGAATGATATTGTCTGGGTGACGATAAGTGCGATACGGAGGTCGGAGGTACTGGGAACCCATCAGGGACTATAATGCAATCTGAGTGACAGCTGGGACCCACCTCTGTGTCGTAGCAGAGAATCAATTTTGTTTTTGCTCTGAGTGCGGAAAATACACTGTTCAACTCGCAGGCTCATATGACTAATGGGTTTATTTAGCCAGGGGGCAACTTCTGTTTACCTGTCAAGCAATAAGAAATGTAAGTTGTTAGGGGAGTTACTTTTTTTGAGTTCTAAATTGCAGCGGTTTGAAATGCAATTAATAGTATAGATAAAGCTATGTTTCCCTGGTAGGAGAAGGAAATTGTTCGGAAATGGGTGGAGTGGAGTTGACAAGGGGCCGGGGTTGGTGACCTGAATTGCCCACGGGGCGGCGCAGACAGGGCCCTGCTGCAGTTTTATTGCCTCTAATGCACCGTTTTCATGCACGAGAACCCGCTGCTTCTCACGCCTGCCTGCCGTGTCTGCAGCCAGGGCTTGGCATCACTGTCTCTTGTCCTTGCTCCCAGCAAGGTTATGTTCCTGAGCGGCAGGCTTGAGGTCTATTTTCCCTTCCGGGGTTAGGTCTCATGCTTCGTATTGAGGCTCTGTTGTGTGTGTATTAACCCTTACCTGGAAATAGCAGGCCCGTGCGTGGGGTCCCGAGAATGTGTTAAAACGCGGGAAAACTGGTGAGCCACCGAAAGTAACGTCGGCCCATTTTTAAATGTGGAGGTGTGTCCTGTGGAGATTTAGAAGAAATTTTAAGTGACAGCAAAAAATAAGTAAATAAAATGGACTTTATAACAGACATTTTAGTGTGCCTTAAAGGAGTAGGTTCAGGAAAATTAAGTTCGAAAAGTCAGTTTTCAACTTAAATATGTTTATTAACTTCATTGATTTTTAATTCGTGAGAAAGATTTTTTTTTTTTTACTGCATTAAAAAAACTGTGTGTCTAAACCAGAGGCACCAAGGATTTTTTCATAAAATCAATTTTTGAATGTAAGGCTTTTTTTTTTCTCCTTTGCAATTCTGCAGAACCGGTCTGCCAAATTATGTATATTCTGGCAAGATGGGAGAGGCTCTCTGCTCATATGCAAAATCAAAGTCCCTCTGAGATCAGCCCGACGGGCTCGGTGTCTCAGCTTCTATCCTGTCTTCAGTGTCTGCTTTGTTATTCTCCTGCCTTCTTCCTGAGACGAGCCTTAAACCCCTCAATTCGAGGGCAAAAGAGCAATCTGAAGATGCCCTGCCAAGGCCGATGTGCCCCCTTCTATTTTGCCTTTGAGCAAACTGCTAGGATAACCTCTTTTTAAATGAGGAAGACGAGCCATTGTACATTCTCCAAAAATCCCTGCCCTCGGGAGAATCCTCACTAAGTACTTTAGGTTGGTCAGCCATTTCCTGAAGATAGGCAACCGGTTTCGGAAGCTTCCGGGTCACCTGCGTGCCGTTAGGAGAAGTGTCTTGTGCTGCTTTATGCTAGTGCAGCGTTTCTTGAACTTGAGTGCACCTCAGGCTCAGCTGGGGGACTTCTTAAAGCCCAGATCGCTAGCCCCTAGCCCTGAGTTTGGCTTCAGTAGGTTTGGGGTTGGGCCCCACATTTTCGTTTCTCACAGGGTCTAGAGGACCCTCGCATGGCCCGTCCAGAGGCAGCTCTTGGGAGCCGCTGCATCACTGGGGTGAACACGCCGCTTGGCGCCCCTGCAGCCGGCAAGTGGGGTGTTCTCAGGAGCGCATTTGTGATCAGATGTTTCTAACAGTCTCTGGTAAAACTGACCACACCGTAAAGGGATCCACGTGAACGAGAAGTTGAGAAAAAATATCAGTTTACAAAAAAAAAGGCATGACCAGTCTGGCCCTGTCGTTGGCAGCGTCCGCCCTGACTCACTGTGGCGGGTGTTGACTGATCTGTTTGAAGACAAGGACTGTCTTCGTTTTCACCGATCGGTCCATCCCTCGACCGGAGCACGGCGCGCAGCACGCAGTCGGCCCTCAGGTGTTTCCTGAAGGAGTGAGTGGAACGCTTGCACTTGGCCCTGACCTGGGCTCTGCCGCTGCCCCTGCATGGGGACGCTTTCTCTTTTACTGAGCTAACGGTGCGCGCAGACTCTTGTCAGCCGAGCGTCCCAAACCCGACGGCGCATGCGACAGACATGGATTCCGAGATCCACATTTCTGCCCCGGCATCGGCTTCTGGCCGGCCCTCTAAGCCATCTCACTGTCACCTGACACTTAGAGGAAGTCTCTTTCCCCTTCTCTGCATCTCGCCGTGGTGGGCCCCAGAGGGCCAGTTCACGGGGCTTATGTCACTTTCTTCTGCCATTTCTGGTGACCAGCCCTGCTGGCCTGCCCGGATTTAAGTCCTGCCCTGCATTCTAGGACTACACGGTAGCCCGCCCCGCTTTACGACTGGAGTCATTTTCGGTGGCGTCACATTTTTAATTTTCTGTAACTGTTTCTCCAGGCGTGCAGATGAGGAGAATCACATGACAGGGTGACATGGATCCGCATTTGTTCTCTTTTCTGCTATTTAAAGACCCTGCATTTGAATGACCTTGTTTCTCTCTTTCCTCTCCTAATCCATTGCTGTTTTCCAGAAAGACCATAAGAATCTCTTTAGGTGACATGACACAAAAAATGAAACCCCAGTGAGTGTCTGAGCCCCGTGTGCTACCAGCCTGTGCCACGGTTAGTTCTGTGGCAGACCTGGCCATGGTCTTTCCGAATGCTTGCCATTGGTCACAGGATCAAAGCTTTCTCTTCCTCCAGAACGCCACCATCACCTCTGCCAGTTAAAAAAACAGAAACACCCAATTGCAGAGGCTCATTAATGTCATTTTAAAAGGGAAGCAGATGTCGCTTAATGCACTGGACTCACAGAAGCACAGGGCTTGACAAGGGCCAGGAGCTCTGGGGACACTTCAGAGCAGAGTCCCTCCCCTCTTCAGCGAACATGCCCGATGTAGGAATTGAGACGTTTCAGATAATGACTCGGTCACATTCAAGTGGTCGCTGGGGACAAACCGCAGCAACGACTCTCACTATATCTCACGCCCCAAAAATCTTAAGAGCCCTGGAAAACATTGGGGCACCTATCGTCGCATCCTCAGAAACTGTAGTGATAATCGGGGTAATTTCTGAGCCAACATTGGTGATAAAAAGCGAGGTTCTATAAGTATTCAGAGAATGGCGAGAAATCTTTAGAGGAGAAAAGTGTAATATAGGCTACTGATATTGGTCCACAGCAATTGGTCCAGGACAGGCATGAAAGGCAAGAAAGAGAAAGGGAGGAAAGGAAGATAAAGTGGGAAGAAAGAAGAAGCGGGCCATGGACCAGGGTCCAGGGGGCGAGGTGACCAATGAGAGGGAGAATCTCTAAGAAAGGAAGGCCGGGCCGGGCCGTCCCCCGCTGGGCTAAGGACGACATGCTTGCCCTAGGTGCACATAGCGTTCGGTTGAGTGGACGGTTGTTTAACTTACGTGGTAGCGGCTTTACTGCTTGTGTTGGCTGAGCGCATGCACCTGTGCCCAGCATGCACCTGTGTCCAGCATGCACCTGTGTCCATGCCACCAGGGCGGGCAGGCAGCAGCATGTGTGGCATCTGGCAGTATGGAAATGCAGGGGAAAGTGCTGTTGGCAGATTAAAATGGAATGTCACTGTAAGCCTCTTTGTTGGGTTGAAATAAATGTGTCCTTTAAAACATATTAATCTCTTCAGTACTAATTTGAACTCCGTTCATACTATACTGCTGTAGTTTTTAAAAGCCAAGGCCAGCAATCCTTTTTTTCTTGTGCTTGACATTGCCTGTTTGTAAAGTAGTACCCAGACCCTGATTGGCAGTCATCTTGCAAAAACAACAACAACAACAACAAAACCCACATTTTTTTTTTAAAAGAGAGAGAGGTGAAGAGAGAGTTGAATGGCAAATATCCTTTGCATTTATATATTTAACACTGTGTTTTTCTCAAGCTACCCAATTGTTTTATTTCTCCCCGTTTATATGAGTTCGAGGTGACAATATCCAAAAGATACTGGTGACTAGTCTGCTAGGAAGCCCTCCTTCAGAGCGTGCTGAGTTGGCCATTTCATTTCTCCAAATATCAGTGTTTGGAAAAGAATAAAAACCTTAAATTGGGCTTTGCCCTCCTTCTCCTTGCGGAGAAAGGGGAAGAAGATAATAATTTTCTTCTAGAAAAAGAAAACCTCTCGGCTAATCAAAATCATGCCCACCTGCTGAACTCAGTGTGCTTTGGGTGTTTTACAACACTCAGCTTGCACGGAGACCCAAAAGTTGCCTTTTGCTGTCACTGTAAAAAATGACTATGCGCCTGCCATATTTTGCAGCATCTGCCTAATTCCAATGACTTATCATATTTGTTTTGCAACTTGATTCCAGGGAAAATAAATACACACACTCACGCGCGTGCGCACGCACGCACGCACATTCGCGCTAACAACAGGGAAGAAGTAAGCCTTTGACCGTAGGTAGGGAAACGCATCATTGGACATGGTTTTCGGTATTGAAGAATTAAAATCTTGATGTGAGAACATCATAAAATGTTTTTAGAACTGCTTTTCCAAGCTTACTGAATACATAAGGATGGAGGCCGCCCTCAAGATCGCATGTCGGGGGCGTTCGATGACAGGCTGGGTGGGGACGGTGGAGTGACATGTTCCCTTCTGAAATGCTACAGCTGTTTTTTTTTGTTTGTTTTGTTTTTGTTTTTAAATGCCCGTTGCAAAGTTTTGCTAGCCTTTCAAATATCTTTTTCCTTATTTGGAGGACGGATTCTGAAAAGTCATGCAAGGTCATAATTAATTGTGAATTAATTATGTATCATAAACATTAAAGGCCTTAGCTTGCAGGTCTCTGCCATTCTGTTACTCCTCTTATCCTAAAACGTTACCCGGTTTCTTTTCTGCATTTGGGACCTCAGAGTGCCGACGGCATGGCATATCTAAAGATCGAGTTTGCAGTTCGCCTATATCAGTGTTCAGGGCAATTCCGGACCCGTGTTTGCACGCACGCTTGCAAACACGCATGCACAGACCTGCACACCAACTCTGAAACATCCTTTACAGTGCGTTGTGTTCCTTATGCAAGGCGGAAGAACGTGGCCGGATTCTTCTTGAGTCACTTAACGGGCCCTCAACCTGGACAGCACCCGAGACACCCTCCCAGTGGGACACCTTGTTAATTCGCTAGTGTCCTGTCTCCCTTCACACTGGCCTCTGAGGGACTCTTGCTTGTCCTGACCACCCTCCGTCTCCATAGCTTCTGTTTAATTTTCAGATTTGATGCTCTCAGTACAAATTTGTCCCTCGGCTCTCTCCCCAGCTGTTATGAGTTTTATAGCTTTTTCATATTATAAATAATTTAAAATAGAAATTGCTTAATTAGGATTTCTAACTTTGACCACATGGTAATTTGAAGCCACCAAGCTCACCTGAGAATATGATTTTTAGCAGCGAGGGACATGTGTGCCTTCTTTATCTTATGTTTCGTCTGTTCTCATCGATATCCATAACTATAAAGAGTCGTGTATGATATATACGTATAGACTGTGCCCATAGAAATCCTACATTTTGTATACAATATATTAGAACAAGAAGTGTATATAATGCTTCTTAGCTTGTGTCATACATCCATGCATATTTCCTACAGGGGTCCGTATATGTAGACCTCGAAGCGAGACGCTAATGGCGTCTATATTTAGTGAAATGTCAGGATCCAGACTCCAGCAGCTGGGTGTTCCTTTCAAGTCCCTCTGGGAGAGGCAGCCTCCTGGGATCAAAAGCACAGCTGGGTGGGGCGGAGGGGGGGTGACAGCAAGGCTTTCTATTTATCTAAATGAGATGACTTTTAAAGTTCAGATTTATGGCCCCTATAATCGTTGCCTCCTTCTTCAAAGTGAAGTGGGACAGTAAGCTCCTTCACCCCCCTCCCGCCACCCCAGATCTGTGGGGGACAGCTAACTGCCTGTGCAGGAGGCCTTTGCCGGGCAGGGAGCCTCTTAGCTGTGGGGATACTGGTTTCCTTTGTTTTTATAGTTGCGGTGAAGGATATGTGTTTTTTTAAACCACCTTAATGATTGCACTGGCTACGCAGTGAAGGGGAAGCACAGAGGATTAAGCAGAGGACCAGTGTGGCATCAACTTTGATTAAAACTGAATACTGCCCGCTGGGCTCAGAGCTCTTGGAGAGTGTGGGGGCGACTGTCCTTTCCGAAAGACAGCATGTGCCAGCATCCAGATTCTCCACCGGGCACGGAGATGGAGGGGGAGGCAATCAGACCGGCAGGGTCTCTCTGGGGTGTCTGGGCTTGCTGGTGGGGCCAGGAGATGGCCTTGGACTCAAAGACACAGCAAGGAGGGCGAGCCTCTGTGTGGCCTTAGGGGTGGGGGCCTCGCGGGGTTTCTGAACCCCTAAGTATAGAAGAGTCTGCGGGTTTTTCTGAACCCCTAAGTAGAAGTAGTCCCAGCACCGCGGCCGAGCAGGGAGCGCTACTGCGTCCCTGAAGGTGAGTGCGGTGGAGAGGCCCACCTTGACCTGGTGCGGACGCAGCGGCAAAGGGTCGGGGCAGGTGCGGCAGCCCACCAGGGCCCTAGCGCAGTCCCGGCTGGCGACAGGGATGGGTAAGGTCGTCCCAGCTGGAAGGCTGGGAACAAGAGTGGAGGGGAATGGTGGGGGGCGCAGGGTGGGAGACGGGAAGCAATAGCGCCCAGAGCCTCTAGAAAGCAGATGGGGCCGGTCGGAGAAGGCGGGGGCGGACCCGGGAGGCGGGAGGGGAGGGGGACCCCAGCCTGCGGTGCGGGCGGAGCCTGCGCCGAGGCGCCGCGCTCAGCTGTCCACACGGTGGCGCTGGAGCGCCCCGGAACGCAGCAGGGGAGCTCCGCGCCCCGACCCGGCACCCTGCGCGTCCTTTCCTCCCGCGTCGCTGCCCAGGGAGGGGTGGCCGGGGCAGGCGGGAAGTGCCGGGGCGGGACGAGCCGTGGGAAAGTGGCCCGCACCCCAGATGCTTCGGCCTCCACCTGAATCCGTTAGAAACGGAAACGGGGTTGGCGAGGTGCAGGAATCGGGGTGCGGGGTGGGGGGGGCCTCGGACTGAGCTGCCCCGCAGGCTCCAGCGGGCCTCCCGACTTCCCGGGAGAAGGGGAGACGACTCGGCTGGGGAGGGAGGGAAGCAGGGCGCCCCCAGCCCCCCTCCCCGCGCCCGCGGTTCGCTCTCCCTGTCACCCGCCCGGGACCCGGGGCCCGGCTGTTGTGGCTTCAAGTTAGGAGAGCGGGAGGCAGACGGGGGCGCGCGGGAGCCGGCCGCAGCTGCGAGGCTGCGGGCGCGCGGGCGCAGAGCTCGGCGCCCTGGGGTGCTGCCCCGTGGGTTCCCCCGCAGTCCTCCTCGCGGTCGGTGCTCTGTCCCCAAACTGTGGGGTGCGACCTCCGGCGGGGCCCTCCGCACCCAGAGCCCCCAGAGCGCAACCACCCGTCGCCCCTGCTCCCAGCAGGCACCCACGACCCGTGCCCCCCCACCAGCCGCCCTTGCGCCCCCGCGGGGGGAGCCAGCCCTCCTCGCTGCCAGCCCTCGGCCACCCAGGCGCCATTACCCGGCGGGTGGCGGGCCGCGCGGGGAGCAGGAGAGGCGCTCGCGGCGCGGGGCTCCGGGGCGCCGGCGCGGGGCCGGGGCACGTCCCTCCCTCGCCGTGTTTTGTATTTTCCTCCCTCCGGTGTCTGCGACTCGGCCCTGCGTGGCCGTGGCGAGGAGTTGAAAAAACCGAAAGGGAAGAGCAGGAGAACACGCCCCCAGACCCAACGCGCGCGCCGGGGAGGGGGCGCAGGAGGCTGGGCCGGGCGCTCGCCGGTGGCGCCTGCAGGGTGGCGGCGGCGCGGCGGGGCCGCCAGGCTGCCGCTCGCCTTCCTCCCCGCTCCTGTCCCCTCTCCCCCCGGCGGGGGTGGGGCGCGGGCGCCCGGGAGCGGAGCGCGCGGTGGAGAAGCGCCCCGCAGACCGCCAGCCGGCGCGCGCGCGCGGCCCCATGGCTTCCCTGTACCAGCGCTTCACCGGCAAGATCAACACCTCGCGGTCCTTCCCGGCGCCCCGGAGGCCAGCCACCTCCTGGGTGGCCAGGGCCCCGAGGACGACGGCGCGGGGCCCAAGCCGCTCGGAGCCCAGGCGCCCACGGCGGCGCCCCGAGAGCGCGGCGGCGGCGGCGGCGGCGGCGGCGCGGGCGGCCGACCCCGGTTCCAGTACCAGGCGCGGAGCGACGGTGACGACGAGGACGTAAGAGCATCTTGGTGGGTGGGGGGCGGCGCGGGCTTGGGGCCGAGCGCCGGGGGCCGCGCGCGCCCACACCTCCCGCGGTCGCTGGCTGCCCGCCTCCCCTCCCTTCCCCCACCGCTGCTGGGGCGTCCCCAGATACACCCCTGCGCTGCGATCTCGGTCACCGCCGTCCTGTAGCGGGTCCGCCAGCAGCGGCCAGGAGTGGTGGCTCGAGAGCAAAGCGGCTGATTGGGGCGCGGCGCCGCCGGAATGTGGGCGTAGCTGGGGGTTCGCGGCGAGGAGGTCCGCTGTCGACCGCGGGGGGCCCCGGACCCCAGGTGGAGGATTCGGCCTGGCCCCGCTTACCAGCTGGCTTGTCTTTCTTCTCCTCCTTTACCGCTCGGGGGAGATAATGTCCCGGGCTCTTTTTAGCCCCCTCCCACCTGTCCCTGTCTATCCATGGCGCCCCACTCCCATCGGCCACGCTGTCCTGCGCTTCTCACTTCTCCCAGGCAGCCCCCCGGCCCCCCACCCGCCCCAGACACGCACACACTGGTGGTGGTGGTGATTTTTCTTAATGAAAAACAAAACAGAACAGAACACCAGCATTGGAGGCCCGGCCACCTGTCCCAGCGCCGGCCCGCCTCTCTCTGCACCTGGCTGTGGGTTGGCCACTCTGCTCCCCAACGCGTTCCCGGAAAACTTCCCCTTGAGCTCTTTCCTACTTTCCTCAGGGCTGGGAGCCTGGGCTTCAGAGGTTGGATTTGCATATCGCCTTAGTAACCGATAACTCAGGCAGGACGCCAGGGGGCTTCGCCGATGGGTGTGTTCCACCACTTCTGATCCCTCCGTCCAGCTATTCCGAGGGAGGACCGCGAAGGGAGGAAACAACGGGTTTTTGAGAACTTCTCTTCCCAGGGAGATGAGAAAAAATCCCAGGCAAGCTCTGAGACGGGCCAGCGAGCTGGCTGGCTGGTGCCGCCCTGGAGATGTGCAGCCTGTGTTGGTTTACAGAGCCACCCGTGTGCCTTGGAGGAGTCCCTGCCTGGGTATGGTCCTCCCACAGGCCCCACAGCTCCCCTGACACACCCAGACGGTGCAGGTCCCTGCACTGGGCCGGCGGTGTGGTCAACGCACCCTGCCTTGGGTCACACTGCTTCGCCACTTGGTGTTTCTTTCATGGTGTGTGTGTGTGATGAGGGTGAGTACTTTCATTGGGACCATTCTGAAAACGTCACCAAGGTTTGGCGGTCATTACTGGTTGTCCTTAGTTGGTTTTATGAATGGAGGATGTAGAGACTAATGGAGATGGTCTAAGTTTGCGGGAGACGTGGTTTGTGTGTGCGCGTGCACACACTCACACACTCACACACACACACACACACACACACACACACACACACACACCACTCCTGTATCACCCTGCGTGGGATTCTCCTGTTTTCTCGTGGGTCCCTTGGGGACGCCCTGGTGCCATGAAGAGCTTCGGAGAGCTGTCCCTCACTCAGGGGGTCAGGTCCCAGGGGAGCGCCTCGTCTGAAAGCCTCAGAGGCGGGGTTTCGTTGGGGTCGGTGAGAAAGCCCGAAGTGTGAAACGACCGAGAACCTTGGGAAAGACAACTGAGCTGCAATGTGGACGGAAACGATGCGCGTTTGGCCTTAAGTCTGACTTAGAACTGTGGGACGGCGTTGGCCTTGGAGGGGCCTGTGCCGTTTCCTCCCGCGGGCTCTAGGTGTCGCTAGCGGAAAGGAGAGGCTCTGGGATCTGCGTTTCGCTCCAGGCGATCTCCCGATCTCCACCCATCTCTCTCCGCGCTCTCTCTCTCTCTCTCTCTCTCTCTCTCCTCTCTTCTCTCTCTCTCTCTCTCTCCTTTTTCATCTCAGCCTGGAGCATACATTTCCCTTTCCCGCTTTGTCTAGAACTGGTTCTCGGATGAGCAAAAGGGTTGAACAGAGGAACAAACGGGGGTTCAGCATTCGCAGATGACAGAGGAACAAACGGGGTTCAGCATTCGCAGATGGTTTCTGCCGGTATGGCTCTGAACCGCATGTCTGAACTAACGAAAATTCATTAAGTCCTGACGTCGGTGTGTTTTCTTGGCAACTATAGAGGTGTGTGTGCGTCAGTCACTACACATACAGCACACGTGCACGCAGCTTCCCTATGAAATATATGAACATGTTTAACATGTCAGGTTAAGCCAATGGCACAGGCTCAAGGTAGCATCAGCGTCTCAAAGCCTTTCTGCGCGTTTCTCAGAAGAGGTATTCAGAATTGGACAACGTACTGGAAGGTAGATGTGAATGGTGAACAAACCAGGCTTCACCTGGGAACGGCGGCGGCCATGAGCTTGACACAGAGGTGCCCTTACAGACAGCAGCTATGAAAACAGCTTTTCTGAACCAGCCCTTGTCAGGATTCAAGCATCTCCAGTAATCATTCTGCTGCCCAGACCCGAACCGGAAGCTGGACGGCTGACTAGGAGCAGGTTGCCTGTTGTTCCACGTGTATCGATCAGCGCGACCATTTGAACCTTTGACAAGCAGTTCTGGGGTCGCCCCTTGCTCAGCCGGGAGCTGTCCAAGGTGCTGAAGTGGCCTCCGCGAGGAAATCCGCTGGTGGTCCTCTCCGCCAGCCCCGGTACTGAGGCTGGTGGCTTCACTGCTGTTCTGTGGCTTGTCATCCAGTGACAGCTGTTCCGCCGTACAGAAACAGCTTTCCTGCCCTCGTCGCCGAGATAATGATAAGCAGCAAACCTTTACCATGCAGCGGGCTCTGTGCCTCTCGTCCTTCTGTCCAGAAAGGGGAAATTAACATGGAGTTCTCGGCCTCTGTATGTGTGTACACATACATGCCTGAATGTGATTGAGAATGGGTAATTCCCCCCCGAAGTTTAAATATAAGGTCGTCACAAGGTCAAGCAGAGGTGAATCAAACGCTGAGGTTTGCGTGGCAATAATTAACTAGCAATGCATTGCATATCTGTTCAAACTACGTGTGTATGGGGACCCCCCCCCATGTACACCACAGAAAGGCATGGCTGGGAGGGTCAGTTCCATTATATGAGGTCCCGCTGTGACATAGAAATAAAGCCTTTTTTTTTTTTTGTAAGCGTTTCCCATCAATCTTAGATTTATTTAAATATGAAGTCAATTTCTTGGGCAGCCCCTCGGAGGAATCAATAGCTATTTTGATTTAAAATTCATTTCTTAGTTTTAAAAATAAGTTGACTCTTAAAGGAAGTTTCTGGGAGTGACGTTTAATAGAATTGAGTCACTTCTGATAGGCATTAACTGTGAACAGTTTTAAAATCCTGAACTTTATCACACCCCTGCTTGAGTGTTTCTTTGCAATTTACTAAAAACAAATGTATTAAGATAGAGTTGGCCCACAATATTCTATTAGTGCATAATAGTCGGGTGTATCTTTCCAATTTCTCAAAGGGCTTCGGAGCCTCGGTTACTGTCACGGCAGTGTTCTTGTTGAGGTCATGTCTGCAGGTTCCTGGATTCCTCATGTCTGGTGACACATCATTTCCTGACAATGCAAAGGCAATGGCAGCAAATTAGCCAGAACAGGGGCAGAGCCACGAGTCTCTGCTCGCAAGGTCCTTTCAGCCATCCTCCCCATGAATTTTCATTGGTGAGGTGTCAGCATCCTATGCGTTTCTCCTTAGGCTTTTTAAAAAAAATTATTTAAATTAGTTTCAAGTATACAGTACATCAGTTAGACATCTATATAGTTCATAAAACGATTCCCCTCAATCGCTCCCTCCCTCCCCTGGCCCTCCACCGAGCCATTGCATTACTGCTGACTGCATTCCCTCTGCTGTGCTCCCCATCCCTGTGCCCAGCTATCAGCTACTAATGTGTTCTTCTTTAACCCTTCACCCCATTCACCCCATTCTCCCAGCCCCCACCCACTCCCCTCTGTCCATCACCAAATTGTCCGCTATGTTTGTGAGTCTGTTTTTGATTAATTTGTTCTTTTTGTTCCTTAGATTCTGCATATAAGTGAAAGCATCTGGTATTTATCTTTCTCTGTCTTGACTTATTTCACTTAGCATAATCACCCCTAGATCCATCCACATCATTGCAAATGGTAGGATTTCGTTTTTTTAACAGCTGAGTTATATTCTAGTGTATATATGAACCATAATTTCTTTGTCCAATTGTCTGTGGATGGGCATTTAGGTGTTTCCATATTTTCACTATTATAAATTGTGCTGCCATGAATATTGGGGTGCATAGATCTTTAAGAATAAATACCCAGAAGTACAATTGCTGGACCAAAAGGTATATCCATTTTTAATTTTTTGTTAAATCTCTATGCTGTTTTCCATAGTGGCTGTACCAATTTGCAATCTCACCAACAACGTATGAGGGTTCCCTTTTCTCCGCATCCTCACCAACACTCGCTTTTCAATTTATGGATGACAGCCATTCTGACAGGTGTGAGGTGATATCTCATTGTGGTTTTAATTTGCATTTCTCTGATGGTTAGCGACCTTGAGCATCTTTTCATATGTCTATTGGCCATCTGTATTTCCTCTTTGGAGAAGTATCTGTTCAGGTCTTCTGCCCATTTTTACATGGAATTGTTTGGTTTATTTTTGTTGAGTTGCATGAGTTCTTTATACATTTTGGATATTAACCCCGTATTAGATGTATCATTGGTGAACATCTTCTCCCAATCAGTCGGTTGTCTTTTTGTTTTGTTGGTAATTTCCTTCGCTGTACAAAACTTTTTAGTTTGATGTGGTCCCATTTATCTTTTTGTGTGTTTCCCTTGCCCGAGGAGATATATCTGAAAAGAACTTCTTGTTAGTAATACCAGAGAGTTTACTGCCTGTGTTTTCTTCTATAAGTTTTATGGTTTCAGGTTTTACATTGAAGCCTTTAACCCATTTCGAGTCTGTTCTTGTGTACGGTTTAAGCGGGCGGTCCAGTTTCTCCTTTGGTTTTATCAGTTTTACGTTTTAGGTAGGAGCTTCAGCAGTCTGCTTGATCCCATTCGTCTCACGACTAATTTGGAGAAAGACAGGGGTGTCCGGAGCTTTAAGCGAGGAGGCGTGCAGGGGTGCAACCTCAGCTCCTAACGTTTATGCCTACAAAGCAGGTGCCGCTGGGTGCTGGGAAGCGCTGGATGAGTCCGTGTGGCCGCTGTTACTAAGAATAGCCCCCTTCATCCTTCCTTCTCCACCGGCTCTTTCTTCTTTTCCTGCAAAGAGGAGCAGAGATCGTCTCCGTGGGCCCCTACCGCCAGCCCTGGCGACGGTCCTGTGTTCTGTTCTTCTTTGACTGCCCAGCCTCGTCATCAAGTCGTCTACGAACGATTCCCCGTACTTGTCGCCAGCGGCCCTCGTCCCCTTATTTAGCTCGGTGGCAGACTCACGTTCTTACCGCCTTCCTTACAGAAGCTGCGCAGGAAACGCCACGAACGTTCCCGTACCGGCCCGCTGTGACGGCCGGTCCGACTTCTCTTTCGGTTTCTGCCATCACACTCTTTGCTCTCGATGGCCACCCCGCTGCACTGCAGCCTTCAGATCTTGCGTCTTTGCCGATGCTGCCTGAATCCGTGTCCCGTCTCTCTTTTTCTGCCTTGGGCCTCCGGGTTCTGCGGTAAGTCAGGTGCTTCCCCGCCGTTCTCTCTTTCCCTTTCATGCTTTCTTCTTAAGAGGAATGAGAGGTCGGGTGAATTGGGATGAAGATAAAGGGACCTGAGCAGATCCGGCAGCGTCAGGATTGGAAGGCAGAGGCAGCCCCATCACGCCGACATGCACATCCATCTCCCAGCACTTCTTCCGCAGATCCCTTGCGTCTCCGTCGTGTAGAGCCGGAGCATTGGAAGGGCCTTGGCGGCCGCCATGCTGCACCTTCTTCCAAGGTTCTGCCCACATGTCAAGCAGCTCTGGACCCCAGATCATTTTTGTGGTGGTGACGAAATATCCACGTGGAATGTGTCCCTGACTTTGCCGTGCCCCTCTCTTTTCATATGCTGCCCCTAAATAACCTCCCGCCTCGTCTCCTCATTTCTCCTACGAGCATCTCCATTCCGCCCACCTCCTAGCGTGCATGGCATAGGCTGTGTGTGAGCGCGTGCACATTACCGTCCCTCCATACCTCGGCTTCGTTCTTGTAACACGAGGTATTTCACTAGGGAAGCCGTGCAGTCCCCTCGTGGGCTTAAAATGCCCTCTAACTCTAAGTCACAGCAGCCTGCTGGATACAGCAGCCGTCCTCCTAAAAGGTTTAGTTTTCGTACGTCAGGACGTATCTGAAACACCTGGGAGGTGTTTACCGCCTCAAACGGTCTCTCTGCGAATGTTTTCGTAAAGTGAATAATCACCTAACTTTTGCACGCACGATTCTGTCGCTATAGAGACTTTTCTGAAGTCGTAACAGAATTACATAAAGTCTCGCTTCCTGTCTCAGCACAGAGAAGGTAGTGACCCTTCTAAAGTTGTGTGGGTCACGAGGAAATGAGATTAGTGACAGAAAATGTGCTGACTGAAGGATGGGTGAAGCCGACTGTGGCTTCACGAACACCCTCGCCGCTGCGTTGCTCCTACGGTCTCTGAAAGCGAGGCTAGTGTATCTCACTGCTCCTTCATAATTAGCCTGGCTGGGAGGAAGCCGTGACAAAGAGCTCATCCGCTGGCTTGAAAATTAATAAGAGTAGGCCCAATTTCCTTTCCATTTGGGTGAGTCAATTGTCAACTGTGAATTACAGCGAACCCGTTTCAATGTGTTAACAAGCCTTCGCTCCCGGGAGCCGGCCAGAAAAAGGTATGTGTTTGCTCAAAGCCAAATTTGTGTGTAGAAAAATGATAATTGTGCCTTCCCCGTGGATTGGAACTCCGCACGGCAGCGAGGCGCCCCGAGGTGGGCGTGGAAGGCTGCTTGGCGCGCCTCACCTTCTCACGGCCGCCAGAGTGCACGCTGAGGTGATTTGCGTGTGCGCATTATCTGTCGCTGTAAGGAGGTCTGGCGCCTTAGAATAACGCGTTTTAATTTACGTTTTTGACCATGGAATCGACTCATTTTCCTGCGTGAGATCAGCATCCTCACATCTCCCCGCAGACAGGACTTTCTCGAGATGCTGGCTTTGGACATTTTTTGTTTTCTTCATAAAATGGAGTGCTGGTTTTTTTTTTTTTTAATTTTGTACCCAAAGCTTTTTCTCTTTTTGAGTCAGAATGATTAATGTGTTTCATTTTTGCAGGCCACTGGCAGGAGTTGCTGAGTAAGATGTTCATGCCGATTGCACACGGCCCTGCTGGTTCGCATCACGCCTGTGATGACGACGTGTTTATCTTGCAGAGTGCTTCTCCGCGGTGCACAGTGTCGACCCCTTGCACAGAGCGTTGCCTTTAAAAATAACCTTTTATTTCAGTGAAATTAAATCCTGCCTAATTTAGTGTTAAGGGTCCTGAGTGCCCGTGTGCCATTTTATGGTTTACTTCCATTTTAGGCCACGTTGGTTTGATTTTATGTACATGCAAAGGAACAAGCAAACAACAATGACAAGAAGAAAAAAAAAAACAGTGAACAAAAACATCAGCTTTTCTTGTTCCTGACTTTTGGAACCCTTGTCGTTAGGATGATGGAGCATTGTGAAATCATCCGAAAGAGAGGAACATTTTAAAATTTGATAACATCTAACTTTACAAGCGAGCAGGCAGTAAGCGATTACGTGACTAGCATTTGGCGAATCGCTCGTGTTTTGGGGGGCCTCAAGAGGACTCAGCCTTCCGTGGTCTCGCGTGGTCTTCTCAGCGTGCCCTGTGGTACCGTGATCAAGTGGAAGGATTGACTTCATTATGACACCGAGTCTAAAAGCTGCGAGCGTTATGGAATCCAACAGCCTGAATTGTTTGGGTCCTAAATGGACGTGCCAGTTGCCAAAGAGAAAAATCAAACTATTTCCCCACAGCTGGGTAAGCTTTCGACTGACCCGGTTTCCCCGACGGTTTGGCTTGCCTTCCTCCGTCTATTTCTTTTCTTTCCATATTTCCAGCAGCGGCCAGATCCGTTGGAAGTTGGGGAAATGTTCAGTTTTTCCCCAGGATCCAGGAATAGATGTGTGAATAATTTTACAGGAAAGTAGAAGCCAATCAGACCTGCAGGTCCAGACCCAGGCGGTGGGCCCTCTGCTTCCAGAGTCAGGTGTCTGCGTTGGCGGTGGGGCGTGCAGAGGCGTTGGGGCTGGATGCGGGGACGAGCGCCGGGCGGGGTAGGAACCGTGTAGGGGACGCGGCGAAGAGGGAGCCTCCTACAGCTGTGGATGGAAAGGGTCTCGGGTCCTCAAACGCCCTGTGCCTTTCATAAAAGACGAACCTCCTTTCGGCCACCCCTGCATATGTGTGTAAACGTCATCCTAGCAATGTACCCAGCGGAAATGACACACACACACACACACACACACACTTATTTTTAACCCAAAAGGAACTTACGAATCTTTCAGGGTATCACAGTCATTGTAAAAATCAATTTTAAGTTCTATAGTGTTCAGATTTCATTGATGTCGTTTCTACCTTAGATAGTATTGGGTCAATTATAAGATATTTATGCTTAAAAAAACGTGGAAGAGGGCACGTAGGCGTCTTCTGACGTCTGGAATGGAGAAGAACGATTGATCCGCTTTTCTGCCATTGCTTACTATCTGGGAAGATTTATTTTACAGACGGAACTGCTGGAATTAACACAGCAGCTCTCGCGTCGCAATGGGCTCTGTTTTACTGCCCATAATATATTTATACGGTTGTACATATCCACCATATTTTATATTTATAAACTATTCAGAACCTCATGCAAAATCTCGTCCAAACGCTTTTTAACGAAAGTAAAAGCAAATGAAACGGAGAAGCCTTTGTCAAGGCCTTGAGAGGTGATGTCATCGTATCTCTGAAAACATTTGGAGTCGCGGGGTATTTCTGACCTCACGAGGTGGCTGCCCCGTGGGGCATTTCCTGTTCTCTGCTTCCGAGCAAAGGCAGAGCGGCCCACACCTGTTCCAAGTGGACAATGTCACGTGGTCCCATGTCCTCCCTTTTCCTTGTGCCCCTCAAGGATGGGTCCCCCCCCCCCCACTGTGGGTTCAGGGCACGGTTGTTGCCGGGGAGGGTACGTGTCTTCGCCTGGGCCGGGGGCATGTCAGCAGCAGCATCCGGCTGGGGCACAGTGGCCCCCTCCGTGGTCAGCATCCCGCCTGTGACCCCTCCGTCTCTGGCTCCCGCGTGGGAACGCCTCGCGGGCGTCTGTCTCTTGTGTCTTCCCAGACTTGCCCTTCCCAGAGCGGATAGGGGAGCCGGCCCCCAGCTGACAGGCTGTCTGTTAGAGGCAGCGGGGAGGCCAGGGAAGACGGGGCCTTGTTGCTATGGGAACGGGAGGGCCGAGGAGCAGGGCTGCCTCGCCGGCCTCGCTGGACACGGTCATAGACGCACTTCCTCACGCCGTCCTGTGGCTCCGGCGCCCTCCTACCGGTCAGCACGGCGTTTGTTTCCAGCCGTGCAGGGAGAGGCCCTGAGCAGAACCCTAATGTCCCCGGGCTTCTCCGCCGTCTTTCCAGGCCTGGCTCTGCTCCAGCGGGTCTCTAACCCCCACCACGACCCACCGGACCGCGGGGAAAGCACGGCCTCGCCTGGCCCCTGCGGTTAGTCGCAGGGTCTCCGAGGCAGGGGAGGGCCTTGAGGGGTCACTCCCAGCCCCCGGCTTCCGCCCAGCCCTCCTCCAGACACCCGGGGGTGGGCAGTCTCTACGCAGACAGACGCCCGAACAAAGTTTCTCCCCCGTCGTCCACGACACGCCGCTGAGCAAACCCGTTGCCCCGGGTTCCGACCTCGCTGCAGACGGTTGTTCTGCACGGTCTCCGAGACGACAGGAAGGCGACAGGAAGGCCCGCCCACCCTCGCCATGCGGCCTTCCCATTGGCTGCTGTGTCTGCCCGGCCGGTCTTCCCCAGACGTGCCCTTGGCTGGCTCTGATGGCTCTGGGTCTCTGCTCCAGCGTCCCTCTTCAGTCACGTCTCCACCCTGCCCGGTCACCCTGGCACATGTCACCTCCCGATGTACAATTTTCTTACTATGCCTGTCTCCCCATCGGAACACCAGCTCAGCTAGAATAAGCGTCTTGGGTTGATTTGCCCTCTGACGTATCTGGGCTGGCCCGGGACAGTGGCACCCAACACGTCCAAGGTGCTCAGTGAATAGTTGTTGAACGGAGGGTCCCCTTCCTGAAAAAGCTCTGTTTTCTTCTATCTGAATAATCGCAGTTCCTGTCACCCTGTTCTCCAGACCTTTTTGAAACTGTGGGGGTTCTGATACCGAAACTCCGAACCCCTTGGTGGCTGCTTACACATGTCTGCGAGTTCATTCTGTTCTTTTTAGGATTGCCTGTATTGTATGGTTGTGAGCAGGCTTCCTCTGATGACCCAAGGAAGACAACGGTGAGAGGACTAGGGAAAGAGTAAAATTTGCTCTTGTAGGACTTTCTCCAACTGTGTTCTACTTTGTCTGAATTTAAAATAAGTGTGAGTTAAATACATGTATTTTTATGTATGACTCTTTTTACTGACCTTTTTTTTTTTGGTAGTTATCAAAGAAAGCAATAGAAATGCAAGTCCCATTCGGAAAAATGCAAATCTTTGAGAAGAAGAGAGTCTCGTAAACACAGCGAGATGATCAGTTGCTTTTGATGAGAAATTTGCATCACCTAACTTTTCCATTGAAGAGAAAGAATAAGATCACAGCTTCTTTTTCCAAGATACTGTGATTATCTCTTTATCCGGCAGATGGAAAGTCAAATCAGAGTATTTTTGAACTGTCTATCACTAGAGGAAAACTAAAAATCTCAGACCAAAATGCATAGTTCCTGCCAGAAAAAAAAATGTCCCTGGGTTCTGTAATCTCTCCGAAACTGCCCGAGGCTCTTTCGCAAGGCACAGCATATGTCGCTATGATAATAGGATCAGAACTCGCTGCGCTGAGGATGCAGCTAGGACCCAGGCCTGAAATCTCTAGGTTTGATCCCGACCTACCTTCGCTCAGCCAGTCCACACCGCGACCTGGGGTGCGACAGTCCCCTCCTGGGGTGTCTGCAGACTTCAGTGCGACTTTGATTTGAGCCACTTGAAGTAAATTGCGCAAAAGAAAGATCTGCAATTTTCATTTCTGTTGCCAAACAGGGTTGCGCGTGCTCTTGGGTTCGCGGCGCGCGCACTGTGCTGTTTAACGAGGCTGGAGGGGTCCCCCCGACCCCTCCCTGCATCTGTGTCACCGTAAACGGGTGCTCAGGCTTCTGCGGGCGGCCTCCCTCCCTCACCTAAAGACATGCTCATAAGCACAAATAGTTCCAGCTTGGTTGAATGGTGCCGAAGTGCACGCAATTACATAAAGATAAGTGATGGATAGTAAGGGGCTGGGGAGCTGTGGGTGGTCCGGTCTCTGACCACCGGGTTTGAGTCGCCGAGTGCCCAGATCGCGTGGGCCGCACAGCTCACAGACGCACGGCTTCTGCTGGGATTATGTGCAGAAGAGAATGTGAGCTCTCGTGCCACAGTTTCTGAGCTCAGCCCGGTCAAGGTCAGGGTGAGAGGGGTACGGCACACATACTGCCTGCACCCGAGAGGCCCGGTGCGCCCCGGGCACCCACAAAGCCGCCCTGGCAGCGTCCACTCAGGGGCCCCCTCCTGGGGACGCGGTCGCTGTCCTGCACGTGGAAGTCGGAGTGTGCCTGACACTCCTGGCATTTCCGGAGTCCCTGTGGCTCCAGCACTGGCCTGCCCCAACGCCCGCAGAGTTCAGATGAAGTCCGCCGACTGGCAGAATGTAAAATTCCATTTCGAAGGTGCAGGTGCGAGGAAGCTAGTTCAATCTCGTTCTCTCGCCATCGGTCGAGTGTCTGTCGATTTCCCTGTCGGCTTTGCGGTTCCTCTGACGTCCCATCGGGTCCTCGTGGCACGGAGCGTGGGGGGAGCTGGGCAGGTCGCTCTGACAGACGTCCTGCCGAAATCCGGCCCCGTGCGGAGAAGAGCCGTGGCCGAAACGCCTGCAAAACACCAGATCCTTAAAGGTCACCTTATTGGCTTAAACGCGCTTTGCAGGGGCCCGGGCATGTTAAGTAGACATATTCACGGCAGGACTTCTCCTTGTTCGTGCCGGCGTGGGCGGTGGCCGTGTTTGGGGACAGAGGGTGTGTCTCTCCCCTTCTCCAGAAGGAAAAGAAATCCCCCCTTCGGGCTCCTGCAGACGCCTCCGGTGACTTGTCATCCTACCTGGGTGAGGAAGTAGCTTCTCTGTGACCGTGCTGGTCCCCCAGGCCGCTGTGACAGTCGGGTGGGTTAGACCGACAGAGATGGCCGTCTCCCGGTCCTGGAGGTCGCACGTCCAAAATCGAGGTGCGGGCGGGGCCGTGCTCCCCTGAAACCTGCAGAGGGGTCTCCTCCAGCGTCCGGTCAGCCCAGGCGTCCTCGGCTCGTGGCCGGTCACGTCCTGCAATCTCTGCCTCCCTTGCCACCTCTGAGTGTCTTTTCCCTTCTTCTTCTAAGGACGGAAGGCCATGGAATTCGGGCCCGCCCTACCCTGCGGGCTTCACCTCACCTCCCCGATTGCACCTGCGGTGGGTCTTTTTCTACATAAGGTCACGGCCTGAAATACAGGGGTTCAGGGCCGTGCGCCTCTTTGGGGGGGACCACGGTTCAGCTGATAACACTGACTTATTGACGTTCTTCTCAAAGCATGTGGATTTGGGGCTACGTTGAACTAGTCGAAGGGTTCTGCCTGCCCTGTTGAAGTTTTAAAGAACAAATGTTTGTCACTGACACTCATCTGCGGTGCGTAGTGGATCCGTTGTCGATCATCATTGGCAGTGTATTGGTGCTGCCTCTTCTCCGTGGGATGTGGGGTGTGGGGGGAGGGTGGGGAGAGGCACCTCACGAGGGCGGAGATTCTAGGAAGCCAGCCCCAACCCGCCCGCTCCAAACCTACGTCCAGAGGCGTGGCGGGGTGACGCCCGCTGCCACCCCAAGTGTGGCCCCAGGGTGGCGAGGTGTGGACACCAGGGTGACTGTGAGGACCAGGGGAGGGAGCCCCAGGGAGACTGTCATCTGCGCCCGCCGGCCCCTCCCATGCCTCTGTCCATGGTCCTGGCCACAGGGGCCGGCTGGCCCTGTGCCAGCAACCTGACGCCCCTCTCAGAGCGCTTAGTGCTGCAGATGAGTGACCACGGTCGTTTGGCCGAGGTGCCCTCTGCCCTGTGCCCTTGCATCTTGGGTGACAATTCCGACTCTGCCGTTCTGGTGCAAGCTTTAGGGGGAAGGAACCCCAGTATATGACCACTGCGTCGGGCTCCCGGGACCCCCTGTGTGCTCGCGCGGTGACGGCGCTTAGCACGCTGCAGAGGACATTGGAGTCGGAGCTTCCGGAGGACGGTGGCCGTGCCTTGTCCAGGTGTCCCCAGGAGCCAGCCCTGGCCTTGTCATCTGGTCTCGGCTCAGAATTTCTGACGTCTGCCCCTGTTGGTGTGCTGCTTACTCGTGAGCCCAGGGTGGGAAGCGAGGCCGTGAAGAATACACTCCCAGCGTCGAACGGGAAGGGGCAGCAGGTGCGGCCGCAGCTCCCCCTGCTCCCCAGCCTGCGGCCCCTGCTCCCCTCCACTATCCGCTCCTTCCTCCCCAGACACCGCGTTTCCTGCTGCGTCCGATTTAAAAGACGAGGTTATTTTTAAGCTGTGTCCTTTCGGAAAGCAACAGCAGTATCTCTCTCGGGGTTTCCAGTTCCTTCCCAGGCGGTGGATAAAAGTCTGTGTTTGGGGAGGAACAGTACAAGGGAGGAGGTTCGCGGGGAGAGGAGGAAATGCAGAATGTCGCCAGCCGCTAAGGCAGCGTGCCCTTCACCGTCTTCCGGTGCGGTCCGCCCGCTGGCCGAGTGCCCGCCTCAGGGGCTGTTTTGCTGCCATGAGTTTGTTTTCCAAGACACCCGTTTCCGCCCTCGTTGGGACTCAGTGTCACCTCCGTGGGCAGGCCCACCGGGGGCTCCATCCTCTGGGCTCCGGGAGCATCGTGCCGGGGTCAGGATCAGAAGTGCCCTCCCGCAGACGGCCTCCTCACACGGCCAGCGCTGCCCCTGGCCAGAGCCCTGTAGGACAGGGCCGTGTCCCATTCGCTCGGAGCGCCCAGCGCTGGACGCAGACCGCGTTTGGAGGTGGGCAGAGCAGCGTGAGTAGGTGACAGGTCAGGGCTTCTCCGCATCATTTATAAAACACCGGCCCCTCTGCGCTTCCTGAAATAGGATGCCATGGCTCAAAGCAGTTCAGATGCAGAGTAAACCGGCTCCCGGGCCATCGGTCTGGGCCGGGGACCGACGGGCAGAGTATTCCGGGAGAGCAGGTCCTGGCTTTGCGGGCCACACGGTCTCTGCCGCAGCCCCTCGACCCTTCGGAGCAGCGAAGCGGCTGTGACCGAGGCCCTCGCGTGAGCGAGCAGACGTAGCCATCCTCCGACGAAGCTTTTACCCACGAAGGAAATAAAAACGGATTCCGCGGCTGGAGGCAGCTCGCAGAGTCCTGAGTTGCAGGGACGGGGACTGTGGAGATGGAGCGTCCGCGTAAAAGCGGGCGACAGGCGGCGACAGGCAGCTTCACGCACACGGACGACCCCATCAGCCCCTCGGTGGCCGGAAAGGGAGGGTCGGGTCCTGTGCTTTGCGAGTGTAGACAGCAGAGGGCAGAGTTCCCTGACCAGATCCTGTTTCCGGGGTTTGAGACTGAGCCGGAGGCTGAAGGGGGAGGAGCCGCTCGCGAGAAGCTGTTCCTTATGCTCAGAGGCAGGACCGTCAGTGCGGGGGAACGGGGGAGACGGGCCGGCTCCTCTCCGCTCCGTCGGGCTACATCCACCCTGCAGGGCCTTTTCGGCCTCCTTGATCGGGGGAGGAGCGTCTTCTTTCAACAACCGGATGCTTCTCAGGCGTGTTTGCTTGTTTCGTGACAAACAGAGACCCTCCCGACCCTGCGTACGCCGCCGAGCAGAGCGAGGGGTCCGGGAGATCACTGCACACCGAGAGGAGAGTCAGCCCTCAGGGGCAGCGTTCGAGTCCTTTGAGGCTTGAGAACGTTCCAGGTGTTTGCGACGTGGGTCCGCCTTGCCTCCAGGCACGCAGCGGGGTCCGGGGCGTGTTTCTAACAGGTCCCGTGTTTTCATTCACTGTGCACCAAGGGTTGGTTGCTACGCTTCACCGAGTCCCCTGGACGTAAGGTCGCCGTGACCCGGGCTTCACTGCGCGGGGACTTGTCCCAGCGCCGCCCCGTGAGCGTGGGCTGGGCAGGGGGCGTGAGAATCGTGTCTGTCTTCAGCACTGTGGCCTGACTCTGGCCGGGCCACGAGTGAGCGCTGTCCTCGTGGGGACCCCGGGCTGGGAGGGAGCGGCGTGGGGCCCTGCCCGTGACAGTGACAGTGATGCCTGGTGACCGTGAGGTGCGTGGGGAGTGCCCACTGTCCCGCCGGTGATCTTCAGGCCTCTGGCTTGTCGCACGTCCGGCCCCGGTCCACAGATGTAGATCCTGGGTGTGGCCGCCGCTCAGCTTCACGCCCCGTCCCTCAGTGGCCTAGGAGGCTCAGCTGTGGATTCTGACATTCTTCCCAGCCGGAGCCACATCTGCTCACAGCGTCACCTGGCTCTGCAGTGTCCTGGGCTGACTCCTGTTCTGGTACCTTCCATGGCCTCCTGCCCCTCTGCCTGGAACGTTCTTTCTTTGTTGAACTCCTCTGGGTCGCCTCCCTCTCCCCTAAATCTGCACCCCTGGAAAGTGTTTCCAGAGCCCCCTGCCTCCTCCTGCTGTCCACAGCCCTGGGGTTTTCCGTGATGGCCCGAGGCTTTATGTGTCAATCATTCGCTCAAGTACAGGCCACGCCCACCAGCCCCAGAGAATCTCCGGGATGGGGACCCTGTCACGTGTGTCTTTGCAAAGACTCAGTGCTCTGTACGCACGGTGTGGAGAAGCAAGTGGCCTTCAGGGTGCATTCTAGTGTAAAGGCCAGAATCAGGGCAAGACCTTAATTCCTGGCCGCAAACTTGCCAACACCCGTCAGGTCAAAGCTCCTGGTGTGAGACAGAGACCCCAAGCAGACAGGGACTCTGAGGAGAAACCGGTGTTCATGGGAAGACTTGTTATTATTCAACCTGTTAAAATGTTGTTGTTATAATAATATGTCAGTTCTATACCAATTACTGGATCAAGGCTTTCTCAATAGAAACTCCAATAGATTACTTCCCCCACAGACATAACGAGCTGACCCTACTCAGAGTAGCAAGTTCCAGAAAAATGATTATATGGCTCCATAAAAAGGTGTGCGTGTGCCTCTACTGTGAGAAATGCATATAAATGGACCCAACAGCTCTTAATGGTGACCTCTGGGGAAATCGGATCGGAAGGATGAAGATTATGTGTTTTTTATCATCTGTACCGTGGGCAGTGTGACGACTTTGCGCATATATTAATTTTAATGAGTGAGATAAGGTCTGAGCAAACACGGGGGGGGGTGGGGGAAGGAGCCGCAGAAGGCACGTTCCCCTCCCAGTGAAGGCCAGCACTTCCTCTGCGGCCTGTGTGATCGGGGTGGCTGTCCCCCACGGTCCCACAGTCGACAGAGTGAGGACCAGACAGAAATGACAGCAGCTCAGGGTCCACGTTCTTACTCCCCGCCAGGCACTATTTTTAAACTCCTTTCGCACGTAGATCTACTCGATCCTTCCAACCGCCCACAAAGGAGAGCTGATGGTTCCCAGTTCATATGTCAGGGAAGCTAGGAAAAGAAAGGTTGAGTTACTGAACAGGCCAACTGCCCTGTGAGTAATTGGCGTCAGAGGGGAGCATCATCACAAATCGGTGGAGAAATTATTATTTGCAAAACATAAAACCCTTTAGCAATATAGAAAAAAATACAAAATTAGTTTCCTTCTTCATGCTATGCTACAAACCAACCCACAGAAATTAAAGACTCAAATGTTTAAAACTTTCGGAGGAATCTAGAACATCTTTGTAGAACTGGCAGATGGACCGATTTCTTAAACAACACATAAAAAGGACAAGTCATGGAGAACGAAACTGAATATTTTCTGTACGCCTGAAGCCACAGACCGGACAAGCAGACAGCTGCACATGTGACTAATACCGGATTAGCATCCAGAACACGTAAAACATCTCGAAATCGCTAATACTAGACAAACACCTTAATAGGAAAAGGAGAAATGCCGCCAATGGTGCGACCCCAACTGGGAAGCCAGAGCGGCCAGCGACCCTAACGGCGGGTCCCCGGGCTCTCCGGGGATCAGAAGCGCGCAAATAACACCGACGAGGCCCAGACCGCGTCTCGAACGCCCAGAGCCCCGAAAATTCGATAGCGCGGCAAAAGGCGGCGGTGGTAGAATAATCCGATCCACCTGACCTCGAAAACAGTCCAGGAACATCGCAGCTTTCTGCCCCTGGCCGTTTTCCGCGCAGTGTGCGGAGACGCACAAGCGTGCACGCACGGAAACGTGTGTGTGTCAGGACAAAACGAGACGATTTCCTGTCTGTAGGCAGAGCGGTGCGTAGCGCACGGAACCGTGTGGGCTCACCGCGGGAAGGTCTCGGGGACGCCCCTTCGCACGACGACCAGCACTCTCTGGGAGGGACCCTACCGCCGAGGTCGACCTGGAGCCCCGTGGCGCACGCGCTGCTGGCTGACGCCCACGCGTGAGGGTGACACGTGAAGGCGCAGAAGGGCATGATGCCCGCCCGCTCTAGGCTGCAGCTTTGCGTGGCCTCGGGGAAGGGGTGGGCACGGGGCGTCCGCCGCTTCCTGAGGTCTCTTGAAAGTCGCGCTTGTGCAAACGCATCCAGCCGTCCGCGTGCTAGACCGTGAGCGCGTGGCGTGGTGTCCTGGGTAGGAAAGACAGTCTTCTATTTCATGGTGTTGAACGGGTGAAGGTGAGCATTGAAAGAAACACAGTAATAGTCACGCCAAGTACTACTGGTTTCCACGGGAAGCCAGGAATGCCCGGTGTCCGGACCGGTGAGTACGTGCAGGCGACCGGGGTGACGTGAGGGGCATGTACCCCTGACCGTCCAGCCTGGGGCCGGAGACACTGACCCTGCCTCCCAGCCCCCATCGGCCTCCCAGCACCCCATCTCCCTTCTGCAGGTCCCTGGGACAGGCGGTGTGTGGAGCAGGGCCTCAGACAGTGGACCCCGGACCTGAAGCTGAAGACTGGTCAAGGCAGGGAGAGAAGGGTCTAGAACCGGGCCCCGGGGGCCTGCCGTGAGTTCCCACTCGCCTTATGGAGGGGTGGCCTCGAGCAAGTCCCTCTCTGTTTTGAAAAGAAGCAGAAACCACGAGAGCCTGCCAGCCAAGGCTGCATCCCGTGACCTGGATGCCTCCTTTCTAGCTTAAACTCACTCCACAGGTAACAGAGCTTATGTGTATACACCATTTCTAAAAAAAATAATAAATGTATAGGTGAAGTAACATTTATAGGAAGGCAATAGACACTTCAGCACGTCCGCGTCCAGGCCCTGGGTGCCAGCAACATCCTGTTGTTACGCTGGAGGCTGGAGTGTGTCTTCCCACATACGGAGGACGAGGCCAAGCTTAAAAGAAGGTCGGAAACCATCCTGTCTAAGAAACGGGAGAGGACAGAACGGATCACGCAGAGGAACCTTAGAGTGAGAACGAGCATCGGGGTCAGTGACGCGGCACTGGATTTAGTTTGAATTTCACAGGGAAAGAGGGACCCGGTCTGCTGAAGTGGGGGCCGGCGGCAGGTGCGAATCTCGGGAATCAGGTCTCATTTGCATGCGGGGCGTCCAAGCGGCGTCCTCTGTTTGGCCAGGGCCGGTTTCGTGGCGTCTCGCTGGGGGCCCACCACCCACCGGGCGTGCGGTCCACCTTCGATGCTCGATAAGGCCTTGGAGCGTGCCTGCTGCGGCCTCTCGGGGAAGAAGAGACAGAGAAATGGGACAAGGCCCCAGGGCGTCCTCTCGGAAAAAGGCCGAGAAACAACAAACATCTCCACAACGGGGTGATTCGATATGGCATTTCTAACCATAGACCATGCGCTGTAATTTTTTAAACATATGAGGCAACTCTACGAGACATTTTTTTTAAAACCACTTTTCTGATTTTTCACTATTCGATGTTTTATTAGTTTCAGGCGTACGACATAGCGGAGAGACATTTATTCTTTAGCATGATATAGTAAGTCCCCTGCGTTGACTGCGCTTCCTCTGGAAATGGGGTTTGGTTCCAAGGATGTTTGCAGGTCACCCGGGTGACTTAAGGTCCCTTAGGAGCGTTTGGCCGCTGTGTGGCAGCCGGACCTGTGACCGACGCTCGCTCCACGGGGAGAGCAGAGCCCGGAAGCCAGCACCGGTCCCCGTCACTGGCTCGTCCCACTCCTGACCCTTTATTTATCCTCTTGTGACAACGTCCAGTTTCCTCGTGTACTGAAGTACCGCTGATAGGTCATCCCGTGGGTTCACGGGGCGCATCGATGCCAGCACCCCTGACCTCTACGCTAAAGGCCAGTGGGGTCCCGCACGTGGTGACAACCGACGAACACCCCTCACTTCAATAATGCCTCTTCGGTTTCCGAGTATTTAATTTTTTCCTCCAAAAGTTGCTTTGATAAAGTTGACCAGATAGTAACCAGTTGACAGGAAAGGCCGTGTGACGTGTCTCCTTGAAGTCTCACCGCTGAGCAGGTGACAGGAAAAAGGGCCCACCTCGAACCTTGAAAAGACCAAGGACCTCATTCTTCTCTTATTCTTTTACAAAATCCTGACGCTGGGCCTTCGTCCCTTCCTTATCTCAGCGTTTCTGTGATGTCCGTATGACGAGTCCCCAAGATTACTGTGCACCTCCTCTCTACTTTGTGACCTTATGTTTTAATTTACCGTTTCCAAAAAGATAGTAAGTGTGCCGAAGCTAGAATATGCTGTCATCTGCTTCTCTCAAATCTTTCAGAAATTCTAGCACTGCGCTGAGAACATGATCGATGCTCTGGGGGGAAAAGAAAGTCTGTAGATGGAACGATTAAAGGACACATTTTTCCTTAATTCGTATTGAAGCTCTCTCGAACGTCGGTGAGCCTGAGCCACATTCCACTTGCTACCTTCATCAAGCCTACGCCTTCAAACCTGAAGGTGGAGACCGGTTTCAAAATGTCAGAAAATTTTAAAATTCTCTTAGCGTATGAGCAACATGGGGGGAAAGTCAAGCTGCTGAACGAGTTCGTCGGGCGGAAGAGGTGTGGGTTTGTCGGGTTCGTGAAAACCACAGCAAAATGTTTAGTTAGGAAACTGGAAAAATTAGAAACCATGTAGGCTATAAATTAGGACTATCTGGAGGCTAGAAAGATTAGGGGATTCTTGTTGTTGTTTTTGTTGAAATATCTAGCCAACTCCTGAGAAATAATGAGCGGTTGCCATAGCAACGGCACCTTCACAGGACACAGGGAAGAACATGAAAAGCGTTGGAATCAAAAAACGCCACCGCGTCTTCGACTTTAATTTTGCAGGAAGACATTCACCCGAAACGATGTCTAAAACAAACTCTCATTTTCTTTCCAAAACTATTATAGAAGAAAAAAAAAAAAAAAGCAATTTTCTTTTTAAAAATTCAAAGCGCCGCTGGGATCCCCGTGTCTGACAGCTGCCAGTCCCACCGCCGCGGGCTCCCCGCTGTGCTGCACCCCCGTGCTGTCCCCCACCCCGTGCTGCCCCCCAGTGCCCCCCCGCCCTGTGCTGCCCACCCCAGTGCCCCCCCGCCCCGTGCTGCCCCCCAGTGCCCCCCCGCCCTGCGCTGCCCCCCCAGTGCCCCCCACCCCGTGCTGCCCCCCAGTGTCCCCCCGCCCCATGCTGCCCCCCAGTGCCCCCCCGCCCTGCGCTGCCCCCCCAGTGCCCCCCCACCCCGTGCTGCCCCCCAGTGTCCCCCGCCCCATGCTGACCCCCAGTGCCACCCCCGCCCCGTGCTGCCCCCCCGTGCCCCCCCGCCCCATGCTGTACCCCCAGTGCCGCCCCCCGTCCCGTGCTGCCCCCCAGTGCCCCCCGCCCCATGCTGCCCCCCAGTGCTCCCCCGCCCCGTGCTGTCCCCCGCCCCATGTGGTCCCCCTCAGTGACACCCCCGCCCCGTGCTGCCCCCCCAGTGCCCCCCACCCCATGCTGCCCCCCAGTGCCCCCCGCCCTGCGCTGCCCCCCCAGTGCCCCCCACCCCGTGCTGCCCCCCAGTGTCCCCCCGCCCATGCTGACCCCCCAGTGCCACCCCCGCCCCGTGCTGCCCCCCCAGTGCCCCCCGCCCCATGCTGTACCCCCCAGTGCCGCCCCCCGTCCCGTGCTGCCCCCCAGTGCCCCCCCGCCCCTGCTGCCCCCCCAGTGCTCCCCCCGCCCCGTGCTGCCCCCAGTGCCCCCCGCCCCGTGCTGACCCCCCAGTGCCGCCCCCGTCCCGTGCTGCCCCCCAGTGCCCCCCCGCCCCATGCTGCCCCCCCAGTGCTCCCCCCGCCCCGTGCTGCCCCCCAGTGCCCCCCGCCCCGTGCTGCCCCCCAGTGCCCCCCCCGCCCCCTGCGGTCCCCTCACCCCTCACTGCTCTTCCGGCTCCTGCACCGTGGCGTTTGGCCGTGCGCCCCGCTGCCCGGTCCCCTCGTGTGAACCGTCGCGCTGCCAGTGTAAGACCCGGAGGAAGTGCCACCGTGACGCACAGTCCTGGGGGCAGACGGGGCGTCAGGAAGCACCAAGTCCAAGGCCTGGGCAGCGACGGTGTGGGACCCTGGGTTTTTTTTGGGTTTTTTTTTTTTTTTGCCAGGAGGAGGGGACAAGGTGGAGGAGGGGGTGGCCCGTGAGGGAGCTTCCAGAGCAGGCCCGCACGGGCGCGGTCAGTGGCGGGGTGCGGCGAGCAGCAGGGAGAGTGAGGGCCTGTGGGGAGCAAAGGCCAGCGCCTCACGGTCTGGAGAGAAGCGAGCGGGCGGCCGGGCGTGCCACGCGGAGACCCGCCACGCCTTCGGCAAGCGCCTGTCGCGCAGGGGGCCCCGAGTCGTAGGAGGGAGGAGTTTGCTCAGTGAGCGACGGCTCTTGGGGTCAGCACACTGGGCCGCAGGTGGCCCTTTGGCGAGTGGGGTGGAAATGGACGTTTGCTGTCGGAACCTGTGAGAACTTTTCGGAGGACAAGGACGTGGCCACCCTCCCTCGCCAGCCCCCCGCCCTCGGCTCCTCGTCACCCGAGCCTCCGTCACTCCCCTGCCTGTCTCGTCTTCTGTTGGTTTCCTGACCCGCTAAGCCACGGCTGAAAAGCCTGAGCACTTCGCGTCGGACATAGGCACGGATGGGCACAGCGACATCTCGGGGGCTGAGCGTCAGACGCTTTAAACGGAGGAGGAGGGGGATGTCGACCCCATTCCCCAACCAGCTGAGCAAGCCCAGGCGTTTCTGTTAGACACGGTCCAGCCTCCAGCCCCCTCCCCTGGCACGGGCTGTCACCGCTCGCCCAGGCAGCTTCGTCCACCAGACTGACAGGGACGTTCCTGCGCTGTCCTTCAGTCGAAGGTGTGGGGGCGGGGCGTGGGGACAGGGGAGAAGCGCAGCCTCCCCGCTGGCCCGGCTCCCCTAGACCGTGAGTTCATCCGTGTCCTGACGTCCTACGGAAGATGTCGGCCACGTGGCACCATGCTTTCTGCCCCTTGTCAGAAGCGCGTCGCCTGACTCTCTCCCGTCTGAGACTGAGGAAGTGGCCTCTTACCTACTGCGAGAGGACATTCTGGCCCGGGGTCCCAATCCCAGAAGAAAGGCCCCCTCCCCGCCCTAAGCACCAGAGGCGCCAGCGTGAGCGGGACGAGGGTCCAGGTGTGAGCGTTTTCCGTTTTCCATTAAGGTCAAACAGCAAAACACATGCCACTTGTTTGACTTAAAACGGGATTATTGAAGAGATTCGTCTGCAGGTGGCATCTATGAAGAAGACCGTGGCATTGTCCCCAACTCCGCTGTCACCATGTGCTGTCCCTTCTCAAAGTGACCCCTGCATCCTGGGGTGAAAATGGGGTCCTGGGTGCCAGCTGTTGTCACCAGCCCCAGCGTCCCCCAGCTCCGCCTGCCCAGCCGTCATGGGGAGCCCCGCCCACACTCACTGCCCCGGCCGCGGGAGACAACCCAGCTGGACACCCGTTCCCATACGAGCTACCGTGAAAGAAAAATGCAAACTGTCACTGTAACGTCTTTAAAAAAAAGGAGGTTTTAACATTCTGATTAAACACTGGTGTTTTTAATAGTAAAAAAAAAAAACAACCTTATCCGCAAGTGTGATTTAGTTGATGAAATTAGATGCCCCTTCTGATTTGTTTTTTCCTTTGTCCTTAGACGGGACCATACGATCCCGTCTACATTTCAGTACAGAAAATCTCCGTGCGGTGCCTTGACGGGAGCCTATGACAGACTCCCAGAGTGACGATGCGTTGGTGTGCAGGCAGGTTGTATAATTGAGGGTAATTTTCCCACATCGTTAAAATATTTTTAGATGCAAGTCGCAGTCCTTTTCCTTGACAGAAAGATGGCGAAGCACAGGTCTTTCTAATTTTTAAAAAAATTTCGTTTACATTTCATTTATACCGGAGCGGGCAGGGACTGGCTCAGAGAGAGCCACGTTTTCCAGTTGACCCTCCTCTTCTCCCAAAAATCCTCTGTGTGTATTGGCTGTCACCCACCGTGGAGACGAGGATGGCCCCCGAAGATGGGGAATTAGGAATATCGGTCGTCGCCGAGGGCGCGTGAGGTCCGATCGCGTGCACTGAGGACCAGTGAGATCAGATCATCTACACTGAGGACCGGCGAGGTCCGATCGCGTGCACTGAGGACCGGCAAGGTCCGATCGCGTGCACTGAGGACCGGCGAGGTCCAATCGCGTGCACTGAGGACCAGTGAGATCAGATCATCTACACTGAGGACCGGCGAGGTCTGATCGCGTGCACTGAGGACCAGTAGAGACGATGTCGGGTGTGATGACGAGGCCATCGCCACCACTGGCAGCATTTCCATGCGACACCGGGCAACTCGACATCGAAGAGACGTCCTTCAGCTGGGGAATCGAGATTGAGCGTCACATGATCGACAGCGGAAGAAGAATTCCACCGAGCTTCTGAGCAAGGAATGCCTTGACCGCACATCACAGGAACCCTTCGGGAAGTATCGGGGGAAAACGCCGCAGAACGTTCTTTTCGCCACCGCGCACTTCGCAAGAACGTTTGGCACGCGTTGCACTCCTGGAAGAGGAGGTTAAGTTGTTTTCTTTCCTCTGGCTAGAGGAACGAGGTCGTCCCACCCAGAGCCTCACTCAGCACGGCCCTGGGCCCACCGGCGGCTCTCATGAAGGCCAGCCCGTCTCCAGTTCAATGGCAAAGCCGCAGTCCCCCACGGCAGAGGCTTCCCTTCTGGGTGATCTCGGCCCCATCGCGTGTTAGCCGAGTTGCCTTGAACAAGTCACTTAAACTCAGAAAAGTCTCAGTTTCATTATCTGCAAAATGGGGGGAACAGTGCTCACGCCACGGGATATCGTAAAGATTAAGTGAGAGCTCAATATTGATGGAATTAGCCTTTTATCTCAGCATAGAGGTCCCCGTTCTTAAACATCTCCACCTGTGCCCATGGGCTTCCACAGAAGACTTTAAGAGAGAATGGATGGATGGATGGATGGTGGATGGATGGATGGATGGTTGGATGGATAGATGATGCATAGATGGATGGATAGATGATGGATGGATGGATGAATAGATGTTTGAATGGATGGATGAATAGATGAGTGGATGGTTGAATGGATGGATGGATGGATGGATAGATAGATGGAGTGGATGGATGGATGGGTGGATGGATGATGAGTGGATGGATGGATGGGCGGATGGATGGATAGATGATGGATGGATGGTTGAATGGATGGATGGATGGATGGTTGAATGGACGGATGGATGGATGGATAGACAGATGATGAGTGGATGGATGGACACTATTGGGTGCAGGCCCAGAGGCGCTTTCGAAGGGTAGCACAGGGCATGTACCTTTTCCAAGGCACAGCCGCAGCATGTGTGCTTGGAGACCCCATGTCGTGCTGGAGGCTGTGACGCCTCTCTGAGCCGAGTCGGCCTCTGCTTGGTGCCTCATCTGATCTGAGAAGGCATCTGTCAAAACACACACACACAGACTCCGCTTCCCGATTACCTTAGATTTTACGTCTCCAAAATAAAGACCGACTGTGAAAACTTGCACTGGTGCATGAGCTCATGTGCCGCTGCAACACTCAGAGGCAGGTGGTGTCACCCCACCCTGTTACCGGGCCGGGGGCGGGAACCCAGAAATGTAGGTATTTATCTGTGATGGACTGTTCTAGCGCCAATCCGTGATGGTGGGGGCTTCCTGGACTCCCCGCCCCGAATCACAGTGCCCGGCTCACGGGGGACACGTCACAAAGCCGGTGTGGCTGGGGCGGAAGGCGGGACCGAAGTCCTCGCTGAAGGGGGAAGCCAGCCCAAACCGGGGTAAGGAGCGGGCCTTTAACTCGAGTGCCGTGGGCGGCCACTGAAGTGAGCAGGGCAGGTGGCGGCGGTGCGGGCAGGAGGGAGCAGATGCTTCCAGAACATATTCAAAGTACACAAAACCAAACATGCAATTCGCTGCCGGACCTGACGTGCAGGAGGGGGAGGGGGAAGAATCGATGATGGTGTCTGTGCTCTCGAACAGTCGGTTTAATACCGGTACCATTTTCCATTGGCTATCCCGGGAACTGAGGGAGACGCGTTTTCTGCGGATGGCCACTCAGGCTGTCTAATTCTTCAAGGCATTCTTTCCAGGGTGCATGGCAGGGAGCCGTGCCTCCTTGGCAAATGAAACCATTTGTCCTGCAGATAAGTGCCTGGCGGTAGGGGTCTTTGAACTTGAAGGCGAAGCATGGCCTCTGTCAGCCAGAAATTTGGAACGCTTTTGAAATTCTTTATGGCTCCAGGAGAGGTAGCAGAACTCGCTAGAAACTGTGAATTTACAAACATATGTGTAAACAGAATTTACATTTTAATTGAATGAATAGGAAACAGTGCCATAGAGCCGAGGTAAACAGTTAGAAGGGGAAAATTGACCTGTAGGTCAGGCGACCGTGTAATTTGTCATCCAAACGGGGCACAGCAAGAGGGGGGGGCGGCGTTTGGTGCCCACAGGACCACAGACATAAGCGGGGTCAGCGCTGGGAGAAGCCAGGGTCTGTTGCCACCTTGCGGACATTTCTCGTTTGCTGGGAGCATTTGGCCACGGTCTTTTCTGCTGTGAAAGAAGAGAGACCAGGACTCTGTCTCCTGGTGGGTGACGCACACGTCTCCGGGGTGTCCTTGCCCAGGTCAGCGGGGTTCAGCTTTTGGGAGCTTGCATTGCAATTTCGTGCACGTGTGGTAGAGGCTCCACCATTTTTTAAAAATTATTATTATTTTTTTATCCCTCCTGTTGCTACACGCGCCGTCTCTGCTTGAATGACACCTGGAAATGTGGTGGAAATGTGTTTAGTGCTGGACTATATTTCAAACCAGGCCAAAAAAAAAATCGACGATATATAAATAAAAAAGGATCCGTATGCTAATAAGAAATGAACTATCCAGCTCGAAGTCTGAAGGCGGGGCTTGCAGAGTCAGATTTAAAATAATTACCACTCCTTGGCTGTATTCCCTCTTCTTATGTTCCTTTGGAAATGCACTACCGTTTCTTAATGCCTTCTCTAACTGTGGGAAATTATGCATAATGCTAATTTTACAGTCGCTTCAACTGTAATTGCTATGGTTGGGCATTTGGTAGGTACGGAGTTATGTGGTTTTAAGGCAATTAAATTAATATCTCAAAGCCAAAAGAAAAACAGAGAGAAAAGCTCCTTCTCATGATTGCTGTGGACATTTTACGAAAACATTTGCCGAGAGAAAAGGACAGTGATATGAGACATTTTTTTTTCCCGTGCCAGGAACCCATTACATGTATTTCAGGCACGGCTGAAAAATGAATTCGAGTCTCTGATGAGGAAATTGAATTATGAGAGGGCTGCCCGCACGTGGGAGGGATCGCCCAGCCTGGCACTCACGTGGCCGCGGGTCGTGCGTGGACGCGGGACCCCTCCGCCGCCAAGCTCTATTCTCAAGGGCTGCTGCCTGCCGTTGCCTGCTCCCCCCCCCCGATTCTTGGTGGGGGTGGGGAGAAGGGACAGGGCCAGTGTCACAGGGAACGGCAACTTCTGAGCGTGGAGAGAAACCGTTCCCTCCGTTGGCGTGGTCACCTCACGCGAGCCAGAGCGGGATCTACTTCCGTCCGCGGACGAAGACCCTTGTCCCCTTCCCGAGGCGCTTCGTGGCTGGGCCCTCATTCCACACGATGTCTCCAGCGGGGCTCCGAGCTTCCTGAGCCCCGGGGCCGGCCCACGCCCGCCGGACGGGAGGGCTGCTCTTCAGTCCCGCCTTGCGGGCGGGCGGAAGCCGGAATCCTTGTTCCTGGTCACGCGGATCAGGGACTCAGGGGTGTGTGGGAAGGACGGGAGAGGGGAGTCGAGGTGGCAGCGGCGGGAGCCAGACAGCGCCACAGAGGGACGCACGGCGGTTCGCAGACGGCCGTTCAGGCCCCCGTCCGTGGTGATTTGCCCTCTCTGCCCGCTGGCCAGCTGACGCCGGTAGATGCCCACGCACGGCCCGTCGCATCTCTGAAGTCGATGTACGTGCATGAGCTTTTTCTCCTGCAAGAAGCGATGGAGCCGGGTCTGGCGCAATCCGTCCCCTGTGCGTCTTGTAGACAGTGGCCATTGGACGGCTGGAAGTGGCCTGGCACGTCTGACGGCCTCGAGACATTGAGCCAGAGGCGACCTAGGCAGGGACCCGGATCAGAATGTTTCGCTCAGTCTCCCCGAGCCTGGGGAGCCCTGCGGAATCGTCCGTGCGGAGGTAAGCCGTCTGACAGGCGATGACCTGGGTGCAGTGCCCTCCCTGTGGCCCGGGCAGGGAGCACTGGGGGTGGCAGCTCAGTTTTGCTTCCCCTCTACCTGGGCGAGGACATCCTATCTTCCTCATGAATCTTTAGAAACCTGCCGCCAGACCTGGGAAGGTATTTGTTCGACGTGCTGTCTTCAGAATTTTGCCAGCTTGGCAAGTGGCGGCCGTGTAAGCCTGGACCAGTCCGCGAGAGAACGGGATGATGGGAGCCGGGGGGTTCTTAACAGACAGTCCCCCAACCTGTTCGTTGGCGTTGGAGTGACTGAGATGTGCCATAGGAGGTGACTTCAACCCATTTCCAATTTGCCCCGAGAATGCTCACCGGTGGTGCTCGTGGTCACAGCATTCACCCCGATACTCGCGGATCACAGCCCGACCCTCGCCCCCAATGCCATGAAACACCTCGTTTTTACTATTATTTTCACATCGCTCTGGTGCATCGATGGTCTTTAGAAACAAACGACGTCATCCTATTTCTCGCATTCTGTTTTTCATGTGCAAAATAGAGTAATTCTCGATCGCTGAACATGTCAAGTCCTAGAACACGCAGCCTTCCTACGTGGACGTGAACATCGTTCTCGAAACATTTGGTCATTACCAAAGACTCACCGGACGGATCCGGTTCATGTGCACAGTTCTGTTCCATCAGGCTTAGAGACAACTTCTGGGTAGAAACAACCCCAAGGACAGTTTTTATATTTTATTTTTCACGTCGAACACCAGTCAGATTTGCTTCAGCCTCAGAGAGCGCGTTTATGAAAAATCAAATTAGCACCGGCCGACAGCGAACAGCGCTGTTTTTCCTAAAAGGGAACTGGGGTGACAGGGGGACATCTCCAGCCAGCCAGAGCCAGATTCGCACCTCAGCTTGAGAACGATTCTTACCCTCCTGCTGAGCCGTTCCAGACGGTGGCCCCTCGTCCTCTGGGATGGGTCGTGTCAGAATTGTGGACTAGAGCTCCGGGGTTTTACTTATTTGTTTTGATGCCAAAACACCAGATCTGGAGTTTCCTTTTGAAGACAGAGCTGCCCCGTGGAAGCGATGGACGGCCGGACGCGCCCCTGCTCGTTCGTGTCTCTCCTCCTCTGTCCTCACGAGCCCGAAGACACCGGCGCGCGCCGCGGCTTCGCCGTCCGGACCGCCCGTACGAGCGTGAGTGAAAACAGAAACGCGGCGTGAGCGTAAACACGCGCGTCCACGCGACCTCACGGCGTGAGTGGCAGGGTGCGGGGAGAGGCCGCCGGGGACGCGGGCCGTCGCGTCACCTCGGAATCGCCGGTGGCGGGTGAGCCGGGCCTTTCGGAGACGCCTCCCGTAGAGGAAGCGCCTGTGTCACGTGCGGCGAGGGCGGACGTGGGCGTGCACGAGGCCGCGGGCTCCGGCACGTAAACGAGGGGGCCAGGACCCCGTCGGGCGCCGGTTCAGAGTCGCGGGCCGAGGCCCGTCCGCGGAAACGTGGACGGACACCTGACCGTCGCGGGTCTCAGCCCAAGCCGACGTGGCCGGGACGTCCCGTTTTCAAGGAGTGTCTGTTGTGACTGCTGATACACCGCCGGCCGTCCCCAAACGCTGTGGCACCAGGGACCGGTGCTCCCATGAGACCGGAACACCTGGTGCTCCCAGGCGGAGCTGAGGCGGTGACGCCGGCGCTGGGAGCGGCCGCAGACACAGATGGAGCTTTGCTTCTTGCCCCACTCACCTCCTGCTGTGCAGCCCGGGTCCTGACAGTCCCCGGCCCAGGGATTGGGGACCCTTGCACTAGACTCATGTTGGAAAAACTGAAGAAATGATTTCAGAGTCCGTTTCCCGTCTCCCTCCTCTGGCTGTGACTGCACGGTGGGGCGTGGGGGGGGGCGTCCCAGGCCTAGGTGCTCGGTCACCGAGAAGCTCAGCGTGGTGGGCGAGGCCCCCGGAACCGGGTCGCCCCTTCCATCTGCCCCCCGCCCCGTGTTTCATTCTGCAATTGTAATGTGCATCAGGAAAGTTATCAAGTCCTGTCTGGAGGATATCGGATTAGCGGAATGTTGATTAAATCAATAATTGGAATGGAAAGGGAGTTTTCTCATACTAATTACATCTCGAAGAACTAATGTTGTCTGTGGGGAGAAAACGTGAAGCTTTGTTCATAATGTAAATGATGAGAGCGCAGGGAAAAAATATTTGGAAAGGAGCCCTTAGGGCCGTGGCGCTCAAGGAGAAAAGGGTAAACAGTCTCCTGAAACTTCACATCCATTCCAACTAGAATAGCAATGAGTTCGATTCATAAATCGCTGCTCTGAAAAGTTAAAGCTTAGCCTGAGAATATGAAAATAAATCGGATCTTTCCTTTGTATATACATACACGTCTGTTTCTTTTTTCCCTCTTCCGATAAAACAGTGTCTTTGAAGAAAAAATATGGCGAATGGAAGTGTTTTGCAAATCGGGTCAGGCCTCGTTCACGTCTTCCTAAATCTAACCAGAGGGAAGAAGCGTATAGGTGTTGATTCTAGGTCTCGACATCCAACCTGGCCAGAGAGCACTAACCACGCCTGTCCATCGACCCTCACGGTCAAGAGGTCAGCTGATCGCCGGGCCGGCTTTGCTGCGCGGGCGTACCATTGATCTGACTAAGTGTTCCCCACGGCTCGCTAAGTGAAATCGATGTATCTCAAGCGAGGTTTTTGCTGCCCTAAAAGGTGACAGGACGGGAGTTATTGCCTGAGCCCCCCGCAGGGCAGGCTTAGCACCCTGGGGAGTTCCGGCGGGTGGGTGGATGGCATCTCCGTCTCCTCCACGTCTCGGGCGACACCCCGAGGCCGACTTGGCCCCCGTCCGCCTCCCACAACCTGCACCGGTTGGCGCCACCCCACCTCCGTCTCCCCCCCCCCCGTGCCTCTCCCGCCTCTGGGCCTCACGCCCTCTCCACCTCCAGAGCAGCCTCCGCCTGCTCCTCCTGACGTCTGAAGTCAGCCGTCACCACGCCGCCCACGTGCTCCGTGACAGGCGCCCCGCTCCTGGTACACACAGGCGTTCCTGGGGCTTTGCCCCCTGCTCCGTCGTCAGAGCCTTTGCTCGGGACGATGGTCCCACACTTCTCTGCGAGCCGGGACGTCGCCCACCGTTCACGTCCCCGCCCACGTCCGCATCTCGCTAGTGCGTCCCTGCCCTGTGCAAAACGACCGTCCCCTCCCCGAGCCCCGTCCCGCGCTGTGTGCAGCGCTGTGCATCAGGCTCGTGTAGGACGCAGGACAGAGAGAGGGACAGCGGGAGACAGACAATATGGTCGTCATAGCGGTGACCCTCACTCTCACAGATGGACGCGTATATCTGTTTCAACACGCTGCCTCTGGTCTCGATTATCTCGATGCCTTGAAAATGGCATCTTACGTCACCTCGATGACGTGTCACTTCATCATGGCTCACAGATAAAGACGCAGGTTCGGGGCGGGGAAGTGCGGTCTCCAGGTTCCCGTGGCCATCGGCGGCAGCTCTGGTGCTCCTCCCTGCCCGTTGCTGCTCGGCGCTGGCCTGCCCGCGCAGGGGAACCTCCCAGAGGGGCGCCCCGCTGCTCCCGGACAAACAAGCCTGTGTTTGAGCAGCACTGAGGGGCCCTGCGCAGGAGCAGAGATCTGCGTCAGGCGATGTAAGGACCATCCAAGGAAATCGAGGATGGGACTCATGTCCTTGGGAGCTCGCCGGCCAGAGGGGTCACCCGCGGGAAAGGGTTTCACGTGGACTGAGGATGACGCCAGGGAGGCATGAAGCGTGACCCCGTGGGGAGGAGACAGAAACGTTATTCCCTTTAACGCCCACACTGTGTAGCGTTCCTGCAATTTGGAGTCCTTTAGAGTAGACGGGGCAGGTTGAACAGGGGGTCCGCTCTGGTTCCGAGGTGGCGGGTCCCCGCCGTATCTGGGCCAGAGCGCGTTATTTTCAGCAGTGGCCTTTGAATCTGTGGGGCGCACTTGGTCTGTCGCTTCCGTGAGCTCGGTGACTCATGCCCCTGGCACAGACGTGGCATTGTCCCGGGGAGGCAGGGGACCGAGTTGGCGGCCCCCGCAGGGCGGGCAGGTCCCCACAGGCCCCCTCGCCCTCCGCTGCCTCTGCTAATTAGGTCTGGACTCTGCTCGGCAGCCCGCTGTGCCGCCGGACGGACACCCCGTGGCGCGGGAAGAGCCGGCGGCCCAGGTTCACGCCGGGCGGCGGCGCAGCTCAGTGCCATCTCCGAGCTTAGAAAACTGTCCCCCTCGGTGGCCGTTTGTCTGTCAATCAGGGCGGTGTGTCCTTTCCGTGCGGTGCCCAGCGAGGCTCCGGGCAGGGACGCAGCAGAACAGGGCGGCTGCTCCGTTTGTGCGTGTCGCTGGGCGCCCGGCCCCCAGGGCGGGCGAGGCCAGCCTTGCTGGGTGGACACCCAGGCGCTGGGACTGTGCTCGCCCTGAGCCCTGCCCGGCGGCACTGCCAGGTCACTCACAGACACCTGCACGGAGGCGGCGTGGCGCAGAGCCCCGGCCTGGGGTCGGGGGTCCCGTGGGATGGCAGGGGAAGCCGAGAAAACGCCCAGGTCTCTGACTACCTGGTCCCTGCTGGCTCCCTCCTCGTGGCCTGATTCCCTACGCCTGCAGGTCACATCCTGCCGCCTCCGTGCCCGATGACTTCCTGGGGGTCGTGGTGGGCAGAACCCAGCAGTGTGTGAGCTGCACACTGTCTCCTCCTCAGGCTGTGTGGCCCCACGCCATCCCCGCTTCCTGAGAGTGAGTGCACACTCCTGCACACTCCCTGTGTGCACGCACTTCCTGTGTGGCACTTCCTGTGTGCACACACTTCCTGCGAGTGAGTGCACACTCCTGCACACTCCCTGTGTGCACGCACTTCCTGTGTGGCACTTCCTGTGTGCACGTGCCTCCGGGGAGCATACCCTGCACACTCTCACCCGCACACCGGTCCTGTGGTTCCTGGGGCACACGGGGCACTCGCCACCCGGGACCTTGGACGTGCCGCTGTCCCGGACGCCCCCGCTCGGTCATCGCCAGCATCCGTTCGCCCTGTGGCTCGCTCCTTACACGTTATTGGTCTCCCTGTGGCGTGCAGACCCGTGCTGCTTTCCCTGCGGACTGTTGTTTAATGACAGCCGCGGTTCGCCCAGCTGGACGGCAAGCTCCAAGAGTGTCCAGGGCCAGCCACCCTGTGCTCACCGAAAGGTCCCTAGCTGAACCGACGTGTCTCAGCCGGGGTTTCTCTCCTTGGGAGTCGCCGTTCCATTGACGCGTGGGCTTGGGGCATTTTCCTAACGCATCTGTCACAAGTGGCTTCGGACCTGGGGGACCACTTTGGGGAGGGTCTCGATTCATAATTCCTCAGACCGTTCTCTGAAGGAAGGTGAGGCTCAGGAAGGTGTTATTACGAGCCTTGGAACCTTATGAAAAGAAGACCCAGGTCAGGCTGATAACTGAGGCCGAGTTCTGGCGAACGGCCCTCCGCTGACATCTGTCTAATGGGGAACTCGCAAAAGTGGCCGTGAACCTCCTGTAATTTAAGTGACGAGTGGAGCCCATTGAGACCCACTGCCTAATGGCACAGTGAAGTCTGGGTGCAGAGCCGTGTGCCCGGGGTTCATCCGTACACAGGGGTGGCAGGACCCCCTGTCCTACCATGGCATGGACCCACTGAGGACACTCAGGGACCTGGGAAGGTCACCGTCGGAGGCATCCTCGTGAACCTCAGGTGTCTCTGTTTATTAGGGCAGAGACGTAACCAGAAGTTTTTGCTTCTGAGGCGGGCTGTCAGGCCGACCCTCTGGCCAAAAGTGACCAAAGCGCGTGGACGGCATTGCTTGACAAATGCCTCGTCCACTCAGGCCTGACAAGGAAGCACGTTGGTTTCCTGCCCCAGCCGCGGTAACCCCACAGCACCGTGAATTTTGTTTACATGGTGCCCCATAGGACAGGAAGAGACCCTCCTCGCTTCCAAGAGCAGAGGAAGTGGGCGTGGCCAGACCCATGTGACTGGACAGGAGGGGACACTACCCCCCGATGAGTGACTGCACTCGCAGGAGCCCCGTGACCTGTGTCGGACCCGTGGACCATTTCCACCCCTGCCCAGGTCACCACCTCGTTCCGCCCGCTGCTCATTCTGTGACAAACTGGAAGATGCCACCCTTATATCCCCTTCTTCCCTCTGGCAAAACGGGGCCCCCCATGCAGCCCCCACAGCCGGCCGGCCCGAGGGAGACAGAAACAGCATTGCCACAACCTTGGACCTCAGGGCCTGTTCTGAGATTCCTCATTTGTTTATCCTACATCTGCCTAGGTTTTGACAAGACCCGGCTGCCCACGGCTGACCTTTGCCTGCCCCAAACTCCACCACGTCCACAATGAAATAGGAAGCAAAGGCGGTTGTGACCATGGCTGGGGGTGGGGGGCTTGGGGAGGAGCCCGGCTATACAAACGAGCAAGCCCCAGGTGCAGGACATTCCGGAATTTGTCCTCTTCCACCGAACGCTACGCGTCCATCGGTTCGTCCTCTGTCACTGGGTTAGCATCGTTTTTCCAAAGGCTGGACTCGTGTGGCCAGAGGTCACTGTCTGGCGTGGCGAGCGGGTTGATGGATGTGCCCAGACTGCGCTATTCCTTCGATGGTCGATTTACGCTGAGACCAGCCGGCAATACCTCTGCTCTCCCGGGGCCCACGCCGCCGGCCTCTCCTGCTGCTGGCCGGCGCGTGCTCAGAAAGCCCAGTCGGCTTTCCTTGCCGGCTTTCGGCAGGGGCCACGTCCTCGGGGTTTGTGGGCGAGCTCTTCGTTGAGCGTCTGTGCTTGCGGCCTGGCTTCTTTGACCTTGGGCTGGTTGCCTGACCGCCTCGGGCTGCCGTCTCTCCTCTGCCAAATACGGCGTGAGCCACGGACAGCTTATGACTCTGAGACAATCCTGCTGGCGAGTGGACACCCCAACGAGGCTGGGGTCTGCACAACTCCCTGCGCTCGGGAGCTCTGGGGCCTGCACAGGGGCCGGGCTGTCCCCGGGCACACAGCCCTGGCCTTTCCCCTGTGATCTAACAGAGGAGGCCGTCGGCCGGCCGCCCAGGAGACGCCCTGTGGGAGTTCGCATTTGTTCTCACCACGGCCCAGCGCGCTTCCTGCTTGATGGGTCGGGGGCTAATTGATGTTTGAGGTCCAGGAGCTCATCTGTAACTCAGCTTCCAGAGCCGCATCTAAATCAGGCCTCTGCTCGAAACCGTAACCGCCTCCCAGCCATGACCCTGGGCCTAACACAACAGGCGAGCAGAACACAGCCCGGCCGCAGCTCGGAGCAGTGTGACAGCCCAGGGGCATCCTCCAGCCTCGCCGTCTACCTCCAAAATCCTCAGACAGGGTCCCAGGGCCCCCGAAACCTGTGACGTCTGAAACAGCCCCCGCCGTTTCCTGTTCTTCCCAACCTGCTCCAACTACACGTAAAATATAAATAAATAAATAAATATATACATATATATGTGTGTGTGTATATATATAGAAATTGAAACTGCATGTTGCCCCTGATTGCTTAAAACGCAGAGCTGGTAGGATGCTAATTCCTCTCTTGAGCACGTCTTACGTTGGTAAATTATTTCTCTTTTTCCTCACTAATATAACGAATGAAACGGGGCCGGCACTATTACTCCTGTTTCACAGAGGCTCACGGTGGGACCCGGAGAGGTTGTGTGAGCCACAAAGGGCTCAAGGGCCAGTCTCCTTTGGCTTCTGTCGCCTGTTGGAGAGGATGTGCCTCCTCGTAACAGAGCCGCACTTCCGGTCCATCCTCCCTCCCTCCCTCCCTCCCTCCTTCCATGCCTCGGATGTTTAATGAGCACCAACTATGCGCCAGGAGCTGTGGAGTATGTTGGAAACAACGCAAGGAAAGAGTAAATAAATCGACAAGCATATAAATAAAAAAGTATCAGGGGCTGATAAGGGCGCCAATGGGGGGGGGACATGTTTTTACTGGTGAGATTGTGAGTGACTTAGTGAGCGCAGGACTTAGTGAGCGAGGGGGTCATCTGAGCAGCGACCGCGTGAGGAGATGGTGACGGAATCCCGGGAGGAGAGGACCGTACCGTCAGGACCTTTGCCCGCTGTGTCCAGCTCCGCGGCTCTGTGTGTTAGGATACTCAGCCATAGCCTTCCCTCTCGGCCCCCTCGCCTTGGGGAAAGTGTGTCTCTCGGCCTCGGACCACAGCTCAGGAAGGTGGTTGAGGCACATGGGATAGTTTAGTTTAGAGACTGTTGCGGCTAACAGAAGACATCGTTTTATAAGTGTGAAGAATCCGTTTTGCTTGTTAAAAATCCGGAGTGTGAGAACGGAGCTATATAGCAAAGAGCAGGCTGTTTCCGCATCTCGAAACCGTGTTTGGGGTGGAGGGGTTTCCTGGTGGGTTATGTTAGAATGAGCCTCGGGTCCTAACTCCCTTCATGTCCTGCAGAGGAGTTTGGACAGACGAGTTTGTTTCTTGGCCTAATTAAAGTCCTGCTTTGTTTATCCCAAGGGCGATGACGTTATCAGTATCTGTATAACAAAAACTGTCTCCCCTGGGCTGGCCCAGGGGAGCCGAAGGGCACCCTGATTTGTTTTAAGGAGTGGCGATGCGGGTGGGTGAGTGAGGAAACTCTAAGGGAGCTGTGCGGACAGGATTAGTGGTGACTTCACAGGTAAGTAAAGGAAACAGTCAGGGGCGAGTCCTGACTCCTCCATCGGGAGAGGTCGGCTTCCCTCGGCCGGACCCAGACGCCAGGCTGGCAAGGCTCTCACTTTGTCGGGAGTTTTCGTTTCCCTGCTGGAAACAGGGAATGGCAAGAACGCCGACCCTGCACGGCTGGGGAGCATTCGGGCGCAGCTCCGTTTACAGTAGTGCCTGGCGCCTTTTTCTTCATGGCGGTAAAACAAACAAACAGAAACGCACGACATCACCTTCGCCACCTCGGCCATCGCTTGGTGCCCCGTTCGGCCGTGCCGAGCGCACGCACATTGCCGTGGCTCGGAGCTCCGGGGCGGGGTCCGTCGTCGTGGCGGGGAGAGCTGGGTTGGCGCTGATGCACTGTGGGGATCTCCCCGCCGGTGAGCCGAGATGACAGCGAGACGGGCTGCAGCTCAGAGCGAGCCCACGGGGCCCGCGGCCCGCCCCGGCGTGCTGGGTGGCTCCACTTAGAGTTTCCGTTGACCGTCATCTCTTCGTTATTGTCAACCCGCCTCTTTGCAGACGAAGCCATGTCCCCAAGGTTGAATGACTTACTGTTTTGGGTGTGTATTTCACTGGAGATTTGGGGCCTCGTGATGAACATAGGTGCTGATTTCCTGCTTCTCGAGGTCTGTCCCCCGCCCCCACTTCCTGTCCCCCATCATTGTCCCATCCTCACTTCCGCTCCCCCATTCCTCCTGTGCGTTTTTTCTTCCCCTGTTCCCTCCCATCGGTCCTCGGGTCCCTTCTGCAGTCCACTGCTTCACATTCCATTCAGGGAGGTCGATGTCCGTGGTCCTTCGGCTCATCGGACACGCTGGGAACTTGATTTTTCAAATGAAAACGGTGTCGGGCCACAGGGCGTGTATGGCAGGGCCAGCCGAGGAGCGAGGGGAGGTGACATTCCCGGCTCTGGGGTGATCTCGTCCCTGTACCTGCATCACTGAGCTTCCTTTTGGCAAAACCGACTACGGAAATCAATGATTCCAGAAAGATTCAGAGGGTTCTTGCTGGCTCCGGCCTCTGAAATCGGAACCAGACCCAGTGTTTGCTTCATTTGTTTGTCTGTGGACAGACCTGTGGATGAGTTGATGTTCAGTAGGGCAAACCTTCATTAACTTAATTCTTATTTATTTTTAATATCATATACATGGAGTTATTTCCCTGTCTTATGCTTGAATGATCCTTGATATTTAAAACTGCCTCTCCCCGGTGATGTTACTGGCCCACTATAGGGGGCAGAATTCGGGTTCCCATGGTCTGCGTCCCCTGGTGTCACATCCAGGGATATTGTAAGGTACGTGGCAGAAGCGACTTGGCAGGTGGAATTAAGTGGACCGGCCAGTGGGCCCTCAGAGGGGGAGGCCATTTGGGTGACGTGGTGGGCCCGGAGGAGCCGCCACAGCCCTCAGACCCTAAAGAGGGCCCCGGGACGGGAGGAGCTGGGCGGCATGTCCTTCCACGGAGCCTCCGGGGCGAGACGCAGGGGAGCCTGTGTCTGCGGCTCCGCCTCGTCAGCCCTGGACAGTGACCAGCCACCCAGCGCGGGCAGCTGTAAGCCACCCCATTTGTGGCTGTTAGTCACAGCGGCGATAGCAAGCTGGGTCGCCAGCCGGTCACTGTGGCCACTTTCTCTCGTGCGGACAGGTCCATGTCGTCTCCCCTCAGCTTTCGGCCGCGACCACTTCCGACCTCTGGACAAGGTGACCACACGTCCCATGGCCAGGGACCACGGTGACGTCAGCTGACATTGCAGACGGACAGGACACGTGCCGTGCCCGAGCGGTTCCCGGGGGGATGAGTGACAAGCAGAACCCCGTGGCCCTCCCGTGTGGACCGCGTCGTCTCCGACGTGAGGAAGCCGGACGGGCTTTGAAGAGAAGAGCCCTCCGCTCGCTCAGGGTTGCCGGTCGGTGACGGCGTCACAGGGACCCTGGGCACCAGGTGGACGTCCTTGCCGTGGCTCTTACGGGCCTGGGCGTCAGCCATGGGCAACACAGAAATGTCGCTGGATTTGCCGTGTGGCAGTGGAGACGGTGGGGTGCAGAGAGGTGACGCTGGTGCAGCTAGTGTGAATGGCGGGGGCCTGAGTCCTGGTCCCAGGTTCTTTCCAGGACACCAGGCTGCCTGTCACCAAGGAGTCCCACTCCTCTGAGCGGCGACGGCCCTTACAACCTGGGCCCGGAGCCGCGGAGAGAATGGTCACTATGATCCTCAGTCCCTATACATGGGGGAGTTTGCCTGTTTCTGCTCAGGGAGCTTTGAGGAACAAAAGGTCGTCACTCGCTTGACGATAAAGCCTTTATTTAGACAACACCCTGCGGTGGCTGGGGAGGGGCTGGCATCCGCCTCGGGCTCAGGAAGAGAACTCCGAGGTGCCGAGGCCTCAGGGTTCGGCTCGCCCTTCTAAAGTGCTTTCATATTGACCGTCCCTGTTTGCTGTTCTTCCTTCGGCTCGTGGCCTCAGCCTCCGACCACAAGGTCAAAGCCACAGGAAGGCACAAAGTACGACAAACAGGCTGTCTCTACCCCCCCAAGCAGACATACATCGTTTTAATAAGTCATGAATACTTGTAAAAGAAACACCCCCCCCAACGCACTGATTCCCAGAGGAGTTTCTGTTTTAGCACCCTAAAGCCGAACGAGTAACAAGGCATTCTGCAGCGTACAGAGCGTCAGGCACACGCGTCTGTGCGTCGGGAGGATGGCTTTATCCTGAAGCGTACGGCTGAGGTTCGTAGAGGATTTTACACCCTGAAAAGATCCCGTCTCAGAGATGGTCCTGTCTCGTTTGGGGGTCCCGGATCGGGAGGGGGAGGCTGGAGAGCCTTGGGAACACACAGGAGAAGACATGGCCCCAGGCAGGGAGGGAAGAGAAGTGGCTGTGGCCACCCAGAGCAGGGATCTGTGTGCTGCTTCAGCACAGAACCCAAGGGAGAGGCAGGACCCCAAGGAGGGGGGGCTGGGTGGTGCCCCTACAGAGACTGGGTCCTGGGCTTTTTGGCTGTCAGCACCCCCCCCCAAAAGTTCTGTGTCCCCAGCAAGCTCCTACAGAACTGGCAGGGCCACCACACCTACCGGAATGATGCAGACTGAAATAACGTCCTGTAACCCGTGACGGATGATCAGAAGGTCCCTCCCCCTGTGCTTTGTCACCACGAATCCCGCAGGCCCTGGTGGAGGGTGTCCCCGTGGTGACTGAGACCAAGCGGCCTGTCACCTGGTCCGACAGAAGCTCACATCCAAATCCTACGTGCTCTAAAGAAAGTAAGGAAGCGTGAGGCTCCTTGCACACTTGAATGTGTAGATTACACACAGAACAGAGAGAGGACAGAGTGAGGGTGCAAGCTGGTAGTGCCGTGTGTTAGTGAAAATCTGAGTGAGAGTAGCCAGTAGCGAGTGGCCCCTGGGGTCAGACGAGGCAGTGTGAGTTTGGAGGTGGGTGGTCACATACAAGCCTGGATATCGGCATTCTGCAGCGAAATTCTCAACTGCCTAAAATTCAGCCCTTGTACACACAAGTGATTGTTATTTCGTGAATGCTGTCCCTGCGAATCAAATGGCAAATTGTCTATAATTATCTCTATCACAGGGGAGACGATAGATTTGTTATTCGTGACCTCCCCCGTCCCCCGCACTGGTAAGCCAGCGCCCAGAATGGCTGTCACTTTCTTTTCCTGTAAATCAAAACCCCGGTTTCGCTGCAAGGCATTTTGTCAGTCTCTGGCGTGCTAGGAATTGCTGACTTGCTCTGGGAAGCCCGCCTGGTTCTCTAGCCCTTTCATCTTTGTGAAGTATACAAGCTGCGCTCACGGTTGCTAATTGTTCACGCAGCCTCCTGTTCCACGGCGGTTCGCCCGGCTTTGCGAGCGCCTGAGTGTGTTCGCATCACACCGTTTTTAAAAAAGCAAAAATCCAGGGAAGACAGACGTCTTCGTTTATTTCAAAATCAATACCTCATCAGCGTTACTTCTGATGCAGGTTAACGCCAAATGACATTACGATCCTTGGTTTGCCAACAACGTCATGAGGATTCAGACTCTCACAAGTGGATCCTGACTGCAAACGTCAAAAAAAAAAAAAAACCTCTTCAGAGAGAAATAGAAGGAAGCACAAGGTGCCTTTAAAAATGTGGCGTGTTAACAAAATATTTGAGTTAATGCCCATATTTATACCACTTCGACGGCTCTCCCTTGTAGCCCAAATACTGAGGTCCACGAATCTCTTTTTTTTTTAGGAGTGAGGTAGATGATAAAACTATAACTGACTTGGGAAAAAAATATGGTAAGTATGACAGAAGCTATTTTTTAAAAAAAGTTTTGCCTAAGGAAGAAGTGTCCAACACCTACATTTTCTTAATCATCTTTCCGTGATGTCGTGTTTCTGATGCTAAGGTTCTCCGAGGTCTGTAGCCAGGGTGACGAATGCATCACACCTGCCTTTCCAAAATGGTACAAATTCAAGTGCATTGTTACCAGCCATCGATGAAACGTTCTCTGGCTTTTCTTGGTCCTCAGCCTTCCAGGCTCTCTGTGAGGGGAGCACGCGGAGCCCCGCCCGGCCCGGCCCTGGGCTCGGGGCCGTTGCTCGGCCACGGCCATTCCCGGAGCTGCCTGTGTTGCTTGGCTCGCGCTCCCCTTAAGGGGAAGCCGCGGAGCCCTCACTCGCTCCCATCCCATATCGACGGGATCGATAGGCTGCGTGGGGATCTGATGCTTTTAGATTCCCAAACACAGGAGCCGCCCCTCCGAAGCTGCCTGTGCAAGGCGCCGGGCCATTTCCTTGCCTCGGGTCTGCATTCAGAGGAGATAATGTGCTGTCTCGCAGCGAAGAAGGGAGTGGGCGTGTGCAGAGAGTGGGGCGTGGCCTGGTTTGAGGGGCCCTTGATCGTCTCCCCGCCTCCCCCCCAGCACCTCTTGCCCTGGTATCAGAATCTTCCAGAGTTTGGTTGGTTTCAAGGGAGGCGTATCGCTGTCGTGAATGCAAATGGTGCCAACAGGGATAAGCCGTCATCGGTGGCCTTTGGGGAAGCCCCCGGGGCCTGTGTCCTCTCCACTCAGTGGGGACAGGTCAGAAAGCCCTGTCTTCTCCTCTGCGCCCGGGGCAGAAAACGTGGGCCTCGTTGGTGAACACACTCAGTGCCCAGGCTCCACGGCAGCCGAGCACACACGCTCTGGGTCCCTCGTGCCTCTCCCTGCACGTACACCGTGCCCTTTGCCACTTTGCACGCGGCCGAGGCGTGGGGCGGGTGTGAACACACCTGTCCCCGACGAGGCCCGGGCTCGTGTGAGCCCGCCCGGGATCGGGGTGACGGGCACGCCGACCGTCTCGTTTCCGAGGCCCGTCGAAGCCTTTCCAGCTTCATCGGGGGCTGAGCGTGGTTTGCTTTGGGAGGAGACAAGGACAGGACTTTGTGAGTTGCCAGGCAGGCGAGGCCAGCTTACGAGCTCCGAGGCTCGGAGAAGAGAGAGTCGTTTGCCACTCAGGCCACACGTCCGGGGCTGATCTACACGGCGGCCCTGCCGCACGCGCCCACACCCCGGCCCCACACCAGCGCGGGGCCTCCGGAGCGGTCAGGGGCCGTGCGAGGTGTCCGCGCTGCAGTGCACCTTGCTTCCTTCCGGCAACGCGTCACGCGGTCCCTCCCACCCCAAGGGACCCAGGACGACCACAGGACGTGGCCACAAATACGCGGCCACCGGCGTGGCTTCCACGCAACGGATAACTCGTGACCTCCATCGGGGAGACGCGCCGCAGACAGGGCGTCCCCGACGCTCTGCGGCCGCACAGAGGTCGTGTGCCGTCTGTCTGTCTGTCTGTGTCCGGTGTCCGGAGTGTGTCCCCGACGAGCCGTGGAGCTCGGCTGCCCCCGCGTGCGACGCTCCGGCCAGCTGCGGGGGAGGGAGACGGAGCACGCGGCCAGGGGCGGGGGCGGGGCCTCACCGTCTCTGCGCCCCGGAGTGCTGCGCCGTCACCCCTGGGCGTCTGTGCCCCGGGCCCCTCCCTCGAGCTCACAGACGGCGTTCCTCCCGGTGACCGCTGTCTGGAGCCAGCGGCGAGTCCGGCCGAAAGCTCGCACGACGGATCATCGCAGCCGCTCCCCAGCGCGGGCCCCTGATGGCTGTCTGCCACTCACCCGCCTGGGCCCCCAAGCTCCTAGCTGTCTCGCTGTCTCGCCTCTCTGTCCCCCCTTCCCTGCCCCTTCGGGTTGAGTTCAGCCGATTTTCTCAAGCTCCTCGGTTCATTCCTTTTACCCTGCTTCTAACCCCCTCCCCTCGAGGGCATTGCTCTCAGGATGTGAAGTATCCTAACGCAAGACAGTCCCCCAGAGACGTCTGCTCCGCGCGTCGGGGTGCCGGCCAGCTGCTGTCCCCGTGCGCACACACCCTCACACACGACGGAAACAGCAGGGTCAGGGAGCCGGGGCAGCGGTGGGGTGAGGCTCCTCCCGCGCAGGCATCTGCGTGGGGGTGACCCGAACGCGTCCCCTCCTCCCGTAAACGTCTGCAGAGGCGGTGACGGGGACACCGCGTGCCCCACGCAGCCTCAGTGTCGCTGACACAGCGTTGATGAGTTTCCCTCCTCTCCGTCGCCCCCGAGAGCGCGCGGGGTCCCCCGTGCAGGGCCGGGCGCCGAGGAGGCGGTGGCCTCGGCCCTCTGCGTGGGAGGAACTCTGGGCCTGTTCGTGGGGACAGCGGCCGACGGTTAAACCACCACAACACTGGACCGTGACCGCCCAGCGCCGGGCTGGTGCCCGACTGGCTCACGCTGCTGTGGCAGGAGCCGCCGACGTGCCCGGCGCAGAGTCGGCCCTGGAGGTGCCTGTGGGAGGCGTCGGGGACACCGGCAGGGAGCGTGACGAGCCGCGCGTCCGGCACCCGCGAACTGCTTCTCCGGCGTCACGCCACCCGGAAAGACCTGTCCGTTCTCCTAGCGGAGGGTCCAGGGGTCACGGCCGAGTCTCAGGTTCTCTGGGTAACCAGCGTGGACCCCGTACCCGGAATCATGGCTAGCAAGCCCTGCCCCCAGTACTCCGGACACACACCCGCCCACGGGCAGGACCCCAAACGAGACGCCGGGCCCCTCCGCGTGAAGCGGGCTGACCGCCGTGAGCGGTGACCGCCGTCCGTGTGCGGCTGCCTCGGGGCAGAGCGAGGTCGTCCACGCAGCCCGTGGGGAGCAGAGAGTCAGGCAGGGCCGGGCGGCAAAGCACCCCTTGGCCCCCGGAGGCCGCTGTGGGGGCGTTCGCGACGCCGGGTCTGCCCGCTGCCTGAGGCGGACTGCAGCGGGCCCGTCCCTGCCCTCGGTCCCCGGAGGCTGGGCATGTCACGTGCAGCTGCTGTGGGCTCCGTGCCGAGCGGCAGACTCTGTGGTCATTGGCGAGCTGCACTCCCAGCCGGGCGCGTCTCTGGTGGCCAGAACCCGGGCTCCGGGCGTCCGCCGCCCCCCAGACCCGTGGGACGCCACTGGCATCCCAGCAGCTACGGCGAAGGGGGCACTTCGGACCTGCGGCCAGCGAGGATGAACGCTTCCAGGCTGCCCGGGGTGAACAGGTTAAAACAATTCTGGAGGGTGAGTAAAGGAGGCAAAGCAACTTACTGGGGGGAAAAAAACAAAAGGGACGTTTCCTTTGGGGGAGAAAAAAGCCAGACCTGAGCCGCGGCTGGAGACGTGCCTGAGGTCCACAGCGTCTGACGGCACTCCCGCCGGGGGACCCCGCCGTGCGCGCTGATGCCTTGCCCAAGGTTCAGAATCGAATGCGAACTCATCTTCAGCAGATACGATTGGCAGCCGGGTCCGCTTTAGGTATTTACTCAGAGACGGAGTGCTCTCTCTCTCTCTCTTTTTTTTTCCCCCTAGAAAAGGCAGTTTCGCAGAGGAGCCACCGTTTGATGGCTAGCCACACTCTGCCGCCCACGCATGCCCCCGCACGGTCCGAGCTTAGCCTCTGAGAAGTGCACAGTGTGACGGGTAACAGACTCCTGGCAATGCAGCCGGCGGGCGCCTGCGCTCGGGCTCGATCAGCCCTGTGTGAGTCGGGAGAGGATGCTAAGCCACCCTCAGGCTTTGTATTGCACTGTGACGCGTTAGACATGACCGAGGCAGTCTCAGTGAAAACCCCGTCAAAGCCACAAGGCGCGTGGCCGACCATCACCATGGTCCTCGGTAATTAGCGCCAAGCCCGCCCGGTAGCAAATGGCTTCTAGGGTTTCAACTTTCGCCTCTCCTTTTCCCAGCACGAAGCATCAGCGCTGGAAATCAGTGCTTGTTTTCAGAGCAACGAGAATTCTCTCCTGGTTAGTTAGTTACCTGAGGTTCGGGGAGATGGGTGTGTGTGCCGTGTGTCGGCATCAGAGTCAGGTCCCTTGAGTGTTTAGGAAGGAAGGAATGACCCGGACGCTGATTTGCAGTATCAACCTCTCTCCCCTTCCCCCTCCCCAATATATAATATGGAGCTCAAATGAAATCACGGGTAAATTTCCATCTTGCTTCAATGTTACTGAGTCTACCATTTTTTTTCTGTATGCTAGCATGAGCGCCTGACTCTTTAGAAATCAGTCCACTAGATGGATAAATAACAGGCAGTCAGTGCGTCTCATGCATTCCTGACCTTAGATAAACTGTTTTCCTTTCCGCCTGCCGCTCTAAGCCACTTCAGAGGGGCGTGGCCACAGACGCGCTCTGTCCCTGACCTCGTGGGTCCCCACGTCTCTACCTTTGCCCTTGTGTCCTGCTCCGTCAATATGAGTTTGCCGGTAATTTTAACATCATGCCAGAATCCACATTCTGCTGGGCGGGACCGGGACCTTTTCTACCCTGTGATATAGTGTGTCTGTCAGTGCACGCGAAGGCACACAGGCGACGTAAGGGCCGGCCCCCCCCACCCGCCGCGCGGTCTCTGGGGTCAGCCTCGTGATTCCAGTCGAATCGCTTAATGCTCTCTGTTTCCCATCCATGAAGCCAGCGCTCCTCCTAGCTCGGAGGCTTCATCTGGGCACATGGGAAAAGGATTACTCTCCGCTCTAAATTCACCGAACATCTGTCTGGATTGTGCCCGAAAAGTCCGATTGACTCTGTTGAGCGTCATGTTTGTTTGTTTTTTATTCGTTGGAGGGCTCTGAGACTGTCTCGTTGAAATCACCGAGAGAGCTGGCCTGTGAGCTCTGAAAGCCCCTTCTCCGTGACGTCAGGTGACTCTGTGGCACTGAGGTCAGGCGTGGGTAGACTGACGAATGGAGGGAGGATGTGTGTTTCCTCTTTCCCAGACGGGGCGTCATTTCAGCCGCTGGCATCTCCAGCGGCCTGAGAATGGATGGTGTAGGGCACCCCCAGAGTTTCGGGTGAACCCCCTGTAAGCCGAACATGTTGGGGAGACCCCAGCGCCCTGTGTCACTGCCCCTGCGAGGGGTGTTCTCGCCGCTGCCTGATGCCACAGCCTCCCAGAGGCACAGCTCCACGCTGACCGTCTCGGCTGGGCTCCCGCGATCCACGGGCCAACAGCGCGGTCCAGATAGCGAAGCTTCGTCCAACAAACGCGGGGGGCTGCTTCGCTGCTTCGGGAGGGGCGGTGCAGACGGCTGATGTAATTACTCTGTCGTCTCAACCCTGAATTATTCATCCCCCTTTTCGGGGCAGTTTTATGCTAATAACTCCAGAGTGTTGTTAATAAATTTTTTAAAAATCAGAGACAGATTAGAAGGCGGTTTCAGAGAGAGGATTTAAAAGCCTCTCAGTGGAGGTGTCTCGGCAGCATCCCTCCAAGTGGCCCGAGCTGAAGCCAAGCCGCTAACAGTAGTTGGGCTCCCCCCTCCCCACAGTCCGCCTCATTTCCTGAGCCAGAGCCCTCACGGGGCCTGGGCTGCGTGGACCCCGACCCCGCGCTATCTGAAGATGTAGTGAACACTTCTGCTCGAGCTCAGAGCAGCCTTGAAGGAACCACACCCATCCGCTGCGCAGCCTGGGTGGGGAATCTAAATCAGAACCATGAGATCAAACTCTCCATGCCCCTGACTGGAGCGCGTCGAAGATCAAGGGCCGTCTCCCCACGATCGGGAGCTTCGCCCTCTCTACGTTCTCCCAGCGGAGGCGAGCAGGGCCAGGAAGGCGGTCGTGTAACCCCGAGCGTGGCGGGTCCGCCCGCGGTGGCCGCGGAGCGAGGCGCTGGAGTCGCCTGGAAGCGGGCGGGCGATTCCGGCCACCTGCCATCGCCCGCAGGTCTGTCGACGGGGTTCTGGGGTGCGGCGTGAGCACGTCTGATTCCACGGGGGTCTGATGACAGGATCCACCTGCCAGAGAGCGGCCCACGCTCCCCGGGGGAGGCGGAAAGGGTTATTATTATTATTATTATTATTATTATTATTATTACTATTATTATTACTATTATTATTGATTACGGTAACATGAGACAAGCCACGCTCGACCGTCTAAGAACAGCAGCGCGGTTCAGCCGACCGAGGACAGGGATGGCAGAGACCCCTCTTTGCCCAGAGGGGTCCCAGTGCCTCTCCAAGCCCGGTTCTTCTCGCCGTGACTGGGGCGGGGGAGGGTCCATCAGTGTGACCGTCCCACAGTGTCCCAGGAAGCGCTTTCTCACCGGCCCCGCCCACACTCGGCACCACGGTTAAGTCTCGGTCATCTGGGGGGGACCCGGGATGCCCGGCGCTTTTGAAGCTCCGTGCCCACCCCGAAGGGCAGCCAGACGGAGAACAATGATATCGTCCGAAGGTCCCTCCAGCTCCGACGTCCCACCAGCTCCGCGCCCGACGGTCATTTCCCAAGGCGAACGCACCACACGGTCTACGTTGTGGGTTGTGATGCGTCTTCCTTCTCTTCCGGTCTCTGCAAGGGATGATGCGTTGAAAGAGGTAGAGAGAGCAGGAGGCACAAAGGACTTTGCGCCCCGCCCCCCAGAGTGGCCTTTCAGGCGAACGGCTTTGAGTCCCTCGGTGTGGACAGAGCATTCAGCCGCCATCTGAATTTTTCATGGCCCCCATGGGGTGTGTTCTCTCCCAACAGCAATGGCCTCTCGTTTCAAGGAGCGAACACCAGCGAAAATACAACTTCCCCGCAAATATAAGCTTGTTTTCGCTGCCACTGGGGTCTCATCAGGAGTTCAGGAGGCAGGTGCTCCGACAGCCTCACTTTGACGGGTTCACGACCCGGTGGAGGCGAGGGTCAACGGTGGCCGTGGGGCTTGGTGCGTCCAGGGCAGGTGTGGCCGTGCGGCTTGCCAGGGCATTCTGAACGGGAAGGAAGAGCCCACCACCCACGCACCCCCCGCTGCCACCCGCGGGTCGCTGAGTCGGTGGGTGAGGCCGCACGGTGGCGGCCACGCTCCCCTGGATGAGGGTGTGTAACGAGCGTGCAGACTCGGCGCGCTCTGCCCGGCATCCTGCCGGCACGAGCGTTTGCACGCGTGCGGGACCAGCACGTCGGCGCGTGTGTGAGTGTGCGAGACCCCCGTGTCCGCGTGCGCCCGCGAGGCGGGTTTCATGAGCAGCGGCACAAGTGGGAACCGACCTAAAAGCCCCGCTCGCTTGGCGTCCGTCCGCCCGGCCCGAGTTTGCCCCGGCATCTAACCCGCGGTCGGAGTTTTTCGGGTCTTGGAGAGAAACGATATTCCGGGCACTGGGGCCCCAGGTCCGGCTTGGCCTCCTGGGAGGGGGTGAAGCAGGGTGTGTGACGTCACCTCCATGGGCTTCCGTCTCTTTCCGCGTTGCGATGGCGTCGGGCCGGACTTCTGCGGGTCTGACTTCACCCCGAGGCTCCGCCCGAACCGTGTCAGGTGCCATTTCAGAGCAGGACCGTCTGCGCCCAACCTGTGTCCTCCGAGGAACTCGGACAGGACAGCACCCCCGTGCCCCAGGGCCAGCATCCCGCGTGTGAGCAGGAGAGGCTCCAGCGCTGTGGATGCAGCGGACCTGGAATGTGGGTGCCCTGCCGGCCCTGTGGGAGTGTGGGTGCCCCCACAGGCTGTGTGAGAGTGTGGGGGCCCCCTGAGCTGTGTGAAAGTGTGGATGACCCCTCCCAGGGCTGTGCGAGAGTGTGGGTACCCCCAAGGCTTTATGAGAGTTTGGGTACCCCCCGGGGCTGTGTGGGAGTGTGGGTGCCCCCAGGCTGTGTGGGAGTGTGGGTACCCCCCCGGCCCTGTGGGAGTGTGGGTGCCCCCAGGCTGTGTGGGAGTGTGGGTACCCCCCGGCCCTGTGGGAGTGTGGGTGCCCCCAGGCTGTGTGAGAGTGTGGGTGCCCCCCAGGCTGCGTGGGAGTGTGGGTGCCCTCCAGGCCCTGTGGGAATGTGGGTGCCCCCCAGGCTGCGTGGGAGTGTGGGTGCCCCCAGGCTGCGTGGGAGTGTGGGTGCCCCCCAGGCTGTGTGGGAGTGTGGGTGCCCCCAGGCTGTGTGAGAGTGTGGGTGCCCCCCCCGGCTGTGTGGGAGTGTGGGTGCCCCCCCGGCTCTGTGGGAGTGTGGGTGCCCCCAGGCTGTGTGAGAGTGTGGGTGCCCTCCTCCAGGCCCTGTGGGAGTGTGGGTGCCCCCAGGCTGCGTGGGAGTGTGGGTGCCCCCCAGGCTGTGTGGGAATGTGGGTGCCCCCGAGGCTGTGTGGGAGTGTGGGTGCCCCCCAGGCCCTGTGGGAGTGTGGGTGCCCCCAGGCTGTGTGGGAGTGTGGGTGCCCCCCAGGCCCTGTGGGAGTGTGGGTGCCCCCCAGGCTGTGTGGGAGTGTGGGTGCCCCCCAGGCCCTGTGGGAGTGTGGGTGCCCCCCAGGCTGTGTGGGAGTGTGGGTGCCCCCCCAGGCGGTGTGAGTGACATGTGGCAGATTTCAGCATGGCTGAAGCCGCGTCTCCTGCTGTGTGAGATGATGCAGGTCTTGTGGCCGCGGAGCGTTTGGGGGTGAAGCTCGGGGCTGACGACCCCCGTGCGGCGCCTGTGAAGGGTCAGCACCTGGCGGAGGCCGGCTGGTGGCACGGGCGTCGTGCTCGCTGGGGGGGGGCGGGGGGGTAGTGGTGCACTTTGGAAAGGAAGACGCTGCATCTCCACTTCCCGGGGGAGCGGACGCTTCCTCCGCGGCCCTGTGTCGGCCCCTCCCCCATCTCCCTCCTCCCGTCAGGATTTTTGTCGTTGCCGTTGTTGACCTGTATCTTTCTGCACAAACCGGATCAAAGAGGAAAACAGAACCAAAATGAAGCGCGTTCGAGCCGTTGGGTTCCCCCGCTGGCCGTGAGACCGATGCAGCCGAGGGCGTCTGCGGCCGGGCGTCACGGTGTCCGGGGGCACGGGGCCCGCGGCGCTGAGCTTGGCCTTGAGTGCCGTCCCTTTGGAGAACGTTCTTAGTGTCTTTTTAACCAACATTCAAAAATTATTAATTTGGCTCTTTATTCGTGAACGTTAAAAGCTGGAAGTTAATAAATATTTTATGCTTCTCAGGCTCAAATGTGTATCTGATGGATATTGAGTGTTGAAGCCTTGAGGGCAGGGAGTGGGCCTCCTGTTTCCAGAGTTTCCAGAGAATCGATGGGCGCGGGCTCGCGCTGCCCTGCCCGGCCTGCAGCGGACCCCGGCGGGGGCAGGACGTGTCTGCAGGCCCTCCAGGGGACAGCGCGCCTTACCTCTCCTCTCCTCTGCCGGGGGAGCAGTCGGGAGCGGGTCACTCCACCGTCGGGCCATCCAGTAATGTCAGGCTTCCAGGAGACAGATAGCAGAAGGTGAGGGGCTCCGGCCGGGAGGTATTTGCCGGGGCAGAGGGCTCCCCGACACCCCTGTGGTTCCTGCGTGTGGTTTTCCCCGCACGGACGCTTGAGGAGCCTGCTTCAGGGCTGGTTTTCTGTAAAGATTCTTTTTCCTTCCCCTAGTGGGTCAAAATGCATTCTTTGGGTTTGCTATCGATTAAACAGACGGATGGACTTCTCCGATGGTAAAAGACGGAACTAGAAAAAAATAGGGCCTCAAAAACTCACAGAGTCACCTTCTGTGCTGGCAAAAGCTGTTACTGCTTAAAGGGGAAAAAAAAAAAGGGTTGCATGGGTTTTTCATGGGGCCGTTCAAGGAGCCGCTCCTAGCCAACAAAATCCTTAAGAAGGTCGTGTCGAGGGGGAGGACCCTGGAAAGTGTCCCCGGCAGGCATTTTCAGAGGAGACGCTTCCGCACGCGGGACGCAAGTCCTCAGGTTCGTTCGAAGCCGACAACCAGGGGGCACCTGGTGCCGCTTGCAGAGAGGCCGAGTGAGCAGACGTAGGAGTTGGGGGGGTGCGGGGAGGGGCCCCGCTGCTGTTTGATTGTCAGGGGAGGAATCCTCTAGATTGAGATGCCGTGCTTTGCTCGGCGGTGCTGCTTTCTGCAAATGTCGCCTGGGCTGAGTCACCGACTGGAACGTCGAACGCGTGGAAAGCAAACACGCCCGTGAGACCTTTTGGTTTTTGCACACCGCCCTGTTGATGCGTGACCGGCGTCCTAGCGAGGCGAGGCTGGGTAGTGACCGCTGGCGGCGAAGGTGCCGTGAGCACCCCGCGCCGGGCAGCCGGGCCTGCTCGGGTCGGCCACGCGGCTCTCCAATCGCCGAGGCACGGCGGACTCCTCTGTAAAGCAGTGACAAGATGACTTCGCCTGTAAGATGTCGTGAGACGTCAGTGAGGTCCCAAAGCAATGAGCAAGCAGAGGGCCCGCTGGTCCCCAGCAAATACTGTTTTCTCCTTCTGTGGGCCCAGCTGTAGCAAGGCTGTGTGCTGAGTAAACGTCCCTGAGTGGAGGGGGAGGTGGGAGGGAGGAGGAGGAAGGGAGGGGGGAGGGCTGGAAACAAGCAGGGCGGCTTGAGTCCAGTCTCTGCCCACATTAATAGTTACGATCGCACAGGCATCGCTTGGGTTTCACCCCGTCGGCTTTTAATTAGTCTGCACGTGCTTCCGCCACGTTTCTCGTGTTGACCACGGTAGCCGAGGAGACCAGACGAGGGTCCTGCCCTCGGGCGACGTCTGCCTCCCTGGGCCTCTCCACCTGCGTGGACGTCGGGGGTGCGGCTGTCAGCCCTCGTGCGTGGACAGACGTCACGCGTGCTCTGCTCGCTGCTCACCTTCGAATTCGAGACGGCCTTTTGATTTAGGCAGCCAGATTTCTACGGGAGAGAAGGTGGGGGGCGGGGGGAACAACAACTTTGAGCCGAGCGTTTTCGGGGACAGACGGTGTGGGGTCCTTGATGCTCGAGCACCCTCCTCCTGCCCCGGCTGCGGCAATGCTGAGGGGCGGGTAAAGATGGGCGTAGAGGGGCCTTTCAGATCGCGAAGCCTTTGTCTCTGCAAAGCTTTGACAGGGAAAATAAAGCCTCCAGCCGAGGCAGCAGTGATCGTTGAATTTCCATGTTTTTCACAGTCGTAGAACTTGATAGCGTCATCTGTTCCTTCCCCAGACTCTCGTTTCCTGTCTGATACGTGCTCGTACACGTGATAAACCTCTCCCACCTCTAAATCCCCCCAAATGTGACCCGTGCCAAACTCAACTAGCACCGGGTAGACACTGCGCTTCCCCGACTGCTCCCAGGCGCCAGGCGTGGTACGGGCACCCCAGGGTGGCGTGGCATGGGAGGAGGGCACACCTGGGGCCCTGACTGAGCTCGCTGCCCGGCCAGGGTCCAGTGTGACGAAGCCAGGGACAGTGGCCGAGGTGATGGGTCACGAGCTCTTGAGAAACCCAGATGGGCAGTTAATTTCTCCTGGGAGGCAGGGAGCTCAGAGGACTCCTCCAAGAGGGAGTGTTTCACTCAGACACTTGAAAATAAGTGTGGGTTATCCCCCTGTGGACCAAACGGCTTCCCAGCAGGGAAGACTGATTCCAGGCGTTTACGGTCTCTGACGCCAACAAGAATATTCCACTCCGGCTGGCGAGGTGGGGGTGCCGGCGGCGGGGAGCGAGGGGTGACCGAGATGCCTGAACATGGCGGTAGGTGTCCCTGGGCGTCAGGGCCTCAGAGCCACCGAGCTGAGTGAGGCCCATGAGTCGTTTCGAACAGCAGACCTGGACACCAATGCATTTTCTCTTCGGAGGGCTCAGTAAATAACACTTGGGGATAATTCTTGCTGTCTGTGTGTGCGTGTGAGCTAAGGTGAGCTAAGCTAGAGGTTCCTGGCAATCTTAGCTTTGTTGCTGTGGAGGACCCCGAGGGCTATGCACATAGGCTGCAGGAGTCCTTCTTTGAGGCTATTGACATGCAAATTTCAATGCCAGGTGGAAAATGTTTGCATGATTCTGCTATACATCAGAAGCGCATTATACTTCCAGATTCTCTTCGGGCCCAGCTACTGCGCATTCCGTTATGTGCTGCTGATCTCGGCGGTGAAGAAAAGAACGAGGGAAAACAGCGTTCGTTCGTGCAGCAAAAGGGTTCCCGTTGCCCCTGCCTCTTTCTGTAATTTCTCACTTCGTATTCTGCTCCCTCGTACGCTTTATGGGGAGGCAGCAGGTGGACATTTGTCGCAGCCTTACGGGTAACATTTAAATACAGGGGCGGGGTTCTGATCGAAGCCTTGAATGGCAGGTGACATTTTAAGGGGCGGAGGAATGTGAGGGAGGGGACACAGGACGCAGGCCGAATGAGGGGTGCAGACGGGCGTCGGCGTCGGGCTCAGGGGGCGTGGCAGACGCAGAGGCCCCTGACCCGCTGGACGAGCTTGGGGATACGTTTGAAATGCTGGCTTGAGACCCAGTGTGGGAGATCTTAAAATCCTTTATTCTTCTCGCCGGCCACCTCCCTTACCTGGGAGGCAGTTCTCTGGGAGGAACCCCTGACGCCCGGAGGAAACGGGGGCCGTGAGGAAAGTGGGCAAGAGGTCAGACAGCAACATTCTCAAGTGCCGGCTGCAACCGTGTTTATTGGTTTCTCCCGGCCGGGCGGGTTAGGAGAATCCCAGCCCCCAGCACCTCGGGGTCCAGACTGGACTCAGAGGCTGAAGAGACATGAGGCTTCTAGCCTCCGAAGAGCCAGCATTGAAATAGATGCAAAATGGCAACTTTTCTCCAACGGAAGTCGTCTGAGTCAGCTCTGCCGAAGTCTGGGAAAGGATCACTCACTGAGAGGAGGGAGCAAAGTGATGGAATGTCGTACTGCGTACCGGACAGTTGCTGAGAGCAAACCCTAAATGCTGTGCACGTGCGTACACACGCACTTCCACGCACCCACACGCGCATGCACACACGGATGCACACACGCACATGTGCACACACAGAGGCACATACATGCACACACACATGGACACACATGCACATGCACACAGATACACTTGCACACACAGATGCACAACGCGTGCATACACAGAAGCACACAGGCGCAAACACATACACATAGAGGCACACACAGGGGCTTACGCGTCCCCTCAGCGGCTCGTGCGGGGAGGGCCCTGGGAGCCTCCACCCTGCGCCTCGCTCGGGATCCTGCTCATTTGTCCGGTCCGGTCCGTCCTCGCCCAGGGTGACCCTGAGGAGGAGCGATTATTTAAGGACCCGCAGGCGCTTGTGATAGAAGAGTGTGAATTACCGGCCTCAGCCTCCCGTTTCCTGCTGTGAGCGTGTGACGTGCCTGACGGGTCTCACGGGGAAGGGGAGCTGCGGCGAGGGCAGGCTCCGAGGTCCACGGGCGGACGACGACCACGCGCCTGCTGACGCCCTTGCGGCGGGCCGTCCGCCATCGAGGTGAAGTGGGGAGAAGCGTGTTCTCCTCTGCGATGCATGTGTTTTGTAGGGGAGCCTGGGCTTTGTCCGGAAGCTGCAGAAAACCGGGGGCGCAGCTCTGCACCGGCTGCTGGCAGCTGGCTCAGTGCCCGCCTGCATGCACGTGTGCATGGGCGCACACGCGTGTGTACGCGTGCATACGCCGTGCATGCATGGATTTACTCCCTCGCATTCTCGGTAGGCAGGTGCGGGTATCCGCGTGACTTCATCACAGGCCGGATATGCCCGCGTGACCGTTCCTCCTGCCGAATCCCGTTTTGCCCGTCGCAGACGAGGCCGCGGCCTGGATCGCGTGCTGTTCCCATGGTCGCACCTTGAGTCGCACACCTGCCCAGTGCCACCTCGAGGCGGCGCGCGGCCCTTGGTCCGCCGGCACCGATGGCGTCTCCCGGGGCGTCGGCTCAGCCCCGGTGCGGGACGAGCACCACGTGGTTGTTTTCCGAGGAGGACGACTCCGCACGCGCTGGCACGAGACACTGCGTGTGCGCGCTGGCCAGTGTCCCCAGTGCGGCCCCTCACACGAGCACAGCACAGCGTCACAGGCCGGGAACGGGATGTCGTACCCCACGAGGCCTCTCAAGCTGCCCTTTAAAGCCACGCCCACGCCCACCCGCCTCGACCCCTCCTTAGCTCCAGCATCCGCCACTCTGATCTCCATGCCCACAAGGTTTTAATTTCCAGAAAGTTACATGAATCAGGGGGCCCAACCCCCCGGGCATGATCTGGTGGTGCCGGCCCGTGGCCTGTGAGGACCCGGGCCGCACAGCAGGAAGTGAGCAGCAGGTGAGTGAGGGAAGCTTCACCTGTCTCTGCAGCCGCTCCCCAGCTCCAGCATCACCGCCTCAGCCACGCCTCAGATCCTCGGGCGTGAGATGCTCACAGGAGCCCCGGGCCCTGGTGCCACAAAGGTTGGGGACCGCTGCTATAAGTGGAATCATGCTGCGTGTGACCTTTTGAGTTTGGCAGGTCCACTCAGCCTATTGCCCTGGAGATTAGTTATATGCACTCACATGGTTTTATCCAAAAAGGATCACGGGCCCCAAACTCCAAGAACCAGGGTCCTCCCTGCTCTGGTCTTGTGATGTCCTCTCCTTCCAGGGGACCCGGGCTCTCGCCCGCCGTCTGCTGTCCCTGAGAGACCGACCATCTCCAAGTAGAGTCTGGAGCCTCCCCGGGAGCCCGCCCCCCAGACTGCGGGCACCCCTGTCCCAGGTCTGCCGGAGGCGGGGTGAAAGCCAGAACCCCAAACCCGTATCCCTGAACGTTTCCTTGTCTCAGATACGCTGCTAATTTGGGACGATGCTAACACCTTAGCATCGTCCCGAGTGTGTTTAAACTACTACGACCAACCAAGGAGCGACACCCCTTTCTCAGCTGCGTCCTTCATGTGCCCCAGAGCCCACCACCACCCCAGTCCGTGCGAGGAGCAGTGGGGAGACCCCATGGGATTACCCGTACTCCGGTCCATTCTTTTCTCATCTATCGGGGGCGATGGAAATGCCCCAGAAAAATGCGCGCGATTCGGTTTTGTGTTAGAGAGACGTGGGCAGCAGACGTGGGCGATGTTTGCGCCAGACCGTGGCCGTGCTGAGTGACCCGGAACCGTCCCCTCGACAACGGCGAATTCTGCGTGATGCGGCTTTCGGTCGAACGCGTTATTCTCCTGATGTAAACGGGGTCACTTCGCAGGGACGTCCCCAGCGTTCGCTCGGACGTGGGGTGCGGGCGGAGCTTCCTTGGTGCCTCCAGGCAAAGCAGAGAGAGCTGGAGCGTGAGGAAGGCGAAGGGGCCCGGGGCGCACTCTGCTCACTGTCCGCGCCTCGAAACGGCGTTTCATCAGAAGATCAATGACCGGAGCTCCTTGCGGTCAGACTGGAAGAATTTGGGGGCGGGGGGTGCTATCAGGGCGAAAATGTGATGTGCGCCGTTGGCGAAGCAACATTAAGACACCCCGCAGAGCGCACGTGCAAAGGTCCCCACTGACTGCCTGCACCCTGCACCCTAAAATCCAGGGTTCAGCGCCAGCTACTCCACCTCATCGTTGCACCTGTGAAAACGCGGTTAGACCCCCCCCCGCCCCCCAGATGTGGCACTTGCTGCCAGTGTCGTCCGCCTCTGGGGGGTCGAGGAGCTGCAGCGTGCAGAGGATGAGCTTTTTGTGTCCAGCTCTTACATAGCATGCCCCAACTTACAGGATTTTGAAAAAAAAGTGACATTCCCAGCAATATATGCACATGGGGTATGTGACCTCGGTGACGCTAACTAAGGCCAGCCCCCTGCTGGGCCCTCCACAGCCCCGTCACAGTTAGATTGCACAGGGGAGGGCAAACAGCTTTGAGCTGCTAAGGCCGCAGGCCTGCGTTTCTTCTCCGAGGAGCAGAACCCCCAAACGTCCGCGCCCCAGTGACTTGGAATTTGCAGGTAATCAGGTGTGGCTGGAGCTCACATGCCTTCCTCAGCCCACAGGTTTGTTTTAAGCAAACCCAGGGCTATGTATAGAAAAAGCCTCAGGAGAGGCCTCCCCTCCCCCTCCACGCCCTCATTTTACAAGTGAAGAGACACAGCCCAGGCAATCTTTTTTCCAACTAGGAATTCTGAAGAAAAAAAAAATGCTTTTTTTAAAACTAGCATCCGTTTTTTAAAAAAAAACATTTGTATTCTGATTTTTACCTGTCACTCACTAATTTACAAACCGGTTTCATTTTTTTTCTCCCCGTGGTGTGACCTGGAAACCGGGCAGTTGTTAATAGGTCCTCATTACCGAAAAAGAAAAGAAAGCTAAGTCCTTGACTTCCTTGAGCAGTTCCAAGCATATCAAAGCAAGCCTCCACTTTCCGCAGTTACTTAGAGAAAAGCCACAGGAAGCTGGGAGAACTTGAATATCAAAAACTTTTACTGCTGCAGTTTCATGGTGTCTCCGGGGATCCGGAAATGGAGTCAAAAACACTTCTGAGTAGGGGACAGTTGGCTAGAAGCGGGTTCCTGGGACAAAATTAGAGCTGACCTCTGCTATCACCATTGCCACACTGTGATGAGCCCTGAGGAACCACAGAGGCCCAGGGCTCAGCCGCACCCAGAGAGCGAGCCCTGGCTTGTGAGGTGCTGTTTATCACCACCCTGCTCATCGCCCTCCTCCTCTGCCCAGAGTAATAAATATTAAGCAAATGCTGTGTGTACTTACATAATGCTCGGGATTGATCAGCTGACTTCAGAGCTCAGTTCCCGACAAGAGAGAGAGTGGAGGGCGGTGTGCAGAGGTTAAATGGGCCCCGTAATTAGCTGCCGTGCATTCGAAATCCATCACGCAACCGTCACCGTCGGAAGGGACGCTCCAGACGGCCACAGTCAGGAAATAGTTTTCATTTTGGGCCATCCAAAAAAAAAAAAAAAAATCAGGTCCTAGAATGGAAGGGGAAAAAAAAATGGGGCCGTGTCAGCCTGAAGGACTGTCTCTCCGGAATGTAATTTTCTTCCTCCTACACGCTACCTCCGGGCTCAGAATTTAGAACATATTAAATATGCAGATTTTAAAGGTTTTTTTCCTTGCCTCAAGAATTTATCCAAAATCCAGCAAATCGCTACGTCGCAGAGAAGCACACACACACACACACACGTGGACACACACACACACACACACACACGGACACACTCGGTTTTGTGGAGATAGATGGTGGCATTTAAGTTGAGGGAAATGGAGATGTTAAGATGGTGTTTCTCGCCTGAGACAGTCAGAGGGCCTTGCCCTGCATCGATTGAAGGCGTTTTAGGAGATGTGGGTTTCGACCTGCCCCTCCCGCAGCAGGACCTGGAGGCGGCTGCCTGGAAAATGCCTGCATCCTAAACCTCTCTCTCTCTCTCCGGCGAGAAACCCGTTCTTCTCAATTTTGAACCGAATGACGGTGGGGAGGAGTTGAAGAGATCAACCATCCTCTTCTCCCTGTCACCTGCCGCCCCACGTTGGTGGGAGACAGACCTTGCGTAGACGGCTCGGTGCTAAGGACGCCCCGTGGCCCAGCCCGGCTGGGGCTTCTCAGAAGCCCGCCCTCCCTCGGCCCTCCAGTGTCACTCTGTCACCCAGGCAGGGCCCACAGGTTGCTGCAGGGGACGGCGTGTACTGAGGTGCTTCGGGGTCTTCCCTGAGCAAACCTACCTGTGCAGGTGGCGCCTGGAGGTCTCTCTCCGTCAGCCCTGGGCCAGGCTGCAGGCTCCCGCTTCGCTCCATAAGACCCGGGGATTTAGCGGCCTGGGCAGGATGGCCGCGGGAGGGGCGTCCTCCCCGTTAGTGGCACGGGGTGGGGCGGGGCCCGTGTGCGTTAGGGCCTGCGTGTCGTGAGCAAGCAGCGCGGTTAGTTATTTTTATTATAAGACACAGAAAAAAAAAACAGCAAAAAGTGTTTGCGGGATTAGTTCAGTGACTTCTGTGGGGAACCCGGGCCACCCTGCAGCCGCAGGGGAGGGGGAGGAGAGGCGGCCAGAGGCCTGAAGGCCGGGGCCCTGGCGGGCCAGGCCAAGTGGAGCCGGGCGTTCTCATCAGTGGGGGACTGGAGGTCACCGAGGGCCTGGGCAGGGCCAGGCATCGCGGAGGGAAAATGTGGCGGTAACCGTGGTGACCATGCAGCTCGCCCCTCAACTGTACCCCGAAGCCGGCTTGGGAGGGACATGCTCCCAGTGTCCCCCAGCCAGTGAACTGGGGCGCTGGGGTGCAGACCAGGCCGCTGCCCGCGGGTTCAGCCTCACCGAGCTCCCGCTGGGTGCCCCAGTGGTCAGGGCCTCGGGCGGCAGGACGGCACCCTGGACCCCCACTCGCTCCCTCCGCTGCCGCTTCTCCTCAAGCCCTGGTCGTCCCCCGACAGCAGGAACGCCCAGCCCACGCCTTTGCATGGCTACCCCATGGGACGGGGCTGTCCCGTGTGACCAGACGTGGCCGGGGTGGGCTGGCCAGAGGGGGACCTGTCAGCAGGCAGACCATATCCACACACGGCCCCCACTGCTAACCTGAAGAACCCTGACCCGTCCCAGGACTGCAGTAAGGGGTCTGTAACCCCGGGTGTGAGCTCAGGCTGGGATGGAGGGTCTTTGGAAAACCAAAGCTAGGGACAGAGATGCCACCTTCCCAGCGAACGGGCTACGTTTCCAGCCCGAGGCGGCCGTCTGTCTGTCTCACAGACCTCGTGAGAGGCGAGCGGGTTGGAGGACGCCTTCGAGGGCTGTTGACCAACTGGTCCTCTGAGCCTCGGTCCTTAGCAAACGTGAAGCGCCCAAAGACAGGTGGCTGCAAACGCTGGAAGCTGTGTGGGCACAGCCACTAATGAGGGACAGAGACCCAGCCACAGGGGCTTTCAGCAGGCTTACGCATTGCGAATATGCGAATATGCGTGCAGGTTCTAAATGACAGGGATTTCAAGACCAAAGCCTTTCTAGAAATTCCACAGCCCAATTTATTCACCAACGCCTTAAGCTGGCCAGATATTTGACAGCAGGCTCTTTGAAATGGAGATTTGAGGAGTTATCTTAGAAAAAGACTTTCTGTGCTGGTGAATTCCCAAGGCCTCCAAGGAGTTTGCTGCAGTTTGGACCAGCCCGGCTCTGCCCCTGCCAGCCAGGGCACAGTCACAGGTCCTCGGCCAGGGCGTGGGCCAGGGTGTGGGCCAGGTCATGGGCTGCCTGGTGGAGCAGGGGCTGTAGGCATTTGGGTCAGACACGCCCAGGCTCCAGGGCCAACCTGCCCACTCTGGTGGACATTGTTAGCAAATTAATTAAAACCTTAGAGTCTTTGCTCCCTTATCTGTGAACCAGGGGCGAGCTGCGTGTATCACAGTCTCCTTGCGAGGCTCAGATGAGCCTTTGCTCGGTAGAGAGAAGCAGGTCTGATAAGTGTTAGCTCCGCCAGTGACCCTTACGTTGCAAGTGGGCCGAGGGTGCACGGGCCGTGTCCAGCAGACGTGGAGAAACGAGGGTGGTCGGGACGCTCTGAGGCGTGAGAAAGGTCTCGAGGCCAAACCGAGCAGAGGCGATCAACACCAGAACTTCGCTCTCCAAAGCCGGCCCAGGTCTGCTGTTCAGAGTCAAGTCTCGTCCGGCCCAATGGCTGGAGGGAAGTGGCCTTGCCCAGTTCTGCCTTGTAGCCTTGCTACTCAAGCACGTGGCCAGCCCTCGGCGTCATCGTTGGGACTACGTGGATCCCGCCGTGGACTGCCAGGTGCCTGTGTCGGTGGTCACCTGGCCGTTACCTGTGTCTTCTCCTGGCACGTTCCAAGGACTAGCTTGCCAGGTGGGCACTGAGGACAGAGGGCCGAGCCCCCTTCCTGCAGAGTCAAGAGCGAAGGTTTTGCTGAGCGAGTCACCTCAGCTGTCTGAGAGACCCTGGCGGGGAGGGGACAGCTGTGCGCTTCGTCCCCATCCCCTGGCGGGTCTGGAACGAGAATCTGCAGATCATCCAGGTGTGACCACACGCATGGCGGCCCCTACGCATCTCGGCCGAGGCTCGAGTGTGAAGGCAGGTGGCCGGGCAGGTGGCCGGGCAGGTGGCCAGACAGGAGGCCGGGCAGGTGGCCGGACAGGTGGCCGGCACGGACACGGGGGGCCCTGCCTGGCCCTCCTGTCCCCTCTCAGCCCCTCTTTGTTCCTCGCTTGCTTTTCCGAAGCAGCCTGTTCGATGACCTTCTCAGGCCTGTGACTCGGGGGCTTAGTTTATCTTAACAATAAATCTCACAACGTTGGCTTCGCTATCGAAGTTTTTATTAAAACGGCTATGATAATGACTTTGCGACGCTCCCGGTTGCTGGATCCCCCGGTGCTGGGGAAGCCAGGCGTGCGAAGGCGTCCGAGGCGTGCTATTAACCTGCCCTGAATACAGCAACTGGGCCGCACGGCGCGGGCAGCAGGCCAGGCCGTTCGCGGAGACAGCGGTCACATTCCGGCATCCCGCGTTTGAATATATTTGGCATCATGTGAGAAAAAGACGCATAGTAATTCCTGGTACGCCGAGAATTTAATTTACTTTT